>CM075350.1:86995000-89495000 GCA_037693485.1 Kitagawia praeruptora
GGTCGAAATTAGCTAATTTCGACCGCCAACTGATCGGTTGTTTTTAGTGTGGTCGAAATTAACTGAAACGGTCGAAAATAGCTAATTTCGACCGAATAACTTCGACCGGTTAATTTCGACCAGATCCGGTGAATTTCAAGATTTCCAAAATTTTTGATTGAAAATTCAAATGCGTTTCTAAAATTTGAATTTCCCGCCCAAGCATACTAAATTCGACCAGTTACAGTCAAAATGTACTTTCGACCGCTTTGCGTCGTACATTCTTTTCGACCGTTCAAGGTCGTATATAGATGTATGCACTTCGACTATATTTGGTCGAACATAATGACTAATACAAAATTTTGGTGTGTTTTACTCGGCTGGAAATGGTCGAATACATGTGTAATTTGTTTTTTTAAAAATTAATTTCGACCATTTTAGGTTGTAAATTATTATTTATTTGTCCCTTAAATTTGACCAGTTTCGGTTGTTCATATCATTCCATAAAGATTTAATAGCCAAATTTAGGGGTCCCCTGCAAGCATTCACAAACAATCCCAAAGGAGCATTCACACTCTAAATCAGTTGTTGAGTACACAAACTCTAATAATGCAGAAAATAAGCAGCAAATATAAGTACTAAAATCAGTTACCAAATCCTTAGATTAAAAAGGTACAAACATCAGTTGGTACTAACAGCAGTTGCAACACTTAGATTAAAAGCAGTTACCAAATCATTCACAAAAGTCCATCAGGGAGCAGGTTTAACATTACTAAATATATAAAGTCATACTAAGGGATCAGGGAACAGGTTTGACCTAAGACAGAGGAAACATGTAAGCATCCCCGTCTATCTCTTCATCGTCTGGTTCATTATGGTGGTCTCCACCTCCAAGGTCTCCTACAGGGATCAACAATTCCTTCCCTGGCACAGTCTCCTACAGGCACACGCACATATCAGCAACTAATTCAAAAAATTGTATATATAATTGGTAATTATTGATATCACAAAGCAGAGTCGGATCTTTTAGCCACCAGGATTAAGTTTATGAAACTTGGATCAAAACCTGGTTCCTTTCAGACTGATGGGAAGAATGTTAGTTGTGATACTCACAAACTTAAATTATTATATGTCTTCTCTTTATGCTGTTATGTTTAAGTTTTCTAAGTGTAAACCCTAATTTACTTCTACGTTCTTTAACAATTGTCCTAAGTTCATTTGATTTGAGTAACTCTTTACATCAACTAATATTACCCCTTAGTACCATTTCAAACCTGGCTAGTGGTTAAACTAGGGGTCCGTAAGGCATGAAAAGCAGCTTCAGGTCATTATGTTTTACATGTAATATTTAAAAAAGAAAGAAAATTACCTCTTCAATGACCTTGTCATTGTCCTTCAAGATTTGACAAAGCAAACCGTTTGCAGCCCGCACATAATGTGATTGCAGAGAATGTTGGCTCGGGTCCGGAAACGCAGCAGCGGCCAACTCACGCAGACATGTATCCAAATCAGATTTCTTCACCTCACGCATAGGGAAGGAACGGACCATCTGCCTCACCTCATCTAAAATCTTCGACATCGTCAGATAAATTTCATCCGGAACATCATGAGAAATTGTCTTTTTCTGTGAGCTGACCCATTGTGCTGCTTCCCGTGCTCCGAGAAGCTCTCCCACCGTGCTTTGGGGGTGAAGGATGATCTTCCCCTTCTTCGGCGGCCTAACCTGCAGTGTCAAGAAATTTAGCCAAATTTCCTGCTGTCTTACATCCCAAAGAATTTATATACATTCATAATTTCATATAGCAAGAAGGGACCAGTGCACAGAACAAGGAATGTAAAGTCAAGCCAACTGAACCGAAATTACAATGCACATTTTCTTAACATACAACACAACTGAACCGAAATGCATTATCAAAATTTCCCGATAAAAAGAACTACACGGCATAAAATGCTTAGCATTATGTTACAATTTAAGCTTGCTAATCTCAAAATATAAACCTATACTGCAAAATTATCAAAACAAAAAAACGAATACGAACATTCGAAACCAACAATTAAACAGAGTAATAAGCATAGATATTTTGAGATAACCCTGCAGGATGAAACTTTCCACCTCAAAGAAAACCCTAGTTAGCCATATCGACACTGCTAAAACTTGTGGCTACATGGTCTTAATTACGTACATAAAAAATGATTCATGCGACCAACAACAGGTGAAGCCTAACCTGCACTGCCGCGATGAGGTCCTTCTTTCGGTAAAGTTCTTTTTCAGTACAAGGGGATGGTGGCTGATCAGTAGACTCCTCCTCAAGTGTCAATTCAGACCGCACCTTTCTCATTTTCTCTTGCAATACACAACAAATATCAGATACATATCAGACACTCATTTAAATTTTATACCATACATGCATGAACACTGTTGTACCACCAAATTATATTAACAATTACCTTTTAATTATTAAGACCAACTCATGCAATTTATATCCAAATTCATCTATTTATAAATTTAATCAGTTAGGATACAACCAACTAACTTATAACTAACAAAACAAAATATTGGCACTTGCAACATATTTTAAGTAATAAATAACAAGTGTCAAAGGAATTCGGACAATGGTAATTAATAGTTCAAGGAAAATTCGGACTTTCAAAGGTTTATGTGCATAATAATTTTGCACATAAATTAGGCATACTTTATATTAACATAATAATAATATTAAATAATAATGCACACAGAGAGCACCAAACTAACATAAGCTTCAAAACATAAAGTCAAACAGTCAAACATAAATTCGGACTTGAATGACAGTTATTAATCATAAAGTCAAACAGTCTCGTTCAAAACATAAGCTTCGTACATATACATTTATTTAAAAATCTACGAAAAAATCAAATAGCAAAGGTACACAAGAATTTTACCTGTAGCTCTATCACAGATGGTTCACAAGGATCGTACACAATAGCCATGAATTCATCATCAAGGATAGGCATCTCTCCCTTTGCCTCTCTTTCAGCATCTATGTCCTGCAAGGAAAATAAACATATTTTCAGTTTTTTAAAACAAAAATGCCGTTTACTTAACAGAAAAAATAATATTTACCGCTCGTCGCTGATCATATGAAATGGCCCCTGTGCGGGGGGTAAATTCCACCATCTTCCGGGCTTTCTGCCCATGTTCTGACTTTATTTCAAACTCCAGTGTTCCCCAATACTTACAAATGGAATTCCATGCGCGTTGGGAGTAGTAGTATGGCTTCAACTCTTCTAAATCCAATTCGTCTTGGGTGTATCCAGAAGTTAATAGCTCTCTCAAATGTTTAACTAATCGGCCCTTCTCCGCATTAAGATATTGCTTGAAATTTTTCTTCAAATGGGCTCTCACAATCCTATCCCCTTCTGTATCCCCAACTCCATCGGGATACTTATAGTATTCCTGCCAAACAACAAAGTAAAAAAACCAATTAATAGATACCAAAAAAACATTTCATATATATATAGAGAGAGAGAGAGAAAGAGAGAGCACAAGTAACAACAGAAAGCAATTTAGTCACTGGTTTGAAATTTATATACATTTCATATATAAACAGATGATTGCAGCCATGGTATTTCTAAGGATATAAGCTATGCAAGTCAACATTGATGCATTGTTAAACATGAAAACAGGTCTACAAGATAAACGCGGAAAGCAATTTTGTCAGCTTTCAATTACCCTGAAGTTTTTGATGCAATCATCGTAAAAAACTTCACGCCTCGATCCCTTTCTGTTGATTGTGTGTTCATCCCATCTCATTCGAACAATGTGTTGCAAAGTGTGCTTGGCCTCCGGCTCCTTGATGCTATCACATTAAGATATAAATTAAATACACATATTACAAAAGAAATCAAAGGAACACAGTACATATGTGACCTAGTTTTTGCAAAAAGTAACATATGAAAGATAAAAGAAATAGGGGACCTAAAATTATGTAAATTACCTTTTTGGTTTAATAAAATGCACTGTTGGTCTCTCATTCTCAACTGGTTTCTTCGAGTAACAACCTTCACAGGCATCACGCTTTTTCCTCTGATAAGTGATGTTCCCGCTGTATTTATCTCGCACAACACTTTCGTCATCACACCCTCCACTGTCCATAACCTTCTTGCTGCCCTTTCCCTTATTTTCCCCACCCTTAACCTTACCCTTACCCTTATTAGGACCGGCCCATTGCACCTACAAAAAAAAATACACACATAGATTATATGAGTTAAGGCAGAAGAGTATACATAGAATAATTAACTAAGAATAAACAGAGAATAAAGCACAAATCTCTAATTCGACTTAAACAGAGATGAGAAGAGAAACCTGTTTTATTATCATTTTCCTTGTAAAACAACATAACACTGGACAATTACCTTATCAAATACTGATCAAGTAATCAACTTATCTTAATAACAGTAAGATTTGCTTGCTCAAGCTAATTAGAAAATTAATATTAGACCAGATACAATTAGAACAATAGTGGAAAACAGACCAGATACAATTAGACCAGTTTTACTTCAAATTACTTCAATGAATGTTTCACCTGTTCTGTTACATGCTTAGGTTTGAATTCGTGTTCACTCACAACAATTTTACCGTTGTTGCAAAGTTCTATGTCAATTTCCCTGTATTTCCTCAACTTTAAATGTCAAGTCTTTGGTTTTTCTAGCAGGCTTGATTCCATTTGGTGGGAAATCAAGAATTTTTGTTTTTGGGCAGCCTACAGTAGACAAGAAGCATAGGAGGCTATCTATAGAAAGTGGGGAAAGGGGTTAATGGTTATAAGTTGTTTAGACCTATTTATTGACTGTATTTATCTATGGCTTCTGTTTGTTTAAGATCTCATCTAGTGTCCTGTTTTCCCCACATTCTTTTCAGTTTTTGCAAACTGGGAATAGTGTATCTGGTCTATTTTTCTCTTTAGGTGTGAGATACAGTAGGAAACTAAATCGAAGAAAATTAGAAAATTAGCAGCTCAAGCTGTCTAAAGGCTAAAACACCCTAATTAGTGGAGTCTGAACAATTACCTGTATCCACTTTCCACATAAATCGAAGAAACTAAACAAATAGAACCTTAATTAAACAAACACTAATTCCACTTCAACAAATAAAACCCTAAATCGACTTAAACCAATACAACCCTAATTAGAGAAATTCGACTTAAACATAGAATAATTAACTAAGAATAAACAGAGAATAAAGCACAAATCCATGAATAATAACTAAGAATAAACAGAGAATGATTAACTAAGAATAATTTGACTTAAACAGAGAAGAGAAGAGAAACCTGTGCAAATTTCGTGAGGTCTATCCTTCGTTTTGGGGTTTCCATCGACTTCTGCTGTCCGTTCAGCTGGCCGATTTGCGATTCCATCGATTTGCGGCGACTAAAACATCGATTTGCGATTTCCATAACTTTCTTTGTAAGAAGTCCCTAGAATTACAAATGTATTAAATTTGGATGCAAATTATAAATGAAAAAAACATGACTTCAATATTAAAATAAATTAAAATTCTCACCAATGACAACTATGCCGGAATTTGGTGAAGTGAGTTCATTAGCATTTACGCTAATAAATTTGTAACCATTACACTTGCACCCTTTATAAGACTCCACTTTATACATCGGACCTCTTATTAGGTCTATAAATTTGTTCTTGAGCCTTTCATCATTTTGCACCTAAAAAATATATAAAAAACATGATATAATACATAAATGTGTCAAATAAATTATACAAACAAAAGTGTGATCACATACCCTTCTTTCAAACCAATCTTTAAATTGTTCTTTTTGAACTTGTTCCTTTTCGGCATCGTTGAGATGGGGGTAATGTTGTTGTACCAATTTTTGGAACCCACTACATATTTAAGTTAAACAAAAATAAGTTTAAATTGTAAATTGAATTTATAAAATCAAAATGGAATAGAAAGGTTTTTACCGCAAGTACTTTCCAACTTCCGGCGAATTAATAAGCACATAGTATGTCATAAGCCCATGTTCATCATTACTCAAGATTCTATCTCTATTCCGTAGAATAGGATGTGTTGGATACGTGTAAACTTCCAACAAATCGGTATCATAAATCTTTCGAGGTGCCTCATTTCGACGTAGTATTTCGGGTTTGGAATCGAAATACAACGTGCAAAAGTGGACACATTCCTCCTCAATGTAGCGTTGTGCCATTGAACCTTCGGCTCGAGCTTTGTTACCCACTTTCAATTTCAAGTTATGCAAGTATCTTTCAACAAAATACATCCACCGCCAATTTACCGGTCCACCCAACTTAGCCTCGGTAGCTAAATGTAGTGGCAAATGCTCCATCGGATCAAAAAGACCAGGAATAAAAACGGTTTCAAGTTTGGAGAATATCCTCACTATATCTTTCTCCATTATTTCCAAATCCGAGTACTTGAGATTGGAGGAGCATAAATCTTGAAAGAAGTTGCATAACTCAATAATAGGATCAGCTACATGTTTTGGAAGTAAGTCACGACAAACGATAGGCAATAACTTTTGCATGAAAACGTGACTGTCATGTGATTTCATCCCCCGAATGTAATTATTCTTCTAATTCACACACCTAGATATGTTTGAGGCAAACCCATCTGGAAGTTTCAATGCTTCAATCCACTTGAACAACTTCTGAATTTGTTCCCTTGAAAGCACGTATGGTGCATGTGGTTTCGTGTCAACACCTTGAATCCACAACTCACGGTGCACACCTAATTCTTCACAATCCTTTCTTGATTTAGTGTTATCTTTGGACTTATTCGGATCATTAAGGATTGTGTAGAATATGTTGTCAAAGACATTCTTTTCAGTGTGCATAATATCAATGTTGTGACGAAGGCTCAATGTCTCCCAATATGGAAGCTCAAAAAATGGAGAAAAGTGAGTCCAGTTATGTGTCACACCATAATCCTTCGGTTTTCTGTTTGATGACTTTCCCGGTGGGGGAAACTGTATATGCTCACACATAGTCTTTGCAATCAATCCAGAATGTCTAGCACAGACTGATCGTGTCTCAACACTTCCAAACTTTGTACTCCTTCTTAGGGGATCATCTGGTTCCAAAAAATACCGAGCAGTGCCATAGAAAGTAGGTTTACCACCATGTTTGAGTTGTTTAGCTTTCACCTCTCCCATGCAAACTGGACATGCTAACTTACCCTTAGTAGACCATCCACTAAGCATGGCAAGTGCAGGAAAGTCATTAACTGTCCACAAAACCATCGCCCTCATCATAAAATTTGTACGTGAGAACCTATCATATGTTTCCACCCCTGTATGCCACAAAGTTTTCAGTTCATCAATTAGCGGCCTAAGATAAACATGAAAGTCTTTTGTCGGATCTGTCGGCCCAGGGATAAGAAGGGGCATGAACATATATGGAGCCTTAGTACACATAGATGGGGGAAGGTTGTACACAAAGACCACCACAGGCCATACTGTATACTCTCCGTGTGCATCACGAAAGGGGTCAAATCCATCAGTAGAAAGTCCAAGTCTAACATTCCGAATCTCCTTTGCAAAATTTGGAAATCTACGATCAAATTGCTTCCATTCATCTCCATCTGCTGGGTGACTTAGTTGGCCTTCAACTACAACTCTATCATGGTGCCATCTCATACATTTTGCAGCCTTCTCGGCCATGTATAAACGCTGCAATCTCATGGTGATAGGAAAGTACCGCAATATCTTTCGTGGGATCTTTTGTTTTTTCGGATCTTTTTGAACTTTGTATCGATCCCCTTTGCATATATCACAATGTGTTTTATTCTCATTTTCCTTGTAAAACAACATGCAATCATTCTCACAAGCATCAATCTTTTCATACTCCATATTCAGTCCTTTAATCATCTTTCGCACGGTGTAGTACTTCTCAGGCAATTTATGATCATCAGGCAATACTAATCCAATGAGATGAAGCAACTCATCAAAAGCATTATTGCTGCAATTATGCCTATTCTTCCAATCAAGCAACTCTATTACGTACTCAAATATTGTGAAATTGACATTGCCTGGATAAATTGGTTCAGAAGCAATATTCACGTGTCTATAAAACTCTGCTGCTGTTGCATTTGGTTCTTCTTCAAAATCCTCACAATCCTGAAAATCATCATCATGTGCATCATACATAACATCATCTTTGTAATTAACATTAGCAGAACTCGTTCCAACTTCGACCCTTGGCATATCTTTCTCACCATGACAATCCCATCGAGTGTACCATTGCATGATACCATGTCTATACAAATCGAGTTTCATGGTAGAAGGATTCTTATAACAAGAATTTCCACATTTTTTACACGGGCATCTTATAAGACCATTGTCTTCTTCTTGCATATGTTGTATAGCAAATGTAATGAAATTATCCACACCAATTTTGTATTCTTGTGTTAAATATTTTGCCTCATTATATCGATTACGACCAATCCAACTACGATCGGATGCCATCTACATGTAAACAATATGTAAACAATGACATAAGGCAAATGTAAGCCTAGAAAATAAAAAATTATGCAAAATTATCATAATCACAATAATTGGAACACATAATTTATGTAAACATGAATA
This sequence comes from Kitagawia praeruptora, assembly GCA_037693485.1. Lineage (NCBI taxonomy): Eukaryota > Viridiplantae > Streptophyta > Magnoliopsida > Apiales > Apiaceae > Kitagawia > Kitagawia praeruptora. The sequence continues at coordinate 87,003,577 of CM075350.1, forward strand.
TATGCAAAATTATCATAATAACACTAATTGGAACACATAATTTATTTAAACATGAATATATGCAAAATTATCATAATGACACTAATTGGAACACATAATTTATTTAAACACGAATACTAATCGGAACATAAATAATAATATTTACATGATTAACAACTTCAAAAATACTTACTTGATAATTTAGGAGTAGCACATGAAGCAAAAATGTTGAATCAAGGAAAGAAATGGTGAAAATGGGGAAGAATGTAACAATACGGCGAATGGAAAGAAAAGAGGCAGTAGGGTTTCTGCTTGAGACCGACTAAATTCGACCGTAACTGGTCGAATTTAGTAAATATATTTTCGACCGCAACTGGTCACAACCAAGATTCAACAGAATACGGTCGCATTTACTAATTTCGACCGATTCGGGTGGAAACTACTAAATTCGACCGATTCCGGTCGCCAAAGCTGTCCTCACTTTTGGCTCCAATTTTCCCGCCTGCGTAAGCTTTCGAAAAGCTAAGAGGGAATTTTCCCGGCTACTCCAAATTTTAAAATGCGACTAGATTCGGTCGAATTTAGCTATTTAATTGGCGGGAGCTTTTGAGCTGACTTTTGGCGGCTGCTAATTTCGACCAGCTTTAAAAAACGGTCGAAATTATTACTAATTTCGACCGCGTATTTTTGACCGTTTTGTCGTTCGACTATATATGGTCGAAATTAGCCGGAACTGCTAAATTCGACCGATTACGGTCGAAGTTAGTCGCAGTCGAAAATATGTGGTCGAATTTAGCCCTGTTGTGTTGTAGTGAACTTGAGTCCAAGACAATCAATTTAAGCCGATATGGAACGCTCCAAGTGGATATAAACTCCACTTATCACTCATCTCATTGGAAAAACTATGGAAGTTTATGTAGATGATATGCTGGTGAAAAGCCTGTGCAAAGTCGATCACATTGGGCACCTCCGTGAGGCATTTGAAGTGTTGAGACACCACAAGATGATGTTGAACCCAGCCAAATGTGCCTTTGGTGTCGGGTCAGGGAAGTTCTTAGGTCTTATGGTCTCAAAACGAGAATTGAGGCTAATCCCGATAAGATCAAAGCTATCCTAGATATGGAACCACCTCGTTCCATAAGGGACGTACAGAAACTGACTGGAAGGATTGCTGCATTGGGGAGGTTTGTCTCCAAATCCGGAGATAAGTGTTTGCCGTTCTTTAAAACCTTGAAGAAAGTAAAAAATTTCGAATGAACAGAAGAAAGTCAAGAGGCCTTTGATCAGGTGAAGAAGTATATGGCTGAAGCCCCGCTGTTGGCCAAGCCAAGTATGGGAGAAATCCTCTATCTTTACTTAGCCATTTCGGCTCAAGCTGTGAGCGCGGTGCTAGTGAAAGAGGAAGACAAAATTCAAAAACCCGTATACTATGTGAGCAAAGTACTACATGGAGCAGAGTTGAACTATTCTACCATTGAAAAGTTTGCCTTAGCATTGGTGACTGCCTCAAGGAAACTACGTCCCTACTTTCAGGCACACAAGATTGAAGTCCTTACAGGGCAGCCACTGAGGAACATCCTACATAGCCCTAAAGCCAGTGGTAGGCTTATTAAGTGGGCAATTGAGTTGGGAGAATTTGATATCAAGTACAAGCCGAGGACGGCCATAAAAGCTCAGGCACTTGCTGACTTCGTGGTTGAATGTACCATTGACAACTAAGAAGTCGGGGGGTAGGAGATACCTCAGGAAGGCAATAGGGAAGACAAGGAACCTGTGATTGAAGAGAAGGAATTCTGGATGCTCTATTTTGATGGAGCGTTAAAAACAAAAACAAGTGGTGCAGGCCTGGTCCTACAAAGTCCCGATGGATTCACCATTGAATACGCCCTGAAGCTGGACTTCCCAACAACCAATAATGAGGCGGAGTATGAAGCTCTGATAGCCGGGCTCGGTCTGGCAGGAGTATTAAGGATAAAAAATCTAAAAGTTTGTGGAGATTCAAGGCTAGTTGTGGCCCAAGTCAATGGAGAGTTTGAGGCGAAAGATGAGACTATGATTAAGTACTTGAGGGTTGTCAAGGCTGTAATGACCCAGTTTGATGAATGCTACGTTGAGCATATTTCGAGGGAGGAAAACGTCAAGGCCGATGCCTTATCTAAGTTTGCCTCTTCCGAGATAGAGAATTATTCTGGTAGTGTATATTTCCAAGTTCTGAGAGCCCCCACTATTGATTCAAAGCTGGTAGCACCTATTGGAACTAGGGAGTGTTGGATAGACCCACTATTAATAACAATTTATAATATTAATTGAATTTTAAAAGCTGTGCGTGTAAAAAATCTTTAATTCGAGTTACTAACCACGACTTTTGCGTGTAAAAACGTAAATAATTAATTTAATGTTATAATGTGATAAGAAAAAATTATCAAATTAAGTTTTAAAAGTAATAATATAATATTGCACATAATATATGAAAAAATATATTCAATTTTATAAATAATTAACAAAAATTAGGAGACTCATGTTTAATAACGACCCATAAACCTAAATGAATTTAATTTCCGTGATCGAAGGTAAGCAATTCACAGATTACATAATTTTGTTTAGAATTAATAATAAATATTTAATTTGAAGCTTTTATTTAAATACACAAAATTACATGAATTTAAAATAATAATTTTAGCAATTTATCCAAAATAGATTTTAGAATCATTTTACCCTTTTATACAATGTTCTCAAGGATTGGTTAATACTAAACATTTCCCGTTAATAATGTACACTTTCAAAATCTATACTCTACTATTATAATCAAATTAGTGGATAATTTGGTTCATCTTGTTCATGATTTAACCATAAAATAAATAATGATCATAAATTTTTTGGATATAGATAAGAACAGTTAAATCTAATATTAAAAAATATTCTTTTTAAAAGTATTTTACTAAAGGGTCAATGTTTGAATCTCATCGACAACAGATTTAAATTAAAATACTATATTATAATAAGTAAATTAGGAAATAATTAGGTTCATTTGACTCATGGTTTAACCATAAAAAGAATAATGATCACTAGATTTTTGGAAATAGATGAGAGCCATTAGATCTAATCTTAAGTAATATTTTTTTTAAAGTATTTTACTAAATAATCAAGCTTTGAATCGCATCAATAACAAATTTAATTTAAAATTTTATATTCTTAAATTTTTTTGAAAAAAATATTTTTAATTGTTAGCTCTAAACAACTATTATTATCAATAATAATAAATAAGTAACATTATAATCTCATAAATAAATTATTTTAATCAGTACTAATTATATAAAAAAATACCTATAATATGTTTAAAAAACACGTGTATTTGGATTATAAATTACTCCCTCCGTCCCATTGAATACTTAACATTTGCGGACCAGTTTCTTCTGGCACGGATTTTAAGGTGCATTTTAAGTATAGTTCTATAACTTATTTTTGATATTTTATTTTTTTGTATAAAAATAGACCAATCCTATTTTTATACAAAAAAAGAAAATATCAAAAATAGGTTATAGAATTATCCTTAAAATGCGTCTCAGATACACAATTTTTTATGTTAAGAAATTGGTGGGATGTAGGGAGTACTATTCATCGGCTCATCAGCTAAGGTTGAGTATAAGCATATCAACAATATTACAGTATCCTGTACATGAAAGAAAGCCCAGCCCATAGAGGTAAGCTATAAATAATTATGTACATCTTCAAGTAGGAGTTTTGAGCCATGAAAATGAAACCACTGGGCTTAAGTCAATTAATTATGGAATGTAGTAAGACAAAAGTCTGATTAACAAGCTCTCTCCCAAATTTAGTCCAGCAACTCCGTACTAACCCAAACAATATTTTTAAGGGTTAAAAAAAAAGAAGCAATGCTACGAATATTTTTCCAAAAATATTCTCAAATGATATAGGGTGTTGGTCCTCTTTATCATAATTTGGAGTCAAATGGTCCTAAATCTCACAATCCATAAAAATGGCCCTTTGTATCACAAATAAACGTAACATTAAGTCACGTTTCTAGGAAACGCAAGAGCGTGTCCCGTTGTTGATTTTTTTTGTTAAGCTATAAACGCAATGTTACATTGCGTTAACATCATCAACGCTGTATTATGTCCATTGTTCTAAAAATCCCCGATTTAGTCGATTAATCCCCGATTAATCCTCTGTAAGATAACCAACCGATTCGATTTTTGAAATTCGATTAATCCTGTGAATTTATTTAAAATAATATGTTTAATTGTAAATTAGACTAATATATTAAATATTATTATAATATCCGATTAGTACTCCGATTAATCCTTCTGATTAATCCCCGATTACCCGATTAATCTTAAATCGGTACCTCAACCGATTACCGATTTTTACAACCAAGATTATGTCACGTTTATGGCAGCAACGCATGGTTTTTCAGCGTTTGTTGACAAATATCAGTTTCTTTTTGAATTACTTTCATAACTACTTTCACGTGCTTTTGCAGTTGATGACCCCACACTTTGACTAAAAATTGGTAACGTTACTTTCTGAATATTACACGTTCTGAATATTTCTAAAACCAAAAATGGAAACGTTGAACTCCAAAAATTAATTATTGAACCCCTAAATTTAATTAAATTTAAAAATTTAATCCGGCGTCCTGATTTTTAAACGCGTTAGGATAAGTTAGGGTTTAGGGTCTAGGGTTTAGGGTTGTAAACAACCCTAAACCCAAACCCTAAACCCTAAATTCGTATACGTTTTTCGTCGTTTCGAATATTTCTAAAACCTAAAATGGAAACGTTGAACCCTAAAAGTTAATTGTTGAATCCCTAAATTTAATTAAAATTATATTTTTTTAATTTAAAAATTGAATCCGGCGTCCTGATTTTTAAACGCTAACGCGTTTAAAAATCAGGATAAGTTAGGGTTTAGGGTCTAGGGTTTAGGGTTGTAAACAACACTAAACCCCAAACCCTAAACCCTAAGTTCGTACACGGTTTTCGTAATTTCGAATATTTCTAAAACCCAAAATGGAAATGTTGAACCCCAAAAGTTAATTGTTGAACCCCTAAATTTAATTAAAATTGTATTTTTTAAATCTAAAAATTTTAAATAAAATTGAATATAATTAAAATATTCAAATAAAATAAAATACACTTAATGTTATGTTTTCAAGAAACGTTAGTTAATGGTACGTTTGTTAATAAAATAAAAAAGTTATCATGTTCTATCCACAATTTCATGCCACGTGCTTCAAGAAACGTGTCTTTGTCAGGAGTTGCTTTTTAAAAATAAAAAATAAATAACAAAACAACTGAGAAAACGCTTGACGCCAATGTGTTTATGATTAACGCAAATTTAAGTCCCGTTTCTTTGTGATAATAAGGGCCGTTTTTTCGGTTTGTGATATTTAGGGCATTTTACCTTCAAAGTGTGATAAAGAGGGCCTTTTCTCAGTATAACAAATGGCTTATTTTAATGTGTGGGTGTTAGAGGGCCCGATCCAATAAGCCTTTGGGCTCATTACCGTTAGAACCATATGAATGGACCAGGCCCATCCGAACAGGCCAACTGAAGTCACTAAAAACGGTCAACCGTTGTCAGTGTAACGCATTACCATTTATTGCCCTCCATAACTGAGAATCAAGAGAATCATCAACGGTACTACTCCTGGACACAATATAAATAGACTCAATTATCAGGTGATAAAGACAATGACACACACTCTGAGATACACTGGTTTACATAGGCTTTATGTTTATGTTTCCACTACATTCTACTGATTCTCACACCGGAGGTGAATCGGGGGGTAATTCCCTCGCATTCTTCTCTTTGCAGGAGCTACTGAAACCTGTTCTTGGCATACCGAAGGTTGGTGTGTCCGAGGCATAAATTGAGTCTTGACATTTGGCGCCGTCTGTGGGAACGTATAAGCTTCTATTGTGAACCATGTTACCAGAGGATTCCGAAAATCTCAATACAGAAACTCCTACTTCCGAAGAAATAAGGCAACAGAAGGAGAAAGGAAAAACCACTGAAGCGGAAGGATCTCAGGGAGCAAAAAGACGAGCCTTGCAGAAAAAGGCAGATGAGTTAAGGTTAGAGGCCCTAAAACTCAGGCGCGAAGAGGTTGAGTTGGAAGAAAGGTTAGCACGAGAAGCCCTTCAAACTGGAGAAGAGGAGCCCGTGAGCGAACCTCAGAGAACAACCTCTAGGGGCCTGTTACGCCATATTTTTGGCATGTCTAATAATCTTCCAAATTTTCTAATATTTACTAATTATTAATTCAGATTAATAATTATAACTTAATCGCTAAGTTTTATCCTCTCCCTGAAACGAGGAAAAAATCAATCTCAATTAATCAATAACGGAAAATATCAATAACGGAAAATATCTCCAAATCACAACGATAAGATTAAATCAGATAAAATCAGTAATTACCCAGATTAACGAAGTTTATCCCTAAAGTCTCTAAGGGATAGATACAAATCAATTTCACAGAACTGCGTTGGCTTGATCCTTATAAATATAAGGTACGCAAGCATCTTGAAAAAGGATCCGATACACGAGACAAATCGAGACACCTCTCAAGTCCAGCCCCAAACATCCAAAATCCCAAATCCCCCTATTTTCATAGTTTCGTTATTCCAGCAACCTCCGAAATCTGTTATCACCAAATTCCTCTGTTAACAATTGGCGCTAGAAGGAGGGGATGTATTTTGATTGTGGAGGACAATCAATTCACACGCATGGGGGGTTATTATGGATTTAGAGCTGCTTTAAAGGAGGAGCTAAGCGGTGGAGGCGGTGGCTCTATTCCGAATTAAGATAAGTTTTCTTATGATTTTGTTCATACAAGTTAGTTATCTTATAAAATTCGTAGTAAATTCAGTACATGTCGGATTTCGATGATTTTTAATGATTTGGAAAGTTTGTTAAATTGTCTATAACTTTCGTTCTTTGAGTTTTCTCAGATTATATCTCGATCTATTCTCGAAATCACAAAATACAATTAGATCTCGTTTTTTCAGCATCGAGAAGCAGATCAGCAGAAGTTTTATTTAATTCCCGATTCGTTATAAGTCTGTTTTTGATGAGCCATATATCATCGGAAAGATATTTTCGTTATCTACAACTTTCGTGTTTTGTGTTTTTCCAGTAAAAATCGTTTAGAAGGTAAAAAATGCCAAAAACAGATCTGGGCAGAATTTGAATTGTGAAGATTTTCAAGATTTTAGGTGTTATCTTTGTGTTACATGATTTTGAAGGGCTCTTATTCGAAGAGTTTAATATTTTGGAAGGTCCTCCTTTGTGGGGGTAATATTTTGGAAGACTCTTAATTGAAGAGTTTATTATTTTAGAAGGCCCTCCATTGCAGGGGTAATATTTTTGGAAGGCTCTTATTCGAAGAGTTTATTATTTTGGAAGACCCTATTTTGATGAAGATAATATTTTGAAAGATGATCTCCTCTAAGGAGAGTCTTAGTGAAAATGAAGAGAACTTCGGAAAATCCACCTCCTTTGAGGAGGGATATTTCTGGAATGGGAAACGACCTCCTTTGAGGAGGGTATCCCAAATTATTAAAGTCCTTGCAAAAACCGTACTTCCAAGGGGGATGTCCGTACTTCCGATGCCTCATCAAGGCACGAACTTTGGAAAATCCACCTCCTGTGAGGAGGGATATTTCTGGAATGGGGAACGACCTCCTTTGAGGAGGGTATCCCAAATTTTTAAATCCTTGCAAAAACCGTACTTCCGGGGGGGATGTCCGTACTTCCGGCGCCTCATCAAGGTTCGAGCTTCGGAAAATCCACCTCCTGTGAGGAGGGTATTTCTGAACTAAAAATGATCTCCTTTGAGGAGAGTATCATAAATTTATAAAATTCTGAGGAAAATGACCCCCTTTGAGGGGGATACCCTCCAGAAGACATGGTAGATATGACCTTTTTTGACTAGATGGTGATATTACTCGGAATGCTTTGGATAACTTTATGGAATAATGCTTGGATGACCCTACAAGATACATTCTCTCACACCTACACAACTTATTCTTTTTTACATCTCGCATATTGTCTCGTTTACATCTACATGCATATTACGGGCACCTTGGTGCTCCATATTATTTACTAATCTTCCTCTCCTAGCTGTTTCAGTGACTCAGGAAATTTGGAAGATCGAAGCATGCTTAGTTCTCCACTGCAGCAAGCTACACTGAAGAACTGGGGGGTAGTTGTTACGCCAGATTTTTGGCATGTCTAATAATCTCCCAAATTTCCTAATATTTACTAGTTATTAATTCAGATTAATAATTATAACTTAATTGCTAAGTTTTATCCTCTCCCTGAAACGAGGAAAAAATCAATCTCAATCAATCAATAATGGAAAATATCTCCAAATGATATTCTTCAAATCAGGAAGATATCACAATGATAAGATTAAATCAGATAAAATCAGTAATTACCCAGATTAATGAAGTTTATCCCTAAAGTCTTTAAGGGATAGATACAAATCAATTTCACAGAACTGCATTGGCTTGATCCTTATAAATATAAGGTACGCATGCATCTTGAAAAATGATCCGATACACGAGACAAATTGAGACACCTCTCAAGTCCAGCCCCAAACATCCAAAATTCCAAATCCCCCTATTTTCATAGTTTCGTTATTCCAGCAATCTCCGAAATCTGTTATCACCAAATTCCTCCGTTAACAGGGCCGAAGAGAAAAAAGGACCCGACCCAATCAGGAGGAATCTTCAGACTCCGAAACACATTCCTCACACCCATCTCAAGATCCTTCGGATTTAGAAGAAGAAGAAACAGGCTCTCAATGGAAAGACAAGCTTCGAAGAATGGAAAAATGTATGTTTGGATATCAGAAGAGGATACGTCGGGAGCCCGTTGTGACGGAAGAGATTGAACAGTATAGACCACCCCTAGGTCGTCAGTTCCCAAAAATGACTGAATTTAACGGCAAGGGAGACCCAGAAGACCACTGTGAAAAATATGAAAGTCTGATGACAGGAATGGGTCATGATGATATAATGCTTTGCAAAATGTTTAAAACCTATTTGAAGGGTTCCGCCTCCTTGTGGTATTGATCGATGAGACCTAGATCCATACCTTCTTACGATCGGCTGAAAAGCAAGTTTTTGAGGCATTATTCCCATCTGTGCCGGAGAGAGAAGGATACTGAATCGCTCATTCATTGTTGCCAAAGATCTGATGTAGAGTTGGGTGATTACCTAGCCCGTTTTAAGGAGGAAGCTGGCATGGTGACCAACCTAGATAAAGTCAAGGCAGCAGGATTTCTAACGGTTGGCCTTGACTCAGTTAAAGGGAGAAAGCTTCGGTCGTCCTTATATGATGTTCCTCCGAAGTCTCTAAACGACATCTATATCCGAGGAGAAAGTATCAGGAGGAAAATGGAGTCTATTGACGGTTACAAAGAATCGTCCAAAGATAGCTGAAGAAGGGGCAGCCAGGGGAAGAACGACCGAAGGAAAGATGATAAGCGATATGGAAATCAAAGGGATGATAGAAGAAACGATTCGAAGAGGGATAGAGAGCCAATGGTGTTTACTCCACTAAACACTCCTATCTCTAAGATACTGAACGAAATCAAAGACAGGCCAGATTTCCGAAGGCCGGCGAAGCTGAGGGTACCAGATCATAAGAAGAATGGGAATAAATACTTTGATTACCATCAGGACAAAGGCCACAATATAGACGAATGTTTTCATCTGAAGAAATTGATCAAAAGAATGGTAAAAACAGGTGACCTAAATCAGTTTGTTAAAGATTTAAGGGATCATCTGGAGCCAAAAAGGAATGATTCGGGTCCGAAAGAAACCAGAGTTCGGAACGAAGAAGATGACCACCCTAGGCAAAGGGAAAGAGACGAAGCCCCTCGATATAGAGGGGAGGTAAGAACAATTATGGGGGGTACAGTATTGGACCGATGTAGCAAAATGGCCAAAAAGAGGTATGCTCGACAAATCTACAATCTGTATCAACATACTGCACAGGACAAACAGCCGCAGGCCATAATGTTTACTGAAGAAGATTATGAAGATGTCATATGGCCGCACGAGGACCCTTTGGTGGTGAATCCGATCATGTAAGAACCCTGATTTTTGTAATATTTTAAATATGTAAAAGCTTATGACATTGTGAATTAGGGACCTTTTGAGTCACCTATGTTATGTAATGGAATTGATTATCTGAAAATTTATGTTGTTATATTCACTGTGTAAGAAAAAGGGAAGATTGTTGAAGGCAAGAGGCCTACTGCTATTAGGATTCATAAAAACTTGGGATTTGAGAGTTATTAGAGTATTGGGAGATTTTAAGAGACTATGACAAGGAGTTATGGATATTTAAGGAATTTACACAATTAAGTACTTAAGGAATTACGAAGGAAATCTCTACGCGACAAAATGTTATTACGAGGAGTTTATTTAAGATACGTTATGGATTAAGGATTAAGTGACAAACATTGGTGGAGAAATAAAATAAGGGAGATATTACATGCAAGTAGCTAGTTAGAAAAGCAAACTAAAAAGTAAAAAGCAACTAGGTGAATAGTACCTAGGAGACTACACCATGCTTTAGGTGGACACTAGGGCATGGCTTGAACCTAGGCTACAAGACTAGGGTGGAGACATGTGAATGATATACATATCAATACATATCAATAACGCATCTCATAATTCAAACCACACATCAAACAAAACACAAAAACATCACAAATATTTCTGCTCCCGGCCATGACAATCAGCAGCTCAGTAAAACGACCATAGAGCCTTCATTTCTCATCCAAATCTTGCGTTCTATAGCTTGTTGGAAAGGTATTGAGATTCTCTACAACTCTTCTTTAAGAGCCTCGTCCAGAAAAGATAGGTAAGGATCCCGTTTTTCCAGTTCTTTCAACTGGGGTATAGTAACTCCGAAAATTTCTAAGTTGTGTTCTTGATTTTCTTGTTAGTTTAAGGTTTATTAAGGGTAGATCAAGCTTCTCCAAGGTTTACCAAGCTCATACAAGGTCACTAGAGACTCAAGGAAGGTATAAATATCTCTCAACCCTTAGTCATGACAAGTTTATAGTTTATATTGTTAGATCTATAAGTATTGGAGTGAATATTGATGGTTTGAACTTTAGATGATGAAATCTTGAAGTTATATGCTTGTTGTTGTGATTTTAAGGCTTGTACTTAGAGTATGCAGTCTCATGTATGTTATAGAGATAAATCTTGGTGGTTTTGATGGTGGTTGTGAAGTGTAAAGATAGATCTTGGAAGTTTGAGTAATGATAGTGCTTGTGTAAATTTCTGGGAGCATGAACTGTCTTGTAAGAGGGATTCAGACCTCAAGAATTTGTCTCCTTAAGCCCTAATTCATATGGTTAGAAAGATATTTTCATGTAGTTTCTGAACATATAAGGTACATAACTAGGTGATGTATAGTTTTTGAGTTATGGCCCAATTAGTGCAGAGTGGTACTGAGATCCGGGCTGCACTGTAATGCTTACTTGTGAACTGGTTTAGGACCCCTAAAAATTATGCTAGTGTTATAAACATTTTGAGGATAGTCAGATGGTGCAATAGTAAAGGCTGTCCAAAAAGAATTGGATTAAAAATCGTATTTTTCAATTTTACAAAAATGTTAGAGTGAAGTGCGCGCAAGTGAAAAATCATGTGAGGAGTTAGTTTAACATAATTTTAAGGATACGTAATTATGTTTTGAGTTTGGTGACTAATTCGAGTCGGATAAGTAACGAGTGTAATTGGGTGATGACAAGGACATATAGGAGGGTTAGTGGGTCAAATGGTGGAGTCGCTAAGATGGTCTTGTATTCTTTAAAACATTATCATTAAGTGGTGTTGTTAAGATACTAACGAGCGAATATTGGATATTTATAGATTATCGCTCCACTCCACGAGCCCAACCACCCCAACCTTCCCAAGGCAAATTTTCCAACCCTAAGCATTTATTTTCAAAATATTATATTCCTGATTCTACCTATGCAAGTTTACTTTTCAAAACTTATATATAAGGATTTTCACTGTTGTGTTTATAGCTTCCAAACGTATTATATGCTTATGCTTTACGAGATTATGTTGAAGTTTGAGATATATGCATATGTGTTTGTACACCCTTGAACTTAGAATGAAAGTGTTTTCTTCGGACAATGACTCTAGCAATAGAGGTCGTAGCGGTCCAAATATACTATTGACCGGGGAGCGGTATATTATTGTATCGTGATTAAATTGCGAAAACCCGAAGAGTCATTCGGGAAGTATCGTATACTTAAGTACTTATTATTTTTACGTTGTTAAAAATACTCAAAAATATATATCTTGGATTAAAAGCTTATTTTAATTAAATAATCATTTTATTAATTGTTTATATTAAATCTCAAAATATCATTTATTAATTATTGTTCATTATTTTAAAGACAAAACTAATCCAAGATACCTTTAGCATTTTCAAACTCAAACTCTTTCGAACCCAAACATTTTCGAAAACCCCCGGTCAAGTTTTGCTTCTTGTACGTTTTTCAAGAATTATCGGTCGACTGAGGTCGAACTTCAACTACTCGAATTTTCTATCAAAATAATTTTTAAAAGAAAAGAAAAAGGGGACTCTGGCAGGTATTGGAATCGTTGACGAACTATTCCCGGGATGTGTAAGCGGCCGTAAGCCAGGCGGTCCATCAATTATTCCGGCCCAGGTGTTGCCGAAGGATGATTACGGATGTAGTTTTCATCGAGGGTGATTATGGATGTAGTTTTCACCCGAGGGTAGTTACGGATGTAGTTTCTATCCTTCTACTAGTAGAGAAGACCCGCGGATTGTTGGACTTGGTTGTGGCGACTGATCATCGTCAATCCTTGTCAGGTTTTTATGTTTTCTTCCAGTCTCATCCTCCACTTTGGAAAAATACTCAAACACTGCTTCTTGGGCCTAAGTGCCAAGTTGCCGATAGTGTGGTTTTTGATAAGAAAAATATTGACATCGTGCAGTATCTAGAACTGCAAGATTTTCTATGAAGGTTGGCACGTGTGAGTGCACTCTTGCTATTATTTCAAAGAATGAAATGTTTTTGAATGAGAAACCTTCTAAGCTAATGGAAGGAAAGAGGTTTTGCAATAATGTATTCCATGTATAGTATGTTAACCGTAGAGTGTTTTGCTGAAAATGATATACTCATATGTATATATTTTCAAACTTGAGATATATTGAAATGGGAACCTTATAAAGGATTCATATGTTATTCTTAAAGCTCCTTAGTGAGTATAAATGTTTTATTCAAACTCGGACATATATATTGTCGAATTATGTTTTGAAATCTGAGATATATACTCATACAGTTGGGAACATTTTCGAAATAAACCACATTATTATTTTTCAAAATGGTGAACTTGCTGAGCATTATGTAGCTCATTCTTGCTTTATAAAAAAACTTTTCAGAAAGAGAAGAATTTGGTCGGTTAACTCCGTACCAGCAGAAGAGGAGTAGAAGATTTACCCCCGAGATGATTTAGTTCCTGATAAGTACTTCAGAGTAAGTCTGATAGGTTTCCAACTATTATAGTAAGACTTGTCTTCAAGTGTAGTTGTATAAGTGGGAGTGCGTAAGATTCTGGATTGTACAGATGAATTGTAATATTTAGTGTTAATTTCGATTATCGTTTCTGAGGCTCTAACTTGTATGTGCGTAAGATTGAGGTCTGGATGGATGTATTGTTGAGTTGTAAAGTTAATACATGTATGATATGGTTGGATGGTGATGTGACGACCTGAATCTCTGACCTCGGATTTGGGGGCGTCACAGAAATGGTATCAGAGCGATAAGTTACAGTACTCAGAAACGAGAGTGTTGAGAGTTAAGTCTAAGTAGGAGAATGACATAAGAGATCGTAGTAAACTTATTATTGGACTATCGGAAGAGGTACCGGTGAGTAGAATGGACTGGAGTGTTTACTGGAGGTATTATACTAGGGTCGATAGAATCCTTAGAGACCTTCAGAATGATGAATAGAGGTTTGAGAGTCGTACATGACCTTTCATAGGTAATGATATAGGAAGCAGAGCGAAATCTCAAGAGCAGCTGAGGTAGAGGCGATATTGCCAATATGATTAGATGACTAGGCTGGCATAAATTTTGTGGCCCATAGTCCTCCACAGTTTAGGAGGCGACATTCTAAGAATCAAGAAGTTTAGACTTCCCTACATAATTAAGGGTACTTAGTACTTGGAATAATGAAAGTCTTTTACTTTGGCTATAAAATCCAATTTTCAATAAGTAACGGGTTTACCTGGTTACTATGCAGTTGTGGATCTCATTACCCTTGATGGCGAAGTTTACATGTGTTATTCGAGAATGTTATCATAAGACGAGCGTGCTAGATAATTCCATGCATGATTCGGATGCTAGAGCATGGTAGTTCAACTTAGAGAACAAACAAGTAGAATCAACAAAGTGACTCAAGTGAAGTTGAATATGGTTGCAACGAGCGATACAGTGATCTCAGAGTCTACCAAAAGAAAGACCAGTGGGTCTAGAGTGGGATCCTTTGATAGAGATGTTATCAGGGACTACGTATATATGTATTGTAGACCTCAATATTTTTGGTATATGTTCACATGCACACACCCGCCACTGAACCTATGGACTGCACTGAGATCCCTGAGAGATCTCTTTGATCTGTTCCCAGGGGGAACTGGCCACTTGTGATTCATGTCGGAAGGCATGAAGTAGGACCCTATGAACTTAGCAGGTGTCCTCGGAATGATGTGAAGCTTGGTCTTCAAGATAAAGCACGGAAATGACAGTTATATTTGTGAAACCCTAACTCGATAAATGACTTTAAGATGATGATTGAGAGACGCACTAGTTGGTGTCTTGTATTACGAAGACGAAGAGATGGAGTTACCCTCATAATGGTGATAATGAGATGCACGAATGATTATTAACTTTTTTTGGTAACTACCGGCTGGTGCACTACTTCATTTTAAACTATCCACTAACCATGTTACCTCGATTAGTTTATATCAGGTAACCCTTCTAGCTTTCTACTTCAAACTTGTGGAATAACAACCAGTGATATACTTTCCCTAAAGCAGGACTTATCCGAAGTAATTTTATTTGATCAATGAACATTCTATTCAAAAATTTATGATGATCTTGTTCGGCTCAGGCCTATTTACACTTTCTTTCAATTATCCAAGGAATGTTCAACAAATATTTCCTTAATTAATCGACGAATATTACTTAACGAATATTGATATTTGATTTCTTCTTTCATACTTGCACTCTTCAGTTGAGCTCATAAATATTTAACAAATTACTGAGGACATGGATGATCTAATGTCCAGACATCCCTCATGAATTCTTTTCTTCTATTCAAGATGAGATTGTACATCGTACATTGAAATCATAGTAAGGATATCATTTTGATATTGGTATTCTGAATTTAATTCTATTGTAGGATCTGATAAAGCATGTGTACGGAGGCACCCTTGGGTGGACCGTTTCACTGATAAGTAATATTGGATGAGAGGTTATCGATTGTTCCGATACCTAGAACATTCTCTTCAGATTTTATAGTTTTCTTTTTCAAACTTAATAACTTCTTATTTCTATTCGTTGTCCGAGTAACCTAAAGTTTCTTCAGTGGCTACGATGTTGAGATTCCGTTCTAGCCAATTGAAACTGGCTAGTCGATATGTCAATATGAATGACTAGTTGATTGTTCTAACTAGTCAAAATTGTAATGTTGTGAAGAACACCTAGCTAATTGTCCTAGCTAGCGGTGATGTCTCAAACAGGTGAACTAGCAAATTTTGTCTAGCTAGTTGCTAGTGTTTCTTGAAAAGGACTAGTTATTGTTTTGCCGGTCCAATTCCCAATTTAATTCGTTCAGCAATTCCGCAATGCATTTTGCATGTGGTAAAGTATGATGATGAAAGTTTTGACGAATAACTTGATTGAGACCTAGTGAGGTCGCCCACTCAACTTGAATTCTACCCATCTTCGTATCAGACTTTATGTCACTTGAATATTCTGTTCTTTCATTCATATAATGAAGATTAATTTGAAACCATAGATTACTTGAATGATAAATTGCTTCATTTTTATTGTCATAGAGTAGAATTTCTTTCGATCGGTTGACCTTTATCAATGGGACTTTTTAGATCCTCTATTTTTCAAGAGGAAAAGTATTCACCGGATGTAAGAATTGTATAAAGACCATCTTTATGACTTTTGTATCCAACAATCATTGCCCTCGTGCAACATTCTCTATGATATCACATTACAAAATTATCAGGACAAGAAGGAGTAAACCTTGTTGTATTCTTTCTGTCCATCCTTACATCTCCGAAAATCGAGACTCCTAATATTTCGAACCATCAACATTCTTGGAACATCCAATGTGGAATTCTTATTAAAATTATCTACTGGACCTTGTTATTTTGAAACCATTCCTTTCAACAGTGATTACTCTAAGGTGAACGAGAGGTACAATTGTGAACCGTTGCACCAATATGAGATCAAAAAAAAAACCAAATGTTGTAGTTGTGCAGCCAGAGCGTTATGCCGAGTAATTAGTTAAAGTAGGAATAACATGTCGGGGTATACCACGGGACCTTTAATATTAGTGTGAGGAAGGTTATAAGAAATGATGAGGTGGTTGGGAGTACGCTCCTACCAACCGTTGTCAGGATGTTATATTAATGAATTCTGGAGTTACCAAGCCTTTTCCTGATCCAAGAAATGCAAATCGATTGCAATGTAAGACATATCCTTAGAGGAAACTAACATGGAAGTGAGATGGACAAGAAAGGAAGAAATATCGTGGCAAGAATGTGAAGCTTTACTTAGCTTAAAGGGACTGATGCACATAGAGAGACATAAAGTTTAAAAGGCCCCTAATAGCAAATGGATGCATGGATATATGCCAATGATCCTTCGAGATTACCACCTAATCAAGTTTATTGGGGAATTGCAGCAGCATGCAGGCCTCAGGCTGATTGGCGCCAGTTGTGAAAGAGGACTTTGAGAGTCACGATGATGCGTCTTTCAAGAGTTTAAGAGGTATGCTGATGCAGTAGAAAGGGGATGATAGCCTATACTTCTAAACAACATAAAGGTTACGGGATGGGATATACTAACCGTGAGTCGGGGATTAGTCATGATAGCGTTCACGCATAAAACTGAGACGTTAACCTTATGAGAAAAGTGTGAAATTTTTTTTTCCACAAGTGCCATAAGTATATCTTCATATTAGAACTAAACATAAGAAAGAGAAGGTGACGAAAGGGAGCAGGGAGTATAATGGAGAAATTTGTTATTACCCAGGAAAGGCCAATGTGGTGGCCGATACCTATAGAAGGGATTATTCGAAATTGGAATTCAGTCAGTATTGACCAAGGAAATAGAGTATATACAATAAAGAATAATGTTAGATGAAAATGACTAAATTATGGGGAAGGACAAAGATGTATAGAGAATTAAGAGAATGTTTGGCAAACGGATATGAAGAATGGTATTGGCAAACTATTAAGTACAAACGCGACATGTCAAAAGCAGAATGATAGAAATTTAGTGGATTAATTCCGCCTGTAGAAAATCTTGAACGTGGACAAAATTATAATGAATTTCATAAGTAGGTCGCCGAAGACCGAGCCAAGAGATGGCCCTAGTTGATTTATAATTGTTGGACCAAGTGATTTACCTACGAGAGACTTTCCATTTAGAGGATTATCGATTTATATACGGAAGAGATGGTGGTGCAATATAAAACTTCTACAACGACTACGTCAGATAAAGACTTAAGGTTAAACTTCGAATATTGAAGGTGCTTTCAAGTATATTTAATAAAGAGATTGAGCGTATGTACTAATTTGATCTGTGGCTGACGAACAGGGAAGAAGAATTATCCAGACGATCGAATTTATATTTATTGTCGTGCCTTAGATTTTACGGGGCAGTCGAGAATAAAAACTTATCCATGAAATGAATGTTGTTATCACGATCGTCACCATGCGAACGTAAGGACGTCTCTTGTAAAGCGTACTGCGAAAGAAGAAGTTTCGCTTTTCTTGCGTTACGAAGAAGTCAATGAACGAGGGATATAGTAGATGAACTGGTTCGACGTATACCGAAGACTATACAGTATCCATAGCAAGTGGTAACGGCTGATGGGAGGCAACACATGCGTGCTAATCAAGCCAAGGAATATGAGGAATATTGTGCGTATTGGCGTTGTCTCAGATTATAAAACACGACCACAAAGTATTCACGGGCCAACGATATAAGGACTCAACACGGATACTATGAACAAGGTAGAAGAGGAACGTATAAGTAGTGGGATAAAAATTTTCATTCATAGAACAACCGATAAGGAATACAGGTCGAGGAGAGCATGCGTTGAGAAACAACATTAAAGCGTTGGTGAGACCAAGGTGAGAGAACAAAAGGGTTGAAGTGTCAACCTGAGAGTTGGAAAGGGTAAAGTTGGAATTGTATCCACAACTATTTTCCTTAGGTTCTTAAGATAAAATCCTTTTAAGTAGAGGAGACTGCAATAACCCTAATTTTTGTGAATATTTGAAACCTGGATGAACAATAATTTTATGGGTGGATGAGAAATTTTTGCAATCACGATATGTACGAATTATTAAATGAAGATTTCGAATTGATATTACGTCTTTACGGTGCTGACGAGTGTATGTAAAAGTCATTAGTTTTTTTACCAAACCAATTATTTTGAATGCGCAAATTTTATGAGATATCAAAGGAGTATGAGGTGGGAGACTTCGTGATGCTAAAGGTATCCCCCCTGGAAAGGATTGATGCGGTTTGGTAAGAAATGGAAGCTAAGTTTGAGGTTTACTGGACCTTTTGAGATTTTGAGGCGTATTGGGAAGTTAGCCTACGAGTTAGCCCTGCCCCCAAGCTTGCAGCAAATTCATAATGTGTTTCATGTGTCTATGTTACGACCCTACCACACCGACCATCGACATGTGATAGAGTACGACCAAGTGGACCTACAACCAGACTTGACCTATGTGGAGCAACCCGTGGAAATCATGCATAGAAAAGAACAAGTGCTGAGGAACAAGGTTGTCAAGCTAGTGAGAGTTTTGTGGAGGTACCAGAACGTCGAGGAATCAACATGGGAACTAGAAAGCGCGATGCGTGAAAAGTACCTTCAACTGTTTTCAACCTGATTCCGGGACGGAATCCTTTTAAAGAGTGGAGGCTGTAAGAATCCTGATTTTTGTAATATTTTAATATGTAAAAGCTTATGACATTGTGAATTAGGGACCTTTTGAGTCACCTATGTTATGTAATGGAATTGATTATCTGAAAATTTATGTTGTTATATTCACTGTGTAAGAAAAAGGAAAGATTGTTGAAGGCAAGAGGCCTACTGCTATTAGGATTCATAAAAACTTGGGATTTGAGAGTTATTAGAGTATTGGGAGATTTTAAGAGACTATGACAAGGAGTTATGGATATTTAAGGAATTTACACAATTAAGTACTTAAGGAATTACGAAGGAAATCTCTACGCGACAAAATGTTATTACGAGGAGTTTATTTAAGATACGTTATGGATTAAGGATTAAGTGACAAACATTGGTGGAGAAATAAAATAAGGGAGATATTACATGCAAGTATCAAGCAAGTAGCTAGTTAGAAAAGCAAACTAAAAAGTAAAAAGCAACTAGGTGAATAGTACCTAGGAGACTACACCATGCTTTAGGTGGACACTAGGGCATGGCTTGAACCTAGGCTACAAGACTAGGGTGGAGACATGTGAATGATATATATATCAATACATATCAATAACACATCTCATAATTCAAACCACACATCAAACAAAACAAAAAAACATCACAAATATTTCTGCTCCCGGCCATGACAATCAATAGCTCAGTAAAACGACCATAGAGCCTTCATTTCTCATCCAAATCTTGCGTTCTATAGCTTGTTGGAAAGGTATTGAGATTCTCTACAACTCTTCTTTAGAGCCTCGTCCAGAAAAGCTAGGTAAGGATCCCGTTTTTCCAGTTCTTTCAACGGGGGTATAGTAACTCCGAAAATTTCTAGGTTGTGTTCTTGATGTTCTTGTTAGTTTAAGGTTTATTAAGGGTAGATCAAGCTTCTCCAAGGTTTACCAAGCTCATACAAGGTCACTAGAGACTCAAGGAAGGTATAAATATCTCTCAACCCTTAGTCATGACAAGTTTATAGTTTATATTGTTAGATCTATAAGTATTGGAGTGAATATTGATGGTTTGAACTTTAGATGATGAAATCTTGAAGTTATATGCTTGTTGTTGTGATTTTAAGGCTTGTACTTAGAGTATGCAGTCTCATGTATGTTATAGAGATAAATCTTGGTGGTTTTGATGGTGGTTGTGAAGTGTAAAGATAGATCTTGGAAGTTTGAGTAATGATAGTGCTTGTGTAAATTTCTGGGAGCATGAACTGTCTTGTAAGAGGGATTCAGACCTCAAGATGTTGTCTCCTTAAGCCCTAATTCATATGGTTAGAAAGATATTTTCATGTAGTTTCTGAACATATAAGGTACATAACTAGGTGATGTATAGTGTTTGAGTTATGGCCCAATTAGTGCAGAGTGGTACTGAGATCCGGGCTGCACTGTAATGCTTACTTGTGAACTGGTTTAGGACCCCTAAAAATTATGCTAGTGTTATGAACATTTTGAGGATAGTCAGATGGTGCAATAGTAAAGGCTGTCCAAAAAGAATTGGATTAAAAATCGTATTTTTAAATTTTACAAAAATGTTAGAGTGAAGTGCGCGCAAGTGAAAAATCATGTGAGGAGTTAGTTTAACATAATTTTAAGGATACGTAATTATGTTTTGAGTTTGGTGACTAATTCGAGTCGGATAAGTAACGATGTAATTGGGTGATGACATGGACATATAGGAGGGTTAGTGGGTCAAATGGTGGAGTCGCTAAGATGGTCTTGTATTCTTTAAAACATTATGATTAAGTGGTGTTGTTAAGATACTAACGAGCGAATATTGGATATTTATAGATTGTCGCTCCACTCCACGAGCCCAACCACCCCAACCTTCCCAAGGCAAATTTTCCAACCCTAAGCATTTATTTTCAAAATATTATATTCCTGATTCTACCTATGCAAGTTTACTTTTCAAAACTTATATATAAGGATTTTCACTGTTGTGTTTATAGCTTCCAAACGTATTATATGCTTATGCTTTACGAGATTATGTTGAAGTTTGAGATATATGCATATGTGTTTGTACACCCTTGAACTTAGAATGAAAGTGTTTTCTTCGGACAATGACTCTAGCAATAGAGGTCGTAGCGGTCCAAATATACTATTGACCGGGGAGCGGTATATTATTGTATCGTGATTAAATTGCGAAAACCCGAAGAGTCATTCGGGAAGTATCGTATACTTAAGTACTTATTATTTTTACGTTGTTAAAAATACTCAAAAATATATATCTTGGATTAAAAGCTTATTTTAATTAAATAATCATTTTATTAATTGTTTATATTAAATCTCAAAATATCATTTATTAATTATTGTTCATTATTTTAAAGACAAAACTAATCCAAGATACCTTTAGCATTTTCAAACTCAAACTCTTTCGAACCCAAACATTTTCGAAAACCCCCGGTCAAGTTTTGCTTCTTATACGTTTTTCAAGAATTATCGGTCGACTAAGGTCGAACTTCAACTACTCGAATTTTCTATCAAAATAATTTTTAAAAGAAAAGAAAAAGGGGACTCTGGCAGGTATTGGAATCGCTGACGAACTATTCCCGGGATGTGTAAGCGGCCGTAAGCCAGGCGGTCCATCAATTATTCCGGCCCAGGTGTTGCCGAAGGATGATTACGGATGTAGTTTTCATCGAGGGTGATTATGGATGTAGTTTTCACCCGAGGGTAGTTACGGATGTAGTTTCTATCCTTCTACTAGTAGAGAAGACCCGCGGATTGTTGGACTTGGTTGTGGCGACTGATCATCGTCAATCCTTGTCAGGTTTTTATGTTTTCTTCCAGTCTCATCCTCCACTTTGGAAAAATACTCAAACACTGCTTCTTGGGCCTAAGTGCCAAGTTGCCGATAGTGTGGTTTTTGATAAGAAAAATATTGACATCGTGCAGTATCTAGAACTGCAAGATTTTCTATGAAGGTTGGCACGTGTGAGTGCACTCTTGCTATTATTTCAAAGAATGAAATGTTTTTGAATGAGAAACCTTCTAAGCTAATGGAAGGAAAGAGGTTTTGCAATAATGTATTCCATGTATAGTATGTTAACCGTAGATTGTTTTGCCGAAAATGATATACTCATATGTATATATTTTCAAACTTGAGATATATTGAAATGGGAACCTTATAAAGGATTCATATGTTATTCTTAAAGCTCCTTAGTGAGTATAAATGTTTTATTCAAACTCGGACATATATATTGTCGAATTATGTTTTAAAATCTGAGATATATACTCATACAGTTGGGAACGTTTTCGAAATAAACCACATTATTATTTTTCAAAATGGTGAACTTGCTGAGCATTATGTAGCTCATTCTTGCTTTATAAAAAAAACTTTTCAGAAAGAGAAGAATTTGGTCGGTTAACTCCGCACCAGCAGAAGAGGAGTAGAAGATTTACCCCCGAGATGATTTAGTTCCTGATAAGTACTACATAGTAAGTCTGATAGGTTTCCAACTGTAATAGTAAGACTTGTCTTCAAGTGTAGTTGTATAAGTGGGAGTGCGTAAGATTCTGGATTGTACAGATGAATTGTAATATTTAGTGTTAATTTCGATTATCATTTCTGAGGCTCTAACTTGTATGTGCATTGAGGTCTGGATGGATGTATTGTTGAGTTGTAAAGTTAATACATGTATGATATGGTTGGATGGTGATGTGACGACCTGAATCTCTAACCTCGGATTTGGGGGCGTCACAGAAATGGTATCAGAGCGATAAGTTACAGTACTCAGAAACGAGAGTGTTGAGAGTTAAGTCTAAGTAGGAGAATGACATAAGAGATCGTAGTAAACTTATTATTGGACTACCAGAAGAGGTACCGGTGAGTAGAATGGACTGGAGTGTTTACTGGAGGTATTATACTAGGGTCGATAGAATCCTTAGAGACCTTCAGAATGATGAATAGAGGTTTGAGAGTCATACATGACCTATCATAGGTAATGATATAGGAAGCAGAGCGAAATCTCAAGAGCAGCTGAGGTAGAGGCGATATTGCCAATATGATCGGATGACTAGGCTGGCATAAATTTTGTGGCCCATAGTCCTCCACAGTTTAGGAGGCGGCATTCTAAGAATCAAGAAGTTTAGACTTCCCTACATAATTAAGGGTACTTAGTACTTGGAATAATGAAAGTCTTTTACTTTGGCTATAAAATCCAATTTTCGATAAGTAACGGGTTTACCTGGTTACTATGCCGTTGTGGATCTCATTACCCTTGATGGCGAAGTTTACATGTGTTATACGAGAATGTTATCATAAGACGAGCGTGCTAGATAATTCCACGCATGATTCGGACGCTAGAGCATGGTAGTTCAACTTAGAGAACAAACAAGTAGAATTAACAAAGTGACTCAAGTGAAGTTGAATATGGTTGCAACGAGCGATACAGTGATCTCAGAGTCTACCAAAAGAAAGACCAGTGGGTCTAGAGTAGGATCCTTTGATAGAGATGTTATCAGGGACTACGTATATATGTATTGTAGACCTCAATATTTTTGGTATATGTTCACATGCACACACCCGCCACTGAACCTATGGACTGCACTGAGATCCCTGAGAGATCTCTTTGATCTGTTCCCAGGGGGAACTGGCCACTTGTGATTCATGTCGGAAGGCATGAAGTAGGACCCTATGGACTTAGCAGGTGTCCCCGGAATGATGTGAAGCTTGGTCTTCAAGATAAAGCACGGAAATGACAGTTATATTTGTGAAACCCTAACTCGATAAATGACTTTAAGATGATGATTGAGAGACGCACTAGTTGGTGTCTTGTATTACGAAGATGAAGAGATGGAGTTACCCTCATAATGGTGATAATGAGATGCACGAATGATTATTAACTTATTTTGGTAACTACCGGCTGGTGCACTACTTCATTTTAAACTATTCACTAACCATGTTACCTCGATTAGTTTATATCAGGTAACCCTTCTAGCTTTCTACTTCAAACTTGTGGAATAACCAGTGATATACTTTCCCTAAAGCAGGACTTATCCGAAGTAATTTTATTTGATCCATGAACATTCTATTAAAAAATTCATGATGATCTTGTTCGGCTCAGGCCTATTTACACTTTCTTTCAATTATCCAAGGAATGTTCAACAAATATTTCCTTAATTAATCGACGAATATTACTTAACGAATATTGATATTTGATTGCTTCTTTCATACTTGCACTCTTCAGTTGAGCTCATAAATATTTAACAAATTACTGAGGACATGGATGATCTAATGTCCAGTTATCCCTCATGAATTCTTTTCTTCTATTCAAGATGAGATTGTACATCGTACATTGAAATCATAGTAAGGATATCATTTTTATATTGGTATTCTGAATTTAATTCTATTGTAGGATCTGATAAAGCATGTGTACGGAGGCACCCTTGAGTGGACCGTTTCACTGATAAGTAATATTGGATGAGAGGTTATCGATTGTTCCGATACCTAGAACATTCTCTTCAGATTTTATAGTTTTCTTTTTCAAACTTAATAACTTCTTATTTCCATTCGTTGTCCGAGTAACCTAAAGTTTCTTCAGTGGCTACGATGTTGAGATTCCGTTCTAGCCAATTGAAACTGGCTAGTCGATATGTCAATATGAATGACTAGTTGATTGTTCTAACTAGTCAAAATTGTAATGTTGTGAAGAACACCTAGCTAATTGTCCTAGCTAGTGGTGATGTCTCAAACAGGTGAACTAGCAAATTTTGTCTAGCTAGTTGCTAGTGTTTCTTGAAAAGGACTAGTTATTGTTTCGCTGGTCCAACTCCCAATTTAATTCGTTCAGCAATTCCACAATGCATTTTGCATGTGGTAAAGTATGATGATGAAAGTTTTGACGAATAACTTGATTGAGACCTAGTGAGGTCGCCCACTCAACTTGAATTCTACCCATCTTCGTATCAGACTTTATGTCACTTGAATATTCTGTTCTTTCATTCATATAATGAAGATTCATTTGAAACCATAGATTACTTGAATGATAAATTGCTTCATTTTTATTGTCATAGAATAGAATTTCTTTCGATCGGTTGACCTTTATCAATGGGACTTTTTAGATACTCTATTTTTCAAGAGGAAAAGTATTCACCGGATGTAAGAATTGTATAAAGACCGTCTTTATAACTTTTGTATCCAACAATCATTGCCCTCGTGCAACATTCTCTATGATATCACATTACAAAATTATCAGGACAAGAAGGAATAAACCTTGTTGTATTCTTTCTGTCCATCCTTACATCTCCGAAAATCGAGACTCCTAATATTTGGAACCATCAACATTCTTGGAACATCCAATGTGGAATTCTTATTAAAATTATCTACTGGACCTTGTTATTTTGAAACCATTCCTTTCAAAAGTGATTACTCTAAGGTGAACTGGAGGTACAATTGTGAACCGTTGCACCAATATGAGATCAAAAAAAACCAAATGTTGTAGTTGTGCAGCCAGAGCGTTATGCCGAGTAATTAGTTAAAGTAGGAATAACATGTCGGGGCATACCACAGGACCTTTAATATTAGTGTGAGGAAGGTTATAAGAAATGATGAGGTGGTTGGGAGTACGCTCCTACCAACCGTTGTCAGGATGTTATATTAATGAATTCTGGAGTTACCAAGCCTTTTCCTGATCCAAGAAATGCAAATCGATTGCAATGTAAGACATATCCTTAGAGGAAACTAACATGGAAGTGAGATGGACAAGAAAGGAAGAAATATCGTGGCAAGAATGTGAAGCTTTACTTAGCTTAAAGGGATTGATGCACATAGAGAGACATAAAGTTTAAAAGGCCCCTAATAGCAAATGGATGCATGGATATATGCCAATGATCCTTCGAGATTACCACCTAATCAAGTTTATTGGGGAATCGCAGCAGCATGCAGGCCTCAGGCTGATTGGCGCCAGTTGTGAAAGAGGACTTTGAGAGTCATGATGATGCGACTTCAAGAGTTTAAGAGGTATGCTGATGCAATAGAAAGGGGATGATAGCCTATACTTCTAAACAACATAAAGGTTACGGGATGGGATATACTAACCGTGAGTCGGGGATTAGTCATGATAGCGTTCACGCATAAAACTGAGACGTTAACCTTATGAGAAAAGTGTGAAATTTTTTTTCCACAAGTGCCATAAGTATATCTTCATATTAGAACTAAACATAAGAAAGAGAAGGTGACGAAAGGGAGCAGGGAGTATAATGGAAAAATTTGTTATTACCCAGGAAAGGCCAATGTGGTGGCCGATACCTATAGAAGGGATTATTCGAAATTGGAATTCAGTCAGTATTGACCAAGGAAATAGAGTATATACAATAAAGAATAATGTTAGATGAAAATGACTAAATTATGGGGAAGGACAAAGATGTATAGAGAATGAAGAGAATGTTTGGCAAACGGATATGAAGAATGGTATCGGCAAACTATTAAGTACAAATGCGACATGTCAAAAGCAGAATGATAGAGATCTAGTGGATTAATTCTGCCTGTAGAAAATCTTGAACGTGAACAAAATTATAATGAATTTCATAAGTAGGTCGCCGAAGACCGAGCCAAAAGATGGCCCTAATTGATTTATAATTGTTGGACCAAGTGATTTACCTACGAGAGACTTTCCATTTAGAGGATTATCGATTTATATACGGAAGAGATAGTGGTGCAATATAAAACTTCTACAACGACTACGTTAGATAAAGACTTAAGGTTAAACTTCGAATATTGAAGGTGCTTTCAAGTATATTTAACAAAGAGTTTGAGCGTATGTACTAATTTGATCTGTGGCTGACGGACAGGGAAGAAGAATTATCCAGACGATCGAATTTATATTTATTGTCGTGCCTTAGATTTTACAAGGCAGTCGAGAATAAAAACTTATCCATGAAATGAATGTTGTTATCACGATCGTCACCATGCGAACGTAAGGACGTCTCTTGTAAAGCATACTGCGAAAGAAGAAGTTTCGCTTTTCTTGCGTTACGAAGAAGTCAATGAACGAGGGATATAGTAGATGAACTGGTTCGACGTATACCAAAGACTATACAGTATACATAGCAAGTGGTAACGGCTGATGGGAGGCAACACATGCGTGCTAATCAAGCCAAGGAATATGAGGAATACCGTGTGTATTGGCATTGTCTCAGATTATAAAACACGACCACAAAGTATTCACGGGCCAACGATATAAGGACTCAACACGGATACTATGAACAAGGTAGAAGAGGAACGTATAAGTAGTGGGATAGAAATTTTCATTCACAGAACAACCGATAAGGAATACAGGTCGAGGAGAGCATGCGTTGAGAAACAACATTAAAGCGTTGGTGAGACCAAGGTGAGAGAATAAAAGGGTTGAAGTGTTAACCTGAGAGTTGGAAAGGGTAAAGTTGGAATTGTATCCACAACTATTTTCCTTAGGTTCTTAAAATAAAATCCTTTTAAGGAGAGGAGACTGCAATAACCCTAATTTTTTTGAATATTCGAAACCTGGATGAACAATAATTTTATGGGTGGATGAGAAATTTTTACAATCACGATATGTACGAATTATTAAATGAAGATTTCGAATTGATATTACGTCTTTACGGTGCAGACGAGTGTATGTAAAAGTCATTAGTTTTTTACGAAACCAATTATTTTGAATGCGCAAATTTTATGAGATATCAAAGGAGTATGAGGTGGGAGACTTCCTGATGCTAAAGGTATCCCCCCTGGAAAGGATTGATGCGGTTTGGTAAGAAATGGAAGCTAAGTTTGAGGTTTACTGGACCTTTTGAGATTTTGAGGCGTATTGGGAAGTTAGCCTACGAGTTAGCCCTACCCCCAAGCTTGCAGCAAATTCATAATGTGTTTCATGTGTCTATGTTACGACCCTACCACACCGACCATCGGCATGTGATAGAGTACGACCAAGTGGACCTACAACCAGACTTGACCTATGTGGAGCAACCCGTGGAAATCATGCATAGAAAAGAACAAGTGCTGAGGAACAAGGTTGTCAAGCTAGTGAGAGTTTTGTGGAGGAACCAGAACGTCGAGGAATCAACATGGGAACTAGAAAGCGCGATGCGTGAAAAGTACCTTCAACTGTTTTCAACCTGATTCCGGGACGGAATCCTTTTAAGGAGGGGAGGCTGTAAGAACCCTAATTTTTGTAATATTTTAAATATGTAAAAGCTTATGACATTGTGAATTAGGGACCTTTTGAGTCACCTATGTTATGTAATTGAATTGATTATCTGAAAATTTATGTTGTTATATTCACTGTGTAAGAAAAAGGGAAGATTGTTGAAGGCAAGAGGCCTACTGCTATTAGGATTCATAAAAACTTGGGATTTGAGAGTTATTTGAGTATTGGGAGATTTTAAGAGACTATGATAAGGAGTTATGGATATTTAAGGAATTTACACAATTAAGTACTTAAGGAATTACGAAGGAAATCTCTACGCGACAAAATGTTATTATGAGGAGTTTATTTAAGATACGTTATGGATTAAGGATTAAGTGACAAACATTGGTGGAGAAATAAAATAAGGGAGATATTACATGCAAGTATCAAGCAAGTAGCTAGTTAGAAAAGCAAACTAAAAAGTAAAAAGCAACTAGGTGAATAGTACCTAGGAGACTACACCATGCTTTAGGTGGACACTAGGGCATGGCTTGAACCTAGGCTACAAGACTAGGGTGGAGACATGTGAATAATATACATATCAATACATATCAATAACACATCTCATAATTCAAACCACACATCAAACAAAACACAAAAACATCACAAATATTTCTGCTCCCGGCCATGACAATCAGCAGCTCAGTAAAACGACCATAGAGCCTTCATTTCTCATCCAAATCTTGAGTTCTATAGCTTGTTGGAAAGGTATTGAGATTCTCTACAACTCTTCTTTAGAGCCTCGTCCAGAAAAGATAGGTAAGGATCTCGTTTTTCCAGTTCTTTCAACTGGGGTATAGTAACTCCGAAAATTTCTAAGTTGTGTTCTTGATGTTCTTGTTAGTTTAAGGTTTATTAAGGGTAGATCAAGCTACTCCAAGGTTTACCAAGCTCATACAAGGTCACTAGAGACTCAAGAAAGGTATAAATATCTCTCAACCCTTAGCCATGACAAGTTTATAGTTTATATTGTTAGATCTATAAGTATTGGAGTGAATATTGATGGTTTGAACTTTAGATGATGAAATCTTGAAGTTATATGCTTGTTGTTGTGATTTTAAGGCTTGTACTTAGAGTATGCAGTCTCATGTATGTTATAGAGATAAATCTTGGTGGTTTTGATGGTGGTTGTGAAGTGTAAAGATAGATCTTGGAAGTTTGAGTAATGATAGTGCTTGTGTAAATTTCTGGGAGCATGAACTGTCTTGTAAGAGGGATTCGGACCTCAAGATGTTGTCTCCTTAAGCCCTAATTCATATGGTTAGAAAGATATTTTCATGTAGTTTCTGAACATATAAGGTACATAACTAGGTGATGTATAGTGTTTGAGTTATGGCCCAATTAGTGCAGAGTGGTACTGAGATCCGGGCTGCAATGTAATGCTTACTTGTGAACTGGTTTAGGACCCCTAAAAATTATGCTAGTGTTATGAACATTTTGAGGATAGTCAGATGGTGCAATAGTAAAGGCTGTCCAAAAAGAATTGGATTAAAAATCGTATTTTTCAATTTTACAAAAATGTTAGAGTGAAGTGCGCGCAAGTGAAAAATCATGTGAGGAGTTAGTTTAACATAATTTTAAGGATACGTAATTATGTTTCGAGTTTGGTGACTAATTCGAGTCGGATAAGTAACGAGTGTAATTGGGTGATGACATGGACATATAGGAGGGTTAGTGGGTCAAATGGTGGAGTCGCTAAGATGGTCTTGTATTCTTTAAAACATTATGATTAAGTGGTGTTGTTAAGATACTAACGAGCGAATATTGGATATTTATAGATTGTCGCTCCACTCCACGAGCCCAACCACCCCAACCTTCCCAAGGCAAATTTTCCAACCCTAAGCATTTATTTTCAAAATATTATATTCCTGATTCTACCTATGCAAGTTTACTTTTCAAAACTTATATATAAGGATTTTCACTGTTGTGTTTATAGCTTCCAAACGTATTATATGCTTATGCTTTACGAGATTATGTTGAAGTTTGAGATATATGCATATGTGTTTGTACACCCTTGAACTTAGAATGAAAGTGTTTTCTTCGGACAACGACTATAGCAATAGAGGTCGTAGCGGTCCAAATATACTATTGACCGGGAGCGGTATATTATTGTATCGTGATTAAATTACGAAAACCCGAAGAGTCATTCGGGAAGTATCGTATACTTAAGTATTTATTATTTTTACGTTGTTAAAAATACTCAAAAATATCTATCTTGGATTAAAAGCTTATTTTAATTAAATAATCATTTAATTAATTATTTATATTAAATCTCAAAATATCATTTATTAATTATTGTTCATTATTTTAAAGACAAAACTAATCCAAGATACCTTTAGCATTTTCAAACTCAAACTCTTTCGAACCCAAACATTTTCGAAAACCCCCGGTCAAGTTTTGCTTCTTGTACATTTTTCAAGAATTATCGGTCGACTGAGGTCGAACTTCAACTACTCGAATTTTCTATCAAAATAATTTTTAAAAGAAAAGAAAAGGGGGACTCTGGCAGGTGTGGGAATCGTTGACGAACTATTCCCGGGATGTGTAAGCGGCCGTAAGCCAGGCGGTCCATCAATTATTCCGGCCCAGGTGTTGCCGAAGGATGAATACGGATGTAGTTTTCATCGAGGGTGATTACGGATGTAGTTTTCACCCAAGGGTAGTTACGGATGTAGTTTCTATCCTTCTACTAGTAGAGAAGACCCGCGGATTGTTGGACTTGGTTGTGGCGACTGATCATCGTCAATCCTTGTCAGGTTTTTATGTTTTCTTCCAGTCCCATCCTCCACTTTGGAAAAATACTCAAACACTGCTTCTTGGGTCTAAGTGCCAAGTTGCCGATAGTGTGGTTTTTGATAAGAAAAATATTGACATCGTGCAGTATCTAGAACTGCAAGATTTTCTATGAAGGTTGGCATGTGTGAGTGCACTCTTGCTATTATTTCAAAGAATGAAATGTTTTTGAATGAGAAACCTTCTAAGCTAATGGAAGGAAAGAGGTTTTGCAATAATGTATTCCATGTACAGTATGTTAACCGTAGAGTGTTTTACCGAAAATGATATACTCATATGTATATATTTTCAAACTTGAGATATATTGAAATGGGAACCTTATAAAGGATTCATATGTTATTCTTAAAGCTCCTTAGTGAGTATAAATGTTTTATTCAAACTCGGACATATATATTGTCGAATTATGTTTTGAAATCTGAGATATATACTCATACAGTTGGGAACGTTTTCGAAATAAACCACATTATTATTTTTCAAAATGGTGAACTTGCTGAGCATTATGTAGCTCATTCTTGCTTTATAAAAAAACTTTTCAGAAAGAGAAGAATTTGGTCGGTTAACTCCGCACCAGCAGAAGAGGAGGAGAAGATTTACCCCCGAGATGATTTAGTTCCTGATAAATACTACAGAGTAAGTCTGATAAGTTTCCAACTGTAATAGTAAGACTTGTCTTCAAGTGTAGTTGTATAAGTGGGAGTGCGTAAGATTCTGGATTGTACAGATGAATTGTAATATTTAGTGTTAATTTTGATTATCATTTCTGAGGCTCTAACTTGTATGTGCGTAAGATTGAGGTCTGGATGGATGTATTGTTGAGTTGTAAAGTTAATACATGTATGATATGGTTGGGTGGTGATGTGACGACCTGAATCTCTGACCTCGGATTTGGGGGCGTCACAGATCATCAGGTAGAACAAAATATGGAAGGTATTGATAGATGGTGGTAGTTCGATCAACATTTTGTATCACCGGACTTATGGAAAAATGAATCTAGGGGGAAGAACAGCTGGAATCTTGCAAGGAACCCCCACTCTATGGCTTTGGAAATTCACTGGTTCCGATCGAGGGAACGATCGTATTGACCTTGATATTGGGCAAACCTCCCTGTACTGTGGAAAAGCAGGTGAAATTTTACGTCGTCCGAGTGGATAGCCCGTATAATGGCATCCTCGGCGCCCTACATTAACGGCTTTTCAAGCCATAGCTTCGATACCCCATTTGAAGTTGAAGTTCCCTACCGATCATGGCATCGGTGAAATGAAAGGAGATCAAAAGGCAGCCAGGATAATTATGCTAGAAGATCTAGATAGATCCGAAGAAAAAGCCGAAGATGAAGGGAAGAAGAAAAGGCGAATGAACGATCAATCCGGAAGCATTCACCACACGATGAACATTGAGTTGAAAAAGTTTGGTGACAATCTCTCAAATCCTATAGCCAAACCGGCGGTGGAGACCGAAGAGGTCGAATTATATGCAGGCACCTCGGGTCGAATGATCCACATCGGGAAGAACATGAACGAAGATTTGAAAGCGAAAGTGATTGCTGTTATCCGAGAATACGATGACATATTTGCCTGGGGTCCAGAAGACATGCCAGGACTTGACCCGAGCATTGCTCAACACAGTTTAAATGTGAAAGAGGGGGCCAAGCCAGTCAAACAGAAGAAGAGAAATTTCTCCATGGAAAGACAAAAAGTGATTCAAACAGAAGTGGAAAAGCTCTTGGAAGCAGAATTTATTGAAGATATCAAATACCCCGAATGGTTAGCCAATGTGGTAGTGGTCAAGAAAGCAAATGGAAAATGGAGGATGTGCGTCGATTACACCGATCTCAATCTTGCCTGCCCGAAAGACCATTATCCGCTTCCCAACATCGACCAGCTCATTGATGCCACCTCAGGATATGAAATCCTAAGTTTCCTAGATGCCTTCTCCGGTTATCATCAAATCGCCATGAAATCTGAGGACATCCCTAAAATAACATTCATCACCCCGAAAGGAACATATGCATTCATTGTCATACCTTTCGGCTTGAAGAACACAGGGGCCACCTTTCAAAAGATGATCAACAATGTTTTTAAAGATCAGATCGGAAGAAATATGGAGTGTTATGTGGACGACATGATAGTAAAGTCTTTGTTTCGGGACCATGCCGATGACTTGAGAGAGTGCCTCGAGACTCTGAGAAGAAACGACATGCGGATCAACCCGAACAAATGCACGTTCGGAGTATTCAACGGTAAATTCCTTAGTTATATGGTGAGTGCTCGAGGCATTGAGGCCAATCCAGAAAAAATAAGAGCGATAATTGACATGGAAGCTCCGAAAACAATTCGAGATATTCAGAAATTAATAGGAAGATTGGCTGCCCTAAGAAGATTCATCTCCAAATCAGCAGATAAAGCTTTACCCTTCTTTGAGGTATTGAAAGGTACGAAGACTTTTTCGTGGGGTCCACAATGTGAAAAAGCTTTCGAAGATATCAAAGAGTATTTAACGAAGGCTCCGTTGCTAATGAGACCGGATCCACAAGAAACTTTACAACTATACTTGGATGTAAATGATCGGACGTTGGGGGCCGTCTTAGTCAAGCAACATAATGGAAATCAATATCCAGTTTTCTACATCAGCTACATGCTAAAAGAAGCAGAAACCAGATACCCGAATGCCGAGAAATTTGCCTATGGGTTGGTCATGGCCTCAAGAAAACTCAGACATTATTTCCAGGGGAGGACGATACAAGTTACGACCGATCAACCTCTGAAAAAGATATTACAGAGACCCGATGCTTCGAGCAGAGTTGTCGCTTGGGCCATCGAGTTGGGAGAATTTGATTTAGAGTATGTGCCGAGGACCGCGATAAAAGTACAAGCCCTGGCAGATTTCATAGTAGAGTGTTCGTTCACCGGTTCCAAAGAGTTGCAAGTCGAAGAAAAATTGATACAAACTCTTGGCAAGTGGAAGTTGTTTGTGGATGGTTGGGTCGCCGGAAGTAAATGAGGAGCAGGTTTAATTCTCACAAGCCCTGAGGGTTTTGAGCTATGTCAGGCCATCCGATTCACTTTTTCTTTAACCAACAATGAGGCTAAATACGAAGCACTTCTGGCTGGGATGAACATGGCAAAAAACCTAGAAGTCAGACACCTTCGGGCATTCAGCGATTCGATGCTAGTGGTAAAGCATTTCTCAAGAGAATATGAACAAAAGGACGCCCGAACCAAAGCCTATGCAGCCAAGGTAAAAGCAAATTCCCTGTTGTTCGAATCTTTTGAATTAACCACTGTAGCCAGGGAAAACAACAGCCGAGCAGACACATTATCCAGATTAGCTTCGGCCGACACTCAGAATCTCACAGGATCAATCTACCTAACTGAAGTTAAAGCACCCTCCATCAATAAGAAGGTATGTTTCGAAATTCACCAAGGGATAGATTGGATGACTCCAATTCGGCTATTCCTAGAAAAGGGGACACTACCATTGGAAAAGACCGAAGCTCAAAAATAATAAAAAAAAATCGGGCCACCAGGTACACAATTATAGCAGGAAAAATGTACCGAAGATCGGCTACCGAACCACTGCTGAGATGCCTGGCTCCCGAAGAACAAAAAATAGCTCTAGAAGCGGTTCACGAAGGAATCTGTGGGGAACACTTGGCAGGACATTCTCTGGCCTTTAAAATCCCAAGGCAGGGATTCTTTTGGCCGACCCTACGAGCCGATGCACTGAGTTATGCGAAAAAATGCAGACAATGTCAGCTTTTCAGCAACATTCCGAAGCAACCTCCCGAAGAGATGACTTCTGTCTTAAACCCCATTCCCTTCGCCATGTGGGCCGTGGATATTGTCGGAATTCTACCTACCAGCACCAGACAAGCCAAATATTGCATTGTGGCAATTGATTACATGACCAAGTGGGTAGAAGCACGCCCTTTGTCCTCCATTACCGAAGAAGCTGCCAAGAAATTTATGTTGGAGCAAGTAATCCTCAGATTCGGGATTCCCAAAATATGCGTATCGGATAACGGGACCCAGTTCGTCAGAAAGAAGTTCAAGAAATTTTTAGCTTTCTTCGGGATTCAACAGAAATTCAGTTCGGTTGGCCACTCACAAGGAAATGGGGCAGTAGAAGCCGCAAACAGAGTCATCTTTGATGGGATAAAAAAGAGGCTCGAAAAAGCCAAAGGGTTATGGGCTGAAGAGTTACCATATGTGTTATGGGCTTATCGCACCACACCAAGATCTTCGACCGGAGAAACTCCTTTCAGTCTGACATATGGCACCGATGCAATGGTCCCAGTAGAAGTCGGCCTAAAGTCATACCGAAGCGAAATATTTAACCTCGAAACAAATGAGTTGGGCCTCCGAGCTAATGTGGACTTGTTGGAAGAAGCCAGAGAAGTGGCACACCCAAGAAATATCAAATATCAACAACAAACTGCTCAATACTATGACTCATGAGTAAAGAAAAGGTCTTTTAAAGTCGGTGATCTAGTCCTTCGAGAGTTAGCAACTTCTATGCCAAACAAGCAAGGGAAATTGCAGCCAAACTGGGAAGGACCCTATGTGATTATTCAAGTCGTCCGATCAGGGACTTACAAACTGATTGAACTAGATGGAAGTCCGATAAAAAACACATGGCATGCTTCCCGATTACGCAAGTATTATCAGTAAGATTTTTGTAAGAAAAATTTCAATTTCGATTATCAATAAAGGCTTAATTTTGTTTGGCCCATTTATACTTTTATCGATAATACAACCCGAATGGCCGAAGCATTACTCGGTCGGGAACAAAAAAAAAATTACCCGGAACATAAGTCCAGTTCGCCCAAAAGGTCTTCGGGAGGCAAGATTCGCCCAAAACCGAAAAAAGAAACCTTCGGCCGAACTGAGACTCGGGGGCAACACAGGGCAAAGTCCGAAGAGACTTCGCCCAAAGCATAGAATTTCCAAAAATTACTCCAAGTAAAGGCAACTTCGAGTATAGGAAACACCCAGCTAGAAAACTTCTAAGAGGATGACAAAAAAATATATATAAAAAAATTGTTTAAGCAAAAGGAAATGCAAGTTACTTTCCGAAGATTGCGCATGCATAGGAAAAAAAAAGTAACTTAAAAAATCCAAACATTTGCCCAATAAACAATGAGAAACAAGATTGCCCGAAGGCTTTGATTTCATGAATAAAAATTATAAAATTAGCCTAAAAAAGGCAAAAAGGAAAAAAAATACAATAAGTCAAGGGACTGTGTTCTCCGGCTCAGACTCCCTCAGTTGGCTTAGCTCGACCTTTTGGCTTGCCATCCAGTCGAGTAGTTCCTCTGTATCGGCCATCATCTTATCATTCTACTGCCACAAAGCATCATTCTCGTTGAGAAGCTCAGCATTTTCGGCCCGAACAGAAGAAAGCTTGGACTTCAGCTCCTCAATTTCCTTCTCCAACGAAGGAATCGTCTGATTAATCTGCTTTCCTTGGTGATAAAGCAGGAGATTCTGATCCTTCACTTTTTTGGATACAGAAGCGGCCCAGGGGGTAGCCTGAAAAGAAAAAAGGTGAATTAAAAACCATGTATATGACAAGGAGAACAAATTCGGTGAAAAAACACTCCTTACCACGGTAAGATGCCCCAAAAGATTGGCAGTAGCTTCGGCCGTGTCAGCAGCATCATAAAGGGAACAATTGTTATGCTATAATTTACGCAAGCGCACGTAGTCACAAGTAATACAAATTAAGTTCGTTCCACAGAGATCTGGTTATGGTTCTATTCAGTAAATATGCCTATGCAACAATGTATGGTTTTAACTCACTGCTAAGAAAAGTAACAAATTGGGTTTGATTATCTAATTTATACTAAGATGCAAGAATTAAACTAATAATTAACTAATTAACAAGAATTAAAATCGAATTACTTATATGAGATTAAACATGGAATTCTAGTTTCATCATCTACTTCACTTAGAGTTGCAGCCTTTAATCACTATGTGCAATGGTTTTGATATCTGATCGGATAACACGAAACAAGTATACGCTACCTGTCAGCATACGCATACCAAACTAAACATACATCCACAAAAGAGATAGAAGATGAATAGACACCAATTATGCTTAGACCCTATATGTCTATAGAATTTGAAAACATAACGGTTGAAGAACAAGTTATCCATAAAGATCACATAGGGCAGTATAAGTATTTTCATCTCACACCACAAATCATATTGATTAACAATTATGAACCTATGCTAGCATGGCAAGTTCTAAATCTCAAGATCCACTTTCACTTCACAAGAGATTAACAAATTAGATGTTCGCGACGCATCTATCTATTAAGCATAACCATACAAGGATATCAATTATACACCACACACAAATCTTTAAGGCATGCAAACTACTAAGCTACATAGATAAATCCACTAGGATCCCATGACAACGATTAGCCCATAATTGAACCGTTCATCGTCATGGGATTTGATGAAAACATGATGTAAAACAAGATATGGAAGAAAGAAGTAAAAATATTATTAGAACTAAGAGTTGAGAAAACAAATCTATAATCCAACGTATACAAAAGATGAAGTAGATCTAGATCCTTGCTTGTCACGAGCGTTGAATCCTTCTCTCCTTTTCTCCCTTGCAGATCTCAGCTGGTTACAATAGTAATGCGATGATAATGTGTGTATCTATTACAATGCTTAGATGTGTTTTTATAGGCTCTAGATTTCTTACCCAGCAAGAATTTATCTTCTATTACAATTAGAATTTAATTAAGGTGCTAAAACCTAGAGCTGTTAACGAAACTAGCTGTTCGTGAGCAAGCTCGAGCTCGGCTCGTTAAGGGCTCGATTCGGCTCGGTTCGTTAAGAACTCGAGCTCGAGCTCGAACACAAAATAAAGCTCGTTAAGCTAACGAGCTCGAGCCGAGCTTTTAACATGTGCGGCTCGAGCTCGGCTCGAGCTCGGCTCGATTTTGTTCGGCTCGGTTCGGCTCGTTAAAAGCTCGAAAAAAATTAAAATTTTTATTTTTTATTTTTTTATCTCCAACCAAATTAATTTTTTATTTTTTGAAAATTTGGGAATATCACTAAATTAGATATATCTTGACATCCGTACGGTTGGATCGTCGAAAAATATTTTTAAAAAATAGAAACAACAATTTGTGACAAAGCACTAGTTACTAGTACTAGTTAAATTAGTAGTGATCTACTAAGATCTCCAACCAAATTAATTTTTTATTTTTTGAAAATTTGGGAATATCACTAAATTAGATATATCTTGACATCCGTACGGTTGGATCGTCGAAAAATATTTTTTAAAAAATAGAAACAACAATTTGTGACAAAGCACTAGTTACTAGTACTAGTTAAATTAGTAGTGATCTACTAAGATCTCCAACCAAATTAATTTTTTATTTTTTGAAAATTTGGGAATATCACTAAATTAGATATATCTTGACATCCGTACGGTTGGATCGTCGAAAAATATTTTTTAAAAAATAGAAACAACAATTTGTGACAAAGCACTAGTTACTAGTACTAGTTAAATTAGTAGTGATCTACTAAGATCTCCAACCAAATTAATTTTTTATTTTTTGAAAATTTGGGAATATCACTAAATTATATATATCTTGACATCCGTACGGTTGGATCGTCGAAAAATATTTTTTAAAAAATAGAAACAACAATTTGTGACAAAGCACTAGTTACTAGTACTAGTTAAATTAGTAGTGATCTACTAAGATCTCCAACCAAATTAATTTTTTATTTTTTGAAAATTTGGGAATATCACTAAATTAGATATATCTTGACATCCGTACGGTTGGATCGTCGAAAAATATTTTTTTAAAAATAGAAACAACAATTTGTGACAAAGCACTAGTTACTAGTACTAGTTAAATTAGTAGTGATCTACTAAGATCTCCAACCAAATTAATTTTTTATTTTTTGAAAATTTGGGAATATC
This sequence comes from Kitagawia praeruptora, assembly GCA_037693485.1. NCBI lineage: Eukaryota > Viridiplantae > Streptophyta > Magnoliopsida > Apiales > Apiaceae > Kitagawia > Kitagawia praeruptora. The sequence goes on from CM075350.1 coordinate 87,042,754, forward strand.
ACTAAATTAGATATACCTTGACATCCGTACGGTTGGATCGTCGAAAAATATTTTTTAAAAAATAGAAACAACAATTTGTGACAAAGCACTAGTTACTAGTACTAGTTAAATTAGTAGTGATCTACTAAGATCTCCAACCAAATTAATTTTTTATTTTTTGAAAATTTGGGAATATCACTAAATTAGATATATCTTGACATCCGTACGGTTGGATCGTCGAAAAATATTTTTTAAAAAATAGAAACAACAATTTGTGACAAAGCACTAGTTACTAGTACTAGTTAAATTAGTAGTGATCTACTAAGATCTCCAACCAAATTAATTTTTTATTTTTTGAAAATTTGGGAATATCACTAAATTAGATATATCTTGACATCCGTACGGTTGGATCGTCGAAAAATATTTTTTAAAAAATAGAAACAACAATTTGTGACAAAGCACTAGTTACTAGTACTAGTTAAATTAGTAGTGATCTACTAAGATCTCCAACCAAATTAATTTTTTATTTTTTGAAAATTTGGGAATATCACTAAATTAGATATATCTTGACATCCGTACGGTTGGATCGTCGAAAAATATTTTTTAAAAAATATTTTTTGAAAATTTGGGAATATCGCTAAATTTGTTATCGAGCTGCTCGATAACGGCTCGTGTGCGGCTCGATTTCTTAACGAACGCTAGCTTGAACAAATATTTTGTGCGATAATAAAGCTCGGCTCGGCTCGGTTCGTTAAGAAAAAAAGTAAAGCTCGGCTCGTTTAGCTCAAAGCTCGGCTCGGCTCGGTTCGTTAACAGCTCTACTAAAACCTGCCCGGAATATAATTAGAACTTGAAAAAGGCAAAACAGGAATTTCCCAGCCATGCTTCACAAAGAATACGCGCGCGATTTAATTCAGCACTTTACTTGCATGTGATTCCTATCCCAGGTTGTAGAAAATCTCTCAAGCTTCGCGTGGGCAGTAAGATCGCTGAAAACGGACTTACAGAACTCCAGATAGGGCCAAAACAGTGTAAGCTGCGCAGCCGCCTTCCCAGAAAATCCGAATTTTAATCAATTAATTCCCAAAAATTTATAGAAGCATCCACCTTAATCAACATTCTCGTAAACCTGCACAACTAAGCAAAACACATCAAAACTACAAGAAACTTGAGTCCAAGACAATCAATTTAAGCCGATTTAGAATGTTCCAAGTAGATATAAAATCCACTTATCACACCCCCAAACATAAACCGATGCTTGTCCTCAAGCATTAACAATTACAACTAACTAACTAACTAGTACCACTTCCGTAGGTGATCACGGTTGCATTTGGCATATGCAACAAGCCCTTTAAACCCCTAGGCAGCCCTAGTGGACGAGTAAGGTCTCGTGAGGGCCTATAGCGAATGTACCCACAAAATCCATTTAACCTAATGCAATGCAATGCATGAATGCAACTAAATGAAAATGCAATTAATCTAATCTACCATACCTTCAAATCCTCTCATGCCACATCAACTTAAGAATCAAAGTAAATATGCAATGTCTTGGTGTCGAAAGTGCAAGTATTCACATAGTCTACTCAATGAACATGCATAAGTTCTCACAAGCCCATGTCAAGTGTAAGAATAAGTTAGTAAACATGCTAAGCCTACAAGAGTACATCTTTGAGACAACACTCGGGATCTCATATGCAAGAACAAGCAAACACTCACAATCCACTCACAAAAGAATATTCACTCAAGAACAAGGGTAAGTGTATCACTCAATTCCAACAAAACCATAAGCATGCTTGACATTTGGTATCAATCTAACTCTTAACACAACATACATCAATGACGATAATCAAAAGGTCTTTAATTGGGTTGTAACGGGGCTAGGGACAAGGTATGTCAAATAAGCCAAAACAGGTGTAGTGTCAAAAGCTAGTAAGTACCATAATAAATCACACACAACACCCTATTTTCCCCCCACATAATTTTACTAAGACAAACACTCGACTAGTCGACTAAAATAGGATCGCAACAAACACAAACATGCTCTCATAATATATATATATATATATATATATATATATTTTTTTTTTTTTTTTTCGAGAGCTAAATAGAACACAAACAATAATATAAACAATAACAATGATCCAATGAATTTATTACATATGTCGACTATCAAGTAAACACCCAAACCCAATTTCCAATATTTCCCCCAAAATTATGACCAACAATAAACCCTTCCTTGCACACCTTATTACTCCCTTAAGCACTCTACTAGCCTTTGACAATGTGGGTTCAAATTAATGTGAGGCCAATACAAGAAAAAGGTCTAGTCAAGTAATGTGGTATGTCACCGAAAAAATAGGATTAAGCTCAACGAGTTAACTAATTGATCATGTAAACATGGTGTGGTAATATGGGAAAATATGTGGTTATTCCTAAATGCCTTTATCATTTTAATCGTCAAATAATGTCATGCGTTTCAAGAAAGACCTCAAACAACTGCTAGCAATGCAAACAATCCGTGGACACTCAAGCAAACGAATAAATTGCAAATATGCAATATGCAATAAGGCTCAAAACTCACTTGGTGGAAAAACATACTTAATCCCAAGCAACATCTCTCTAACGCACCAACTTGTATCCAAAGCATGCAAACTAAATCATCTTGCACATATTCATGTCCTTCTAATCACTTACAACATTCAATAAGTCTACTAGCTTCAACTTACTAGTGTATGTGTGTACGAGCTCCATAGACTGGCCACCTTGCCTGAATCCCCACATCTCTCAAGGCTGCAGCCATATCCTCAGCATACTCTCGGTTACTAGCATGTATAGCATCCATACGCCTGTACAACCGTCTAAAGTGGCCATCCCAAACTCTCGGTACTCTCGAAACACGCGGTGGAGCGCCCACTCCACGACCACTAGCACCAACATCATCAACAATATAACCAATCCCCCTCGGATGTGGAACCCCACCTTGCCAGTCAGGCATTCGATCAATAGACACATCAGTAATGGTAGCCAAAGGTGACTGCAAATTGTAATAACCCGGATTTTTCAAGAAATGATTTTATTATTATTTCAATAATAATAATGTTTTCCTAAAATGAGGAGGAATTTTTTTTTATTTGATTATTTAATTATTTTCGGTTAAGTGGAGCCTGATCCTCCTATTTAAAATTTTATTGACCGGATAGATACCTCGAGTCAATAGTTTATTTGTGCAAAGATTTTATTTTGGAGTGTGGAATTGTTCAGTAAAATTTTTATTTTAAATTACTGAATAATTTAGAGATTTTAAAATCCTTAGAAAATGTTTATTTTAATTATTTGAGGATTTGTAGAAATTACTTGATTAATATATAAAATCAAGAATTTGAGGTTTTACTAAAACAGTAATGTTTGTAGTATTTTTATAAAGCCCTGTAAATTGTGAATTATGAATCACAATTATTATTTTTATGATTTGTTTTTATAAATTATTAATATTTGTAAAATGCATATCAATTTAGAAAATTGAGATTTAATTCTAATTCTTTCTCCAAAAGTCTTTAAAAATATTCTAGTATTTAATTATGCTAGAAATTTTATTTTTACAAATTAGATTTATTTACTCCAAATATTATTTAAGGTGTGTAGTATTTAATTGTATTGCTTTATATGTTATTGGGCTTGAGCCCATTAGGGTTAAAAACACACAGCATACATACATACACACGATACACACAGAAACAAACACACACAGGAGCCGCTCAAGACTAATCGGGGAGGGGGAGAAGACAGCGGGGGGGAGGAAGAGAGAGTCGCGGAGAGAGAGATTTGCGGAGAGAGAAGGGAGAGAAATGAAAAGAGGGAGAAGAAAAAAACTGTGGGGGAAGGAAAGCAGCGCAACTGGTGGTCTTCGGTGAGGCCATGGCAAGCGCGCGGGGGAGGAACACGGCTGCGCGGAGGCGGCACGTCGCCGGCAAGGAGCTGGTGGCGGGACTGCCGCGGTGGTGATGGTTGAGAACGGCAGCAGGAGAGAGAGAGAGAGAGGGGGGGGAGGGAGAGATTGTTGCGGGGAAATCGATTAATTCGGGAGGTATAATCTCGCATCTCCATATCTATTTAATTCTCGTAGTTAATTAGTTGTAAATTTTGAGTTAATTGTTTTAATTTATTTTTGTAGTTTAAATTCGGAAAGTATATAAATTATTGTGATGGTGGTAATTTAATTGTGATATAATTATGTAGTTGATGTAATTTAATTAGTTTAAATTACGAGGTTAATTATGGTGGTTTAATTAGTTTAAATGGAAAGCTTAATGTGGTAATGGGTATAATTAGACTAAAATTGTAAGATTATGATTATTGGTTGAATTTCCGATATTTAATTCGGAAGGTATGTTTGTAATTATAATTGTTGAGTTTAATTATGAGTCCGATTAAAGGTTCGGGTTAGTGATTGTTAATTGTTAAATTGCTAATTGTTAATTGTTAGTGAGTAATTATTAATTGTCGGATAATATATTTGGGTTAGTTGTCAAGTAATTGTTAAGTGCTAATTGTTAATTGTTAGTTTCCAATTGAAATTGTTAATTGCTAAGTGCTAAGTGCTAATTGTTATTGTCATATGAGGTATAGTTATAAGAGTTGGCTTATCGGTAAATGTCTATGTGCTAAATGGTATAAGTCGGGTCGTAGTAATTGTTAGAAGTCATAAGTGCCAACTACGTGGTGTTGGCTTAAATGTGGATAAACTTAGTTTATTTTCCTTATGTGCTAGTTGCCGCATGTCTGGGCGGGTACTTTTCCTTATGTGCTAGTTGTCGTATGTCTGGGCGGGTACTTTTCCTTATGTGCTAGTTGCCGCATGTCTGGGCGGGTACTTTTCTTATATGTTTACTTTTATGTTGCTGCAAGTTGAGGCAGCTTTTATTTTATCAAAAGCAGGGTTATAAATTGTTTTGTTGGCATGGAGGGGCTGAGCCCATAGTCCGATAAACGAATACTACATGCCGAAATTTTCTAAAAATCCCCTGCATTTTAATTTATTTAACTTATTTGATTTCAAGGGTTTAAAGGTATGATTTGGGTGTTAACTGTTATGTGTATATTTGTTAAGTGAATTAATTCGAGGGTAATTGTTGTCTCGAGGATTTATGTGCTAAGTGATTTAATTCAAGGATTTATGTGCTTCGAGGATTAATTGTGTTTTGAGGATTAGCTATTAATCAAGTTTTGTCGTAAGAAGGTCAATGGTATTATAAACGTATAGGTTAAGTGAAGTTGACTAAATGGTGGTATAGGGTTATGATGTGTTAGCACTAGGAAATGTTCAATTTATATAAGGGGACTCTTCCCGTGTTGTTTGCTATTACTAAATGTCTTATGTGCAATAAGTGGTATTAGAGTAGTCAACTATAGGGAGGACACCTATAGTTTGACTTTATGATTATTTAGTGATAATCCCGAGTTGTGTCTACTCGATATACGTGGTATGACTGACACGTACGCGTAACTATTTCAGTACCATTAGGGCATAATCGAGATGGAATGACGTGCATCCAAAAAGGAAGATCGAGACGTCAGGTAAGGTCCATGGAATTAATTGGACGAGGTGCGAAGCATTTGTTCGCGGGTTCTATTTTCTGCTAAGGACCAGAGGCAAGTTTACTATGCATACTCTATTGTTCAGAGTATATTTATTTTAAATATATGAAATGTGTTAAATAAGTTTTCAATCCATAATCGCGAGTTTTTCCAACCTTGTACTTCTTCTCCCAAATCATTGTATTCCTTGCTTTGCCAACAATATTAAATCCTGCTCGTGCAATAACCAAAACCCCATGGCTTATAATACTGTTGATGGGCAGTGATATTTTTATGGCTCTATATCTTGATTTATACGGTATATATATATATCTATAAACTTTTCGTACTATGGAAGTGGACTATATGTTATGAGGTGTATATTTATGTATCGGAATAAGAAAGGCTCAGAGGGTAGGGCATGTATTGAGTTTTAGAACTTAGCCGCGTGTTGGGGCTATTTTGTATTGTATGTTTTCGAAAACCCGGGCAAAGCTTTTAAAAAAGAATTTCGCAATAATTAACCTAAAGGCAACATCACCAATAAACCAGTGTTTATTTAATTAATAGATGCTCCTGAAAGCATTTACTAATTAAATAAACCTCATTCGCCTAATTAAATTTATTTAATTAGATGAATATCATTTTCAAAACGCTTTTTTAAAATCACTTTGTCCCGGAGAAATAATAAAACAATTTAATGGAGTGATTCTATCTAGTATATTATCTATCGGAGATAGTTTATTTTCAAAACGGATTAAAGATATTCCAACGGTTATAAATTGGTTGCTTTCAGCTTAAACCAGCTAGATTGATATCGATATATGTTACTTGAATGCTTAATAATTATTTCTTATTGACCGAGAGTCAGTAGTAGTTATTTGATAAAGTGGCTAAAGTTTAGAGACTGCTGGAGAGATTGTGTCTTGATTTTAATTAGAAACATCCCAAGGGTTGTATTTGGGTGTTTTGAGGTTTTTAAATATTCCAGTATTAATAGTAAATATTATTTGAATATTACTTAATAAATGAATATTAATTTGAGTATTCTTTTAAAAGGGGATTATTGAATATTTATTATTTGTTACATAGTAGTCAATATTTATTAAATACTCTAAGTGTCTTGAAGGTTATAAAACACTATTTAAAGGTTGTCTAAGGACTTTCATAGTCATTTAAAATATTATATTTTGAATCTATTTAGGTAAGTTACTTTTCTAGAACTTATATATATATGGAATTACCCTGTTGTGGTTACAAGCTTTATGCGTACCATTTTTCATGTGTGATCACAAAACCCTGTGTCAAGATTGATATCGGTACAAGTGTATATCTATACTTGAACTCTTTTGAACTCAAAACATTTTCGAAAACCCCCGATCAGGTTTTACTCTCTTGCTCGTTTTTCAAGAAATCATCGGTCGACTGAAGTCGAACTTCAACTACTCAAGTTTTCTATCAAAATGATTTTGACAAGAAAAGAAAAAGGGGACTCTGGCAGGTGTGGGAATCGTTGACGAACGATTCCCGGGATGTGTAAGCAGCCGTGAGCCAGGCGGTCCATCAATTATTATTCCGGCCCAGGTGTTGCCGAAGGATGATTACGGATGTAGTTTTCATCGAGGGTGATTACGGATGTAGTTTTCACTCGGGGATAGTTACAGATGTAGTTTCTATCCTTCTACCGGTAGAGAAGACCCGCGGATTATTGGACTTGGATGTGGCGACTGATCATCGTCAATCCTTGTCAGGTTTTTATGTTTTCTTTAAGTCCCATCCTCCACTTTGGAAAAATACTCAAACACTGCTTCTTAGGCCTAAGTGCCAAGTAGCCGATAGTGTTGTTTTCAATTTTGAAAGATGATGAATCCATGCAGTATCTAGAACTGCAGGATTATTCTAACAATAATGGCACGTACTTGTGCACTTTTGTAATTATTCAAAAGATGAAAGATGGTTCATCGGTTATTGATGTTAAATCCCAAATGTTTTGCTTCAAGAGCTTTGACTCTCTTCCTATCAGTTATTTCTGAGTTTAACTTTTCAAGTGGTTAACGAACTTATAGCATGTACAGAATCTTGAACTGTAAGTTGTTTTGATGATAATGATATACTCATGTGTATATACTTACAAACTTGAGGAGTATTAAAAAGGGAACCTTATAATGGTTCGGGTTATGAAGGGTGGTAATAACTATCCTAGCAGCATATTGAACTGCATATTTTGAAAAGCTCCCTAAGGGGTTATCAATACTATGAGGTATGGTATGTGGATAAGGTATGAGGATTACTACTGTTGACATGGACTTACTTTATTTATCTGATGTTACTCGAAATGTCATATATCCCCTATTGAGGTTTCATTGTTTTAAATATTTCGAAATTGATATTAAGTATCGTTATATTTTCTAAAACTCCATGTGTATATTGATATATATTGTTGTGCTCTATTAATACTTGCTGGGCAATTCTTTCGCTCATACTTGCTTGCTCTAAATATTAACCTTTCAGAGGAAGGTAGATGATTGAGGCTTATCTGCATGGCTCAGAAGAAGCAGGCAGTACGCCCTTATGAAGATGATATGATCCAGAAAAGTTATAGCTGGAATAAGTTATATGTAAGTACATTGATGTGTAATATATATTACTTTGTACTAATAGTACTAGTTGCTGGTGTACTTCCCAACGAAGCTATACTAGTAGTATAAGATTTTAAGACATAGTGCGATGTAATAGAATGGATGTAATAAAGATGTAAAGATTTTAGTTCTTGTTTCTAGCCCTATGACCTAAAAGATGCTTGGTGGTTGGGGTCGCAGAGTTATATTTCAGTTTTAATGATTACAAATGGTTTAATGTTGTTAAACAGGTAATTTGATGTTAAGGATTTCCGCGTGACGACCAAATCCCTGACCCCGGATTTGGGGCGTTACACAAATCCTCCTCCGCCCCCCATATAACACCACTATCTTTACATAATCCAGCTATAACAGAAGCATGGGGCAATGATGACAATGCATTAGACTTTAAAAACCTGACAATATTCTGATAAACAATATATCCAACGTCAATGTACTTTCCCTTTAGAATGCCCCAAAGAAGAATCGCTGTATCAGCTGTTACCTCCCCCGTATGAGAAGTAGGCATAAGATTAGCACAGATAAATAAATACCATGCTCTTGCAAACTTATTCATCGTAAAAGACGGAAAATTAATTGGCTCAGTAGTTCCCAATTTATACTTCCAAACTGTACCAGGAACACATAACTCATGAATAATCGCCTCCATATCCACATCCTCACTAGTCTTCCTTGCCCAATCTTCAACCCCCAGAAGCTTAGGTGGTTGTCCCAAAATCAGACGAATAGCATCTGGACTGTAATCCACCTGTTTACCTCGAACCACAGACACCCCATCCGGCTCACCTTTAGCATTCGCATAAAACTCCCTAACAATATTCAACGGAACCGGAGCAGGCGCCTTACAAATCTCTCCCCAACGTAACTCACTAATCACATCAACCAACCCATAATGACGAGTTGGCAAAAACCCCCTTTCTTTTGCCACCGACCTCGACAACAACCGATTAAACTCAACCTCCGCATCCGGAGAAGAAAATCTCTCCACCCTAATAGAACCACCCTCATTCGCTTAGGCACCATAATAATCAAAACCCCACTCAACAATAGCACCACCAACAACCACCAAGAAATATCCCACCAAAAACCACCAAGAAAAATCCCACCAAAAATACCCAAGTAACAAGAATAATACAAAACCCCAATTTACAAGAACACAAATTCGTAATAAAATAGAGAAAAGAAATCCCACTACGAATCAAAGAGGTGAACTTGTACTAATTTTCCCCCAAACTTGAATTTTTAAGAGATGTAGAGGAGGAAGATAATGAATTGGGTGTATATGTATGGGTATATATAGGCCATGGAGTTATAGGATAAATATAAGAATTTTAATGTGAAAAGGAAAAAAATTTGGGTGGAAATTGGAATTTGATATAGGATAGAAAAAATATTTAATGGATAAAAGAAAAAGAATTAGAAAAGAAATAGGAATTGGAATTTTTTTAGGAGAGATGAGGGGTTTTGGAATTGAAATAGGAAAAGTTTTAGGGAAAAGATGGGAGTATAAATAAGACATGGGGTGAAAGGAATTTTTTTTTTTATATATATATAACACAACAGCTGAGCACGTACCATTAGAAAAAAAAAATTCTGACAAAACCGTTAACACGCAAGCTGCCGCGCGTCCAGGCAAACTGCCTCAATAGCAGTTGCGCAGGCGCAGCCTGCGTGTCTACCCCCGCAGTCTGCTTCACTTCCAGAAACGCAGGCGCAGCCTGCGTTATGCGCCTGCAACCTGCCCTGCTTCCAGTAACGCAGCCGCAGCCTGCGTTACTGACCTGCAATCTGCTCAATTTTTTTTTTTTTTTTTTTGAAAGAAAGAAGTAAGAATAATATACAACAAGGCTTGGGTTGCCTCCCAAGAAGCGCTCGTTTAATGTCATTAGCTTGACATTCTTCCGATAATTCACGTCAACGCCAAAATGGCAGAAACCTTCTCGCGATCAAACGAGCCTCCATAGTAATGCTTCAACCTCTGTCCATTTACTTTGAAAGTATGATCCGGTGTTGTTTCATAAATTTCAATAGCTCCATGAGGATACACCGTCTTAACAATAAACGGACCCGACCACCGTGACTTGAGTTTTCCCGGAAAAAGCTTGAGGCGAGAATTAAATAGCAACACTAGTTGTCCCGGTAAAAATGCCTTGGGCGTCAACCTTTTATCATGCCACCTCTTGACCTTCTCCTTATACATTTTATTATTTTCGTAAGCTTGCTCAAGAAATTCCTCAAGTTCATTCAATTGAAGCAACCATTTTGCACCCGCAGCCTTAATATCCAAATTTAACTTCTTCAATGCCCAATATGCCTTGTGTTCTAACTCTGCAGGCAAATGACATGCTTTACCATAAACCAACTGAAACAGAGACATACCTAGAGGAGTTTTGTAGGCAGTTCTGTACGCCCACACAGCTTCATCCAACTTCAATGACCAATCCTTACAAGACGGATTCACCACTTTCTCTAGAATTCTCTTGATCTCTCTGTTAGAAACTTCCGCTTGACCATTAGTTTGAGGGTGGTAAGCAGTGGCAACACGATGCGTCACATTATACTTCGCCATCAACGTAGTAAACTGACGATTACAGAAGTGTGTCCCCTCATCACTGATTATAGCACGTGGTGTTCCATAACGCGTGAAAATTTGCTTGTGAAGAAAATTCAGCACTACCTTAGCATCATTGGTCGGTAAAGCTTTCACCTCGACCCACTTAGACACATAATCCACAGCTAGCAAGATTATTGCATGAAGAAATAAAAGGTCCCATGAAGTCAATTCCCCAAACATCAAAGATCTCTACCTCAAGAAGCATGTTAAGAGGCATCTCATTCCTTCTAGAAATATTGCCAACCCTTTGACATCGATCACAACTCATTACAAACTGATGAGCATCCTTGAACAAGGTAGGCCAATAAAAACCTGCTTGAAGCACACGAGCTGCTGTCTTTTCTCCACCATAATGACCACCATACACAGTTGAGTGGCAATCTCTCAAAACATTCTCCGTCTCACTATACGGAATGCATCGTCTGATCATCTGATCTGCTCCTTGTCTAAACAAAAACGGTTCATCCCAACGGTACCACTTCACATCATGTAGAAACTTCTTCCTTTGAGCACTCGAAAGATCCGGAGGAATAACATTGCTCACCAAATAGTTCACATAGTCTACAAACCATGGCTCTTCATCTTGCACTATAAAAAGCTGCTCATCTGGAAAAGATTCATTAATAAGAGATTTGTTATGCGAATCCATACCATGGTCCTCCAAGCGCGAGAGATGATCCGCCACTTGATTTTCCATGCCTTTCATATCCTTGATTTCCACATCAAACTCTTGCAAAAGAAGCACCCAACGAATCAATCTAGGCTTTGAATCCTTCTTCGACATGAGATATCGAATAGCAGCATGATCCGTATACACAATCACCTTAGTACCAAGCAAATAAGATCTGAATTTCTCGAAAGCATAGACAACTGCTAGCAACTCCTTCTCCGTAGTGGTGTAGTTAAGATGAGCATCATTGAGGGTTTTACTAGCATAGTAAACCACATGAAAAATTTTGTCCTTCCTTTGCCCAAGCACAGCTCCAACAGCATAGTCACTAGCATCACACATTAGCTCAAACGGTTCCTCCCAATTAGGTGCAGTAATAACAGGTGTAGATGTCAACTTCTTCTTCAAGAGCTCAAAAGCTGCAAGGCATTCAACATCAAATTTGAAAGGAACATCCTTCTCCAGCAAGTTGCACAAAGGTTTCGAAATTTTTGAAAAGTCTTGAATGAATCGCCTATAGAACCCCGCATGACCAAGAAAACTGCGAATTCCTTTAACAGAGATAGGTGGAGGAAGATTTTCAATTGTCTCCACCTTGGCTCTATCCACTTCAAGGCCCTTGCTAGATACCTTGTGCCCAAGAATAATTCCTTCTTGCACCATAAAGTGACACTTCTCCCAATTAAGAACCAAATTAGTCTCCACACAATGTTTTAATACCAAGCCAAGATTATGCAAGCACTCGTCATATGAAGTACCAAAAACTGAGAAGTCATCCATGAAAACCTCCACATTAGTGCCAATCATATCTGAGAAAATAGCCATCATACACCTTTGAAAAGTAGCAGGAGCACCACAAAGTCCAAAAGAAACTCGACGAAAAGCAAAAGTACCAAAAGGACATGTGAATGTGGTCTTCTCTTGATCTTCCGGAGCAATGCAAATTTGATTATAACCAGAATAACCATCAAGCAAACAATAATACTCGTGTCCAGCCAACCTGTCTAACATCTGATCAATGAAAGGAAGAGGAAAGTGGTCTTTTCTCGTGGCCTTATTGAGCTTCCGATAGTCCATGCAAACTCTCCACCCCGTGACTGTCCGAGTAGGGATGAGCTCATTCTTCTCATTAGCAACAACTGTCATGCCTCCTTTCTTCGGCACACATTGAACCGGACTCACCCAAGAACTGTCTGAGATAGGATAGATAATACCAGCATCTAACCACTTTAGAATTTCCTTCTTCACTACCTCTTTCATAATAGGATTGAATCGTCTTTGATGTTCAACAGTAGGCTTAGCTCCTTCCTCTAGCAGAATTTTATGCATGCAATAAGAAGGGCTGATTCCCTTGATATCTGCTATGGTCCAACCAATTACTGACTTGAACTCCCTCAAAATTCGCAAGAGCTTTTCTTCCGCACTAGCTGACAAGTTAGAAGCAATAATAATAGGTAATGTAGATGCATCACCAAGAAAAGCATACCTCAAGTGCTCAGGAAGTGGTTTGAGTTCAAGTGTAGGAGCTTCCTCAATAGATGGTTTAAGACGCCCCTCAAAATTTTTCAACTCTGCTAACCCAAGTGATTCAAAAGGCATGTCAAATCTCTTTTTCCAAGGAGCTGAATTCAACTGTTGTAATTGCTCGGCTATATCTTCTTCTTCAAAATCAGCATCACCAACTAAAACTTTTTCCAGAGAATCAAACTTTAACAACTGCTCAAGCTCCCTAGTAACTGCAGAATCAACAAGATCCACCTTCAAGCATTCTTCTTCATCTGAAGGGAATTTCATTGCGTTGAAAACATTAAAAGTGACATTCTGATCTTGCACCCTCATGGTGAGTTCCCCTTTTTGCACATCAATCAAAGTCTTTCCTGTAGCCAAGAACAGTCTTCCCAAGATTATGGGAATCTTCTTATCTTCTTCAAAATCCAAGATCACAAAATCAGCAGGAAATATGAGTTTATCAACTTTCACCAAAACATCCTCCACAATGCCTCTAGGATATGTGATAGATCGATCAGCCAACTGCAAAGAGATGTTAGTTGGCTTTGGCTCCGGTAGACCAAGTTGCATGTAGACTGACAAGGGCATAAGATTGATGCTAGCTCCCAAATCACACAAACACTTGCTGAAAGAAAGATTGCCAATAGTACAAGGGATGGTGAAACTTCCCGGATCTTTAAGCTTTGGTGGCAACTTCTGTTACAGAACGGCACTACACTCCTCCGTTAGAGCAACGGTCTCTAATTCATCGAGCTTCAATTTACGAGAAAGAATACCCTTCATGAACTTGGCATAACTCGGCATCTGTTCAAGAGCTTCAGCAAAAGGAATGTTAATCTGCAACTTTTTGAACACCTCTAAAAACTTAGCAAACTTCTTGTCCAAATTCTGCTTCTGGAGTCTTCTAGGATATGGAGGAGGAGGATAGATCTGAGTATTCTTTGTAGACTGCTCCGGAGAAGCTTTAACAGGTTCCTTGCTCTTCTCTTCTTTACCATCCAGCTCTTCAGCTACTAAGTCAGATTTCTCAATTTCGGGCACTGCAGATTTTTCAACTTGCTGATTTTGCACTTCTTCATCTTCTTTAGCGGCTGATTTAGGATCTGATGTAACCTTTCCCGATCTCAAAGTCACATCCTTCACCTGCTCCTTGTTGTCCCTCATACCTGGATTTGCTTCTGTATCACTAGGAAGAGTTCCTTGAGGCCTACTAAGCAAGGCACTTGCAATATGTCCTATCTGAGTTTCCAAGACTTTCTGACCAGCTTGTAGGTTCTTTACCGCTATCCATACTTCATCTGATTTATCATTAGATGATTGCCCCATATGAGTCTGGGGTTGTTGCTGCTGAAATCCCGGAGGTTGATATGGTGCCTTTGGAGCATAAGGCTGTTAATAACCTTGATTGAATGGCTTCGCTTGCTGATAAGATTGTTGAGTATTTTGATTATTGCTCCAGCTGAAATTGGGATGATTCCGATTATTAGGATGATAAGTGGCTGGAACTGGTGCAGCAGGTCTCTGGAAATTACTCACGAATTGTGCTGATTCAGAAGAGATAGCACACTGATTCGTCTCATGTGCGCCTGCACATAACTCACAAACACTAGCCACCTGCTGAACTCCATAATTAGCAAGAGAATCCACCTTCATAGCAAGAGCCTTCAACTGAGCTGTAATCATTGAAGCTGTATCTATATCCAAAATTCCTGCTGCCCTTCCTTGAGATAGCCTTTGGGTTGGATTTTGATATTCATTAGCAGCCATCATCTCTATAAGTTCATAAGCTTCATCATAGCTCTTTGCCCACAGAGCTCCACCTGATGCTGCATCTAGCAAAGGCCTAGACTGTGCTCCCAACCCATTGTAGAACCCATTAATAACCATCCAATCAGGCATGCCATGATGAGGACACTTTCGTAGCATCTCCTTGTAGCGTTCCCAAGCCTCACACAAGGTCTCACTAGATTGCTGTTGGAATTGAGCTAATTGGTTCCTTAATGCTGCAGTTTTCGCCATAGGGAAGAATTTAGTAAGGAACTTTTGAGCAAGATCTTCCCATGTAGTAATGGAACCAGGTGGCAAAGAGTGTAGCCAGCTCTTAGCCTTATCCCTCAGAGAGAATGGGAAAAGCCTCAACCTGATAGCATCATCCGTCACACCATTACATTTGAACGTGTCGCAGATTTCAATAAAGTCCCGAACATGCATGTTAGGATCCTCCGTAGAAGCTCCCCCAAACTGGACTGAATTCTGCACCATCTGAATTGTGCTCGGCTTGATCTCAAAATTGTTCGCTGCAATAGCTGGTCTAATAATGCTAGACTGGATGTCATTGAGTTTCGGCTGAGAATACTCCTTCAAAGCCTTAGCTGCTGCTGCTGCGTCACCCATCTCTATAGTAGTCTCAGTTTCCTCTTTCTTATTATCCACTACAAGATCGTCTTCCGCCAGTTCTTCCAAACGAGCTTGTAAGCGAGTTCGCATACAAACTTAAGTACCTGAAACACCACGAATCAAACAAACTAAGTAAGAAATCCGAGTCAGTGAACGCTAACGACCACTGATGACAAGCACATAAACTAAAATAAAAACACCGATGATCCCCGGTAGCGGCGCCAAAAACTTGTTATGCTATAATTTACGCAAGCGCACGTAGTCACAAGTAATACAAATTAAGTTCGTTCCACAGAGATCTGGTTATGGTTCTATTCAGTAAATATGCCTATGCAACAATGTATGGTTTTAACTCACTGCTAAGAAAAGTAACAAATTGGGTTTGATTATCTAATTTATACTAAGATGCAAGAATTAAACTAATAATTAACTAATTAACAAGAATTAAAATCGAATTACTTATATGAGATTAAACATGGAATTCTAGTTTCATCATCTACTTCACTTAGAGTTGCAGCCTTTAATCACTATGTGCAATGGTTTTGATATCTGATCGGATAACACGAAACAAGTATATGCTACCTGTCAGCATACGCATACCAAACTAAACATACATCCACAAAAGAGATAGAAGATGAATAGACACCAATTATGCTTAGACCCTATATGTCTATAGAATTTGAAAACATAACGGTTGAAGAACAAGTTATCCATAAAGATCACATAGGGCAGTATAAGTATTTTCATCTCACACCACAAATTATATTGATTAACAATTATGAACCTATGCTAGCATGGCAAGTTCTAAATCTCAAGATCCACTTTCACTTCACAAGAGATTAACAAATTAGATGTTCGCGACGCATCTATCTATTAAGCATAACCATACAAGGATATCAATTATACACCACACACAAATCTTTAAGGCATGCAAACTACTAAGCTACATAGATAAATCCACTAGGATCCCATGACAACGATTAGCCCATAATTGAACCGTTCATCATCATGGGATTTGATGAAAACATGATGTAAAACAAGATATGGAAGAAAGAAGTAAAAATATTATTAGAACTAAGAGTTGAGAAAACAAATCTATAATCCAACGTATACAAAAGATGAAGTAGATCTAGATCCTTGCTTGTCACGAGCGTTGAATCCTTCTCTCCTTTTCTCCCTTGCAGATCTCAGTTGGTTACAATAGTAATGCGATGATAATGTGTGTATCTATTACAATGCTTAGATGTGTTTTTATAGGCTCTATATTTCTTGCCCAGCAAGAATTTATCTTCTATTACAATTAGAATTTAATTAAGGTGCTAAAACCTGCCCGGAATATAATTAGAACTTGAAAATGGCAAAACAGGAATTTCCCAGCCATGCTTCACAAAGAATACGCGCGCGATTCAATTCAGCACTTTATTTGCATGTGATTGCTATCCCAGGTTGTAGAAAATCTCTCAAGCTTCGCGTGGGCAGTAAGATCGCTGAAAACGGACTTACAGAACTCCAGATATGGCCAAAACAGTGTAAGCTGCGCAGCCTTCCCAGAAAATCCGAATTTTAATCAATTAATTCCCAAAAATTTATAGAAGCATCCACCTTAATCAACATTCTCGTAAACCTGCACAACTAAGCAAAACACATCAAAACTACAAGAAACTTGAGTCCAAGACAATCAATTTAAGCCGATTTAGAATGTTCCAAGTAGATATAAAATCCACTTATCAACAATCCTTTGGAAGAATGAAGGATTGGCACATATCCCCAGCAATCTTCTTTGAAGCAACCGAAGCAGGAGCTCCAAAGGATCTAACTCCATCACAGCCCATGAAGGCCGATAAGAGTTTTTATTAAACTCTGTACCCTCAACACGGCTTTTCTTCTCCGAAATGCTCGGAGGATCATCCTTCGGGGAGGAAAGAGGAACAGAAGAACCAGCAGTTGATATATTTTTAGCATGTCTCTCCGTTGCTCTTCTCCTCATTTCTGATCGACTCGACACTGGAACAAAAAGAGAAAGTGTTAGTCGCTATAAATAATCAGAACAACCACATATCAAGATGAAAGAAACGAACATCAGAACACACTTACTGATTATCTGCAAGATGAGTTCAAAGAGACTAGAGTTTGACGGAAATCAGGGAAATGATGGAGAAATTTTGAGCAAGATTAAAGATAGAGTAATCTGTGATTGAACTTACAAGTATATTTATAAATAAAATCGACGGTCTTGATGAAGTGCCGCTTGAACAACCTCTGCCTAAGATGAAGGCACGTGTCTCCCCAAGAAAGGAGTGGTCAAACTGCCATTAAATGGGGGGAAATACTAAAAGTCTCGATATTCAAAAAAAATGCGGGGAGAAAATATTTGTCATGGCACAAGTAATTAAGTCCCAGTTCGTCCAAAAGGTCTTCGGGAGGCAGGATTCGCCCAAAATCGAAAGAAGAAACCTTCGGCCGAACTGAGACTCGGGGGCAACACAGGGCAAAGTCCACCCGAAGAGATGAGTCCGAAGAGACTCAATACTTCAAATAAAGAAAAAATTACAAGGATGAAAAATCCCGAAGAGACTTCGCCCGAAGCACGGAATTTCCGAAAATTACTCCAAGTAAGTGATTTTCGAGTATATTTTGAATACCGGAATTATCGAGAAATGCATACAGGTTATTTCAGGTATGATTTATTAATATTGGGAGATTACTTGAAAAAAGTTATTTAAGAACAAATCGATCATGGAGCAAAAAAGCTAAAGGAAATTCAGCAGAATAAGCCAAATGCAAGAATACACCCGAAGGCAAAATTACATATTACGCCCGAAGGCAAAAGTATAGCACGAGCCCGAAGGCATAAGTTCATTACATCATTACAAAAAATTAATTCATTCAGAATTGGGATCGGAAGAAACAACCAAAGGCACATCGGGAATCTACGGACGAAGGACTGGATCGTCTTCAGGGTTAAAAAGGATTTGCTTATAGTCAAAACCTGCCTTTTGAGCAGCAATGACAGCATCATCATATCCCACAGCAAAACCCCTATCTTCGGATCGGGAGATGGTTTTCCTCGCCTTCTTCAGTTCCTTCTTCAAACGGCGCAACTCCAATCGACCGGCCTCCTTGTCTTCGGTCAGCTTCTGCTTCTCCCCGATCAAGATGTCGTTCCAAAGGATAAGATCATTCCTTTCTTGCTGAAGAAGGCCTTCTTTCCGTTGTGACTCCGCCAGAAGATCCTCAAGCTTCTTTACCTGATTTTCCAAAGGATTAACCTTATCCTTTAGAGAACCGATCTCTACATTAAATCCCCGTATGATGGCAGCCTGATCTTTGACCTTTTCAGTCACAGCGGCGGCCCAAGGAACGGCCTGAAAATGCACCACAAAAGGTATCAAGACAGAGAGATATGAATAAAGGAAAAAATATTTATGAAGTATATTGAAGGGAACTTACCAAACTAAGGTGCCCCAGCATGTTCTCACAAGCCTCCACAGTAAGAGCTGCATCATAAACCGAGCGATCGGCCGGGAGAATAAAAGAACTGCACAAGTCTTGGCATAATTCCTTGGCAGGCTTCGGGGCAGGAGCACCGAAAGAATCAGTGTCCACTACACCCCAAGAAGGTCGATAAGTCTTCAAGACAGGAATTGGATCATCGGTTCTCCTCTTCTTCTCAGATTTATTTCCATCCAATACAGGAGATTCCGAAGGGATCACAGCAACAATGTTACTGGTAGGAATCTCTACCCTTTCAATCTACGTTGGCGTACTTTCTTGCACCGACAGGGAAGCCTCTACCTCTTGTGGAGTCGAAGCAACATTCCCTTGAGAAGTGCTCCTAGGGCCACCAGCTAACAAAGCCTTCCTTTCGGCCGCTCTCCTCCTCATATCGGCTGCTGCAGACACTGAAAGAAAAACAATAAAAGGAGGTCAGCTATTAAAAAATATATGAGGCGAAGAAGTAAAATAATACTAAAAATACCCATCATGCTCTTCAGCCAAGCCCCATCTCTAGTAGTAGACAAGGGGAGTTTGTTTTCGGGAGCTAAGGGATTATTTAGTTTTGGTAAAAAGACTTCTCTTCATTGGAAAGAGCTTTAAGCTTGACCCTCTCAGTCTCAACTTCCTTCCACTCCGAAAACCTATGAAGGTCGGGCCCAGTGACATAGCACCAATGGTCGTGCATCTTCTTATTGCTTGAATTAGTGGCCGCCCAATCGGAACAACCCACTCTTCGGGTAATGTTATAAAAACCCGGAGACTTGGCATTTTTTCGAAAGTCATAATGATGCCAGAAAAGAACAGACAAAAAAGGCACTTCGTGCTGCAGACATCGGTATTGGAAGACGTTCATGTGGATGAAACTATTCGGGTCTAGCTGACCGATCGCTATACCCATATCCCTCAGGAGAACTTTTATAAGGGGCAACAAAGGAAATCGGAGCCCACATACAAAAGCAGTCTCCGATACCCCTGTGGCGATCTCTTCGGGTTGATCATTGATTGATATGCCCGGGGTGTCGTATATACGATCGGTAGAATCGGGTAAAAAAACAACGATAACCTTCGGGAAAATTGAATTTAACCCTAAAAGTATCTAAATCTTTTTGTTTCAAAACAGACAATTGATTAGCGGCAGCATATACGATGCCATCCTAAAAAAACAAGGCAGGAACATGGCCCACGGTGTGCCCCGAAGGACCTGTTTCAGGGTTTGCCATCGAATCTGGAAAAAGAAAGGTGAGTCGTTAGTCCAATACCCGGGGACAGAAAGACAAAAAACAAATAATAAACTAGAGCCGAAGGAAATCCCTGAGTATGAACAGACCAACGACAAATTGACAAAGAAAGAGTGGACTACGGTGAAAGATGTTCTTATATTCAGAATCAAGAAAAACAAATCGAACACTCGAAGAGACTTCACACATTGGGAAAATTAAGCACATTATCTAAAAGTACTTTTTAAAAGAAAAACATCAAAGATATGCAAAGAAGTACGGCAGAAATGGACTTACTTGTTGAAGAGAGTGGTCGACGTTGAAAGTTGAAAGTCCGTTGATTGCTCTGAGGCCTCGCACAAAGAACGTCCAGAAGGCAAATAGAGTAAGCAAGATACAAGGGCGTAAATATATATACAGAAATGAATGGATGAGATGTATAGACGGTTCAATATCCCTATCCCAGATGATGCCACGTGGAGGACCGTTTAAACAAAAGGGATGTAAATTGAATACAACTGTCGCCTCAAAAGACGCGCCTTCAAGGGAAAGATACCGATCTATTATACTCTTCGGCTAAGATAGACTTCGATCTTATTTCTAAGCCGATCGAAGCCCGGGGACATGTTAGAGGGCCCGATCCAATAAGCCTTTGGGCTCATTACCGTTAGTACCATATGAATGGACCAGGCCCATCTGAACAACCCAGCTGAAGTCACTAAAAATGGTTGACCGTTGTCAGTGTAACGCCTTACCATTTATTGCCCTCCATAACTGAGAATCAAGAGAATCATCAACGGTACTACTCCTGGACACAATATAAATATACTCAATTGTTAGGTGATAAAGACAATGACACACACTCTGAGATACACTGGTTTACATAGGCTTTACGTTTACGTTTCCACTACATTCTACTGATTCTCACACCGGAGGTGAATCGGGGGTAATTCCCTCGCATTCTTCTCTTTGCAGGAGCTACTGAAACCTGTTCTTGGCATACCAAAGGTTGGTGTGTCCGAGGTATAAATTGACTCCTGACAGTGGGCGTATATGAATACACGCGGGTTTTATATTATTATCGGAAAGTTACTACTTATATAAATGTCACATCAACATTTTTTTTTGAAACAAAACGTACTTGCATTACTTAAAAATTATCACTTTCGAGTACATGATTAATAAAAATAGGAGGAGTGACAGACCACTCTCCATAGTCTGACATAGAATTTATGTAGCATTTGCAAGCAAAAGAACCACACGATTCGCAGACCAATAATCGACCAACTAGCACTTGATAATTGTGCTTTAGTGATTTTGTCCAAGAAATGGTTTCTTGACAACAGCTCGCTCCAACATGATGTTCCCTCCAACCCTCGAACAAATTCTGAACCCAGTGTTCAGAAACCTCAGTTGCATAAATAATGGTTAGAGAAATGACACTCCAGCTATCTACATGCCGGATACCAGCTATAGACATGCCGAAAGAGGAAACCCCCAAAGGATGAGCAATACCCCAGCTATCTACATGCCGGATACCAGCTATAGACATGCCGAAAGTGAAGACCCCTCACAGGTAATGAACAATCTTTGATTGTGAGTTGTGAGCTCTGGCAATAATTGTCAGCATTCCAGCTTCGATGCGGACTTTCCAGATCTCCCAAAACATGAGCAAAATCATTACCAAACAAACCACACAAACTCTGACAAGGAGAGACAAACAAACTCTCACAAGGAGAGACAAATAAACCCAATTAATGGATAAACAAGTCAAAAAAAACTCACAATCCTCACAGAAGGAGGATGATTATTGAAAGAAATAAAGAAATTAGATAAGAAAAGGGGCCTCCGGTCGGTGGATAAACCACCGCCGGAGGAGAAGAGGCTGAAGGAAATGAAGGAGAAGGGGAAAGTTAGAGAGAAAACTTTCGGTGGAAAAATTTGGAAACCGTTTCGGGATACCTAACATTTTTCTAAAAAAATTGATTAATCAGTGAAAATTTCCCTGTGTTTTAATAGTGGGAGTAGATAATTTAAAAACATTTAATTGAATTTTCTTTAATATATTGGTTCAAACCGGTCCTTGCGATTAGATTTGGTTAATCATGGTTACATAATTAATTACAAAATATTAGAAAATTGGACATTAATATTAAATATTTATTTAAAAATATTTTAAATATCTTACTAGATCAAAATATAAATTTGGAATTATAAAATTATTAATCTTTGTATACATTGACATTAATTATGCTTTTTCTAAGATACTTATCATTGACATTTTTACAATAATTATTATGATGATCATCATTAAAGTTAAAAATGTTTTATTAATATCAATTTGTAGGTCTGTAAATTAAGAATAAAAAAATTAATTAAAACAAAGTCTTAATTTGTACAAATATGAATATTGTTATAATTTTTTTAGGGAATTGATAAATAAGCTCTATATATTACTATTTAAGTTCCAATTACATGTAAATTACATAATTATCCATGTAAACACAAAAATCAATTAGCTACATTATTGATGAATCATGGGTGATTGTGTAATTAAAAGGTTTGGAAATAAAGGTTGGAGTTTAAATAATAAAATGAGGAGCTTATTTATCAATTTCCAATTTTTAATGTAATTAATCTTAATTATAATTAGATATTTTATAATATTTTAATATGAGTAGTAACCATGGTTAATCAAATATGGTCCGAAGGAATTCTTCGAATCATTTATTTAGAAAAGAAGGGTTTAACTGAATCATTAATTTAGAAAAGAAGGGTATAATTGATTTTTTTTTATACTATAAGCGCTTATTTGCTGTTATCAGCTGTGTTTTTAAAACCGGACCGGACCGGCCGGTTCGACCGGTCGGACCGCTAACCGGTGGCAGGTCCGGTTCGGTTCACCCCTAAAACCAGTCCCCCGATTTTTCTGTTCCGAATCGCCCAGAACCGGCCAAAAACCGGTGAAAACCGGTAAAAAACCGGACCGGGGACCGGTTTATTGAATAAAACCGGACAAAAAAACTAACTCAGACGGTGGCAGATTGTTTAAAAAAATTGGTGACAGATTGTTTATAAAGAAATCAGTAAGTTTTGCTTTATTGAATAAAGTGGTGGTAATGATGATTGCTTTATTGTTTTATATATTGCTAAAACGGGACCAAGTTGTAATGATGATGTTGATTTCTACAAAGACATAATCGGATTGTTATTTATTTTGTTTTAATGTAAATTATTCATAATTTTCAAATTGTTATATATATATAATTACATATATATAATTAAATAAATAAATATAAATAAATAATTATATATTACATAATTATTGCGTCACACCGGTTGAACCACTGGTCAAGCCGGTTGAACCAATCGAACCAGTAACCAGTAGGGCTTCCGGTTCGATGCCCGGTCCGGTTCTGAGAACACAGGTTATCAGTTATCACTATAGTACAATGTTTTTTGCCCCTTAATAAAAAAAACAATATTTCAAAAACTAGGTTCAGTTAATTACAGAATGCAAAGAAAGACAAAAGTCAGATTAACAAGTTCTTTCCCAACTTTAGTCCAGCAAGTCAGCAACTTCATACCAACAATGGAAAGAACGTCTTTAATAAATAAAACCTCAGAATATTAAATTTCTTGGTCGGTGTTGCAGGCTATGTATATGAAGTTTTGGAAAAATAACAGCACACAAATGACATTATGTGGGACAGGTAACAGGTTAGAATGATTAGTGTATACTCCCTCTGTCCCATGTAGTAGTTTACATTTACGGACCAGTTTCCGACACGGAATTTAATGTGCATTTTAAGGATAGTTCTATAACTTATTTATGATATTTTCTTTTTTTTGTATAAAAATAGAACAATTCCATTTTTATACAAAAAAAAGTTATAGAACTATCCTTAAAATGCACCTTAAAATGCGTGTCAGATACGCAGTTTTTTATGTAAAGAAATGGATGGGACAGAGGGAGTACAATATAAGCAATTTGGCTGCTTAACCACTAATATGGGTTTTATTTTGTATTCTAGTCATGGTTCTAAAAATCCTCGATTTAGTCGATTAATCCCCGATTAATTCTCGGTAATGTAACCAAATGATTTGATTTTTGAACTCCAATTAATTCTGTGAATTTATTTGAAATGCTATGTTTAATTGTAAATTAGACTAATATATTAAATATTATTTTATTATCCAATTAATACTCTGATTAATCCTCGATTATCTGATTAATCTTAAATTAGTATCTCAACCGATTTATATCGATTACCGAATTTTAGAACCATGATTCTAGGTGGAATACAAATTATACAGAATGCAAACGAATATTAAATTACAGAATAACTAGACACATGAAAACTAGGTTCAGTTAATTACAGAATGCAAAGAAAGTCAAAAGTCAGATTAACAAGTTCTCTCCCAACTTTAGTCCAGCAAGTCAGCAACTTCATACCAACAACGGAAAGAACGTCTTTAATAAATAAAACCTCAGAATTAGGGCTACACATAGGTTCCGAAAATTGATCAAACGACTCAATCCGACCCTCTTTTTAACCGATCAAACCGAACCATCCAAAACCATGGATTAAACGGGTTAATTTTTAAAAAACCCGAATTAATTGGGTTGGGTAAGGGTTTAACAAATTTCAACCCTTACCCAACCCAACCCAACCCGTTTACATAAAATGTAGAATTTTTTTACATATTTTTTGCATATTTTGTATATTTTCTGCGTATTTTGTACAAATTTCTGCACTTTATAAATTTTCTGCAACACTTTCTGGCAACATTCTGCAACACTTTCTGGCTTCTGCAATACTTTATTCAACATTCTGCAACACATTCTGCAACATTTTCTGCAAAGTACCGAATTTTCTGCAATGTGCAGAATTTTTTGCAAAGTTTTTTCGATTAACAAATTTAACCCGACCCAACCCGAACCAAACTAGTTGGGTTGGGTCGGAGTTGGATTACAGATTTTTTTTTCCAATTAATGGGTTGATTTCTTATAAAACTGAATTAATTGGTTTGGGTCGGAGTTTGACGAAAACCCGACCCAACCCGACCCATGTGCAGCCCTACTCAGAATATTAAATTTCTTGGTCGGTGTTGCAGGCTATGTATAGGAAGTTTTGGAAAAATAACAGCACACAAATGACATTATGTGGGACAGGTTAGAATGATTAGTGTATACAATATAAGCAGTTTGGCTGCTTAACCACTAATATGGGTTTTATTTTGTATTTTAGGTGGAATACAAATTATACATGTATTTAACTTATAGCCAAAATCCTAAAAGAATAACTTATAGAGATAATTAGACTCATGAAAATGGTATCTTTTTAAATTAGCAAAAAAAAATTGGTATCTTTTATTTTAGGTGGATTACTAAATAATATACTATGTATAACTTATAGTTAAAAGAATAAGAAAATGTAGCTAGAAATAACAATGTCATAAATAATTAAATTATTAAAATGTAATAAACTTGCCAAAATATCATTATAAACTGATGAGATAACTTAAGTTGTAGGAGCTTATATATTTCTTGTCATCCCGGATTTGATTCTCGCTCATCCTCAATTATAAGGCATATAATGTTAGGATTTGTTAGAAATACTGATTCAAGTGATGTCAAGATCTATCCTAAGGAGCTGATCAGGATTGTATGATGTGACGTCATCAGTATTGGTGATCGTTAGGATTGAAGCTACATTAGTATTATAAGATTGATCAGGATTTGAAGATTGGAAGATATCTATTACTCCATGAGTTTAGGGTAGATTGATATGTCGGTTCCTAATTTCTAGAAATGCAGCTATCAATTGAGATATGTACTATGAGTCGTATATAATTGATTTAGTATATCTTGTAATTGATAGGGCAGCTGTGTACGATAAATAAACACACTTTAGGTTTTACTTAATTATTGTAATCGCTTACACAAGTTATCTTGTAACCTAGCAGCTCTCAAGAACATCAGAATTTCGTGAGAGAGTTTGTAACAGTTTTATATCAGAATTAATAAAGTTGTTATTTGTTCATACTTGTGTTATCATTTCTGCTTACGTCGAAAATCTTATACAATTGTATTCAACCCCCCTTCTACAATTGTTAATTACTGGGCAACAATTGGTATCAGAGCAAACTGATTATCTAAATCAGAAACGATCTTAAGATGTCGACAAGCAAGTATGAAAGCATTAAGATTCCTACTCTCAAGAAAATTGAGTATCCAACATGGAAGGTGAAAATGTTGATGTATCTGGAAGCAACTGATCCTGACTATCTTGATAGGATCAATGATGGTCCATACATACCAAAGAGTTTGGTTAGTCAAACATATACTGTTCCAGAACACTATGTCATCAAGGCAAAGAATCAATGGACTCCAGAAGAAATGGCTCAAGTACTCAAAGATACAAAGGTAAAGAATATTCTGCATAACAGCCTTGATGTTGTCATGTCAAACAGGGTAATAGCATGCAAAACTGCTAAGGAAATTTGGGATACTTTGGAAACTCAATGCCAAGGAACTGAATCTATCAAAAGGAACAGAAGGGCTCTGTTGATTCAGGAATATGAACAGTTTAATGCTAAATCTGATGAAAGCCTTACTGATCTGTATGATAGATTTCTGACACTGTTGAACAATCTATCTCTAGTTGGCAAAGAGTATGATCCAGAGGACTCAAACACCAAGTTTCTAAGAGCCTTCCCTGAGGAGTGGGATACTCAAACCTCAATCATTAGACATCAGTATGATCTAAATATTATGTCTCTTGATGAAGTTTATGGGATGTTGAGAACCCATGATCTTGAGGTTCAACAAAGGAGGAACAAGAAAAATGTCAAGGCAAAGTCTGTTGCTTTGAATGTTGAATCAAAATCAAAAGATAAAGCTGTTAAAGTCACTAGGAGAAAGAGTAGAGTTATAGAGTCAAATCCTGATGACTCATCATCAGATCCCAATGCTAATCCTGAATGATGGAAATGGTTGCAATGATAGTTAAGGGCTTCAAAAAGATGAAGTTCAGGAAAGCTAGGAGACAAGGCAAGTTTCAGAAGAAAAACCTCAATGCTGGAAAAGACATGTACAAGAAGGAAAGCAAGGGTAATAAGTTTGACAAGTCAAAAGTCAAATGTTACAACTGTAATGGGTCACTTTACTACTGAATGCAAGAAGACCAAAGCCAAAGCCTTTATCTCATCAAGCAAGGATTGGATGGACTCTCTACACGATTCATATTCACTCTTATACTTTCACCCACTCACAATTACTTTTTACACAACCACTCACAGTCACTTCGAATTTTTCACTTGAACATTACATCAAACACCTTTCACTCATATTATTCTCTTCGTATTTTCTTCTCAAATCGTGCTAATGGAAACCAAATCTTTCACTTCTCTTGGACTTTTGTTTGTTACTAATAATTATGCAGCACCACTGGATAATGAAAACGCTCCAGCTGCGTTTTATTTGATGCAGAGTTTCTTGCGAGATTCAGAAATCGGTCAAGCTTTGGTTGAACCCCAAATGCTGTCCGCATCCCAAATTGCTTCTTTTTGGTAAAACTCTGCGTACGATGATGGAGGAGAGAATGGGACTCCATCCATTGTATTCACTCATGAAGACCAAGAGTTTGTAATCACTCTGAACATAGTCAGAGAAACGATGGGGTTTGACATTCACACTTCATATAGTGTTGTTTCTGAAACGAATCTGCGAGAGATGCTTCAGCAGATTGGATACTCTGGGTCTTTGGCCAACCTTGGGTCAGTGAAAAGGCCACAGTTGAGGAAAGAATGGAGTTTCTTTTTCGACTGTATCATAAGGGCTTTTGGAAACAAGGTCACCAACTGGGATGCAATTCCTATTGACAGTCTTCAAATCGGGTATTCTCTTCTCTATGGTAGTAACTTTGATTTTGGAAGACTTGTCTTAATGAATTTAGGTGATAGATTGTCAGCATCTACAACTGTGTACGTTGCTAGATTCTGCCAAATGCTATTTTCTGCTTGTGTGTCAAATGTTGAAATTAATGATGCTGATGTGATTCAGCCGTTTAAGGTCAATAAGAGGGTATTTTCTGACTTAACTAATAAAGATGTCACCAAAGAGCAGTTACCTGCCTTGGTTTTCCCTCTAGCATTACAAAACTTTCTACATCAACCACAAGAACAACAAGCACCTATATCTGAACATACACCTACACCCACTGCTGCTACTACTTCACAACCTCCATCTCAAACACAACCTCAACCTCAACCACAATCCAAACCTATTGCAAAGCCAAAGAAGCACAGGGCTATCAGACCACCAAGGAAGCAAAGAGCCAACAGGCTTGTTGAAGTTGACAATGAGGTTGAGGCTCCTAGGCCCAAGAAAAGAAGGTTACTAATTGATGAATCAGATGATGAGGTAGAAGCTTCATTTGAAGCTCCAGAGGATATCTCTAAGGAGACTCCTGCTGTTGAGACAAAGATTATCTTAGAACCTACTATAGCAGAAACTGAACACAGAATTGATGAACCAGTACTTGCTGAGGTTCAGATTGAAAAAGATGACAGAACTGAGTTACCTGTAATGGAAGAGTTTGATGAAAATTTCATGTCACTCTATGTTGAAGCTGAGGTACCTACTCGAACATCCATGGCTGTAACAAATTCTGCTGATACTGGTGTTGAAGATCAGCCTACTACAGTGCTAGAAGAAACAAAGGTTGCATCTCACACAGAGTTATTCTCTGATGCACATCAAGTCTCTGACCATGGTGAGGAAATTGATCAACCTGCAAAAGTTGTTGTAATAACCCTAACTTTAGAAATGCCACAGTGCTTAAATGATTAGTGATTTTGAGGATTTATGGAAATGGTATGTAGGTACCCTATAAGTGAAACAGAAAATGAATAATCAGAAATCATATTAACGTTGTACTATGAAAATGAGTGACCCGAAACGATGACGGATTTCAGAAATTCCTTAGTATAGATTTTGAAGATGTTTGATTTAAATTGAGCATTATTGTATTAGATTTTAAGGAGTATGGGGACGTAACAAGGATTATTTATATTGAGAAATTATAAGATGTGCGGGAGGATATTATATATCCAAGAAATTTACAAAGGAGAAACCACTGAGACGATCACAGAAATCCTTCGATGAATCCAACAACTAGAAACTCTTGGACAAGGCCCAAGTATAAAACCAATAACAAGATATGGGCCTTACCATTGGCCCAATCACATTCAAGGGCTTATTTTAAGTGGATTAAGAAGGGAAGTACCAAAGTAGAACAATTATAAGACTTTAAGGATGTTGGATGCAATATGCTAAAAGCTAAGGACTTCCATGCAAATAAAAGTGGAGTAAGGTGCTTGACTATCAACACTTAGACCAATAGGCTTCCAACAACACATTAAAATGGATGAGGCTTGGCTAAACAAAGGATAGATAAGCATTACAAGTCATTATCCAAGAAGAAAAGCAAAAGAAAACAAAGAAAGCATCAATCTCTCTAAACTGCCCAGCAGGACCAACAATGAAAGAAAAATTCATATCTCCATTTCTATCCATGATAAAATCACCAAATTTTAACCATAACTTCTCCACTCCATGTGTAAGGTTCTGTCAAAATTTCATAGCCAATAAAGTAGTGTAGCATAGTCAAATCTCTCCCCCAAGTTGAAGAAGTCGTACTGCCCTGTTCCTAGCAGTTTCTGCCTCCGACTTTTAAACACCCATAAGTAGAGCTTCAAGCATCCCCTGGTGATGATCTAGTACTCAAAAAGAAAGCTCTTGAAGAGTAGAAGGTGTGGTAAAAATTGGAGAATTAATCTCTAAGTTTTCGATTTTATACAGATTTTACAAAGTGATGGATGAATAGTAACTCACTTAGATTTTATGTTTTGTTTTGAAAGATTAAGGCATATTAAGGTTGTATCAAGTACTACAAGCCTATAGTAAGAGTGTTAAAGCTTCAAAGAAGGTATAAACATCCTCACCCCTTTTTAGTTGATGATGGATTATGGTTAGTTTAGTGGATAAGTTTGTATAAGTCATGAAACTATGATTATATGTGTGTTATAAGTTGAGTTGATTGAATATGGAAGTGGTATGTGCTTGTAACCATGGTTGGTATGATGACCACATGGTGTAGGGACTGGTATATGTGTTGGATGATGGATTGGGAGGAGTGATGATTTGGGAATTGTTAAGAATATAGCCGTTATAATGTCCGATTTTTGTTAAAACTAAAACTACCTTGAATTTTGGCAGAGGTCACGAACTGGTAAGGGTCAGTAGGGTGTGTCAACTGACCATGAGAGGATAGAGCTTAGTTCATAGATCATTTTGATATAAAGTACGTCAAAATCCAATGAACGGTTTAGGAGAAAAGTGAGTTTTAGTGAAAGTCGTTCGAAAACCGAGGAAATGCAGTTATGTCAACTTTGAGGCTATAATTACCATACTTAAACATTCTTAAAAGTTATGAAATTTTGGGACAATATATTAGGGTGAATAGAGAGTCAAGCCCCACTGACCGTGTGTCAAAATTCGAAATTTATAATTTATGAGAAATTTTACAGTCGAGAGTGATTGTTAAGGAAATGGTGAAAAACACTGAAACTTTGATGGAGTTTAAAAGTGGATAAGTTCTTGGAACTTTTGGATCAATAATGATATGTTAAACATTGATATGTGTCAAGGGTGTTAGTATATATATATATATATCTAGGGGTTAAGTGGTTAAGTGGAATATATTCTGATGGTGATCCTTTTCGTTTCTATAGATACTCGAGACGAGCACCGGATCATACTTTTTGGGATTAGAGATCGAGGCAAGATTTCTTCTATCTTTACTTTGAAAAATTATTTATCTTCAAAGGAAAAATGATTTCATGGAATATATATATATGTGATTATATTATTATTATATTGTTAAGGATTTGTTTTCCTGATTTTGGAAATTAAAGGGAGATGTATATGAATATGAGTATGGATATGGATTAAAGGGAGCAAGATTTCTTTTATCCTTATTATAAACTGTTTATGTTCAAAGGAAATGGTTTTGGTGGATAATATATGAATCTTATATGATGAGATGATTAGGGATATATTCCCAATATGGGATTTCAACAATAAGCGTAAGAGGCTGTGTGCGGCACAGTCCAGCACTCAATATTTATTACGGCCCAAGAGTTGCCGAAGGAGGATGTAGCAGGTAGCCTTCCTCCAGGGTTGATTACCAGGTGGGATCATCCCTTCTACTAGTAAAAAACAGAGAGCAGGTACGGTCAGGCGACTGATCATCGTCCTACGTATCTGGCGCTAGCAGATATCCCCAAAGTATTTAAATAAAGAATTGAAAATGGTTACAGTTTTTGTTAGTGTAGGTGCCCTAAAGGCAATACATTGTTTCTCGAATAAATCTTATGTCATTTGATTATTAAATAAATGTATTTATTATGACTCTAATTACTGCGATATTTGTTAGCATAATAAATGTCCTTAGAATAATGATACACATTATATAGTTTAAGTTTACAACTTGAATTTGAGATTGTATAATATATATCATATTCTTAAAGGTCCCTAGTCGAGTATTATTATACAGGACAATAATAATACATAAATAGACTAGTATGTTTTTGACTGATAACCACATCTCATTGGTTATAAGTATGGAGATACTAAAGTCAATACATAGGTACATGTAGGGTACATGGTACTGGACAGACCCACCGTGAGATTCTTCATGTTAATTAAGTCATAAGAAAGACTCACAGTGATAATGGTGTAATGATCCTTTGACTTGAGATCATTATATTTCTATACGAGGATAATATACTTTGACTACATTAAAAGTTACCTTTGACCGGGTAATGATAAAAGTGGACATCGGGTATATTGTGAATCGTATGAGAAATATGAATGATAGATAAAGGATTTAACCCTCCTATCAGATAGGAGAGATATTATTGGCCTCTTGATTGAGTGAGACTATAAAATGCATGGCCGTGCTCAAATAATGATTTGTCTTAATAGTCTACTCATGGATCAAGTAAACCCGGATTAAATTATGAAGAGGATGACAATAAACATGCCTCGAGTTTAATCTATAATATTTGGTTAAAGGGATTATATTACACGGGAACATTAATCACAAAAGGTTTATCGAATCACGATTTAATTATTATTTAATTGGGTAGCAATGATGTATTACTAGATGCCGCTCATTGTTTATAATTTTATTGGAGAATAAAATTATTGCCAATTAAATAATAACCTATAGGGTCACACACATAGAACATTTAAAAGAAGAATTAATTTAAATCATGAATTTAAATTAATTAATGATAAGTTGGATTTTATTATATTAATTAAGTGGGACTTAATTAAGCTATAATAAAATGCAAAGATATATGAGATATGTTTTTCTGATTTTAATAATTGAGTATGACTTAATTATTATTTATTTAAATAATAGGATTTTATTCTATTATTTAATAAATCAGATTTTGGGCTAGGTTTTAACTTGGGCTTTATGCATTACACTATCACATATATATAATGATAGTAAAGGAGGGGGCTGGGACAAGTACGACAAAAACCACAGCTTGGCCGCATAACCTAAAAACCGAAACCCTAAAACAGATATCTTTCATTGGAGGCTAGTACCTCTCTTCCGGACAAGATCGTGAGACGTTCTTGAAGGTGTTCGTGTGGATACCGTAGAGGAGGTTTCGAAGAGGAACACTCAGTGATCGTGGGAGGCTTTCATCATCGTTATTCTACAATCATAAAGCTTTAATAAGGTAAACTTTCTTACTACCATGATTATCCGATTTTATTATACATGGATCCGGGCTTGGTTTCGATTTATTTTATCACTGTTTTTCGCTGCGTATTGATGATCGGAACCAACAATGGCATCAGATGTGACAGCCCCAAATCCGGGGTCATGAATCTGGGCCATCACGGACCAACTTCCATTCAAAATCAATATCTCTTGGGTTTTTTTTTTTTAAATTAATACTTATGCAATTGACCCCACAGTAATACACACACACACACCAGTCATATGCTCAGAGAACAACATTCACCATAATAAAAGTTTAGAGTTAAACAGTTATTACAAACCCAGAATCATACTTAAGCACATTGCTGAATAATACTTCGACATGAAGCATTTCAACAATCAAAAGTTATTACACCAACTTACACACTTAATGTACACAATCTATCAATACCCAACCGTCCGATAGCTACCTCGGAAAGCGTTGCCAACACTCTCTCAAAAGTTCGTCTTTCCCGTACCCTCTTCCGGGGTGTAGTACGGAGTATCGGCGTACCTAGCTGTATATAGATAAGTAGCAAGAGTGAGCTATAATAGCTCAGCAAGATCATATGGTAAACTAGAATTTAAAATGTGGACAAGTATATATATATCTATGAAAGCGGAAACCATTTATAAACTTCAAGGAAGAATAAAATTCTTACTTAATAATACATCATCCACTTACTATTATAAAGAAGAAATCTAGAATAATACAGTATCAGTTTCTCTTCTTAAATATATAACAATCAATATAATCTTTCAGTGTAATTTTTCAGGATAACTTGAATATTTACTTAAATCTCTTACTATCATCTTCTCATTTCCTTCTTATGTAACAATTTTTATAAATTAATATAAAATTAGTTTCTCTTCATCTGTAACAATAATTCCATCTTTCATATCATTTTCCCTTTCCAGTATACCAATCTGACTTTATCATTTATTCTTTATTCACATATTGTAGGGGTTTTCACTGTTGCCGAATACGTGATGCACGATGATCAGTCGCCCTCCGTATCCGTCCCTTTTTACTACCGGTAGACGGAGGTAGGTCTGCCACCATCCCTCAGGAGGAAGGTCTACCACTACATCCTCCTTCGGCAACTCTTGGGCCGAAATGAAACATTAAGTGCTGGACTGTGCAACTTCCACACGGCCTCTTACGCTTACTGTTGTAATATTAAGTGCTGGACTGTGCAACTTCCACACGGCCTCTTACGCTTACTGTTGTAAATTCCCTTTTTTTATAAGATCATTATTCAATTTATCAACACCATTTCACATTTCCATTCCCGTATATCACTTTCATTCTCGCACATTATTTCTATAAAATATATGTATATAACATACACTAAAAAGAATGTTTATAATATAGCATTATAAACCATATAACCCTAGATAACAACTGATACCATTCTCTTTCATATCTCTTTTACCCTAGAACATATTCGCTCCATTCGTAATCATCTCTATATTCATATTTCAGAAAACATATCCATCTCTCTTTAACTTCCCACAATCAAGAGAATATATTCTTTGAAATATAGCAACAAAAGCATCACATATACATAAATATATTCCATGATATCATTATTATTCCGAAGATAAATAATTTTTAAAGTAGGGATAGAAGGATCTTGCCTCGGTTCCTGTATCCTGACAGTAAGGCTGGTCCCTCTTCCAGAGTTTCTATAAACACAAAAGGACCGTCATTAGAATATCACATCTCTTACTCACTACACTCTTGTATAACAACACCCTTTACACTTCAATGTATGTTTAACGTATCATTATTATCCCAAAGGTTCAAGAACTTAACCATTTATAAGTTCAATCGAAGTTTCAGTGTTTGTCACCATTTTACCTATCAACCACACTCGACTGTAAAATTTCTTATAAATTTTTGATTTCGAATTTTAATATGAGGTCAACTGCCAAGGGTCCTCTGACCACCCTACTATACTATCCCAAAATTTCGTGACTTATAAAAATGTCTAAGTATGGTAACTTTAGCCTCAAAGTTGATACAATTACGTTTTCTCGGTTATCGAACGCCTTTCACTAAAACTGACTTTTCTCCTAAACCGTTCATCAGATTTTAACGCACCTTATATCGAAACGATCTATGAACCAAGCTCTATCTCATCATGGTCAATTGGTGTTCTAAACAGGAACCTACCGTATGCCTCTGTTGTTCCAAAACAGGGCAGATTTTGTTTTAACGAAAATCGGACATTATAACGGCTATATTTTCGTACTTTCCAAAATCAAACTCCTCCAAATCAATCATCCACCTTATACACCATCACCTACACCATGTGGTCATCTTACCAACCATGGTTACAAGCACATACTCCTTCCAAAATCAACTTTAATCACTTACAAACACTTATAACATCATAATCATAACATTTATACCACTTAATCACTAAACACAACCATATCCATCATAAATATAAAAGAGCAAGCATGATTATACCTTCTTGAAGCTTTGATAACCCTTAACAATCCTTGATAAACCTTGGGCACTCCTTAAACAACCTTAGATTAACTTGAATCAACTAAAGAAACCATTAAAACAAAGTTAACACTTGAAAATTACTATTCATTCACTATTCATCTTCAACTTTCATGAATTTATTACCTTGCCAAATGATGTTAGTTTGCTATGAAACTTTGTGCTAGTCTTAATCTATCCTCCAAGAAGCTCCATGATTTTTCTCTTGATTTGTTATTGGCTAGAGCTTGGGTTTTGAATTTTATTTTTCTCTTTTTTCTTGTTTTGGCCGAATGGAAGAACTAGATGGGGGAGAGGTTTTCTTGCTTTTGTTTTGATCAAGTCTTGTGTTAATCTTGGTGATTCTAGATTGTCTTAGAAGCCTTGTAGATATTTTGTGGTTTAAGCCAAGTGAAAGTACTAATTTACCCTTAAAAACAAGTTAATGACTAATGACACCACTTTGATAATCCAATAACCTCTTTTCTTGTTTTCCTAAGTAAAATGCCAATCACATTGGTAGATAATAATGTGGTATGTATCCTTGTTATATCGCTAATCTTGGTTGCTTGGATTCCATACTAGTCTAATTGTGGTTCGTTTCGAATGTACCTTATTATCTCAGTGGTTTTTGAAATCATTTACAAATCCAATTTCCTTTGGTATTCTCTTAACTTAATAATCCCTTGGTTTAATCTAAATTCACTAATACCTCAATTTGTCATTCTTATAATATTTCCATACTCCTCAATATCCAATAGAAGCTTATTCGAAATCAAAATCCTCAAAATCCATATTCAGGAATTTCTGCAATCCTTCGTCATTTCGAGTCTCTTATTTTCAATGTACACTACTAATATGGTTTCTGTTTATTCATTTTCCATTTCCATTATAGAGTACTTATATACCCTTTCTCTAAATCCTCGAAATTTACTATTCATGTGATCACTGTAGCTTTGTTAAAGTTAGGGTTATTACATCCTTTCCCCCTTAAAAGGATTCCGTCCCGGAATCACGTCAGAAATGTCCATAGATATCTTTTCATCTATACCTTATAACTTCTATACCACTTTCTCCATCCTTTTTCCTTCATAATATCTCTATCTTATTTGCGCAAAATTACACCAACATAAACTTGCTTGTCATTCATCAACATCCCTCTTTTAGTTTTGGGTATCGGCCACCACATTGGCCTCTCCTGAATGGTAGTGTATCTCACTTATGGTTTATCCCTATGTTGATCTCTATCATGACATAAAATATACATACTTCGCTCTTATTATATCTTGTATCTGTAAAATCTTCCAGAAATCCGGCTCGAATAAAATTCCTTGAAACAATTGTAAGAAAATACTCCCTATAATATATATTTCCTGTTCGTATCTGAACAAGTCTATGGTTTACCCCCAAAATACTATTATTCTCCTTTTCATAGAATTTCTAACCCCTAACAGATACTGATTTTCATTACCTAGATTGTCAACCTACATATACCATTCATTGACCACATTTATTCCTAACCAAACATTTACACTAAAAATTTAAATACTAAAAGATAATGTTCACCTGCATCTGTATCCGGCTTTTTCAATGCTTCTCCTAAAGTTATGTTGTACACTCTGGCAGTAAGTTTATTTGAAACAGTCATACTTTGTCCCGGCGCAGATGACCCACCGGAACGGCAATCTCTAGCAAAGTGTCCTAGTTTCCCACATTGATAACACTTGATATCAATCTTGTCAGTTGATGTGCACTGATTATAATAGTGTCCTTTCTGTCCGCACTTAAAGCAAGTTACTTTCGACCTCCTACACACTCCCGTATGCTTCCTACCACACGTGTTACAGTCTGGAAATGGTGTTCGAGATTGATTAGACTGAAAGGTTCCTGTGGATCTACCACCCTGATTCACCGTCTCACTAACAGTCTTGTTACTCCCTGTCTTTCCCACAAACTGAGATTTTTGTCCCTTATCAACCTTGTTAAAGTAACTTCCTTCGCTTGAACCTCCTTTCTGACTCTCACATCTCCTTTTCTTACTTTCTCGCCCCATCTGATTTTGTTCGTTATGAGCATTTTCATTCTGTCTATTATGACTTCCTTCCTCTCTCTCATTTTCCCTTGCATTCATTCTATTATTACGCTTAGGCGGCATGATTCTGTATATAACAATATTCTTCGTTAATCACCCAAAATTAGGGTATAATATACATCATTCTCATATACACAATTATATCCCTAGTTAACTCATTTATATACCATAATATTCTCAACTCAACTTTAGCAAATAAGCGTATCACCTTTAGTACAATAACCTTTTCATTTAAGTCAATCACCTTATATACATCAATATCCTTGAATCTCAACATTTAATATCAAAATACAATAGAATTTAGACAGAATACACAAACTTCATTAATTATCCCCACTTCCTTTGTTTATCCTTATTCTAATTCTATCCTCAAAATACACCTTACTCTCAATAGTAAATCTCAATTATGCCTTAAAATTCCTCATATTCTTTTGTCTCACTAATCCTCAATTATACCCTTTTTCTTCTCACGAAATTCCTTCCTCTTTTATAGCGAAACGTTTCTAACTCTAATTATCTCTTATTGAAATTTCCCTTGAAATCTCGAGTTTCCTCGTATAATCACGTATACTCTAAACTTTGCTTCCATTCTTCCATCCATTAAGAAAATCTTCTATAGTCGAAACAATTGATAGAATTTAAGAAACTTTGAATTGAAACGAACCCAGAAACAAGCAAGGGTCCCACAATAATTTATAAAATTAAGAGTTTTAAATAACTTTTATTTGAAACAAAAGGATATTTGAGAAATCAATATGATGGAAGAACCCGTACGTTACACAAGTGAGGGCGTCCCCTCCGACTTTCTATCACACAGACAGATTGTCCCCGTGTATACATATAGGGCTATTCCTCTTAGTTGGAATAAGAAGTATAAAGAAAATTTTAAATCACGATGATAAATACCACCTTTCAAAAATAATCTTAGAGGAATATTTTGACTAAGATAGATCGATTAGAATTTTGAAATACATTCCAGAGGTACCAGAAAATTTTGAAAAGATACCGACCCTTAATGAATAAGAGGTGCCAGATCACAACTGGATTTACCCACCAGTAGAGGAAAATTTGAAACTCAATAACATAATTTAGCAGGGATTTAGAAAATTTAAGAATAGGTACCGTTAATAGCCTCTGCCCAATTTAAAATCCCAAATAATGGAAGGTTTTCCTCAAATACCATATATATCTAAGACTGCGTACTCTCCAAAATTTCTTAAATTTGGCACTTATTCTTTAGTCTTAAACTATCGTCTTATATTCCCAGTTATCATCATTTACCTAGTCTTGACTTGGCTCGATACTTTCTGCCTTTATCCATAATAGAATACAACCCTCTAATCGATATACTTACGTAATATTGATCGTCTTAGCCTGACACTGCTCCGGTATCAAGGACCCTTCAAATTATACTTCTAAATTGTATATTCTAACATACCACACATACTCACAATATTTTCTAACGTACACTTCCTGTTACCTCAATTATTCCCTTTTCTCATATCAGTCCCATGTGCTACATAAACTTGACACTTTTGGCATAATAACCTTTATTAGCAATAATCTATAAAATCATAATCACTACTTAGAATAAACGCTTCGTTCGATAAACCCCCCCCCCCCTTGAACTTGATGGAAGTTCAAAATTTTATATCATAACTAATACATTTATTATTATCACTCTTGTTCCTGAGCATTATGACTCTTAGCTCTGATACCAAACTGTGACAGCCCCAAATCCGGGGTCATGAATCTGGGCCATCACGGACCAACTTCCATTCAAAATCAATATCTCTTGGGTTTTTTTTTTTTTTTTAATTAATACTTATGCAATTGACCCCACAGTAATACACACACACACACACCAGTCATATGCTCAGAGAACAACATTCACCATAATAAAAGTTTAGAGTTAAACAGTTATTACAAACCCAGAATCATACTTAAGCACATTGTTGAATAATACTTCGACATGAAGCATTTCAACAATCAAAAGTTATTACACCAACTTACACACTTAATGTACACAATCTATCAATACCCAACCGTCCGATAGCTACCTCGGAAAGCGTTGCCAACACTCTCTCAAAAGTTCGTCTTTCCCGTACCCTCTTCCGGGGTGTAGTACGGAGTATCGGCGTACCTAGCTGTATATAGATAAGTAGCAAGAGTGAGCTATAATAGCTCAGCAAGATCATATGGTAAACTAGAATTTAAAATGTGGACAAGTATATATATATCTATGAAAGCGGAAACCATTTATAAACTTCAAGGAAGAATAAAATTCTTACTTAATAATACATCATCCACTTACTATTATAAAGAAGAAATCTAGAATAATACAGTATCAGTTTCTCTTCTTAAATATATAACAATCAATATAATCTTTCAGTGTAATTTTTCAGGATAACATGAATATTTACTTAAATCTCTTACTATCATCTTCTCATTTCCTTCTTATGTAACAATTTTTATAAATTAATATAAAATCAGTTTCTCTTCATCTGTAACAATAATTCCATCTTTCATATCATTTTCCCTTTCCAGTATACCAATCTGACTTTATCATTTATTCTTTATTCACATATTGTAGGGGTTTTCACTGTTGCCGAATACGTGAGGCACGATGATCAGTCGCCCTCCGTATCCGTCCTTTTTTACTACCGGTAGACGGAGGTAGGTCTGCCACCATCCCCCAGGAGGAAGGTCTACCACTACATCCTCCTTCGGCAACTCTTGGGCCGAAATGAAACATTAAGTGCTGGACTGTGCAACTTCCACACGGCCTCTTACGCTTACTGTTGTAATATTAAGTGCTGGACTGTGCAACTTCCACACGGCCTCTTACGCTTACTGTTGTAAATTCCCTTTTTTTATAAGATCATTATTCAATTTATCAACACCATTTCACATTTCCATTCCCGTATATCACTTTCATTCTCGCACATTATTTCTATAAAATATATGTATATAACATACACTAAAAAGAATGTTTATAATATAGCATTATAAACCATATAACCCTAGATAACAACTGATACCATTCTCTTTCATATCTCTTTTACCCTAGAACATATTCGCTCCATTCGTAATCATCTCTATATTCATATTTCAGAAAACATATCCATCTCTCTTTAACTTCCCACAATCAAGAGAATATATTCTTTGCAATATAGCAACAAAAGCATCACATATACATAAATATATTCCATGATATCATTATTATTCCGAAGATAAATAATTTTTAAAGTAGGGATAGAAGGATCTTGCCTCGGTTCTTGTATCCTGACAGTAAGGCTGGTCCCTCTTCCGGAGTTTCTATAAACACAAAAGGACCGTCATTAGAATATCACATCTCTTACTCACTACACTCTTGTATAACAACACCCTTTACACTTCAATGTATGTTTAACGTATCATTATTATCCCAAAGGTTCAAGAACTTAACCATTTATAAGTTCAATCGAAGTTTCAGTGTTTGTCACCATTTTACCTATCAACCACACTCGACTGTAAAATTTCTTATAAATTTTTGATTTCGAATTTTAATATGAGGTCAACTGCCAAGGGTCCTCTGACCACCCTACTATACTATCCCAAAATTTCGTGACTTATAAAAATGTCTAAGTATGGTAACTTTAGCCTCAAAGTTGATACAATTACGTTTTCTCGGTTATCGAACGCCTTTCACTAAAACTGACTTTTCTCCTAAACCGTTCATCAGATTTTAACGCACCTTATATCGAAACGATCTATGAACCAAGCTCTATCTCATCATGGTCAATTGGTGTTCTAAACAGGAACCTACCATATGCCTCTGTTGTTCCAAAACAGGGCAGATTTTGTTTTAACGAAAATCGGACATTATAACGGCTATATTTTCGTACTTTCCAAAATCAAACTCCTCCAAATCAATCATCCACCTTATACACCATCACCTACACCATGTGGTCATCTTACCAACCATGGATACAAGCACATACTCCTTCCAAAATCAACTTTAATCACTTACAAACACTTATAACATCATAATCATAACATTTATACCACTTAATCACTAAACACAACCATATCCATCATAAATATAAAAGAGCAAGCATGATTATACCTTCTTGAAGCTTTGATAACCCTTAACAATCCTTGATAAACCTTGGGCACTCCTTAAACAACCTTAGATTAACTTGAATCAACTAAAGAAACCATTAAAACAAAGTTAACACTTGAAAATTACTATTCATTCACTATTCATCTTCAACTTTCATGAATTTATTACCTTGCCAAATGATGTTAGTTTGCTATGAAACTTTGTGCTAGTCTTAATCTATCCTCCAAGAAGCTCCATGATTTTTCTCTTGATTTGTTATTGGCTAGAGCTTGGGTTTTGAATTTTATTTTTCTCTTTTTTCTTGTTTTGGCCGAATGGAAGAACTAGATGGGGGAGAGGTTTTCTTGCTTTTGTTTTGATCAAGTCTTGTGTTAATCTTGGTGATTCTAGATTGTCTTAGAAGCCTTGTAGATATTTTGTGGTTTAAGCCAAGTGAAAGTACTAATTTACCCTTAAAAACAAGTTAATGACTAATGACACCACTTTGATAATCCAATAACCTCTTTTCTTGTTTTCCTAAGTAAAATGCCAATCACATTGGTAGATAATAATGTGGTATGTATCCTTGTTATATCGCTAATCTTGGTTGCTTGGATTCCATACTCGTCTAATTGTGGTTCGTTTCGAATGTACCTTATTATCTCAGTGGTTTTTGAAATCATTTACAAATCCAATTTCCTTTGGTATTCTCTTAACTTAATAATCCCTTGGTTTAATCTAAATTCACTAATCCCTCAATTTGTCATTCTTATAATATTTCTATACTCCTCAATATCCAATAGAAGCTTATTCGAAATCAAAATCCTCAAAATCCATATTCAGGAATTTCTGCAATCCTTCGTCATTTCGAGTCTCTTATTTTCAATGTACACTACTAATATGGTTTCTGTTTATTCATTTTCCATTTCCATTATAGAGTACTTATATACCCTTTCTCTAAATCCTCGAAATTTACTATTCATGTGATCACTGTAGCTTTGTTAAAGTTAGGGTTATTACATCAGAGCTGCTTGTATAATATGA
Organism: Kitagawia praeruptora; assembly: GCA_037693485.1. Taxonomy (NCBI): domain Eukaryota; kingdom Viridiplantae; phylum Streptophyta; class Magnoliopsida; order Apiales; family Apiaceae; genus Kitagawia; species Kitagawia praeruptora. Next base: position 87,085,416 of record CM075350.1, read on the forward strand.
TAATCTGGTTATATATGATGTATACGATCTGTTTTATGAATCTCTAGTTCTGAATTTTTCCCGTGAAACCTACTGCATGAAAACTACGACTTCTATGCTTCTATGTTTCTGGTTTTGCTTGTGTCTACGATCTGTTGCAACCTATTGTGTTTTAATGAGATTAAAACGTGATCTAAACATCTGGAAACCAGTCGATAATTGTCATGATTAGAAGGCAGATGATAATCATTTCATGCATGGTTTTATACGTACATATACATACATGTTCATACAAATCTTCAACAAGTTTTAGATGTTTAATCGTTCATGAATTGGTGATGAATGACTGTGATGTTACTACTAGTAATCGTAGGTCTGAATAATCAGTCTGGGAACAAAACAAAAGGCTAAAATGAAGAACATGATCGTACTGGGTCTTCTAAAAACTGGAAAAAAAAAATTGCATGTACAGGTGATGCGCATACTCAGTATGCGCATCTGCTAGGGTTTAAGTCATACACGCATACGAGGAATGCGTCTCTGATTAAATTAACAGAATAGGTCTGTTACGTATACTGTAAATGCGTATCTGCTATTTTTAATAATAAATTTTTTTTTTAGCCATGTTTTGCATGCTAAGATTAAATTATTAATGTTAATGTTTAACTTGAAGTATGCAAAATTTTATTAATTAGTAATTTTGATTACTAAGTTAATATTTAAATTAATTATTTATGATTTGATCATATTTAATCTATGTTGTATAAAATTGTGTTTATACATTATGTGATGCTTTTAATTGCTATGTGAGCATGATGCATGGTTATGGCCCCAAGACCTAGTTTTCAATTTATTTTATTAATTTTAATTTATGGTTTGTAATAATTAAATACGACTTGCATGTCGTTTTTCTTTTTGTAATTATTTTATCTCGAATGCAACTCGAGTTCTTTTGTAAAATGTTTCAAGAGGAGCTTGGAGGCAATCAAGGCAGCTTTAGAAGCGAAGCAAGAGATTTTGTAATAATTAGTTATTACCACCATAGATTGACCTTGATTTTTCCATTAGCTTGAAAAAATCGCATAGGATTGGGCCATAACCATAGCATATTATTTTATGTGATGCACTTTACATATGATGTATGTGTAGAGTAGCAAATGTATGCATGTTTTAATTAGATTAATGATGTATGCATGTATTAGATACGTCACTCATGCCATGCTTGCCATGCTAAACAAGATAAAATCTGTAACGATTCGAGATTTTAAAATGAACAAACGATCATGAGATTTCCGTGTTTATGAAACACGGAATTAAATACGAATTTTCAATTATTTAGATATGGGGAGATTTTGTCAAAAACAGGTTTTACCTGTGAGGAACTTGGGTATTAAGTGAGGCCACTTGTGACTCCTCCAACAACCTGGAAATCAAACTATTGATGAATATTGATTTGAAGTATTTAATTCAAGGAAAAATTGGGAATCTCTTTATGATGGGATCATGGTCGTTTTAATTTTGAAACCCCTTAACAAAATATTAAGTTTTAATCGGATGCTTTCCAATGAATGAACACTCATTGAATCCTAGATCGATAAGGGGAATGACTGCCAGTGGCAGGGGACTCCTGTCTATCGTGGTGAGATGTGACGAATATAAGCGGTTATATTCGACCGTTGAATCATTGGGTTTAACTTAATTGAGTTGTCATAATAAGGTGAAAATAAACGGTTATATTCAATTATTATGAGCTTAGAAGCATAGAGTTTGGTTTAAAATCTATTAGATAGACAAGAACAATTGTTATTTACCAAACTATCCAAGAATTATAAATGATATAATTGACAACTGTTGTCTACCTAAATAATCATGTTTTAAGGACTACTAGTGGTTGACTTAGGATATGACGAAATATGGATCTTGGCTCACTAGAAAGATTTATGGGATATTCTTTCCGATTTAATAGTAAGGGCTATTAATTTGATAAAAATAGTGGGAGATATATTATGAATATGTCATAATTACTTGAACATAATTAATATAACAATCTAACTTATCTTATGCATTTCATCATTGTAGAAAACAAATGGCACAAAATACAAATAACACTTTCTCTGTACGATCAGTCCTTAAGAAGGACAAGCTGACAGGATCAAACTTCCTTGACTGGTCTAGGAATTTGAGAATTGTTCTCATGCAGGAAAAGAAATCTTATGTGATTGATATTCCTCCACCGGCAGCCCCTGCTGCCAATGCCACTCTTGCTCAACAAAATGCTTATCAGAAGCATATTGATGATGCGACTGATGTGGCTTGTCTTATGCTTGCTACTATGGATGCTGAGCTTCAGAAGCAGCATTTTGATATGAATGCTTATACTATGTTTGAACATCTTTCGACGATGTTTCAATCACAGGCTCGTGTGGAAAAGTTCAATACGAGCAAAGCACTCTTCTCATGCAAGCAGGGCAACGGACCAGTCGGACCACATGTTCTAAAGATGATTGGGTATTGTGATTACCTTTCTCGTTTGGGTTTCCCGCTTCAGCGAGAGGCTCAAGTCGATATAATCTTGCAATCTTTGAACAGCGACTATACTCAGTTCATTATGACTTTTAATATGACTGAGCAAGATAAGACTCCTATGGAATTGTTGGCCATGCTGAGGACCACTGAAGCAAATATGGTCAAGGCACCTGAGAAAGCTCCCATAATGATGGTGGGCAAGAAAGGTGCTAAGGGAAAGGGGAAATGGAAGGGCAAGAAAAAGGTTACACCGAAAGATCTTGATCCTTCTAAGCCCTCTTTCAAAAAGGCTAAAAAGCCGAAGGGAGATGTCGCAAATGCTGACAAAGGTGAATGTCACTATTGCCACAAGCCTGGTCACTGGAAGAGAAACTGTTATGTTTATTTGGAGGATCTGAAGAAGAAGAAGGCTCAGAAAGCTTCTACTTCAGGTATTTATGTTATAGAAGTCAATCTGTCTATTTCTACATCTTGGGTATTGGATACTGGATGTGCTTCTCACATTTGTATAAATGTGCAGGAACTGCAGAGAAGTAGGACTTTGGCTAAGGGAGAAGTGGACCTACGAGTAGGCAGTGGAGCAAGAGTTGCTGCTTTAGCCGTAGGAACTTATTATTTATCTTTGCCCTCTGGGCTTGTTTTAGAACTTGAAGACTGTTTTTACGTGCCTGCGATTCGCAGAAACATTATTTCTGTTTCTTGTTTAGACAAGAAAGGTTTTTCGTTTATAATAAAGAACAATAGTTGCTCTTTTTCTTTGAATGATTTAACCTATGGTGTTGCGCGTTTATTTAATGGTTTATATGTTCTTGATTTAGATAATCCTGTCTGTAACATAGAAAACAAACGACTTAAAGTTAATGACTCAAATTAAACATACCTTTGGCATTGTTGTCTAGGCCATATAAATGAGAAACGCATATCCAAATTACATAAGGATGGATACTTGGATAAATTTGATTTTGAATCATACGAAAAATGCGAATCTTGTTTGCTTGGTAAGATGACTAAAGCCCCTTTTACTGGTATAGGTCAAAGGGCCACTGAACGTTTGGAGCTAATACATAGTGATGTATGTGGCCCAATGCGTGTGATGTCTAGAGGAGGCTACTACTACTTCATAACATTTACTGATGACTTCAGTAGATATGGATATGTATATCTTATGAAGAATAAATCCGATTCTTTTGAAAAATTCAAAGAATACAAGGCTGAAGTAGAGAAGCAAATAGGCGGAGGTGCAAGTATTAAAATCTTACGATCCGATCGTGGGGGTGAATACTTAAGCACCGAGTTTAAAGAGTATTTAAAGGAGTGTGGTATTGTATCACAACTCACTCCGCCAGGTACACCTCAATGGAATGGAGTTTCAGAGAGGAGAAATCGTACTCTGTTGGACATGGTACGATCGATGATGAGTCATGCAAATCTTCCAATAAGTTTCTGGGGTTATGCTCTAGAAACAGCGGCTTTCACACTTAATCGTGTTCCAACCAAGAAGGTTCAAAAGACTCCATATGAGATATGGGAGGAGAAACGGTCAAGCATGAACTTTATGAAAGTTTGGGGATGCAAGGAGTTTGTAAAATGTCAAGTATCTGACAAGCTTGGACCTAAATCCGAAGAGTGAAATTTTGTGGGATACCCTAAAGAAACAAAGGCGTATTATTTTTATAGTCCTTCTGAGCAGAAAGTGTTCATTGCTCGAGATGCTGTCTTCATGGAAAAGGATTTTGTTTCCAAAAGAGACAGTGGGAGAACTGTAGATCTCGATGAAGATCGAGAACCACAAAATAGCATTGAACCTGAGGTGGAACAAGAGCAGAATAATGATAATGCTCAAGAAACACAGGTTGTTCGTAGATCTGGTAGAATTCGCCATGAGCCAGAGAGATATGGATTTCTTTTGACTCAATGTGGGGATTTGATGCTCATAGATGAGGATGAGCCTCTCACATACCAAGATGCTATGAACAGTCCAGACTCTAAGAGATGGCTTGAAGCCATGAAATCTGAGATGGATTCCATGTACGAAAACCAAGTTTGGGATTTGGTTGATCCACCTGAAGGGGTAAAACCCGTAGGGTGCAAGTGGGTTTTCAAGAAGAAAACTGACATGGAAGGAAATGTTTAGACCTATAAAGCAAGACTGGTTGCGAAAGGGTTCAGACAAATTCATGGTATTGACTATGATGAAACTTTCTCACCAGTTACCATGGTCAAGTCCATACGGATTTTTCTTGCAATTGCAGCATTCCATGATTACGAAATCTGGAAAATGGATGTCAAAACAGCTTTCCTTAATGGGAGCCTTGAAGAGGATGTGTACATGACACAACCTGAAGGTTTTGTCGATCCAAGGAATGTTAGCAAGGTATGTAAATTATGTCGATCCATTTATGGAATGAAGCAAGCCTCTAGGAGATGGAATATTCGTTTTGATGAAACAGTCAAGGAGTATGGCTTTATTCAAAACGAGGATGAACCTTGTGTTTACAAGAAGGTTAGTGGGAGCCATGTGGCATTCATAGTACTGTATGTTGATGACATACTACTAATGGGGAATGACATACCTTCTCTAAAGGCTGTTAAGACTTGGTTAGGGAGCAATTTCTCTATGAAAGACTTAGGAGAGGCAACCTACATTCTAGGAATTAGGATCTATAGAGATAGATCTAAAAGGATGATCGGTCTAAGTCAGAGTACATACATTGATAAGGTTTTGCATCGTTTTGGTATGCAAAATGCTAAAAGGGGATATGTCCCTGTGTCTCAAGGAATAACAATTTCTAAAGACCAGTGTCCGAAATCATTAGATGAGAAGGACCACATGAATAAAGTTCTATATGCATCAGCAATTGGATCTATCATGTATGCAATGGTATATACTCGCCCCGATGTTTCGTATGCTTTGAGCATGACGAGCAGATACCAGTCTAATCCAGGTGAAGGTCACTGGACGGCAGTCAAGAATATTCTAAAGTACCTGAAAAGGACTAAAGATTCATTCTTGGTGTATGGAGGAGAGGAGAAATTGGTTGTAAAGGGTTACACCGATGCAAGTTTCCAAACAGACAGGGATGATACTGTATCACAGTCTGGTTTTGTGTTTTGTCTAAATGGAGGTGCTGTAAGCTGGAAGAGTTCAAAGCAAGAAACAGTAGCTGATTCTACAATGGAGGCTGAGTACATTGCAGCTTGTGAAGCGGCTAAGGAGGCAGTTTGGATTCGAAAATTCATTTCTGATTTGGAAGTGGTTCCATCGATTGCAGATCCCATTGATCTATACTGCGATAATAATTGGGCCATCGCACAGGCTAGAGAGCCTAGATCGCACTCCCAATCCAAACATATACTCAGAAGATATCACCTCATACGAGAGATTAATGAAAGGGGTGAAATACATATATGTAAAGTGCATACAAATGATAACATTGCAGACCCACTGACCAAAGGCCTGTTGCAGCAGAAGCACGACGGTCACACTAGTTCCATGGGTATTAGATACATGGGTGATTGGCTCTAGTGCAAGTGGGAGATTGTTAGTGTAGGTGCCCTAGAGGCAATACATTGTTTCTCGAATAAATCTTATGTCATTTGATTATTAAATAAATGTATTTATTATGACTCTAATTACTGCGATATTTGTTAGCATAATAAATGTCCTTAGAATAATGATACACATTATATAGTTTAAGTTTACAACTTGAATTTGAGATTGTATAATATATATCATATTCTTAAAGGTCCCTAGTCGAGTATTATTATATACAGGACAATAATAATACATAAATAGACTAGTATGTTTTTGACTGATAACCACATCTCATTGGTTATAAGTATGGAGATACTAAAGTCAATACATAGGTACATGTAGGGTACATGGTACTGGACAGACCCACCGTGAGATTCTTCATGTTAATTAAGTCATAAGAAAGACTCACAGTGATAATGGTGTAATGATCCTTTGACTTGAGATCATTATATTTCTATACGGGGATAATATACTTTGACTACATTAAAAGTTACCTTTGACCGGGTAATGATAAAAGTGGACATCGGGTATATTGTGAATCGTATGAGAAATATGAATGATAGATAAAGGATTTAACCCTCCTATCAGATAGGAGAGATATTATTGGCCTCTTGATTGAGTGAGACTATAAAATGCATGGCCGTGCTCAAATAATGATTTGTCTTAATAGTCTACTCATGGATCAAGTAAACCCGGATTAAATTATGAAGAGGATGACAATAAACATGCCTCGAGTTTAATCTATAATATTTGGTTAAAGGGATTATATTACACGGGAACATTAATCACAAAAGGTTTATCGAATCACGATTTAATTATTATTTAATTGGGTAGCAATGATGTATTACTAGATGCCGCTCATTGTTTATAATTTTATTGGAGAATAAAATTATTGCCAATTAAATAATAACCTATAGGGTCACACACATAGAACATTTAAAGGAAGAATTAATTTAAATCATGAATTTAAATTAATTAATGATAAGTTGGATTTTATTATATTAATTAAGTGGGACTTAATTAAGCTATAATAAAATGCAAAGATATATGAGATATGTTTTTCTGATTTTAATAATTGAGTATGACTTAATTATTATTTATTTAAATAATAGGATTTTATTCTATTATTTAATAAATCAGATTTTGGGCTAGGTTTTAACTTGGGCTTTATGCATTACAGTATCACATATATATAATGATAGTAAAGGAGGGGGCTGGGACAAGTACGACAAAAACCACAGCTTGGCCGCATAACCTAAAAACCGAAACCCTAAAACAGATCTCTTTCATTGGAGGCTAGTACCTCTCTTCCGGACAAGATCGTGAGACGTTCTTGAAGGTGTTCGTGTGGATACCGTAGAGGAGGTTTCGAAGAGGAACACTCAGTGATCGTGGGAGGCTTTCATCATCGTTATTCTACAATCATAAAGCTTTAATAAGGTAAACTTTCTTACTACCATGATTATCCGATTTTATTATACATGGATCCGGGCTTGGTTTCGATTTATTTTATCACTGTTTTTCGCTGTGTATTGATGATCGGAACCAATAGTTTTATATACTAAAAAAAGGGAAAAATGGTATGAAAATTTTGGAAATGTTTTATGGATTGAAGAGATACTGATTTTATATTATTTTTATATAATTGTTGTATAAAAGGAAATTGAAGGATTATATTGAAAGTTTTACTCAAATGTTATATTACCTTGAGATATTATATTGAGATGATGTACTGATATTATATTATATTAGAAGAGAAACTGATATTATATTGTTTTATATATATTTTTTTCTTATAAAGGAAAAATGGATGGTGTATTGAATAATTATTTTCTTAATTCTTACAGTGGACTTTCCGTTTATAAATATATATATATATATATATATATATATATATATATATATATATATATATATATATGTTTTAACTTTTATTTATGGTTTACAAAATTTATCTTGCTGAGCTATTATAGCTCACTCTTGCTATTTATTTATATAACAGCTAGATCAGGTGCTGAAATGTCGCAGTACAACCCGGAAGAGGGTAAAGGGGAAGTCTACCTTATGAGAAAGTATCGACACCTGTTCTCAAGGTAGTATATGCTTATATATGGGTGTAATAGATGGTATTCTGGGATTGTAATAATAGTTTATCTTTAACTGCTATCATTAATGGATGTTGTTCTCTGAGCATATGACTGGTGTGTGTGATGATATTAGTGTGGGGTCATTTGTGTGAGTATTAAATAGTATAAAAAAAAGATCAAGAGATATTGTTAATAAATGGAAATTGGAGTATGATGGCCCGGATTCCTGACCCCGGATCTAGGGCTGTCACAGTTGGTATCAGAGCTAAGAGTCATAATGCTCAGGAGCAATAGTGATAATAATATACCCATATAGATATATATGTAATGATAAAAAATATGAACTCACATCGAGTTCAAGGGTGGTATATCGAATGTAGCATTTATTCTTAGTAGTGATTATAATTTTATAGATTATTACTAATAAAGGTTTATGTTTTAGTATAGGGAGAGGAGATTGGTGAGCCGAAGTTAAGGGTATTTAAAGTCTTCTTGTGTTTAAGGGAGTTTGAAGAAATATTGTAAGTGGATTGGTGAACAGACACTAATTGTTTCGATTTTTTATAGAGGTGAAAGGGTGAAACTGAGGTTGGTCGGTAAAGCCAAGATATACCTTAAGGACCAAGACAAACTGAGACATTCTGAGATTGACTTAAATGAAAAGGTTATTATGCCAAAAATGTTAAGTTTATGTAGCACACGGGATTGATATGAGAAAGGGAATATTTGATGTATCGGGAAGTGTACGTTAGACAATCTCGTGAGTATAAGTAGTGTTGTGGAATAAAAACTAGGTTACGAATTTGTATTTAATGCTAGGGTTTGGGAGCTTCGTGCTTTAATGGCTGTTTCCGTGTTCGGGACTAATCGGTCCTCACAGAGTGCCTACGTATCTCGTATTGAGAATCAAGCCAAGACGTAGTTCTGAGAATGAGGGGTCAGACCCTTTATATAGGCTGAGAAGCCTAGGAATTATGGTAGGAGTAGGTGACTTGGTGGGCAAGCCACCGCCTTGAGGAAGGTTCTAGACCCCTTCCTTGTAGGAGTCAGTTTCCATGTTGGAATATGTATCTTGGAGGCTAAGTCAGGCAAGAGTAATATCCTTGTTTGACTCTTATTTGCTGAGCTGTTTATTACCCCTAATATTAATTACGAAATTAATATTATAAATAGGAATTGGGCCCATTTGGTGGGCCCCACGTTTGGGCCATTCCGGGTCTAATTAATGCCACATTAAATGTGTCTTTAGGTCTTACTTTTAGCCCATATCATTTGCCCCCCAACTTCCAGGAAAACTGATCAGGTTTTCCTTGAAGTTATAACGGCCTTATTCGAGACTTGGGTCAGGGTTTATTGCTCTTACGTGAGTATTTTCAACAATATCATCTTAATGTAAAGCGTGGAGCGACCAACGCATTTACGACGATGTTGAACGACACTAAACGGTGTTAAATGGCACTAGACAGCGCTAATAAGCCTTAAACAACGTTTAAACAGCGTTAAACAATGTTAAATGGCATAAAATGGCACTAACGGCACTAATCGACGCTAAACAGTGCTAACCGGCACTAATCTGTGCTAACAGGCACTAAACAGTGCTTAAACAGCACTAAACGGTGCTAATCGGCACTAAACTGTGCTAACAGGCACTAAACAGTGCTTAAACAACACTAAACGGTGCTAATCGGCACTAAACGGTGCTAATCGGCACTAATCTGTGCTAATCGGCACTAAACAGTGCTTAAACAGCACTAAACGGTGCTAATCGGCACTAAACTGTGCTAACAGGCACTAAACAGTGCTTAAACAGCACTAAACGGTGCTAATCGGCACTAAACGGTGCTAATCGGCACTAATCTGTGCTAATCGGCACTAAACGGTGCTAATCTCGACCTCTTTTTAGCATTAACAATCATCCGAGATTTACTGAAAAAGTCGAGATTTATGTCTGAAAACACTTGCTGAAAAGGTCGGGATCCAAGACCAAGTACTGAACCTAGACCGGGATCCAGGACCAAGTACTGAACCTAGACCGGGATCCAGGACCAAGTACTGAACCTAGACCGGCCGGATCCAGGGCTAACACCTGGTCGGCTGGACCCCCTCCGTGGGAGCTGGTCGGCCGGGACCTGGTCTTCCGGGACCTGGTCAGCTGGACCCCCTCCGTGGGAGCTGGTCGGCCGGGACCTGGTCTTCCGGGACCTGGTCGGCTGGAACCCCTCTTCCGGGGCTGGTCAGTCGGAAGCTAGCCTTAAAAACCTGAACCTAGACCCCTTCGTGATTTTAAAAGAGAGCATGGATCTAGGATCAGGAATCATCCGTGGTCCTAAGGATCTAGAACCTTGATCTTGATCTCAAATCACCATTTTGGTCATTCGTGACTTTGTTATCTTAAGGATCAAGGAACTTGACCTTGATCTTTAACTTTTATCATGGATCTAGGATCTAAAACTGTCCGTGATCCTAAGGATCAAAATCTTGATCTTGATCACGAGTCGTCAGTTTGGTCATTCGTGACTTCATGGCTAACTTTGGCCTTCATGGCTAATCTTGGCCTTCATGGCTAACCTTGGCCTCCCTTTAGCATTGGCAATCATCCGAGATTTGCTGAAAAAGTCGAGAACCATGTCTGAAACCACTTGCTGAAAAAGTCAGGATCCAGGACCAAGTACTGAACCTAGACCGGCCGGATCCAGGGCCAGCACCTGGTCGGCTGGACCCCCTCCGTGGGAGCTGGTCGGCCGGGACCTGGTCTTCTGGGACCTGGTCGGCTGGACCCCCTCCGTGGGAGCTGGTCGGCCGGGACATGGTCTTCCGGGACCTGGTCGGTTGGACCCCCTCCGTGGGAGCTGGTCGGCTGGGACCTGGTCTTCCGGGACCTGGTCGGCTGGACCCCCTCCGTGGGAGCTGGTCGGCCGGGACCTGGTCTTCCGGGACCTGGTCGGCTGGACCCCCTCCGTGGGAGCTGGTCGGCCAGGACCTGGTCTTCCGGGACCGGGTCGGCTAAGGCCCCTCGTGCGCCGTGGTCGATTGCTTCTCGGCTAGCTAGGCGACCCGGACGTGAAAATCATTCACGATCTTGAGGGTCAAGAACCTTGATCTTGATCTCAAGTCGTCAGGGGTCTAGGACTTAAAACTATCCGTGATCCTAAGGATCAAGAATCTTGATCTTGATCTTAAGTCGTCAGTTTGGTCCTTCGGGACTTCTGACGATATTACTCCTTAACTTATGATTAGCACTGTTAATCTTGTGCTTAGGCCTAGCCTCGTTATCTAACTTCTGAAGCGCAATCACTCTTTCGAAGGTCGTCTGTACCCAATATTTCAGACAGGTCTTGGAGATTTGACTTGAAGTTTCAACATTTGGATCTTGATTGGAGGTTCACAACCCCCTCAAGTTTGGCCTTCATGTCTAATCTTGGCCTTCATGGCTAATCTTGGCCTTCATGGCTAATCTTGGCCTTCATGGCTAATCTTTCCTGAATCTCATCCTAGGATTCGAGGTTGATGTCAACGTTGGTGTTCTGGATCAAAGACCCAGGATCCCAAGTTGATTTTTCAATTTCCAAATCGAGGTATCAACCTTTCTTATTAGCTTTCCTAATAAGTATTCTTAATCAACTACCAACACATTTATCAAGTTGGGGGTGTTCTGGACCACCAATCGCGAGGTTTCAGGTCAATAGGAGGTGTTTGCCATGCCTTGAAAGGTTTCATGAACCTTGAATTCGAATGACTTGTTTCTTAGTCCTCGTGACCTTCCGGGCCTTAACTTGTTTGCTGAATCCTTGGTTTTAAGGTTATCACCAACCCATGATTCTCATTCTAAGATGTTGAACTTGAGATGAGGTTCTTTAGTTCTTGCCCCCTTGTTCTATATATGGGAGGTCTTACTTCTCGGTCGATCGTTCAGGAAGTTCACTTTCTCCTTAACGCCTCAGGAATGGTATGTCTTGGTTGGTTATCAATCCTTTATCTTAATTCTAGGTTTCTAACCTTTCTCTGATACTCATACAACTTTGCTTAGGTTTCAACTTGACCGGCGTCTCTTAGTTCAATGCTTTGAATCCACACGACAAGCTTGATTGGAGGCGGACAGCCTTGTTGGCCATCAAGGCTCAATTAATGTTGTGTTGAGATTTGAAGTTCAAGGATTCAATCCTTAATCTTGGAATGTGTTCATCATCCCAGATTTCCAACCTGTAGAATCCTCGTCCTGGTGTCTTCCTGACTCGATACGACCCTTCCCAATTGGGGGATAGTCTTCCCTTCTGGCCAACTCTGGAGGCCTCTATCTTCCTCAGAGTCAAGTTGTCTTGTCGAAAGAACTTCTCCTTAACCCTTTGGTTGCAGTGAAAAGATGCTCTCTTCTGACGCTCTGCGTTTCTAGCATTCGCTTCATCCCTAACCTCGTCAATCAGATCGGGGGCGAGCCTCACGCCTTTTTCATTGGTCTCGGGATCATATGCTTCCACTCTTGGCGATGCATGTGTAATCTCTAGGGGGCACAACTGCCTCGGCTCCATAAGCCAGCAAAAACGGGGTTGCTTCAGTTATCACTTCGTAGGTGGTGTGGTATACCCAAAGTATAGGCAGCAACTCATCCACCTAAGTGTTTCTTGAGCGTCCGACCCTCTTCTTCAGTCCATCAAGGATAATTCAATTTGCTACCTCAGCTTGTCCATTAGCCTCAGGGTGAGCTACTGAAGAAAAGCGAAGTTCAATAACATTCTCCTTACAGTACTTCTTAAACTCTTCATTGTTGAATTTTGTCCCATTATCCGTCACAAGGATTCGGGGGATTCCCTATCTGCAGCTCCCAAAAGAACTGGGAAATTTGTTTGGTGGTTATCTTGGCTAAGGGCTTAGCCTCAATCCCTTTAGTGAAGTAGTCGATGGCCACTATCAGAAACTTCCTTTGTGCTGAAGCTACGGGAAAGGGACCAAGCATGTCCATTCCCCACATTGCAAATGGGATAGGAGAGTTAATCGATGCTAACATCTCAGGTGCCTGCCTCACAACCGGTGCGTGCTCTTGGCATCTACCGCATCTCTTGACATAGCTCTGTACATCAGCCAGTATCTCTGGCCAATAGAATCCCAAGCGGGTGATCTTGGGAGCTAGGGCTCTGCCCCCCAAGTGTTGCCCACAGATCCCTCCATGAACTTCCTCCAGTGCATCCTTTGCCTCTTAGGGCCTTAGACATTTTAGGTACGGGATGACAACATAGACCTCCTGGGGCATCAGCCTTAACGTTTTCATTTCTTGGAATGTGCTCCACATAGCACTCCTCAAATTGGGTTATAACACCCTTTACAATCATTAGATACTTTGCCATGGTTTCATCCTTGGCCTCAAACTCGCCATTCACTTGTGATACTACAAGCCTTGAGTCTCCGCAGACCTTGAGGTTCATGACCCTCATTAGATTTCTAATCCTGCACCACTAGATTTTGTTTTTGATGCTCCATCAAAATAGAACACCCAATATCCCTTCTGATCAGCTACAAGTTCTTCATCTTTATCTCCACTTTCAGGGGTGGTTACTATCTCCTGCCCCCCGACTTCTTGGTTGTTAATGGTGCATTCAACCACGAAGTCAGCCAATGCCTGAGCCTTGACGGCTGTCCGAGGCTTATACTTGATATCAAACTCTCCAAGTTCTATGGCCCAATTGATTAGCCTTCCACTGGCCTTAGGGTATGCAATATGTTCCTCAGCTGCTGGTCCGTCCGGACTTCAATTTTGTGTGCCTGTAAGTACGGTCGTAGCTTCCTCGAGGCCGTTATCAATGCCAAGGCAAACTTCTCGATGGTAGAGTAATTTAACTCAGCCCCATGCAACACCTTGCTTACGTAGTAGATGGGTTTCCGAACCTTGCTTTCTTCTCGAACGAGAACGGCACTCAGTGCTTGCTCAGATACTGCCAAGTATAGGTAGAGAGTCTCTCCAGGACTAGTTTATCCAACAACGGGGCTTCGGCCATGTACTTCTTCAATTGTTCAAAGACCTCCTGGCTCTAAGGTGTCCACTCAAAATTTTTCACTTTCTTCAATGCTTGAAAAAATGGCAAACATTTATCACCAGATTTGGAGATGAATCTCCCCAAGGTCGCAACTCGGCCTGTCAACTTCTACACATCTCTTATAGAGCGTGGTGGCTTCATGTATAAGATCTCCTTGATCTTGTCAGGGTTGGCCTCAATGCCTCTTTTTGAAACCATCAGTCCTAAAAACTTCCCAGATCCAACGCCAAAGGCACACTTGGCTGGATTCAACATCATCTTGTGGTGCCTCAGTACTTCAAATGCATCTCCGAGGTGCTTAATATGATCTGCCGTGAATAGGCTCTTGACTAACATATCATCAACATAGACCTCCATGGTTTTTCCAATTAGATGGGCAAATATTTTATTCACCAATCGTTGGTAAGTAGCTCCTGCATTCTTTAGCACAAATGCCATAGCAAGATAACAGAAAACACCAAAGTCGGTTATGAAAGATACCTTAGGGATGTCGTCCTTATGCATCTTGATCTGGTTATATCCACTGAAACCATCCATGAAACTCAGCATCTCGTGCCCAACTGTGGCATCTATCAACGTATCTATCCTTGGTAGAGGGAAACAATCCTTAGGACATGCATCATTCAAGTCAGTGAAGTCTATACACATCCTCCACTTCCCATTTGCCTTCTTGACCATCACAGGGTTAGCCAACCACTCGAGGAACTGAATCTCTTCAATAAACCCAGCTTATAAGAGCATGCCAACTTCTTGTTTAATGGCCTCTTGCCTTTCTGGAGCGAAATTCCTCTTCTTCTGCTTTAATGTCGTTCGTTTAGGATCGACATTCAATTTATGAGTTATGAGCTGGGGATCAATCCCTGGCATATCAGCTGCTGTCCAAGCAAACACATCACTATTCTCTTGTAAGAATGCTGTTAACTTGCCCTTCAAGGGGTTCCTTCAGTTGGCTTTCGGGCTATGCAATATGTTTCTTCAACGGGTGGTCCATCAGGACTTCAACGTTTGTCTTGGTTCCATCATTTTTTTTTGTTTTTCTTGATTCTAGGTCAAGGATTCACTGTTGATTCCTCGATTTAGATTTCAAATTAAACAATCATGTGGGCTTCTCGCCTTTTAAACTCTTTAAAACGAGAGTTTGCTTGAACTTCTTGATCATTGTTTAAGGTTCTCTATTGGTCTTCTACCTTAGATTCTCCATCCAAGTCATTTTTGAAAACATTAAAAAGTGGCTAGTCTTTAGCCTCCACAGCCTTGCATGGCTTTGATTGCCAGATGTCTTTTATCCCGGATCCTTCAAGGACTTGAAACACTTATTTGGTTGTGCTGTAACCTAACTCTCGACCCTTCAGAGTTTTATTTATGCGTTTGTTTGTTTCCATTCGTATATTCTTTTATTTTCGGTACTTGGTCATCTTTGACTTACACACATCAGGTGCTTGGTACATAAATAGAATCATAGAACGAAAAGCAAACTTGCATTAATAACATAAATGGGTTCAACCCTTACATAGAGTACTACTGTCCTACTCAGAGCGACATGCTCTGCATGGTTTCATCAAACCTTATTTCTACTTCTACTAGATAAATATGAAGCTAAGTCCAACTTTGCAAGACTAGGCCTGCATGGCTTGATTTTGTTTTTGATGCTCCATCAAAATAGAGCACCTACTACTCCTTCTAGTCTCCTCATTCTTCTTCTGAAGTTCACTTTCTTCTTGGGGTACTATCTCCTGCCCCCCGACTTCTTGGTTGCCAATGTTACATTCAACCACGAAGTTAGTTGACGCCTTAGCCTTGATGGCTGTTCGAGGCTTATGTGTGATGTCCTCTTCTGGACTTTCTTGGTGTTCCTTATCACTGCGGATGTCCATGTCTTCAATCGAAAGGACCTGCCCCCCGACTCCGTCAGGCCTTAATGTAGCTACATAACAGCTTCGTGCCATCTTTTGATTGCCTTTATGTTCTCCAACACCATTCCGGGTTGGGAACTTGATCTTCATATGATAAGTTGAGGCAACAGCCTTGAATGCATGAAGTCCAGCCCTTCCGAGGATAGCGTTGTACGTTGAAACCGCCTTGATTACCAAGAAGTTCAACATCTGAGTGGCCTTCTTGGGCTCCTGTCCAATAGTCATAGGCAATTGAATAGTCCCTTCAACTTTAGATCCTACTCCATTAAATCCATATATAGGCATGTTATTGGGGGTCAACTGAGAATCATTGTAACCCATCTTCACAAATGCATCATGAAATAGAACGTCAACGGAAGCTCCATTATCTATCAAGACTCGCTTCACTTCTGAGTTTCCAATTACAGGAGTTATGACCAACGGGTCGTCATGGGGGAACTTCACCCCTTCAAGATCAGAATCATCAAAACCATGTGTGATTTCAGTCCTAGCCCGCTTCGGGGCCTCTCCCACGATGTGTATCACTTCTTTGGCGTACGCCTTTTGAGAGTTTCGAGTTGTACCGGCCGCTGTCGGGCCTCCCCAGATCATATTGATAACTGGCCCTCGGGGCTGTGTGTTACGATCATGATCGTCATCCCTTCTGTTATAATCTCTAATTTGATTAACTCGATCTTCACCCTTAGTGAAGTTGCTCCATTTCCCTCTACGGATCAAGAGCTCGATCTCATCTTTGAGTTGCTTGCAATCATCTGTATCATGCCCCACATCATGGTGGAATCTACAGTACTGATCCTTGTTTCTCTTTGCGGGATCACCCCTAAGTGGCTTCGGCCATCGAAAATCTTTGTCTTTCTCAATATCTAACAAGATTTGACTCCTAGGAGCATTCAGTCTTGCATAGTCGTTGAATCTTGGTCCCAAACTCTTCTTCAGTGGTGATTCAGAATCCTTGCTAGTCCGGGGATACTTGTCTCTAGCATCCTACTCTTGTTCTTGCTTTCGTTTCTTAAAGTCATTGGAGCCCTTGTCATTGCCTCCAACAGCTTCTTTCTTCATGCTATCCTCAGCCTTGATATACTTGTCAGCCCTTCGCTGGAGCTCAGCCATGTTTTCAGGAGGATGCTTGGCCAATGACCTTTTAAAGAACTCGTCAGTGGTTCCGTGTTCCAGGGCTACCATGGCCACCTTATTCTCCAGATCAGTGATGTTCAACGTCTCCTTGGTGAACCTCTTAAGGTAGTCTCTCAGATTTTCGTTCTTCCCCTGTACCACATACATAAGGGATGCAGAACTTTTCTCATGAATTCTTCCGCTGATAAACTGACTAACGAAAGCAGCACTTAACTCCTTAAAGGAGCCAATTGAGTTTGCAGGTAGCCGGCTATACCATCTTTGAGCCATACCCGACAAAGTTTGAGGGAACGCCCTACATTTCAAAGCGTCACTTGCAGGCTGTAGCAACAGCACGTTCGAGAATATCCTGACGTGGTTTGCGGGATCACCCGTTCCATCATAAGCTTTAATCGTTGGCATCTTGAACTTCTTTGAGATACGAGCGTTCATCACCTCCTCAGTAAACGGGGGTGTGGGATCATCAGGATCCCCAAGTGGCATTAGATCCTTGGGGTTACTCTTGGGGGTTTCCACCCTCGTTGTTCTTCCAGTTGGGGCATCAGCCCTTCTCTGCCTTCTTGAAGACCCCTCCAGATCTATAAAGGGAATCGGTCCTGAGGTTGGAGGAGGCTGAGTTTGATTCAACCTAGCTTGTTCTCTGGCAATATCTTCCTTTATCCTTAAAATCTCGGCCTCATGAGCCTTGATTCTTTCAGCAGCTGTCAAGGGGGGTCCATCATGGATAGTTTGTGTTCTTCTTCTTCGTTCTCTGCTAGCACGTCGCCTTCTCGGGGCTTCATCACAATCATCATCAGTTGATGAATCGTCAGTATAGGGGCCAGAGTAGTCAAGATACTCTCGATCTCGGATCTGCAAGGCATGACCACTGGGTCCAGGAGGGTAGTTAGGCAGGCCATACATCGGGTTAGTACTCACGGGGAGATCCGTAGTATGGATCTGTACCCCTGGTGGTGGGCGACTGGGATCAACTAGAGGAGAAACCAGCGTCTGGAGGGAGCTGGTTCCTTGACCTGGGTGAACGACCATAGGTAACGTCCTCTCGACATGGGGATTCGTCCCTGGAGGTTGAGAAACCTGAGTTTGAGTGATCGCCCCTGTGGCTGGGGGTACTTGTTCAGTGACAGGCGGAGCAGAGCTTATAGGTAGAGCCTCGGTATCGATTGGCTCGGTAGTGCTTGGTGCTGTTCTTCGTGTTTGAACCATGGTTGATGTCTTCTTCCCACAGACGGCGCCAAATGTTGTGGAATAAAAACTATGTTACGAATTTGTATTTAATGCTAGGGTTTGGGAGCTTCGTGCTTTAATGGCTGTTTCCGTGTTCGGGACTAATCGGTCCTCACAGAGTGCCTACGTATCTCGTATTGAGAATCAAGCCAAGACGTAGTTCTGAGAATGAGGGGTCAGACCCTTTATATAGGCTGAGAAGCCTAGGAATTATGGTAGGAGTAGGTGACTTGGTGGGCAAGCCACCGCCTTGAGGAAGGTTCTAGACCCCTTCCTTGTAGGAGTCAGTTTCCATGTTGGAATATGTATCTTGGAGGCTAAGTCAGGCAAGAGTAATATCCTTGTTTGACTCTTATTTGCTGAGCTGTTTATTACCCCTAATATTAATTACGAAATTAATATTATAAATAGGAATTGGGCCCATTTGGTGGGCCCCACGTTTGGGCCATTCCGGGTCTAATTAATGCCACATTAAATGTGTCTTTAGGTCTTACTTTTAGCCCATATCAAGTAGTATGTTAGAATATGTAATTTAGAAGTATAGTTTGAAGGGTCCTTAATACCAGAGCAGTGTCAGGTCAAAACGATCAATATTACGTAAGTATATCGATTAGAAGGTTGTGTTCTATTATGGATAAAGGCAGAAAGTATCGAGCCAAGTCATGACTAGGTAAATGAAGATAATTGGGAATCACAAATGATAGGTTGAGACTACATGGTGAGTGCCAAATTTGAGAAATTTTGGAAAGTACGCAGTCTAAGATATAAATGGTATTTGAGGAAAACCTTCCATTATTGGGATTTTCAATTGGGCAGAGGCTATTAACAGTACCTATTTTCAAGCTCCTAAAGCCCTGCTAAATTATATTATTGAGTTTCAAATTTTCCTCCACTGGTGGGTAATTATTCATTAAGGGTCGGCAAATTTTTTAAAACTTTCTGGTACCTTTGGAATGTGTTTTAAAATTGTATTTTATCTATTTTAGTCAAAATATTTCCCTAAGATTATTTTTGGAAGATGGTATTTATCATCGTGATTTAAATTTCCCTCTATATTTTTTACTCCAACTAAAAGGAATAGCCCTATATGTATACACAAGGACGATCTGTCTGTGTGATAGAAAGTCGGAGGGGACGCCCTCACTTGTGTGACGTACGGGTTTTTCCATCATATTGATTTCCCAAATATTCTTTCGTTTCGAATAAGAGCTATTTAAAACTCTTAATCTTATAAATTGTTAGGGAACCTTCACGGGTTTCTGGGTTCGTTTCAATTCAAAGTTTCTTGAATTCTATCAATTGTTTCGAATATAGAAGATTTCATTAATGGATGGAAGTAATGTTTATAGTATATGTGATTATACAAGGAAACATGAGATTCCAAGGGAAATTTCAATAAGAGATAATTAGAGCTAGAAGCGTTTCAATATAAGAGAGGAAGGAATTTCGTGAGAAGAAATGGGTATATTTGATGATTAGTAAGAGAAAAGAATATGAGGAATTTTAAGGCATAATTGATATTTACTATTGAGAGTAAGGTGCATTTTGAGGATAGAGTCAGAATAAGGATAAACAAAGGAAGTGGGGATAATTAATGAAGGATTCGAGGTGCAATAACTTTTAGTGGCGGAAGGTTAATATTGTGACTAATACCCTAAGTAGCAGAGAAAGATTAAAGATGTTAAGTATTCAAAGGATTAATCCAAAAAGGTGTAAATGAGTAAAAATTGAGGTAAAGATGTTGATGAGAATAATAAAGGGAATTTTCAGAGGTTGAGTAGATAGTATATCATGAAGGAACTAAGGTGGATCAGCAAGATGTAAAGAGCGTATAGTGAACAATAGACATATGGGATAAGGTATCCGGAGGAAATTCTAGGTACGCTCTAATTTAACCTTTTAAGTGTAAATGTTTGGTTAGGGATCGACTAAGTCAATGAATGGTGTAGGTAGGTTGACAATCTAGATAAGGAAAATCAATATCTGTTAAGGGACAGAGAACTCTATAGAAAGGAGATTAAGAGTATGAGAGAAAGAGTGAGAATATATTTTTCAATGATAAAGGAAAAGTACACTCTTGTTTAAGTACGAACAAGGAATATATATTATAACCAATATTTTCTTACAATTGTTTTAAGAAATATTAGTAGAGTTTATTTTCTGGAAAATTTTACAGAGATGAGATAAAGGAATATGGAAGTGTTAATATTTATGTCATGATAGAGATCAAAATATAGACAACCCATAGTGAGATACACTACCATTCAGGGGAGGCCAATGTGGTGGCTGATACCATTAGTCGAAAGAGGAAGGAGAAATGGGATAATATAGAATGACTGAATACATGAGGAGATTTGCAAGGAAAAGATAGTGAAAGTGCTGCTATTGATAAGCTAAATGGCATGTTGATGAATGACAAGAAAGTGTATGTTGGTGTATTTCTGTACAAACAAGATAGAGATGTTTAAGGAGAAACTAAAGGAAGGAGGAAGTAATATGAGAATTAGAAGGTGTAATGTGAGACAGGTATTCGTTGATATTTTCAACGTGATTCCGGGACGGAATCCTTTTAAGGGGGGAAGACTGTAATAACCCTAACTTTAGAAATGCTATAGTGCTTAAATGATTAGTGATTTTGAGGATTTAGGGAAATGGTATGTAGTTACCCTATAAGTGAAACAGAAAATGAATAATCAGAAACCATATTAACGTTGTACTATGAAAATGAGTGACTCGAAACGATGACGGATTTCAGAAATTCCTGAGTATAGATTTTGAAGATGTTTGATTTAAATTGAGCATTATTGTATTGGATATTAAGGAGTATGGGGACATAACAAGGATTATTTATATTGAGAAATTATATGATGTGGGGGAGGATATTATATATCCAAGAAATTTACAAAGGAGAAACCACTGAGACGATCACAGAAATCCTTCGATGAATCCAACAACTAGAAACTCTTGGACAAGGCCCAAGTATAAAACCAATAACAAGATATGGGCCTTACCATTGGCCCAATCACATTCAAGGGCTTATTTTAAGTGGATTAAGAAGGGAAGTACCAAAGTAGAACAATTATAATACTTTAAGGATGTTGGATGCAATATGCTAAAAGCTAAGGACTTCCATGCAAATAAAAGTGGAGTAAGGTGCTTGACTATCAACACTTGGACCAATAGGCTTCCAACAACACATTAAAATGGATGAGACTTGGCTAAACAAAGGATAGATAAGCATTACAAGTCATTATCCAAGAAGAAAAGCAAAAGAAAACAAATAAAGCATCAATCTCTCTAAACTGCCCAGCAGGACCAACAATGCAAGACAAATTCATATCTCCATTTCTATCCATGATAAAATCACCAAATTTTAACCATAACTTCTCCACTCCATGTGTAAGGTTCTTTCAAAATTTCATGGCCAACAAAGTAGTGTAGCCTAGTCAAATCCCTCCCCCAAGTTGAAGAAGTCGCACTGCCATGTTCCTAGCAGTTTCTGCATCCGACTTTTAAACACCCATAAGTAGAGCTTCAAGCATCCCATGGTGATGAGCTAGTACTCAAAAGAAATCTCTTAAAGAGTAGAAGGTGTGGTAAAAATTTGAGAATTAATCTCTAAGTTTTCGATTTTATACAGATTTACAAAGTGATGGATGAATAGTAACTCACTTGGATTTTGTGTTTTGTTTTGAAAGATTAAGGCATATTAAGGTTGTACCAAGGTGTATCAAGGACTACAAGCCTATATTAAGAGTGTTAAAGCTTTAAAGAAGGTATAAACATCCTCACCACTTTTTAGTTGATGATGGATTATGGTTAGTTTAGTGGATAAGTTTGTATAAGTCATGAAACTATGATTATATGTGTGTTATAAGTTGAGTTGATTGAATATGGAAGTGGTATGTGCTTGTAACCATGTTTGGTATGATGACCACATGGTGTAGGGACTGGTATATGTGTTGGATGATGGATTGGGAGGAGTGATGATTTGGGAATTGTTAAGAATATAGCCGTTATAATGTTCGATTTTCGTTAAAACTAAAACTACCTTGTATTTTGGCAGAGGTCACGAACTGGTAATGGTCAGTAGGGTGTGTCAACTGAAAATGAGAGGATAGATCTTAGTTCAGAGATCGTTTTGATATAAAGTACGTCAAAATCCTATGAACGGTTTAGGAGAAAAGTGAGTTTTAGTGAAAGTCGTTCGGAAACCGAGGAAATGCAGTTTTGTCAACTTTGAGGCTATAATTACCATACTTAAACATTATTAAAAGTTATGAAATTTTGGGACAATATAGTAGGGTGAATAGAGAGTCAAGCCCCACTGACCATGTGTCAAAATTCGAAATTGATAATTTATGAGAAATTTTACAGTCGAGAGTGATTGTTAAGGAAATGGTGAAAACACTGAAACTTTGATGGAGTTTAAAAGTGGATAAGTTCTTGGAACTTTTGGATCAATAATGATATGTTAAACATAGATATATGTCAAGGGTGTTAGTATATATATATATCTAGGGGTTAAGTGGTTAAGTGGAATATATTCTGATGGTGATCCTTTTCGTTTCTATAGATACTCGAGACGAGGACCGGATCATACTTTTTGGGATTAGAGATCGAGGCAAGATTTCTTCTATATTTACTTTGAAAAATTATTTATCTTCAAAGGAAAAATGATTTCATGGAATATATATATGTGATTCTATTATTATTATATTGTTAAGGATTTGTTTTCCTGATTTTGGAAATTAAAGGGAGATGTATATGAATATGAGTATGGATATGGATTAAAGGGAGCAAGATTTCTTTTATCCTTATTATAAACTGTTTATGTTCAAAGGAAATGGTTTTGGTGGATAATATATGAATCTTATATGATGAGATGATTAGGGATATATTCCCTGTTTACTGAGATTTTTGAATATGGATTATGGATATGGACACTAATATGGATAGAGCGAATATACTTTATATTTTAAAGGGATATGAAAGAATGGTATCAGTTGTTATCTAGAGTTATATGTTTATAATATTATGTTAAAAATATTCTTTTTAAATAGTAGTGATTAAATAAATATTATTTGATTATTATTTAATACTTTTAAAATAGACGGAATATTTTATATATATATAAACGCGTATTTGATTTCATTGAATACAGAGGAGATGTCTGAGTCATAATCAAAGTATTATGACATATATATATTTAAAGGTGATAATAAATGGAAATGGAAATGATATATATGAATGGAAATGGAAACGGAAAAATGGAAAATGTGGAATGGTGTGTTTATAAATAAAATAATGATTTGACAAAAAGGGGGATTGCAACAGAAAGCGTAAGAGGCTGTGTGGGAGTGGCACAGTCCGGCACCCAATATGGGATTTCAACAATAAGCGTAAGAGGCTGTGTGCGGCACAGTCCAGCACTCAATATTTATTACGGCCCAAGAGTTGCCGAAGGAGGATGTAGCAGGTAGCCTTCCTCCAGGGTTGATTACCAGGTGGGATCATCCCTTCTACTAGTAGAAAACAGAGAGCAGGTATGGTCAGGAGACTGATCATCGTCCTACGTATCTGGCGCTAGCAGATATCCCCAAAGTATTTAAAGAAAGAATTGAAAATGGTTACAGTTTTATATACTGAAAAAGGGAAAACTGGTATGAAAATTTTGGAAATGTTTTATGGATTGAAGAGAAACTGATTTTATATTATTTTTATATAATTGTTGTATAAAAGGAAATTGAAGGATTATATTGAAAGTTTTACTCAAATGTTATATTACCTTGAGATATTATATTGAGATGATGTACTGATATTATATTATTTTAGAAGAGAAACTGATATTATATTGTTTTATATATTTTTTTTCTTATAAAGGAAAAATGGATGGTGTATTGAATAATTATTTTCTTAATTCTTATAGTGGACTTTCCGTTTATAAATAAATATATATATATATATATATATATATATATATATATATATATATATATATATATGTTTTAACTTTGATTTCTGGTTTACAAAATTTATCTTGCTGAGCTATTATAGCTCACTCTTGCTATTTATTTATATAACAGCTAGATCAGGTGCCGAAACGTCGCAGTACAACCCGGAAGAGGGTAAAGGGGAAGTCTACCTTATGAGAAAGTATCGACACCTGTTCTCAAGGTAGTATATGCTTATATATGGGTGTAATAGATGGTATTCTGGGATTGTAATAATAGTTTATCTTTAACTGCTATCATTAATGGATGTTGTTCTCTGAGCATATGACTGGTGTGTGTGATGATATTAGTGTGGGGTCATTTGTGTGAGTATTAAATAGTATAAAAAAAAGATCAAGAGATATTGTTAATAAATGGAAATTGGAGTATGATGGCCCGGATTCCTGACCCCGGATCTGCGGCTGTCACAGTTGTCTCTTCAGAGCTTGTAATGGTAACCTCTGTTAATCAAGAAGAACAAGTTGCTCGAGAAGAACAAGTTGCTCAAGAAGAACAACTTGCTCGAGGAGAACCTGTTGCTGAACTCAATGAAGAAACTGCTTCAGTTGCAGATGCAGATGATTCTGATAATGATCTTTCTGAAGAAGTGAGTGCAGAAGCTGGATCTACTCCAAATGTTCAAGTTCAGACTGATGGACAGAAAATAGGGGAGAAACCAGACTTTGCTGGACCTTCTGTAAGAGATATTGAAGATGAGTATCTGCCAAACCAAACTGCAGATTGGTACAAAGCAGACTGCATCTTTCCTATTGGAAGAGCATCTACTTTTCTTAAGGATAATTACAAGAAGATTTCTAATCCGGACATTCTGACATGCTTGCAAGGCACAGTGATTCAGGTTAAGGCATTGAATCACAGATTTGATGAAACTCAGAAGTCAATTGTAGTTCTCAGAACTGAAGTAGCAAATAAAGAGATGAGTCTACAGAGAGACAACACCAGGTTGTTTCAAAACTTTGAGTATGATTTAGAAGACTCTAATCTCAAATTTCTTCTTGCTCTACCTGAAAAGTGGGATGTGAAAATAACCACTATTAGAGACAATTATGATCTTGCTGATACTGAGATTGATGAAATTTATGGGTTACTCAAAACTCATGAACTGGAATTGGAACAGAGAAACAGGAGATCAAGAAAGAAGGCAAAGTCTATTGCTCTTAAGGTTGAAGAGAAATCTTTGAAGAAGGAAACATCAAGGAAGAAAGCTAAGGGAAAAGCTTTAGCTATTTATTCTGAAAGTGAGTCATCAGATTCTGATGTTGACTCAAACACTGATGAATCAGTTGATTCTGAGGATGAAGAGGAAATGAGGAAAAAGGTTGTCTTGATGGTGAAGACTTTTAAGAAGATGGGATTCAAGAACTTTAAGAAGGGAAAAAGGTTCTCTACAGATTCAACTTTAGACAGGAAGAGTTTCAGGAAGTCTGAGAGAAAGGAGACTAAATCTGGGAAGAAAGATAAGTCTGAGATTCAATGCTACAAGTGTAAGGGTATAGGTCACTATGCTCCTGAGTGCAAGAAGGGTAAAACTGAAAAGGCACTCATCACAAAAGGCAGAGATTGGGTAGACACTTTAGACTCAGATGAGGAAGTCAACTATGCTCTCATGGCTATTGAGAATGAAGCAGAAGAGTCTGAGAACAAGGTACCCTTAACTACCTATGCTTATAATACTGATAATACATCTGAATTGAGAATTTATCTCAAGACATTGCATATTAGTTATAGGGATCAGACTTTAGAGAATGAGAGAATAAAGTCTGAGAATTCTAAACTTAAACAGAGAAATAAAATTGTTGAAGAAAAACTTGAAAACATGCAACAAGTTCAGAGAGAAAGAGATGATGCTGTTTATCTAGAACAGGAGTTGCTAGGAAAATATAAGCAACTAGAATCTGAGTTGGAGAAGGCAAATCACATAATTAAAATATGGACTCATTCTAGAAAAGACACTAATGAGGTTTTTCAATCAGACACAGTAGGTTTAGGTTATTGTGAGGGAGATGAACTTAGATTTCAGAATCAAGTTAAAATGAGAACTCATATTCCTACTACAAAATTTGTTCATGGAGTGAATGAATCTAAGTCTGAGGCTGAAAAAGGAATTGTTAATAATGAACCAGTAAAAACTAGTGTTAAACAGGTTAATATTGGTTTAATGACAGATAAACAACTCAAGCATAAGCTTAAGGAGTTAAAATCTGTTAAGAAACAGAAAGTGTCTAGAAAGAATAGGAATGGTAAAGTAGGCATTTCTCAAGGTAATTATCCAATGCTTGCTACTTTTGCTCCAAGAAAGACATGTCATAACTGTGGTAGCAGTAACCATCTTGCTAGTTTTTGCAGGAAAAACAAAAACATTAATTCTTTACCTTTGAAGTCTGAAGTAAAGAAAGTTAATGTTAGAACTAGACCACAGACATTATGTAAACATTGTGGAAGTATTTGGCATTCTATTTATACTTGCAAAGATTATCATGCTATTTATCATAATTACTATGAACCCAAGCCAAATTTGAAATGGGTTAAGGTTAATTCTACAAGTGTAAACTCTAATAAAGTTAGCTTAAACTCTGATAATGTGAATTCCGCTGCAAAAGCTAACAAAGTTAAGAAAGCCAAAGGATCCAAGCAAGTCTGGATCCTTAAAACTAATCCTCAGTAAATGTTTGTGATTGCAGGGCACCAGGGAAAGTACCCTAGTCGTGGACAGTGGATGTTCAGGACACATGACTGGAAATAAAGCCCTGCTATCAGAGTATGTGGAGAAGGCTGGCCCAAAAGTTTCCTATGGAAATGGCAACATAGGACATACTCTGGGATATGGCAATATCAATCTTGGAAGTGTCATCATCACAAATGTAGCTCTGGTTCCAGGACTCAAGCATGATCTGCTATCTGTGAGTCAAAAATCTGTGACAGAGGATATCATGTAGATTTTCAGCCTGAATATTGTGAAATCATCAGTAAATCTACAGGGAAGGTTGTTCTAGTTGGAAACAGGCACAATAACATCTATGAAATAATGTTGTCAACAAACTCTGATGGCAAAGCAGTGTGCCTGTCAACAAGAATGTCCAGTGAAGAGAGTTGGAAGTGGCATAAGAAACTATCACATTTGAATCTGAACAACATTAATGAGCTGATTAGAAAGAATCTTGTTAGAGGGCTACCAAAATCACTATTAAATGTTGATGGCCTATGTGATTCCTGTCAAAAGGCCAAACAAAGGAAGTCATCTTTCAAGAGCAAGACTGAATATTCAATTGTTGATCCTTATCATCTTCTACATGTTGATCTGTTTGGACCAGTAAATGTGATGTCTATTGCAAGAAAGAAATATGCTTTGGTCATTGTTGATGAACACACCAGATATACATGGGTGTATTTTCTAGCAAAGAAGGATGAAACTGCATTAACTCTGATGGAGCATGTAAAGCAACTGGACAAAGGATCAAAACACAAAGTCAAGATAATAAGAAGTGATAATGGAACTGAATTCAGAAATGCAACAATGGAAGAATTTTGCAAAAATAGAGGAGTAAAGCAAGAGTTTTCTGCACCTGGTACACCACAGCAAAATGGTGTAGTTGAAAGAAAGAACAGAATCTTGATAGAAGCTGCCAGAACTATGCTTGATGAAGCAAAGCTGCCAACCTATTTCTTGGCAGAAGCTGTTCAAACTGCCTGTTTTACTCAAAATGCCACTTTGATCAACAAGCATGGAAAAACACCATATGAAATGGTGAGGGAAATGAAGCCAGACCTGAAATATTTTCATATCTTTGGGTGCAAGTGCTTTGTGCTGAAAACTCATCCTGAACAGTTGACAAAATTTGAATTAAAAGCTAATGAAGAAATTTTTGTTGGCTATCCACTGTCAACTAAGGCATTCAGAGTGTATAATCTGAGAACCAAAGTGATCATGGAGTCTATTCATCTGTCATTTGATGACAAGAAAATAACTGGACTTGAAGATGTAGATGAACATGGTCAACTGCACTTTGAAAATGAAGAATTATTCTCTGATGAAGTAAACTCTGATGAGGCTGAACTGACAAACTCTGATGAATTAAACTCGGAACCTCTACTGGTAAATACTGAAGAAACTTCTCAGCCGCATACTAGGGAAGAACCAGTTGAGGGGGAGCATGAAGAATCACTTCAAAGTGATTACTCAAATTCTGATAATGAGTCATCTGAAAAATCTGGATCAAACTCTGATGACTCAAACTCTGAAAGTCCAAAATCTGATAGTTCAAACTCTGAGCAGTCACATTCAGGGGGAGCTTCAGAGAATGAAGAAAGACATCAAGAAAATCAGGAGAACACGGATCAAGGGGGGGATCAAACTCTGAGAGAAGTCATTTGCCTTCAGCTAGGAAATGGACCAAATCTCACACACCTGATTTGATAATTGGTGATCCAGATGTAAGAGTAAGGACAAGGAATGCAACAACAAATGAATGTTTGTTTCATGCATTCTTGTCTCAGACTGAGCCAAAGAAGGTAGAAGAAGCTCTTCAAGATGCTGACTGGATAACAACAATGCAGGAGGAATTGAATGAATTTGAAAGAAATGAAGTTTGGACACTTGTACCAAGACCAAAGAATAGGTCTGTTGTTGGTACTAAGTGGGTATTCAGAAATAAAACTGATAGTGAGGGGGTTGTTACAAGAAACAAGGCCAGACTTGTGGCAAAAGGCTATTCACAGCAGGAAGGAATAGATTATGATGAAACTTTTGCTCCAGTTGCAAGGTTGGAGGCAATAAGGATGTTTCTAGCTGTTCGCACTTATTCACGCAAGAGAACGTGGTCAACAAGTAATATACGGTAAATAAGATTCGTTCCCACAGAGACTCAATTTTGTTCGTTTCGTTCACTTATACACCAGCTTATGATTTACACTCACTGCCAAGACAATCACAAAATTGGTTTTAATTAACTAATGCTTAATTGCCAACTACGGAAATTACGAGGAAATAACTTAACTTTAACTTTATAATAAACAAACATGGGATTTCAATTTCATTTACCACTTCATCTAGAATCTTATGCCCTTTAGCCTAGCATGTGACAGAGTTGATTACTGATTAGATGAACTAAACTGATACACACCAACTTTCGTTGTGCATATACCATCCTACTGATCATCCACAATTGATAGAAGCCAAGTAGTCACCAAATATGTGTAGTTCCTATATGTCTATAGCAATTGAACACATACCGGTTAAAAATCAAGCATCCATTAAACCACATAGTCAATGCAAGATGATTAGAATTACACCACAAATTAATACATGTTCTTCACATGCAAAAACCTATGCTAGCATGAATTGTTCTAAACCCTAGATCCACTTTCACATTCACCACGATTAAACAAACAATTACAAGTGTTCGCGACTCACCCATAACGAATAAGCATAATCATACTAGGAAATCAATTCAATCCATCACACACCAAGGCATAAATAACACTCAATTACTAGAATCAATAGAAAAATCCATTAAAACCCCATGATACCGATTTAGCCCATAATCGACCTAATCGCCATCATGGGTTCCATGGATAACATAATTCTAAAACAAGCAAATAAATATAGAAGAGAGAAATAAGGTTTAGAAATAAATCCCCAAAATAGAAGAGTACAAAGGTTCCAAAGAATAATCCTTGCTTGTCACTAGCTTGAAGAATTTCCTTGAAATTGTTCTTGAAAAATAAGATGAAAATGTTGATAGATGCTAATAAAAATGAAGAACAACGATAGATGTTGTTTTTAGGTCCCTATATTACATATATAGATGCCCTAATAAAATAGGCCCAAGACAATTGACCCGGTTTAAGGAGTTAAAAATCTGCAAAAACCCGCTCAAATGCCACAGCGCCTATTAGAGCGCTATAGCGCCTCTTGGCCCTTGAAAAATGATGTCTCGAGTGCCGCTGCGCTTGCTAGGAGCGCTCTTGCGCCTGCTATGCCCTGGAACTGCCCAACTGCGCGCTATGGCGCCCTTGACCCGCGCAACTGCGCCCTTGAACCCCTGGAATTCTCCCTTCGAGCGCTGTTACTCCAAGCTGGCGCGCAAAAGCACCTCAACCTTCCTGGACTTGCTCACATGCTTCTTCTACTTAACATGCTAATTGCTCTAATTTTCTTCCACAAACTTTAAATTAAATTCACACCACCATAACGTCATTTTAGCACCATCATGCCCTCAACAATACAACCTACACAAATTACACAAAATCGTATCAAATGACACCGAAACTCGAGAACTTGCAAACGATTAAAGTTCAAATGGAAGTAAATTAGTGGATATAAAATCCACTTATCAAACCCCCAAACTTAAACCGTTGCTTGTCCTCAAGCAATGCAAACTCACCCTAAAATGATGCATGAATATAACTAAAAATGAAATGTCATGATAATGCGAACATGTCCTAATGCAATGATCCCACAAAAGTTACCAAAACCAACTCAACAAGCAAACGCCTCAAAAAATGCAACAACTCCAAACAGAGCTCGACTAAGGCCCCGTATATTAACCATACATGCTCAGAAACGTGGTGTGTGCATTTCTCACTAGATATACTCTTGAAACTAGATAAAAGGCATAACTCATCCTTCGCCAAAACAATCACATGTTTATAAACAGAATAGACTTTAGACACTCCATGACTCAAAGACACCGCCATCATCATTCAAGGTAGACAAGGATTCATGCTTTACTAAACAAACGACACAAAACATCATATATACATGCTTAATGACCGTGCAATGGGTGAGACCCCTAAAGGCTTATACAATAGCACCCATGTAACGAGTGTTAGGTTAGTGGATCCCAGACCGGAAAAGTCTTAGGTCACTAGGCATAAAATCCCCTAGAACTTAATTGCTCGAGTACTAAAGAGCTCACCCTAGCCAATTAGCATACACACACTCTCACAATCCCTCATTTTTTTTTATTCTCTCAACTCTTTTTTTTTTATATATTTTTTTATTTATTTTTTTCTTTTTTTTTCTTTCTTTTTTTTTTTCAACATGGGTGCACTATCTCACCCTCCTAGACTACTCATATTAAATATGAGCCGGCTACTAGCCATTTGACGCCTAGCCATTATTACACTACGACACGACCTATAGCATGAAATCCCTGTTTTCCCCCAAACTTATACTTAAGTGCTCCTACGCCATCAAGGGAATAACGAAAATTCTAGATATAAATAAGTGATTAAATCTCAACAGCCAAACAAGGTATGACTCGATCTAGCCCAAGAGCACACAGTGAGACCGTGAAAAGATTGTGTTCCCGACACATGCAAGTCAATTTCATAAGTACTTAAATCAACCCTCTATTCATTGTCATCACACTCAAATTAACGTCGACCTATCGAGCCAAAAACAGACACTCAAGTGGAATCATATGAAATGCATGAACAACATGATATTACAATCCTAATTAAAGCTATATGACATGGCATCCTAAATGCAATCTAAATGGCATAGCAAAGCTAAATGCACAAATACTACATGAATATGCATGAATATGCAACTATATGCAATGCAATGACTCTTGATACCCTAAAATCACCCCCAAACTTAAAAATTTCAATGTCCTCATTGAAGGTAAAATTAAAGGGTACAAGAGATACTCCCCTAGTCGTCGGCATCTCCACCCTCCTCGGGTGGTGTATCTGGTGGTGGATAGACGTGGTGCGCTCCGAAGATGGGCCATGTGACCTGAAAACCCTGCTGCTGGTACACTCCATCCAATGACTGAGTCAAGTCTGTAGCAAATCTGTGTAGCATGGCATTCGTAGTATCCTGACGCCTCAACATGCGTCTGAACTGAGCATCACTGAAAACCACAGTACCCTGACTCGTCTGTGCCTGAGAAGGTCCCGCTCTGTCTAGGTGTGGCTGTGGAGGAACCTGCTCAACCGGTGCTGGATCACCACCTCCCTCAAAAATCTCAACATAACCAAGACCCCTAGGGTGAGGAATACCACCCGGCCACTCTGCCATCTTATTAATAGCCGCGTGCTTAATAGAACCCCTCGGCCTGAGCAGCGTCTCATCACTATGCCAATGAACACCCACATGAACACACAACTCAGCAATAATGACAGCATGTGGGATCCCGCCTGTCGTACCACCCCGCAAGAACTTCAAGATATTCTGATAGACTAGTTCACCAAAATCAATATACTTCCCGTTCAAAATACCCCACAAAATGATGGCACGATCAACATTAACCTCAGTAACATGGGAAGTAGGCATTACGCGAGCACAAATAAACAAGAACCAAGCTCGGGCATACCTAGTCAATGCAGCTGCAGGAAACGTACTCGGTGTGGTTGAACCTGCCTTATACTTCCAAACCGTACCCGGGATACACATCCCCGCCATGATAACATCTAGGTCAACATCATCCCTAGTTTTCTGCCCCCAATCCTCAACATTTCTAGGCTTCGATGATTGAGACAAAACACGCCGGATATACCCAGGCTTATAAGCAACTGCTTGTCCCCTAACCATAGTGATTCCATTCTTGTCATCCTTGGCATTGGCATAAAATTCCCTAACAATGCTCAAGGGAACTGCCACAGGCTTAGCACAAAACATCACCCAACCTAACTCTCTCACCATATCTCTCAATTCACCATCCTCACTCGAAGGCTCAAAACCCCTCTCCTGAACAACGGCCTTCGTCAATAAATTTTCAAACTCATCTTGAGCCGCCTTAGAAACAAATTTATCCACATCATAATTTGCCTCCACCTCCTCCTCCGAACTACTACTACTCACCACACGTACTCTTTTGGGAGCCATACCACTCTTTGAACAACACAATTTCAACAAACACCAAAAATCCACAAAATATCTCCACACACAATATCCCAATTCCAACAATTTAATTCACTAAATAATTAAATTAAGAGAGAATATTACCACTTGAATTGAAGATGAGAACCTTGAAAGTACTCCCCCAAACTTGAATTAGAGAAATCTTGAAGCTTGTATGGAGGTTGAATGATTTGAAATAAAGAGGGGATTTGTGTGTATAAGTGATTATGTATAGATAATTAGTGGGTTAGGATTTGAGATGGGTTTGGAAGATGTAGGATTTGAATTTAAGAAGGGGTGAGGTATAGATTTTTGGGTAGAGAGAATTTTAGGGTTAGGAGTATAAGAGATGTGGGTGTATGTGTGTGGCTTCGGGTGGGGGTTGATAACAGACTTTTCAATATATATATATATATTTATTTATTTTTTTTATACAGGGGAAGGCGCAGCTGCGCTTGAGGAAGGCGCAATTACGCTGGAATCATCCTGGAATGCAGTTGCAGCGGGCGCAGTTGCGCGTGAGTCCTCCTAGAAAGACAGTTGCGCCAGGCGCTGTTACGCATGAGAGAGCGCTATTGCGCTTGGCAGCCCCTGTTTTTTTTTTTTAGAAGAGATTATAAGAATACCAAAGCGTGGGTTGCCTCCCACGTAGCGCTGCTTTTACGTCAGTAGCTTGACGTGACTTCCATGATTCACTCAGTAATTGCAAGAACCGCGGTTTCAGCCCCACGATTCGATATCTCACCAAAGTACGGTTTCAATCTCTGACCATTGACTTTGAATGACTGATCAGGTGATTTCTCAAAAATCTCAACCGCTCCATGCGAAAACACGATTTTTACAACAAAGGGCCCTGACCATCTCGACTTAAGCTTTCCTGGAAATAGACGAAGGCGAGAATTAAATAACAACACGGGTTGGCCAGGAACAAATACCTTGTTGATTAAACGACGATCATGCCATCTCTTCACTTTTTCTTTTTAGAGTTTATTGTTCTCATAAGCTTGCAAGCGAAACTCGTCCATCTCATGGAGTTGCACCATTCTCTTCTCACCCGCGGCTGTAAGATCGAAATTTAGCTTCTTCAAAGCCCAATAAGCCTTGTGCTCCAATTTCGCCGGCAAATGACAAGCTTTCCCGTAGACAAGCTGATATGGCGACATACCCAAGGGTGTTTTATATGCCGTTCGATAAGCCCAGGCGGCTTCGTCGAGTTTTAGAGACCAATCCTTTCTTGAAGGACTCACCACCTTTTCTAGAATACGCTTGATTTCCCGATTAGACACTTCAGCTTGGCCATTGGTCTGAGGATGGTACGCTGTAGCTACCCGATGATTGATATTGTATCTGGCCATAAGATTAGTGAACTTTCGATTGCAAAAATGAGTGCCTTCATCACTGATAATGACTCGAGGAGTACCAAATCTGGTGAAGATGTTCTTCTAAAGGAAATTAAGCACGACTTGGGCATAATTTGTTGGAAGTGCTTTGACCTCAACCCATTTAGAGACGTAATCAACGGCTAGCAAGATATATTGATTGTTGCA
Source organism: Kitagawia praeruptora (assembly GCA_037693485.1). Lineage (NCBI taxonomy): Eukaryota > Viridiplantae > Streptophyta > Magnoliopsida > Apiales > Apiaceae > Kitagawia > Kitagawia praeruptora. The sequence continues at coordinate 87,120,252 of CM075350.1, forward strand.
TGAAGAGATAAAGGGTCCCATAAAGTCAATTCCCCAAACATCGAAAATTTCCACTTCCAACATTACATTAAGGGGCATCTCATCCCTCCTCGATATGTTACCAACACGCTGACAACGATCACACCTTAAGACGTAATGATGAGCATCCTTAAAAAGAGAAGGCCAATAGAACCCCGCTTGAAGAATCCGAGTAGCAGTCTTTTCACCTCCATAGTGGCCCCCATATGTCGTGGCGTGATAATCCCTCAGAATAGCCTCTGTTTCACTATACGGCACACATCTTCTAAGAATCTGATCAGCCCCCTGTTTAAACAGATATGGTTCGTCCCAACGATACCATTTAACTTCATGCAAGAACTTCTTCCTTTGTGCATAAGAAAATTCGGATGGAATAACTTGACTAACCAGAAAGTTCACAATGTCTGCGTACCATGGCTCCTCTTCTTGCACCCTAAACAATTGCTCATCCGGGAAGAATTCATTAATGATGGTACCGTCTCGAGAGGATTTACCAGAGTCCTCCAGACGAGAAAGATGGTCAGCTACTTGATTCTCTGTTCCTTTCCTGTCCTTAATCTCCACATCAAATTCTTGTAACAGAAGTACCCAACAAATTAAACGAGGTTTGGAGTCCTTTTTAGAGAGCAGATATCTAATAGCCGCGTGATCCGTGTACACCATTACCTTTGTACCGAGCAAGTAAGAACGAAATTTTTCGAAACCATAGACTATGGCCAACAGCTCCTTTTCAGTAGTAGTGTAGTTCAACTGAGCCTCATTAAGAGTCTTGCTTGCATAATAGATCACATGAAACACTTTGTCTTTCTTTTGACCAAGAACAGCCCCCACTGCATAATCGCTAGCATCGCACATCATAGCGAAAGGTTCACTCCAATCGGGAGCAATGATCACTGGTGCTGAAACCATTTTCTTTTTCAGAGTCTCGAAAGCGGTCAAACATTCTTCATCAAATTTAAAAGGAACATCCTTTTCCAAGAGCTTACACAACGGTTTGGAGATTTTTGAGAAGTCTTTAATAAAACTCCTGTAGAAACCTGCGTGACCAAGGAAACTGCGAATCCCTCTCACTGAATTAGGTGGTGGAAGATTTTCAATTGTCTCTATTTTTGCCCTGTCCACCTCTAGACCTCTCCGTGACACCTTGTGCCCAAGAATAGTTCCCTCCTGAACCATGAAGTGGCATTTCTCCCAGTTAAGCACTAGATTAGTCTCCACACATCTTTTCAGAACCGCACCCAGATTTTTCAAACATTCATCGAAAGAGAGACCGATTACAGAAAAGTCATCCATGAAAACTTCTACGGTCTTACCAATCATGTCTGAAAAGATAGCCATCATACACCTTTGAAAAGTGGCAGATGCACCACACAAACCAAAAGAGACTCGCCGAAAAGCAAATGTACCAAATGGACATGTGAAAGTCGTCTTCTCCTGATCTTCAGGGGCAATACAGATTTGATTATACCCAGAATATCCATCCAATAGGCAATAGTACTCCTGACCTGCAAGTCTGTCCAGCATCTGATCGATAAAGGGCAAAGGAAAATGATCCTTCCTAGTGGCCTTGTTCAATTTTTGGTAGTCCATACAGATTCTCCAACCAGTGATTGTGCGAGTAGAGATAAGTTCATTCTTCTCATTGGTGATTACCGTCATGCCACCTTTCTTCGGCACACATTGAACTGGGCTTACCCATGAACTGTCAGAAATGGGATAGATAATCCCTGCATCCAACCACTTGATAATTTCTTTCTTCACAACTTCTTTCATGATTGGATTTAGACGTCTCTGATTTTCCACTATTGGTTTACTCCCTTCTTCTAATGGAATTTTATGTTGACAGTAAGCCGGACTAATCCCCTTGATGTCTGCTATGGTCCATCCAATAGCTGATTTGAACTCTCTAAGAACTCTCAAGAGCTTGTCTTCCTCAGAATCTGACAAGTTAGCAGCAATAATCACAGGTAAAGTAGATGACTCACCAAGAGAAGCATACCTTAAGTGATCAGGTAGTGGTTTGAGCTCTAGAGTTGGAGCTTCTTCAATGGATGGTTTCAACCGCTGATGTGACCCCTTCAATTCAGATAGACCTAAAGATTCCACTGGTCTCTCGAATTTCCTTTGCCATGGAGTAGCATCAAGAAGTAGCAATTGCTCATCTATCTCATCTTCTTCCAATAAAGAATCACTAATCAGTGCTTTTTCCAATGTGTCGTTCAAGAGTAGATGCTCAATTTTTGATTTCACTGCTGACTCCACCAAGTCTATCTTCAAACATTGCTCTTCTTCAGTTGGAAACTTCATAGCCTTGAAAACATTGAAGGTGACATTTTGATCATGCACCCTCATCGTGAGTTCCCCTTTTTGCACGTCAATCAAGGTTTGCCCCGTGGCCAAGAATGGTCTCCAAAGAATGATAGGGATTTTCTTATCTTCTTCAAAATCAAGTATGACGAAATCCGCTGGAAAGATGAGTTTGTCCACTTTTACCAGAACATCTTCTACAATTCCTCGAGGGTAGGTAATTGAGCGATCTGCTAACTGGAGTGACATGTTGGTAGGCTTAGGCTCCGGAAGACCAAGTTGCAAGAAAACCGAATAAGGCATGAGGTTGATGCTTGCCCCTAAATCACACAAACACTTGTCAAAAGACAAATTCCCAATGATACACGGTATGGTAAAACTCCCCGGATCCTTCAGCTTAGGTGGCAACTTTTGTTGCAAGACACCACTGCACTCCTCCGTCAAAGCGACGGTCTCTAACTCCTCGAGTTTCAATTTTCTCGAAAGTATGCCCTTCATGAACTTGGCATAACTTGGCATTTGTTCAAGTGCTTCAGCAAATGGTAGATTTATGTGTAACTTTTTGAACACTTCCAAGAACTTTGCGAATTGCTTATCAAACTTCTGTTTCTGAAGCCTTTTAGGGAATGACAGAGGTGGATAAACTTCTTTGCTAGCTTCCGTAATTTCTGAACCTGTTTTCCCATCTGACTTCTCCTTTTCTTCTTCACCTGATGCCTTCTGAATGACCGGGAGAGCTGAATTAGAAGACCGGATAGACCCCTCAGACGCGCCCGCGCCCAAATCGCTGTTCACAGCCTTTTCAAGTTCTTCGTTAAACTGCTTTTTGACTCCCAGATCGTCTGTAACCTTTCCAGAACGTAACGTAACAGCATGAATCTGTTCCTTGACCTCCTTTTTACCCGGATTTGCTTCCGTGTCACTGGGTAATTGCCCTTAAGGTCTGTTCAAAAGAGCATTGGCCAGTTGGCCCATTTGATTTTTAAGAGTTTTCAGAGATGCTGCTTGACTCTTGTACATCATTCGCAATTCTTCCATTTCCGACTTCTCATTAGATTTCACATGACTTCCTGGTTGTTGTTGATGAAATCCAGGTGGATTGTATGGTGGCCTTTGGGCATAGGGTTGTTGATAACCCGAATTGTTGAACTGCCTTGAACCATACTGCTGACCCTGAGATGGTTGTTGCATAGCATTCTGATTGTTGCTCCAACTGAAGTTAGGATGATTCCTATTGTTGGGATGATATGTATTAGGAACAGGTTGTGAAGGCCTCTGATAATTGCTGACAAACTGTGTCGACTCACTAGAAATTGCACATTGATTAGTGTCATGAGCCCCCGCACACAATTCACAAACCATGGCGACTTGTTGAACCCCCACCTTAGCCAATGAATCCACTTTCATGGTTAGAGCCTGTAGCTGAGCTGCTATAGCTATTGTGGCATCCATTTCAAGTACACCTGCAACCTTACCTTGTGGAATACGCTGTGTCGGATTCTGATACTCATTTGCAACCATCATTTCAATCAAGTCATAGGCCTCTTCATAGCTTTTGGCCCACAGAGCTCCTCCAGATGCTGCATCAAGCATTGCTCGAGAATGACTTAACCCATTGTAGAAGCTATTGATGACCATCCAATTTGGCATCCCATGATGAGGACATTTCCGGAGCATCTCCTTGTACCTTTCCCAAGCTTCACACAGTGATTCACCAGAATGCTGACTAAATTGTGTAAGAGCATTCCTCATGGCAGCAGTCTTTGCCATAGGAAAGAATTTAGTCAAGAACTTTTGTGCTAGATCTTCCCATGTAGTGATGGAACCCGCTGGAAGCGAATGCAACCAGCTTTTTGCTTTGTCTCTCAAAGAGAATGGAAACAACCTTAGCTTGACAGCGTCTTCAGAAACTCCATTGGTTTTGAAGGTGTCACAGATCTCAATGAAATCCCTGATATGCATGTTGGGATCCTCAACAGGTGAACCCCCAAACTGGACTGAGTTTTGGACCATTTGGATCATGCCCGGCTTGATCTCAAAATTATTTGCAGCAATAGCCGGCCGCACAATACTCGACTGAATATCATCAATCTTGGGCTGAGAGTATTCCTTCAGCGCCTTGTTAGCTGCCATTTCTCCGGTAACTACCAACTCTTCTTCACTTTCTTCCACTAATTCCTCTTCGTGCTTCTCTTCTTCCAGATTTTCTTTACGAGCTTGAGATCGAGTAAGCATACACGCTCAAGATAGTACCTGAGAAACCCAAAAGTAAATGAGTGAGAAAAACGTCCGAGTCAGTGAATTTAATCCAAATTGATGACAAGATCATAAACTAAACAAACAATGAACCGAGTCCCCGGCAGCGGCGCCAAAAACTTGTTCGCACTTATTCACGCAAGAGAACGTGGTCAACAAGTAATATACGGTAAATAGGATTCGTTCCCATAGAGACTCAATTTTGTTCGTTTCGTTCACTTATACACCAGCTTATGATTTACACTCACTGCCAAGACAATCACAAAATTGGTTTTAATTAACTAATGCTTAATTGCCAACTACGGAAATTACGAGGAAATAACTTAACTTTAACTTTATAATAAACAAACATGGGATTTCAATTTCATTTACCACTTCATCTAGAATCTTATGCCCTTTAGCCTAGCATGTGACAGAGTTGATTACTGATTAGATGCACTAAACTGATACACACCAACTTTCGTTGTGCATATACCATCCTACTGATCATCCACAATTGATAGAAGCCAAGTAGTCACCAAATATGTGTAGTTCCTATATGTCTATAGCAATTGAACACATACCGGTTAAAAATCAAGCATCCATTAAACCACATAGTCAATGCAAGACGATTAGAATTACACCACAAATTAATACATGTTCTTCACATGCAAAAACCTATGCTAGCATGAATTGTTCTAAACCCTATATCCACTTTCGCATTCACCACGATTAAACAAACAATTACAAGTGTTCGCGACTCACCCATAACGAATAAGCATAATCATACTAGGAAATCAATTCAATCCATCACACACCAAGGCATAAAAAACACTCAATTACTAGAATCCATAGAAAAATCCATTAAAACCCCATGATACCGATTTAGCCCATAATCGACCTAATCGCCATCATGGGTTCCATGGATAACATAATTCTAAAACAAGCAAATAAATATAGAAGAGAGAAATAAGGTTTAGAAATAAATCCCCAAAATAGAAGAGTACAAAGGTTCCAAAGAATAATCCTTGCTTGTCACTAGCTTGGAGAATTTCCTTGAAATTGTTCTTGAAAAATAAGATGAAAATGTTGATAGATGCTAATAAAAATGAAGAACAACGATAGATGTTGTTTTTAGGTCCCTATATTACATATATAGATGCCCTAATAAAATAGGCCCAAGACAATTGAGCCGGTTTAAGGAGTTAAAAATCTGCAAAAACCCGCTCAAACGCCACAGCGCCTGTTAGAGCGCTATAGCGCCTCTTGGCCCTTGAAAAATGATGTCTCGAGCGCCGCTGCGCTTGCTAGGAGCGCTCTTGCGCCTGCTATGCCCTAGAACTGCCCAACTGCGCGCTATGGCGCCCTTGACCCGCGCAACTGCGCCCTTGAACCCCTGGAATTCTCCCTTCGAGCGCTGTTGCTCCAAGCTGGCGCGCAAAAGCGCCTCAACCTTCCTGGACTTGCTCACATGCTTCTTCTACTTGACATGCTAATTGCTCTAATTTTCTTCCACAAACTTTAAATTAAATTCACACCACCATAACGTCATTTTAGCACCATCATGCCCTCAACAATACAACCTACACAAATTACACAAAATCGTATCAAATGACACCGAAACTCGAGAACTTGCAAACGATTAAAGTTCAAATGGAAGTAAATTAGTGGATATAAAATCCACTTATCACTAGCATATGCCTCTCATAAGAAATTCAAGGTATTTCAGATGGATGTGAAAAGTGCTTTTCTGAATGAGAAACTTGAAGAAGAAGTGTTTGTTGAACAACCACCAGGATTTGTGGACCCCAAATATCCAGATTATGTCTACAGGCTTGATAAAGAACTTTATGGACTTAAGCAAGCACCAAGAGCATGGTATGAAACTTTAGCTCAATTTCTTCTAGAAAGTGGGTTTCACAGAGGTACAATGGATAAAACTCTATTTTACTTTAAATCTAGTAGTGACTTGCTTCTAAATCAAATGTATGTTGATGACATAATTTTTGGGTCTACTAATGATAAACTCTGCACAAAGTTTACCAAGCTAATGCAGTCCAGGTATCAAATGAGAATGATGGGAGAGCTTAGTTATTTTCTAGGCCTACAGGTGAAGCAAACAAATGATGGGATCTTTATAAATCAAGCAAAATATACTAGAAATCTTCTCAAGAAATTTGGTATGCTTGATTGCTCATCTGCATCAACTCCCATGGCAACAGCAACTAAGTTGGACAAATATACAGGAGCATCAGTAGATATGACAAATTACAAAGGCATGATAGGGTCTCTTCTTTATCTGACAGCAAGTAGACCTGATATCATGTATGCAACCTGTCTCTGTGCAAGGTTTCAAGCTGATCCCAGAGAACCACATCTCAAAGCTATGAAAAGAATCTTTAAATATCTCAAGGGCACCATTACTTTAGGTCTGTGGTATCCCAGATAGTCAGATTTCAAGCTTCTTGGTTACTCTGATGCAGACTTTGCAGGCTGTAAGATAGATAGAAAAAGCACCAGTAGAGGTTATCAATTTCTGGGTGATAGACTGGTTTCTTGGTACAGTAAGAAACAGAAATCAATTTCTACATCTACAGCTGAGGCAGAGTATATTGCTGCTGGTAGCTATTGTGCATAAATTCTATGGATGAAGAATCAGTTGCTGGATTATGGATTAAGGTACAGTAAGATTCCTATTTACTGTGATAATTAAAGTGCTATTGCTATGACAGGTAATCCAGTACAACATTCAATGACCAAGCACATCAGCATAAGGTATCACTTTATCAGAGAACATGTAGAGGGAAACATTGAGCTTCATTTTGTGTTTACTGACCAACAGCTTGCAGACATCTTCACCAAGCCATTGAGTGAAGCTATGTTTACAAGGATGGTAAATGAACTTGGAATGGTCTCTGGTTTTGACTAGAAATATTGGTTAGACTCAAATTTCACTTATGCAATGCATTACTTATGTTTCTGTGATGTGTTAAATGCTATGTGAACTCAGTTTTTAAACTCTGCTATGTAAACTCTGTTCGTAGACTGTCAAACTCTGTTAGCATGTTTTGTCAGTCAAACAATGTTAACATGCTGGATAAACTCTGATTAATTATGATAATGTAATTGTCTGAGATGATCACCAATGAAGAAAATGTATGAAGCATGATTCTCAGTTATTAATCATGAATCTCTCTAAGTTAGCTGTGATCTAATCTTAGACTGTGCAAAAATTCAACACAAGCATGTTACTGTTTCATATTTATAGCATCTCTTAATTTATTTATCCTAAACTCTGAGTCAGTAAATAATGTGTGCATTGCCTCTCATGAATAATTTCTGATATTGATAACTCCTAAACTCTGTTAGTGACACTCTGTTCCCAAAGAAATTCACATGGTACTTGATGATTCCTTGTTTGTGCTTGTGAAAATTTATAAACTTGAGATATGTCTCTGTTAATTTTGGTGAGTACTGAAGCATGCTTACACCCTGTGAGATCTTGAACCAAACAGTGATTGATATATTTTATATCATTCGATTTTTATTGCAGTGTGTTGTTCATCAGTGAGTATGTTGCTCTAGAACTTGTTTTAAACCATTTTGAGACTGCATGATATGTGTGTGCATGAAAATGATAAAGACACTATGATTTACCACATTTATCCAAACACGGTCACTAAATTAAACCCTTAGTGAACCCCTTTGAGCCTTTTTAAACGTTTCTTTTTAAACTCTGATTGTTCAAGAGCAGTTTGATTCATTTGGGAATTGATGAGCAAACAGTTGGGAATTTCTTTGTAAAGGAAAGTTTATTTGGTGGAAATATATACATAAAAAAATGTATATTGTTCATCATGTACAGTTATGTACTTGCAGTACAACTGGACACTTTGCTCTATTAAATTGTTCAGTTAGCACCTTTTTTTTCTTTCTTTTTCTTTTCACTTGTTTTTGTTTTTTTTAACCTCATTACAACCTTGAACAAAGTCCTTTTGATTTGTGCATACATGTATTCAAAGTAGTGGAGATTTGGTGGACAACCAAGCATATGGTAGCACATTATTTTCTTGATCGAACTTGAGGGTAAACACTTCACCTAAACACTTGTGTGATTTGAGAGTTTTGTGACTTCTTATCCATGGCATGTTACTCACTGAATAATTTACTACAGACTGTGTGCTTACTTGGATAATCATGTACATCAAGGGGAATAGTTCAATTCAGAGTTCTGTATATAATTTACTACAGAGTTTAGCATTCATCATTTATTCAGTGTTTACTATGAGAGTTTGTGCATCCAGTGTTTACTGATTTATATTTATGGATTTTATGAAATATTAGATGCTCTAAAAATTGGATTAGTAAACTCTGCTATCCACACACAAATATTCACATCTGTACAGTTTTTGAAAGGGTTACGGTAATGAAGTTAGAAAATTGACAAACGCTGTTGGATTTTGTCTAATACTCTAAGGTATATTTTATTTCAGATGATTTCAAATTTGGGGTAAAAAGAGTTTTGATAGCTGTTAATGAGTGTAAAAGTATTTAATTGTGTTAGTATTGGGAGAGAAAAAGTAGCAGTAATTAGGGTTGTAATTACTGAGCATGTACATTTGGTTCGCTAATTGTGTGCCACGTGTCCCACTCACACATTTTTCAAGGATCGTGTCCCACTACAAATGGTAACTGGTTACGTGTATTGATGGTAAAACGTTTGATTTTAACTGTTCAATACATATCTAATCATTTTTAGCTACACGATTCATATTCACTCATACACTTTCACTCACTCACAATTACTTTTTACACAACCACTCACAGTTACATCACATTTTTCACTTGAACATTTCATCAAACACCTTTCACTCATCATTCTTTGTCGTATTTTCTTCTCAAACTGTTCTAATGGCAACCAAACCTTTCACTTATCTTGGACTCTTGTTTGTTTCTAACAATTATGCAGCTCCACTGAACAATGAAAACGCTCCAGATGCGTTTCATTTGATGTAGAGTTTCTTGCGCGATTCAGAAATTGGTAAAGCTTTGGTTGAACCCCAAACGCTATCTGCATCACAAATTGCTTCCTTCTGGAAAAACTCTGTTTATGATGATGGTGGAGAGAATGGGACTCCATCTATTATTTTCACTTATCAGGAAACTGATTATGTTATCACTCCAGATACAGTCAGAGAAATGATGGGGTTTGACATTCACACTTCGTATAGTGTTGTTTCTGAAACCAATCTGCGAGAGATGCTGCAGCAGATTGGATACTCAGGGTCTTTGGCTAAGCTTGGGTCAGTGAAAAGGCCACAGTTGAGAAAAGAATGGAGTTTCTTCTTCGACTGTATCACAAGGGCTTTTGGGAATAAAGTCACCAACTGGGATGCAATTCCTACTGATAATCTCCAAATCGGGTATTCTCTTCTCTATGGTAATAATTTCGATTTTGGAAGACTTGTGTTAATGAACTTAGGTGAAAGGTTGTCAGCATCTACAACTGTGTATTTTGCTAGATTTTGTCAACTGCTATTTACTGCCTGTGTTTCTAATGTTGCTATTGCTGAAGATGATATAATTCAGCCTTTCAAAGTCAACAAAAGAATATTCTCTGATTTGACTAATAAGGATGCTACCAAAGAGCAATTACCTGCTTTGGTTTTCCCTCTTGCTTTACAAAACTTTATAAATCAACCACAAGACCCTCAACTACCTGAGCAATCTACTCCACACACTGATCAAACTCCATCCACTGTACCCACTCAAACTGAACCACTAAACAATAAACCTCAACCTGACCAACAACCATCAAAACCCAAACGTGGGGGAAGAACCAAGCATGCTGCTCATAATTCCAGGCATAGCTCTGCAAGGGCTAAGAGGGCCAGAAAAGAGAAGAAGGAGAGAGCTAATAGGTCTCCATCACCCCCTGTTGTTGATTTAGATGAAGAGTCAACTTCTGCTGAAGATGAGGTAGCAGTTGAGGTGCAAACCTATAAGAGACGGAAGTTGGTAATCTCTGATTCTGATGAAGAGATGAAATTTGAAGCTCCAGAGGTGATTCCTTTAGAGACACCTGCTGTTGAGATAAATGCTGTAGAATGAGCTGAAATTGTTCAAATGGATGAGGACAATAGAGATGGTTTTCCTATATTGGATGATGTTGCTGAAACAGTCCAACCATTCTCTGATCATTTTGATGTTCCCACTTCACCTATTGTTGCTAATTCTGGAGAAACTGGTGCAGTTGATCAGCCTACTGTAATTCTTGATGAAACAGTAGCTTCTCATACTGAACTATTCTCTGATGCTCATCAGGTTTCTGAAAAAGGTGAAGAAGTTGAGCAATTACTCAAGGCGGTAATCTCTGATCCTCTGGCTGAAGGTGTTCCTATTGCAGAGTCTGTTAATAAGACTGTTGAGTTTGAAGAGCAACCTGCTAAGCATGTTGAAACTGTTGCAGAGGTAGTTGCAGAGATTGTTGAGAAAGTTGAAGTTGTTGAAGAAACTGTAGAAGCTGTTGCAGAGAATATTAACCTGCATACAGCTGAGTCTGTTATAAACATTGTGGACAATGTTGCAGAGAATGCTGAGGTGCTTCTCACAGATTCAGTTGCAGATGCCAATGTTGAAGTTGAAGTTGAAGCTAAAAAGAGTGCAGAATCTGATTCTTCTCAAAGTGCCCCTGTGCAAACTGATGCAAAGCATGCACCATTCTCTCAACCCTCTAATGCACATGAAGTTGAAGCGGAGTTTCTTGCTAAATTCTCTGTTAATTGGTACAAAGAAGACAGTATTTTTCCTAGAGGGAGAGCATCTAAGTTTTTTCAACAAACTGCTAAGGAGATTTCCAATCCAGAGCTTCCTTCCTGTTTAAAGGCCACAGTGGTTCAAGTCAAAACTCTGGATGGGAGATTTGCTGATACTCAAAAGGAAATCACTGATTTAAAAACTGAGATTCAGATTCGAGACATGACTATGGAGAGCGAATCTAAGCTCAGGAGTCAAAAATTTACTAAAGCTCAAGAAATTCTTTTTGAGAGGCTGGGAAAGGTTGAACAAAATCAGTCTGATAAGATTGATTCCATTGCTACCTCCTTGGAGCTGATTACATCAATTCTTATTCCAAAAAAGGGGAGAGATATGCTAAGACTAAATGCAGGCAGTTTCAACCTCTGACTCAGAAGGATGATGCAGGAGATGGAGGAGCAAGGGGTCAGAGGAGCCTAAGGTCAAGAGCTATTGATAAGAGTTTACAAACTGGCAACACTTCTAAATCAAAGTCTGATGCTGTAAACACTGATACTCAGGGTACTTCCAAAACCCAGAGTTTGGTTTTAACTTCTAATCCACGGACTGATGAGGAATTGGTTGCTAAGTTGTTTCTTGAAGAGAATGAAGAGGGAGTTACTTTTGCAGACATTCAAGCTGAGGAGAAAAATCTTCAAGAAGAACATCAGAGAGCTTTGAAGTCTGGCAAGTTTAAGAGGAATGTGAAAGCTGCTAAGCCTGTTCTTAAAAGCATTATAATTAAAGAGAATGTTGGTGCTGATCTGATAAGTGGATTTATATCCACTTGGAACATTCTAAATCGGCTTAAATTGATTGTCTTGGGCTCAAGTTTCTTGTAGTTTTGATGTATTTTGTTTAGTTGTGCAGATTTACAAGGATGTTGATTATGGTGGATGTTTTTGTCGTTTTTGGAGATTTAATTTATTAAAATTCGGATTTATTGGGCTGCACGCATGAGATTCACTGTTTGGGCCATATCTTGAGTTCTATAAGTCTGTTTTCAGCCTGTAAGCAGTCCACGCGAAGATAACGAGATTCTCTATCATTCTAAGGTGGTCCAGAGGTCCAATTACGTTTGGAACGTTCCAGAAAAATTGAAGAAAAGTCAGCTACGAATTTCCTTTAGAAAACAGAATCAGTTTAGGAAACGTATCTTGCAGAAATTCTATTATAATTCTGTTTTGGTATTTTCTTGCTGGACAAGACTTTTAGAGCCTATTTAAACACACCCTACCATTGTAATAGCAACATACACATTATCATTGTTTTATTATTGTAACCAGCTTAGATCTGCAAGGGAGAAAAGGAGAGAAGGATTCAACGCTCGTGACAAGCAACGGATCTAGATCTACTTCATCCTTTGTGTTACTTTGAATTATAGATTTGTTTTCTCAACTCTTGTTTATTAATATAATTACGTCTTTTATTCATATCTTGTTATTTACCATGTTTTCATCAAATCCCATGGTGACGAAAGGTTTAGTTATGAACTAATCGTTGTCATGGGATCCTAGTGAATTTATCTATGTAGCTTAGTAGTTTGCATGCCTTAAAGATTTATGTGTGGTGAATTCTTGATATCCTCGTATGGTTAATCTTAATGCTTTTGGATGCGTAGCTAACATCTAAATTGAATTGTTAATCTCTTGTGAAGCGAGAGTGGATCTTGAGATTTAGAACTTGCCATGCTAGCATAGGATAGGTTGGTGTTTTGACATCATGATTTGTGGCATCAATAGAGATATTATGCTACCCTATGTGATCTAAGTGGATAACTTGTGCTTCAACCTTTATGTTTTCAAATTCTATAGAGATATAGGGTCTAAACATAATAGGTGCCTATTCATCTTCTATCTCTTTTGTGGATGTATGTGTAGATTGGTACTAGTATACCGAGAGGTAACTTTTACTCTTTTCGTGTTATCCGATCAGATATCATAACCATCGCATGTTTTAATTAAAGGCTGCAACTCTAAGTGAAGTAGATGATGAAACTAGGATTCCATGTTTTATTCTCATATTAGTAATTCGATTTTAATCTCTTTAATTAGTTAATCTTTAGTTTGATAATTAATTTAGTAGTCAATAAAAATTCAATTTGTTATTTGTCTTAGCAGTGAGTTAAAACCATACATTGTTGCATAGGCATATTTACTGAATTGAACACCATTCTAGATCTCTGTGGGAACGAACTTGATTTAATCATATATTACTTGTGACAACGTGCGCTTGCGTGATTTTGCATAACAAGTTTTTGGCGCCGCTGCCGGGGATCATCGGTGTTTTTATTTTAGTTTATGTGCTTGTCATCAGTGGTCGTTAGCGTTCACTGACTCGGATTCTTACTTAGTTTGTTTGATTCGTGGTGTTTCAGGTACTTAGGTTTGTATGCAACCACGTTCGCAAGCTCGTTTGGAAGAACTGGCGGAAGACGATCTTGTAGAGAATAAAGAGAATAAGGAAGAGGAAACTGAAACTACAGTAGCAATGGCAGATGCAGCAGCAGCTAAGGCTTTGAGGGAGTATTCTCAACCGAAACTCAATGATATCCAGTCTAGCATTATTAGGCCAGCTATTGCAGCGAACAATTTTGAGATCAAGTCTGGCACAATTCAGATGGTGCAGAATTCAGTCCAGTTTGGGGGAGCTCCTACGGAGGATGCTAATATGCATGTTCGGGACTTTATCGAAATCTGCGACACTTTCAAGTGTAATGGTGTGACGGATGATGCTATCAGGTTGAGGCTTTTCCCATTCTCTCTGAGGGATAAGGCTAAGAGCTGGCTACATTCTTTGCCACCTGGTTCCATTACTACATGGGAAGATCTTGCTCAGAAGTTCCTTACTAAATTCTTCCCTATGGCGAAAACTGCAGCATTAAGGAATCAGTTGACTCAATTCCAATAGCAATCTGGCGAGACCTTGTGTGAGGCGTGGGAACGCTACAAGGAGATGCTACGCAAGTGTCCTCATCATGGCATGCCTGATTGGATGGTTATTAATGGTTTTTACAATGGGTTGGGAGCACAGTCTAGGCCTTTGCTAGATGCAGCATCAGGAGGAGCTCTGTGGGCAAAGAGCTATGATGAAGCTTATGATCTTATAGAGATGATGGCTGCTAATGAATATCAAAATCCAACCCAAAGGCTATCTCAAGGCAAGGCAGCAGGAATTTTTGAAGTAGATACAGCTGCAATGATTACGGCTCAGTTGAAGGCTCTTGCTATGAAGGTGGATTCTCTTGCTAATTATGGAGTTCAGCAGGTGGCTAGTGTTTGTGAGTTATGTGCGGGCGCACATGAGACGGATCAGTGTGCTATCTCTTCTGAATCAGTACAGTTCGTGAGTAATTTTCAGAGACCTGCTGCACCAGTTCCAGCCACTTATCATCCTAATAACAGAAATCATCCTAACTTCAGCTGGAGCAACAATCAAAATACTCAACAATCTTATCAGCAAGCGAAGCCGTACAATCAAGGCTATCAACAGCCTTATGCTCCAAGGCCACCATATCAACCTCCGGGATTTCAACAGCAACAACCCCAGGCTCATATGGGGCAATCTTCTAATGATAAATCTGATGAGATGTGGATAGTGGTAAAGAACCTACAAGCTGGCCAGAAAGTTTTGGAAACCCAGTTGGGGCAGATTACAAGTGCCTTGGTAAATATGCAACAAGGAACTCTTCCAAGTGATACAATGGGTAATCCAGGTAGGAGGGAAAGCAAAGAACAGGTCAATGCAGTTACTTTGAGATCCGGAAAAGTCACGAGAGATCCTAAATCAGCAACTGAAGAAAATGAAGATGTTCAGAATCAGCAGGTTGGAAAATCTGCAGTACCAGAAATTGAGAAATCTGATTTAGTGGCTGATCAGCTAGATGGTGAGAAGAGCAAGAAACCTATTGAAAAGTTTACTCCGGAGCAATCTTTAATGAATAATCAGATCTATCCACCTCCTCCATATCCTGGACGTTTGAAGAAAAGTCAAGAGAAACAGTTTCAGAAATTTATGGATGTCTTCAAGAAACTGTCTATTAACATTCCTTTTGTTGAAGCATTAGAGCAGATGCCAAGATATGCTAAGTTCATGAAGGATATTTTGTCACGGAAGAGAAGATTGGAAGATTTTGAAACAGTGGCATTGACAGAGGAGTGTAGTGCCGTTCTGCAACAGAAGTTGCCTCCTAAATTGAAAGATCCGGGAAGTTTCACCATCCCTTGTACTATTGGCAATCTTTCATTCAGCAAGTGTTTATGTGATTTGGGAGCTAGTATTAATCTCATGCCCTTGTCTGTTTTTAAGCAACTTGGTTTACCGGAGCCAAAGCCAACTAACATCTCTTTGCAGTTGGCTGATCGATCTATTACTTATCCGAGAGGTATAGTGGAGGATGTCTTGGTGAAAGTTGATAAGCTCATATTTCCAGCTGATTTTGTGATTCTAGATTTTGAAGAAGATAAGAAGATTCCCATAATCTTGGGAAGACCGTTCTTGGCTACAGGAAAGACTTTGATTGATGTGCAAAAAGGAGAGCTTACAATGAGGGTGCAAGATCAGAGTGTCACCTTTAATGTGTTCAAGGCAATGAAATTTCCAACAGAGGATGAAGAATGTTGCAGTGTGGATGTAGTTGATACGGGTCAGAGAAAGAAGTTTGATCAGTTATTGAGTGAAAAATCTGACATGCATGTGCTTAAGCATCCTATCAGTGGTTCCAATAACAGTTCTTCGGTTTGTGATCTTTCGAAAGTAAAGCTTGGGAAACTTCCACCACATTTGAGGTATGTCCTTTTGAATAATGAGCTAGTGATTTTTGAAGAAGGGCATGGTAACGTGTTGCGAAGGTGGAAAGCAGATGATAAAGAAGAAATTTTTGTTAAGCCGGTTGAGTCGGAGAAGCACCTGAGAGGTGTGAAGAAGAAAAAGAAGAAGATTTGGCCATTTGGTAGTAAAATTAAGTTGAAGTCTGAAGGAAGAGATTTGTGGAAAGCAAGCAATCAAGATGTCAACATTCGTATGAGTGGTTTGTCTGTTGAAGATGGTTCAGTTATTCTTTTGAAATCGCCTTGATTTGAGGAAGTAACGTCAAGCTATTGACGTTAAAGAAGCGCTTCGTGGGAGGCAACCCATGCATTAGTGTAGGAAGGAAAAAAAAAAATTTGAGTGTTGTGTGAAAAAAAAAAAAAAAAAAATCGAATTTTTGGTGAGTAACGCAGGAGCAACCTGCGTTACAGGGCAAATTGCGCCCCTGTTGCGCAACTTGCGCCTGCGTTACTGGAGGAAGAGCAGTTTGCCCCCCTGAGGCGCAGGTTGCAGTGGCGTGTCTGTAATAGGGGCAACTGGCGTTCCACCCGCGCAAGTGGCGCGTCTTCCAGGAGAACAATTGTTTTTCAGCTTGTCCTGTGTTCAGTCCGTGAGTTTGTAGTGTATAATATATATAAAAAAAAAAATCTTTTTCACCTCCCATTCTTTTTATACCCCCGTTCTAAACCTATTCTAATCCTATTTCAATTCCAAAACCTTCCATCTTTTCTCAAAAATTCTAAACCAATTTCTTTTCTAATTCTAATTTCATTATTATTATTATTATTATTTTTTTTTTATTATTATTATTATTTTTATTTTTATTATTATTATTTATTATTATTATTATTATTATAGTTATTATTTATTATTATTATTATTTTCTTTATTATTATCTTTATTATTATTATTATTATTATTTATTATTATTATTATTATTATTATTATTTTATATACACACCTATACATACAAATCCAATTCCTCTTCTATTTTATTTAAATCTCTAATAAATTCAATTCTAAAGAGGAATTAATTGCAAGTTCACCTCTTTGATTCGTATTGGGTAAATCTTTTTCTCTAATCTTATTTTTATTACGAATTTGTGTTCTTGTCAATTGTGGGTTTTGTAGTATTCAGGCAAGGTGGCCAGTCTATGGAGCTCGTGCGCAATATCCTCCACCAGATTCATTCGAGGAGGGTGACTGCTTCGGTATTCAGATGGTGAGGTATGTTTTCTGCTATCCCTTGTATTTACTTCCATTCAATGCGGACATTGAATATTTTAAGTTTGGGGGTGGTTTGAGGGATTAGTAGTTGTTGTTGTATTATTTGTTCATGTAGGATTTCATGCTTGCATATTAGTAGTAGTATTTATGCATATATGTTCGTGTTATCTACGTTTGTTTCATATAGGACATTCTGTTTTTTTTTTATGTTTGTATATCATGTGAGTTCATAATAGTTTGCATTTGCACCCATGCTTGATAGGACTTTTGTGTTGTTGACGCTTTTGATTGAGAAGTGATATGCTCTGTTCTTGTGCACACACATACACTAGTAAGTTGAAGCTAGTAGACTTATTGAATGTTGTAAGTGATTAGAAGGACATGAATATGTGCAAGATGATTTAGTTTGCATGCTTTGAATACAAGTAGGTGCGTTAGAGAGATGTTTGCTTGGGATTGAGTATGTTTTTCCACCAAGTGAGATTTTGAGCCTTATTGCATATTGCATATTTGCAATTTATTCGTTTGCTTGAGTGTCCACGGATTGTTTGCATTGCTAGCAGTTGTTTGAGGTCTTTCTTGAAACGCATGACATTATTTGACGATTAAAATGATAAAGGCAATTAGGAATAACCACATATTTTCCCATATTACCATACCATGTTTACATGATCAATTAGTTAACCCGTTGAGCTTAATCCTATTTTTTCGGTGACATACCACATTACTTGCCTAGACCTTTTTCTTGTATTGGCCTTACATTAATTTGAACCCACATTGTCAAAGGCTAGTAAAGTGCTCAAGGGAGTAATAAGGTGTGTAAGGAGGGGTTTATTGTTGGTCTGACTATTGGGGGAAATATTGAAAATTGGGTTTGTTTACTTGATAGTCGACATATGTAATAAATTGTGGGATCATTGTTATTGTTATATTATTGTTTGTGTTCTATTTAGCTCTCGGAAAAAAAAAAAGAAAAAAAAAACAAAAGAAAAAAAAAGAAAAAAAAAAGGGAAAAAAAAACATATATTATGAGAGCATGTTTGTGTTTGTTGCGATCCTATTTCAGTCGACTAGTCGAGTGTTTGTGATAGTAAAATTATGTGGGGGGGGGGGAATATGGTGTTGTGAATGATTTATTATGGTACTTACTAGCTTTTGACACTACACCTGTTTTGGCTTATTTGACATACCTTGTCCCTAGCCCCGTTACAAACCAATTAAAGACCTTTTGATTATCGTCATTGATGTATGTTGTGTTAAGAGTTAGATTGATACCAAATGTCAAGCATGCTTATGATTTTGTTGGAATTGAGTGATACACTTACCCTTGTTCTTGAGAGAGTATTCTTTTGTGAGTGGATTGTGAGTGTTTGCTTGTTTTTGCGTATGAGATCCCGAGTTTTGTCTCAAAGATGTACTCTTGTAGGCTTAGCATGTTTACTAACTTATTCTTACACTTGACATGGGCTTGTGAGAACTTATGCATGTTCATTGAGTAGACTATGTGAATACTTGCACTTTCGACACCAAGACATTGCGTATTTACTTTGATTCTTAAGTTGATATGGCATGAAAGGATTTGAAGGTATGGTAGATTAGATTAATTGCATTTGCATATTAGTTGCATTCATGCATTGCATTGCATTAGGTTAAATGGATTTTGTGGGTACATTCGCTATAGGCCCTCACGAGACCTTACTCGTCCACTAGGGCTGCCTAGGGGTTTAAAGGGCTTGTTGCATATGCCAAATGCAACCGTGATCACCTACGGAAGTGGTACTAGTTAGTTAGTTAGTTATAATTGTTTATGCTTGAGGACAAGCATCGGTTTAAGTTTGGGGGTGTGATAAGTGGATTTATATCCACTTGGAACATTCTAAATCGGCTTAAATTGATTGTCTTGGGCTCAAGTTTCTTGTAGTTTTGATGTATTTTGTTTAGTTGTGCAGATTTACAAGGATGTTGATTATGGTGGATGTTTTTGTCGTTTTTGGAGATTTAATTTATTAAAATTCGGATTTATTGGGCTGCACGCATGAGATTCACTGTTTGGGCCATATCTTGAGTTCTATAAGTCTGTTTTCAGCCTGTAAGCAGTCCACGCGAAGATAACGAGATTCTCTATCATTCTAAGGTGGTCCAGAGGTCCAATTACGTTTGGAACGTTCCAGAAAAATTGAAGAAAAGTCAGCTACGAATTTCCTTTAGAAAACAGAATCAGTTTAGGAAACGTATCTTGCAGAAATTCTATTATAATTCTGTTTTGGTATTTTCTTGCTGGACAAGACTTTTAGAGCCTATTTAAACACACCCTACCATTGTAATAGCAACATACACATTATCATTGTTTTATTATTGTAACCAGCTTAGATCTGCAAGGGAGAAAAGGAGAGAAGGATTCAACGCTCGTGACAAGCAACGGATCTAGATCTACTTCATCCTTTGTGTTACTTTGAATTATAGATTTGTTTTCTCAACTCTTGTTTATTAATATAATTACGTCTTTTATTCATATCTTGTTATTTACCATGTTTTCATCAAATCCCATGGTGACGAAAGGTTTAGTTATGAACTAATCGTTGTCATGGGATCCTAGTGAATTTATCTATGTAGCTTAGTAGTTTGCATGCCTTAAAGATTTATGTGTGGTGAATTCTTGATATCCTCGTATGGTTAATCTTAATGCTTTTGGATGCGTAGCTAACATCTAAATTGAATTGTTAATCTCTTGTGAAGCGAGAGTGGATCTTGAGATTTAGAACTTGCCATGCTAGCATAGGATAGGTTGGTGTTTTGACATCATGATTTGTGGCATCAATAGAGATATTATGCTACCCTATGTGATCTAAGTGGATAACTTGTGCTTCAACCTTTATGTTTTCAAATTCTATAGAGATATAGGGTCTAAACATAATAGGTGCCTATTCATCTTCTATCTCTTTTGTGGATGTATGTGTAGATTGGTACTAGTATACCGAGAGGTAACTTTTACTCTTTTCGTGTTATCCGATCAGATATCATAACCATCGCATGTTTTAATTAAAGGCTGCAACTCTAAGTGAAGTAGATGATGAAACTAGGATTCCATGTTTTATTCTCATATTAGTAATTCGATTTTAATCTCTTTAATTAGTTAATCTTTAGTTTGATAATTAATTTAGTAGTCAATAAAAATTCAATTTGTTATTTGTCTTAGCAGTGAGTTAAAACCATACATTGTTGCATAGGCATATTTACTGAATTGAACACCATTCTAGATCTCTGTGGGAACGAACTTGATTTAATCATATATTACTTGTGACAACGTGCGCTTGCGTGATTTTGCATAACATGATCAGAGGATGCAAGTGTCCAAAAAACCAACAGAAGCAGAAGCTAAGTTGAAGCTAAAAGGTAAAGCTGTTGAAGAAGAAAGAGATATTGAAAATACTAGAGGTACTTTTGTACATGGTAGAACTCAAGATGGAAAAATTGAAGGTGATAAAGCTGGTTTGGGTTCTCATAGAGAGAAAAGAACAAATACTAGTCCGCAAGATCCATCATCACTGACTGTTCCAGGTCTTGGAGTTACACAAGAAAGTTTGGATAGACTGGAATCAGTTCAGTTAATACACCACAAGAGTTTAAAAAGAGATTTTCTCTTGTACTTTATGACTGATGGAACTGTGTTTAAAATTGGTGAGTTCGATCTTGATTTGAAGACTTGGGAGGAATTAGAGTATGTACTCTATATTTTCAAAGTGAGAAATCAGAGAACTTAGAAAGCTGCAGATGTACTGAGAAAGAAGATGCAGCAAAATTTGGCAGTTAGAGGTGATAAGTTTAACAGTCAGTATATTCCTAAGTACAGAGATCATCGGGGTAAAATTGTTGAGATGAAGAAAAATAGTGCTAAGCTGAAGACAGATTTGGGAATAACTGTTCTTGATTTTAATTCTGAATCAAAGGAAGCACACTTCATCAGATTGGGTAATGAGATGAGAAGAAACAAGATTTATTCTCTGAGAGCTGCTATTTATCAAACTGGTGAAAATGATCCCAGGTTAAGAGAAATCAAAGAGATAATGCAGAGAGAACTTGAGAATGCAGAAAGAAGAT
Source organism: Kitagawia praeruptora (assembly GCA_037693485.1). NCBI lineage: Eukaryota > Viridiplantae > Streptophyta > Magnoliopsida > Apiales > Apiaceae > Kitagawia > Kitagawia praeruptora. The sequence continues at coordinate 87,141,741 of CM075350.1, forward strand.
TGCTGATAGATTATCTCAGGACAACACCAGATGTTGAGGCAATTTGATAAATGATCCTCTGTAAGAATTTCTTGTTTTCTGTAGATTTTGTTTAAGTAAGTAGTTTTAACTCTGATTAGTTATTAAACACTGCATTTGTCTATTTTGTTTTGACATCATCAATTATTGTTAACTTGTGCATTTTTGCTAATGAACAAGTTGGGGGAGATTATTAAATATAATTGATGTAAGTATTAATCAGTGTTTAAGTGATATAGTGATAAATCAGAGTTTAGCTGGAAGTAGTCAGAGTTTGGTTAAACGCTGACGAATGAAAGCGCAAATGCTGACGGGAGGAAGCACAACAGAGTTTGTTAAACTCTGTCTGGTGGAAGTGTCTACTTGTCAACAGTATCTGAAGATTAATTGAAGATAAGTATGGAGGCAATATCTTTGAAGATTGTATAGCTGTCAAAGAGATTATGTTGACTTAGAAGACGTGTAGCAATCGTAATTGATATAAATTGTATAGCTTAATTATAGGAGTATCAATTTATGATTGTACCGTAGCTGTATGTCTTATAAATACAGTTAGGTTAACCCTAGAAGGGTATCGAACAACGAATTATTCATTCATTGTAACCTAAGAGCTCTCTGTGATATTTTACATCACTGAGAGAGGAATTATTAATTCCAAACAATTTTTAATTGTGAAACTTGTGTTCTTGTTAATCTCTCATACAAATCTTGATTATATTTGTGTATTCGGCCTAACAGAGTCCCATTCGCTCCTCCATCATCATAGGTAGAGTTTTGCCAGAAGATAGCAATCTGCGAGGCAGATAGTGTTGGTGGGTCGACCAGAGCTTTACCAATCTCTGAATCCTTCAAGAAATTCTGCATCAAGTGAAACGCATCTGGAACATTTGCAGTGTTCAGTGGAGCTGCATAGTTGTTAGTAACAAACAAGAGTCCAAGAGCAGTGAAAGGTTTGGTGGCCATTAGAATGATTAGAGAAGAAAATATGAAAAAAAATGATATGAGTGAAAGATGTTTGATGAAATGTTCAAGTGAAAAAAAAATTCGAAGTAACTGTGTGGTTGAGTAAAAAGTAATTGGGAGTGTGTGAGAAAGTGAATAAGTGAATATGAATCGTATTAGATATGTAAAAAAAAACAAACCCAATCGTTTTACCATTAAATACGCAACCACCTACCATGTGCTAGTGGGACACGTTCATAGAGATTTGTGTGAGTGGGACACGTGGCACATAATTAGCAAATCAGATGTGCATGTTCAGTAATTACAACTATAATTACTGCTACTTTCTCTTTCTTATTACTGACACAATTAAACACTTTTACACTCAGTAACAGCTGCCAAAACTCTTTTTACTCCAAATTTGAAATCATCTGAAATAAAATATACCTTAGAATATTTAGACAAAATCCATCAGCGTTTGTCAATTCTCCAACTTTATTCCTGAAACCCTTTCAAAAACTGCACAGTTGTGAATATATGTGTGTGGATAGCAGAGTTTACTAATCCAATTTTTAGAGCATCTAATATTTCATAAAAGCCATAAAAATAAATTAGTAAACACTGGATGCACAAACTCTCATAGTAGACACTGAATGTATGATGAATACTAAACTCTGAAATGACCTATACCCCCTTATGTACAAGATTATCCAAGTAAGTACACAGTCTATATAGACAAAAAGATCATGAAATAGATATCAATGTCGCATTCAGTGAGTAACATGCTATGGTTATTAAAGCTCACATAACTCTCAAATCACACAAGTGTTTAGGTGAAGAGTATACACTCAAGTTCAATCAGTAAAATCATGTGCTACCATATGCTTGGTTGTCCACCAAATCTGCACTACTTTGAATACATGTATGCACAAATCAAAAGGACTTTGTTAAAGGTTGAAACTAGGCTAAAATGAAGAAAAAAAACTAGCAGGTTATAAATTTGACAAATTGATAGAGCAATTTTTACTTAATAATTTATATATACAACCCCCTTTTTTATATATATATATATCAAATGAACACACTGTAACAAGAAATCCCCACACTGTTCAGTCATCAATCCCCAAATGAATCAGATTGCTCTACCAGTAACTCAAAAGTTTATAGTGGTGAACAAAAAAAATGGTTAAAAGGCTCAAAGGGGTTCACTAAGGATTGAAAATTACTGGGAGTGTTTGGATAAATGTGGTTAATCCTAGTGCCTTTATCATTTTCATGCACACACATATCATGCAGTCTCAAAATGGTTTAAAACAAGTTCTAGAGCATCATACTCACTGATGAACAACACACAACAATAAAAATTGATTGATATAAAACGTATCAATCACTGATTTGGCTCAAGATCTCACAGGGTGAAAGCATGCTTCAGTACTCACCAAAATTAACAAAGACACATTTCAAGTTTATAATTTTCGAAAGCACAAACAAGAAATTATCAAGTCTTTGGGGATATACTATATACAGAATCTGACTAAAACAGATTTTTAACTAACAGAGTTTAGCTAACAGAGCTTAGGAGTCATCAACATCAGAAGTTTTTCATGAGAGGCAATGCACACAATATTTACAGACTCAGAGTTTAGGATAAATAAACTAGGAGATGCTATAAATATGAAACAGTATCATGCTTGTGTTAACTTTCTGCACAGTCTAAGATTAGATCACAGATAAATTAGAAAGATTCATGATTAATAACTGAGAATCATGCTTCATACATTTTCTTCATCGGTGTTCATCTCAAACAATAACATTTTCAGAGTATATCAGTGTTTATCCAGCATGTTAACAGTATTTGACTGACAAAACATGCTAACAGAGTTTAACAGTCTACTAACAGAGTTTACATAGCAGAGTTTAAAAACAGAGTTCACATAGCATTTAACACATCACATAAACATAAGTAATGCATTACATAAGTGAAGTATGAGTCTAACCAATATCTCTAGTCAAAACCAGAGACCATTCCAAGTTCATTTACCAGCCTTGTAAATATAGCTTCACTCAATGGCTTGGTGAGGATGTCTGCAAGCTGTTGGTCAGTAGACACAAAATGAAGCTCAATGTTTCCTTCCTCTACATGTTCTCTGATAAAGTGATACCTTATGCTGATGTGCTTGGTCATTGAATGTTGTACTGGATTACCTATCATAGCAATAGCACTTTGATTATCACAGTAAATAGGACTCTTACTGTACCTTAATCCATAATCCAGCAATTGATTCTTCATCCATAGAATCTGTGCACAACAACTACCAGCAGCAATATACTCTGCCTCAGCTGTAGATGTAGAAATTGATTTCTGTTTCTTACTGTACCAAGAAACCAGTCTTTCACCCAGAAATTGACAACTTCCACTGGTGCTTTTTCTGTCTATCTTACAGCCTACAAAGTCTGCATCAGAGTAACCAAGTAGCTTGAAATCTGACTCTCTGGGATACCACAAACCTAAAGTAATGGTGCCCTTGAGATATTTAAAGATTCTTTTCAAAGCTGTGAGATGTGGTTCTCTGGGATCAGCCTGAAACCTTGCACAGAGACAGGTTGCATACATGATATCAGGTCTACTTGTTGTCAGATAAAGAAGAGATCCTATCATTCCTCTGTAGTTTATCATATCAACTGATGCTCATGTATCTTTATCCAACTTAGTTGTTGTTGCCATGGGAGTTGATGCAGATGAGCAGTCAAGCATACCAAATTTCTTGAGAAGATTTCTGGTATATTTTGCTTGATTTACAAAGATCCCATCATCTGTTTTCTTCACCTGTAGGCCTAGAAAATAACTAAGCTCTTCCATCATACTCATTTGATACCTGGACTGCATTATCTTGGCAAACTTTGTATAGAGTTTATTATTAGTAGACCCAAAAATTATGTCATCAACATATATTTGAACCAGAAGCAGGTCACTACCAGATTTAAAGTAAAATAGAGTTTTATCAATTGTACCTCTGTGAAACTCACTTTCTAGAAGAAATTGAGCTAGTGTTTCATACCATGCTCTTGGTGCCTGCTTAAGTCCATAAAGTGCTTTATCAAGCCTGTAGACATAATCTGGATATTTGGGGTCCACAAATCCTGGTGGTTGTTCAACAAACACTTCTTCTTCAAGTTTCCCATTCAGAAAGGCACTTTTCACATCCATCTGAAATACCTTGAATTTCTTATGAGAGGCATATGCTAGAAACATCATTATTGCCTCCAACCTTGCAACTGGAGCAAAAGTCTCATCATAATTTATTCCTTCCTGTTGTGAATAGCCTTTTGCCACAAGTCTGGCCTTGTTTCTTGTAACAACCCCCTAACTATAAGTTTTATTTCTGAAAACCCATTTAGTACCAACAACAGATCTATTCTTTGGTCTTGGTACAAGGGTCCAAACTTCATTTCTTTCAAATTCATTTAACTCCTCCAGCATTGCTGTTATCCAGTCAGCATCTTGAAGAGCTTCTTCTACCTTCTTTGGCTCAGTTTGTGATAAGAATGCATGAAACAGACATTCATTTGTTGTTGCACTCCTTGTCCTTACTCTTGCATCTGGATCACCAATAATCAAATCAGGTGTGTGAGATTTTGTCCATTTCCTAGCTGAAGGCAAATGACTTCTCTCAGCGTTTGATCCTCCCCCTCGATCCATGTTCTCCTGATTTTCTTGTTGCCTTTCTTCATTCTCTGAGGCTCCCCCTGAATGTGACTGCTCAGAGTTTGAACTGTCAGATTTCGGATTTTCAGAGTTTGAGTCATCAGAGTGTGATCCAGATTTTTCAGCTGACTCATTATCAGAATTTGAGTCATCACTTTGAAGTGATTCTTCATGCTCCCCCTCAACTGGTTCTCTCCTTGTTTGTGGCTGAGAATTTTCTTCAGTATTTACCAGTAGAGGTTCAGAGTTTGTCAGTTCAGCTTCATTAGAGTTTACTTCATTTTCAAAGTGCAGTTGATCATGTTTATCTATATCTTCAAGTCCAGTTATTTTCTTGTCATCAAATGACACATGAATAGACTCCATGATCACCTTTGTTCTCAGATTATAAACTCTGAATGCCTTAGTTGACAGTGGATAGCCAACAAAAATTCCTTCACCAGCTTTTAGCTCAAATTTTGTCAACTGTTCAGGATGAGTTTTAAGTACAAAGCATTTGCACCCAAAAATATGAAAATATTTCAGGTTTGGCTTCTTTTCCCTCACCATTTCATGTGGTGTTTTTCCATGCTTGTTGATCAGAGTAGCATTCTGAGTAAAACAGGCAGTTTGAACAGCTTCTGCCCAGAAATAAGTTGGCAACTTTGCTTCATCAAGCATAGTTCTGGCAGCTTCTATCAAGGTTCTGTTCCTTCTTTCAACTACACCATTTTGCTGTGGTGTACCAGGTGCAGAAAACTCTTGCTTCACTCCTCTATTTTTGAAGAATTCTTCCATTGTTGCATTTCTGAATTCAGTTCCATTATCACTTCTGATAATCTTGACTTTGTATTTTGATCCTTTGTCCAGAAGCTTTACATGCTCCATCAGAGTTAATGCTGTTTCATCCTTCTTTGCTAGAAAATACACCCATGTATATCTGGTGTGTTCATCAACAATGACTAAAGCATATTTCTTTCTTCCAATAGACATCACATTTACTGGTCCAAAAAGATCAACATGTAGAAGATGATAAGGATCAACAATTGAAGATTCAGTCTTGCTCTTGAAAGATGACTTCCTTTGTTTGGCCTTTTGACAGGAATCACATAGGCCATCAACATTTAATAATGATTTTGGGAGCCCTCTAACAAGATTCTTTCTAATCAGCTCATTTATGTTGTTCAGATTCAAATGAGAGAGTTTCTTATGCCACTTCCAACTCTCTTCACTGGACATTCTTGTTGACAGGCACACTGCTTTGCCATCTGAGTTTGTTGACAACTTTATTTAATAGATGTTATTGTGCCTGTTTCCAACTAGAACAACCTTCCCTGTAGATTTACTGATGATTTCACAGTATTCAGGCTGAAAATCTACATGATATCCTCTGTCACAGATTTGACTCACAGATAGCAGATCATGCTTGAGTCCTGGAACCAGAGCTACATTTGTAATGATGACACTTCCAAGATTGATATTGCCATATCCCAGAGTATGTCCTATGCTGCCATCTCCATTGGAAACCTTTGGGTCAGCCTTCTCCACATACTCTGATATCAGGGCTTTATTTCTAGTCATGTGTCCTGAACATCCACTGTCCACAACTAGGGTACTCTCCCTGATGCCCTGCAATCACAAACATTTACTGAAGATTAGTTTTAAGGATCCAGACTTGCTTGGATCCTTTGGCTTTCTTAAATTTGTTAGCTTTCTCAACAGAATTCACATTATCAGAGTTTAAGATAACACTTTCAGAGTTTACACTTGCAGAATTAACCTTCACCCATTTCAAATTGGGCTTGGGTTCATAGTAATTATGATAAATAGCATGATAATCTCTGCAAGTATAAATAGAATGCCAAGTACTTCCACAATGTTTGCATAATGTCTGTTGTCTAGTTCTAACATTAACTTTCTTTACTTCAGACTTAGAAGGTAAAAAATTAATGTTTTTGTTCTTCCTGCAAAAACTAGCAAGATGGTTAGTGCTACCACAGTTATGACATGTTTTTCTTGGAGCAAAAGTAGCAAGCATTGGAAAATTACCCTGAGAAATGCCTACTTTACCATTCATATTCTTTCTAGACACTTTCTGTTTCTTAACAGATTATAACTCCTTAAGCTTATGCTTGAGTTGTTTATCTGTCATTAAACCAATATTAACCTGTTTAACACTAGTTTTCACTGGTTCTCTCTTAACAATTTCTTTTTCAGCTTCAGACTTAGAATCATTCACTCCATGAACAAATTTTGTAGTAGGAAGATGAGTTCTCATTTTAACTTGATTCTGAAATCTAAGTTCATCTCCCTCACAGTAACCTAAACCTACTATGTCTGACTGAAAAACCTCATTAGTGTCTTTTCCAGAATGAGTCCATGTTTTGATTATGTGATTTGCCTTCTCCAATTCAGATTCTAGTTGCTTATATCTGCCTAGCAACTCCTGTTCTAGATAAACAGTATCATCTCTTTCTCTCTGAACTTGTTGCATGTTTTCAAGTTTCTCTTCAACAATTTTATTTCTTTGTTTAAGTTCAGAATTCTCAGACTTTATTCTCTCATTCTCTAAAGTCTGATCCCTATAACTAATATGCAATGTCTTGAGATAAATTCTCAATTCAGATATATTATCAGTATTATAAGCATAGGTAGTTAAGGGTACCTTGTTTTCAGAATCCTCAGATTCATTCTCAATAGAATCCATGAGAGCATAGTTGACTTCCTCATCTGAGTCTGAAGTGTCTACCCAATCTCTGCCTTTTGTGATGAGTGCCTTCTCAGTTTTACCTTCTTGCACTCAGGAGCATAGTGACCCATCCCCTTACACTTGTAGCATTAAATCTCAGACTTATCCTTCTTCCCAGATTTAGTCTCCTTTCTCTCAGACTTCCTGTAACTCTTCCTGTCTGAAGTTGAATCTCTGGAGAACCTGTTTCCTTTCTTAAAGTTCTTGAAACTCATCTTCTTGAAAGTTTTCACCATCAAGACAGCCATTTTCCTCATTTCCTCTTCATCCTCAGAATCAAATGATTCATCAGTATTTGAGTCAACATCAGAATCTGATGACTCATTTTCAGAATAAATAGCTAAAGCTTTTCCCTTAGCTTTCTTCCTTGATGTTTCCTTCTTCAAAGGTTTCTCTTCAACCTTAAGAGCAACAGACTTTGCCTTCTTGCTTGATCTCCTGTTTCTCTGTTCCAATTCCAGTTCATGAGTTTTGAGTAACCCACAAATTTCATCAATCTCAGTATCAGCAAGATCATAATTGTCTCTAATAGTGGTTGTTTTCACATCCCACTTTTCAGGTAGAGCAAGAAAAAACTTGAGATTTGAGTCTTCTAGATCATACTCTTTATTTACCAATGACAAATCATTGAGCAGTTTACAGAATCTGTCAAATGTTTCTGTCATGGTTTCATCAGACTTTGCTTCAAAATGCTCATACTCCTGTGTGAGTATGTTCTTTCTATTCTTCTTGATAGCAGCAGTTCCTTGACATCTAACTTCAAGGGCATCCAAAATTTCTTTGGCAGTAGTGCAGTTAATCACTTTATTATACATGACATTGTCTAAAGCACTATGAAGTAGATGCCTTACCTTTGCATCCTTAGCAATAGATGAAAGATCTTCAGGAGTCAGATCCTTCTTTTCCTTTGGGACTGTCTTAGCTTCTTGACCAGCAGTGGCAGCAGATAGCTTGGTAGGCTTATGAGGACCTTCATAAATTCTATCAAGATATTCTGGATCTGTAGCCTCAAGAAACATAGTCATCTTCACCTTCCAGATAGCATAATCTGCTGGCCTCAGAATAGGAACCCTAATAGTCTCAAACCGACTCACAGTAGTAGGAGCCTTCTCAGAACCTAAACCTATTGGAGGAGGAATCTCTGACATGATTATAGTTTTGTGTGTGGATCTTAAACTGTATTGATTTACAGATTGGCTCTGATACCACTTGTTAGGCCGAATACACAAATATAATCAAGATTTGTATGAGAGATTAACAAGAACACAAGTTTAACAATTAAAAACTGTTTGGAATTAATAATTCTTCTCTCAGTGATGTAAAATATCACAGAGAGCTGCTTAGATTATAATCAATGAATAATTCGTTGTTCGATACCCTTCTAGGGTTAACCTAACTGTATTTATAAAACATACAGCTGTGTTATGCAAAATTTACGCAAGCGCACGTTGTCACAAGTAATATATGATTAAATCAAGTTCGTTCCCATAGAGATCTAGAATGGTGTTCAATTCAGTAAATATGCCTATGCAACAATGTATGGTTTTAACTCACTGCTAAGAAAAGTAACAAATTGGGGTTGTTTATCTAAATTATACTAAGATGCGAATTATAAAACTAAGAATTAACTAATTAACGAGAATAAAAATCGAATTACTTATATGAGAATAAACATAGAATCCTAGTTTCATCATCTACTTCACTTAGAGTTGCAGCCTTTAATTAAAACATGCGATGGTTTTGATATCTGATCGGATAACACGAAAAGAGTAAAAGTTACCTCTCGGTATACTAGTACCAATCTACACATACATCCACAAAAGAGATAGAAGATGAATAGGCACCTATTATGTTTAGACCCTATATCTCTATAGAATTTGAAAACATAAAGGTTGAAGCACAAGTTATCCACTTAGATCACATAGGGCAGCATAATATATCTCTATTTACGCCACAAATCATGATGTTAAAACATCAACCTATCCTATGCTAGCATGGCAAGTTCTAAATCTCAAGATCCACTCTCGCTTCACAAGAGATTAACAATTCAATTTAGATGTTAGCTACGCATCCAAAAGCATTAAGATTAACCATACGAGGATATCAGTATTCACCACACATAAATCTTTAAGGCATGCAAACTACTAAGCTACATAGATAAATCCACTAGGATCCCATGACAACGATTAGTTCATAACTAAACCTTTCGTCACCATGGGATTTGATGAAAACATGGTAAATAACAAGATATGAATAAAAGAAGTAATTATATTAATAACCAAGAGTTTGAGAAAACAAATCTATAATCCAAGGTAACACAAAGGATGAAGTAGATCTAGATCCGTTGCTTGTCACGAGCGTTGAACCCTTCTCTCCTTTTCTCCCTTGCAGATCTAAGCTAGGTTACAAATAATAAAACTATGATAATGTATATCTCTATTACAATGCTTAGATGTGTTTTTATAGGCTCTAGATTTCTTGACCAGCAAGAATTTATCTTCTATTACAATTAGAATTTAATTAAGGTGCTAAAACCTGCCCGGAATATAATTAGAACTTGAAAAGGGCAAAACAGGAATTTCCCAGCCATGCTTCACAAAGAATACGCGCGCGATTTAATTCAGCACTTTCCTTGCACGTGATTCCTATCCCAGGTTGTAGAAAATCTCTCAAGCTTCGCGTGGGCAGTAAGATCGCTGAAAACGGACTTACAGAACTCCAGATATGGCCAAAACAGTGTAAGCTGCGCAGCCTTCCCAGAAAATCCGAATTTTAATCAATTAATTCCCAAAAAATTATAGAAGCATCCACCTTAATCAACATTCTCGTAAACCTGCACAACTAAGCAAAACACATCAAAACTACAAGAAACTTGAGTCCAAGACAATCAATTTAAGCCGATTTAGAATGTTCCAAGTGGATATAAATCCACTTATCACACCCCCAAACTTAAACCGATGCTTGTCCTCAAGCATAAACAATTACAACTAGCTAACTAGTACCACTTCCGTAGGTGATCACGGTTGCATTTGGCATATGCAACAAGCCCTTTAAACCCCTAGGCAGCCCTAATGGACGAGTAAGGTCTCGTGAGGGCCTATAGCGAATGTACCCACAAAATCCAATGCAATGCAATGCATGAATGCATCTAATATGCAAATGCAATTAATCTAATCTACCATACCTTCAAATCCTCTCATGCCATATCAACTTAAGAATTAAAGTAAATACGCAATGTCTTGGTGTCGAAAGTGCAAGTATTCACATAGTCTACTCAATGAACATGCATAAGTTCTCACAAGCCCATGTCAAGTGTAAGAATAAGTTAGTAAACATGCTAAGCCTATAAGAGCACATCTTTGAGACAACACTCGGGATCTCATACGCAAGAACAAGCAAACACTCACAAACCACTCACAAAAGAATATTCACTCAAGAACAAGGGTAAATGTATCACTCAATTCCAACAAAATCATAAACATGCTTGACATTTGGTATCAATCTAACTCTTAACACAACATACATCAATGACGATAATCAAAAGGTCTTTATTTGGGTTGTAACGGGGCTAGGGACAAGGTATGTCAAATAAGCCAAAACAGGTGAAGTGCCAAAAGCTAGTAAGTTCCATAATAAATCATACACAACACCCTATTTTCCCCCCACATAATTTTTACTAAAACAAACACTCGACTAGTCGACTAAAGTAGGATCACAACAAACACAAACATGCTCTCATAATATATATTTTTTTTTTCTTTTTTTCTTCTTCTTTTTTTTTTCTTTTTTTTTCTTTTTTTTTTCTTTTTTCTTTTTTTTTCCTTTCGAGAGCTAGATAAAACAATAATATAAACAATAACAACGATCCCATAATTTATTACATATGTCGACTATCAAACAAACAACCAAACCCAATTTTCAATATTCCCCCCAAAAGTAAGACCAACAATAAACCCCTCCTTACACACCTTATTACTCCCTTAAGCACTCTACTAGCCTTTGACAATATGGGTTCAAATTAATGTAAGGCCAATACAAGAAAAAGGTCTCGGCAAGTAATGTGGTATGTCACCGAAAAAATAGGATTAAGCTCAACGGGTTAACTAATTGATCATGTAAACATGGTGTGGTAATATGGGAAAATATGCGGTTATTCCTAATTGCCTTTATCACTTTAATCGTCAAATAATGTCATGCGTTTCAAGAAAGACCTCAAACAACTGCTAGCAATGCAAACAATCCGTGGACACTCAAGCAAATGAATAAATTGCAAATAAGCAATATGCAATAAGGCTCAAAATCTCACTTGGTGGAAAAACATACTCAATCCCAAGCAACATCTCTCTAACGCACCTACTTGTATTCAGAGCATGCAAACTAAATCATCTTACACATATTCATGTCCTTCTAATCACTTACAACATTCAATAAGTCTACTAGCTTCAACTTACTAGTGTATGTGTGTGCACAAGAACAAAGCATATCACTTCTCAATCAAAAGCGTCAATCAACACAAAATTCCTATCAAGCATGGGTGCAAATGCAAACTACTATGAACTCACATGATATACGAACATAAAAACTGAATGTCCTATATGAAACAAACGTAGATAACACAAACATAAATGCATAATTTACTACTACTACTAATATGCAAAACATGAAATCCTACATGAACAAATAATACAACAACAACTACTAATCCCTCAAACCACCCCCAAACTTAAAATATTCAATATCCGCATTGAATGGAAGTAAATACAAGGGATAGTAGAAACATACCTGCAATGCGCCTTACATCACCTCATCCACGCTAGGAGCCATAAGAATCAATACCCAATTCACAAGAAGCTCCACCAATAATTTCCAAGCAATAGCACACCAAAAATAGCCCAACTGGACAGGACAGAAAGTTGAGCACGCCATGTCCTGGATCGTGCGCTACGGCGCGTGGAAGTTGAAACAAATTTCCGATTTTTGTCTTTTTTTTTTTAAGACAAAACACAAGTACTATCCTTGTAACATGGCCTGGACAGAAACTTTGGAACGCTGGGTCGCTCGTTTGGCGCTGCGGCGCGAGTAACCTCCTGCTGATTTTTTTTTTTTTTTTTTTTTTTTTTTGCAAATACAACACAAATTTTTTTTTCTTCCTACACTAATGCGGGTTGCCTCCCACCAAGCGCTTCTTTAACGTCAATAGCTTGACGTTACTTCCTCAAATCAAGGCGGTTTCAAAAGAATAACCGAACCGTTCTCAACAGAAAAACCATTCATGCGAACGTTGACATCTTGGTTGCTTGCTTTCCACAAATCTCTTCCTTCAGACTTCAACTTGATTTTTCTACCCAACGGCCTAATCTTCTTCTTTTTCTTCTTCACTCCTCTAAGATGCTTCTCCGACTCAACCGGCTGAACAAAAATTTCTTCTTCCTTATCATATGCTTTCCACCTTCGCAACACGTTATCATGCCCTTCTTCAAAAATCACTAGCTCATTATTCAAAAGGACATACCTCAAATGTGGTGGAAGTTTCCCAAGCTTTACTTTTGAAAGATCACGAACCGAAGAACTGTCCGATTTCTCGCTCAGCAACTGATCAAACTTCTTTCTCTGACCCGTATCAACTATTTCCACACTGCAACATTCTTCATCCTCTGTTGGAAATTTCATTGCCTTGAACACATTAAAGGTGACACTCTGATCTTGCACCCTCATTGTAAGCTCTCCTTTCTGCACATCAATCAAAGTCTTTCCTGTAGCCAAGAACGGTCTTCCCAAGATTATGGGAATCTTCTTATCTTCCTCGAAATCCAAGATAACAAAATCAGCTGGAAATATGAGCTTATCAACTTTTACCAAAACGTCCTCCACTATGCCCCTCGGATGAGTGATAGCTCGATCAGCCAACTGCAAAGAGATGTTAGTTGGCTTTGGCTCTGGTAGACCAAGTTGCTTGAAAACAGACAAGGGCATGAGATTAATACTAGCTCCCAAATCACATAAGCATTTGCCAAAAGACAACTTCCCAATGGTGCATGGAATAGTGAAACTTCCTGGATCTTTAAGTTTAGGAGGCAACTTCTGCTGCAGAACGGCACTACACTCCTCCGTTAATGCCACTGTTTCAAAATCTTCCAACCTTCTCTTCCGTGACAAAATATCCTTCATGAACTTAGCATATCTTGGCATCTGCTCCAATGCTTCAACAAAAGGAATGTTAATGGATAGTTTCTTGAAGACATCCATGAATTTCTGAAACTGTTTCTCTTGACTTTTCTTCAAACGTCCAGGAAATGGAGGAGGAGGATAGATCTGATTATTCATTGAAGATTGCTCCGGAGTAAACTTTTCAACAGGTTTCTTGTTCTTCTCACCATCTAGCTGATCAGCCACTAAATCAGATTTCTCAATTTCTGGTATTGCAGATTTTTCATCCTGCTGATTCTGAACATCTTCATCTTCTTCAGTTGCTGATTTAGAATCACTCGTGACTTTTCCAGATCTCAAAGTCACAGCTTTCACCTGCTCATGGACCTCCCTCTTGCCTGGATTACCCATTGTATCACTTGGAAGAGTTCCTTGTTGCATATTTACCAAGGCACTTGCAATTTGTCCTATATGACTCTCCAATGTCTTGAGAGATGCTTCATGACTCTTGAGAGTTGCTGCCTGACACTTGCACATTAATCTCAACTCTTCTAATTCAGATTTTTCATTCGACTGATGGCTAGAACCAGTATGAAACTGTTGCTGCTGAAAACCAGGAGGTTGAAACTGTTGCCTTGGAGCATACAGTTGCTGAAAACCTGAAGAATTAAATGGCTTTGCTTGCTGATAAGGCTGTTGAAAAGGTTGTTGTGCACTTTGATTGTTGCTCCAGCTGAAGTTGGGATGATTCCTGTTGTTAGGATGATAAGTGGCTGGAACTGGTGCAGCAGGTCTCTGGAAATTACTCACGAACTGTGCTGATTCAGAAGAGATAGCACACTGATTCGTCTCATGTGCGCCCGCACATAGCTCACAAACACTAGCCACCTGCTGAACTCCATAATTTGCAAGAGAATCCACCTTCATAGCAAGAGCCTTCAACTGAGCTGTAATCATTGCAGCTGTATCTACTTCCAAAATTCCTGTTGCCTTGCCTTGAGATAGCCTTTGGGTTGGATTCTGATATTCATTGGCAGCCATCATCTCTATAAGTTCATAAGCTTCATCGTAGCTCTTTGCCCACAGAGCTCCTCCTGATGCTGCATCTAGCATTGGCCTAGATTGTGCTCCCAACCCATTGTAAAAACAATTGATTACCATCCAGTTTGGCATCCCATGATGTGGGCATCTCCTTAGCATCTCCTTATAACGTTCCCAAGCCTCACACAGAGATTCTCCAGGTTGCTGCTGAAATTGGGCTAGTTGATTCCTCAATGCTGCAGTTTTCGCCATAGGGAAGAATTTAGTAAGAAACTTCTGAGCAAGATCCTCCCATGTAGTAATGGAACCAGGTGGTAGAGAGTGTAACCAGCCCTTAGCCTTATCCTTTAGAGAGAATGGGAAAAGCCTCAACTTGATAGCATCATCCGAAACACCATTAAACTTGAAAGTATCACAGATCTCGATAAAGTCCCGAATATGCATGTTAGGATCCTCCGTAGGAGCTCCCCCAAACTGGACTGAATTCTGCACCATCTGAATTGTGCCCGACTTGATCTCAAAATTGTTCGCTGCAATAGCTGGCCTAATAATGCTAGACTGGATGTCATTAAGTTTCGGCTGAGAATACTCCTTCAAAGCCTTAGCTGCTGCTGCATCTGCCATTGCTACTGTAGTTTCAGATTCCTCTTCCTTATTCTCTTTATTCTCTACAAGATCGTTTTCCGCCAGTTCTTCCAAACGAGCTTGTAATCGTGTTCGCATACAAACCTAAGTACCTGCAAACACCACGAAACAAACAAAATAAATAAGAATCCGAGTTAGTGAACGCTAACGACCACTGATGACAAGCACATAAACTAAAATAAAAACACCGATGATCCCCGGCAGCGGCGCCAAAAGCTTGTTATGCAAAATTTACGCAAGCGCACGTTGTCACAAGTAATATATGATTAAATCAAGTTCGTTCCCACAGAGATCTAGAATGGTGTTCAATTCAGTAAATATGCCTATGCAACAATGTATGGTTTTAACTCACTGCTAAGAATAGTAACAAATTGGGGTTGTTTATCTAAATTATACTAAGATGCGAATTATAAAACTAAGAATTAACTAATTAACGAGAATAAAAATCGAATTACTTATATGAGAATAAACATGGAATCCTAGTTTCATCATCTACTTCACTTAGAGTTGCAGCCTTTAATTAAAACATGCGATGGTTTTGATATCTGATCGGATAACACGAAAAGAGTAAAAGTTACCTCTCGGTATACTAGTACCAATCTACACATACATCCACAAAAGAGATAGAAGATGAATAGGCACCTATTATGTTTAGACCCTATATCTCTATAGAATTTGAAAACATAAAGGTTGAAGCACAAGTTATCCACTTAGATCACATAGGGCAGCATAATATATCTTTATTTACGCCACAAATCATGATGTTAAAAATCAACCTATCCTATGCTAGCATGGCAAGTTCTAAATCTCAAGATCCACTCTCGCTTCACAAGAGATTAACAATTCAATTTAGATGTTAGCCACGCATCCAAAAGCATTAAGATTAACCATACGAGGATATCAGTATTCACCACACATAAATCTTTAAGGCATGCAAACTACTAAGCTACATAGATAAATCCACTAGGATCCCATGACAACGATTAGTTCATAACTAAACCTTTCGTCACCATGGGATTTGATGAAAACATGGTAAATAACAAGATATGAATAAAAGAAGTAATTATATTAATAAACAAGAGTTTGAGAAAACAAATCTATAATCCAAGGTAACACAAAGGATGAAGTAGATCTAGATCCGTTGCTTGTCACGAACGTTGAACCCTTCTCTCCTTTTCTCCCTTGCAGATCTAAGCTAGGTTACAAATAATAAAACTATGATAATGTATATCTCTATTACAATGCTTAGATGTGTTTTTATAGGCTCTAGATTTCTTGACCAGCAAGAATTTATCTTCTATTACAATTAGAATTTAATTAAGGTGCTAAAACCTGCCCGGAATATAATTAGAACTTGAAAAGGGCAAAACATGAATTTCCCAGCCATGCTTCACAAAGAATACGCGCGCGATTTAATTCAGCACTTTCCTTGAACGTGATTCCTATCCCAGGTTGTAGAAAATCTCTCAAGCTTCGCGTGGGCAGTAAGATCGCTGAAAACGGACTTACAGAACTCCAGATATGGCCAAAACAGTGTAAGCTGCGCAGCCTTCCCAGAAAATCCGAATTTTAATCAATTAATTCCCAAAAAATTATAGAAGCATCCACCTTAATCAACATTCTCGTAAACCTGCACAACTAAGCAAAACACATCAAAACTACAAGAAACTTGAGTCCAAGACAATCAATTTAAGCCGATTTAGAATGTTCCAAGTGGATATAAATCCACTTATCAAGCTGCTATACAATCGTAAATTGATGCTCCTATAATTTAGCTATACAATTGATATCAATCACGATTGCTACACGTCTTCTAAGTCAACACAATCTCTTTGACAGCTATCCAATCTTCAAAGATATTGCTTCCATATTTATCTTCAATTAATCTTCCATCACTGTTGACAAGTAGACGCTTCCGCCAGACAAAGTTTACCAAACTCTGTTGCGCTTCCATCCGTCAGTGTTTAACTAAACTCTGACCACTTCCATCTAAATTCTGATATATCACTGTTACACTTAAACACTGATTAATACTTACATCAATTATATTTAACAAGTTGTTTCACTATATTATTAACTTGCTGAGCGTTCTTTGGCTCACTCTTGTTTTGTTTTACCTAACCCTTTGCAGTTAGGATTAAAGATGATCTACTACATTTATCCCTGCGAATGAGAGCGTTGAGGCATTCTATACAGGATATATTTCGGAGCTAGAGCGAGTAAGCACAGATTGGGATTGCGCTACAAATTAGATGGTATAGTAATTTTGTATTCGGATCAGAAATAGAAGTTGTGATAATTTGTATAATTTAGATTCTTGTTTCATACCATAACCTGGAATTGATCCTCGGTGAGGATTCGTTGGTGTATTAAGTTTTATTTTTGATTGAGAATTGGAATTTGGTTTGGGTAGAAATACAGGTGGATAGTCCGATTTACGAATACTTCATGCCGAAAATTTCTAAAATTCCCCTGTATCCAAGTCTATTTTATTATAAAAAGTATATTTTTAGTGTTGGGAAGTTGGGGTGTTACAGGGAAGACTTGACTTGGCTATGGCACTCAAGGCTTGGTCATGTTAATTTTCAAACAATGGAATTAATGTCAACACAGAAAATGGCACACGGCATACCGGACTTCTCTCAACCAAAGACTGTATGTGAAGGTTGTCTAATGTCAAAGCAAGTCAGAAATCCGTTTCCGCACAAGACTGAATATCGAGCCATGGGAGTGCTGGAATTAATTCATGGTGATATTTGCGGACCTATTTCACCAGAGACAACATCGGGCAACATGTATTTTTTGCTCTTAGTCAATGATTTTACTCGCTTTATGTGGATTTTCATGTTGAAAAAGAAAAGTGAGGCCTTGGATGCGTTCAAAAAGTTTAGAATCTCGGTTGAAAATGAGTTAAAGAAAAAGGTTAGAGTGTTTCGTACTGATAGAGGCGGAGAATTTTACTCAAAAGAATTCCCAGAATATTGTGAAATGGCTGGCATTAAGAGACATCTTATAGCACCTTATATTCCCCAGCAAAACGGAGTGGTTGAACATCGCAATATGACAGTTGTGGAAATGACTCGAAGCTTCTTAAAGACGATGAATATGCCCTCGATTTTCTGGACAGAAGCTGCATGTCACAGTGTATACATTCTCAATCAATTGCTAACCAGGGCATTGTTAAGAGTGACACCGTATCAGGCATGGAAAGATAGAAAACCCGACGTGGGACATGTCAGAGTTTTCGGTTGTGTGGCATACATGAAACTACCTAGTGTGCACACAACGAAGCTCAGTGATCGCAGTAAGTTGGTGGTTAATCTCGGGAGAGAAGAAGAGACTCAAGCGTGTTGTCTGTACGATCCAACTACCAGCTCTGTACAAGTAAATCATGATGTTATCTTTGAGGAAAAAAGAGTTTGGCTTTGGGATGTTGAACAGAAACCAGAGGATTCTGGCTCTCGTGGTATGTTTATTATATTGGGAAATCAGTTGAATGAAGGAATTAAACATGGTGGTTATCAAAGCGAGGAGGAGCCAATAACTCCTAGCATGAATACAGGAGGCAATACTGTGAGTTCTGAGACATGGGAAAATAGTACATAAAGCAGTGCACGAAGTCAGTCATCAAGTAGCAGCAGCAACGAACCACAGAAGTTTCGATTACTTAGTGACATTTATGATGAAACGGAAGAGTTGGAAGCTGAAAATGAGATGTTGTTATTGGGAATAGAAGAGCCTAGAAGCTACAATGAAGCAACGACTGAGAAGGCATGGGAACAAGCCATGAACAACGAGATTGAAGCTATAGAGAAAAATAACACATGGACCTTAGTCGAATTGCCACCTGGGAAAAAGGCTGTGGGCTTGAAATGGGTCTTTAAACTGAAAAGGGACACAAATGGAGAACTAATTAAGCACAAGGCTAGGTTAGTCGCAAAGGCATACATACAAAGGCAAGGTGTAGATTATGATGAGGTTTTTGCACCAGTAACAAGGCTCGAAACTGTGAGATTGTTACTGGCACATGCAGCAAAAAGCGGGTGGCAGGTTCATCATTTGGATGTGAAGTCCGCATTTTTAAACGGGGAATTGCAGGAAACAGTCTATGTAACCCAGCCTGAGGGTTTTGTGAAGAAGAACAAAGAACATCTAGTGTATAGGTTGATAAAGGCTCTGTACGGATTACGCCAAGCTCCTCGAGCCTGGTATGCTCGTCTTAGCAAGTACCTCGAGAAATTGGGATTCACTAAACGCCCATACGAGGACGCAGTATATACAAAAAGGGAGGGAACTGAAATTTTGATTATTGGAGTGTACGTAGACGATCTCCTTGTTACAGGTACGAGTCTCCCCACAATTGTGAAATTTAAACAGCAAATGAGTGCAGAATTTGACATGAGTGATCTCAGAAAACTATCACACTATTTGGGTATTGAGGTAAAGCAAAATGAAGATCACAATGAACTGGGACAAACTGCTTATGCCAGAAATTTACTCGAAAAAGCTGGGTTGTCTGATTGTAATTCAATAAAATATCCAATGGAAGTGAAATTGCATATTGGTAAAGACGAGAAGGGTAAGGCAGTGGATTCAACAAAGTTTAAAAGTCTGGTGGCACTACTAGAAACAGGTCAATAGACATCGGCTAAAAACCGATGTCTAGCCATTTTTCAACCGATGTATTTGTGGGTGTAGAGAAAGGTCCAACCCTTTTCACATCGGTTTTAAGCCGATGTCAAAGAGTATCTATCACATCGTTTACTGCCTTTTCACATCGGTTTGTAACCAATGTCAAAGAGTATCTATCACATCGTTCACTGGAACCTGACTAGGGTTAAAGATATTTGGTTCACACACGCCCCGACATTGCTTTTGCAGTTGGGATTGTTAGTAGATTTCTAGTTTATACAAAAGGTATTGGAAACTGCATTCTTAGTGGGTATTCAGATAGTGATTTAGCAGGCAATGTTGAAGACAGACGAAGCACGGGTGGAATGGTCTTTTACTTAGATAAGAGCCTCATTACTTGGGTCTCACAGAAGCAGCGTTGTGTTGCTTTATCTTCGTGCGAAGCAGAGTTCATGGCGGCAACAGCGGCTGCATGCCAAGGAATGTGGTTGAGGAACTTTTTGGGACAGATATCAGATGGAGAATTGGGCCCAGTTATCATATATGTGGATAACAAGTCTGCTATAGACCTCACTAAAAATCCTGTTTTCCACGGGAGGAGCAAGCACATAGATATTCGTTACCACTTCGTTCATGAGTGTGTAGAGCGGGGAGAGATTGTTATTAAACATGTCAGGACCGATATGCAGAGGGCGGATTTGTTAACAAAAGCAATGACCACGGTTAAGTTCGAACAGATGAGGGCGTTGCTGGGCTTGAAGAATTTGCAGAAGTGAGTTTGCTTAGATTAAGGGAGAGAATGTTAGGATTAAATCTAAGCATGCTTTGGTTTTTAATAAAATAGATATTCGGTTATAATAAGGGAGCTAGCAAATCAAAGTAGTTGATTTGTTAGGATTTGGTTTGTTTCAGAGATTGCAAGAGAATCATGATAAAAAAATAAAAATGTATTAAAAATATATTAAAAATATATTATATATAATTATTTTCGGATACAGATATTTTCGGATACGGATGTACCCGTATCCATATACGTATCCTAAAGTCTCGGATTTAGATACGGATAATATCCGGTTGATTCCGGATACAGATAATATCCGTTTTTTTCCGAATACAAATACGAATATTTCGTACGGATATCAAATTTTTCAAATTTTTTTTCCAGCTCTAGATTCCGCTTGACGCGGCATCTTCTCTTCTGCTAATCATGGCTAATTGTCTTCTTCATATATCTTCGTTTGATCCATCCTTTCGGTAGGCCACCAGACAATCACAACCGACATCCAACTTATTATAATGTATATAATATATTCTTTGTATATGTACCTAGCAACGGAACCAGAATTTAAAATAAATCGAAATTAAAATATTCAGCAGATTAGTCAGATCAGCTCGAAATAAAATTTAAACTGATGATATTAAGGATGCGATGAACTTTAAAGATAAAATTTTACTCCCTCCGTCCCTTTTGATTTTTAACACTTTTTATTTTGGGATGTCCCAATAGATTGTTAACATTTCCTAAAATAATAAGTTTTAACACTATTACACCCACTACTTCACTTATTTTAACAATACTTTACACTATTACATTCACTACTTAACTTATTTTAACTATAAAATCACTATTACACCCACTACTTCATTTATTTTAACAATATTACACCCACTATCTTGGTTTTCGTGCAAAAGCAAACGTTAACATCCCATTGGGACGGAGGGAGTATTAGTTTTTCTCACTCATCCTGAACGTCAATCTGAATTAGGTACTTGCTCTTATTTTTCCGATGCATATAAATATCACATTGAAGTCGGCATCTTTGTAGTTGAAATACATGAAGTCTATTTCTTACCTTTGCATTATGTGGGATAAGTATAATGCATATAATGATTAGGAGTTTCTAAGACTGCTACATGATCATAAAGTAATGAAATGCGATGCATGTGAGTTATAAGAGAACATGAATAGTAGTATTGAAAACCGAAAAAGAAGTAAACACAGTGAAGCATAAATCATTTGGTTTGGAGCATAATGTAAATCCAAATTAATAAAATATGTAGTACAATTATTTGATTATACTTATAGAGGGGATACATGCATTGCATCTGAAAAAGGGTGGTTGCCTAAATACTTGCCTTGTGCATGCATTTTGTTGTTGAGTAATATAGTTTGTTGCAAACATTAATTCATATTGATCTGAGCAGGTCTCAAACAGCACAGTAGCCTAAACCAGGGGCGATTTAACAGTAAAATTAAGCTGATAATTCTTGTAGGGACCAGAAGTATAAATACAAATTGTGTTTATTTACAAGGAAGTTCATAACATTATGGTCCTATCTACATGTGTATTTTGAATAAAAATTAATTCAGAAGTGAATGTGTGATTTTTTTCTATATAAATAACAATCTAGTAAATTAATTCAGAGGTGAATGTGTGATTTTTTTCTAAATAAATAACAATCTATTACTCCTTCCGTTCCATTTATATTTTTCATGGACAAAAATCCACATATTTAGTGATCAAGTAAAACCAATTTCAAAGTTCAAATATTGACAATATTTTGAAACAAATGAATATGGAATTGTGACAGAAAAGATTCTAGCCCAACGGATTATTAACACTTTCCTTTTTGACATTCGTAAAACAACATAATTTACTTTATTAATTTCAATATATTCAATCAACTTATCTACTCTTCGTTTCTATTTTAATTGAGTCCCCAAAAAAGTCCCCAAATGACATGGCATGGGTGACTTGGCAAATTGGGCAATTTTAATTGGGGAGATTAATGTGAATGCAGGGGGGCCCATTATGATATGACCAATTAAAAGATGACAAATGGAATTTGGGGATTTTTTTGGGATCTAATTTGGGGTCTTTAGCATTTTCCTTTTTTAATTTCCGTATCGCATCCAAATGTTAATTGGATAGGATTGAGAGAGTAATTTAAGATCTTTGGTTGAGACAACATCGGCCTTTATATACAAATAAACATACATAATAATCTAGGGCACAATTGACGTCAACATATCAGCCTGAAATTTAGTGCAATAGGGACGTATCTCACTAATATTTTGTTTTATTTTCGTTCTTCCTTTTGGCCTGTTATGCATTATTTCATTTTCACAGAATTGGAAATTGACTGTGAAGTGTGAAAGCTAGTCAAACCTGATCGACTAAGCCTCTAGGCCCATATAGATGATCAGTCTGGAGCCCAATTAGGACATACATAGTTTCAGATGTCCCTATTATATAATTATAATCTCAAACGTGACAGACATTGTGGCATGTCTAATTAATACTCCCTCCGTCTCTTTTTACTTTGCCCGTTTGACTAAAAACACGGGTTTTAAGAAAAACTGGGTATTGAATATTATTTGTAAGAAGTAGTGGATATTAAATATTGTTTTTAAGGAGTAGTGGATATTGAATATTATTTTTTTGGAGTAGTGGGTGGAGTAGTGGATATTGAATATTATTGTTAAGGAGTAGTGGGTGGAATAGTAGGTATTGAATATTGTTTTTTTGGAGTAGTGGGTGTTGAATATTATTTGTAATGATTAGTGGGTGGAGTAGTGGGTATTGAATATTATTTTTAAGGAGTAGTGAGTGGAGTAGTGGGTATTGAATATTATTATTTATGGCTTAAAATAGAAAGGGGAAAAGTATTTTGATAGTCCCGATTTAGTAAATGGGAAATGTTTTTAAAGACAGAGGGAGTACTACGTATTAGTGGCACTGTGGCACATGGATTTGCCATCTCATCCTCCTGTTTTATTTTAAACTATATATTTTTTTAAATATTTGTAAACATGTCGGGCACTTCGTACTTTTGATTTCTTTTTAACTTTGGAAAGTTAAAATTGTTTCGTAAGAGCATCTCCAATGGGACAAACCTCTTAGCTAAAATTTTAAATAACTTATCAAAATTGAAAATTATACATAATATGTTAAAAATTCAACACTCCAATGGGGCATTCCCCTCGTCTATATTTTTTCAATATTGGTCATATTTGTTGAAGCTCTACAGATCTGTAGTAAGTGCCATGTCATTTCCTGCCCATTTTCTTCCCATAATTTGACAAAAGAAATTAATAATAATACTAGTCATAAAAAGATAACCAACCATTTTAGCCAATTCCCGTAGGAGCAAAACACTCTACAGGTTCAGTAAATTTTAGCCAACTACTAATTTTTTGAAATTTAGCCAATGCCATTGGAGATACTCTAAGTTGCTTGTCATTTGATCAAATTAGATGCTTCCTGTCATACCCGAATAGAGCAATGTTTGGGGTATAAACTTTGGTACAAAAAATTTTAGTAACTGATATGATATTAATGATAAATCGACATGAAATATTTTTATTAATTAATATTAATATAAATATGCGTAAATTCGTTACTAAACAAAATTGTTACTGTAAAAAATTCGTAGATTTTTTTTTTTGACGAAATGCAGGAGAGTATATTCATAAATCAAACCAATACAGCATAAAACAGTGGGACAAACCCCCGACTGTCGATACGACGAGGTTGAAAAACAAATAAATTGTTTTCTCATCGTTTAACAAATTGAACTTAAAAGTTCTTGAATCTAAAAATGAATTCGAAGATATCCGAAATGATCCAAACTGTGCCAACATCCCTGAGAGCAGCGGTGTTACAATTGACCACGTCACGTAAGATCCGTTGATACCCCAGTGTTCAGAAGCCTCAGTTGGAATTCCACTCCAGTTATCTACATGCCGGATACCAGCTATAGACATGCCGAAAATAGGAACCTCCCAAGGATGGGTAATACCCCAGCTATCTACATGCCGAAAGTAAAAACCCCCAATAGATGGTGAACAATCTTTGGTTGTGAGTGGTGAGCTTTTGCAATAATCGTCAGCTTCCCAGCTTTGATGCGGACATTCCAGATCCTCCAAAGCATCATCAAAGTCATTCTTAGCAGATCTAACCAACCAAACAAACCAAACATACTCTCACAAGGAGAGAAAAACAAGCTCCCACGTACAGGAGGAGAGAAAAACAAGCTCCCACAAGAGGAGAGAAAAATTCAAAAACACTCACAATCCTCACCAAAGGAGGATTATTATTGAAAGGAATCGAAAATTAGACAGGAAAAGGCCTCCGGCCGGTGGATAAACCACCGCCGGAGGAAAGGAGCTCACTGTCGAAGACTAAGCCGAAGAAGGAGATAGAGAGAATTTTGCTTTCGGTGAAATCGAATCACTTTAAATTGTTTAATAAGTTCACCATCGGTGTCTGAGGATCTCCATTGACAAGAGTAGACCTGGCAATTCGTTCGTTTCGTATACTTTCGTGTCGTGTACTTTCGTGTTTCGTGTACGTAATGTCAAATCCAAAACCAACCCGTTAAGGATTCGTTTCGTTTCGTGTTCGTGTACCTTCATTTCGTGTACGTTTCGTGTCGTGTTTCGTGTAATTTTTCAATAAAAATAATAATATTTAAATATTAATTTTCTACTAGTTGAGTCTTAAGTCAATATGTCATAAGAAATGAAGTGTGCTTAAGTATTGTGAAATTAAAATTTGAAACAATTTTGTATTTATCTTATGTAAAAATTATATATAAAATATCATTTTAAAATATGTATTCATATAATTTTAATAAAATTATTTAAATATTTATTTCGTGTATTTTCGTTTCGTGTCGTGTACCTAAGGGTAAACCCAAAACCGACACTAAATTCATCCGTGTAATTTCGTGTTCGTGTACTTTCGTGTTCGTGTACCGCAAAGGTCAACCCAAACCCGTAATTTTCGTGTCGTTTTCGTGTCGTGTACGAAATTGCCGGCTCTAGACAAGAGTATGCCCCATGATCACGTGACATGGGCAGAACATAACTTAATATATTTGTCCTTTTTTATTTTTTAGGGAAATGGTGACAATAGCCTTAAGGGCTATGTTTAAGCATTAAACATTCTCATTTTTTTAACATTTATTTTTTGTTATTTAATGGATTTTTGGTTTTTCAATGCTTCTTTACATCATTATTCAACTTCCCAAGTAATAATAGTGGACCCCCTACATTCACATTAATTCCCACTAATAAAAACATCTTAAATTGCTAAATAATTATATTGATATTCGTGCAAAATTGATGTATTAAGTGCAAAATTAACATATTAAATGCATTTATCCACTTACATTAATGCTTAGCATTACCCATTTTTTATAGGGGAAAAATGCTAGAGGTACCAAATTAGGTACCAAAAATTGTCACCAAATGACTTGTCATTATTGTGATTGGTTATCATTATAATGGGTCCGCCAGGGCCAACCAATTAAAACATCTCAATATGCCAAATATTTAATGCCATGTCATTTGGTGACAAATTTTGGTACCTAATTTGGTACCTCTAGCACTACTCTTTATAGGGTAATGCTAAACATAGCCCTAAGGGCTATAGTTAAGCATTAATGTAAGTGGATAAATGCATTTAATATGTTAATTTTGCATTTAATACATCAATTTTGCACGAATATTGTTGTGCCCAAAATCCGCATTGGACTTGATTTAAGGCCCATTAAGGTCACGAGTTTGAGTAAGGTGGATATGGATGGATAGGCTGGACTAGGTATGAATGTTTTGGCCCAATATGCCTTGGAAATATACTGAAAGATGAAGATTCTAGCATCTGGTTCGGGATTCATTCATGCAGGGGTTCAGGTGTCTGAACCCCAGATGGAGGTACTGCTGTGTGGGAGGCCTGATAGGGGTTCGTGCAGGTGAAGGCTTCCAAGCAGGGGTTCACACTCGTACCCCGATAGTCCGCGGGAATTGGCCCAGCAGCCTCCTAAATTGTAGGAGAACGGATATATATCACTCTAACTAACTTTTGGATAACTCCTAAACATCATGGACGACCCAACAAACTCTGTTATGGTGGATAATCATTATATATACATGGATTATGTATATATACATGGATATATGATGGAAAATCATATAAATATGAAGATAATTAAGCTTTTATGGAGGGATAACTACTGGATAAACATATCATCTAGGATAATTAGCTGGATCAGTTCAGTTGAGGAAGATAAATATAAAACATATATGATATATACACTACGTATATATATAGGCGGTTGTACAGTGGAAGGCCAGGGTTCAGGCAGTGTCCTAAGGGAACTAGGACTTTTCTTCATCACAAAATAACAAACGGATCAGCATGGTCAGGAGGATAAGGCATATCAAAACGTGGCTGAGCTATCAACAAGGACTCCAAAACCCTAGAACTACATGGGACTTGATTCCTATAAATATAGGATATGTAGGCACTTTGCAAGGGTTGGATCTCACTTCACTTTACATGGATCATGTAGAAAACTTGAGCAATACACATCTCTGGCAGCTGGGATCGACTGAGTAGGAATTACTCCGTCCTTGTTGTCCGGTGACCTTGCAAACTCAGTCCCAAAATCATTACAAACAACCGCCCACTCTGGCAGTTGAACGCCGGGCTGTAAACGCTTGAACGCCGATTCTGCAGCCGGAAATCAAGCGATTCATCCGTTATTCCAGCGATATTCTCTCGAAGTGTTGTACCAAATTCCTCTCACAACATTTTTGGCGCTAGAAGGAGGGCATTGGATGATCTTTTGAGAGGAAAGATTGTGAAAAGCTCCGGCGATGAACATACACCGAAGAACAATGGAGGTGACCACGAAATTGAGATCGAGGAAGGAGGTCGCCAATCAAGATGTGGCGGATTATATCATGTGGATGGACTGGAAAATCGAGTCTCTGGAAAAAAAAGATACAAAAAGATGAAAAAATGGAGGAAAAATCATGGCTTATCGAAAAAAAGGATGAAGAAGAAGGAAGGTTACCCATAACCTTTATTATGGTCATTTGGTGGTAAAATGCATAAAAGAAGGGATGTGGCTCTGAGGTCTTGGAAAGAATGGCTGGAAAATAACTATTTTGGATGCTAAATTCCGATAGGAAGGGTCCAGAATAGGGGTTCAGCTATGCGGGGTTTCGCGATCCAGAAACTCTCACATCAAGAGTGTGTTAATGTATAACTGAATGTATGAGGAACTAAATGTCCACATGTTGATGAAGATAATGGCCATCTGGAGAGGTACCAGTTGAGGGGTTCAAGGGCTAAAGGAAGGAGGAACCTCAATCTGGAGGTCGCACCCATGACAGAAGCCACTCGGATCCAGATGAACCCCTAGTTTCTCAGCCAGAAGGTTCTTCGCAGATGAACCCCCAATTTCTTAACCAGAAGGTTTCTCGCAGATGAACCCCCAAATACATAATTTTGGCATTCAACAAATAGGCTTTTATAGTCGAAAAGTGGAGAATATCAATCTAAGGGTTCAACCACTTGGAGGTTAAGGTCTATCAAGGCTCCCCCTTCAACAATTCTGGGTTTAAACAAGTCCAGGGGTTTCCGTTAAAAATTGTGGAGCACAACACTAGTTAACACCACAACTAATCCATGAAGGAAGTAAATAGTTGAACTTGAATGATAATGGGGGTACGAACACCATGATTTATGAGCTGTAGGTGAACCCCGGTGTAGATAAGAGTGCGAACCTCCTGATAGAGAGTAACAGGCGAACCCCAATGCAGACAAGGGTGCGACCCTCCTGACTTAAGGGGTACGGATGAACCCAAATTGAAGCAGGGATGCGAACCCCATGAATAATGATCAGTAGGTAAACCTGGATGATGGCAAAGATATGTACTCCCTCATTGGTGAGCTACCGGACACATTTTGCATTATTCTCTTAGATACCTCTTGTTTATTACAACGAGCTAGCTCATGTAAGCTTAGAGGTGTCTTACTAATAATTCACACATTCGATCCGAAGGTTTCCCATCAATATTGATCATGAGAACAGGAATGAGCAAGAAGACAAAGCTTCCATGAAAAAGAGGTTTATTGGTGAGAGGAACCCGGATAGAGGTTCGATGATGACAGGTTCAAGGAAGATAAGCCCTGGAACCCTGAGGCTTCACTTAACAGAAGCCCGAGTATGTTTAATAGACTGGGCAGAAAGCTTAATATGAAGCTTGTCAAATAAAAATATGGAAAAGATTGGTAAAAGGACTCCCTGGAAAAGAGCTTCCCTGAAATGGGGTTCGTATACGATAGGTTCGATGATGGAAGGCCCCTTGATTATAAGTAAGAAGCTGAACAATGAGAAGCCCCCATAATAAGCAAGAAGAACCCGGAAGGCAATCTGAAAAGGGGTTTAAGCAAGGAAAATCCCATTCAAAGGCTTTAAGCCAAAATGGAAAATATTAGAACTCAATATAGGGGTTCCACCATGGAGGTTGTATCACTCGACATGAGAACCCCAAAAGAATTAATTAGTTTCTAAAGGGGATTCATCAAGAAAAAACAATCTTGGCCATGTTTCGCCTCTTATGCAATAAATAGGTGTTACACAACTGGTGTGGGATACTAAAATGGTTAAACCAAGGAAATGGTCAGAAGTGGACACCTCACTGTATGATTTGATGGAAGCTCCATTCAGAATACTTGGGGAATCATGTTACCAGTAGCCCTGCTGATGGAACCACATGAAGTGGTTCCAGTTTTTTTTTGGGGGGTAGTACCACCCATAGCATTGATATTAATGGCTGCTCTAATTGAAGATTATGTAGGTAGAACGTACCATGTTGAAGCAATAGTTGTGAAGCTTTTCAACAAATGAAGCAATGGAATCCAGAGAAATGATGTCACCCCTCTAAAGGAAAGTGTGAAGGAGCCTCTATAAATGAAAAATGAGGAGTTCTTGGTTGGACATGTGGCGACACCTAATGAAAAAGGCAAAAGCAGCTTATAAAGATGTTCACGATGAAAACTTCACTAACAGTGGAAGGTGAAAGGTCAGAATATCCAGCTAAGAGCATCGGGCAAAAGGTCTCAAGTAATGACCTAAATGAAGCTCTGGCGAAAAGCTTATCGTGGAAGTTGAAGGTGGACTCAAACCTCTCGCAAACTGAAAATGTCACTGGTAGTATTGAAGGATGAATCCCTCTTATTCACACAGTTGGAATGAGTTATGGTTGATGGCGTATCCTACAACATTATAGTAGGATGACCCGTTCTAAAGAAGATGTAAATGGTGGACTCAATTTATAACATGGCTACGAAGGTTCTCATATGTAAACCCCTCAAGCACAAGAAGCTGGAAGGTTTCCCACAAAGGGGTTCCCCTGCTATAAGCCCCACAAACATTAGAAGTTGGAACATGTGTAAGCTTCAAGAAAGGAATTATGGAAGCTAGTGGAGGATTGTAATCTCGATGAAATTAGGGAAAAGATGCTATCAGACAAGGAACAGGGTATGAATGACCTCTCGATCAACAAAGAGGCGGGTGCGAGGTTCATATGTGAACCCCTTAAAGAAAAAACCAGAATGTGCAAAAGCTAGGGCAAATAGCAAGGCTAAGAATGAAATCTGGGTTGGAATAGACTTGGATCCTCATACGCTAGGGCAATGGAAATGAATTGGGGTAGCTTCTACCAAGACACTATCACTAGCGGCTTCCTCACCTAAAAATGGAAAGAACCTGAAATACTCAGTAAAAGGCATACTGGGGGGTATTGGTTGAAGCGCCTAAGCGGAGGCCAAAGAAAGGAGGTTTTATCATCTAGACAAAGAAAATGGTTACATACCTCGCATTTATATGGAGGAGCATGGCTTCCCACATGGATTAAAAAAGAGGTTGAAACTACGGGGAGACATGTATAGCTAGCTTCACGGATGTCCATTTAGACTTTTCCTCAAAGTGGATGAGAGTCTGAATATGTTTCAATATTGGCCATGGACAAACTACACCGAGGAATCAGGGGGTAGTGGAAACAAGGCTACATGGAGGATTTCTAAGATGCACCCTATTTTTAAATGAGAAGATGTACAAAGGAGGTTCAGGTTCGTGAACCCTTGGCGACCTTCAGCCTCAAAACCCCTTACTGGGTTACAGCAACAAAACTTAATATAAAACGGGATCGTCAGCAATCAACATGGTTGGATTTATAGGTGGTCACAACTATGTCCACGGTATACGCCTGGGGTGGGATCTTGAAGGCATGCGTACTTGATACCTGTGGCAGGAGGTTCAGTCAATTGAACCTACGAAAGCTTGATTTATGTGAATTTTTGGTACCAAGGAGGTTTGTGAAATGAGGTTTCGAACTTGGAACCTGAAAAAGATCCTTAGAATACCATATGAGGTGATATGGATACAATCATCAAGATTCAAAGGCGTGCGAGGATGGCAAGCATGTGTGGGCGTACGTGCATCGAGCATAAAAGGCTGGAAGGTTTATTGATGGAACCACGACGTAGGGGTATGACAACCGAACCCTGGAGGTTCAAGAATAGAATTTATGGAGTCATCATCAAGAAAAAATAACACGGTCTTTCTTGGAAGGAATTTACGAGCAGTAGTCGCTTCACCTTTGAAACCCCTTGTTTCTTACAATGAGTACGCTCACGTAAGCTTAGAGGTTCAGGGTGAAGGTTGATTGAGCATGAGTAAGGATTATATTAGGTTCCTCTTGCATTAATGGCTGTAAGGAACCGGGGGGTAGTGGATGGTATACTGCCGTGATGGTATCTTGAAAATGGTAAATTTTTAAGCAAACAGAACTTATTTACAATGAATGGGTCAGGGCTCAGGACCATGAGATTCTTGAGGTTCTGGTATGCGAACCCCTGATGGAATCTAATTCGAGGTACCCGTGGAAGCTAGATCAAGGAGCATATGCAGATTGGATTTCGTGAATTGATTTGGAAAGGATTTCTCATGTATGGATTATGCATGAGCTGGATTTATAGCATATGGATAACTAACAAAGCTGGGCTAGGGACCTGTAACAGGTCTGAACATGAACATAATCTCAGGGGTTGGAATTTGTAATAAAGATTCTGAACCTGAAAGATACATGAACATTTTGGGATCAAACTGTTAATGTATCCGGTCTTACCCAACCAGCTTATGGCACTGTAGCAATTGACTTGAAAGAAATCCCTTAGCTTAGCGACTGGGCGAGTAAACAACTAAACTACCTTTGCAGTCGAGTGGCTTATTAGCTCCTCTCTCTAGCCATCCTAAGTAGGGAGAAAGATTAGCTAACTAAGCTCACTTTAATTAAAATTAAGAATTACGGGATTCATTATTCGGGGGAGTAGACTACTCAATAATTTCACATTTTATTTATTTATTTTTAAAAATAAATAAAAATATAAATATAAAGGAAGCCGTAATTAAGGAAAACCTCCTTGGTCTTCGCTGGGAACTTGAGTAAAGAGTAAATCTTTTTTTGGGGGGGCTCTGGAATTTAAAAGTTCGAATATGCTAAAGGAACATGTATGGATTATACATGAATCGCATGTGGATTACGTGCACAAGGCAGGATTGGAAGCACATGGATTATGTGCTAATTGATTACATGGACTATATGGAACATGTATGGATTATACATGAATCAAGGCAGGCACATGTATGGATTATACATGAATCAAGGCAGGCACATGTATGGATTATACATGAATCAAGGCAGGAACATGTATGGATTATACATGCATCACATGTGGATTACATGTGAATGGATGGGAACCCAAGGTAGGCTGGACCTAGGGACGCTAGGGCCATAAAGTTCCCCTATATGGAGGTTCACTCGTTTGAACCCTGAAAAGGCGTAACGCCGATAAACTTCCGTGTAATCAGGTTGGTGGACAACCAACCCCGTTATGGGACTTATGTACAGCTGTGGAAGCTACGTACAATTTGGCAAATGGCTTCGCCACGACCCCAGGGAAACTGGGTGAGTGAGGTCTAACTCTTGGAAATTGGAACGCTAAGGATTTTAGCGGTATGAGGGAATCACATTGGATGGCAGACGGCTTCGCCACGACCCCAGGGAAACTGGGTGAGTAAAGTTTAACTCTGGGAAATTAACATCGTGAGGGAATTAACATCGTTAGGGAACTAACATCGTGAGGAAATTAACATCGTGAGGGAATTAACATCGTGAGGAAATTAGCATTGTGAGGAAATCACATGGAACCTCGTTGAGGGAATCTCCGAGGATGGAACCTGGTCGAGGGAAACTCCTATGATGGAACCTTGTTAATGGGAATTCTTCATGCACTCTAGGTCTGATCCCGTAGACCGATCTAGGATTAGGGGTTCAGTCGGTAAGAGGATCTAGCTTATATCATTGGAAGCCCGGGGGTAAGGCATGAGCGCTTATCTATGAAATATTTTTTATGACTTGGTTTAATGAAACTATGATCACTTTATCTTTACCTTTATTTTCTTAACTGCTGTGAATGACTATGTGTACTTATGTGCTTGTGTGCTATGTGTACATATGTGATTCATGTTTTATGTTCGCATGCCTTCTTTATGTGTTCATGTGTTACTGTTTACGTGAACCTAGTTCTTTAATATAAAGTAGGTTATGCCAAAGAACTCTAGGGGGTAGTACGTGTATGGACCTGTTAGGTAGGAACCTTTTAGGTATGAACCTCTTAGGTACGGGCTTCCTCTAGGAGTATGGATTGGATCTAGATTGGATTTAGATCTGGATTGGATTTGGATTGGATTTGGATCTGGATTGGATTTGGATCTGGATTGGATTTGGATTGGATTTGGATTGGACTTGGATTTGGATTTGGATTGGGTTTGGATTGGAATTGGATTTCATGGATTGGATTTCTCATGTATGGATTATGCATGAGTAGGTTTTAACATGTATGGATTATGCATGTCATGGGTTCGCGTCGATCCTAGGGACACTATGCTAGCGAAACTCCCATCAACTTAAAGCCCACATAAGTCCTTGGCAGGCAGTGTGGTTAGGCCCACGTGAACCCTCAACAGGTAGGGTGGTCAGGCCCACGTGAACCCTTAACAGGTGGTGGTGTCCTCTTATTATTATTTACATTATGAGTACGCAACAATGCTCATATCAGCTTCAAGCCCACGTAAGCCCTCGGCGGGTGGTGTGGCTAGGTCCACGTGAACCCTCAATAGGTAGTGGAACCTTCTTTTCGGTTTCGCATTGACCCTAGGTATCCTTGGTGAGCAAAGTCCTATCAATCTTACGCCCAAGTAAACCTTTCACAGGTAGTGTGGTGAGCCCACGTGAACCCTTGACAGGTAGTGGTGAACAAATATATACAAGTTAAGGCTATTGCGTGAAGCCTGGATATTTATAAAACATTCAAGGGTACAACTGGGTGAACCCCTAGGGCTTGAACGTACCCCTAAGCAGGCTACTTTACACATAGCATATGCACGAACAAAGGTTCAAGGATTCAAGCGGAGGAAGACTTACATATCGTGCGGGAAGGAAATTTGATCCTCGGGGGGTAATTCAACATCTCACCATGGAAGGGCTTACATAATGGAATGAGGTCCTCATCTTAAGCTCAAAGGGTGGCAGCCCCAACCTTATGGCTTCAATGGTTGAACCCTGACTTGGATTGACGTGCTAAAAGAAAAGATAAGTTCTACTTTCAATCTTTTACATATTCTCTATCACACATGTTTTCTATGCATACAAGGAAATTTATATAGCAGCCAAAAACATCATTGCGAAGTTCATCTTTTCAAATGGATCATTATCTTCTATCACACATTAATTCATGTTCATCTGGATGTGCGTATCACATGATTTCACACTTGCATGGATTTAACACAAAGGGTCATCATGACATATATTTACTTAAATTATGCATGAGTTTCAAAATTATTTTCAAACTTGCTGGCTGATAGGTACTTAAGCATACTATATGCCTCATAACGTAACCACTTGGAAAGGCATAGTTACAATTGAGGAGGTTTCTATAGCCTTACCTTGGTCCCTCTTGGGGTACGCATATAAGATCATCTGCATAATATGGATTATAGGTTCACTTGGGAAAAGCCCCCATAGTTTATGGGCATGGTTTGGCAAAGTCCCATGGTTTATGGGCACGATTTGGAAAAGTCCTATGGTTTATGGGCACATGTTCATGAAGTCTCGGAAAACTTAACAACATCTTGAGAGGTCCATTGTGATGGGTTCATGGAAATCTCTAAATGTTGTGGCATATGTCTTGAGGAGTGCGTTTGCCAAGGTTCTACATGAGTGTGAAGACAGTAATGGGTTTATTTATACAAAATCATATGCACTCGCATAATCATATTTGCATCTATGCATTATATATCTATGCGCTATGTGCATTATATATGTGAGCTGCTTAGCTCATGTTACTAATCACTCTTTCTAGTTGTCTTGGTAGCACAGGGTTCTGGAAGATTGAAGCCTATATGCAACAGCGGAAGATTCATGGCTTCACCCACAAGGATTCACATATGGAGGCCAACCTCACAAGGAAAAGAAATATATCGAGAAGTCAAGCTATGGTTTTCAAGGAAGAAGGCTGGAAGTTGGTAGGTTCAGGTGGTAGGGATAAAAAGCTCATGATTGGAACTGGTACGCTATGCATAGTCTAAGGTATGTGGAAGGAGTTCATTTAAGGATTCAGATGGGGTACATATGTGGAAGCATTATGTTTCCTGTTTCTTACGCCAAGTTAGCTCATGTAAGCTTGGAAGCATGATGTGGAAGCTATGTATTTCTCTGAGGAAGATAAGGAAGGATTAGATCATGTCATACTTTGGTTCCTTTTGCATTAAAAGGCTACAAGGAACCGGGGGGTAGTTGTTGTGCCCAAAATCCGCATTGGACTTGATTTAAGGCCCATTAAGGTCACGAGTTTGAGTAAGGTAGATATGGATGGATAGGCTGGACTAGGTATGAATGTTTTGGCCCAATATGCCTTGGAAATATACTGAAAGATGAAGATTCTGGCATCTGGTTCGGGATTCATTCATGCAGGGGTTCAGGTGTCTGAACCCCAGATGGAGGTACTGCTGTGTGGGAGACCTGATAGGGGTTCGTGCATGTGAAGGCTTCCAAGCAGGGGTTCACACTCGTACCCCGATAGTCCGCGGGAATTGGCCCAGCAGCCTCCTAAATTGTAGGAGAACGGATATATATCACTCTAACTGACTTTTGGATAACTCCTAAACATCATGGACGACCCAACAAACTCTGTTATGGTGGATAATCATTATATATACATGGATTATGTATATATACATGGATATATGATGGAAAATCATATAAATATGAAGATAATTAAGCTTTTATGGAGGGATAACTACTGGATAAACATATCATCTAGGATAATTAGCTGGATCAGTTCAGTTGAGGAAGATAAATATAAAACATATATGATATATACACTACGTATATATATAGGCGGTTGTACAGTGGAAGGCCAGGGTTCAGGCAGTGTCCTAAGGGAACTATGACTCTTCTTCATCACAAAATAACAAACGGATCAGCATGGTCAGGAGGATAAGGCATATCAAAACGTGGCTGAGCTATCAACAAGGACTCCAAAACCCTAGAACTACATGGGACTTGATTCCTATAAATATAGGATATGTAGGCACTTTGCAAGGGTTGGATCTCACTTCACTTTACATGGATCATGTAGAAAACTTGAGCAATACACATCTCTGGCAGCTGGGATCGACTGAGTAGGAATTACTCCGTCCTTGTTGTCCGGTGACCTTGCAAACTCAGTCCCAAAATCATTACAAACAACCGCCCACTCTGGCAGTTGAACGCCGGGCTGTAAACGCTTGAACGCCGATTCTGCAGCCGGAAATCAAGCGATTCATCCGTTATTTCAGCGATATTCTCTCGAAGTGTTGTACCAAATTCCTCTCACAACAAATATCAATATAATTTTTTAGCAATTTGGGATATTTTTATTAGTGGAAATTAATGTGAATGCAGGGGGGTCCACTATTATTACTTGAGAAATTAAATAATGAGGTAAAGAAGCATTGAAAAACCAAAAATCAATTAAATAACTAAGAATAAATGTTGAAAACAAGAAAATATTTAATACTTAACCATAGCCCTAAGGGCTATAGTTAGCATTTCCCTTTTTTATATGCCAGGTTCATTATTTAGCATTAACTCTACAGGTAAAGCTATTATTGATGAAATTATTAAAAATATTTTATTCAGTGTTTTATAGAGGAGCCAAAAGAATCAAATGAATAAATAGCTCCGACAATGTAGGGTCACGGTTGACCACGTGGCAGACAGCATCGTCTAACATCCGACGTGGGACCCATCAATAGCAAGAGACAGTGAGGGTTGAAGCCGGTTAAGGTGGCCCCATCACATGGGTCCATCTATCTTCACCATCCTCCCATTTTAATACTCCCTGTATGCTCTTCCATAATGCATTAAACAACTACAACTACAAGCATCAATATTTTATTGCCAAAGAAGGATTTATTGAAAAATTAAAACTAAAATTAGTTTGTGATATTTCCTGTGTCCCATCCATTTATTTAGATTTTTTTGTCACTTTTTGGCACGCATTTTTAGGTGAATTTTAAGGATAGTTCCATAACTTATTTTTAAAATTTTCTTTTTTTTATAAAAATAGGATTATTCTATTTTTATACAAAAAAAGAAACTTTCAAAAATAAGTTATGAAACTATCCTTAAAATCCATCTTCTTTTTTTTTGAAAAACAGAGGAGTTAATTCAATAATAAAAAGCCATACGGCATCTACAATAATGATCGAGTCGAACAAACAGAAAATTGCAATCGCCTGTCATGAGACAGTTAAACGATATTTTGAAGATAATGTATTTATAAATACAGGTACCCGCTTCGTGCATCCTCGTTTGATAACTGGTACCCACTTCATCATACCCCGAAGGAGCTATTGTTTGAGCTATCGACCAGAACTGCAATCCCATACAAATTTTCATCACCAAATCAAAAACCCGCGCTCACACTTAAGGAGCGAAAATCAAAGCTCTCACAAAGAAGAGAAACAATCCGAAAATACAATCAACAACCGAATAAAAACAAACTGAAAATACAAAAAAGTTCAAAAAAAACTTAGATCTGACAAACGGCGGCTAACTCTCGAAATCCTCGCTTGAATCGAAGAAGAAAGAAGGCCAAAAGCTCCGATAATATAAATCTACGAAAGAAATCCAAAGCAAATCAAATGATAAAAATCCTTACCCGAAAAGAAAAATTATTGAAGGAGGCAACACAAACAAAATAAAAGGAAGAATTTGGGGCTTTCCACCGGAAAAACCGGTGGAAGCCCCGCCGGTTATGTGCAGGAGACGACGGGAGGGAGAAAGGGAGAGAAAGGAGAAAGGGAGAGAAAGTTAAACTCTAACTAAGATAGTTCTTAAAATCCATCTTCAAATGCGTATCGATAACATATTTTGAAACGATAACAATTGGGCGGGACGGAGGGAGTAGCAGTTAATGTCAATTTGATAAAAAGAATGCCGAATGAATAAATTATCCATAT
Source organism: Kitagawia praeruptora (assembly GCA_037693485.1). Classification (NCBI taxonomy): domain Eukaryota; kingdom Viridiplantae; phylum Streptophyta; class Magnoliopsida; order Apiales; family Apiaceae; genus Kitagawia; species Kitagawia praeruptora. Next base: position 87,180,029 of record CM075350.1, read on the forward strand.
TTTATTGACTGACGGGATATATAAGTTTTAATTAATTCAGTAATTATAGAATTAGAATTAGAATGGCTGTGTGTAAAATAAATACCAGTACAAAGTCTATCCGTAAAAAGTCGGCTACGTACATGTTGCCGTTATCGGCGGCTCCGGTAACTTTCGGCCTAGTACCAGACGAACCTACCAGTACATATATGCTACAGAATATGGCTCCTCCATACCTCCATTAATTCACTATATATATTAGTATCAAATTTTCTAAGTTTCCTTCAATCCATTTTACGGATATTATGTATTTTTTTTACAAATATATATATATTCCTTGTCAAAGAAAAAAAAAGAATCCAGGAGAATCAAAATCAAGAATGTAGTAATATTTTACGGATATTATATAATATATATAGACAGAAGAAGTCCTATCCTCTCGCATTTTAATTGTTAAGATTTTAAAATTATATGTATTATTCTAAGAAGAATGTATTGGATAAATTACTGTGCTAGAGATACGAGCTTCTCTGCAGGCGATTACGCCATCTAAATCAATTTTTCACAACTTCTCTTAGCTAGAGTTGTGCATGCATCTTCGATATGCTCATATACAATGTACGTAGCCTTTTTAAATAGCATTGCCTTAAGTAAGCAAACAGAGTAGATATATATGAAAACTATAGTAATATATAGGGACAAAGGACAGAATTACCGAATAAAAAATATGTTGTGACAGGAACCGCAAACGCACATTCATGACCATATATAGCAATCTATTACCTATTTGGTAATGGAGTAAAGATATTACGCATTTGGTAATGAGTAATACATGTATTTCAATTTTACATATATTAAAAATATTCTATTACGTATTTTTCAAATGGATAATCTATTATCCATTTAATTGTGGGATGGATAATAATTTATTATGCATTTTTTAGATGGGTAATGGTAATTATCTTTTTTTTGATAAATATATATTTACAAACTGTTGGGGAATTGGGTGATAACTTGGATTTTTCTGAAGTCGTGTGATCACTTTCAGATTGAAGTTATTTGTGGTTCACCCAAATAATTCAATCGGATAAAATCAGAAAATCTGCAAGAAGAGAGAATGAATTTTGCTGTGTATTTCAAAATGAACCTCTGTATAAAATGATCAATGTCACACCTATTTATAGATGTCAACAGATGTGTCTTTTGCCAATAGACACACCTCAAGATGTGTCTTTTCCAATAGACACATCTCATTTCCAACAGTCATGTCCAATGCCAATAGACACACCTCAAGGTGTGTCTTTTCCAATAGACACACCTCATCTGATGCCAATAGACATGTCCCATAAGCAATAATTCTGAAATCATAACGAACTCGAACAGAGCATGCACTCCGCATTCTCCTGACTTGTTCGATGTAGCATTACGATTACATTGATCAACTAGCCAATCCAATTACACTAAAATATCCAACAATCCTCCCCCATTTTAGCGTAATCCATGATTAACTAAACAAAATCACAACAAACGACAAACTTATGCATAAATGAAATATCGTGACGATTGAATTTCACATTAGTATATTACACATTCCAAATATTCGAATATCAAGGTATCACTATGGATTGAACCTTGGTTATTCATAGTGAATACATGAAGATAATATACACATAAATTTACATTCTCAAATGTTCTTACTTGACACTATCTTTTACTAGCCTAGTGTCCTAATCCTTCATAAGCATATCAAAGCCAAGTCCTAGCTTCTTGAAGCGGCTAAACTTCATGCTCATATAGGTAGTTCTTTTATTCTCGCACCTGCATATGCAATTTTTCAAAAGAACTATTAAGAAGATAAACTTCAACCTCCTTAACTTGCAGGTCTGAACACATACCTTGGGATGATGCTTTAATGTGTTCCAATCTCTAAATGTTAAGCTTTCCACATTGAATTCAGCACCTAATGTCATATTAGATGGGAATTGGGTATCTCAACATGAGAGGTTATTCGATGGACTTTAATCCCATCCCTACAGCCGACTTGTGCACAAGATCTCTACTCAACCCTTTGGTTAGATGATCGGCTAAATTATGTTGAGTTCTTATAAACTCCACTGATATAACACCATGCGTGATAAGCTCACGAATCATGCTGTGTCTAACACCTAAGTGTCTAGACTTGCCTTTGAACACTTGTCTATAAGCATTAGACAAGGCAGACTCACTATCACATCTGATAGATATGGGAGATATCGGTTTAGGCCACAATGGAATCTCATAAATCAGATTTCTTAGCCATTCAGCTTCTTTACCAGCCGCTGATAATGCCACAAATTCAGATTCCATCGTTGAATCAGTAATGCAACTTTGTTTCTTTGATGCCCAAGAGATAGCACCTCCCCCAAGAAGGAATACCCATCCACTTGTGGAAGAATGATCTTCCTTATTGGAAATCCAACTTGCATCTGAATGACCTTCAATAACCGAAGGAAATCCAGTATATGTCAAACCATAATTCATGGTTCCTTTCAAGTATTTGAACACTCGGCTTAAGGCTTGCCAATGATGTGTACTTGGCTTGCTAGTATACCTACTAAGCTTTCCAACAGCATAGGCAATATCTGGCCTAGTGCTTATCATGGCATACATGAGACTACCAATAGCCCTTGAGTATTCAAGTTGAGATACTGCAACACCTGTATTAGGTAGGAGTTTAATACTAGGATCAAGAGGAGTGCTAACAGGAGAACAATCCTTAAAGTTAAATCTTTTAAGAATCTTCTCAATATAATGAGATTGAGAAATTGAAATGCCATTGTTCTCTCGTTTGATCCTTATACCAAGAATCACCTCAGCCTCCCCCATGTCTTTCATATCAAAATTAGATGACAAGAACTTCTTGGTTTTATCCACTTGATTTTGGTCAGTCCCAAAAATCAACATGTCATCCACATATAAACAAATTATAACTCCCTTACCAGAAGCATCAAATTTGCTATATACACACTTGTCTGCTTGGTTAAGAAAATAACCGTTAGACAAGACCACAGTATCAAATTTATCATGCCAATCCTTTGGTGCTTGTTTCAGACCATAAATTGATTTCTTCAATTTACACACCTTGTTCTCACAACCAGGCATAACAAACCCTTCGGGTTGTTTCATATAAATCTCTTCATCTAATTCACCATTCAAGAATGCAGTTTTCACATCCATTTGGTGAATGACAAGGTTGTGTATAGCAGCAAGTGCTATTAACAACCTAATAGTGGAGGTTCTAGCAACAGGAGCATAAGTATCAAAATAGTCAATCCCTTCTTTTTGTCTAAAACCTTGGATCACCAATCTGGCTTTAAACTTATCTATGGTACCGTCCACCTTCATTTTCCTTTTGAAGATCCATCTATTTCCCAATGCTTTACAGCCAGGGGGCAGATCACTCAATTCCCAAGTATTATTATTCATGATAGAATCCATTTCATCTTGGATAGCTTCTTTCCAGAATGCAACATCCCTAGATTTCATAGCTTCGCTAAAAGTATTTGGATCCTCCTCAATAAGAAAACAATATTGGTATTGATATTCAATTTCATCTCTAGAGCCTTCTACTAGATAAAGATGAAAATCATCTCCAAAAGACTTTGCCTTTCTAGCTCTAGTGCTTCTCCTTGGTTCAGACGGTCCATTCACATCTTCAGTAGAAACCGAGTTCCTACTAGAAGAAATCTGAAGCATGTCCCTTGGTCTAGGTATAGATGTAAATCTATTTTCATCAAAAATAGCATCTCTTGACTCGATAATCGAGTTCACAGATACATAGTCATTAGATTCTAACACATAGAATCTATATGCTATAGAATGCTCAGCATAACCAACAAATATGCAATCTATACCTCGTTCACCCAAGTTTCTTCTTTTGGGTTCAGTGAGTCTTACAACTGCTCTACATCCCCAAACTCTCAGAAAACTCAATTTTGGTGACTCTTTATACCAAAGTTCATAAGGGGTAATCTTATTCCTCTTACTAGGAATTCGATTCAATAAGTAACAGGCTGTCAACATAGCCTCACCCCAAAATCCCTCACTCAAACCCGAGTAGGCCAGATAACAAGGAATTAACCATTTCTTTCAAAGTCCTATTCTTTCGCTCTGCCACACCATTTTGCTGTGGTGTATAAGGAGCCGTGGTTTGATGTATTATACCAGTAGATTGAAAATAAACCGGATCATAATACTCACCTCCTCTATCAGTACGTAGATTTTTAATCATGGTACTCTGATGTAGCTCTACTTCTTCTTTAAAAATTTTAAAGAAGTCAAGAGCTTCATCCTTAGCATGCAATAAATATACATAGCAATATCTAGTAACATCATCAATAAAAGTAACTACATACTTTTTATTTCCTAATGATGGTGTAGAATGGAAATCACACAAATCACTATGTATTAATTCTAAAAAACCAGACACCCTATTAACCTCCTTAAAGGGCTTTCTTGTTATCTTTGTCAACATGCATGTTTTGCATTTTTCATTGTCTAAATCAATAGCAGGTATGAGACTCATTTTAGACATATCCTTTATTCTTTTGTAATGTACATGTCCTAGTCTAGCATGCCATAATTCTGGTTTGTTCAAATTATTGCTAGTACTAGTAGAAGCCATGCAAGCAGATTCATCAATAAATGGAGTATTAACATTCAACATAAACATGCCATTACACAAATAGCCAAAGCCAACAAAAGAGCCATGTTTTGACAATATATATTTGTCACTTTCATAAACTTGTTTATATCCACAATTGTTCAATACAACACCAGACAAGAGATTCTTACGAATCCCAGGAACATACAACACTTTATTTAATAATATACATTTGCCAGAAGTAAAAACTATCTTGACATTTCCTAGTCCTTTGATCGGTTCAGTTGCAACATTTCCCATCTTTAAGATAGATCCATCTTCGATTGGTTGAAAGTCTATGAACCAACGAAGATCTTTGCATACATGACTCGTTGCTCCTGAATCAATCCACCAAGCAACATTGTCATCCTGCACATAAAATGCCTCAGATATTAGTGACACATAATTCTGACTAGAATTACAATTTTGCATTAAAATCTGACCTTGTTGCAATTCTGGATCCTTGGATCCACTTGGACCAGCATTTTGCTTTTCTTGCTTGCCTTTACCAACCCGACAATCCTTCTTGAAATGTCCAGGTTTGCCACACTTCCAACATGCCATCTTAGGCTTTTTGTTGGAAGAATTGTTGTTGTTTCCTTTAAACTTTCGTTTATCACCCTTGCCATACTTAGAATTCTTTGAAGATCCACCATCTTCAACCATATTCACAGAAGAGTTACTGACTTGGTTCTTGCCCTTAGGATTATTCTCAATTTCTTGAGTCCTCAAAGCCTCTTCAATTCTGAAGTGACTTCCAAGTTGAACCAGAGTCATATCCTCTTTGTTATGTTTCAAAGAGTGTTTAAAATCCTTCCATGATGGTGGTAGTTTGTCTATAACACCAGAAACTGAGATAGATTCATCCATCTTCAAATTGTGTTGGGCAAACTGTCCCAGAATTCTTAACAATTCATTGTATTGTTCCATCACAGGTCTAGAGTCGACCATTTTGTAATTCATAAAATTACTGACCAGAAACTTCTTACTGGAAGCATCTTCTGCCATGTATTTGGATTCAAGAGAATCCCACAATTCTTTTGCTGACTCAACATTTTGATATACATCGAAAAGGGAATCAGACATACCGTTTAAGATGTGGCCGCGGCATATGTAATCAGCGTTTTCCCATTTGCAACGCCTCCTTGTTTGTTCAGCGGTTTCATCCTCAACCACTTCTGGAATGGGGGTACTCAGAACATATACAACCTTCAGCGTTGTCAATAGAAAATGCATCTTCTTTTGCCATCTTCTAAAATCTTGACCCTCAAACTTGTCCAACTTTGCAAACTTGCTTGTCATGTCTCTTGCAGATTCTGAGTTTGCCATCTTCAGAAAATAGATAACTTCAATCTTTGTTGGGGAATTGGGTGATAACTTGGATTTTTCTGAAGTCGTGTGATCACTTTCAGATTGAAGTTATTTGTGGTTCACCCAAATAATTCAATCGGATAAAATCAGAAAATCTGCAAGAAGAGAGAATGAATTTTGCTGTGTATTTCAAAATGAACCTCTGTATAAAATGATCAATGTCACACCTATTTATAGATGTCAACAGATGTGTCTTTTGCCAATAGACACACCTCAAGATGTGTCTTTTCCAATAGACACATCTCATTTCCAACAGTCATGTCCAATGCCAATAGACACACCTCAAGGTGTGTCTTTTCCAATAGACACACCTCATCTGATGCCAATAGACATGTCCCATAAGCAATAATTCTGAAATCATAACGAACTCGAACAGAGCATGCACTCCGCATTCTCCTGACTTGTTCGATGTAGCATTACGATTACATTGATCAACTAGCCAATCCAATTACACTAAAATATCCAACACAAACATTATTAAAAAAAATTATAATCAAATGTTCAATTCATATAGTATTTTTTTAACGAGTCCGGCGGCCTGGTTTCTAAAAAATCGGGGGTCAGCTCCGATTTTTTAAAAATTAGGATAAATTAAGATTTTGGGTTTAGGACTTAGGGTCCTAAAACCTAAAACCTAAACCCTAAGTCCGTGTACGGTTTATTTGTTATTTTAAATAAATCTAAAACTCAAAATGGAAAAGTTGAACCCCAAAAATTAATCGTTGAACCCCTAAGTAAATACATATAAATTTAGTAATTTTAATTAAAAATTTTAATATTTTTAAACCCCAAATATTGGAACCCGTTGAAGCCCGAATAGAATTATTTAACCCTAAATATTAAGCTATTATGCATTTAATGTTTGGGTATTAAGGTGTTACGCATTTGTTATACGGTAATATTTTTTTGTTACCCACCTAAGTCATGCGTAATAGTGGGATTTGTTTTTTTTTTTGTTATGCATTTTGTATATACGTAACAAGGATTAAGCAGTTACCAAATTCGTAACAAAGTGGTATTATTCATGATAAGATATGCAAAATGTGTTATTTTGATAATAGGAGTAGTGATTAATCGGTAGAATTGTCATTTTTCAATATATAGCTTTAAAAAAAACTATACTATTAAATAGTAATTAGTGCGAGTGCCAGCAATTTCGTCTGACGATTAATATTTACAAAGTTACAAATGATCTAATTACTTGTGTAAAACAATCGTACACAGAAAAGTCCATACAAACTAAAGATAGTTAGTAAGTTACGTGTCTAATCGATTGTAAAAACATTCAAAGGTGATCACCATTCTATTCTTCAACAAGTTTTCGAAAGGAGATTCACTGACTACAAATGGTAAGTCAGCGTCTTTTTGACATGCATGCACATAATAATTTACTAGTGTCATACATTAATAAACTGGAATCAATCGATAAAAGTGAGTGTAATTTCATTATTGGTACGTCTAAAGATAAGAGGAGGAGAAAGAGGAAATGCACGTTTACCAAATTGTGCGAGATTATTATTTGATTTGATTTGTACTCGGCAAAAAGCTTGGAATTGAGTTTGAATTCAATAGAGTTTTAAATTTTAAATTTTGAAATTTAATCCGTAAAATTGATATATTTAAGTTTTACTCGAAAATTTGAATCTATTTCATTGACAATTACTTTATGAAAGATTCGATTCAAGTTCAACTTGATTAAATATATAACTAATGATTTTTTATATAAAAGTATATTTTTATAATTGACAAATGCTTTCTACGCACAAATAATTCACAAATTATTTGACTCATATTATTTAGATTGATGAAATAGTGATCTTTTATACGTACTTGATTTCAAACCTACTTCTAGTCGATGAAACTCAAGTAATCTCGTAAAATGAATTTGAATATATTTTAATTTTAAATATTTAAGGAGATCAAACATATTGTCAATGTTCTTAATTTTATTATTAAATCTTGCCCATCTGAAAATGGCTGTACGTTAAATGTTAGACGATTGCAATGTGACACAGCTAGATTTGAGTAAAATTAAACAGTGACCAATCCTCTAAACCAATTCCGTCGTCATGTGTGGCTATGGTACGTAAGATTTATAGTGCATCATAAAATTTTAAATTAAATTACCAACAAATTCTAATTCAGTTGGTATGATTTTGCCTTGTACTACGCGATTGTCCTACACGAGATCAAGGGGTTCGATTTTCCTCTAATAAAAGAGATTTGATTCTTAGAGGGTGATACTACTCGAAAACTATAAAGCTTTCTTATGAAATGCAAATTTATCTAACATATATGGGGTGACACTTTTTATTAAAAAAAATTGATATCTGCTCTGAAATATGTATGGTTTGTCCGACCAAATTTTATATTTAAATAAATTAAATTAACTACCATAAACATATTAGTACAATTTAGTAATTTACAGTCAGGCAATGCACGGTACAATGGTCAAACACTCAAACACTTGAAAACAGTAATCTGCAACCACGGTATAAAGCAAAAGAAAAGAGAAAATAATTACTAGTACTAAATTTATGAGTTGATCAGCCGGCAATTTCGTACACGACACGAAAATCACGGGTTTGTATTGACCTTTGTGGTACACGAATACGAAAATACACGAACACGAAATTACACAGATGAATTTAGTGTTGGTTTTGGGTTTATCCTTGGATACAAGACACGAAACGAAAATACACGAAATAAATAAATATTTAAATAATTTTATTAAAATTATTTGAATACATATTTTAAAATGATATTTTATATATAATTTTTACATAAGATAAATGCAAAATAGTTTCAAATTTTAGTTTCACAAGACTTAAGCACACTAGGAATGACAAAAAAAAATCGATCCGACGGATACCCGATCCAATTCGACCCGATTGGATCTTACCGAACCGGATTTTTTGGATTTGGATTTTATTTTTAAACCCGAAATAATTTGGATTTATCCAATCCGATCCAAACCCGAAATCCAAAACCCGATTCAAAACCCAAACCTGAAAAAAACCCGACATATATATTATAATTTATTCCTTATAAATAAATACCCATTACTTAGGCCCAGCCCAATTACTCAATTAAGTTAGAGTGGATATGTAGCATGGTGTAACTTGGACTTATTTATTTTTATGTCTCTGGAATCTTAGAATCTGAATATTTATTTGTAATTGTAATTTTAATTTTTATGAAATTTAGCTTAAAAAATATTACAATTTATTTACAAGAATTCAAAAATTCGGGTTTGGATAAATCCGAACCCGATCCAAACTCGGTGGATCGGGTTTGGATTTTGAATTTCCAAATCCAATTGGATTTGGATTAAAGATTTGGGTTTGGATTTGGATATTACAGATATCCAATCCGATCTAACCCGTTGCCATCCCTAAAGCACACTTCATTCCTTATGACATATTGACTTAAAGCTCGATTAATAAAAAATTAATATTTAAATATTTTTATTTTTATTCAAAAATTACACGAAACACGACACGAAACGTACATGAAATGAAGGTATACGAAACGAAATGAATCCATAACGAGTCGGTATTGAATTTAGCGTTACATAGACGAAACACGAAAGTACGCGACACGAAAACGAACCGGGCCTACTTAGGTCTACTTATGAGTGAGATTCACATATTCACCTGGTCAACCAAACACCGCACCCTCCAGAATTAATCTACCAGCCCTTGAATTACAATTATTAAACCCGGTCAACCAGACATGTTCAGACTACTAACCAGTAACGTCATGCTCCTCTCTCCTTCTATTATTTACTTTTGTGCAGTACCTTCCCTTAATTATTTACACATATTATAAATTATTAATTCAACTCAATTTAATTTAATACAATACACACTAGTGTTGGCTGTGTTGCTACTCTATTACTCTGAGGTGTGTTCACTTTGAAAGAATTGAATGGGGTAGAAATGAAATGAAAATTGTAAACAAAATTTATGAAGAAAGAGGGATGTTGGGAGAAATAATGAACAAATATGAGGGAGAAGAAGTTTTTTATGATGAAGATTGGGAATGAAGCATTCCTTCCAAAACATGTGGGTTAGAATTCTAGTTCAAATTATTTGGAGAGGAATGAAGCAAGTAATGAAATTTATAAACACTTTCCCCAATCTCTCCTAAATGATAGTATAAATTTCATTTCATTCTCCCCTCATTCCATTCAATCCAAGTGAACATAGCCCTAGAGTTCTAGTACGGAGTATTATATAACCCTCCCCCTCCCACCATCCTAAACCTACAAACACCAAATTAACAATGGACAAAAACGATCATTTCTCCTACCCTCCCGACTCCGACTTAGACCTCAGCTTCACTAGCTGCGCTTCGGCCGCTACCACCACCACCTTCTCCTCCTCCGCTCGTAGCAGTCTCGCTCGTAGCAGCCTTACTCTCAGCTTCAATGAATCTCGTCTTTCTTCGACTACCACTGCCTCTCCCTCTACTTCTATTCCTAACCTCCACTCTCGCCCTCACCGCCAATCTGACCCTAACTGGTCAGCCATCAAGACCGCTACCAATCTCTCCTCCGACAACACTCTCCATCTCCGTCATTTCAAGCTTCTCCGCCACCTCGGATCCGGTAATCTTGGCCGTGTCTTTCTTTGCCGTTTGCGTGACAATGATCATGCAAATTTTGCCCTAAAGGTCATTGATAGAGACTCACTCACTTCTAAGAAAATCTGCCACGTGGAAACCGAGGCACAGATTCTCTCCACGCTAGACCACCCTTTTCTTCCTACGCTCTACGCTCATCTCCAAGTCTCTCATTATACTTGCCTTCTTATTGATTATTGCCCTAACGGTGACCTACATTCCTTGCTCCACAAGCAACCCGGTAACCGACTACCCATTGCTTCGGTCAAGTTTTATGCTGCGCAAGTATTGGTTGCTTTAGAGTACTTGCATGCAAATGGTATTGTTTACCGTGATCTGAAACCCGAAAATATTTTAATCCGTGAAGATGGTCACATTATGTTATCCGATTTTGATCTATGTTTCAATGCTGCGGTGGATCCCAAATTGGAACATACAACTCAAGTTCACAACAAGCTCAGGTTACGAAACAACTGTTTTCGTAACCAGAGACCTATCGAGCAGGTTGTGACCGAATTTGTCGCGGAGCCGACGAATGCGTTTTCGAAATCTTGCGTGGGAACACATGAATATCTAGCACCAGAGTTGGTCAATGGAAGTGGTCACGGTAACGGAGTTGACTGGTGGGCATTTGGAATTTTAGTATATGAGATGTTGTATGGAACGACGCCGTTTAAAGGAGCGAGTAAAGAGTCAACCCTGCGCAACATAGCATCTGCTAGAGGTGCGTTGTTTAATGAACAAGAGAATGAAGAAGTTAAAGACTTGATAGAGAAGTTGTTAGTGAAAGATCCGAGGAGAAGGCTAGGATGCGCCAGGGGTGCAACGGATATTAAACGACACGCATTTTTTAACGGAGTAAATTGGCCGTTAATCCGTACATATCCAGCACCGGAAGTACGTGGAATAAACTTCAAGAGGAGTAAGTCGCACGTGAGCGGTATGGCATTACAGAAGAGAAAGCAGTGGTGGAAAAAAGGGCTTAGTTTTTTCGTGGGGAAAAATAAATTTAATTTGAATTCGAATCATAATTATTATTGTTCGATTAATAGTAATAAGGTTCGGAAACATGTATGATTTCATACTGTTTCCCGACTTATTATTATTATTGAAGTTAATTTGTATATGTAGGAAGTGAGGAGATACATCAATTTTGTTGAGTGGTTTGTTTCCAACCCGAACTGAATTGAAATACATGTTTAAATTTCTTACGTTTAGTTGAAAATCAGAATGAAAATTGAGTTGTATTTCAGTTTTTGTCTTATACAGATAGTTGTTGGTATTCTGGTTTCTTGTGAGTTCTTGAATGTACAATTTAATTCATTTTTGTCGGTGTATATCTTTTGTTTTTTTTTTTTACATTTTATATCACTGAACTGCTAGTTATAAGTATTAAATATATATGAGTATAAGATCATTGAACTTCCCCAACATCTTAAGGTTTTGGATGAAACGGTTTTTAACAATAAGTTCTGGAGCTAATGGATTTATTTGCTATGTTTCATGTATACCCCTAAAGTTGAAATCGAAAACCTGCTAAACTTAAACAAATTTGATATAACATTACACTTGTCAGTAAGAGATAGATTTCTAGTTGTGCAGTTGATTACATGTGAAAAGAGCAGACATATTACGGTAATTAATTTTAAAAAGAAACGCGTGTTCCGCATCTGGCATTTTCGTGAAGTGAACGTCGAAGATTATTTAGCAGAAGTCGTACCGTTTCAAATTAAAATATTCCAGGTATGTGCTATTACACTGAACTTTCTATTAAGAAGAAGAAAGATGTTATTTATATCACAGAAAGTCTGGCCCAGTGCAAGCAGATGGTACATGTGGAGGGAAGAAAATTAGATCCTTGATTTGGGGAAGGAATACGGAATATTTAACATGATGACGACTTAGTGAAGATCAATCTGGCTCGAAATTTGATGATATGAAGTAATTAATACTAGTTCATGGGGCGTAGTTTACCTAATACAGGAAGTTTCTGATGAAAATTGCAGTTTAGCTGCAAGAACAATTCCCCATTACAATACTGCCAATTGCTGCTACAAATATTGCTCTGTTTCCTAGAGCCGCATCAACAACTCCACTAGCTAGGTTATATAAATCATCTTCTTCAAGAATTTAAGGATATCGAAAAATGCAATAATCCCTTGACAGTTTCATATAGAAATCACATTGTTACAAATAACAGAACATACTTATTTTAACAAATACCTTATACAACCCATGGCATATAATTGGAGTAACAAATTTGGGTACTCCTTTCTGACAACAATAATTTAAATAACCGGCCAGATGATAACAATTTTTCCAACCTTTCCTCGGTAGCAGGCTCTCCTCGGTTAATAAGGGTAGATAGCGTTTATTTACAAAAATGCAATTGCTCTATTCTCGCTTATTTACCAGGATCAGACGGGATAAATTAGCAGAACTGTTCATATAATGCCCTGTGTAAATTAATATAACATTCGAATTCATAAGAAGCTTATGAATTGAAGAAACCTCCTGAAATCTGCTTTTCAAGATCAAATTGGCGTACTCTGAAATTGGTGTTAGCGCGATAAAATTTTCATCTGGGAATTCCTCACAGTTTTAAATTGGGGGTCTGGGTTCCAAAATATGACCAGAATCATGATGTCTGCTTTAACTTTTGACTGAACTAGCTCCTGTGTTGTTTTGTGACATAACCTTCGATGAAAGAAATGTTTTGCTAGTTTAGGCCTCACGTCTATCCTCAGTTAATAAGCGAGGATAGAGTATTGGTTTTTTTAAATCATTGCTATCAAACTAGCCTAGCCTCGCTTTTTTTTTTTTTTTTTTAAATCAGCCTAGCCTCGCTTATTCACCAGGAAAAGGATGGAAAATTTGAGGCCGCTGGATAGTCGATCCAACTGCTGAAGCTGTATGTTATTTAACTGGTCCACGACAATCGACTTCCCAGCAGTTGAGAAGCTGTATGTTATTTGATTAGTCCCAGATAATCCTACTGTCAGAAAACAGGACCCAGCATATTATGGACTTAAAGATCAATATAGCTCTCTATCTGCTCCGGCTGTTAGGCAGAGGTCGGGGTTATTTTGATTGATTTTTAATATGAGAGAATATTTTGAGAAGTTTAAGGATGCAGGTTATAGTGAAAGATTTTGTTGTGGTCTTGTGGATTTAATTTTTTTTTTTTTGGCAGATTCTTTGTTGCTGAACTATACAGCAAGACTTTGTTTATTCTAACTAGATCAAGGCTGTAGCATGAAAACATTTCAGTACGTAATGTTAACAAGGGGACTTATAATCAAATGATACCATACAGAAGATTTAAGTATTGCCACCATTGCTCTTACTACTGGCCAGAGGGATACTTCAATCTATATACCACAGACTTCCGATAAGTTTAAGGACACAAGCAGCAGTGAAAGATTTTGATGTAGATTATAAAGAAGTTATGAGATTCTTTTGTTGCGGAATAATAGAGCAAGATATTGTTTATTTTAAGACTAGGTCAAACTGTGCAGAAATAATACTAAATCAAAGTTAACATGGGTTGTCTGCACTAGTAGCCTGAACTTAAAGAATCAAAGAAATTTCAGTTGCTCAACTGGTATTACGAACGCACCTCAAAAGAAATGTGATAAACAAACAAAATGCAACTAGACAGGCGATGCAAGTTTCTGCTACTAATACTACTACTATCTAATCAAGAGAGATTTATATTGATATTATGTTGAAAATTTATTTCCGTTCTGTACATTATCAATGATGCAAATTATACCAAATGCATAAAGCTAAGGTCCATTTTCCTGCATAATCGAAATAAGGAATAATTGCATACAACGATATTAAATTGATTTCCCCTTCATCACTTTCCTTTCTGGATTAGAAGGGATGGATCGTATAGTTCTTTAATTTTGATGTAAATTATCATTGGCCTGTGACATTACTCTTCATAATAGTGCGCTAACATGTTCTTACATAGTGAACATGGTGGTCACAAAAAACAAGAATGGATTCTGGTATGTATGCTAGCTAATTTTCTGTTTACCTTCCGAGTTTGTGTTTTTTCTTTTTGAATAATTAGTCTTATATGCCTTACAATGTTCATCTGTTCTGATAAATCTCCGAGTTTGTTGTTCTCTCTAAAACCTTAGAGAAAGGTCCAACCGGATCTTTATGTTATATTCTAACAAGTATTAATGGTCACAGATTTATTGATCCAAAAAATGATAGATCTCAGATACATATAGTTTTGAACAGTGAATTATATTCGGAGCAGCAGCGGTGGTGGTTATATACTCTTCATGATGGTGGTCCAGGCTTCCAGCCCATGGGTTCATCAGTCAACCTTAGCTACAAGGTCTCCTCTTTGGTCAGGTGCTGTACATGAGAGTCCCAGTAATATGTTCCAAAAGAACTACTCCAAAACTGTAAATAAAACATTTGTGTCACTCTAATTGTGTATTCATATTCTGAAATGACAGACAGACAACATACATCAAGTATCATAGCATGTTTCTAATAGAAGCTACTCCCTCCGTCCCTAAATATCATTCCTGTTTTGACTGGACACGTTTGCCAACGCGTACTTTTGATCGTTAATATCTTTAATTTTGTATTAGTTTTAAATATAAAAACTTCACTGTATTAAAGTACTCATAAATACGAATTCAACAAGATCACTCATGACTATATTCCGTCTTATAGATTAGACATAAATTAGTAATTTGTCTCATGTTATGAACAGGACCGACATTTCAAATAAGAAAAACAATGTGAGACAGAGGGAGTATCATATTAATCTCTTCACAAGACTGGTTTGGTTCATAAATGGAAGTATGAAAGAGAAAGCAGCATCTAAAGAATATATATTTTTACTTAAAGTCGAAAATAAAAATGAACATTTAGATTAAAATGTGTTACAGATTATCTGAATGTATTTATACCTGGGCCAAAATAGCCCATACAAACCAGCAACCGCAGACATGAGACATATTGGATATGTGATCAATTAACTTTGCCAAGACAATATCCTTAACATGAGCCTGAAACGTCCAGAAAGATGTTAGATATTATGTCATGGTGAATAATTTCGGAGAAAGTGCATTGTACCAAGTAGGATAGTATGACATAGGTCGCATACCAGGATGCTCATCAACTCGCAAGTTCCCTAGAAATTTCACCAGTAAGTATCGGAGTTTCCAACATCTGCAAGTTCCCTAGAAATTGTTCCTGAAAGAGTTTTATGATTTTAATTTAGTTCAAGTGCATAAAGATTTAGAAGATTAGATAATTCAACAGGGAGGCTTCTGCTCAAGGGACTGACAACTATTTAAACTATGACATATTTTTGTACATGATTTATTTGACTCAAGGCTTAAGAAACTCATCTTCAAGACATAATTTAACCACTCAAATTATTTACGAAAAGACATACCTCCGAGAAGGAGGTTTGTCAAAATGTGAAGCGATTGCAGATAAGTTAAATGGCCTAGCTCTTTTGAGATCAATCTAGTATGACTACTCTATAGAAATCTATCTAAACTGCTTTTATAAAATTCCTATTTCTCACAGGATCATTCCATTTAAGCAGTTTGTATAACGTACAACCTGCTCAACTTGTTCACTTTCTAAGCTCTTTAAGAAGAATTTTCATGTATTCCATGAATCCCAAACTAGTGAAGTTACCGATGTTGGGAAGAAATAGAACGATAGTACAGGTTTGAAAATTGTCCAAAGAATCAAGTTCATAAAATTCTTAAGCCTTTGGATCTCTGCAGGAAATGTTTCATACAGTCTATTCTCTGCCAGACCAGAAATCTTTTGTTTCTTCTATTCAGCCAACTCACCATACACCAGCTGTGACTTCACCAACACAGTTGCACAAGAGATCTCTAAGTTATTTAAAAATGAAAGAGAGAAAACACACTGATCTTATTCATTAACTGCAAAACAGATTACAACCTATAAACTTCAGAGAAAATAACTTCTCCTAATAACATGGCTACAACTGCACAACTGCTCAACTGCTAATATAAACTGCATAACTGATTCCTAAAACTTAAATAACAATTTAACACATAATAACATTTATTTTTCAGTTCTAAAGCACATTTTAACACTCCTCCTTGCTTTAGGAGCTGCAAACACCAATCCTTTTCCTGAGAAACTTGTTGGTCCCGTAAAGTATTGCAGAAGGGGGTTGAATGCAATACTAATAAATTTCAAAAACTATTTCAACAACTTAAATAGAGTTTGTAATTTACTAGTAGAAGAAATGCAATCACAAGTAATATCTCACACGATTTTTCCACAAAATAAATGTTTTATTTATTTTGCAAAGTTTTGCTACAACCTTGAGAACAAAATAATTCTCAAGCTTCGAATTCTCAAGAGATTACAGATGTGGAGAGCTATCTGTTGTATAAATAGAGTGCTCTATTTATAGTGTGATAGTCGACTGTACTACCACACTCAACATGGGTTGTTGAGTTGCTGTTATATTCCTTTTGCAGCTCATTCCATGATTTATTCCCATGTGATTATCACAAAATAACTTTAAGATACTTTCCACATTTGAGCCACCCAGATCTAGCCATATTCAATTTTATCTGCTCTAGACTTTACAGGTTGCTCCATGTGATCTCTCGAGCTTCAGTTATAGACTTTCCAAGCTTGCTGTAAAGGTTGAATATTATAACACGCCTGCTTCTTTTGAACATGTATTATGTCGCTTAAATTGACTTAGAAAATTCCTAAATCAATTTGATTCTTTATGACAGTTTGTTTGCTTCAGAGTTTGCTGTCAATGGATTGTGCTTTGGTTGACAGTATGAATTCCCGCAGAGATTTCTGTCAAGGATTGTGCTTTGATTGACAGCATGTATTTCCCGCAGAGATTGCTGTCAAGGATTGTGCTTTGATTGACAGCATGTATTTCCCGCAGAGATTACTGTCAAGGATTTCAAACTTACTGTCGCAAACTATATATCAAAGTTACTGTCATCAGAATCTCCGCCAATGTTGCTGTCAAGTCGAAACTTGCTGTCGACTCCATGAAACTTGCTGTCGACCTAGGCAACATGTTGTTTCCTTGTAACCTTACTATCAGGGCTTGACAGTAACTTTTATTCCTTCTGTCGAACTTATGTATTTCTTGAGGCTTGAACATAATCGAACTTCTTCCAAGAATTACACTTATTACATGACAGTATTTATTTAAATTACAAGAATACATTTCAGGCTATGACAGTATGTTTAACTTAGTAAAACTAAGTATACCAATAAAACTAGTTAAGTTGTCTATTCCATCACCCATAAATCCCAACAATCTCCCCCAATTTGTTTTTATGGACAATAAGGACAAATTTACAAATACCATGCTGACAACTTAACTAACATAGATCAGAATGAATAAACCCTTCATTTCTGACCAATGATTAAACTGGATTGTTTTCAATCAATGTATCACAAAAGTTCATAATTAAAAATCAAGAAAAAAATATTTACTTAGCTTGATTTGAACTTTCGCCTTGCTCCTTTTCCCTCAGAGCTCTTCTGAGATTTTCAATTAACTCCTTTTCTTCAGGGGACTGTGCATCATCTTCATTTTCCACGATGTATTTTCTGATCATTAAGGGAGTAGTGTTTAATACATCTCTGAGTTCCATCCAATAAACATTTTGTTTTACTATTGATCTGAATTTCAACACATCTCCCTCCATCTTGAATCTTCTGCCAGGAAGCTGATTTAAAGTTACCCTTCTTTGTCTGTCCAAGCTGGGATTCTCTCCTTTCCTTTGATCAAAAATCATATCTAGCTCCCAAGAACATAGTGCTTCAAGTTTGTTAGATGATCCTATCACTTGCCAGTATAGTTCTTTTAGCACACTAGACTTCAACTTAGAAAAGCTATCTATGTAGATTTCTTCTTTGCCATATTTGATTCTCAGAGGATTGTCCAGTACAATTGGCTGATAGTTTAATTCACTACTGTTGACCTTGTTGAGTTTACTCCAACTTTCCTTCATTTGAGCTTCAATCTCATCTTCTATCTGTTGACGAGATTTTTGTCTTGAGGCTAATTCTTCTCTGAATTTCTGCTCTGCCTCATACATATCCATCTCTTGCTTTGAATAAGGTTTTTGCATTTCAATCCAGTCATACTCAGGGATAGGGTTATCTTCTTCATTTTCCAGACCTAGAGCTTCAAAAACATCTTCATCATTTTGAAGTGTCCAATCACCATGCTTTTCAATGAATTCAGCATTTCTGATTGCAAAGTACTTTCGAACAGGATCCATGATCTTTTCAGAGATATCACCATAGCTTTCCAAGAGTTCAACCATTCTTTCCAAATTGAAATAATCAATTCTTCTTCTTACATGTGCTTGGGTTTGAACTAGACTGTTGGATATTACTTTTGATTTTGATATCTGAGTGAAATCAGGTTCTACCATAATCAATCTTTCCTCGTTTTCCCATAGAATGTATCTTGTGACTTTTTCTTTTGACTCATCCAACTCTATAGATACAGAAGTGATTGATTCTTTGGCTTTTTCTTGAAGTTGTTCCAGGCTGTTCATTCTTCTGCTCAGGATTGGTTTCTTAAGCCCTAGACCTGTAGCTTTTCTTTGACCAGAATAGACAGTCTTTCCCCTTTTTGGTCTATTTGACTTTCTTTTGATTCTTACTGTCTTGGATGTTTTGATAGTAGGATTATTGACAGCATCTTTGATAGGGCTTCTGATTGTGTCTTCTTTGACAGCATCTTTCATGACAATGCCTTCATCTTCCCTGTCAGCATCTTTGACAGTATCTTCATTTTTCTTGACAGCATCTTTGTTGACAGTATCTTTTTCAGAATACATATTGTCAATTTCCATTTCTGCTTGGTTAATTTCTAATGCTTCAAGTATCTCCTCTTCTTTCTCCTTTTCTTCTTTTTTCTTGCTTGTTCCAGGAGCTTCTGAAGTTTCTTTTGGCTCAGCTTCTTTAGCTTGGAATTGCTCTTTTGAAGAGTTTCCCTTTTCTGACTCTTTAGCTCCTCCAGCTTTACCTCCATCTTCATTATCATCACCATCTTTATCCAAGGTGTCATCAAAGAAGCATTTTCCACCTTGAGCATTTCTGCTTTCGTTTGCTTTGGCAATGAGCTTCTTAATTTTGACACCGTATTCCATATCTCTCTTTGCCATTATCTTGTGGATATCTTTAACTGCTTGAATCATTTCCTTGGTGATGGGTGCTTTCAGTAACAACTTAAGTACATCCATGATGACTTTACTTTGTAGAGATGTTTTGCCTTCAAGAGTTAAGAACCCAAGTCCTTTAGTTCCTTTGGCTGTTGTCTGTTTAAAGCTTACACCATATGGCTGGAGACATACTTCTGGAAGTTTGTTGTTAACCATTGTACTCAGTTGCATATAGAGACTTTCATAAAAAATGGTAGACTTTTTCTTAACAAGAATCCCAAAGATGTATTGCACTCTGGCAGAGAAAGTTTCTAGCAGTTGCATTGTTATGAATATTGAATGTCCATTCTTCAGGTACACTTCAACTGCCCACCTCTTCTCTGAGCTAATCTTCACAGAAAGATTAACAATCTTTTCTTTCAAAATTTCTGCCAACTTAGCAGGTTTTCCTCCAGATTCTGTGATTGCTTCATCCACCAGAGTGTTGAATTCCTCATCCTTATTATTTAAGGTGCTCTCCATATGACTTAAAGTTATATAATCAGCTTCTTCTTGAGAATATGTGCTTCCATCAGTCCAGGTAACCAACTCTGAAGAAGTGATATATTCAGGCAGCTTACCCTTGCCTTTACCCATTCTGTTAGACTCCTCCTTTTCTCTCCAAAGCCTCTCCAAAGTAGATTCTTTCTTTTCAGGAATTGGTTCACTAATTTTGATGGAAGATGCTTTATTTCTCTGTATCATTTTCAATACTTCCTCAGATAATAGCATTGTCTCCCCATCTACTTCAGTTTCAAACAGTTCACCAGTTCCAGTTCCAGAGGCTGTGACAGTATCTTTTTGCTCCCCCTTACTCCTTTGCTCCCCCTGTCTTTCAGCTTCCCCTTGTAACTCCATTTTCCTTTCTGGTTGCTCAGCCTTTTTCTGATCTATTACTTTCTCCCCCTTAGTTAAGTTGGCAGCTTGAATGAAGGAAGAAAGTGACAGCAGGGTGGCTTGAATTTCAGCAAAACCAGTCTTCACAGTAGATGATAGGGTGTCTAGCTGACTCTCTATTGTAGCACATCGATTCTCAATAGCTAGGAGCCTATCATTTGTGGATGTAGAAGGACCACAAGACCTAAGCCTCTTTGGAGGTTGAGGATAAGTCTGGGGCATGGAGGCTGTTGGGGTTCTCACACTCTCATTGTTTTTATAGATGATCTCATCATCTCTCACAGAAATTCCCTCAAGGCCTAATGCCTTTTGTTGACTGGCTCCCTCAAGTTCACTCTGGACATGCTCGGGTCCCTCTCCTTTTGCCAGCTCATTTGGCTGCCTCTCATTTTTATCCTCACTTCGCTGTTCTTTTATCTCTCTTTTATTTTTCACTCCCTCACTCATCCTAGATGCATCAGTATGAGCAGTACTAACATGCAAAAGAGAATATTTTACCTTGAAAGCCTTGGAAAGTGGCAAGTCATCATCAGAGATATCTTCAACTAATCCTTCTTGTAGTTGTGGTTGAACAGTGATGACAGCATCTTTAGGAAGACCTTTGACAGTATCTTTTGTCAGAATGGTACTGTCACTTGATTGATTGACAACACCTTCTGGTTTGTCATTGACAGCATCTTTGGCTGTGACAGCAACTTCCCTAGGGTAAGATGCTTTGAGGGAATCGATCAAGATGCTGGCTGTTTCAATTTCTGGCAAATTTGCATCTTGATCTAATCCAGTGTTTGATGGAGTGGTATCCATTTCACTTTGAGAAATGGGTTCTTGTGGACCACTAGATGGGGGCTCATCCATGATTTGAGATGGATGATCAAAACCTGAGGGGTTGGTACTGTCCCCCTCTCTAGGTTGTTCAGAAGAAACAACAGATATAGGAATGAAAGAAGAAGTTTGAAGTTCAGATTGATTAATTGGCTGTTCCACAGAAGAAGATTGTGGAACATCAACAGTATGAGTGAATTCCTCACTGTGCTCTATCTCTATGTGTGTATCTTCAAATACAGGTTCCTCAAGAGTGAGTTCTTGAGTTTGTGCAGACTCTTTACAAGGTGCCTTGGAAGACAGGCCAATTTCAATAGATGCCTCTTGTTGAGAAGAGGCACCTAGAGATGAGTTTATTTCCCTATCATCCTCTACAGTCTTTTGGGAAACTGTAGAGTGGCTGACAGTAACCTTGGCCCTTCTAGCTCTCTTCTTCTTAGGCTCAGAAGGGGCTACTGTGGGTTCTATTTCACTACCATCCTTATTTGCTGCACTAGGTGCAGTAACTCCCTCTTGACTCACCACATTGTCACCAGTTTCACTCTCTAGGGATCTTTTCTTGGATTCCTGTTTGGCAATTTTAAGAGCTTTTGGTAGTCTAGAGTCCCTAGGTGGAGTGTATGGTGTAGAATGTGGGTTAACTGAATTTGGGTCTAATTCAGCTTCATTCTCAATTGTGAAAACAGTGTAACCTGTTGGTAATGGAAAACCAAGGTTGGGCACTTGATTAACCATGTGTTGTGTGAAACATAGTGGAATATGTGCATTCAAATTTTGTGTGTTAGGAGATGTGTGTGTGTGTTTTTCTTTAAAATGGGACATTCTTCAAAATTAGAAGTATCTACAACATTTCCACAAATATTATTAATACACATAGTTAAAAATCGAGGATATATGGATACCTTTTTGCCTATGGCGCTTTTCAACTGTGCCATAATCAGCTTTCCAATGTTCACCTTGTATCCATGGACTACAGAATGAGTGAGTTTCTTGATATATGATGGTATTCCATTCCAGCCTGTAGACTTGGTAGAGAACACCTTCACCATAACATCAAAGATCATGCTCCACTCCTTTCTCAGATATTTCCTGTCCATTTCTCCCGTTTGATACCATTTATCAGAGGTTTCTTCAAGTTTAGAGCCTGAATACCCAATCTTCAGAAAGAACCTCTTTAGAGTATCATCAGTTGCTAGTTCCTTAAAGCTTTATTCACTGGCCAACACAATACCCAAAGCCACATTGATATTCTTTACTGAAAGAGAATGGTTTGCATCATCTATATTGAACTTAATTGTTTCTTTCTCTCCAGTTCCTTGATCACTTGCAGATTTCCAGAATTTTTCAATTCTAACAATATCAATTTTGGGGGATGAGGTTATTGCATGACCTAGGTAGGATTTATTTAAGAAGGAAATAAGTCCTTTGAAGTTTTCACCAGCATCACTAGGAGAGTAGATACCAGCAAAGTTGGTTTGAGCAACACTTTGTTTAGGTGCCATTGTTGAATGCTTTGAAAAATGAGAGAGAAAATGCGGTTTTTGGATGCAGAAGGTTGAAAGGTTTTTGCAAATGAAAGTGATAGTAGATTAAACGGTAGATTCAGTTTATAAGATGAATCGATTTAACCTGTCTTAATTGAACGTGTGATAATGATTTTACCCATTAACTTCACTTGCTATATTACGTGGCAGTTGCTATTAGATCGTGGATTGGTGGATTAAAAATAGATATATATATACACACATTAATGTATATATATATCTCTCCACTATCTTTGACAGCAACTTCCCGTGACAGCAACTTTCATTGACAGTAACCTGTGCGCTTTTCTTTCTATACCATTTTTGACAGTAGTTTCTCGTGACAGCAACTTTCATTGACAGCAACCTGTGCGCTAACAACATTTCTGTCAATCAGTTTAATGAGTGACAGTAAGTTTATCTGACAGTAAACTAGGTGCAAAATCGTGCTGTCACTGTTCACACACAACTTAAGTTACGGACACTAGTTTACTTATTACCTTATTGAGACAGACATGTGAAACTATTTTAGCATAGTCATAGCAAACATGATTTCTAAAAATCCTTTTAGCATAGTCATAGCAAATATGATATCTAAAAATCCTTTTAGCATAGTCATAGCAAACATGCTGTCTAAACAAGTAGCACTTAGAACAGTAACTTCTCATGACAGTACCTTCTAATAACAGTACCTTGAAAGTTTCAGTCATGAGTTGCGATTGAGAATTGATAAACCAGTTAGATAATCATACCTGATTTAGCATTCCTAATTCACTCACCAACCTTGTAAATGTTGCTTCATGCAGTGGCTTGGTGAATATATCTGCAAGTTGCTTATCTGTTGGAACATAAACCAATTTTACATCTCCCTTTTCAACATGCTCCCTGATGAAATGATGCCTTATATCAATGTGCTTTGTTCTGGAGTGTTGAACTGGATTGTCTGATATGGCTATGGCACTAGTGTTGTCACAGTAGATAGGAATATTTGACACTTCTAGTCCATAATCCATTAACTGATTCTTCATCCAAAGTATTTGAGCACAGCAACTTCCAGCTGCAATATATTCAGCTTCTGCAGTTGATGTAGAAACTGAGTGTTGCTTCTTACTGAACCATGACACCAATCTCCCCCCAAGAAATTGACAGCTTCCTGTAGTACTTTTTCTGTCAATCTTGCAGCCAGCATAGTCTGAATCAGAATATCCAATTAGATCAAATCCAGTTTCCCTAGGATACCAAAGACCTAGATTTGGGGTGCCTTTGAGATACCTAAAGATTCTTTTAATTGCAACTAAGTGTGATTCTTTTGGATCAGCCTGAAACCTTGCACAAAGACATGTAGCAAACATTATGTCTGGCCTGCTTGCTATTAAGTAAAGCAATGATCCAACCATGCCTCTGTAGGTACTAGAATCCACTTTCTTGCCTTTAGGATCTAACTCTAATTTGGTGGCTGTTGAGATAGGTGTCTTGGCAGGTGATGAATCTTCTAAGTTAAACTTCTTGAGAAGTTCTTTGACATACTTAGATTGACAGATGAAGATTCCATCCTTCTTCTCATAGATTTGAAGACCAAGAAAGAATGCTAATTCTCCCATCATGCTCATTTCATACTTGTTTCTCATTAGAGATGAGAACTTTTCACATAATTTTTCGTTTGTTGAACCAAAAATTATGTCATCAACATATATCTGCACAAGGATGATGTCTTTGCCATGGTATTTATAGAATAAAGTTTTATCCACCATACCTCTTACAAATTGATTTTCCAGGAGAAAAGTGGATAGTGTGTCATACCAGGCTCTTGGTGCTTGCTTTAAGCCATATAGAGCCTTGAACAGCTTGTTGTTAGTAGTATTTTTATGTGTTCGTTCACAGGGAAGGACTGATATCAATGTCAATCTCAAGTCTTTTATCTCTTGCAATTCAGAAGTGTGGAAGAATAGATTGGTGATTATGATTATTAACTAAATTAAACTAATAAACAAATAAAAACTATATAATAACGATGAGAGAAAATAATCCAAGATTTGGGGTTCTTCAATTGACTACCAAGAATGTCTAATTTGTGTCTCTTGTTAGTTAAAAACAATCCTTCTAAAGTTTATAAATTCCTCTCCCAAGGTAATTCATAATGCCTACAATCATCCCCTAATCGCCACTCCCATGGTCAATCAAAGTATAATCATAAACTATTAAAACCAAGGATTAACAGTTTCACAATTCTTTTATTAATCTCCCGATTCAATAATTAAATTGTGTCTATCATGTCATGTACTAGAATTACAACTCTTCTCCCGATTCGTTATAATCCCTATAGATTCAATCAAAAGTTAGCTACTCTTCTAATTGAATTAAGCCCTCAATGACAGATTAACAATAGCAAGAGAAATCAAACAAACTCGATAAATCAACGAATACTACCCAACTCTTGGATAAAAGGAATTAACTACTCATAATTGAACAAAACAAGTATATATATAAAAACCACAAATCATGAGTTTAGAATTTAAGAACAAAGAATACAAATCTTGAAGTGTCTTGAACTCCGGACGAATCCCTTCGCTCCTTCCTTCAATCTTCTTCTCCAATTGATTCTCTCCTTTTTCTCTCAAAAGTCTATCTCTAAAATAGTTCTAGATCTAAAAATATGAATAGTAATGAAAATAGGTTATGAATACCCTTACAATAATACCCTAGATGTGTTTATATAGGCTATAAAAGTCTTGCCCAATAAAAGTATTTTAATACTCTAAATAAATTACAAGTAGGATTCCATAACTGAATAGGATTCCTTAATTAAAATTCGTAACTATATTTACTCCTCTGTTTCGGGGCTCTTCCAACTGGATTTTGCTTATTGGACCACCTCTGAATTAAAGATAATTCCACAAGCTTCGCGTGGATAGTAAGATCGTCAAATTCTGACTTCTGGAACTCAAGTTATGGCCAAAACAGTGTAGCACAGCCCGTGTAGCCCAATAATACGAATTTTCTCATATTTTATCTCCAAAATAGCTCTTTTTGCTCCAAATCCTTCCAAGTCATGAATTCTTTATTTCCTACAATAAAACAATAAAATCTATTAAATAAAAATCCAAATCAATGCAAAACACAATAAATATGAGAATAAAATCATCTAGAATATATATAAAAATATACTCTATCAAACATCCCCACACTAAGTATTTGCACGTCCTCGGGCAAATAAGTGAAATAAAAACTAAGTCCTAACAAACATCACTTTCGTAGATGACACGATTGCATTGAGCATATGCAACAAGCCGTTAAACCCCTAGGCAGCCCTAGTAGGACGAGTGTTGTCTCGTGAGGGTTTATAGTGAATATACCCACAAAATTCATCTGACCATGCAAAAGATCAATGCTAACACAACACCACACACGCAAGTCCTCTCATGCCACATCAACTTAAGAATCAAAGTAAACATACGATGTCTTGGTGTCGAAAGTGCAAGTATTCACGTAGTCTACTCAACCAACATGCAGAAGGTCATAAAAATTCATGTCAAGTGTAAAAATCGTTGGTAATCATGCTAAGCCCACAAGAAATACATCTTTAAGTCTAAACCTGGGATCTCCTATGCCAAAACAAGTAATAACTCACCTTTCACTCAAAAATATTCACTCAAGAACAAGGTTAAGTGTATCACTCAATTCCAACAAAATCATAAACACAACTTGACACTCGCAATCAATCTCACTCTCAACACAACATACATCACTGATGACAATCAAAAGGTCTTTATTCGGGTTGTAGCGTGGGCTAGGGACCAGGTATGTCAAGTAAAGCTAAAACAGGTTAATGTCAAAAGCTAGTACCCAACAATAATCATTATTCAACTCCCTTTCTATTAAAACAAATACTTCCCCACACTTGGATTTTTCAATAACCCTTACATAATAACTTGACTAGTCGAATGAAGAAGGATCATACAAACATAAGAATGCTCTCAAATTTATTTATTTATTTTTTTTTCTGTTTTTTTTTTCTTTTTTTTTTCCAAGAGAGCTAAGGAATAAACACAATGATCCATAGATATTTTTATGAATTTCGACTAGCAAGCATCAATCCAAAATCCATATTCCCCAAAAGTATGATCATCAATAACCCCCCCTTTTATGAACACCTTATTACTCCCTTAAGCACGATACTAGCCTTTGACAATTTAGGTTCAAATTCAATGTAAGGCCAATAGAATAAAAAGGATAATGGCAAGTAATGTGGTGTGTCACCGAAAGAATAGGATTAAGCTCAAAGGGTTAACTAATTGATCATGTTTAAAAAGGTGTGGAAATATGGGAAATACAAGGTTATACCTAATTGCCTTTATCATCTTATCATCAATTAATGTCATGCATTTCAAGAAAGATCTCAAGTAAGTGCTAGCAATGTAAACAACATGTGGACACTCAAGCAAACGAAAAATCATGCAAAAGATATGCATATAGGCTCAAAAACTCACTTGGTGTGACAAAACATAATCAATCCCAAGTAACAAGACTCTCTAACGCACCTACTTGTACTCAAAGCATGAAAACCAAGTCATCTTGCACATATTCATGTCATTCTAATCACTTACAACATCCAATTAAGTCTACCAGCTTCAACTTGCTAGTGAAAGTGTGTGCACAAGAACAAAGCACGTCACTTCTCATACAAAAGCGTCAAGAGCACAAAAATTCTACGCATGCATGGGTGTATCAAGCAAAATACAACAACTAATCAAATTGCATGGCTAGAATTATTTTTGGTATTTTTAATTTTTTAATTTTTTTGGATTTTTTTTTTTAAACAAAAAAAATTCGCTTAACATTAAGAACCCTTCCCCACACTTAAGCGGTTCATTGTCCCCAATGAACTAATGAACAAGATACAAAACTACAACTAAAAACAAAATAAAACTACACTAAAAAGAAAAGAAAGAAAACTCCCCTGGAATCAAGGTGTCGGGTGTGAAAACCACCCCTCAGTCGCTTAGAAGCCACCCACTCACCACTTCCGTAGGTGATCACGGTTGCATTTGGCATAAAACTCCCGAACCACTCACCAATCATATGAACCAACCCAACAATTTTTTCCTCGCAAAAATCCCCTTTCCTTAGCAATTAGCCTCACATCAACCGATTAAATTTAACCTCCACCGTCGAAAACGAAAATTTCCCAACATTAGCACTATCTCTCCCATGCTTACGAGCCAAAAGAATCAATACCCAACTCACAAGAAGCTCCACCAAAAATTACCAAGCAATATCACACAAAAATACCCCAATATATCAAGAATAATATAAATCCCAATTTACAAGAACACAAATTCGTAATCAAAAAAAAAAAAAAAATTGAGAGAAGAAATAAACCCACTACGAATTGAAGAGGTGAACTTGCAATTAATTCCTCTTTAGAATTGAATTTTTAGAGATTTAAATAAATAGAAGAGGAATTGGATTTGTATGGCTAGGTGTGTATATATATAAGATGATGGAGAGGTTATAAAAAAAAATTGGGTGTAGGAGAGATTTAGAGAGGTTAGGATTTGATGTGGAATAGATATAGGAATTAGGGATTGAAAGAATTTGAGTTGGGATAAAATTTGGGGTTGAATTTGTGAACAAAAACACAATTTTCGGGGAAAAAAAAATCTGGGCAGAGGGGTGTAACGCAGCAGCAGGCTGCGTTTCAGGGCTTCCGGCGCGGAACTGGTGCATGATGCGCATCAGGGATCTGCGTGACTGGGCGCTCCTGCGCGGGCTGGGCGCCTGATGCGCGCTTAGGATGCGCGCTTAGCTTCTGCGTGACTGAGTTTTTTTTTTTTTTTTTTTTTTGCACAGATTTTTTTTTATACTAACGCGTGGGGTGCCTCCCACCAAGCGCTCCTTTAACGTCAATAGCTTGACTTATACATACCTGGAAACTTCAATTTAGAAGTGTACATTGCTTCCCATGCGAAAATTGCTTCGCACTCCTCCAGTAAAAATCTTTTTATTCCTGAAACACTACACACAAAATTCATCAAGGTACCTTGTGGGAGTTATAAAAAAAAAAACAAAATCTAACTAATAATATAGTCTTGGGTTGCCTCCCAATAAGCGCTTGTTTATTGTCATTAGCTCGACTTATTCATACAAGTAGCGTTATCAATGAGGTGAGAAAGCAAATAAATGCACATACCTACGAATTTGAATTACAAGCATAATGTGCAAACAAACCTTAGATTCATTAAAATATACAAAAGCTTTTATGAACCTAACTTCCTTCTCTTCTATAAGCACTATAAGCACGACTCATATACTCCTCCCAAAAAGGATCCCTATACTCTAAAGCAAGATTTTCAATTTCATCAGTCTTAACTTCCTTCTCTTCTATAATTGGACACTCATCAATTTTAATCTCGTCTACCAATGTACTAAGCTCAAAATTTTCTAGATTTGGTAGAATTTCAATTACATCCAAATTATTATTATTGCGCATGGGACAATTATCAACTACACAAGTAGACTCATCAGACATAACATTATCATCAATTACTAAACAAGAATCATGGCATAGAGGAAAATTGACACAAGGAGGAGTTCTATAACAACCTTCATGCCACACTGCTCGAACTTCCCAAATAAAATTATTTAGTTTAGCATTCTCCTCGTACCAAGCTATTGAATCACATGGAATATCATTGTCACTAGCAATCTCTAAAGTTGGTTCATCAAAAACTCCCAAAGAAAGTAAGGGAGGATTAGACTGAGTTCCAATCAGCAATCATTACACATATATGGATAAACATCATCATGATATTGATTTTCAAACGAATATGAATAATCATTGCTAGGGGCATATGGAGCATAAAATGAGTTCTCAGAATAGAACGAATTCACCTGATATGCATTACAATCCTCATAAGAATTGAATTGTGGGTAAGGATTGAAGTCTTGATATTGTTCCTGACTGTTGTAGAAATTCTGAGCATTGTTCCAACCAAAGTTGTACTCCATCTAGTCTCTCTCCTCAAAACCTGTTTAAGTTGTTTACCTCAAAGAACCTGTAGACACACCAAAAAAAGAAATACAAAAAGAAAGAAAAGAAAAATATATACAAAGATAAAATCTAAACAATAAGAAACAATTAACCTAAACTCAACTATACTGCCTTCCCCGGCAGCGGCGCCAATTTGTTAGTAGTATTTTTATGTGTTCGTTCACAGGGAAGGACTGATATCAATGTCAATCTCAAGTCTTTTATCTCTTGCAATTCAGAAGTGTGGAAGAATAGATTGGTGATTATGATTATTAACTAAATTAAACTAATAAACAAATAAAAACTATATAATAACGATGAGAGAAAATAATCCAAGATTTGGGGTTCTTCAATTGACTACCAAGAATGTCTAATTTGTGTCTCTTGTTAGTTAAAAACAATCCTTCTAAAGTTTATAAATTCCTCTCCCAAGGTAATTCATAATGCCTACAATCATCCCCTAATCGCCACTCCCATGGTCAATCAAAGTATAATCATAAACTATTAAAACCAAGGATTAACAGTTTCACAATTCTTTTATTAATCTCCCGATTCAATAATTAAATTGTGTCTATCATGTCATGTACTAGAATTACAACTCTTCTCCCGATTCGTTATAATCCCTATAGATTCAATCAAAAGTTAGCTACTCTTCTAATTGAATTAAGCCCTCAATGACAGATTAACAATAGCAAGAGAAATCAAACAAACTCGATAAATCAACGAATACTACCCAACTCTTGGATAAAAGGAATTAACTACTCATAATTGAACAAAACAAGTATATATATAAAAACCACAAATCATGAGTTTAGAATTTAAGAACAAAGAATACAAATCTTGAAGTGTCTTGAACTCCGGACGAATCCCTTCGCTCCTTCCTTCAATCTTCTTCTCCAATTGATTCTCTCCTTTTTCTCTCAAAAGTCTATCTCTAAAATAGTTCTAGATCTAAAAATATGAATAGTAATGAAAATAGGTTATGAATACCCTTACAATAATACCCTAGATGTGTTTATATAGGCTATAAAAGTCTTGCCCAATAAAAGTATTTTAATACTCTAAATAAATTACAAGTAGGATTCCATAACTGAATAGGATTCCTTAATTAAAATTCGTAACTATATTTACTCCTCTGTTTCGGGGCTCTTCCAACTGGATTTTGCTTATTGGACCACCTCTGAATTAAAGATAATTCCACAAGCTTCGCGTGGACAGTAAGATCGTCAAATTCTGACTTCTGGAACTCAAGTTATGGCCAAAACAGTGTAGCACAGCCCGTGTAGCCCAATAATACGAATTTTCTCATATTTTATCTCCAAAATAGCTCTTTTTGCTCCAAATCCTTCCAAGTCATGAATTCTTTATTTCCTACAATAAAACAATAAAATCTATTAAATAAAAATCCAAATCAATGCAAAACACAATAAATATGAGAATAAAATCATCTAGAATATATATAAAAATATACTCTATCAAACATCCCCACACTAAGTATTTGCACGTCCTCGGGCAAATAAGTGAAATAAAAACTAAGTCCTAACAAACATCACTTTCGTAGATGACACGATTGCATTGAGCATATGCAACAAGCCGTTAAACCCCTAGGCAGCCCTAGTAGGACGAGTGTTGTCTCGTGAGGGTTTATAGTGAATATACCCACAAAATTCATCTGACCATGCAAAAGATCAATGCTAACACAACACCACACACGCAAGTCCTCTCATGCCACATCAACTTAAGAATCAAAGTAAACATACGATGTCTTGGTGTCGAAAGTGCAAGTATTCACGTAGTCTACTCAACCAACATGCAGAAGGTCATAAAAATTCATGTCAAGTGTAAAAATCGTTGGTAATCATGCTAAGCCCACAAGAAATACATCTTTAAGTCTAAACCTGGGATCTCCTATGCCAAAACAAGTAATAACTCACCTTTCACTCAAAAATATTCACTCAAGAACAAGGTTAAGTGTATCACTCAATTCCAACAAAATCATAAACACAACTTGACACTCGCAATCAATCTCACTCTCAACACAACATACATCACTGATGACAATCAAAAGGTCTTTATTCGGGTTGTAGCGTGGGCTAGGGACCAGGTATGTCAAGTAAAGCTAAAACAGGTTAATGTCAAAAGCTAGTACCCAACAATAATCATTATTCAACTCCCTTTCTATTAAAACAAATACTTCCCCACACTTGGATTTTTCAATAACCCTTACATAATAACTTGACTAGTCGAATGAAGAAGGATCATACAAACATAAGAATGCTCTCAAATTTATTTATTTATTTTTTTTTCTGTTTTTTTTTTCTTTTTTTTTTCCAAGAGAGCTAAGGAATAAACACAATGATCCATAGATATTTTTATGAATTTCGACTAGCAAGCATCAATCCAAAATCCATATTCCCCAAAAGTATGATCATCAATAACCCCCCCTTTTATGAACACCTTATTACTCCCTTAAGCACGATACTAGCCTTTGACAATTTAGGTTCAAATTCAATGTAAGGCCAATAGAATAAAAAGGATAATGGCAAGTAATGTGGTGTGTCACCGAAAGAATAGGATTAAGCTCAAAGGGTTAACTAATTGATCATGTTTAAAAAGGTGTGGAAATATGGGAAATACAAGGTTATACCTAATTGCCTTTATCATCTTATCATCAATTAATGTCATGCATTTCAAGAAAGATCTCAAGTAAGTGCTAGCAATGTAAACAACATGTGGACACTCAAGCAAACGAAAAATCATGCAAAAGATATGCATATAGGCTCAAAAACTCACTTGGTGTGACAAAACATAATCAATCCCAAGTAACAAGACTCTCTAACGCACCTACTTGTACTCAAAGCATGAAAACCAAGTCATCTTGCACATATTCATGTCATTCTAATCACTTACAACATCCAATTAAGTCTACCAGCTTCAACTTGCTAGTGAAAGTGTGTGCACAAGAACAAAGCACGTCACTTCTCATACAAAAGCGTCAAGAGCACAAAAATTCTACGCATGCATGGGTGTATCAAGCAAAATACAACAACTAATCAAATTGCATGGCTAGAATTATTTTTGGTATTTTTAATTTTTTAATTTTTTTGGATTTTTTTTTTTAAACAAAAAAAATTCGCTTAACATTAAGAACCCTTCCCCACACTTAAGCGGTTCATTGTCCCCAATGAACTAATGAACAAGATACAAAACTACAACTAAAAACAAAATAAAACTACACTAAAAAGAAAAGAAAGAAAACTCCCCTGGAATCAAGGTGTCGGGTGTGAAAACCACCCCTCAGTCGCTTAGAAGCCACCCACTCACCACTTCCGTAGGTGATCACGGTTGCATTTGGCATAAAACTCCCGAACCACTCACCAATCATATGAACCAACCCAACAATTTTTTCCTCGCAAAAATCCCCTTTCCTTAGCAATTAGCCTCACATCAACCGATTAAATTTAACCTCCACCGTCGAAAACGAAAATTTCCCAACATTAGCACTATCTCTCCCATGCTTACGAGCCAAAAGAATCAATACCCAACTCACAAGAAGCTCCACCAAAAATTACCAAGCAATATCACACAAAAATACCCCAATATATCAAGAATAATATAAATCCCAATTTACAAGAACACAAATTCGTAATCAAAAAAAAAAAATTGAGAGAAGAAATAAACCCACTACGAATTGAAGAGGTGAACTTGCAATTAATTCCTCTTTAGAATTGAATTTTTAGAGATTTAAATAAATAGAAGAGGAATTGGATTTGTATGGCTAGGTGTGTATATATATAAGATGATGGAGAGGTTATAAAAAAAAATTGGGTGTAGGGGAGATTTAGAGAGGTTAGGATTTGATGTGGAATAGATATAGGAATTAGGGATTGAAAGAATTTGAGTTGGGATAAAATTTGGGGTTGAATTTGTGAACAAAAACACAATTTTCGGGGAAAAAAAAATCTGGGCAGAGGGGTGTAACGCAGCAGCAGGCTGCGTTTCAGGGCTTCCGGCGCGGAACTAGTGCATGATGCGCATCAGGGATCTGCGTGACTGGGCGCTCCTGCGCGGGCTGGGCGCCTGATGCGCGCTTAGGATGCGCGCTTAGCTTCTGCGTGACTGAGTTTTTTTTTTTTTTTTTGCACAGATTTTTTTTTATACTAACGCGTGGGGTGCCTCCCACCAAGCGCTCCTTTAACGTCAATAGCTTGACTTATACATACCTGGAAACTTCAATTTAGAAGTGTACATTGCTTCCCATGTGAAAATTGCTTCGCACTCCTCCAGTAAAAATCTTTTTATTCCTGAAACACTACACACAAAATTCATCAAGGTACCTTGTGGGAGTTATAAAAAAAAACAAAATCTAACTAATAATATAGTCTTGGGTTGCCTCCCAATAAGCGCTTGTTTATTGTCATTAGCTCGACTTATTCATACAAGTAGCGTTATCAATGAGGTGAGAAAGCAAATAAATGCACATACCTACGAATTTGAATTACAAGCATAATGTGCAAACAAACCTTAGATTCATTAAAATATACAAAAGCTTTTATGAACCTAACTTCCTTCTCTTCTATAAGCACTATAAGCACGACTCATATACTCCTCCCAAAAAGGATCCCTATACTCTAAAGCAAGATTTTCAATTTCATCAGTCTTAACTTCCTTCTCTTCTATAATTGGACACTCATCAATTTTAATCTCGTCTACCAATGTACTAAGCTCAAAATTTTCTAGATTTGGTAGAATTTCAATTACATCCAAATTATTATTATTGCGCATGGGACAATTATCAACTACACAAGTAGACTCATCAGACATAACATTATCATCAATTACTAAACAAGAATCATGGCATAGAGGAAAATTGACACAAGGAGGAGTTCTATAACAACCTTCATGCCACACTGCTCGAACTTCCCAAATAAAATTATTTAGTTTAGCATTCTCCTCGTACCAAGCTATTGAATCACATGGAATATCATTGTCACTAGCAATCTCTAAAGTTGGTTCATCAAAAACTCCCAAAGAAAGTAAGGGAGGATTAGACTGAGTTCCAATCAGCAATCATTACACATATATGGATAAACATCATCATGATATTGATTTTCAAACGAATATGAATAATCATTGCTAGGGGCATATGGAGCATAAAATGAGTTCTCAGAATAGAACGAATTCACCTGATATGCATTACAATCCTCATAAGAATTGAATTGTGGGTAAGGATTGAAGTCTTGATATTGTTCCTGACTGTTGTAGAAATTCTGAGCATTGTTCCAACCAAAGTTGTACTCCATCTAGTCTCTCTCCTCAAAACCTGTTTAAGTTGTTTACCTCAAAGAACCTGTAGACACACCAAAAAAAGAAATACAAAAAGAAAGAAAAGAAAAATATATACAAAGATAAAATCTAAACAATAAGAAACAATTAACCTAAACTCAACTATACTGCCTTCCCCGGCAGCGGCGCCAATTTGTTAGTAGTATTTTTATGTGTTCGTTCACAGGGAAGGACTGATATCAATGTCAATCTCAAGTCTTTTATCTCTTGCAATTCAGAAGTGTGGAAGAATAGATTGGTGATTATGATTATTAACTAAATTAAACTAATAAACAAATAAAAACTATATAATAACGATGAGAGAAAATAATCCAAGATTTGGGGTTCTTCAATTGACTACCAAGAATGTCTAATTTGTGTCTCTTGTTAGTTAAAAACAATCCTTCTAAAGTTTATAAATTCCTCTCCCAAGGTAATTCATAATGCCTACAATCATCCCCTAATCGCCACTCCCATGGTCAATCAAAGTATAATCATAAACTATTAAAACCAAGGATTAACAGTTTCACAATTCTTTTATTAATCTCCCGATTCAATAATTAAATTGTGTCTATCATGTCATGTACTAGAATTACAACTCTTCTCCCGATTCGTTATAATCCCTATAGATTCAATCAAAAGTTAGCTACTCTTCTAATTGAATTAAGCCCTCAATGACAGATTAACAATAGCAAGAGAAATCAAACAAACTCGATAAATCAACGAATACTACCCAACTCTTGGATAAAAGGAATTAACTACTCATAATTGAACAAAACAAGTATATATATAAAAACCACAAATCATGAGTTTAGAATTTAAGAACAAAGAATACAAATCTTGAAGTGTCTTGAACTCCGGACGAATCCCTTCGCTCCTTCCTTCAATCTTCTTCTCCAATTGATTCTCTCCTTTTTCTCTCAAAAGTCTATCTCTAAAATAGTTCTAGATCTAAAAATATGAATAGTAATGAAAATAGGTTATGAATACCCTTACAATAATACCCTAGATGTGTTTATATAGGCTATAAAAGTCTTGCCCAATAAAAGTATTTTAATACTCTAAATAAATTACAAGTAGGATTCCATAACTGAATAGGATTCCTTAATTAAAATTCGTAACTATATTTACTCCTCTGTTTCGGGGCTCTTCCAACTGGATTTTGCTTATTGGACCACCTCTGAATTAAAGATAATTCCACAAGCTTCGCGTGGACAGTAAGATCGTCAAATTCTGACTTCTGGAACTCAAGTTATGGCCAAAACAGTGTAGCACAGCCCGTGTAGCCCAATAATACGAATTTTCTCCTATTTTATCTCCAAAATAGCTCTTTTTGCTCCAAATCCTTCCAAGTCATGAATTCTTTATTTCCTACAATAAAATAATAAAATATATTAAATAAAAATCCAAATCAATGCAAAACACAATAAATATGAGAATAAAATCATCTAGAATATATATAAAAATATACTCTATCACTTGTAGACAAAATTATGCAGTTTGTCATTCTCAAATCCAGGAGGCTGTTCAACATACACTTCTTCTTCTAATTCTCCATTTAGAAAGGCACTTTTGACATCCATTTGAAATACCTTGAATTTGCAGTGAGCAGCAAAAGCTAAGAAAATTCTTATGGCTTCAAGTCTGGCAACAGGTGCAAATGTTTCATCATAATCTATCCCTTCCTGTTGACAGTAACCTTTGGCCACTAGCCTTGCTTTATTTCTTGTCACATTTCCACTTTCATCTATCTTATTTCTGAAGACCCATTTTGTCTCAATGACTTATTTTTCTTTTGGCCTTGGAACCAGTTTCCAAACATTGTTTCTTTCAAATTGATTGAGCTCTTCCTGCATGGCCATCACCCAATCAGAATCCAACAATGCTTCTTCAACTATTTTTGGTTCCATTTGAGATAGGAAACATGAAAACATGCTTTCAGCAGAGATATTCCTCCTTGTCCTTACACCAGTAGTGGGATCTCCAATAATTAGATTACTGGTATTGCCTTTCATCAATATGAGGATTTGATTCTCCACCATTTTCATTGTTCTGCTCATTTAGCTCAATTTCTCCAGTCTCACAGTCTTGTTGATTGATGCCTGAAATTGTCTGTGATTGGGCTGAGGTTTGATTTAGATTATGAGTATTGACAGATTCTTTCTCATATCCCATTGATTGAGTGAGACTAGGTTCTTCATCAACATATTCTTCTTTTTCCAAGTATCCTTGATTCTCAAATCTGAAGGGTTGCATTTGACCATCCTCATGTAACCCTGGAAACTTGGTTTCATCAAACGTGACATTGACACTTTCTTCAATTGTCTTGTGCTCCATGATATAGACTCTGTAGGCAGTCCTTTCTATCTCATATCCCATGAAAATGCCTTCATTTGCTTTAGTATCAAACTTGCCTTTTCTTTCATGGTTGTCTTTCATCAAAAAGCACTTGCTTCCAAAAATATGAAAGTACTTGACAGTAGGTTTCTTTCCTGTCAAAAGATAGTAAGGAGTATTGCAATGAGCCTTGTTGATTAGTGTCATGTTCTGTGTGTAACAAGCAGTGTTGATGGCTTCTGCCCAGAAATATGTTGGTAATTTAGCATTGCTCAACATAGTCCTTACAGCTTCAATGAGTGTCCTATTTTTCCTTTCTACAACTCCATTTTGCTGTGGAGTCCTTGCAGCAGAGAATTGTTGAACAATCCCTTGATCTTTGCAGAAGTTTCCAAGTGTAGCATTTCTGAACTCAGTTCCATTTTCACTTCTTAGAAATTGAACTTTTGCTCCAGGGGTCCTGTCAAGTACCCTTATGTGATCAATGATTTCTTGAGCAGCTTCATCTTTTGATTCTAAAAATTTCACCCAAGTGTACCTAGAATAGTCATCTATCATGACCAGTGCATATCTTTTTCTGGATAGTGATTTAACATTCACTGGTCCAAAAAGATCCATGTGAATCAACTTGAGTGCTTCAGTGTTAGTGTTGACTTGTTTTGATTTATGCATTGCTTTCCTTAGTTTTCTCATTTGACAATCTTCACACAGTCCTTCTTGACAGAATTCCTGTTGAGGCAGTCCTCTCACCAATTCCTTCTTCATTAACATGTTCATAGTTTTGAAGTTGAGATGGGAAAGCTTCTTGTGCCAAAGCATGCTATCTCCAACACTTGCTTTGCTGTAGAAGCAAAATATTCTTTCCTCATTTGTTGAGTTTAAGTCTGCAACAAATAGGCTTCCTTTCCTGACTCCTTTCAGAGATAGGCTTCTATCCTTCTTGTGGTAGATTATGCATTCCATCATGCCAAAGTTAACTTTGAATCCTTTGTCAGTGAATTGACTGACACTGAGCAGATTATGCTTCAAACCTTCCACAAGAGAGATTTCTTCAATGACAACATTTCCAGCTTTTAAGCAGCCATATCCCACAGTGTAACCTTTGCTGTTGTCTCCAAAGGTTATTGTTGGGCCAGCCTTCTCAACAAATTGTGATAGCAGGGATATATCACCAGTCATGTGTTTGGAACATCCACTGTCGATTATCCACATGACCTGTTTACCTTTCTTTCCCTGCAAGACAGAAAGAGTTTAATTTGCATTTGGTACCCAAGTCTTGTTGGGTCCTGCACACTCAGTATCATCAGAAACTTTATCAATACTTGAAACAATGTCATCAGAAGATGGTTCCTTGACTTCTTTCATTACCCACTTAGATATTGACTTAGACTTTTTCTTAGTGAGAATAGCCTTCTCACTTTCTTTAGTAGATTCAGAAGTCTTTGCAGTTTGCATATAAGAACATAATTCATTAGATGAAATTTGCAAATTAAAACATGTACTCATGGCAGTTATTTTGCATGGCATACAGTCAATGTTATTACAAACTACCAATTTTCTTTGCATAATGGGGGTTCTGTGTAAGTTCCCTTTCAACTCTGTTGCATTAGATATGCTACTAGTTGATTTCTTACACACATGAGTTAAATGATGTGAGGAGCCACAATTATTGCAAAGTTTCCTGGGTGCCTGCTTAACATACGCATAATTATTCTTTTTATCAATGCCTAGCTTCCCATTCCTGTTTTTGGACTTAGAGACAACTGTCTTGACAATCTGTTCAGAAGGTACTGTCAAGCTATTTTTGACAGCACCTTTTGTACTTGCTGTCTTGACAGTAGGTTTGAAAGTTACTGTCTTGGGTGACTTCTTGACAGTATCTTTGAAAATTACTGTCTCATCCTTTGTGACAGTTTCTTTTGAACACTTGATTGGGCTGTTTGATACGGTTTCTGTCATAGTCATTTTGACAGAATCTTTTTCTTTCTTAGATACACTGTCAGCCCTCTCATCTTCATCACAGAGTTCTTGATTAATAATTAGGGAATTTTCATTAACCTCAAACTCTGTACTTTTGAAAATTGGATTGCTCACATTTTTGAGGATGTGAGGTCTTACAGTATTGTTATCATCATTGTTCTGTATAACAGCCTCTTTACCAGGTCTCCTACTATAATCATAGCCTATGCCTATCTTCTTACTTTCAGTATGTTTCTCATGATACTCTTGAACTATTTTAGAGGAATTTCTAAATGCCTTTAGCTTAAATTCATTTTCAGAAATTTCTTTTCTTAGATATTCCTCTATCTCTTTAGCACAGATTAAATCATTTTTTAATCTTTCGTTTTCCTGAGCTAAAGAATCAATAGAACTGGTCTTAAGCAACAACACATCATTGTTGGATCTGAGTACTTCATTTTCTTTAGTTAATCTAGCGATTTCTTCATTTGCAGCAGATAAACTAGTGTGAATATTAAACATTTCAGTACTCATTTCCTCAATGGTTTGCTTATAGTCATTTAAAGACATATCTAGTAAAACTAAAGATGGTACCTGACTTGTCGAGGTTGATGCTTCTTCATCTTCTCTAGCCATCAATGCTAGATTCACAAATTCCTCTTCTTCTTCATCATCAGATTCATCCCAGCATTTTCCTTCAGCCACATAGGCTTTTCCTTGTCCTTTCTTAAATTGACTTCCAGTTCCTCTCTCCATTCTTTGTATTTGTTTTGGTCTTTTGCATTCAGTAGCAAACACTACACCACAAATGGTCTATGGCAACACCCAAAATAAATGTTAAAAGTGCTGAAAAATGTTACCATTGGATTTAAGGCAACACTTTTGTCAATTTTGAAGGTGTTGGGAATTTGCATGTGGGCTTAGAGGTTAAGCCAACACATTTTATCAAAACTATGGCAACATCAACACGGTGTTGCCTTAGGCACTTATGCCAACATTTCGTGCAAAATAGCAACACTATTTCCGGTGTTGGCATAAAGTCTATGGCAACACGGTCTACTCAACACCAACACCTTTGCGATGTTGCCATATAACCTATACCAACATATTTGTCCCTCTACAGCAACACCTGTTCATATAAATTTTCTGAAAATTTATATTTTAATTATTTTTTTCGATTTTGTTTTACTTGTGAAATTCTTCAAATTTTCAAAAATACAATAAAAAATTAACGCAAGTCAAGGTAAACTAAAATATAATTTCAATAAATCACATTTGTAAAACTAAAATATATCACTAATTCCTTTACAAAAAATTACTAATTACACAAGTCAAATCATTATACAATTAAATCTACACTTCATTTCAACTAGTTGTAGAGTGGCTTTATGCTTTCTCCAGTTATATCCATCTTCCGATGATTTTTCAGGCAGTTTACTACGGGGACTCCCTTCTTGAACAGATTGCAATGCTTGAACCCCAATATCAGGGTTCCTACGCAAGGGTAATTTTTCCAAAACTTTCACCTGCTTTATGGATAAACTAGACTTCTCTTGATCGGACTGCGAAACAGAGAGATAAGCAGCAGGGTCCTGATTTTGCTGCAATGAGTCAGGCACATTTTCAGGCACAAGGCTGTGAGAGGGCAGCAAATTATCCAACTCTAATACAGGTATTGTGGAGAGAGAGCTTCCTTCTTGACAAGATTCTGAGGTTCGCGTAGTACTATCATAGATGTGCCCTTGATACAAATTGATTGCCTCTGTCTCATGCACCATAGATATAGAGCTTCCATCTTTAAATACCAAAAATGTTAAGGATCAGATCATTCATCCCCAATTTGAGAACTCTTATTATACATATTAGTTTTTATTAATAAAATAAGGAAAAAAGTGAATTTAAATAAAAACCTACATACATGGTCTTATAAAGTCTGAGAGACCAAAATCAGTAGCCTTCAATGCTGATTCCTCTTTCGGCGACTTGAAAAGGAAATTCTACAAGAGAAATACTTTTGTGAATAATCAAAGGAAGCGCCATTAAGGAGCAAGAATAGAAGATAGTAGAGTTCAATAAAAGCAAACAACACTGATCTAGTTGAGGCATACTTCTGGTTTCATGTCACGGTGCACCAAACCATGCAAACCATGCAAGTGACACTCAGCTGCAACTTTTAGCATCTGTCTTACAACTCTTGCCGCATCTTTTTCTGTATAACGGCTGGATTTTTTGATCACACAAAATTCACAATAAGTCCTGTAATCATGCTAAAGTTCATCAATTATCAGAAAGTAACTTGTTCGGAAAGTACTTACTTGGCTAAAATTCTATCCATCAATTCACCACCCTCACATAACCTGATAAAGTAAAATTCAGGACTAGATTAGATGACGAATATAGATGACCAACTTATATAGACATGACTCCAGGAAAATAATATTACAAAAAGATAATAATTTCTAGATCTATGTAGCCTTTAGGGAATATCATCCAAAACCTTGTTTCCCATAAAATGGGCATAAATATTACATTTATGAAATTAAACAATAGTTATTTAAATTGCAATGCTGGTGGACGTAATTAGGATATATAACATGCAATGCTGAAAGGCTTAAATGACCATGCAGAGTATTTAGATGCAATACCAGGAACCCAATAGACTGTCTTATATGCTTAAGCTCATCCCAGGCTGAACCTGCATACTGCATATTTGTTTCTCGCATCATTAGGAAAAGCAAAGAAACATTGTGGTGAGACTGAAAATGAAAAAAAGATTACCTCGTCCGTTGCCTTGTAGCACCAATGTTCTAGTTCTACCAATCCATTCTTGACATACTCACCATTGCTAAATGAGCAACACTCTCGTCTCAAAAGAAGGCTGCAACCAGAATGGGTTGTAATTAAAAGTTTTGACCGTAATCAAGTTGACAGTCATACATATACGTAAACAACTGCAGAAATTCTACAAAATGGAGAACCTGTTAAATAGTTGTACGTTGATGAAAGAGAATGTCTGAGTAAAAACTTTGTGAACCAAAAATTTTGCATAGTACAATAAATTTGAACTATATCTGTTATTGTTATGTAACATTCAAAATATATATAATTATATAGAGATACACTATGTCAAATCAATGAGACACTATGGCACCATTTCACAAGTTTTGTATTTGTTTTAAGTTTATTTTCACATCATCATCAGTAGTGCCAATCTGGAAACCCTCCTCATCCATTGCCTTCTCTCAAATCATTTTATAAAAAAATGGTTCTACTCATTTTATAAACATGTATATGCTATATAGACTAGAATTATTTAATCATCAGGTTTCCAGACCTATGTACATCAGGATCAGGCAGGTTCCTTTCATCTGGAATTCTTTATCGCCATTTGTTGTATCTACAACCTCGTCAACCCATTTCTCTTATTGGCTATGCTGATTCTTTCAGAGCAACACATAGAAAAAAGTAGAGAAAGAGAGTCCAGGGCCACAAAGAAAATGCATTATGTGGGGTAAAACAAAATTTCTAATATAACTGGACAAACAAACTAGTAGAACCATCGACATATGACTTCAGATCAGCTGGTCGAACCAATGCCCTGCATAAGGGACAAGTTCTTTCTCTCTCAAACCTGTAAATTTCAGAAGTGCCAATGAATTAGTTTTCTAAATGAGTTAGTTGTCTCAGCAGAACATGATTATCTAAGCTATGTCAATTTGTACTAGGAAGGTAATTAAGAGTGACAAAGTGCATCACCATTAACTCAAAGAGATTTGTGAAGTCCACGTAATAGTGCAGTACTAATAGGTTGGTTTTGTAAAGCCAGATTTAACAATTTTGTTGGAAGAAACATTTATGGTTCGGCATCAGCAGGTAATAAATCAGGTATAGGTGTAATATGAATTCAGAAATCATGGATTTTCACAGTATCTTTGTATCATAAAATGGACTATTTCAATCAAGCGATGCAAAATTTATTCAGTGCTACTATAGCATCTACTATAGAATAAAGAAAAGATACGGTGAAACCTTGTAAGTTTTATGGGGTAAATTTGAAGTCCTGAATAATCGAGACAAAGAAAATCATGTTAATGTCAATGTATTTTCCAAGTAACCATAAGAATAATTTTATTTGTCCTCGTAAAAGTTAAAATCAACAAATAGAACTTCAGTGTGCACATGAATAATTTCACCCATTCAAATTAAATATATACCATGAATAAAACTTTATTCAGTAGGAGAAATGAAAATGATTCTACATAAGCATGAAATTACATGAGGTTGTCATAATGCAAGTGTCCATCTAAGGGGCCAGTAGGCTATTAGAGTGCAAGCTACCAGAAGAATCTCTAATTGGCCTCCTCCATACAGTTCTAAACTTCTAATCATGGTATGTAGTATCTACAAGAGGCACCATAACTAAATGTTTTGTTACAAAATACTAGATGTGCTTTATTCTACATGTAGCCTAGACAAGATTATTAGTGATCAATAAAGCCAGGGCTAAAACAGGAGATTATTAGAACTGAACTCGAGAACAAAGACAAAATGGTCTATCACTTACATGA
The DNA here is from genome assembly GCA_037693485.1 of Kitagawia praeruptora. NCBI lineage: Eukaryota > Viridiplantae > Streptophyta > Magnoliopsida > Apiales > Apiaceae > Kitagawia > Kitagawia praeruptora. The sequence continues at coordinate 87,224,377 of CM075350.1, forward strand.
TTAGATTTTAACATAATTAAGAAATTCTCAATACTCCTTACAATCCCTTGCCAGTGAGCAGTCAAAATTTCTTGTGCTGCAGCATTTGCAAGTGTGCGAGCTCTCCCCTTGATTAAGCTTGCTCTGGAAATTCTGGGTGCCTATACCATGTAGTTATCAAATAATTAAAACTTTTGGTTTCTCTAATAGACATAATTTTGAGTTAAGTTAGAGACATGATACCTGAATGCACAGGCCAATTGGGGACACAATCAATTACTTCCAGACCTACTAACTTACAGAATCTTACTATGTCAATTCAAATTACTAACAAAAAACACAATCAAGAATACAGAACTACTAACTTAATCAAGTCAACTTCAATAACTATCTTCAAGACAACACAATCAAGAACTTCCAGACCCACCTCAAGCATAAACTAAACTTATCAAATATCAATACATCAAGTAAGCTTCATGAACAAATTTTAATAGGTGCCTCGAGGTTCAAAACAGTGGGTTGTTTCAAGAACAAATCTATAGAACACAAACACTTCAAGAATTCAACAAACCCCCAAAAACAGTCTCAATTAGAAAAAAAACCCCAAAAATTAGGGTTTGTAAACCCCCAAAATTAACAAAATAAAACCCCCAAAAAATTAGGGTTTGTAAACTCTAAAGAATGGAGGTAATTCAAAGTAAAAACTTAGGGCTTGCAACTTTAAAAAAACAAAAACCCCAAAAATTAGGGCACGAATCAATTAGAAACATACCACGCACGAATTGAGAGAGAGAGAGATAGCCGAGATGAGAGATGAGACACCGGAGATGAGAGATGGACACCGGAGAGATGGACAGCAGAGATGAGAGGGAGAGAAGAGAGTGAGAGAGATGAGAGTTGTGAGTGAGCGAGATGAGATGTGAGTGAGTATGCTTTTTTATTTTGTTTTCTTTTATTTTATTTTGTGAGCGGGCAATTTAACTTAGGACTGAAAATTTTAGCGGGTCTTTTATTTGAGTAATAGCGGTAAAATTTTTAACAATTTTTCAGGTGTCTAAGGCAACACCAATTCATGTGTTGGCATTGAGGAATAAAATTGCATCTAAGCCAACATGAAGGGCAACATCCGGTTATGATGTTGGCTTATATCTAATTTATTCAATTTTTAGCATCTAAGGCAACATTTAACGTGACAACACCGATTTTCGGTGTTGGCAAAGACCATTTGTGGTGTAGTGAAAGTGACCAAGTTCATTGCAGTTGTAGCATCTAAACTTTGATCTATCTACCATTCCTATTTTGTATCCTCCCTTGGTGCCAGTAGCAGGTTTTGATGAGCTTCCTTGGTTATATTTTGGAGATTGACCTTGAGGCTTATATGGCTTGTTCCTCCTGAACCTTATATTTTTGAATTTTCTTGCCATAAAAGCCATGGTTGGATTATCCATTTTCTCCATTTCTTCTAGAGTGAAGAATTCTTCATCTTCGACATCTTCTAGTTGAAGGACAACCTTTTCTTCATCTTCAACCACCTCTTCAATTTTCACAGATGAAAATTGAGGTTGTTGATCAGTTTGAATTTGCTCACTTGCTTGAAAATATGATGGTCCTTGAGCAACTAGAGCACCAGCCATGTTTGCCATCAATCCTTTGGATCCACTTTGTATGGCTTTCTTTTGATAATATTCAAGTTCATAAGATTTTAGAACTCCATACAATGTTTCAAGAGAGTTTAAATCTCTTCCTTCTCTTATGGCTGTTACTCTATGCTCGAGGTGTTCTGGAAGAGTTAGCAGAAACTTGATATTGACTTCCTTCTTTTCATAAAACTTTCCATGAATCTGGAGCTCAGCTATCAGTTTGCTAAATCTTTCAAACATGTGAGTTAACACTTCTCCATGCTTGCCCATAAACGCTTCATATTGTGACACCAGTATTTGTTTTTGATTTTCTCTGACCTCTTCACTTCCTTCACATAACAGTTCTATCTTTTTCCACATATCCCTGGCAGAGTTGCATGCTATTATATTTCCACTCATAGCTTTGTCCAGGGTAAGTGCATCTAGCAGAATGAGTTGCAGATGATCATCCAGTGCTACCTTTTCTTTTTCTGAGTCATTATACTCAGTAGGCTTCTTAGCAACCCAATGAGCTGGGATTACTACATCATTAACTGTAGCAGATGGAATTTCCTTTTGAGGAATGAAGGGGCCATTTTCCAGAATACCTAGAAATAATGGATTCTGAGCTTTGATAAATAACATAATCTTCTTTTTCCATATGTTGTAGTTTTCTTTATCAAAAGCTGGAATCTTGATATTACTTGACCTTTGAATACTTGCCATTTGGATCTCAGATATGTGTATTAATCTGAATGCTCTGATACCAGTTGTTGGTCCCGTAAAGTATTGCAGAAGGGGGGTTGAATGCAATACTAATAAATTTCAAAAACTATTTCAACAACTTAAATAGAGTTTGTAATTTACTAGTAGAAGAAATGCAATCACAAGTAATATCTCACACGATGTTTCCACAAAATAAATGTTTTATTTATTTTGCAAAGTTTTGCTACAACCTTGAGAACAAAATAATTCTCAACCTTCGAATTCTCAAGAGATTACAGATGTGGAGAGCTATCTGTTGTATAAATAGAGTGCTCTATTTATAGTGTGATAGTCGACTGTACTACCACACTCAGCATGGGTTGTTGAGTTGCTGTTATATTCCTTTTGCAGCTCATTCCATGATTTATTCCCATGTGATTATCACAAAATAACTTTAAGATACTTTCCACATTTGAGCCACCCAGATCTAGCCATATTCAATTTTATCTGCTCTAGACTTTACAGGTTGCTCCATGTGATCTCTCGAGCTTCAGTTATAGACTTTCCAAGCTTGCTGTAAAGGTTGAATATTACAACACGCCTGCTTCTTTTGAACATGTATTATGTCGCTTAAATTGACTTAGAAAATTCCTAAATCAATTTGATTCTTTACGACAGTTTGTTTGCTTCAGAGTTTGCTGTCAATGGATTGTGCTTTGGTTGACAGTATGAATTCCCGCAGAGATTTCTGTCAAGGATTGTGCTTTGATTGACAGCATGTATTTCCCGCAGAGATTGCTGTCAAGGATTGTGCTTTGATTGACAGCATGTATTTCCCGCAGAGATTGCTGTCAAGGATTTCAAACTTACTGTCGCAAACTATATATCAAAGTTACTGTCATCAGAATCTCCGCCAATGTTGCTGTCAAGTCGAAACTTGCTGTCGACTCCATGAAACTTGCTGTCGACCTAGGCAACATGTTGTTTCCTTGTAACCTTACTGTCAGGGCTTGACAGTAACTTTTATTCCTTCTGTCGAACTTATGTATTTCTTGAGGCTTGAATATAATCGAACCTCTTCCAAGAATTACACTTATTACATGACAGTATTTATTTAAATTACAAGAATACATTTGAGGCTATGACAGTATGTTCTACTTAGTAAAACTAAGTATACCAATAAAACTAGTTAAGTTGTCTATTCCATCACCCACAAATCCCAACAAAACTCAAACCTGTTGACTGGAAATGGCTTTGTGAACAAATCTGCCAACTGATCTTCAGACTTGCAGTAAATTAATGTCACGACCTTTTCCTTCTGCACTTCTCTTACGATAAACAACATAATGTTGAAATGCTTAGTTGTCCCATGAAACACAGGATCATGGGAAATAGCAATGGCAGCTTGATTGTCAACAAAAATCTCAGTGCTTTCTTTCTGCTCTAGATTAAGATCCAACAAAAGTTTTCTTAACCACAATGCTTGATTAACCGCAGCTGTTGTAGCAACAAATTCTGCCTCAGCAGTAGATTGAGCCACTGTTTCTTGCTTCTTCGATTTCCATGAGAAAATACCAGATCCAAGAGTAAAACAATAGCTTGAGGTACTCATCATGTCATCAATGCAGCCACCCCAATCACTGTCAGAGTAACATACCAACTTGAAGTCCTTGCTTCTTTCAAACTTAACACCAAAAATGACTGGTCCCTTTGATATATCGTATCAGTCTTTTAGCAGCCTTAAGATGCAATTCACTTGCACAATGCATAAACCTGGACAAAACACTTACCGCATTTAAAAGTATCTGGTCGTGTCGCTGTAAGATACATCAAACAACCGATCATTCTTCTATAGTATCCCTCATCAACTTTATCAGCACCATCATTCGCATACAGCTTCTCCTTCTGATTCATAGGAGTGCTTACTGCCTTGCAGTCTCCAAAGTTGACCCTATTTAATATCTCCTTTGCGTACTTCTTCTGGCATATGAAGATTTCATGCTCAGCCTGCATAATTTCCATACCAAGAAAGAATGACATCAACCCGAGATCTGTCATCTCAAAAACTTTCTTCATTTCCTGTTTAAACTTTTCAACCAGGCCTACATTATTTCCTGTCACTAAAAATCATCAACGTAAAGTGAGACTATTACAACATCGTTATAATGACGTTTGACATAAAGAGTAGCCTCTGACAAGCCTTTTTTAAAACCCAAACTCATCAAATGATCATCTATCCTTTTGTACCAGGCTCGTGGAGCCTATTTTAAACCATAAAGAGCCTTCTTGAGAAGAAATACATTGTCCTCTTCTCATTTGTTCTTAAAACCTTCTTGCTGTTCAACATAGATTTCTTCTTGCAAAACACCATTTAAAAAAGTTGATTTACATCCAGCTGATAGACTCTCCAATTCATTTGAGCGGATATAGCAAGCAAAAGCCTTATGGTGTCCAAACGAGCCACTGGTGCAAAGGTGTCCGAATAATCCACACCAAAAACTTGAGAATAGCCTTTAACAACAAGTCTTGCCTTGTGTTTATTGATTGAACCATCAGCATTCAATTTAGTTCTAAACACCCACTTGACTCCTATCACCTTTCTATGTTTAGGCCTTTTCACCATAATCCATGTCTCATTTTTCTCTATCATGGACAACTCCTCTTTCATAGCAGCTACCCATTTTTGGTTCTTTCTTGCTTCTTCATAATTCGCAGGTTCACAAACAGCAACATTGCACCTTCCATAGATATCAGATAGACTCCTGGTTCCTCTTACAGGGACATGATCCACAATTTCATTTTGCCAGTCATGAGTCAACGTCTTCTTCTATTCCTTCAGTACTTGAACTAGGACACTTGAGTTTCAATTCCGTCATCAACTGATTTTTCTTCTCTGCATCATGATTCCAGTTCCACTCCTCATTCTCCACAAAGTTGACATCCCTGCTAACAACAAACTGTCCAGTTTGTGGATTGAATATTTTATAGGCCTTATTAACATAGCCTACAAAAATGCCTGGTGATGCTTTTTTGTCCAACTTATCACGTTTGTTTTGCGGAATATAAGTGAAACACAAACAACCAAATATTTTAAGAAACTTTAGCAATGGTTTGTTACCATACCAGGCCTCAAATGGTGTTTGATCATTTAGTGCTTTTGTAGGAAGCCTATTTTGGAGAAAAACTGCTGTATTTGCTGCTTCTGCCCAGAACGATTTTGGTAAATTCTTTTCATGTAGCATGCATCTGGACATTTCCAATATGTACCTGTTCCTCCTCTCACTAACTCCGTTTTGTTGTGGCATATAAGGGGCTGTAAGTTGATACTCAATGCCTGCACTTTCACAAAACTGATTGAACTCATTTGAACTGTATTCTTTTCCATTGTCTGATCTCACAATCTGAATTTTGCAGCCACTTTCATTTTCAACTCTTGCCTTGAACTTCCAAAACACTTGAGCTACTTCTGATTTATACTTCAAGAAAAAAATCCAGCACATTCCAGTGAAATCATCAATGAGGATAACATAATAAAGACTACCTTTTAGAGAAGGTGTTCTTTGAGGGCCACAAATATCTGTATAAATTAATTGCAACTTCCCTGTTGCTCTTCCAGTTACCTTAGGAAATGGCTTCCTGATAAGTTTGCCAAATTGACATGCCTCGCAATTCGATATCCTATCTTCAAATTCTGGAAGATCTTCTGCCATCATACTTGACTTCATTTGCAACAGCCCTTTGTGATGATAATGCCCAAGCCTTTTGTGCCAAACCTCTGTGATATTTTCGGTGATAGAAAAAGTTGATTGCTCCTCCTCCAATGGATTCAAAGAAAAACTTTTTCCTTTCATTCTAACAATAAAAATATCTTGATTGACTGCATCTTTAATCAAACAATGTTTGCCTTCAAAAATTACTTTAAATCCTTTCTCAATTAGTTGACAAACACTCAACAAATTTTGTTGAATTTCAGGTACGTAAAGAACATCAGAAATAAGCCTTGTACCTGAACAACTTGCAATCGCAGCAGTCCCTTTTCCTTTTACCGAGATGTAATCACCATTTCCAATTCTGACTTTCGTGATATTAGTTGGCCTTAAATTTCTAAGAATTTCCTTGTTATTTGTCATGTGATTGGTACAGCCGCTGTCTATTAACCAACTCTCACTTGCTTCACTACTTGCAAAACACGTAGCCACAAATAGTAAATCCTCCTCCTCTTGATCAGCAATCTTAGCGTCTTCACCTTGCTGCTGATTTTTATTCTTGCATATAATAGCTTCATGTCCCATCTGGTTGCACTTGTTGCATTTCGCATCAGGCCTCCTCCAACATTTAAAAGGAGGATGTCCCTTTTTGCCACAATGTTGACAAGGAGGGTAATCTTTCTTAACGCCTGGTCCTTTATTTCCAAATTTATTTCTGTTGCTTGTTGTAGAACTTTCTCCACTTGAAACCTGATACTTTTTGTACCTAGGCCTCTTGTTTTTCCAATCGTCTTGATGCTTTACTGGCAGGGCTCCTTCAATGGATCCTTCTTGTCTCGTTGCACGTCTTTGTTCTTGCGCTTGCAAGGCACTTAAGAGTTCTGTAAGTGTAATCTTTGAAAGATCCTTTGTATTTTCAAGAGTGGTAATTGTAGCCTCAAATGTTTCGGGCACCGTGACGAGAATCTTTTCAACAATCCTGGAATCTGCTATGGAAGAACCTAACAAACTCACTCGGTTCGCAATGTTAAGAAGCCTGTCAACATACTCCTTTATTGTCTCTGTTTCTTTCATCTTTTGCAACTCAAAATCACGAACTAAATTCAACACTTGCATCCCCTGAATCCTGTCATTTCCTTCGTACTCAGATTTGAGGAAATCCCATATTTCCTTCGCAGACATGATTCGGTTAAAAATTGATGCTGAAACTGCAGCAAACAAACAGGCTTTAGCCTTTGATTTCCTTGTTTTCTTCTCCTTCTGTGCTTTGATCTGCGCCATCGTGCATTATTAGGAAGTTTATGAATTTTATAGTTTTCCACAACTGCTTCCCAGAGATCCAAAGCATCCAAATACGCCTCCATACGTACTGCCCAAGTCTGGTAGTTATTTCCATCGAACACCGGTGGAACAATCGAGGAGAATCCAGATTCGGATTCCATCACTTGTTGAATACAAACACAGGTCCCTTAAGAATAGGGCTCTGATACCAAATGTAAGTTATTTAAAAATGAAAGAGAGAAAACACACTGATCTTATTCATCAACTGCAGAACAGATTAAGAACAGATTACAACCTATAAACTTCAGAGAAAATAACTTCTCCTAATAACATATGGCTACAACTGCACAACTGCTCAACTGCTAATATAAACTTCTCCTGATACTTGAATGCATAAAAATTGAAAATGGTTCTTGGTACTAGAATATTACAACACTTCAAGTACATAAAAACATAACATTCATTGGAAAGTATCTCCGAAAGCAAAGAAAAAACAACAAATAGTCTATGGAAACAAGTGTTAGCCGAAGTAGGTCTTTTTCATCCACACAGCGAACTCCAATATGTTTTGAGAGTCAGGAAGGGTCTTGGAAACACTTTCCTTCTTTAAGCACCTCTTAACCCAGGCCATCAACGTGGGACACTCTTTCTCAAAACTGAAGTTGCCAAATGCTTCGTAAGTATGAAACCAGCTATAGAAGGTGACAAGAGCTATATCTACATAACCAAAAGTGTCACCCCCATAGAAACATTTGTCCCCGAGTTCACCTTCCAACACCTTCAGATTTTGGATCAATTCCATCTTCCCAGCGTCCTTTTCTTCTCCGTCTGCTGCCCATGATTTCTTCCCAACCTCATATATCTGCATTAGTTTCAAATCTTAGGCATGTTAAAATAATTGTATATTAAGTGATACATCATGAGTAATTATGTATGTACCTTTTTGTCGATATAGTCAACCCAGAACCTCGCTTGAGCTTTCTGATAGGGATCAGAAGGGAGCAAAGGAGCTTTATCATTCCAGACCTCATCAATGTACTGTACAATTTGGGAAGACTCACAGATGGGCTTACCATTGTGTATAAGAACCGGGATTTTGTGGTGAACCGGGTTCATCTGAAGAAGCAGCTGGCTTTTGTACTCTGGCCTCAAATCTTGTTCTTTGTATTCATACACTACACCCTTTTCAGCTAGTGCAACTCTCACTCTCATACCAAACATACTGCACCAAAAATCCAACAGAATGACCACTTCGTCTGCCATTCTAAACATAAAACTGCTTACCAAATGTTGATATATATAAATCCATCTTGGTTTAGGTAAAGTCAAGTATTAAACTAGGAACAAGTAGAAAGTTGGCATGGAATAAAAAAAGACTTGACAAGACAAAAATAAGATCAGTCTTTCAACTGCTGAAATATGCTCTGTAATTAAAATGACCAAGTGGGTGCTGAATTAAAATAATTAGTGACGTTTTCGAGTTATGTCACTGCTGGTCTGTTGCCTATGTGATCCTCCAAAAAATTCAAGTAGGCGTAAATATTTAATTGTAAAATGCTAGGTACCCAAATTGGTTCCCATAATTTGATTCGGGGGCTACAAAACTACACCACGATTGATAAATTTGGGCCTTGATTATAGTTCCTTCTATTGCAATTAGTATTTTTGGACTCATAGTCATGCTTTAAACCTACATATCTCAAAATTTGACAATGATTTTCTTTTGTTCGATATTAAAAGATACAAGCAATCAGAATGAAATGCAGTATCAGGTCTGCACAAACAAATATCAGTTCAAAATTAAATTGTAGTAAGAAACATCATTTTTCAGAAAGTAAATTTGGGTCTTAATTTGTAATCATATTTCACAAGAGTTTAATACTATGACTATCATGAGCTAGCAAATGAATGAGAACATTAGCTAAAGAATCTGAAGCACTGATTGCAATTAGCAACATTAAGTGTGAAAAGAACAAGATACATTATTCAAGCTAGCTTTATGCCTTCATCCGACATTTAAAAGTTTCAGGAGTGTATAAGAGTTTTGGTATATCAAGAGGTCATATAACAAGGAAAACCCAGTCGATGTTGTGTCTGCAGAAGGAAGAGTTGACAACCACCTAGTCCTTAACAACTCGAACAGTTCAGAATAAATATACATTCAGAAGAAAAGTGAAAAACGAGATTAGTAAGAGCATGATCGGGTGGAAACTCTATATGACTCGTGAGTGTCCATCTTCGGTGTCTCCAGACATATCCATAGAACAGATGAATAAGCAGAGAGCACTGCTCTGCGAAGTATATAGAGTTTTTTTTACCTTGAGCAAAAACATTTAGAACATAAACATAATAAGAGATAACATATTGTGTTTCACCTTTACAGAGTTTAAAATTAAGCTTGCGCTCCATTCAAGTGACCAGCATTTCATTACGATAATTCTCAAAGCTTTAGCTACAACACCTCTCATTTGGAAAATGACACCAATCCAATTTATATCCATTTCTCCAAATGAAGCTACTAGAACAGATACACTTATCATTATTGATATATAACGAGAAGCATTTCTAGCTTTTTAATTGAAGAACTGCAGCTACTGGCAGCAGGAATCAGGTTTAATCATCAACAGTCTTGGGAAAATAATTACATAAACATTCAAGTCAGCCTCTTGGCAGGACCAGACAGACACAAAATTAAGCACACGACTCTTATCATGACAATAGTTAAATCATAAATGGTAGACAAACCAAATTGTTCGAATAAATACCTTGAGATTGAGATTTCAGAAGAACTGATTACTTAACACAAACAGTTAACTTATAAAAACGAATCGATAAGACTATTGTCTTTGTGGTTACCACATTTTTGTTTTTATTATTTTCAAATCAGGAGGCAACTTTGATCAACAATTTTGTTTCGGAAACTGTCAGAAGTTTTGAACTACTTCAGTAATTCGGAGTGTCGATATTAGACTTAAATTTATTCATGTAACAAAAATTAAATTTAACGGTGGAATTACATGTGATGTAGGGATGTTTACTAAAATTAAAGTTAAGGATAAATTCAAGAAAGAATCCACATAAGTTTAAGAAAAGAGAAATGATAATGAAGAAAAACTGTGAAACACACAAGGAGGATTGTGAATAAGAGCCACCCAGTTGGTCATGCAATTGGATTATGCTGTGAATTCCAACCTCCAAATACTCATCTTCTCCCTCCCGGTCCCACTTACTTTGTCTTTACCAGTATTTGTTTTAATATAACAAATGTATTTTATTTTTAGCTCACAATTTTTTTCTGCAGCTCTCTTCACTGGTTTGTTTAGCCTCTGGGCTCCAAGGTTAGTTTTGGCTTTCATTTTCATTCTAGCTTATTTAAAACTTACCATACTACTATCATTTGATGAGCTGCTCAGTCTGTTTTTTGGTGGTGTTTTGCATGTTAAGTCAATACAGTATTGGGTTTTTTAATGCACTGTTACACTTGTACCGGGGAGGAATCAAGGGGGTTATCCTAGGCTCCATTTGCAATCGACCTTCAAAAATCATTTATTCTTAGAAGTCTGGAGTAATCTATTTAGCAAAAAAAATAATCTGGAGTAATCTTTATAATCCAAACAATCTTTTTAGGCTGGCTTTGCGGATTTTTTTAGCCTCTGACATCTTGGAATCCTCGGCCCATGTGGGACCCACAAATGTTAGGGCCCAAAATTTGAGAACCATTTACATAACATGGAAATTTATAGAATATGTAGTGTAAATACTCCCTCCGTCCCGATAGGTTCTTAACATGAGGCTCGGGCACGGAGACCAAGGATAGTGGGTGTAATATTGTTAAAATAAATGAAGTAGTGGGTGTAATAGTGATTTTATTGTTAAAATAAGTGAAGTAGTGGATGTAATAGTATAAAGTGGAGTAAAGTAGTGGATGTAATAATGTATTTTATTGTTAAAAGTTACTATTTTTGGTAATGTAAAGAATTGGTGGGACGTCCCAAAATGGAAATTGTAAAGAAATGGATGGGACAGAGGGAGTATGAATCATGGGCCTGAAATTTATACTCCCTCAGTTGATTCTTTACATGGGGCTGGGGCACAGAAATTAAGGATAATTGATATAATATTGTTAAAATAAATGAAGTAGTGGGTGTAATAGTAATTTTATTATTAAAGTAAGTAAAGTAGTTGATGTAATAGTATAAAATGTTGAAAAAGTGAAATGAATTAGTGGATGAAATAATATATTTTATTGTTAAAAATTACTATTTTTAGTATTGTAAAGAATTGATGAGATGTCCAAAAAGAAAATTGTAAAGAAATAGATGAGACAGTACATAACATTTGGTTGTGCTGTTTCTGCTATATATGGATAATACCATTTTCTGTCTTTGATGCAAATGTTTGTTGGCCTGTATATTTTGTTTATCAGAAAATCTGAATTTGTGATACTGGAACTTCATTTGGGAAATATTCTATTGAATAGAATCAGTATAAAATATTTTTATTAGTAATCATAAATGAAATGTACTTGCTAACCAGGGCGGGCAGTCCCATGTATATACAATGTCAGGTTCCACAATATTTTATATACTTTTATCAATATTGATCCCCCCCTTTTTTTTTTGTCTTAAACTCTTTTTTGTGTGAAGCATGTGAAGTCTGAACTCCACACTTTCTTTTAAGTTCAAACTTTTCTCTCTGCATCAACTATAACCATTAGTCTTAGGAATTACTGTAGTACTTTTCAGCAAAAAGAAAAAATAAGCACAGAGTAGCCTTTTTTTTTTAATGTTTAATGTATCTGCATTTTGAGTATCTTTGTTATGTTAATAATAGTACACAAATATTAATTATTAATTTTGTATGATAAGAACACAAGTTGAGCTCTTAAGTTTTTTTGCAGGACGAACCGCAAAATCAACATCTACTGATATGGAGGTCACTAATGTTACTGAGTATGACGCCATTGCTAAGCAAAAATTGCCAAAAATGGTGTACGACTACTATGCATCAGGCGCAGAGGATCAATGGACTCTACAAGAGAATAGAAATGCTTTTGCAAGAATCTTGTAAGCTTTAACTATTTATTTTGTTGAAAATGCCTTAATACGTCACAGCCTAATTTTTTATTTTTTTTTTTACTTTCTGAATGTTCAAGACCCTGAACAGAGTTTTTGGTTGAAAACAGGTTCCGACCTCGTATTCTTATCGATGTCACCAATATTGACATGACTACAACTGTGTTGGGATTCAAGATATCTATGCCAATCATGATTGCCCCAACAGCCATGCAGAAAATGGCTCACCCCGAAGGTATGCAGATTTAACAATAAGATTAAGAGCTTCTACATTCATAGATTTTTTTTCTTCCTGTTTTGCTGTTAAGCCATTCATAGAAATACGGCACTTTTGTTGCTTAGTTAATAATCTGGTGTTATTGACTTTTTGATTGAAGCATGTCATGCCCCCTTTACAATTAATTATATATTAAACGAAAATTAAGGCGTTGCTCGATCTCAACCTATATGACATATTGTATGAGTACTGATATTTAATATACTGAAATTGATAGAAAGCTGTAATGATCATTAAGTCTACTTCTCCTACAGGAGAGTATGCAACAGCAAGAGCTGCATCCTCAGCTGGAACTATTATGGTACGACTCCTATCCCTAAGTGTGATCCTTCAAATTTAACAAGTATATCTTTCTGCATCCTGAAACATCATAGACCATGAGTTTTAGATATGATTTGATCTAACAGTTTTTGTACTATATGTTATGTTTTTGTCATAACATAGTAAAAGCTGGTTTTTATCTGAAGTTTGGTTGGTAATTAAAGCTCATTTTTTAACAAATGTGCATAGTAACATCTTCAGGAGAGTAGATTATGCATACCCATGTACTGAATAAACTCTGAGGACCAATACCTGTAATTCAATAGGGGTCAGTTATACTTTAAGAATTTAACCGATGCTTATGATTTTAAACTATAATTAATCTATTCACCGTGAATAATGAACCTGAGATTGCATCACAAACAATATGCTTTTTCAAAATGTCAAGGAGAAACCATTGGCAATGTATCTCTTTTCTTAGTTTTCTCATATATCAGTAATCTTGTTCATTATGTGTTTTTCGTTTCTGTCACAATCATGCTGTAAATATTTACGTGACATATATCTTCAATTAAATTTGCAGACCTTGTCTTCTTGGGCCACATCTAGTGTTGAAGAGGTTGCTTCAACCGGACCTGGCATTCGCTTTTTCCAGCTTTATGTAAGCAAACAATTTTGTTAGGTCTTGCTGCTTTTAGCTTCACATTATGGTTCATACTGATTATAGTGTGATGTGTAGGTCTACAAGGACAGGAATGTTGTTGCTCAGCTTGTGAGAAGAGCTGAGAGAGCTGGCTTCAAGGCTATTGCTCTTACAGTTGATACCCCAAGGCTAGGGCGTAGAGAGGCCGATATCAAAAACAGGTGCTTTTTTTAGTCAAATTTGGCTTTTAGGTTTATGTTACACTCTCATACAACTCAGTTGATATTGTTCATTTATCAGTGAGGGTTTTTATCAGTGATCAGGAAAACTTGTGATTGTTTTACAGATTTACCTTACCACCGTTTTTGACCCTGAAGAACTTCGAGGGTCTAGACCTTGGCAAGATGGATGAAGTGAGTGAGATTAGAACTGTCACAATCATTACTTTTTTATGTATTTACAAAATATTGATGTACTCTATTGTTCTGTGTCGTGCAGGCTAATGACTCTGGTTTGGCTTCATATGTTGCTGGTCAGATTGACCGTTCCCTCAGCTGGAAGGTGCATATTTAGTGGCTTCTAATGGTTTAAAGAAGTTTGGTGCTATGTCATGGAATGTTTTATAGTATATTAGACTAATAGCATGTACACGTGTTGCTACTACTCAGTAGTTGTTTTGATTACATGAACTCAAAAGGGGATCTGCTATCATGTTATACCTTACAAAACAGGGCACACGACCTCTTTCACTTGATATTGTCTCTGTTTATAGGTGATTTTAAAAGATCACCCCTTGAATTCACATTTTAGTAATTCGTTCTATATTTGGACAGGATGTCAAGTGGCTTCAGACTATAACCAAGATGCCAATCCTAGTGAAGGGAGTTATCACTGCTGAGGACAGTAAGAAAACATAAATTTAAACCATCTTTTACTTACTATAGACTCATTATAAACGTAACATGGTTCGTTCTGTAACGACTTGCAGCAAGGTTGGCTATACAAGCTGGAGCAGCAGGTATTATTGTATCCAACCATGGTGCTCGTCAGCTTGACTATGTCCCTGCCACTATAATGGCTCTGGAAGAGGTAACAATTTTTTTTTTTTTTTTTTTTGCTAAATAAAGAGGTAACATTTCATTTGCACTTAATTATTCAAGTCCTCCTAGTTACCTTGGCAGAACCTGGATCAAACTAAAACATGATCGAGATATTTATTACCTCCTTTGCATGTATATAATCAGATTTTAAAATTGTACTTGTTCCATGAAGAATTCACTTTATTTAATAGGGACATGGTAGTATAAAATGACACCTTGTCCTCAATATTCGAATTTAAAATTTCATCAACATACCATCTATTCTTACTAAAAGCTCCTTTACTGGGGCAAACATGGAACAAAATATGATATTTATAATATTTCTTTTAATATAATCTTAGGTTGTGAAAGCTGCACAAGGTCGTGTACCAGTTTTCTTGGATGGGGGAGTCCGTCGTGGAACAGATGTTTTTAAAGCATTAGCACTTGGAGCCTCTGGAATTTTTGTAAGTACAACCTAGTAGGATGAACTGAATTAGCACACAGTAAACATGAACTCTTCTCAGTTTGTACATATGTCGCTGGCCTGCTTTCAATGAAAATTGGTTTCTACTTACCATGGCAGACTCAAATAGGTGGTACTAGTCTCATAATATACATACCTTACACTAGAACTCATCTATCACGAACTGCATCTATATATGTATAAATATGTTACATATCAATTAGCAAAAAAGAAAAAAAGTGTTACATATCGTTTGCGTTATTGTCTTTGCTTGTTACTGTCTACCATTCAACAACAAAATTCAACTTAGATATGTAACACTCAGACAGATCTTATATGTAATTCAGTTAGCAATCTTTGTGATCACATCACGCTACACTTCCTTCATTTTAAATGTGTTTTGAAATACTTCTAATTATTGGTTGTCTTAATGATAGATTGGACGGCCTGTTGTATTCTCCTTGGCTGCTGAAGGAGAAGCCGGGGTCAGAAAAGTACTCCAGATGCTGCGAGAGGAGTTTGAGTTAACCATGGCACTAAGTGGATGTCGCTCCATCAGTGAAATCACCCGTAATCACATTAGCACCGATTGGGATGCTCCACGTGCTCAGTTTGCACCAAGATTGTAAATATGTCCTTATGAAGTGCATGAATAATTTCAATTCTCCAAGCAGCGCGATGATATTGTTATATTGTGTTCAAGAGCCTGCTTTCATTACAGAACTTGTTCTATTAACCATATCTTTATGAATGTTGAAAACGTTTTTAAATATTTAATGGCTACTGCATGTGTCTGCCACCTTCATTGTATATTAAGAAAATATATTACTCCCTCCGTCCCGGCCAGTTCTTTACATGGCGGCTGGGCACGGAGGTCAAGGATAGTGAGTGTAAAGTGGGTGTAATATTGTTAAAATAAATGAGGTAGTGGGTGTGTAATAGTGATTTTATTGTTAAAATAAGTGAAGTAGTGGATGTAATAGTGATTTTATTGTTAAAATAAGTTAAGTAGTGGGTGAAATAGTGTAAAGTATTGTTAAAATAAGTGAAGTAGTGGGTGTAATAGTGTTAAAACTTACTATTTTGGGTAAGGTAAAGAAATGGTGGGACGACCCAAAAAGGAAATTGTAAAGAAATGGATGGGACAGAGGGAGTATACATGTACAAAAGTTGTTCAGATTACTGTACGTACAGGGAATGGATTGTTCGTTCTGGTCGGAGAATGGGGTATTCTAAGTGGCATGAATCTCAGCGTTTCTGCAAATAAGAAATCTTGCCTGCAGGTCCTGGCTTATATCTTTTATATAAGCCACTGGATTTCAACTTGTTGGGATTTTCTGTATAAATTAAAGTTCTTCGGTTTTTCTTGATAAAAAGGGAACAGGTGCGGGTCTAAATTTTTTCTCCTTTTTTCCAAGAAGCAAAGCAGCTGAAAATAAAGCTAAACGAAGAGAAATATTAAGTTTTTTCTTAGTTCAGACTTCAGAGTCAGGTTTAGGATAAGAGGAATGGAGGATGCAGTAGGAGCGGTTCTTACTCCTTGGCAAAAAACGCAAACAAGCTGCACCTCAAAAACCAATATCAAAATTTGTTATCAAATGACTTGACACAAATTTCTTGACATTTTGGAATGTTTTAAGGATTTTTTAATAATATATTCCAATTTGAAACATGGTTTGTAAATATGTCCTATATTTATTTGAAATTTCAAATATATTGCTTAATGATCCAATAGATAACTATAGCTAATTACCTATTGTTAACACATATTATAATATAATTGGAAGGCTATTTTTGTAAATACATGGGGATGTATTTCATTATTACAAAAATGCCATCAACATTTAATACTAAAAATGCATATAACTATAGGTAATTAGTAATTACCTATACTTAACCATAGGAACATTTTTCTCATCCTAAAATCAATTTTTCATTCAAATTTCAACATGAAAAGACCAATAAACCCTTTTTAATAAAAATTATTTTAAGATATAATGTTTGATAAAAACTTGATTTGATTAATTTAAAGAAAAAAATGTGCCTACTTATGGACACGTGGCCGTAAGAATGTACCATTGTGGTTTTTGGTGCATGATTTTAAGTTTATTCACATTTATGTAAGAATACTCGATTCTTTTGTATTATGTTTTTATTGAATTTCTCATTTCTATGTAACATGGTTAATTCAATTCACTTAACATCTCCCAAGTTATGTAATATTAAATTATAATACTTTGAAACTCTCCCAAGCTATTTAATATTAAATTTAATTATAATATTAAACATGGTCCTAAAATTTCAATTATAAATTTTAATATTTATTTGCGTAAGGGTGCCCCTGGCGGGGCCTGTTTTAAGCAAAGTAAAAAAACATTTTTTAGTAGTCAAAATTAAAAAATTGCCCCCTTCTTGTTCTAAAAAAAAACTTTTTAGTGGTTAAAATTAAAAAATTGTAGTATATTTATATTAGTATTTAATTGATATAATAAGGGTATATTGGTCTCTATTTAACTTAAAAACTGATAATAGGACATATAATTAATATATTAACATGATGGGACATATTTATAAACTGCCCCATTAATTTGGGACATATTATACAAATTCTCATGTTTTAATTGGATGGCCCTAACTGACCCATTATAATTATAACCAATCAAAATCATTTGGTGACAATTTTTGGTACCCAATTTGGTACCTCTAGCATTTTTTTTTTTAAATTGTGAATTGAATTTGCGGAAACACATATTCAACCGAACTTGATCATAGAATTTTAAATTTTATTTAATAAGAGTTTTAATCTTAAATTTTTATATAAATATATTTAGATATTATAAAATTTTGAAGATGGATTCACAAGAAATCGTATTTTAATGTACTTTTTTTTTATTAAATAATTAGGTTTATATGCATCTTCTTGTAAATATCAGGATTAACAAGAATTGAACGGTGGATGGTGAAAGACAACCTCTAAGAGCAACTCCAACCCATCACTAATCATTATAATAGTGATGAATATAGTGTCATATCCACTCCAATGCAACACTAAAATAGTGACCCAATATTATCAAATGAGTTTGGGAAATGTTATTTCCAGAGCATTTTTTTATTTCCAGAGCTATGTGTCACCTATTGTGTTAGAATATGCTACATATTGTGAATACAGGGGGAATATGCAACACATATTGCTCTGGAAATAAAAAAAATGCTCCGAAAAAAACATTTTCCATGAGTTTTGGATCACCAAATTTGGTGACAAAAGTACATTTGGTGATCCTTGGTCACCAAATTTGGTGACTTTCAAAATTACAACAATGCCCCTATATTTGTTAAAAAAAACAATATTTTTCCATCTATGTCCTACTATTTGTTCTTGTAATTTTTTTCCAACTTATTTGTTCTTGTAAATTTTATCAATTGAAACTTTTTTTCTTCTTAGCTCTTGTTAATTCTAAAATATTTTTTTAAAACTTTAAACTTTCACACAAAATCTTGAAAAAAAAATTAATCATGAATTATAAACAACACACCAAATTTAATTATAAAAATAACACCATAATGATAAATAAGTGATTACAAGATAATAATTTTACCTAACTTATACTCCCTCTGTCCCAACCAATTGTTTACACTTTCCTTTTTGGGACGTCCCAACCAATTCTTTACGTTTCCTAAAATAGTAAGTTTTAACACTATTACACCCACTACTTCACTTATTTTAACAATACTTTACACTATTACACCCACTACTTCACTTATTTTAACAATAAAATCACTATTACACTCACTACTTCACTTATTTTAATAATAAAATCACTATTACACCCACTACTTCATTTATTTTAACAATATTACACCCACTAGTCTTGGTCTCCGTGCCCAAACCAAATGTAAACAAATGGCCGGGACGGAGGGAGTAATACATATAAATAAATAAACTCAAGTTTTAACGTAGCTAATCTTATGAAAAATCATCCATGAAGCTTCCAAACTTTTGCAAATAATCATCCGCCGACGCAGAGGCTGCTAAAGCTTGTGCATTTCTTTTGACTAAATTTTAACAAAATTTGGATATTGATTTTTTTTATAAATAATTTTTTATATTAATAAATTTAATATTATGCGACCATAACATTACAATTTAAAATATAATAGATATTAATAATGTAAAAATTGAACAAAGTTAGAATATTCTATTTTATTGGTGAAAAATTCTTTTTAGTGTCAAAGTATAGTGACCATGGATTGGAATGCATTTTGTGAATTGTGTAATTTTGTCACCAAAATAGTCCCTATTAATCTAGGACACTATTTTGGTGTCATGGGTTGGAGATGGTCTTAGACAATCTACAAGTCTTAGACCATCTATAACCCAAGACACCAATATAGTGTTCTAGGACACACAAAATTATGCCATTCATAAAATGTACTCCAATCCATGGTCACTATACTTGATACTGAAAAGAATCTTTCACTATTAAAATAAAATATTTTAACTTGTTCAATTTTTACATTATTAATAATTATTATATTTTAAATTGTAATGTAATGGTCGCATAATATTAAATTAATAAGTTGTAATTGCAAAGGTCATGGTGTATAAATTAATAAGTTGAAAGTCCAAGAACACGAGCCCGAGCCATGATCTTTTTGTTGGAAACGTGTATGGGCTTATACCAAATATTTTCAAATAACTGAAAATTACAACTCTCAAATATAACTAGAGCTTCAGCTCTTTTCTCTCTACACTTCAGTGTTTATTTTGGTGTATTAAACTACATAGCAGCAAGCCTTATTTATAGGCTCTAATTGATTACATCATTGCTTACATAAATTCAAGGATGACATATTCACTTACCTCATACATGTATGAACATGTGTGTTTTTATTTGACTTATTTTCTTAGCCTACAATTCTTGAATATAGAGTTTGAATTCTAACACTCCCCCTCAAACTCGACTTTTCATTCCGAGCTTTACTTTCATCTTATGAAACACTTCCGGTTTCAATGGCTTTGTAAATATATCTGCCAAATTTTCTTCAGTTCTGTAGTGCACCAACTCCACAATTTTATCATTCACCTGTTCTCGAATGAAATGATATTTAATATTGATGTGCTTGCTTCGACTGTGAGAAACTGGATTTCTCGCAAGTGACACTACACCATATATTGCCTATAGCAACACCTTAAAATTATTGCTAAAGGGTCTAATACCGTTGCCATTGATGCTATGGCAATGCTTTTGCAAAAATTGGGCGTGAACTTTGCTTGGGTTGCAATAGGTCCCTATAGCAACGAATATAGTACCATATAGCAATGCTTTAATGTCATTGCAAATGCTTGTTATAGCAACGTTTTCCAGTCTATAGCAACAATTTAAATTCATTGCAATAGGCCATTGCAACTCTGTTTTGGATATTTATTGCAACGTTTAAGTTGGCAAAGGCAATGCTTTAATGTCATATAGCAATGCTTTTAGTAAGTAATTAATAATAAATTGCAACACATTATGAGGCAATAGCAATGCTTTTAGTAAGGAATTAACAATAAATGACAACATATTATGAGGCAATAGCAATGCTTTTCTTTAAAAAAAAAATGGACATAACCCATTTGTTCATATAGAAATCCACCATTAACATGGTATTTCATACACACCAAATATCCAAAACCATTCGGACTACATTGTCAATATAGCCATTCAACGTCTAACGACTAAATGGAATCAAACGACAACATAAAGTTTACAATATTCACCAAAAGCTTAGATATAAATTAAATGAAAATGCTCCAAGTCAAGCATCTACATCTTCTTCATCTGCCTTATCTCCATGTATTAATTAAACGATCTGCATTTTCTGCCTTCATCTGCCTTCATCTGCATTTTCTGGAGTTGCGCAAATAAAATCTGGGTAAACGATCTTCATATATTAATTAAAAAGGACATATATTTAACAGAGGGAAAGCCATTTAAAGACTGAATAGAAGTGAGCTAGATATATAATAGTGATTGTATAATGAAGGGCATAGTGAAGGGCAGTGTGACAGTGTAATCGACCACCATTAACTAACATCAGCTCCTGTAAATAAAAAAAATTAGCCCAAAGGTGTTGAATTAACCAGCAGCAGAAGAAAAACACAAACAAGCATAAATCATGACAATATGAAATATAGAGAGTAATATGAAAGCAATATGAAATAATATTCTGTAGCCTGCCAGCTACGTTCTGAAAGCATAAATCATGACAATATGAAATATAGAGAGTAATATATATGAAAGCAATATGAAATAATATTCTGTAGACTTCAGAAGTAATATGAAATATAGAGAGTCCTGTTGTGAAGGTCTGAATTGTTTCGTTTACTGTTACTGCATCGAGTACAACTCTTATGGAATTACAAAGACATGTTTACAAAGACCATGATTTTCTGGCTTCCCTATGCTTCCACTACCATGACTCGACTCTAATACACCACATATGACAAGAACATCCTTATTAAAAACCTCAAACTTCACACTTCCTGTCATTCTTAAGCTATCAGTACTGACAAAAGTAACCTCCTCATATTTCTTATCAAACCTATCCCTTCTAAGAAGCGTTGATGCACCATCTGAATATATGCTAGTTCTTGCTCCGTTTACTTCAAGAAGGGTTTCATTTTCCAGTGGAATATGGTTCAATGTGAGGCAGTCAGGAGTCGAATCATCGATGTCACATTTGCTGACTCTAACATAAAAAACTCTTATATCAAGCCAAGATAATGATACCTTAACACTAGGCTGGTAAGAAGTGGGCCTCCTGACACCATGGCCATTTTCAATCACTCCATTTCCATTCCATTTCAGATGAGAGTTTTCCACTTCCCTTGTTAAATTTGAGTATCCATTCACTTTCTCCTGAGAATTCTCCATACGTTACATATAAGTATAGAGCTTACCCCCCCTTTGTATATATATCCACCACCGCCAAGAGGTCTTGAAGACCCCCACAAAAGCAAGCCTGAATTGAGTATTAAGGCCCTGTAACTAAAGCAGTTCAGAAAAAGAAGACAGTGAGAACCTTAAACTGAAGATACAATGAACCCTGAAAACTAAAAAAATCTCTAGCACAGTGATTATGGAGCTTGTATTCACTCCAATTAGTCATATGCTTCTCAAAACCGTTTATAGCATAATGATACACAAATAATAACCTCTCACAAATCTCAATAATAGTAGTTTCAAAAAATAATAAACTCTCACAAATCAGTAGTTTTAATCTCAATTTTATCTTGTTGAAAGCACTAATTAATCAGAACCCCCAACTTTGAAGCCTTAATTGCCTGCAAAACAAAACCTCCAATTTATTAAAGACGTGATTATTGAGGATAGATATTGTATGAGAAAAGGATCTTGGCTGCAGAACTTCGGAAATACATTCATTTAAGTCTTTCTTCTTCTATTGCAGTTAAACATAATTCGAAGGCTACTATAAATAGTCTAAATTTAAGACGTTCAGCTACATGTATAGGATTATGTACTTTAGAATAATCTAAACAGAGATATCTATATGAATAATAAGATTCTAGACCATGTCCTGAAAGTTGCAAGGCCTGTGAAAGGTTTCTTCAGTGTTTAAGAAAGTGGAGATCAGTGCTTTCATTCAGTCTTTTCAAAAATGGAAACCAGTGCTTTTAAATTCCTGTTACAATCCACTTCACTGTTGGTGAATAAAAAAACAAGATATACAATCAAGATGCTATTCAGAATTGCAGTCTTCTATATATAAAATGAACTAATGAAGGCACAAGAAATGTACACAGCACACTTATATTAAGAGGTTAGGAATAATCAGCTGCACCTTGGTCTTGGTTTCACAATGAACATTGAGCTGCTACACACGCAAGGATAGTTCACCTGCTACTTGGTAACCGAAACACCAAGGTAAGAAATGAAAACCAGGGTCTAACACATCCTCGTACCTACCAAAACGTTCCTTCACAACAACAGTTGACTGCGCCACCTGAACACAACCAAAAGCTTGACCCATAGCTAGAACCTACATAACACAACACCAACTTCAAAATTACACGCCTATAGTGGAAAGATGCATCTTAATATTCACCAAATAAAACAGTTAATTGAAGCTACAATGACTTCATCCGGGACCTGCAAAGATTGAAAAGATAACCAATTAAGCTCATCTTATAACAAGTCATTTTCCAGAAACAATGATGCCTAAATCAAAGGATTCACTGATAACAAAATAATGCTTAACATACAGGGTATCTTTCTCCCTCAAATTCAAACATCTTGGGATCATTGTCACATCTCCATCCATATCTGTACAAGGCAAAATTACAAAAAATAAAGTCAACAACATCTTGCTGTTGATTTGCCATACCAGAGAGATGATGTGGTACATTAGTATTTACAGAGTATATACAGAGTATATACAGAGGACACTTATAAAAATAGAGACCAAACTCAATCAAATATGTACTTAGCATTTTGTTCCAAAATTATAAACTCTGCACTTTAATTTCAAAATAACAAACACAAGACAAACCCAAACGCAAGCATATAAACTCCAAACAAATAATTAAAACATCATAAACAACAAAAAACATCTAATTAAACTAATTAAAAAATTATTAACAAAATCTTAATTATGAAATTCCAAATTAAAAAAAAACCCCCCAAATTCACAAAAACAAACAAAAACTGCTCAATGTTCTTCGATTAAACATATATGAGCAAATTAATAAAAAAAAAAAACAAACACCAAATTAATAATATTTGAGCGTTCTTCGATTAAATATGCATACTCAATTAAACATACATACTCGATTAAAATTACTCAGTTGAACATGCATACTCAATTTGGGGAAGAAGATTTACCTTCTTCCAGCGTCAGTGTCCTTCGAGAGCCTCGATCTTACCCTCTTCTTAATTTCTTTGATTTGCTTTTTTGATATGGGTATGTGTGTGATTGTGTCTGTGTGTGTGGTTGTGTCAATGCTTTTTAATTTCTTTTGTTTTATTATTTTTGGTAAGCCGGCAAACTAAAATTTAGAAGCCCGCCCATTTTTTTATTACATTTTGAAAAGCCCTCCAATTTTGAGGCCCAATAATGATGTATATAGCAACGCCTTAAAAACCATTGCAATAGATAGCAAATTTTACAATATGTAACGGTTTTTCACTTCAATTGTAACGATTTTGAAAAGCATTACAATATGTCTAATTTTGTAAAAACTTGCCAAGAAATAGCAACGCTTTTTAACAAGTCTGGTTGCGATAGCCAATCTATGGTGTAGTGTGAGATAGCAGATTTATTATCCACATAAATTCTAACCGGATCATCCTTGGCAAGATTTAACTCGCCCAATATGTAGCCTAACCACATAGCTTGGCATGCGCATGCTGTTGCTGCCATATACTCCGCCTCACATGTTGACAGAGCCACTGTCTGTTGCTTCTTTGATGACCACGAAAATATCGCTGAACCGATATGAAAAGCATATCCTGAAGTGCTTTTCCAGTCATCCAAATCACCACCATAATCGCTGTCTGAGTAGCCAACTAATTTTGAATTTTGAGAATGCGTATAAAACAGACCATGATTAAGTGTACCTTTTATGTACCTCAAAATTCTTTTAGCTGCCATGAAGTGATCTTGCTTCGGCTTCTCCATGTACCTACTAACCAGTCCAACTGCATACATGATATCTGGACGAGTGAAAGTTAGGTACCTCAGACTTCCAACCAAACTTTTGAACAATGTCGGATTTACCGACTCTCTTGTTGAATCAGTTCTGAGCTTTATGCTCGTTTCTGCTGGCGTGCTCACTGGCTTGCATTCCTCCATTATGAATTTCTTTAAAATCTGCTCCGCATATTTTTGTTGAGACATAAAAATCCCATTTTTGCTTTGCTTGACTTCGACTCCAAGAAAGTACGACATTTGACCAATATCTGTCATCTCAAATTCGTTAGTCATAACTTTCTTAAAATCGTCAAACAAACCAGGATTGTTTCCGGTGAAGATCATGTCATCCACATACAAGCACACGATCATAATATCTCCCCCTGAATTTGTTTTTGTGTAGAGTGCATGCTCGTATGGACTTTTCACAAAACCATTTTTCTGGAAATATTCATCAACCCTCATGTTCCATGCTCTCGGGGCTTGCTTCAACCCGTACAGAGCTTTCTTCAGTCGGTAGACTTTATTTTCTTGGCCTTTCTGAACATATCCGGGAGGTTGCTCGATGTAGACTTCTTCTTCCAAATAACCATTCAAGAATGCTGACTTCACATCCATCTGGTAGATCTTCCACTGATTCTGTGCTGCAATTGCTGTAAGAAGTCTGATAGTATCAACTCTTGCAACCGGAGCAAATACCTCATCGTAGTCAATCCCGTATCTCTGCTTGTAGCCTTTAGCCACTAGCCTTGCCTTGTATTTTTCCACTTCTCCATCTTGATTAGTCTTTGTCTTGTAGACCCATTTGACACCTATAGCTTTGTGTCCTTCTGGAAGGTCTGTGAGCTCCCAAGTATCATTCTTCTTAATAGCACCAATTTCTTCATCCATGGCCTTGTTCCATTTGCTTTCTTCAGAAGCTTCCTCAAATGTCACTGGATCACATTCAGCCATTAAACAAAATAAAGAGTAATCAAAGGTTGTTTGTACCGGACTTGTTGCATCATAAATGTCTTCCAGACTCCGCATTTTTCTCGGTGCTCCCCCTGAACTATTGCTGCTACTGCTGCTTCCTGAACTCGATGGTGTCGAGGCAGGAGTTTGTTGATTTGGACTTTGTGGAGGAGTTGGATCATCCTCTCCACCATCTTCTATGTTGGAGTCATCGCCATCATCATCATCATCATTAAAGAACAAGCCTGAAACTTTTCTTTCTTCCTCACTCCATCTCCAGTAATCAGATTCATCGAACTCAACATCTCGAGAAATGATTAATTTCTTCGTGAGGGGATTATAGAGTCTGTATGCCTTGCTTCTTTTGTCATATCCGGTAAAAATGCACTTCTCGCCTTTGTCATCCAACTTCTTTCTTTTCTGATCTGGAACATGTGCATATGCAATGCACCCAAAAATTCTGAGATGTCCCACTGATGGTTTGCTACCACTCCATGCTTCATTTGGAGTTTTGTTTCTGACACTTTTTGTTGGACAACGATTCAACAAATAAACTGCACATAATACGGCTTCAGCCCAGAAAGTTCTTGGCATGTGTTTTGTTAATAGTATTTTTGTGTGTTCGTTCTCAGGGAAGGACTAAATTTAATACAAAGTTTAGGTTTCTTATCTCTTTTAGTCTAGAAGTGTGTGAGAAGAATTTTTGGGTTTGTGTATTAACTAAATTAACCAAAAACTAATTATAAGCACTAAGAATTGATTTTAAACTGAGATTCAAATATATGGGAAAACAATCTGAGAACTGGGGTTCTTCACTTGGTCTCAATATATGCTCAATATTAATGTGATATATGTGTTCCTACCTTGCTGAAAACAATTCTTCTAAAGTTATACTGTACCCTCCCAGGTTACAATATAGTGCCTACAGCTACACCCTAATTGTCACTCCCGTGATACAATCAAAGTATATCTATAAACTGTTAAGTGCCAAGAATTATATGTCTCACAATTCTCCTATTAATCTCCCGATCTAATATTCAAATTATGTCTGTTAAATCATGTACTAAGATTGCAACTTCTCTCCCAAGCTTATTACAATCCCTAGAATACAATCAAAAGTTAGCTACTCTTCTAATTGTGTTAAGATCTCATTAACAGATCAGCAAAGCAGAAAATCACGTAATCAAGCATGCATGAATACCAAGGAATACTACCCAATCCTCAGATTAGAGAATTAGTTACACATAATTAAAGAAGAAAACAAAATAATAATGATAATGAATGAAAACATAATATTGAAGAAAGAATTAAAGATTGAAAGTACCTTGATACGATTAAAAGCTATGAATTGTTATGATTTACAATGGTAGGATGTGTTTATATAGGCTCTACAAATCTTGCCCAGCAAGATATTGCCTTCTATTACAATTAGGATTTAAAGAAGGTACCCAAAACTGCCCAGAATACAATTAGAATTAGAAAAAGGGCAAAACAGTAAATTCCAAGCCTTCTTTAATAAGAACACGTGCGCGACTTTAATCAGTACGTTTCTTGCACTTGTTTCCTATCCCATGTTGTAGAAAATCTCTCAAGCTTCGCGTGGGCAGTAAGATCGCTGAAAACGGACTTCTAGAACTCCAGATATGACCAAAACAGTATAAGCTGCGCAGCCTTCCCGGAAAATCCGAATTTTAATCAATTAAATCTCCAAAAATGACAAAAGCTTAGATATTCTTGCAAACCTGCACAACTACACAAAACACATCAAAACTACACAAACTTGAGTCCAAAACAATCAATTTAAGCCGATATAGAATGTTCCAAGTGGATATAAAATCCACTTATCATGTTTTGCCTTCACCATACTCCTTGCCATATCTAGAATGGTGCGCTTCTTCCTCTCTGCAACTCCATTCTGTTGTGGAGTATATGCCGTTGTCAACTGATGATTTTTTCCATGTGCTCTGCAGAAGCTTCTGAACAAGTTTGAAGTGTACTCGCCTCCTCTGTCTGATCGAAGTACCTTCAAATAATGGCCACTTTGCTTTTCTGCCAGTGATTTGAACTCCTTGAATTTATCAAGAGCCTCCGCCTTTTCTTTCAGAATGTACACCCAACTTTTCCTGCTAAAATCATCAATAAATGTTAGGTAATGCCTGTTACCTCCAAATGATGGAATATCAAATGGACCAGCTATATCCGTATGAACAATCTCCAACGGCCATGTAGCTCGCCATGATTTTCCAACTGGAAAGCTTTGTCGATGTTGCTTTCCTTTAACACAAGCTTCACATAACTGATGTGGTTCGTTGATTGCTGGCAAACCGTCCACCATCTTTGTCCCTGACAATAACTTCAAACTAGAAAATCCAAGATGACCAAACCTTAAATGCCATAACCACGAGTCATTTTTAATGACTGACTTCAAACACTTCTGCACCTCCGTCTGCATATCAAGAGTGAAGAGACGATTCTTTGACATCTCCACGTTTGCAATTAATTCTCAAATCTGATTTCTGATGATCAGAGAATTATCCTGCATCTGAATATTGTATCCCTTCTCCACAAGTTGACCAAGACTGATGATATTACTTTTCAAAGCAGGTATATAATAAACATCATTTATATACTTTTTCTCACCTTTCTTTGTCACAATTGTAACAGTACCTTTCCCTTTGACTGGAATCTTCGATGAGTCACCAAAAGTAACTTCTCCACTGATGGTGTTGTCTATCTCCGTAAATAATTCCTTATGGCCACACATGTGATTGCTGGCTCCCGAATCAAGATACCATGTATTCTTCTTGCCTTCGTCATCTCCTTTGTAAGTGAGGAACATAGCGGAACCCACATCTTTGTCTTCTTTTGCTGCTGCAAAATGATTTCTTTCTTCCACCTTCGGTGATCTACACTCGTAACTGAAGTGACCATATTTGTTGCAATTATAACATTGTAATTGAGACTTGTCACCTCGTTGTTGGAATCCGCCTCTTCCTCGACCTCTGAAATTTTGACCACGACCAGATGGTTGATAACCTTCATTATTCTGGCCTCTACTGAACGTCTGTCTTCCACGTCCTTGTCCACCTCGGTAGCTACCTCTATAGCCACCTCTGCCACGAACAGAACTACTACTGCTAGAACTGTCACCGATGGATACTTTACTTTGCAACGCCTTCTCCAAATGACTTTCATCATCATATTGATTCATTCGCTGCTCGTGCGCTTGAAGTGAACCAACTAGATCGTCAATTGAAATTGTGGACAGATCTTTTGACTCCTCGATAGACGTAACAACATAATCAAATTTTCTAATCAACGAACGGAGCAATTTTTCCATTACCCGAACATCATCTAGGCTTTCTCCATTTCTTTTCATCTCATTTGTTACCGTTTTCAAACGCGTAACATATTCACCGATATTTTCCGAGCTCTTCATTTTTAAATTCTCAAACTCGCCACGTAGTACTTGGAGCCGCACCTTTTTCACTTTTTCCACACCTTGGAATGATTTTTGCAAAATCTCCCACGCCTCTTTTGCTCTCTTTGCATTTGAAATTTTTTCGAAGGTGGATTCGTCGACACCTTGAAAAATTGTGTATAAAGCCTTGTTGTCTTTTTTCCGAAATTCTTTTAACGCCATCTTCTCGGCATTAGGAAGTGCTGCTTCAGCGGTAGCGTCTTCGGGCTCGCTATAGCCGCTTTCAACGATATCCCAATTATCGTACGAACCGAGTAACACCTTCATTTGGATACTCCAGTTTCCATAATTTGTAGCCGTCAACTTTAGAATATTTTGTTGCACCATATTCGCCATTTTTTTTTCCCAAAAAATATCTTTGCACAGTATAAGTGAACAGTGCCGTATGTATGAATAGTACCGTATGTATGAATAGTACCGTATGAATAGTGTCGTACAGTATTCGTGAATAGTGCCGTATGAACAGTGCCGTATGAACATTGTCGTCTTCTCCGGCGATGAACAG
The DNA here is from genome assembly GCA_037693485.1 of Kitagawia praeruptora. Taxonomy (NCBI): domain Eukaryota; kingdom Viridiplantae; phylum Streptophyta; class Magnoliopsida; order Apiales; family Apiaceae; genus Kitagawia; species Kitagawia praeruptora. Next base: position 87,254,102 of record CM075350.1, read on the forward strand.
TGTCGTCTTCTCCGGTGATGAACAGTAACTCCGCCTAAACAGTGTCGTCTTCTCCGGTGATGAACAGTGCCTGCCGGAATAGTAACTTGCCGGAAAATTTGCAGAATTTCCAGAATTTAATAACCAAGCTCTGATGCCACTTGTTGGAAACGTGTATGGGCTTATACCAAATATTTTCAAATAACTGAAAATTACAACTCTCAAATATAACTAGAGCTTCAGCTCTTTTCTCTCTACACTTCAGTGTTTATTTTGGTGTATTAAACTACATAGCAGCAAGCCTTATTTATAGGCTCTAATTGATTACATCATTGCTTACATAAATTCAAGGATGACATATTCACTTACCTCATACATGTATGAACATGTGTGTTTTTATTTGACTTATTTTCTTAGCCTACAATTCTTGAATATAGAGTTTGAATTCTAACACTTTTAAAGATAGCATCTTAGGTACTTGTTCATGACATCTTCAGCAGTGAAATAACTTTGAGTCTGGTAACCACCGAAACAAAATCACAATTAGCAAATGTTCCCAGGATGAGAAATAAAAGTGGAAAAGGCTTGACTTAATTATTTGAATTGCCGATAACTAAAAATGTGCAGCGGAATTGGTCCTCTAGAAACCACCTCTCTCTCTAACGAAGGTGGAGGTGACGGCGGCGAAGAAACAGATTGATGATTTATAAAATGATCAGGGAGAGACGATAAGTGAGCGCGAGAAACGATGCGACGGAGATTGAATAACGGAGGAGATTAGATGAAGAGATTTGAAGGGCGATGAGGAGAGATTATATGCAAGAGAGGCCTTATGGCCATTGTTCGCACTTATTCACGCAAGAGAACGTGGTCAACAAGTAATATAGAGTAAATAGGATTCGTTCCCACAGAGACTCAAATTGTTCGTTATGTTCACTTATGCACCAGCTTATGATTTACACTCACTGCTAAGACAATCACAATATTGGTTTGATTTAACTATTGCTTAATTACCAACTAAGCCAATTACGAGAAAATAAATTAACTTTAACCTTATAATAAACAAACATGGGATTTCAATTTCATTTACTACTTCATCTAGAATCTTATGCCCTTTAGCCTAGCATGTGACCGAGTTGATTACTGATTAGATGCACTAAACTGATACATACCAACTTTCGTTGTGCATATACCATCCTACTGATCATCCACAAATGATAGAAGTCAAGTAGTCACCAAATATGTGTAGTCCCTATATGTCTATAGCAATTGAACACATACCGGTTGAAAATCAAGCACCCATTAAACCACATAGTCGATGCAAGACGGTTAGAATTACACCACAAATTAATACATGTTCTTCACATGCAAAAACCTATGCTAGCATGAATTGTTCTAAACCCTAGATCCACTTTCGCATTCACTAGGATTAAACAAACAATTACAAGTGTTCGCGACTCACTTATAACGAATAAGCATAAACATACTAGGCAATCAATACATTCAATCACACACCAAGGCATAATAACACTCAATTACTAGAATCCATAGAAAAATCCATTAAAACCCCATGATAACGAATTAGCCCATAATTGACCTAATTGTCATCATGGGTTCTATGGAAATCATAATTCTAAAACAAACAAGTAAAAATAAAGAAGAAGAAATAAGGTTTAGAATTAAATCCCCACAATAGAAGAATACAAAGGTTTCAAGAATAATCCTTGCTTGTCACTAGCTTGGAAGAATTCCTTATCTCCTTTTCTCTCTTCCAAAAAAAACCAGGTTATAATACGTAACGTGTGTATTTTATGATTACAAGGGTTGGATGTTGATATAGGCTCTCTCTCTCTTGCCCAATAAGAAAAATACCTTAAATACAACTAGAATTCGATTTTTGTGTCAAAAACCACTTAAAATACAATTTCAGATCGAATAAGGGCAAAACTGGAAAATCAGCACGACCCTGAGCAGTCTGCTCAGGAGTGGCGCAGACTGCCCAACCCCAATCTGCATTCCAGGACGAAATCTGGCGCAGTCTGCCTGAAATTGGCGCAGTCTGCGCCGTGCCATTCTGCTGGAAATTTGATTTTGCTTCAAACTTCAAGAAAATTCCCCAGGCTTCGCGTCGACAGCTTACGGGCCTCAAACGGACTTATAGAAACTTGTTCGCACTTATTCACGCAAGAGAACGTGGTCAACAAGTAATATAGAGTAAATAGGATTCGTTCCCACAGAGACTCAAATTGTTCGTTATGTTCACTTATGCACCAGCTTATGATTTACACTCACTGCTAAGACAATCACAATATTGGTTTGATTTAACTATTGTTTAATTACCAACTAAGCCAATTACGAGAAAATAACTTAACTTTAACCTTATAATAAACAAACATGGGATTTCAATTTCATTTACTACTTCATCTAGAATCTTATGCCCTTTAGCCTAGCATGTGACCGAGTTGATTACTGATTAGATGCACTAAACTGATACATACCAACTTCCGTTGTGCATATACCATCCTACTGATCATCCACAAATGATAGAAGTCAAGTAGTCACCAAATATGTGTAGTCCCTATATGTCTATAGCAATTGAACACATACCGGTTGAAAATCAAGCACCCATTAAACCACATAGTCGATGCAAGACGGTTAGAATTACACCACAAATTAATACATGTTCTTCACATGCAAAAACCTATGCTAGCATGAATTGTTCTAAACCCTAGATCCACTTTCGCATTCACTAGGATTAAACAAACAATTACAAGTGTTCGCGACTCACTTATAACGAATAAGCATAAACATACTAGGCAATCAATACATTCAATCACACACCAAGGCATAATAACACTCAATTACTAGAATCCATAGAAAAATCCATTAAAACCCCATGATAACGAATTAGCCCATAATTGACCTAATTGTCATCATGGGTTCTATGGAAATCATAATTCTAAAACAAACAAATAAAAATAAAGAAGAAGAAATAAGGTTTAGAATTAAATCCCCACAATAGAAGAATACAAAGGTTTCAAGAATAATCCTTGCTTGTCACTAGCTTGGAAGAATTCTTTATCTCCTTTTCTCTCTTCCAAAAAAAACCAGGTTATAATACGTAACGTGTGTATTTTATGATTACAAGGGTTGGATGTTGATATAGGCTCTCTCTCTCTTGCCCAATAAGAAAAATACCTTAAATACAACTAGAATTCGATTTTTGTGTCAAAAACCACTTAAAATACAATTTCAGATCGAATAAGGGCAAAACTGGAAAATCAGCACGACCCTGAGCAGTCTGCTCAGGAGTGGCGCAGACTGCCCAACCCCAATCTGCATTCCAGGACGAAATCTGGCGCAGTCTGCCTGAAATTGGCGCAGTCTGCGCCGTGCCATTCTGCTGGAAATTTGATTTTGCTTCAAACTTCAAGAAAATTCCCCAGGCTTCGCGTGGACAGCTTACGGGCCTCAAACGGACTTATAGAACTCCAGATATGGCCAAAACAGTGAAGACTGCGCAACCATCCGAATTTTACACAATTTGCTCCTTTCTCCTCCGTTTCTTTTGTATTAGCTAACATCCTCAATACCATGACACATGTAACTCCTTGGTAGCATAACACAAGTGTCCAATCTTCATTCCAATGCTTAATTCCACTCTAATAACGATTAGAAACACCAACACTAACCGATAGCTACAACCCTGCACAACTACACAAAACACATCAAAAATACCACAAACTTGAGGCCAAAGCAATCAATTTAAGCCGATATAGAATGCTCCAAATGGATATAAACTCCACTTATCAGCCATCAAACGGAGGGTTTGATTTTGTTTTATAACATCTTTGAGTTTTCAGATTCAACTTCTCGCTTTGCTTTGCTTTGCTTGCCTTATTTTTTAAAATCTACTACTTGCAATACTAACCTTTTAATTTCGTTTACATTATGATGCATTCAATCTATTTGGTTGATTTAATTTGTACAAATATATGCGTCTGTGCTTGAGATTATATGTGTTTATGGATTTATGTATGATCCTTTTCTTGTTTCATATTATATTTATCTGCGTATATGTATATCCAAGTTTGAGATTTATGTGTAGTATTCAATATATATTTTATTTCGGATTCGACTGGTAATTTCACTTGTAAATGTGTACTCTAATATGCTCAAAAATTATTATGCATCATTCATCAACGCATAATTTTTGTGTATAAAATCAGCTATATTAACAAAGAAGCACGTTGTATTAAGTGTTTATGCAAATTGGATAGTTTAACATGCACATCTAATATGAGCTCATTGTCAAACGTTTCTAGAGAAGTTCAGGGCGAATCATGTGGCCGCTGCAGCGTGATCAATAATCACAGCTTCTTCCCAGCGATTGCACAACAGAAAAGGATAACGAGATATTGGGACAGTTTCAAAAAACCCATGAAGCGATATAGTGAGGATGATTTATGGTTTGACAGCTCATATCTTGTAATTTCTCAGGTGTCAGTGCCTGTATTTAATGTAAGGAAGGTAAGTTTCATGTGTATGGACTCTTTCATCCCTAACAAATACACTTAATTTTAAAAATCCACTAAAAATCGAATAAACGATACAACTTCTCAAAATCCAATATCTTACAATTCATAAATTAAAAATACATCTAAATTCTCCAAATATTGCAACTCGCACTCTTCCAAATAAGTAGCCCACCAAAATAAGATCACCTGCCGGGAGAAATAAGAAACAAAAGGACCGACAGTGAGCGAAAGGCTCATATACGGATATAAAACGAATCACAAGTTGAACAAATTAAATAGCTAAACAAGTTAAGAATAAAAATGAATATCTGAATAAAAGAATAATGAGACATAGCGAATGAGATAATAGAAAGTAGATACTTAACTGACAATATAAAAATAAATGCTCTCAAATCAAAATAAACTTACTCTAACAATAATCATATCAATTACGCATAATTAACACATTAACATAAATAAAGACATAACCGATAAAATATAATCTGACTCTTACACACACATTGATCAAATAGAAACTTTTTTTAAAATAAAAACTAGAAACCTCTATTAACCTTAGAATCTAATTAAATCTAATGGCCCCATTTAAACATTCACATACAATTTAAATACACACAAACCCAACTTATCCCAACTTATCCACACCTACTGCTACTGCCATCATCGTTTACGACCTCCGGTCATCTTCTTCGATGAGTTCTAATTTTCCGATGAGCTAGAAATTTGTAGATCTGGCTCCTCTTTTTCCTTTCCAACCTCTGGCCCCGCAGGGGCACCATCTTTATCGTCTTCTTCCGCCATTCCGAGCCTCGGTGACCTTTTGTTCGTCATTTCCTTTCGTCATCATCGTCGTGGCTATTTTTTTCAGTTTTGTTCATCGTTTCTGTTCGTCATCGTCTCCGATGATGCTTTTACATATATGAGTTTATGTGTATGTATATGTATTTTAAAGTTTAGATCTTCTGTTAAACTGGTAATAGTCAGTGATTTTCATCGAATAAATTAGTGATTTCTGTAATATAAACGGTTGATTGCTCTAATATGATTTAGTGATTTCTTAGTATACAGTTATATATGAATGTAAAATTGGTGGTGTTGATTGGTGGTAGCAGACTTTGGTGGTAATATATAAGATGTATATACAGTTATTGTATGTATGTAAAATTGGCAGTAACGAGAGAGATTGTAGTGATCGGAAACGGTATGGGGGTCGTTGCATATATGGTGGTGGCTGGTGAAGATTTAGATCGACGATTGTTGATCAAAAACAGGAGGAGAAACGGATCTGGGCTTGGGCTTATGGATGTGTTTTTGTTTAATATAATTACAAAAATATCCCTGGTTACCCCACATACACATACACTTACAAATAATATTTAAAACAATTAATCTTACCACGTACACATATTAATCAGCAAAATTATTAAAACAAAACTTTACTTACTGACATGGGAGATAATCTTACAGGATGTCCTACATTTTCGGTCATCCAGAATATGTAGTCATCAAAACTTACAGGGGCTTGCATAGCACAAAGCAAATGCTACCCAAAATCTTACAGGGGCTTGCACGACAAAAGTACAATGCTACTGAAATGGCCAAACATACAAAATAGTCAAGACTATACGTGTCCCATAACATCGGCGACACGCCCACACTATTTAAATACACCGCATTGGAGGTGCCAAGCACGAGATTCTCTCCACTCATGACGGAGTCTTACAATATCTCCCAAATCATAATAAAATCATAAATAACTTACTCGAAAAAAAATGACAATATCTTCAAAATCATACGTACATCACGAATAAAAGATAACATATACTCAAATATCACACCCCCAAATATTGTCCAAAGTAGACGATTGAATATAAAAATTTCCAGAACCTGACCAATATTAAATAATAGCAATTTACTCTATAAGGATAAACTCAAATGAAAAAGAATAAAACACGAAAGCCGTAGAGGATTCCGATACCTTTCCAGAATGGTAAGGCTCGTTAAAAATGGAGAAGTAACGGATTAAGAACCAACGAAAATGCGGACTGCCAGAACAGAATCAGTCCCTGATCACAACAATAATTTGATGTTTAAGATATCAAAATCACCGAATTTATTAGCGGAAGGTAAACACAAAACGTAGATATCGAAAAGAGCTTTCCAGAATGGTATTACTCATAGTTTTTGAACAAATTTTCGATTTACTATGAATTTCTGAAGAGGTGCTGCTCTTCGCGAATCCCAGCATACCCCTAGTTGGGATGGGGAGGCCCACCATTAGGACATAATAACAAGAATCAACACACCATATTACAAAAAAAGTAGATTTGGCATATTTAGAGGCAGAATTGCAGAAAACTTAAAGAACGAAAGTCGAAGATTAACAAATTATCTTTCCAATGACTCAAAGATTATAACAATCCAATGAATAGTGAATTAAATACGAATTTTACAAGAATTCAGAATATGCGAAAGATCGAATACAAGAACGTAGTAGGATAATACGAAGGCGAAAGTTATTACACAAAATCCGTACCTTAAAATCCAAATATTATGAATGCTATTCAAGAAATTCAGCCCATCTACTCCAAAGACCCTAATTCATGTAACGAAAATCATGAATCTCATAAGTCCTAACACCTAATTCAAATATAATCGCATATATACATATATAACAAAGGATTTAATCTATTACCTTGAATTCCACAAGCACTCCTCCTAAGTCTTGCTACAATTCTTCTCTACTTCCTCCTTCTCCTCTTCTCTTTTATCTCTTCTCTCTTCTCCTGATTTATCTTCTCTTTCCTCTCTCAATAAAAGTAACGTATTTTTTCTTCTTTTTTTTACAAAACCCTAACTCCTTTTTGAAAGGCATATGATGTAGCCTATTTGTATTTCGAGGATACAACTCAACTTAAACAAGATTGTAATAGTAAATAATATATAGACTGTCACAAGAAATCTCAGATTGTATTATCTGTCAGAAGAAAAAGATCAAGGTCAATCTACAGACTTGAAGAATTACTACATTGAAAGAAGCTCAGTCATCTGATCAAGCCTCAGTGGAGTATTTGTTAAGAAGTGGATTCGTTTAAAGTGACAGAGATTTCAAGGTGACAAAGACAGTACAGAGAATTAAAGAGAGAAGAAGAAAAGAAAAGGAACCAGTTTTTAAAGTCAATATATGAAGAACAGTCATTGCTGTTAGTCACTCATGAACCAGACCGTGCATCGAGTGTCAACATTAAACAGTGGTTGTTTGTCATTAACTTCAGTGGTTCAAGCTATCAAGATTGGTATAAGGGAAAATCATTGTGCAAGCAATAGAAGTGCTAAATTCATTAACCACAATGATTTTACTATCAAGTGGACTGGCTACGAGGAAAAAGAATTTGCGGTATCAATAGATTTATATTAATTCTTATTTAATTAACATATTTATGTAATTTATTTAATTAGTAAATTAATTCATTCTGAATTTATTTATTTATTAAATTAATTATCATGTTAATTAACGTTGAATTAATGTATTAATCTAAATTGATTTAATTAAGTAATTAATGAATTAATCATTATTTGTTTAAATGATTAATTGATTAAGTAATTAATTAAATTAAAACAAAAGAGATTTGGGTTATGAATTTGCATGGGCTGAATCCAAAAGAAATGAACTGGGCCGGTTGAAAAGCCATTGGGCTCAAGGACCAATTGAAGTGCAAGATCTGTTGAAAGTGAGGTACTAAGTTGCATTTTTGTGTGTGAACACAAACTTCATTAACTGTTTACAAATGTGATTGTTGCTGTCTAATTCAACGCACATGCATGCTGTCGGCTGGGTTCGTAACACGCCTGGAACGCGCGTGTCTTCCACGCGCCAGATTTAAAAGCACAGCCGCCGCGCGTGCTGTCCACTTCCCATTCCCGCAACTGGTCTTCTACAGCACAGCTCAATCAACTTGTTCACAATTCAAATCAACTGAATTATTTTATTAATTCAGAAAAGGTAGTACCGAACATAATTGAAAGGTAGTACCGGCAAATTGAAAGGTAGTAGCCTTTTCAAAAGGTTGTGCCGAACGTAGTTCTGAAGGTAGTGCAAGGCTTGTTGAAAGGTAGTGCAAGGCTTATTGAAGGTAGTACAAGCACAACACCAAAGGTAGTACCGAAATTTGAAAGGTAGTTCCAAAGGTAGTTCGAGGCATATTATCAAGAAAAAGAGTCAGAAGCTTTGTTGATCAATTTCTATTAAAAAGACAAAGGCAGCCAACAACAAAACACACGGAACATTACATCTACAAAACATATCCAGGAGCTCCATTCTCTCTCATAAAAAACCAAGAACACCAAGAACAAATTAATTCCTAGAAAATCAAGTTCATCACCTTTGTAATATTTTATCCGGTGGAACTTGTTTATTTGTGTCTCTTGTACTACTAGCGAGTTTTTACTCCTAGCACTTATCTTGATTTTTATTAACTAAATTAGAAAAGTTCATGTCGAATTTTCTAATTAGTTTTTATCAACTTGATAATTAATCTGTACTGAAATTGTAACACCCATCAAGTTAATATATTGTTATATTCAACTTGAAATTTGTTTCAATTTATTCCGCACAAATTTGTCTAAACTAAATTTTATTTAAAGGACAAATTTCGTTAAATTGGTATAGATTGTATTCAACCCCCCCTTCTACAATCTTATCGGACCTAACAATTGGCATCAGAGCCTATTGATTGATACACAAATCAAGATCCTATTTTTATTCAATCAAAAATTTATCTTGAATTTTTAACTCACTTAAAAATTCATCATGTCTTCAAAAGCCATTGTTAAGATTCCCATATTTAATAAGGATAATTATGATATGTGGAAAAATAAAATGGAGTTGTTTCTTGATGTTACAAATTCCAAATATTTGGATGTTCTGAAAAATGCACCTAAAATTCCTATGGTTCATGAAGAACAAGTTGTTACTGATGGAGTTGTAACAATACCTGCTAAATCCTATCCAAAGGACTCTAAGAATTTTTCGGCTGAAGAAAAAGAGGAAGCTGGACTGGACAAAAATTTGAGACTAATTCTAATAGATTTCCTGGATGCTATAATGTATAGCCATGTGATGAATTGTAAAACTGCTAAGCACATCTGGGAAACTATTGAGATTATTAATGAAGGGACTGATGAAGTCAGGGAAAACAGACTTCAAATTTTGATCTCTGAATATGAACACTTTAGAGCTGGCCCCAATGAAGGCATTCAGGAAGTGTTCGAAAGGTATAACAAAATAATCAACAATTTGCAAGTTCATGGCAAGCAATATACCCAGAAGGAGATCAACATGAAGTTTTTGCTGACTATGCCTACTCACCTAGAGCATAGAATTACTGCCATCAGAGAATCTAGAGATTTAAATAAGATCGCTCTTGAAAGGCTGTTTGGTGTTCTGAAAACGTATGAATTAGAACAAGTACAGCAGAAGGAGTTCTCTGAAAAAGGGAGAGTGGCAAGTTCTTCTACAGCTCTAGTAGTTGAGGTTCCTAAGGAAGTGGAAGATAAAATTGTTCAACCTAAAAGCTTCAACAAGGAACAAACTGAAGTGGAACATGGACTGACATCAGCCACTCAGGATGGTGGAGAATTCTATTCACTGGAAGAGCTAGATCAATTGGAAGATGAATCCATGGCAATGATGGTGAGGCAATTCAGTAACTTCAGATTCAGACGAAATCCAAAGTTCAGGTTTAAGTCTAATAGCAAATTCCAAAGAGGAGGTTCTTCATCCTCTAGTAACAGGGGAGGATACAAAACTGGAACTGTTGACAGAAGCAAGATTCGTTGCTTTAATTGTAATGAATTGGGACACTTTGCTACTGAGTGTCAAAAACCCAAACAAGCACAGAAAAGAGATTATGCTTCTGAAAAGAAGAAGACTGGAAGAGCTTATGTAGCTGTTGGTAAAAGCTGGGATGACACAGATAGTGAAGATGAAGAATATGGAAATTTTGCGCTGGTGGCAAATGCTGAAACATCAACTCGTTATACTACACCGGTAATTCTTACTGACGCTGAGTTGATTAATAGCTTATATAGTTCCATTGGTTGTGCACAGAAAACAATTGAAAGAATAACTCTATTAAACACTAAACTTGAAAATGAAGTGTTAGAGTTAAAAAAGGTGCCTGATAATCAAGATCAACAAATAAAAGAAATAGCTTGTCTTAACTACAAAGAAAAGGGTCTAGGAGAATACATGGTAAAACAAGTTGATAGGATTGCTGAACAAGACATCAGGATTAGAGAACTTAAAACACAGATTAGAGCTTCTTATAATTCTGTTAAAGTTTCCAAAGAGCACTTCAACAAACAAGCTAGAGAACAAACTGTAGGAATAGGGTTTGGTTACAAAGAAGCTGTTGGTTCTTTGAGCAATCATTCTGCTAATCCTATTCCTGCTAAAGAAAGAGGTATACCACACGTTCTCAAGAATGTTGAAAAACCCATGTTTAAAGAATCTGTTTCTGAACCACCAAACATGTATTCTATTGTGATTCAAGAAGAAATGAAAAATGAGGACAATGCTAATGGCATAGTCTTTGATAATGATAAATCTGTTAAGGCACCTACAACCAAAAATGTTAAATCAAATAAGGTTGTTTCTATGAAACCAGTGAAGTTTGTTCCCAGTTCATCTAAAATTGAGTTAGGTGATAACAAGTTGGAGCAGAATGATAACATGTCTAACATGAATACCATGCCTATTATTGATTCTTCTCATAAAGCATGTGGTGTTCTCAATTGTATGTCTTGTGCTTTTAATGTGATGTCTGCTTACTTTAATGGTAATCATGCATGTGCTAATAAGACTGCTCCTCGACAACATATGAATAGAAACAAAAATGTCAGATCAAAGACTGCTAATCCTCCTCATGTTAGGAGAGAGACATTTGTACCTAAGCCTAAAAAAAGTTTTACTAAGGCTGTCTACAAGGTCAAATGTCCAGTCAATGAAACAAGTGTTATTGCTGTTAAAGAAACTTGGATACCCAGAATAAAACAAAAGATTGTCAAATCTGTTTATAGGGTAAAATGTTTATTGACTAATGATAAAATTGGTGTTAAGGTGAAAAATGTTGTTTTGCCTGACAAAGGCCAATTCTTTAAGTATTCTGGACCCAATCAAATTTGGGTTCCGAAGAAAGTTTAATCCATTTGTCATTGCAGGGTGTTGAACAGGTTGAACGAGTGACCTGGATCTTGGACAGTGGATGTTCAAGGCATATGACTGGTGACAGAACCCTGCTGACAAATGTGGTGGAGAAGGCCGGCCCAGTAGTTACCTTTGGAGATAACAGCAAAGGTAGAACTGATGGATATGGCAGACTTGAAGCTGGAAATGTTATCATTGATGAAGTTTCTTTTGTGAAAGGACTTGAGCACAATTTGCTCAGTGTCAGTTCTGTGACAAAGGATATGAAGTTTATTTTAACAAAAAGAATTGTCTAATTTCACACAAGAGACATGAAAAGCCACAACTGACAGGAGTTAGAAAAGGCAATCTGTACGTAGCCAATATGAACTCAGGAAGCACTGAAGAAATCAATTGCTTCTACACTAAAGCATCTAATGACGAGAGTTGGCTATGGCACAAGAAACTTTCTCATCTAAATTTCAAGACAATGAATTCTCTAGTTAAAAGAGAGTTGGTGAGAGGTTTGCCTTCAATGGAATTCACTCAAGAAGGACTTTGTGATGCATGTCAAAAAGGCAAGCTAAAAAGGGCAACTCACAGGAGCACTGACACATCTTCAATAACTGAACCTTTAAAATTACTTCATATGGATTTTTTTGGTCCAGTTAATGTGATGTCAATATCAAAGAAAAGATATGCTCTTGTGATTGTTGATGATTTTTCAAAGTACACATGGGTCCTATTTCTGAATTCTAAAGATGAAACTCCACAGCTAGTGATTGATCACATCAAGTTGATTGAGCTGGATTCTAAGTATCCAATGAGAGCTATAAGATCAGATAATGGAACTGAATTCAAGAATGCAGTTCTGAATGATTTCTGCACTGAGAAGGGTATAACCAGACAATATTCAGCACCAAGAACTCCTCAGCAAAATGGAGTAGTGGAAAGAAAGAATAGAACCTTGATTGAAGCTGCACGTACTATGCTAAGTGAATCAAGGCTTCCATTGTACTTCTGGGCTGAAGCTATCAACACTGCATGCTATACCCAGAATCGAACTCTTATCAACAAAGACTTGATGAAGACACCATATGAAGCTATGACTGAAAAGAAACCAACACTAAAATACTTTCATGTATTTGGAGCAAAATGTTTTGTGCTTAAAGAAGGAGATGATCAAGGTGGAAAATTTGAGGCCAAAGCACATGAAGCAATTTTTATTGGTTATACAAGAAGAGCTTACAAGGTGTACGTGATTGATTAGCAGAAAATGAGTGAAAGTGTCAATGTAACATTTGATGACACTAAGCTCCCAAGTATCCAAACTGAAGATTCATCTGAAAAGCTATCTTTCAACGACATGACAGATCCAGATTCAGATGATGACAATCTACCTGATGTTTTTGCTGATTCTACTAACAACAATGATAATGGTGATGATGATGATGATCAGGGTAATGGTGGTGAAAACAATGATAATAATGAAGATACACATAACACTCCTGAACAATCATCTAGTCAACCTGACAACAACTCAGGGGGAGATAATGAAGGATCAACTAGTCATACACAACATCACAATGAAGAACAAGGCGAATCATCAAGATCTAATCTTCCCAGACAGACTGTTTGGAATAGAGCTCATCCTTTTGAGCTGATTATTGGTGATCCAGATGTTGGTCTCAAAACTAGAAGTGCTACTCAAAATCAATGTAACTATTCAGGGTTTCTATCTGAAATGGAACCTAAGAAAACTGAGGAAGCTCTTTCTGATCCTGATTGGGTGATTGCTATGCAAGATGAACTCAATCAATTTAAACAACAAGAAGTATGGAAGCTGGTACCCAGACCCAAAGACAGGAAAGTGGTTGACACAAGATGGGTATTCAGAAATAAGCTAGATGAAGATGGTACAGTGACGAGAAATAAAGCAAGACTGGTAGCAAAGGGTTATTCACAAGATGAAGGCATTGATTATGATGAAACCTACGCTCCAGTGGCAAGACTTGAGGATATCAGAATATTCTTGGCATTCGCAGCATTCTCAAACTTTAAGGTTTATCAAATGGATGTCAAGAGTGCCTTTCTGAATGGTAAGCTAGATGAAGAGGTATATGTAGAAAAGCCCCCTGGCTTTGAAGATCCAGAATTCATGGATTATGTCTACTTTCTCTTCAAAGCTATCTATGGTCTTAAGCAAGCGCCAAGAAAATGGTATGACACTCTCTCTGAATTTTTACTTGAAAATGGTTTTGTTAGAGGTGTCATAGACAAAACTCTCTTCACAAAGAAACATAAAAATGATACAATATTAGTTCAAATCTATGTGGATGATATAATATTCGGGTCTACTAATGATCTTCTTTGCAAGAAATTTGCTAAGTTAATGCAGGGTAAGTTTGAAATGAGCATGATGGGTGAGCTGAAGTTCTTTCTTGGATTGCAAGTAAGTCAAAGGACAGATGGTATATTTATCTGTCAATCCAAGTATGTCAGAGAGCTCCTCAAGAAATATCAAATGGAGGACTCGTCTTCAGCAAGAACACCATCATCTACAGCTGTTAAATTTGGAGCATGTGAAAATTCTGCTAAGGTAGATATCACAAGCTACAGAGGTATGATAGGCTCATTACTTTACCTTACTGCAAGTAGACCAGATATTATGCATGCTACATGTTTGTGTGCAAGGTTCCAATCGGATCCTAGAGATGTTCATCTCATTGCTGTTAAACGAATCTTGAGATATCTTAAGGGTACGCCTAACTTAGGCATCTGGTACCCTAAAGATTCTGGTTTTAATCTTGTTGGATATACAGATTCAGATTATGCAGGAAGTGTTGTAGATAGGAAAAGCACCTCTGGGAGTTGTCAATTCCTAGGTGGCAGGTTGGTTTCCTGGTACAGCAAGAAACAGCAAACAGTTTCCAACTCAACAGCTGAAGCTGAATATATAGCTACTGGAAGCTGTTGTGCACAGATTTTGTGGATTAGGAATCAGCTACGAGACTATGGCTTTGTACTTGACAAAATTCCTATCTTGTGTGACAATACAAGTGCCATAGCAATCTCCAACAATCCTGTGCAGCATACGAGGACAAAGCACATTGATATCAGGTATCATTTTATTCGAGAGCATGTCATGAATGGTACCGTGGAGTTACATTTTGTACCCACGGAAGAACAAACAGCAGATATTTTTACTAAGTCTCTTTACGAATCCACATTCACCAGAATTGTTGGTGAATTGGGTATGTTAAATAGTCCTAGTAATTAAACTAGTTAATATTTGAGGTTTGCTCTTTAATAATTTATAAGTGATTACTTTGTTAATATTTGTTATTAAAATCACTTGTATAATTATTTTATCAACTTATCTTCTTGCTTGTTAATTCTCAAATCAGTGTCATTATCTTCTTAATATATTCCTACTTACTTTTTTTAAATTTAGAATATTTTGATTTTCTTTAAAAATATTTTTCTCAAATTTTACAAGTTGAAATTAGTGAGAAATCTATTTTTGTTGAAAATTAATTTTGAATATTTGTGTTGATTTAATAAGTCATATTTTCTCTTTAAATGATTTTCTATATGAAAGTTATTTTATTACGAAAATATATAGATTTATTAATTTATTTAATTAATAAATTAATTCATTCTGAATTAATTTATTTATTAAATTAATTATCATGTTAATTAACGTTGAATTAATGTATTAATCTAAATTGATTTAATTAAGTAATTAATTAAATTAAAACAAAAGAGATTTGGGTTATGAATTTGCATGGGCTGAATCCAAAAGAAATGAACTGGGCCGGTTGAAAAGCCATTGGGCTCAAGGCCCAATTGAAGTGCAAGATCTGTTGAAAGTGAGGTACTAAGTTGCATTTTTATGTGTGAACACAAACTTCATTAACTGTTTACAAATGTGATTGTTGCTGTATGATTCAACGCACATGCATGCTGTCGGCTGGGTTCGTAACACGCCTGGAACGCGCGTGTCTTCCACGCGCCAGATTTAAAAGCACAGCCAACGCGCGTGCTGTCCACTTCCCCTTCCCGCAACTGGTCTTCTACAGCACAGCTCAATCAACTTGTTCACAATTCAAATCAACTGAATTATTTTATTAATTCAGAAAAGGTAGTACCGAACATAATTGAAAGGTAGTACCGGCAAATTGAAAGGTAGTAGCCTTTTCAAAAGGTAGTGCCGAACGTAGTTCTGAAGGTAGTGCAAGGCTTGTTGAAAGGTAGTGCAAGGCTTATTGAAGGTAGTACAAGCACAACACCAAAGGTAGTACCGAAATTTGAAAGGTAGTTCCAAAGGTAGTTCGAGGCATATTATCAAGAAAAAGAGTCAGAAGCTTTGTTGATCAATTTCTATTAAAAAGACAAAGGCAGCCAACAACAAAACACACGGAACATTACATCTACAAAACATATCCAGGAGCTCCATTCTCTCTCATAAAAAACCAAGAACACCAAGAACAAATTAATTCCTAGAAAATCAAGTTCATCACCTTTGTAATATTTTATCCGGTGGAACTTGTTTATTTGTGTCTCTTGTACTACTAGCGAGTTTTTACTCCTAGCACTTATCTTGATTTTTATTAACTAAATTAGAAAAGTTCATGTCGAATTTTCTAATTAGTTTTTATCAACTTGATAATTAATCTGTACTGAAATTGTAACACCCATCAAGTTAATATATTGTTATATTCAACTTGAAATTTGTTTCAATTTATTCCGCACAAATTTGTCTAAACTAAATTTTATTTAAAGGACAAATTTCGTTAAATTGGTATAGATTGTATTCAACCCCCCCTTCTACAATCTTATCGGACCTAACACTTTTTGTTTTTTTCTATTATTCTCTTTTATTCTCTGAATTAACTATTAACACACTAAAACTATATCGTAATTATAAAATAAACAAATCCTCATACATAAAATAATAACAAACTAATTTTTTCTAATCCTTAATATTAAATAATATATAAAAAAAAATTAATCATTAAAAAATACGGGATGTTATAGACTCCTTGACAATGGTATGGACTCTAAAACCTCAAACTTTCATGTTCAAATAGTGGTAATTTCAATTTATTAGAGTTATTTAAGATGAATTTGGTTAAGTGGAATTGCTAGATTTAATGGTTGTTGTTGGTAGTCTATAATTCAGATGAGTTTTGTTTAGTTCACTACATTGGTCTTCAGATTCTGATGCTGATTATCATAAGTGACAAATCTTGAATGTGTTATTATTCAGTTCTTGTTAAGAGGTCAAGTTCTTGGTATCTGTCCTGCATATTTGATATGTCCAGCTCCAGAGTTCTTGTTCCTTGGTAATATCCGGGTTTCTTGGTATTACTTTTACTAGGTATGCAATTTCATACTTTTTTGATAATGTCTCGTATCCTATGATTAGGTTTATTATTTATTGCCTTTTACTAATTTCAGTTTTACATTCTATAAGAGCAAGTCCAACAATGTGCTAGTTAGTGCCCTATAAATATAATAAAATATAGTGTCCTAGTGATTTAAGTCATGATTTTTGTGTATTAATTCCAACAACATGCCTTATACTTGTGCCTTATAAATTAAAATAATAATATAGTAGAATTGGAGGGAAGGGAAAAAAGAGAGGGGAGAGAAGTATAAAAAAGGAGGGAAATTAATTTTTAATTGTTAAAATGATTTAGGACAAGTATAGAGATGCCTTAAAAAAAAGGCATGAGATGGATGTCCTAGTGTTTTAAGGCATCACTAAGACATTGTTGGAGCACAAAAAGTGACTAAATGTCATAAATATTGATTCAGGACAATATTTAGGACATTGTTGGACTTGCTCTAATATCATAGGAGTATCTATTTTATTTGTAACTTTAAATTATAGTTGACCGGTCACTAATAATTTTATTAATGATACTAATTAATATTCGATAAACGAATAACCTCATTAAATGAATAATTTTTGTCGGTCCCAACATAATAGAGACAGTGTATTTATGATCTCGATTAATGAATAAAATTTTTCGATCCCAAGCGTATTCATTTATCGAGGTTTAACATGTACCTGTTTGAGCCTTAATTATGTCATAATAAATGTGTTTTAAAATGCTATTTAATGTCTTAATTAGTGCCTTATAATTTGGGTACACTAGTTTAGCATTTAATTTAATATTTTAATTAGGGTTCCGCTAATTTAGCATTTAAAATTAATTTCAAATTCCTAAAATTGGTCTATAGGCCCAAATGAATTAAATGTATTAATTGATTTATTATTGGTAGTTATTTTTTAATTTTGGTTTTATAGAATGCTTCCTTTTTCCTGATAATGTGTACCTGAATTTTATATTTGTGCCTTAATGAGGTTTTATTTTACCATTGGTTGGTTGGTGCCGACCAAATTTATTTGTGTTCATATAGGAAATTAGCTAAAATTATGGTATATATGTGATCAAGTATCCATTTATATTTACTTATTTGAACTGAATGTGGTACTGGTGTTTTTGTCAAAATCAAATTTAAGTTTTAAATTGCCTATAATACATGTATTTGTGGTAATTTTATTTTTTAGAGGCAGTATTTAACCATGGATTATGTAAATTCCTTAATTAGTGTCTTTTAATTTTGTGTAATTAGGGTACCATTAATTTAGCATTTAGTTTAAAAGTTTTAAATACCCCTTCTTTGTTTACGTGACTTTAATTGGTTATTGTTTACAAATTCAAATTTATGTGATTAAATTATCTATATAATATATGTATTTGTGGTAATTTTTTTAATATGGATTATGGAATGATGTTAACAATTTTGTTCTCATTAAATGTCATTTATGCTTTTGAATGTCATTAAAAAAATTTACTAATTTTCAAACGTCTAATTATATTTTTTCTATAATAAAGAGACTTAAGTAAAGAATTACTGTTTCCTAAATTTTATGTAATACTTTTTGTGCCATTTTATATGGATTTTGTGCCTATAAAGGTTGTGCCATATTTTTTAGGCTTTTGGGACATTTATTGATTTTTTGTAATCTGTCGTCAGTTGACGAATCTGTTGTCATTTTAGATGACTTTATAGTAGATCTTTTATGAGAAATCGGTATTTTATATGTCTAACCATAGGGGACCCCTTTGGTTAGATATATAAAACTGTTCAACTTTATTATGTATACTGAGTATAATAATTATTTAATGTATATTTGATTAATGGTTTATTGACATAATTTTATCTGTTGTTGTGTTGATATTTTCAGTTTCAGTGGGTGAAAAGAAGTGTAAAGACAATATGGATGATGGAAAATTTTTGGATTTTACGGCAATGAACAAGATACCTATTTTGGTGGGAAGAAGTGTGAGAATATGGGATTATAGATTACCATAGTGGAAAAATCAAGCCGAAGAATCAAGAAGTTTTTAATCTTTTGATTTTTAGGCTTTTGTAAAATGATGTAATCATTTATTTTAGTAGGGCACTCTTTTTCCCCGCTTGAATTTTTTTCCCATAGGGTTTTGCTCTTGGGGGGTTTTTTAACGAGGCCTTTTTTGGTGGATATAAAGGTGATATTATCTAAACTTCCGGGGGAATCTCTTTCTAATGGGTCGTTAGACCCATAGATTGATTAAGTATACCTTTCGGCTAGATAATAAGCTTTTATTATCTTTTCAGATGTATCATTTGTTTCTTTTCATGAATGAATTTTATCATTCCCCACAAAAAAAAAGTTTGAGATTTATGTGTATATATATGTCTG
Organism: Kitagawia praeruptora; assembly: GCA_037693485.1. Classification (NCBI taxonomy): domain Eukaryota; kingdom Viridiplantae; phylum Streptophyta; class Magnoliopsida; order Apiales; family Apiaceae; genus Kitagawia; species Kitagawia praeruptora. Next base: position 87,273,564 of record CM075350.1, read on the forward strand.
TGTAGCTGTGGTTTTGATCTGATTTCGACATCATCTTTTTGTTCGATTTATTCTACGTGTTTGTTTTTGTTGTCTATTGTTAGTGTTATATTTTTATTCATCGAGTAGATGGTGAAAAAGTAAAGCTGTTTTCATGCATGATTTGTTAGGGAGATTCTGGTTTCGAGCTCGTCGGAAAAGCTCGAGTTCAGTGGCTTTAACAGTGTTTCGATTTATAATCTTTGTTATTTATGATAATTGATTGCTTTATTTTATTTTTCAGTTACTAATATTTGATTAATGATTGTTAGTGCTTAATTAGTGGCTTTTAATATATTTTGTTCTAGCGTTTTAGGTCAATGTAAATTAGTATTTTTAAAGAGTAGTGCTACAGGTACCAAATTGGGTACCAAATGACATGGCAACAAACACTTGGCATTTTAAAATATTTTGATTGGATGGCCCTGGCGGGCCCATTGTAACTATAACCAATTAAAACAAAGCCACATCATTTGGTAACAATTTTTAATACTTAATTTTGGTACCTCTAGCATTTTTCATTTTTAAATGGGCTTTAGAGGTTTATACTGTGGATCTTGATTTAATTCACACTAATTTGTTATGTTTTAATGTGTTTATAGTTGGGTCTTTTAATGTTAATTGATTCTTGTTTTTTGATTGAGATTTGGAGTAATCAGTGAGTTAATTGATTTGATTGTGCTTTTGACTTTGATTTAATTCTTTTTTTGAAAAGTCATAATTTGTGCTATTGTACCATTTTATATGGTTTTGTACCTCTGAGGGTGTGCCATATATTGTGGCTTTTTGAACCAATTTTGGGTTATTTTTGGTGCCATCTATTTGACGAGTCGGGTCATTATTGATAATTATTGTTTTGTCATATTCGTAACTGACAATTATTAATTATAAATATAGAGTCTTAAAATACAATTTTACTTTATTTTGATATTGTATTACATGTCTAACCAAAGTGACCCCTTTGGTTAGGAGTTAACAACCTTTTTCAAAATTTATATAAGTTTTAGTATATTAAATACTGTATTTTTTTAGTATTATTAATATATGAGTTTTATATAATTTTTTATATGTTATTGTTACTTTATTATATTTTATACCTAACCAAAGGGATCCTCTTTGGTTAGAAGGTTGTCACTTCATTTTATTCGAATTGCAAAATGCTATAATATATGTAGTCTTATTTTGACTAAATTGCAATTTGCAACCCTTTGGTTCGGACCAAAGTCAGTTTGGTACTCATAGTTTGCATAATTGCAGTTTGCATCCCCAATAATGTTTGGGCGTTGCAAATTGCACCCCTTTCGTGTATTTTTACCAAAAACCCAGGGATAATTTGGTAAATTCAGAATACTTAATTATATTTTGATCCCTAAAGTATGAAATGTTGCATACATGAACCCTTGAAAAAAAAGTTTCGAATTTTCTTAAACTTTTTTCGAATTTTTACTAAATTTTTTGGAATTTTTACTAATTTTTTTCGATGTTTTCCGTGCATCGTTTGGAAAAATTCGAAAACATTTATGAATATTCGAAACATTTTGTTCAAGGGTTCATGTATGCAACATTTCATACTTTAAGGATCAAAATATAATTAAGTATTCTGAATTTACCAAAATATCAGGGGCAATTTGGTAAAAATACACGAAAGGGTTGCTATTTGCAACACCCAAATATTCTTAGGGATGCAAACTGCAATTATGCAAACTATGAGTACCAAACTGATTTTGGTCCGAACTAAAGGGTTGCAAATTGAAATTTAGTCTTTTTTTTTGTTGCTTCATTGACTAATTAGCTCTTGGTATGATTTGTTTTGGTGGATTCAGATGTTCAATGAAACAAAGATGGAAGTGGACTGGTTATACGTGTTATACGAGCATGTTAGACTTACTTGGATGAGAAGAAGTGTGAAGAGAAGATGGATGAAGCCGGGAATTGGAGCAATAAGAAGTTTCTAGTATTTTGCTTATTAGGATTTATGCAAATTTATGTTCTCTTTTTAGTAGGATATTCTTTTTCCCCTTGAGGTTTTTCTACCTTAGGGTTTTACTCTTGTGGGGTTTTAACGAGACCATATTTGGTGGATGTTATGCCATATTTTCGGTTGCCTCTAATATCTCCCAAATTTTCTAATACGAATCTAATAATAATTAACTTAATCCCCAAGTTAATTATTTCCTCTCTCTGAAACGAGGAATTATCTCCAATTAATGATAGAAAATATCTCTAAACGATTTCCTTCAAATCAGGAAGGTATCCCAACGCGAATATAATTTAAACAGATAAAATCTATTATTTCCCAAATACATCCCTTAACCTTAACAATCATAGGGATTAAAAACCAATCCTTTAACAGAACTGCGTTGGCTTGATCTTTATAAATATAAGGTACACAGACATCTTGGAAAAGGATCCGACACATCTAACAAGTCGAGACACCTCTCAAGTCCAGCCCCAAACATCCAAAATCCCAAATCCCCCTTTTTTCATGATTTCGTTATTCCAGCAACCTCCGAAATCTGTTATCACCAAATTCCTCCGTTAACAATTGGCGCTAGAAGGAGGGGATATATTTTTTGATTGTGGAGGACAATCAAATCATACGCATGGGGGGTTATCATGAATCTGGAGCTGCTTTAATGGAGGAGCTAAGCGGTGGAGGCGGTGGCTCTATTCTGAATTAAGATAAGTTTTCTTATGATTTCATCCATACAAGTTAGCTATCTTATAATGTAGTAAATTCATAAAATGTCAGATTTGGATGATTTTTAATGATTCGGAAAGCTTTTAAATTGTCTATAACTTTCGTTCTTTGAGTTTTCTCAGATTATATCTCGATCTATTCTCGAAATCACAAAAAACAATCGGATCTCGTTTTTCAGTATCAAGAAATCAATCAGCAGACGTTTTATTTGATTCCCGATTCGTTATAACTCCGTTTTTGATGAGCCATATATCGTCGAAAAGGTCTTTTCGTTATCTACAACTTTCATGTTTTGTGTTTTCCAAGAAAAAATCGTTTAGATGGTCAAAAAGGTAAATACAGATCTGGGCAGAATCTGAATCGTGAAGCTGTTCAAGATTTGAGATGCAATTTCGTGGTACATGAAGAACAAACAGAAGCTTGAAAATTTCTGAATTTATCGGAAACAAAAGTCGAGTTTTTGTTACGAATTACACAAGAAGACCTTTTGGGTATTATTTTGGAAGACCATCCGGGTGCTGCTTATATTTTTTTGGAAGACCCTTTGGGTGTTGCTGATATTTTTTAGAATACCCATTGGGTGTTGCAGATATTTTTTTTGAAGATCCTTTGGGTGTTGCTGATATTTTTAGAAGACCCTTTGGGTGTTGCTTATATGTTTTCGAAGAAATTTGGGTATTGCTTATATTTTTTGAAAGACCTTTCAAGTGTTGTTGATATCTTTTTTGGAAGAATCTTGTGATATTGATATGACTTTGGGAAGATGACCTCCTCTAAGGAGGGTCTCCCTTATTTATTTTGAAAGACGACCTCCTTTAAGGAGGGTCTTCGTGGAATATGTGAAAAGATGATTTCTTTAAGGAGAGTCTTAGTAAAAATGAAGCGATCTTCGGAAAATCCACCTCTTGTGAGGAGGGTATTTCTGATATGTGGAACGACCTCCTTTGAGGAGGGTATCCCGAAATATTAAATCCTTGCAAAAACCGTACTTCCGGGGGGGGGATGTCCGTACTTCCGGCGCCTCATCAAGGCACGAGCTTCGGAAAATCCACCTCCTGTGAGGATGGTATTTCTGATATGGGGAACGACCTCCTTTGAGGAGGGTATCCCGAATTATAAAATCCTTGCAAAAACCGTACTTCCGGGGGAATATCCGTACTTCCGGCGCCTCATCAAGGTACGATCTTCGGAAAATCCACCTCCTGTGAGGAGGGTATTTCTGAAATGAGGAGCGACCTTCTTCGAGGAGGGTATCCCAAATTTATAAAATTCTGAGGAAAATGACCCCCTTTGAGGGGGATACTCTCGAGAAGACATGGTAGATATGGCCTTCTTCGACTGGATGATGATATTGCTCAAAATGCTTTGGATGACTTTATGAAATAATGCTTGAACGACCGTCAAAGACACATTCTCTCACACCTACAAAACTTATTCTTTTTTACATCTCGTATATTGCCTCGTTTACATCTACATGCATATTACGGGCACCTAGGTGCTCCATATTTTTTACTAATCTTCATCTCCTAGCTGTTTCAGTGACTCAGGAAATTTGGAAGATCGAAGCATTCTTAGTCCTCCACTGCAGCAAGCTACACTGAAGAACTGGGGGGTAGTTGTTACGCCATATTTTCGGTTGCCTCTATTATCACCCAAATTTCCTAATACGAATCTACTAATAATTAACTTAATCCCCAAGTTAATTATTTCCTCTCTCTGAAACGAGGAATTATCTCCAATTAATGATAGAAAATATCTCTAAACGATATCCTTCAAATCAGGAAGGTATCCCAACGCGAATATAATTTAAAGAGATAAAATCTACTATTTACCCAACACATCCCTTAACAATCATAGGGATAAAAAACCAATCCTTTAACAGAACTGCGTTGGCTTGATCCTTATAAATATAAGGTACGCAGGCATCTTGGAAAAGGATCCGACACATCTAACAAGTCGAGACACCTCTCAAGTCCAGCCCCAAACATCCAAAATCCCAAATCCCCCTATTTTCATGATTTCGTTATTCCAGCAACCTCCGAAATCTGTTATCATCAAATTCCTCCGTTAACAGTGGATATAAAGATTTTTATTATCTAAACTTCCGGGGGAATCTTTCCTATGGATCCTGTGATCCATGGATTGACAAAACATACCTTTCGGCTAGATAATGAGATTTTATTATCTCTTACGATGTATTATCTGATTTATATCAATGAAATGATTTATCATTTTAGCAAAAAAAAATTATTTGAATTGTTGTATTCTTCCCGGAGGTGCTCAATCAACGCATTGCGAAGTTCAAAATGAGCTTCCTTATCTTTGATTTGTCGATATCTACTTAGATAGTTTTGAAATTTGACATCTTCATTTCTTTCTATTTCAACAACCGGAATCGATACGTCCATGAAATTTTGTATTGGTACATACATATCACGTTCATCCTCAACAATCATGTTATGCATACGATAATACAAGCTGACATTATATCTTTTAACACGTTTTTTTCCCAAAAATGTGCAGGTCCAACCACGAACGAGAGCTAAACGTGATTGTAGAACTCCAAATGCACGTTCAACATCCTTTCTACATGCTTCTTGTTTCATTGCAAATTAAGTGATCTTAGGTCACTATTTTAGTGTTGCATTGGAGTAGATTTGACACTATATCCATCATTATTATAGTGATTTAGTGTTCTCCAACCATGTAAAGTCCTTACGTAAAAATTAAGATAAATTACCTTAAATAAGAATAAAAGGAAATTTGCAAAATTTCGTCCACTTCAATGGACAAAACCCACAATAGGTTGGTTATATTTATTGAACCATTAACAACATGTAATAAAACCGCACATCATCAATTATCATATTTAAATAATATATTCTATTTTTAACAACTTAAATAATAATAACATGTCATTTTAAAAATATAGCCAACCAATATAAGTCAATGCCATTGGAGTAAATACGTTACAAGTTCAGCAAATTTTACATAATTAATATTAAGCCAATCATTTACAAAAATTGTTGGAGATGCTCTTACACTTGATTTATCTTATCGCGTTAAAATCTTGATATATTTAATCGTTATTAATTAAATTTTTGTAAAAAGAGTTTATGTACGTAAATCGAACAAATAAAATACATTGTACTATTTTATTAGTTAGATACATGAAAATTTAGATATGCCACAAAAATACAAGATATACTTAACACCTTATCTTTTTTTCTTTTGCTAAAATGATAAATCATTTTATTGATATAAAATCAGAAGATACAACTCAAGAGATAATAAAAGTTCATTATCTAACCGAAAAGTATGCTTAGCCAATTCATGGATCGCATGATCCATAGGAAATAGATTCTCCCAGAAGCTTAAATAATAAAAACCTTTATATCCACCAAATAAGACCTCGTTAAAAACCCCACAAGAACAAAACCCTATGAGAAAAAAACTCAAGGGGGAAAAAAGACTGCCCTACTAAAATATGAGAACATCATAATACAAAAGCCTAATAATCCAACGACTAGAAAGTTCTTGATTCTTCCTCTTGATACATCCGCTATAGTAATCCTAGTTTCCGTCTTCATTTTTCCCACTCAAATAAATCTGAAAAGTCACCAAAATAGACACAACCAAAACTAAGTGAAAAAGATATTCACCGAATATAATTTAGCATCTATTATATATATATATATATATATATATATACACTACTAAATACAAGTGCAGTTATATGTATCTAACCAAAGGGGGGTTCCCTTTGGTTAGGCACATAAACGATGAGTTCTCATACAAATTTTAAAGTCATTTAATTAAAACATATTCGTCAACTGACGACAAATAACAACCACTAATATATGGTCCAAAAGCCGTCATATCTGACACACCCTCAATGGTACAAAACAACCGTATGAAAACAGCCATACTCCCTCGAAAGTCCAATTATAAACATATAAGAGATAATTAAAATTCATTTAAGACTAAAATATTACACACAAGGAACAAAACAAACATATGAAAAATTGTCATGCTCCCTCAAAGGTCCCATTATAAACATATAACTAGCGTAACAGCCCGTGCAAGGCACGGGCCTGTATATACACGCAACTATTTTTGTTGTAAGAAACAGTCAAGAAGTTGGTTTATTATTGTGAGGATTGAGCACTCTAATAGTTCGAGTGTAAGCTGAGGAGGGATCATTGTTAGCAGATAGTAGTAAAGTAATGACTTGGAACCTGGTTAGTAGATAGTATTAATGACTTGGCAATTGAATAATGTATCCATGAATGTGTCGAGGCTTTGCGATTACATACATGCTAGCCAGAATTCAATGTCTTCCTGTGAATTCAACAACCCAAACCTTGGCAGCTGCGGAACCCACATGTATGATCTTGGCTACCCAGATGACTCCATGCATGCTCCACTTGGCATCCAGTTTTAAAAGGCTAACAGCTGCAATTATAACCCAAAAAAATGAAATAATTACAGCAGAATGAGAACCAAAGTGCATTAAATGTGAGCTTAATTGCAAGTGTACAAATGCGATTCCGAAAAATAAACTATTCAGGCAATTGAAGAAAATTCCTCTTCTTCGAGTCAGGATTTGGCACAGAGGACGCGAACATAGGTGGTCCAATAGCTTGACATGTAAGCATTGAAACAGGGTCCATGATGGAGGCATGGGCAATATCATTTTAAAAACCATACTCAACCAATATTTAAAAATGGAGAGAACTATTATTATTACACCGACATTCTATTTTTGGGGTAACATTCACTGTTACTGTTCTTAACACTTATACATAGGTGTGGCAACAATTTGGACTACAATAAACATTTGTAGCTTATATTAAAATATAGCATACCTAAATGCCCACATGTAGCATACATTAATATGTTGTACAAACATATGCGCGGATTAAGTTACTAAAGAGGTAGGAGAACCCAGCTGTAGAGCAAAGACCCTGCTTCTTCGGTGACAATATGAGCTCTGCCAGTACCTTTGTCCGTTTGCTGAAGTTTTTGTGCAAACACATAACCACCATTATACATAGTAACATAAGTTTTTGTGCAAACACCTAACCACCATTATACATAGTAACATAGGGCAGCAACAATGAATGTCAGCTCAGCTTTTAAATAATTTATCAATATTACCAACATATTAACTATAAGTCGCAATCGTGCAAATTGTCATACAGGCGAGCAGGTGCATTCAATGTGAATGACGGAAGAATTGATGCCCTTAATTGGCACATCTGCACATTTTTCATGAGTACTTGGAACCTCATATTATACCCTTTTTTAATTTTAGAAATCGCAAATAGTGTTTAAAGTTCGGAGATGTAGGAGATATTTATAAAAATTCAGGTACAAGTGTTCACACATACATAGGACAGGATGGCACTAAGCCGGACACCCAAAAGCAAAACCTCGATGGCTTGGCTGATGAAATGGTTCCTCCTAACTAAACTTTGTGATAAAACGCACTCTAGCTATAATTAAATCAATGAAAATGATAAAATTTGAGCAAAAACAAAATAGCTTCTTTATGATAATAAGATATGCAGGTCTAAAACAAGATAGTCCTTGTCCATCTCAAACTCGACCACTTTAGTGTGCAGGCTGTTAACACCATTATACCTATGAATAATCATGTGAGGATTAGCAAAGAAATGAAGGTTTCTTGTAGCTTTCCAGGAGCAGAAACATCAAAGTGAGCCCCTCGACAAATATAACCAAAACTAAGCACCATAAAATTTTAAAGACCAGGGCAAACGATATTACAGATACTTATACTGGTTGTAAATTCATATTATAGCATTCAGATTTTACATAACTCATGTTGACTAATATATTTTCTTTATGCCTAGAACTAAACACAAAGTATCTGATATGAATTTAATTAAATTTGGATTGTAACAAAACAGAGCCCTAATTTACTAATTATTACAGCCGTGTTCAAGTTCTAGCCTGTTCTTAATCCATATTACATATTAGTTCTTGTAATGATTCAATTTGATATGGGTCCTAAGCATCATCTGGATAGAAGTGTGGTACAAACCAATGTTATGCATGGGGTCCAAAATCAACCAAATCAATTGCTATTTCAAATTTTAGAATACCTCAACCAGCTCGTTATTAAAACAATGAGTTTTTTTATTCACGAGTAGAATTTTGGGAAACTAAAGTCGCCTTTGTTTGTAATATTCTTTAAAATGGACGGAATCGCCTATTCTGATAGGAAATATAACAGAAAGAGAACATATTGAGGTTAGGTGCAAAGACAATTCCATGCTGAAAAAATAGTAAACCTGAAGGACGGTGGGGATCGACGGTCAAAAGATTTGACCAACAAAAAACACAGATCACAATAAGGGGAAACATAACGTACCAAACAATACCCGGTAAAGAAGAACAAAGATCATATGTCGACGAATTGATATGAGCAACAAACCAACACCTATCATTTCTCCCTTTCCCTGACCACAATCGAAGTAGTAAAAGTAAGGATCTGAATTGGGCGTGTGAGCACATATGGAGGATCCCTTGCCCATAAATTAACTAAAATGTTTTTTTAGGTATGTACTCGAACTATTCTACTACTGAGATTGGCTAATAGATCGATGAGTTTGTGTAGCAGATTGTAAACGATTGTGTAATAAGGTGTGCCAGAGGCTTAGTGTGAAATACACCTTTGCATGTCTGTCCTAACGAAAAATGCCTTGCAAAATGTACAAGAATCACAATGCTAACTATCTTATAAAATGTACAGTCAAATATAACTGGCAAGAAACGTATGGCCTGAAACAATTAACGGGCATAATGCAATTACCAAATATAATGAAACAAAAAAATGGTCAGTGTGCTTGATTTAAAATTGGATAAAAAGGAGCCTGAACTATTAAAGAAATACAAAGAACATGTATTTGCCAGGAATCTTAATCCAATAGTTTGAGTTAAATTTGTAGATATAAATCAGGGAAGAAAGCATAAACACTGGTATATGCCACAATGTATTTGTCACGAACCTATATGGTAGCAGCGACAATTTTAAATTGCACAGATAAACGGGTTACCTTTGCCTCCATTAAGTAAGATATCTCTAATGGTAATGGACTTCTTAGTAATCCCCAAAGCCAAAAGCTAGGTTTAATCCGTCAATTCCTCTTTCGTTGTTCACCAGGACATCCACTACTGCTTACAAAATACGAATTTCAGAAATGTCAGTCATGCTTGATAGTCTAGACCAAAGATATTATAAACATCAAAAACACTAATATGTGTGAAATTTTTAGGATAAGTTTGTACTATTCAATTTCCTGTAGTCATGAAATTATAATCCATATTCAGCAATAAAAAAAACACAGAAGAATAAACGATTTAAATGCAATTGTAGTTATCATTATCATCGGTCTAAAAAAATATTTAGGAAGATTATAAATAGAGCAATAATCACATGTTAACTTTCATATACAGAAAGATTATTGAATCTATTACTTTTAAATGTTTTATTGTAATTCGTTCGTCTATTTGCTCATATAGCAGTACTAAAAGGTCTGTCTAGAGGAATAAGTAGATTATAACATTATAGAGAAACAGATTTACAAAATTGTAAGCAGAGAGGCGATCCATTAAATCTTATGCAATTCTTCTAAAAAAGTTGTCTAAAGACTTTAAAGTTTACATTTCCATTTTCTGGAAAAAAAAAATTGTACTACACAGTATACCATGATAATTTTCATTTCTCCTGTACATGAAACATGCATTTCTCCTGTATATGAAAAAAAAAGTGTACTATACAGATTGCGGATTGTATAGAGAAAAATCTACTGGCATTAGTTCCTTTCAGACAATCCAAAAGAGACCAACTTTTGCTTTTACTCTTAAAATTTGTTGTCTTTTACATCAAGATTTGTTTAAAAGGGAGTCCTTGTCCAGAGTTTGTGGTAGGCTAAGAAACCCCGATGACATTTTGCATGCTTTACCTACCCTTTTTATACTCAAATGTGGCCATTGAAATCTTATGCTTACATTCTGAGGAAACCTTTTACATTTTCTGAGCTCTCTTCAAAAGTCATAACATCAGGTGCTTTCTCTTGTATTAACAACATACACATGAACTCTTAGTACTAAACAAAATTAGGAAGCAAAGTATTCACCTCAACCACTCAATTGAGCTTCAGAAAGTAGAGAAAAATTACTTATGCCGAACAATTTCATAAACTTTAACTTACACCCTGAATAGTAATTTAATATACATTTATACTCAATAGTTGTTGCTAAATTTCAATGATTAAAATTTACATGTAATCTAGTACTGTTCATTGATTTTAATGATGCAAATTGTTACTATACTCCCGATCCAGATATAAACCAGGTCCTAAACATTTTTAAGTAGGAGAATTTCTTTTTAAATGTAGTTTATCATATTTTAGGAGGCTTGATACATATATCTTACTAAAAACTTCACTACAAATTTTAAATTAATTTTAAATGAATTAATTTTAAAGTGCAAGGATTACATACTTTGCTCCCTATATATATGAACTGTAATTTCTTTTGTTCTCCATCATACAAATGCCACCCCGATCTCGGACCAACCTTTTTCTGTTTGTGCGATCATCAACTGTTTTTGCCAGAGCAAACACTAACGGACTAAACAAAAGACCCGTTTGCTGCTTGAACACTTAAGCAAAGTTTTTATATCACAACTTCAGCCAAGGAGATATATCTTGAATTAGGATCACTAAACCTTTCAAATAAAGGTATAACCACTGTTGTTTAGCTTCCACTTTCCTAATCTGGCAAACATCTGCTAGAGAGAACAAATAAATATAAATTAATTTTAGCTAACACTTTTTTTAGATACTTAATGTTCCTAGATGTTTTTTGACAATTTTATCTTACTATTTTGTATTGACAAGTTGAGGTCCCGGAATACCTGAACATCTCATCTAGTTAAATACTTACAAACCTTATATGACGTGACTCTATATCCGATTTTCCATCCAGGATTGCAAAGATTAAGCAGCAACACTCTTTTCTTGGCTTAATTTTAGGTTTAATAATTTAGAAATTCATATAGATGGCATGGTCAATGTCAAACCTAAAATGATGTACGTATATGAATATTAAAACTGGAATGCCCCAAAGAAGATATTGTAGCGAGCCTTGCTCTAAAACGATGTATCAATCTTTATGGATTTTTATCAATTAGGTGATCAATATTTTATTTTATATTTCATTAGTAATCCCTAACAATCACATATAATACATCCTATGTGGAGGCAACTTATAAAATACGATCTACGGCTTAAAATCTATACAATTATTCATGATCTATCTTAATTAACTAAAATATATTATAAAATCTTTGGCAAAAAAAAAAAAAAAATATTATAAAATCCAAATTAACAAAAGTTAGAAAAAGAAAGTAATGGTCGTCTCCTGAAATAGTATACTTACAGAATAATGTAGTCACATAGAGGAAGCCTATCAGCTTCATTCTGCCCATCCGAAGAGGCACAAACCCATTAAGCCCTTCACTGAAATTAGGCAAAATTTAAGTGCAACTTATGATATACAAATATGAAATATGTCATTATCAACTACAAATGTAACAACAATTAAACAAAAATTTGACCACGGATCTATAAAGAATCTTGTAAAGCTATTTTTCACACTTCGCTATACGAGAAATAGGCATCATCTCAACTTTTCATCATTTTTTGTTTCATTATTATGCTTGTTGGAGTCAATATTTTTGCGATCACAAATAATTTGTGAGCTTGTTCAAACCAGAAAGCAGAAACAATATATCACGACCTTTAGAGTTCCTGATTGCTTATTGACCTATACATATATGTAGATTAATTTCCGAACTGGTATCGACATATACTATGCAACTCTATTTCGGCCCTTGCACTTTCTATAGTTTCAACCGACTCCTTACTGAAATCTAACTAATATTGCAAGCTGAAAGACACCCCAAACCTAATCACTCCAACCTTTTTCTTTCACTGGACCTTCGCATTCTGTTTTTATAACTCTATCACCTTTGCTTAATTAAAGATTAATTTTGATGCCTATTAATGGTGTAGGGCATTGACAATGAACACCAAGTAGTGCCAACATGTTGAACATTCAATCTATACTTTATTAAGAATGTTTGGGATCCAAAAATACATATGGCTTAAAGATCATACCTTATTAAAATTAAAATATCCCATTAATTAATCCATGAGGGGAAGAAGCGATTCCAGCTGCAACAACTTATTTACCTGAAACAACTATTGAGGCATTCTATTAAAAACCCTTCTACAATTGCATTAGTTATCCATCTTTTTCTAGTGATATTGTGATAATCATAAATACATATACATTTTATTTGATCAAAAAAGATAAACGTTGTTATCTAAATCCTGTAGTTAGACTTGTACAATAGATATGTATGACCCACTTTCACAAAAAATCATCGAACAAGAATATGGCTTTTTTTGATCAAATGGAATCAAAAACACCCATATCAACAAAAATCATCAAAGAAATCTCAAATTGCTTAAATAATACGTTGTCCAACTCTATTTACCTAACATCATTCCAAACAATTTAATTAAATTATGAAGTAGATTTGGATACAAAAACAGGAGCATATATATGCAATTAATCACACACCTGTAAATCTATAAGTACCTTCCTCTCACCTCTTGGATCTTCGAGCAGCCGTATGCCCCTCACTCCCTTTATGGTCATTCAATCCTTTTACGGGGGATGTCGAGAGATTCAAGGGTTCAAACCTTCTAAGAAATAAGATGGGTCTGTAACAATTAGCAAAAAAAAAAAAGATGGGTCTGTAACAATTGTCAGCTCTGTAAATATAAAGGAGTCTGTTGATTCACTTCTTTTACTCCTCCGAATACAAAACTACGTGCTCTCTTCTTCCTCTCTACTGCTGCTTTGCAATCAAATCGTCCGTCGATGTCTGCCGATTTTTCCTACTAATAGGGTTTTGTAACAAATGGTATTTTTGTTATTTCTAGCAATCTGAGGACATTCTGGTAATTTCACTGCCAATAAACAGGAACTTTTTACCCCTGTGTTGCATTATAATATATAGTAATAGATTGATCATTAAAAATCATTTACAGCTAAAATATTACACACAAATAATAGAATCATAAATATTGATTTAAATAACCATTAATAATTAAAGCATTTAAAGCATTCAAACTTGAAACATACATTTTGCACTGACATAAAACATTCTAATTCAAAATATAAGTCATAAAAAATAATGCAAAAAATAAATCGTACTGAATGACATTAAAGAACTAATTAAACTATCAGTTATGCATTTTAAAAGATGACAATTAAAATACATTTATTAGCATACCATATTAAAAACAAAACATAAATCAATCCTAAAATTAGTCCTAGATATTTAAAGCATAAATTATGCCTAAAATTAGTCATATAAACATGCATAATTAAATCAATTATAAATGCATAGATCTACCAATCACGAAATAATTTCCATATACAAACATAGCAAACAAACAATAATTCAACACACGACAAACAATAATTCAGTAAACTCAACACACAGCAAACTCAATAATCAGTCGACTGGAAAAAAGTAACAAAACAGAACAAGCTATAATTCAACAGCAATTACAATAAAAAACAACTCCTATACGACCAAACAATAAACTGCACACCAAAAACAAACCCAGACACGAATTAAAAACGGAACCAATACACTCAGCGATCTCAATCAACACAACAACACAATAACACTACTCAGTTCTCAAACAAGAATTCGAAATCAACACATTAAAACTCATAGTCCACTCCACATCAACGAACAAAAATTGAACAAACCAAAAATATAAAAATCGCACAAAAACTAAACTCGAAAACAACTTAGCGACTCAACAATTGACTCGGTTAGACTCAGCAAAACAAACAACGCAAACTCGCTGAAACTCAGACTTCAAGAACAACAATACTTCAACAATACTAAAAGGAACCATTCAAATAACAAGAAATTCGGAAGAAACAAACAGTTTGACAGAACTCAACCACCAACCGATTCGACTCACGAGCTCAGCTACGAGCATTTTCGATAACACAAACAAAACTAAAAACAAACAACTAACACACTTAACACCTTATCTTAATATACTGTTACGCCAGATTTTTGGCATGTCTAATTATCTCCCAAATTTCTTAATATTTATTAATTATTAATTCAGATTAATAATTATAACTTAATCGCTAAGTTTTATCCTTCCCTGAAACGAGGAAAGAATCAATCTCAATCAATCAATAACGGAAAATATCTCCAAACGATATTCTTCAAATCAGGAAGATATCACAACGATAAGATTAAATCAGATAAAATCAGTAATTACCCAGATTAACGAAGTTTATCCCTAAAATCTCTAAGGGATAGACACAAATCAATTTCACAGAACTGCGTTGGCTTGATCCTTATAAATATAAGGTACGCAGGCATCTTGGAAAAGGATCCGATACACGAGACAAATCGAGATACCTCTCAAGTCCAGCCCCAAACATCCAAAATCCCAAATCCCCCTATTTTCATGATTTCGTTATTCCAGCAACCTCCGAAATCTTTTATCACAAAATTCCTCCGTTAACATATACAATGCACGGAATATGATAAATTTATCCAAACTCCAGAAATAACAATTGTCTCAATTGGATCGGACTAAATTTTCAAATTTTCAGATTTGATTTTTTTATTTAATTTAAATTCAATTAAAAATAAAATATATGATATATTATAACATAAAATTTACATTTATTATTACATAGTACACATTCTATGAATTTTAGTACACATTCTATGAATTTTGATATTAACATGTCATGTTAGATTCTAAATTTTATGTTAATTTCAAGGTTAAACTTCTCATTAAAGTTGTTTAACAAACTTTGGTACACCTTCTTACCTAATTAATTGTCTTTTTTTTATTTTCAATGATCAAATTAATCAATTTTTGACAAAAAAATTAAAAATTATTATTTTATCATTTTAAAAAGCTTAATATTACAATTTAAAATTGATAAGATGGACTTATAAATACTAATTTTGAATCCGTGAAATGCACGGAATGCTTTATAAATTATTTTAATATTTTTGTTTTCTTTTTGAAATTTTGTTTTTCAATTTAGTTAAATTTTCAAGATTTATTATTTTTATTTTCATTTTTATGACGTTATCTGTTAATATTTTAATTTTTATATGTTAATATGTATTTTTTTTACTCATTCGTACCTTTCTTAAGAGTATCTTGTATGTCATAATTCAATTTTATATATTATTAATATATTTGTTTATTAAATAAGGGTGATGGCCCAAAATAATCATTTTTGTGATGTAGTGGCCCAAAATACTGATTCTGAAAAAAATGGCCCGAAATATCGACGGGATACGGAGTTTCGGCCTCCGTATTAGAGGAATACGTTACACGGTCCACCGTGTTATGCATGATACGGAACACGGTCCACCGTGTTAGTGCTGCGCACCCACCTAACACGAGATACAGTACACCGTGTTATACAGAACACGGTACATCGTGTACTATATCATGGCCTGTTACGGAAGACGATGTACCTGTTATACCTCATATCACCGTGCACGGTTTACCGTGTCCCATCAGTAAATCGGGCCTTTGCTTCTCCAAATGAGGTATTTTGGTCATTCTTTCATTAAATAATACTAATAGTTTTGCTCAAACTATATATAAGATATAATTTAAATTTGTATTTCAAAATATTTAGAAAATAGCTACTATATTTTACAGTCATTTTATTATTAATTATATTTTATATAATTTATATATCTATTTTAAAGTGTTTATAATTATTATATTTTTCTCATATATTTTAGTTAGTGTAGAACCGACCATGCTTGCTACAAAATCTCTATGCACAAATTTTATATATGTATATAATATATTTTTAATATTTTCTATTATATTATATTATGCACGAATTTTAATCAAATTTTGATCAATTAGAACTTTTAAATCTATGACAACAATTAGGGAGATTAGGGACGGATGGAGTATTTTATGTACACCTATTTTGATGCTAATTTTTTTATGAGTCGAGATTTCTGACAATTGATTGTCAAGAACGATTTATTCAACAATCAATTTCTTGATCGCTGGATCAACGATCCAACGTTAGAATTTAAAAAAAGTTTTGTCCATTTCGCATAAATTTTTCGCGAAACTGAGGGAGGTACTTTTCAGGATCTTATATTATAATTCTAATACTCTCCCTCACTCGATAGCCCATTTTTGGGTCGAAGAGTGAATCACGGGCACCCATCTTTGGGACATAATAATTTGCCTTCGTGTTCATAAGGAATTGTTAGAATATTGAGGGTCGTAGAGAGTCAAACCTGGGACCTCTGCGTGCCTGAGCTCTGATACCATGTTAAGTAACCAACTTATCTAAAATTTTGGTGTTAGAGGGAGGTACTTTCCAGGATCTTGTATTATAATTCTAATAGATCCTGAGATTGATCTCAGGAAACTTTTTTTAAAAGTCTTAAAAAATATATTTTAAATTTGATTGGGCTTGCTGATTTTACAAAAATGTCCACTCCATGTTTGCACATAAATTCCATTTAAGCTATTCCTACTCTTTCTTTGCTCAGCCTCCCTAATTTCTTTGTTAATTGACATTGATTTATCCCAACTTTAAGTATTTAAGTCAAAAATATGATTTCACCTTTACCAACATAAAATGTTTAGTAAAACTTTTGGCTTCCTTGACAAAATGGAGAAAATGCCCAAAATGGCACAAAAATGGGGGTTGAATGTCCAAAATAGCATTTTCTGAGAAGCAACCCCCGCAGGGGCACATACATCACGCATATACCATCTGCGTTAGGGGGTAACGCATGTTGTACATGCGTTACCAGTGCTTTTTACTCTGCAGCCAGTTGAAAAATCAACAAAAACGCATCACACATATGCGTTTGGGGTGTAACGCAAGTGCGTGATGCGTTACCCCTGTAACGCATGACGCACATGCGTTACACCCCAAACACATATGTGTGATGCGTTTTTGTTGATTTTCAGCTGGGAGGTGTGAAAAGTGAACGAGTAACGCATGTAGTAAATGTGTTACCCTCTAACGCATGTGCTATGTGCGTGATGCAGTGACGGACCTAAAGCATAATGTGAGGGGGGTCCAAAAATTTTTAAAAAATTCGAACCGCGCGAAGCGCGGATTTTTTTCCCGCTAAATCATGTAAAAAATGAAATTTTTTTACTAAATCATGCGAAAAATGGATATTTTTCACTAAATCATACAAAAATGGATATAAAAGAGACAAATAAACCATCTAGGAGGGGTTAGGGACAAGTAAATAATAGGACAAACATAGATTTTTCAAAAAAAAAAGTTTTTTTTTTTAAATTACCCCAACCTAGGAGGGGCCAGGGACCCTCCTGGACCCCCAGGTCCGTCCCTGGCGTGATGTATGTGCCAGTGGAGGATAGTGTTTTCAGGAAGTGCTATTTTGGACATTTTAATCAGAATTAGTGTCATTTTGGCACTTCACCCGACAAAATGTTTAGTAAAACTTTTTCGCGATCGAGAAGAGCATCATGGAAAATTTACCCGGATGAATAGTATTTATGTTAAGTAACCAACTCATTTAAAATCTTAACTTTTAAGATGTTATGTTAGAGGGAGGTACTTTTCAGGATCTTATATTATAATTCTAATATTCCCCCTCACTCGACAACTCATTTTTGATTGAGGGTTGCAGATAATCGAACCTGGGACCTCTAGTGCCCGAGCTCTTATACCAAACCTTAAGGTGTTAGTCTTATATTATAATATTCTAACAGGATCCTTTTTCTCATTGACAAAACCTAGCCATTATGATTTTTGTTGAAGTACTGATGCTAATGTTTGTTGTTTCTTTAGAGGCCCTCTTCAGGATAAGTGATCTTGAGAACTGATTCCAGAAATCCAGACAACTTCAACGTGAAATGCACGGGTCACCGGTATGTTTGGTTTGGTTTCTAAATTCTAACTAATGTTGTCCATCAATTTCGTCGAAGTGGGTTAACAAAAAAAAAATCGTCGAAGTGCGAGTATCTTAACAAAATCAATTAACTTATTTTTCTCGAAGTCTTGAGATCAGACAACAAATTTTTATACATCGTCCTAAAATTGTTGTACTTAATAGCACCATACTCCCACATTACCAGTGTTTATTGGATTTTGAAACTGATCAAGATTCTTATGTGCATGCAAGGATGCTTGATATCGGCGGGAAAAGCTGGTTTGCTGAATTTAAGCAAAAAATTCGATGCCATTCGAGCCTCATTTTCGAGTTTGGGGGCTCTTTTTGCTGCTAGTACGATCATTCTACTTTGCATTGCATCATTTTTCCGAGTGAGTTTAGGGTGTCATTGGAGCCTCATTTTGGATTTCGTGTTGCTCTTCTTGCTTCAAGCACACACCTGTTAGCAAAAGCCTGTATGTGGTACATTTTGACCTTTTACACTTCTGCATAAAGACTAAGTACATAACTGAAAGGATTATATTATCAGGAAGTAGAAAATGATGAGGTTTTTCAATGATAACATTGATTTTCATGGTTGCAAAGGAATTTTGGTTTATTTAGACATTTAGTGCATCCACACTGGTTAGCTAGACTGCTAGAGTTTAGTCTAGTCAGGGCCGACCCTGAAATTTATGGGACCTTGGTCAAAAATCAGTTTTTGGGACCCTAACGTATATATACCCTGTGTGGTCAAAAATCAGTTTTTGGGACCCTAACGTATATACCCTGCGTATTTTATATATTCATTTTTAAATGATTCGAAGAATTTGGGGCACTTAAGTAGTTTGTGGTCTTGGGCACAGGTTTTCTCCCCTGGTGCTAGTCAAAGTATAGCATCCATTTTGCTACATCTTTTGTGTTCTATGTGAAGACTTCATTAGCCTAGCTCTGGTCATAACTATGTTTTTATCCCTTTAACAATTTGGTGTGCTTGTGTATTGTTGTCAAAACATAGAATACACATAGTAAAGATAGAACGGTTGTGCACATGTGGTTACATTTACAACCAAGGAAAATTTCTTAATGTCATATATAGGAGATGTAGCAAAAGATGTTCTTGCATTGTAACAATTTTTGATATAATCTACAATTTGGGGAATCCAGGAAGTAAAGAATTATGATTAAGATTACCTTTAAGAACGATCTCATGCAATGTCCTATAAGTTTGCGTTCGTGCAATGTCCGTTTAGTTCATTTAAGATGTCTAGCAGCAAAAAATAATTAGTAGAGATGAGTTGAGAATAGTTCAATGCTAACTTAGTAGAGATGAGTCCGACTAGTTGTCCTTCTTATGATCAGTTTCCCCTGTGTACTGACCTGAGTATGTTTAAATTATTGAAAGAGCATTACTGATATAACTATTTAAACCTGGATAGGTGATTCATGTGGAAATTTTAAATTGAGCACTTCAATTGATAGATATAACATTCCACGTGGTGTCGAAGTGTGTTGTTCACTGCTCTGATTTGCAAGGCTGTAAATAGATATCAGCAACTATATATGTTTTGCATTGAGTACAATCTTTATTTAGTAGGTGCAGAAAAAATCTGGAGTAAGAAAACTTACAAGCTTGATTTTATAATGGAATAAGAAAAAAAGACAATGTCAGGTGAACAATACTTGGTCTGCTTGCAACAAATTTCATTTCTTTTGGTTTAGCTGGTAGGTGTAGATAAATTCAACATATCTTTTCTATTTGCTTAATAATAATGCATATTGCATGATAGTAAATGTTGACAACCATTAACCATATTATGTGGGTGAGGTGTGCAATAATTCTGCAACAATATGGGAGGTTGAAATAACGTGGATGTCGGATTGATCAATAGGACATGAATACATGGCCATTCTCAGAGGTGGAAAAAATCGAAAGACCTTATTAAAACTTTGTGTTTAAACTAAATATCTCTGTCGATTCATGGGGACTGGACCGCTCCCTCTTCTGTTGACACGGTGTTCCTCATTCTTTATATGTCTATTCGTTCCTTTCAGCAGCTGAGAAACAAATTATGGATCTTCAATTAGTTTGTTCGGAAGAGGCTTATGATGTTGTCTGTTTAGTTCAAGCAATATATAATGGTCACTTCTATCACCATCTTTTTGCTTTGTGTTATCCTGTAATGAAAGCTCGACAATGACAGCTTGAGCGCCAGTCAATTTTAAAATTTATAGTTCTCTGTGATACTTCTATTCGATTCAGGTGGCCCATGTACAAAAGTCCTTTTTTTGTTTTGCTAACCTGCAACAATTTATATCACTTGATAATCAAATGTATCTTATACTTGCTGTATTATGTCTTATTTCATTAATTTTCATTGCAGTCAATTATTTTTTCTGTCAAAAAGTAGTGGAATTTTGGTAATGTCTTCAATCCTTAAAATAGGGAGGAAGACTAATGTGTTCACAACAGTTGTCAAGTAGTCAGTAGTTACACTGTCTTTGGTCTTAGTTTCTGAATAGCTATATACGTGTTCTAAGTTTTATGTTGAGGTTGATTTTCTGAATAACAATATATTGAGTCATGCTTACTGCATAGTGTAGCTTATTACTTCTTATCAATATATATGTGGCGCAGCGTAGTTTGGGCTTCAACACATATATTCATGTTTAGAAGTTGTAGATGACAATATCCTGAGAACCTGCATATGTTGACCAGCTAGGTGTCCGCTGACAGCTAAGCATCCATGTCTAGAAACTTGTTTCTGATGTAGTAGTTAAACTACCCTAGATTGTGCTGCTGGTGTCATCTGTAATTAACACTCTTTTCTAAAATTTAAAATATTTAATCGTAAAGATTTTGTGAATCATATTCTTAAATATTTGCATTCGCTAACTAAATAACAAACTTTTAAGTATAGGCATCTTTAAACATTTTTTTTTTTTCTTGCTAAGTTGGGGGTGAGGTTCGAACCCGTGACCTCATTGGATCAACGCTTTGGTCCCTACCACTTATAAATAAAGGAGAATATACTTAGGTGAAAGCAAAGGCCATTGTTATAGTAGCTTTGTTAGGCTAACAAGACTTAAAGAGGCACATCAATAATGATCATTATCCTGCCTATGTTTAAGAGTTTGAAACCACTTTATGTAGATTTATCCATTGTCATGCTCAAGATTTCGTTGCTCTGTTTACAACCTTTAGTAGTCAAATGAGATTCAGACACAGGATGACCACAAGAATATATTAGATTAGCTTCTGGGTACTATAATAAACATTAAAAGTGTGTGTTGGTGAACCTACTAGGATCCTCAGGGATGCTTAGACTTAAAAAAAGTGCTGTTTGAGTATCATTTTCTGCTATTCAGTTATATATTAATATATATGTATGTGGATTTATGTTTTTTGCTTTCTTATTATGCAGGTTAGAAAAATGTATATGTAAGGGGAATATTATAAACATGGGTGGACAGGTGGTTGAAGTTGAATTTATACTGTGGTCCATGCAGTATCGAATGGTCTTGCCATATACATCATGGAGTTCGTCAGCTTCCATATATAGGAGCCAGGTAATGGCTTAGTATAACAGAGATTTTCCTTAGTGATGCAATTTTCGGCAAAATCTAGCTACGCAGCAAGAACCACCCGAAATACAGGCACTTTGTCAGGATCAGTTGACACCTACCCATTAGGCCATTACCATTATATATTCCCCCAAGGTTAGATATATAAGTTTAAATTAAATTACAATTGCTCTACAAACAATTACTCCCTCTGTCCCATCCATTTCTTTACAATTTCCTTTTTGGGTCGTCCCACCATTTCTTTACATTACCCAAAATAGTAAGTTTTAACACTATTACACCCACTACTTCACTTATTTTAACAATACTTTACACTATTTCACCCACTAGTTAAATTATTTTAACAATAAAATCACTATTACACCCACTACTTCACTTATTTTAACAATAAAATCACTATTACACCCACTAACTCATTTATTTTAACAATATTACACTCACTTTACACCCACTATCCTTGACCTCCGTGCCCAGCCGTCATGTAAAGAACTGGCTGGGACGGAGGGAGTACTACCTTTGTTGTTCTGGTATATTCTAGAGACACCCTTAATAAGAGTAGTTTTTTAACAGCTTCAATATAGTATACATATGTTACTCACTTGGATATAGACAATTGTCTTATTTCTAGAGTGTTCTCTTAATCGAATACTTAGGCTTACTCTATTTTGAACTTGGATGCAGATTTAACAAGTGTTTTTTAATCAATAATAAAGTGATATAATTATTTTTTAAGGAAAGGCCGATCCTACGGCCACAATTTGAGAGGACTTCATTTATATTTAAATCATCTCACACTCGGGAGATGGCAGAAGTTTTTCGCGTAAAAAATGTAACAGATGAAGGATTTACATTGGTAACTAATTAGAGAGAGTTTGGGTTAAATTTCTTGTCTTCTGTTACATTTATAGCCAGAGATAAGTACAAGATTTTTAATCTTGTTCTTGGATGGTTGATACTATAAATCAACAGTGTAAGGTGGTTTGAATAAAATCAGTCTCCTGTACATTGCGACTCGTGGAAGATTTCCTTTTAGGAAACAAAAATTTGTACATTGCTATCACAACACTCTTTCATGAGGCATTAGGGTGTGGAGTGTGGACATGAGACACAATTTAGCGCATTGCCCTGAAGGACATATTTTTTGTCTAGGATTCAGTTGACCTCTTTTGTTCCTGATGAAATTATTACATGTTTGTGTGTATATATCTTACTCATCAGGATTATTCTTCGATGTATTGATCTCCTCTGGAAGAAAGGGAATCGAGAGACTGGAATGTTCTATTGTCTCGTATTGCCTGTTGTGAACGGAAATTATGACACTAGTAAAACATGGCATAACATTTCTCTGTTAGGCTTTGTTTTACATTAACTTCTATTTACGTATTTTTCTTTAAAATTTCGAGAAACTAGGGTCGGTAATTCAAAATTTTAGTAGATTATTTATACATGTTTAATGTCTGCTGCACAACAAAAGGGAAGAGTAAGCAAAAACCAGCTGAGCTCAAATTCACCTTAGCACAAAAGCTACGAGTTGGTCCTAAAAAACTTCCCATAAATTCCTACAATAAACGAAAGAAAAGCGAAAAAATTCTAAAGATATATGCATTTAGGTGACTCCGGGGACATGTATCTGCAACTATCCCTCTGGTAAATCTCTGCTGCAGCCATAACAAAAAAAAAACAGATTTCTAAATCTGTTGCCAATTAGGCCTAACCAAACAATATATATGCCCAGTATATATCGCAAAATGTAGATTGTACGTGCTACTTCTACAAGCTGTTTCAGTGTTGGCTTTGCCTGTGATTAGGCCTGAACTGCCAAATCTTTGGCACTTATAAATGTTCCATGAAAACCATATGGCACCCTCGACGGAAGCTTTATCGATGCCTCTAACTGTAGAGTAATGGCGTTTATGATTTGAAGCTCTGACTTCCACATCTTTTCATCGTGGACAAATTCCAGAATGTACCCATCATCTTCATTTATAGAATTTGGATCTCTTGGGAGAAAAAGTGGTTCACCTCCAAATTTTTCATCCCCGTAGAAATACTTCTTTACCTGGCCACTAAAAAGGTCTACTTTAGCAAAACCGGACACTTTAGGCCAAGGCTCTGCAATAGCCAAGTAAGCATATTGCGTCTGTCTTCCCAACTTGTTTTTATTTACCATCCCTGCCTCTAAATTCACCTGATCATCACTAGACAAAATTGACCGCCTAGTTGATTTTCCTGTCTTCAAATTAAGTCGAATTTCGGACAAAACACTCTGTAAACCTTGATCACTTTCATTGAAAATTGAGTCAGCTGGAGTCATACAAGACCCAATCACCACAACTTCGTCAGTCTCCTTATCTTCCCACGCATTCCAGAGATGAAAGCAGAAACACTCTGGAACTTCAACCCATGTAATACCCGATGCATCACTTGCATACTTATCCAATATTCCAAAACGCGACACTTTGTTCTTGTCATAAACAACAGGGGAGCCACCCTGTATCATTTCAGATATCTTGAATACCACCTGTTGATCAGGAATCACAACAAACTTCTCAGTAATTGCGAAATCATGCATCATTGTGGGCTCAGAAAGTTGGATATCCACATCTTGGGATTTGATGCCATCCGGTGAGAACCTGAAGTATTTAAGGTAAGGCTTTTGAATGACATTGTAACTAAGAGCAAAAAGTTCATTGGTTTCAGGGTCAATTTTTGGGTGAGCAATCATCGTGGAATCAAGCTGATTATCAAAGTTGTATCTTTCGACTGTTTTAAGGTCACCAGATGGAGTAATTCGTAGATGATAAGGTAAATCATCCTCGGACATAGCTAGTAACTTGTTGTTGAAGTAAACTAAGCCCGCGTTGGCCACACCCATGCCATGACTGTGATCTATAAGTCCAAATAAGCCACGAGCGTAAAAAAGTGCAAGCCTTGCTATGCCAGAGTGGCCATGAAGTTCACCGATGGCTTTAGGAAAAGCAGGACGTCCTAATTCGCGTTCTTGAACAAGCCTCTCAGTTTCTGTGAACCGGCAGGCATAGCTAGCGTTTCCATTCTTGAATTGGACAGCATGGACCATGCCGTCACCATCAAATAAGTGGTGGCCTGCTGTTGGTTGAAAGTGTGGATTGGCTCCATTTCGAACATAGACTCCTTTTATGCATTCAGGTATTTTGCCAGCGATGGGGAGATTGTGGCTGACGGGGTGTTCCGGTACTGGAGCAAAGTTGCCAGCAATTTGAATATCGGGGTCGGTTGTTCTAGGTAATGGGTGTTTAATTTCGTGGGAAATTAAAGTAGTTTCAACCGCGTCTAAGGCCATTGCAGCCGCTTTCTGCAGGAAATTCCATTTCGGGGAAGGGCTGGTGGCCACGTTCGTAGTATTTTTACTAGGTATTTGATATGTTTGTAAAGAGGAGTTTATATTCGTTATTCTCTTGGAATTACAGAAAGAAGCGGAATTATTATAAGAGCAAGAGGAAGTTGATTCTCTTGGTTGGAGAATAGGTTTGATTAAAGTGTTTGTAGCAGCAACAGAAAAAGCCATGTGTATTGCGCAAAAGAATAACAGGCTATGTGTTATTCTTGGGAACACCAAGTGGAGAAGGGGGGGAGAGTGTTGAGTGAGAGTTGAATATGTTTGTTGGGGGTGGGTTTTGTTCTATATATAGCAGGGGAAGCATAGGATGATGGGGGCAGGGTTTAAGAGGTGAAGATACAGCTCAAAGGAAATAAGGCCACGTGTTGGATTCATAGGATGGGGACTCGATCCATACATATATGCGCTCAATACCTGATCTCTCTACCTATTTTTCGGGTTGATTATCAGACCAGTCCATCAATTATTAGGTCGTTTTAATATAATATATTAATAACTATCTAAAATTATAGCTAAGAGATTATACCTAATAAATTTAGAGGTTTTACAAATGTAGCTAACCCAATTTTAGTTATCTATATTTTTTTGCTAAAGGATAATGGTTGGAGTATTGAATTTTTATCTAATATCTAAAATGTGCCACATAGATGACATGTAGATGACACATAGATGAATTTAACTAACAAGTTTTACCATTGGAGATGCTCGGCATCTCCAATGCAATAAAACTCTTAGCCAAAATTTTAAATAACTTATCAAATTTGAAAATTATACATATCATGTTAAAAGTTCATCACTCCAATGGGGCATTCCCCTTGTCTAAAAATTTAGCCAATCCTTTATATTTTTTTTAATATTGGCCATATTTGTTGAAGCACTAGGGATCTGTAGCAAATGCCATGTAATTTCCCGTCCATTTTCTTCTCATAATTGACCAAAAAGATTAATAATAATAATAATCATACCTTTTTTGAAATATAACCAATTATTATAGGTGATCCTCATTGGAGTAAAACACTATACAAGTTCAATAAATTTTAGCCAACTATTATTTTTTTAAAATTTAACTAAAGGACTTAGCCAATATCATTGTAGATGCTCCAAGCATCATGTTTAAGCCTATAACTGATAACCCTGTTTGTTTATTTACAGATACATGTGGTTCATGATGCTGACTACAAGGTGCCATGTAAAATTCAGTTATATGCTGCTAGCAGTTTCAAGACACTATATAATTAATTAGTTGGTTCACAAAGTTGCGGCCTGCCGTGTAAAGAGCTCTATAAAATATGTAAGTATTTCCATGTCAAATAAACCAGTCGTTTTTTTTTTTTTTTAGTTTTAATGGTGTGCCTTATTACATATGTTTAAAATTTATGATTTATTATAAAGTGTTAGTAGAATCAATGTTGGTTGATACTTGATAACAGCATATGTCATGATCCAACTGAGGTCGATACAAAGCTTAGCCAAAACAAAGTTGATTAAACTAAAGGGTGTTGAGTTAAGCTAGGTTGATACATAGATAATTGATCAATTTAATGGAGGATCTTTGACAATTATTGAATACTGCACAAGGGCAACTTGTAATCATATTCAAGATCTTCAAATCAATTTTCCGTTTTATATATTTGCATGTTACATACACATGCTACACTTACAATAGTACTTCTCATCGATTATTTATACACACATGAAGACATGCATGATTCCACATGCTTTCATCTTCGCAGTCATATATCTTATCAAATTATTCGAAAACTCCAATGTTCAGCTCCTGATATTCTAGGACTTTAAGTTTCAAATCTTTAATAGTTTATGTATGCTGTTTTAATTAAACTTAATTAGTATATGACCCTCAATGATTTAATGCAGTAGGAGTCAGAATATTAGGTTTTCTCTAAACGTGGGTGCCAATGATCATCCCTTGAGATTAATTTGGATATATTCGTAATCATGCGATAAATAATAATTTTGAACTACTACCTGATTATCTTAACGTAGGAGATGATGGCAAACGAGTACTTAATCACATATCATAATGCAGGATTATTATACGTACATATAGTGGCAGTTTAGCGTTTAGCATTTCTCTTATTTATTTTTTTGTTAACAATCAGTTACACGAGATGGACGCGTAATTTTATCGACTCTTGAATTCGATTTCTTCTTGTTGGTTATCAGGAGTACTCTAAGACTATTCACTATCTAAAACAATATATAATTATAATTAAGTATCATATATTTTAAAAAAATAATAATAATAAGTATCATATAATTGTTTAAATTTTAGAAACCGGCTAACATCTCTACCTGAAAGAACCACCAATGTTTAGATGCAAAGAATCTTATTCAATTAAACTAAAGTTTAATAATAGTACTTGTTGGAAATAATAAGTATAACGAGGCAGTTACATAACAAATTTGACAAGGCAAGGCCACAGTAACGATTCGCGAAACAAATCATGAAGGTAAAACATATGCAAATTAGAAACTGTAATAACAACAGAAGATTAACATGCGTACCAGAAACTGTAGGTCGAACTGAATACATAATCGGAGAAGATGCTAAGAACAGTGGTGAAAATATATAACCGAACAGCTGAGTCGCCAGCACTTGTACGAAGCACTGACTGTTCTTGAAAAGTATATTGCCCCTTACTTACTGTGTGTTAGGATGCTTGCAATATCTTTCCCAGGATAAAACAGCAACGAGCAAAGAGTTCACAGCAACCGGCGATGCTCAACAGCGACTGGTACCTCAGTTGGCCGGAAAAACCACAGCTAAACAGAACTTAGGGAGAGCAGAGAGAATAGAGAGAAAGAGAGAATGTCTGGTGTATGTTTCAGTGTATGCTTAGCTCTCTATTTATAGGAGAGGCTAAGTGTAACTGTTGCACCAATTTAATATATGAATATTGTAACAGCTGCTATATAATTAATTAAAAAATCAAAACTGATAATTTAAATCAATTGTAACAGCCCATTTATTCCTCACAATTAAATTATACGTTTTTAATATAGAATATATATATATATATATATCAGTTACATGTCCAGGTTCCATGTATCTGTTACCACTAGCAAGTGATCCAGTCCAAGTCCGAATAGCCCACTTACAATAGTGATCTAGCCCAACAGTACAACCAGTCCAACTTTGATAAATGTATATATTAATTCTAATTAAAAATATATATAAATAAAACCCTCGCCCAGGTCGCCTCGCGTACGCGAGACGCCGAGACATTCGCCCAAATCGCCCTTCGACCCGACCCGAGTCGAGTCGAGACGTGACGTGACGTGGCGAGGCGAGGCGAGGCGAGGCGGGCGGCGGCGGCGCGCGCGTGGAGCACACAGTAACACCATGCACTATCACACACTCTAGTAGTTGTACACTACCCTTGTGTGTAATACAATATAAAGCCAATAGCCTCCATTATTTATCTCAATGTGGGACAAAAACAACACATTCTCATTTCCAAGCTTTCATAAGCTAACACTTTCAACTTAATTTCTCAATGGATTTCACTAAGTAAATAACTTAGATCCATAAATCAAAGTTTAAGTTCCCAAAACAAGGAACACTTTACAATTGTTAAAATCCGGAATCAATATCAAGAACATAAACTAATTTATGCTCTAAACTCCAATTTTCTAACAATCCCCCACAAATCCATTCAGAAATGCTTCAGGTTTCTCATCATGACTTGTTTTTCAGAGTCGGTACCCTTCCAGGTTTGAACCCTCCTAAGTCCTCTACTTCAATGGCTACCGGATTCAAATGGAATGTTTCACCTTGAATCTAAATCCGTATAGTGTAACCATGTTCCATAGATGACGACAAGTCAACGGCCATGGTGCCAATCTACGGCTTTGAGACGTTAATGGTCATGTCTCGATCCTGTTCGTCGAATGCTTCAAGGAATAACCCTTTCCTCTAATTGCGACCACACAATTACATTCGCTTAGCTGGGCATCTCCAGAGATGTACTGCTACCATCTCGTCAAAATGACTTGACCCCATTCAGAGTTTTAACACTCTTGCTATCCAGCAGTGTCAGTACCTTCTAGGTTTACAGGGAATAGACTCAGATACGGAAGTATCATCTATGTGGCAAAAGTACTACCAATTCACCCTTACAGCTTTGTTATTACCACATTGAATACACTTCGAGGGATCTCCTCTCATGTGTATTGGGTTCCCACTGTTGATGAACTATTATGGGTTGACAGTCCCATCCCCAACCTTGACTTAAGGACCACTGCAGGTTCCAGTCCCTTAGTCAGAGGATCAGCTATATTATTCTGAGTTCCTATGAACTCTATAGCTATAATCCTATCAGACACCAAACCCCTTATAGACTTCAGTCTAACTTGGATGTGTCTCTTTGTTTTAGCATTATGCTTTTTGCTGCTAATCTTGTCGATAGTTGTTCTACTATCACAATGAATAGCAATAGCAGGAAGCGGTCTGCTTACTACAGGTATTGCGGACATTAGTCCGTGTAACCATTCAGCCTCCGACCCTGTTGCATCAAGTGCACACAACTCAGCCTCAAATGTAGACCGAGTCACAATAGTCTGTCTAGTCGACCTCCAGGATATCGCTCCACCACCCAGGGTGAACACGTATCCAGTCACTCCATTGGAACCAGACTTCTTAGCTATCCAACTTGCATCACTGTACCCTTCAAGTACACCAGGAAATCTCCTATAGTGTAGACTTAGGTACATTGTGCCTTTTAGATATCTAAGTACTCTATCAAGAGCATCCCAATGAGTTCTGTTTGGACAGCTTGTGTATCTAGCCAACTTAGACACAGAATATGAAATATCTGGTCTAGTACAGTTAGCAAGATACTGCAAACTCCCTATAATCTGAGAATACCTTAACTGAGACACAGGAACTCCTGAAGTATTCTTAACAAGGGCAACTTTAGGATCATAGGGTGTACTAGCGATTCTACACTGTGAATAACCATATTTCTCAAGTATAGATTTCTCTATATAATGAGACTGCGATAAAGTTATTCCCTCAGCTGACTGAGTCAGCTTGAGTCCAAGAATCACACTAGCCTCACCCATATCCTTCAATTCAAAGTGCCTTTTCAAGAAAGCTTTTGTCTCGTTAATAATCTCAATATTGGTTCCAAACAGTAAGATGTCATCCACATACAGGCACATGATCACACACTCACTACCTTTAACTTTGGTGTAGACACACTTGTCACTATCATTAATATCATAACTGAACGGCACTATAGTTTCATCAAACTTTTTATGCCAATCCCTAGGAGCTTGTTTCAAGCCATAGATGGATTTGATCAACTTACATACTTTCCTTTCGTTACCAGATGCAACAAATCCCTCAGGCTGATCCATATAAATCTCTTCTTCAAGTTCACCATGAAGAAAAGCTGTCTTTACATCCATTTGATGGATGATAAGACCATGTACGGAAGCCAATGCTACAAGCATTCGGATTGTTGTCATCCTAGCTACTGGAGAGTATGTGTCAAAGTAATCAATGCCCTCCACTTGCTTAAAACCCTTAGCTACCAGTCTAGCTTTGTACTTATCTATTGAGCCGTCAGGGTTCAACTTCCTCTTAAAGATCCATCTGCACCCGATAGTAGAACACCCAGGAGGGAGATCAACTAACTCCCATGTTCCGTTAGAAACAATAGAGTCAATTTCACTCTTTACAGCGCCCTTCCAGTGCCTAGACTCTGAAGAATCCATAGCTTGTCGGAAAGTTAAAGGTTCATCCTCGACATTGTAAGTGATAAAATCACTTCCAAAATCCTTGACTACCTTTGCACGCTTACTCCTTCGTGGTTCCTCTATCTCCTTAGGAGTAGAGTTACTACTAGGTTCCACCCCCACATTTGTCATCTTTTCCACATGATCAGGAATAGAACTTGATGTGTGAGTAGGATCTTCAGTAGAAGTATCTTGAGGCATACCAGTCTTCATAGGGTAAACATCCTCAAAGAATGTAGCATCACGAAACTCAACTATCGTATTTGCCACTATACCATCTATGTCAGATTTTAACACTAAAAATCTCATAGCTGTAGTGGTCTCAAGATAGCCCAGAAAGATACAATCAACAGTCTTCGGACCTAGTTTCTTTCTCTTGTGTTCAGGGACAAGTACCTTAGCAAGGCACCCCCACACACGAAGATACTTAAGATTAGTCTTCTTGCTCTTCCATAACTCATAGGGTGTCTTATCCATGTGTTTCAGAGGAACTCTATTCAGAATATGGCAAGCCGTATTCAGAGCTTCTCCCCACATGTATTTAGGCAACCCAGAATTAATAAGCATACTATTAATCATATCTTTAAAAGTTCTGTTCTTTCGCTCAGCAACCCCATTAGACTCAGGTGTGTATGGTGGGGTAACTTCATGAACTATACCATTGCTTGCACAAAATTCATTAAAAGCGTTACTCGTATACTCACCACCTCTATCAGATCTCAATCGTTTAAGTACCTTACTAGTTTGTTTTTCTACTTCAGTTTTATATATAATGAATTTACTAAGTGCTTCATCCTTATGTCTAAGTAAATAAACATAACAGTATCTACTACTATCATCTATAAAGGTAATGAAGTATCTAAAATGGTCCTTAGTCAACACACCACCAAATTCACAAATATCAGTGTGTACTAAATCTAACAAGTCTGAATCCCTAACAATATTATGAAAAGGTTTCCTTATTTGTTTAGCAGACACACATACTTGACATTTAGAATTCTTTTCTATGGTATGTTTTGGAATCAACTCTAAGTTCATCATATTCTTAAGAGCACCAAAATTTAAATGACCAAGTCTAGCATGCCATAAATTTGCGGATTCAACACAGTTAACAACAGAAATATTATTAACTAAAGATCCCAAAACGGGTTCAGCATTTATTACAAATAAACCATTCGACAAGTAACCCTTGCCAAAGAAAGTACCAGTGTGAATAAGAACTACTTTATTACATTTCAACGAAATTTCAAAACCATTAGAAACTAAACAGCTTCCACTTATTATATTTCTACGCATGTCGGGAACATGATGCACTCGAGTTAGAGATAGAACACGCCCCGAAGGGAACTTCAGGTCCACGTTTCCTACTCCATGCACTTGAGCAGCACTCGCATTCCCCATCGTCACTGTCAAGCTATGACTCTGTTGATAAGATACAAACAGACTAATGTCAGCACAAACATGCACATTAGCACCAGTATCGATCAACCATTCATTTGACAGATATGCAGAAAATATTACAGGGTTGTAGGATACATACCGGTCCATGTTGGTTTCAGAAGCCGTGACCTCACCAACAACCATGTTCACTACAGGCCCACTTGTGGTTCCAAGCACAGCATTCGCTTGTGCTACCACTTCGGTTTTCTTCGCTTTCTTTGTAGGGCAGTCCTTACTCCAGTGCCCAACCTGCCCACAAGACCAACATGGTTTGTTCGCCTTGGGTTTCTTGACCTTGTCCTTGTCGTTCTTAGGTTTATTACTATTAGGTTTCTTAGCAAAGTTCTTACGTTTCTGACCTACAGTTGCAACATTTACCTTTGAACTACCATGCTCAGTGGGCATCACATGTCCCTGTTTGGACTTGTGTTGTTCTTGAACCGAGATGTCTAGCATAAGGTTGGTCCAGGTGATCTCTCCTTTCTGTCTTTTCAGGGAGAGAGAAAACTCCTCCCAAGACTTCGGAAGCTTTTCAATCACGCTCATAACCTTGAACTTTTCAGGGAGGTCCATACCAGACTCCTTCAAAGCATGCACCAACATCTCGAACTCATGCACTTGCTCCGTCATCGACTTGTTGTCCACCAGCTTGAACTCAAGGAACCTAGCCACCGAATACTTTTCCAGACCTTGTGAGTCAGTATTGTGGGTTTGGTCCAGCTTCTCCCATAAGAGTTTTGCGGTGTAGGCATCAGAAGAATACACATCAAACAATGTGTTGGTTAGAGCAGCCAAAATGGCTGCCCTAGCAACCCCATCCTTCTCAGCCCACTTCGCTAAAGCCTTAACCGTTTCAGCATTTCCTTGAATCACCACCGGCTTCTCATACTCCATGACGGGCCAAAGACCCTTCACAGTTAACCACAGCTTCATCCTCTTCTGCCAACGAGAGAAGCCAACGCCACCGTTGAACTTCTCGGGTAGACCAGTTAACTCAACTGGTTGTGGAAAACTATACGTGGTCCAATCAATGACCCCAACAGTTGCACTCGAACTACCATCAGCACCACTAGCAGGAATTTCAGTTTCGCCAGTCATTACTCTAAATATTATGTAACCAATATACTTTTCAAGACTGTTGGAAATAATAAGTATAACGAGGCAGTTACATAACAAATTTGACAAGGCAAGGCCACAGTAACGATTCGCGAAACAAATCATGAAGGTAAAACATATGCAAATTAGAAACTGTAATAACAACAGAAGATTAACATGCGTACCAGAAACTGTAGGTCGAACTGAATACATAATCGGAGAAGATGCTAAGAACAGTGGTGAAAATATATAACCGAACAGCTGAGTCGCCAGCACTTGTACGAAGCACTGACTGTTCTTGAAAAGTATATTGCCCCTTACTTACTGTGTGTTAGGATGCTTGCAATATCTTTCCCAGGATAAAACAGCAACGAGCAAAGAGTTCACAGCAACCGGCGATGCTCAACAGCGACTGGTACCTCAGTTGGCCGGAAAAACCACAGCTAAACAGAACTTAGGGAGAGCAGAGAGAATAGAGAGAAAGAGAGAATGTCTGGTGTATGTTTCAGTGTATGCTTAGCTCTCTATTTATAGGAGAGGCTAAGTGTAACTGTTGCACCAATTTAATATATGAATATTGTAACAGCTGCTATATAATTAATTAAAAAATCAAAACTGATAATTTAAATCAATTGTAACAGCCCATTTATTCCTCACAATTAAATTATACGTTTTTAATATAGAATATATATATATATATATATCAGTTACATGTCCAGGTTCCATGTATCTGTTACCACTAGCAAGTGATCCAGTCCAAGTCCGAATAGCCCACTTACAATAGTGATCTAGCCCAACAGTACAACCAGTCCAACTTTGATAAATGTATATATTAATTCTAATTAAAAATATATATAAATAAAA
This sequence comes from Kitagawia praeruptora, assembly GCA_037693485.1. Lineage (NCBI taxonomy): Eukaryota > Viridiplantae > Streptophyta > Magnoliopsida > Apiales > Apiaceae > Kitagawia > Kitagawia praeruptora. The sequence goes on from CM075350.1 coordinate 87,308,475, forward strand.
CCCTCGCCCAGGTCGCCTCGCGTACGCGAGACGCCGAGACATTCGCCCAAATCGCCCTTCGACCCGACCCGAGTCGAGTCGAGACGTGACGTGACGTGGCGAGGCGAGGCGAGGCGGGCGGCGGCGGCGCGCGCGTGTGTGTGTGTGTGCGCGTGGAGCACACAGTAACACCATGCACTATCACACACTCTAGTAGTTGTACACTACCCTTGTGTGTAATACAATATAAAGCCAATAGCCTCCATTATTTATCTCAATGTGGGACAAAAACAACACATTCTCATTTCCAAGCTTTCATAAGCTAACACTTTCAACTTAATTTCTCAATGGATTTCACTAAGTAAATAACTTAGATCCATAAATCAAAGTTTAAGTTCCCAAAACAAGGAACACTTTACAATTGTTAAAATCCGGAATCAATATCAAGAACATAAACTAATTTATGCTCTAAACTCCAATTTTCTAACAGTACTTACATGGATGAAGAAAGTTTGGGCTTTATAAGTTTAGGAGTACTGTATTCTCTTTACTATAAAAGTTGATCCATGATTACTCTACATAAAAGCAGATAACCTTTGCCCTCGGATAACAATTGTATGTTGTTAAAGGATAAATGTGGATGGTAAGATAATTTTATATAAATATTTAATATCTTATATGAAAAATTGAATATAATAACTGATGTAGAATGCGGAGTTATACATCATTGAGTAAAATGCATTTTGTGTACCTGAAGTTTGGCGAAGACACCACTTGAAATACCACCTTTCTAAAATTACCACGGGTAATACCAAGTAATAGATTCACTTAAAATTTGTGTACCGCCGTCTATCTGATGCAAACGGCGTTAGATTGTCAGGGGTATAACAGTCATTTCCATAGGCACAATTTCGCGGGCTTTTGAGGCGTGCCTTATCAATACCCCTCTTTTACATTCTTCACTTTACCATTCTTTGATTGAATCGAGTAAAACTCTTAAACTACAAATTAGGGCTAAATCCATTATTACGGACACTTTAATCCGTCAAAGAAGCATCGATCATGAGTTGGGTTGTTCGACGAAGGGAAGACAAAGACATATACTCTCCAAACGAATGCCCACAATATACAGGTAAGCATCGATTCTGACAATTGGGACCAAGTAGTTAGGGTTTTGTTATTAAAATTGAGGGGTTTGTTAGTAACAATTAGGGTTATTCGTTTTGCAAATGATTGGTGAACTTTTACTGTTTTTAAATGCAGTGATATATGTGCAATTAGGGTTTTATATACCTTGTGGTCCCAATTTTATTGTTTATTCTCAACTTGAATTTGTACTATTTTTTTTTACTGTTGCTTTTTCCTTTTGTTATATGTCAGTGCCTGATTTGTTCACTATAAAATTGCATCATGGTGGGGTAATGTCTGAAAATCCACGACAGTATGTTGGTGGTAATGTCGATTATGTGGACCTGTGTAGTGTGGACATGATGAGTATGTTAGAAATATCTAGTATGTTGAAGGAGGTTGGGGTTTTAGGAATGCAAATAATGTTCTATAAATATCCTAAAACTGATTGGATTAGAGAAGTTTGGAACTTGGATAGTGATAGTGATGTTATGGAGATGTGTGAACTGGTGTCACCATCTAGATTAGTCTTAGTTTTTGTTGTTGCAATGGACCCAATAGTGACGTTGACCCCTGAAGAAAATGTGACTTAAGACTACAACCCATCACAAGATCCAAACCTGGAGTATGTTGAGACTGAGAATGATAGAGTGTTTAGGGAAATGGAAGACCTCTATGGTGAGAATGGAGAATTACATGAGACTGAGAATGGGGACCATGGTCACAATGAGGATAATGGGGGATTTGGGGACATTGAGGATAATGGGGACAGTGAGGATAATGAAGATGAGGACTATGTGGTAGAACAAGATGAATGGAGTGATGATTCATTCCATTCTGACTCTTCAAATGAGGACAGTACAGATGAAGATGTGGCAAACTAAAAGACTGAGAGAGCAAAAAAAAAAAGGCAGCTAAGGAGAGTGCCAAAGCCAATAAGAGTGTAAAAAATGCTAAGGATGATGGAAAAGCTGCTATTGACAAAGGGAAACAGAAAGAAGTTGACAAAAATACAGAGAAACAACATCAAATGGGGGCAGAGGGAAATACAAATGGGAGTGTAGAGGGAAATGTGCATTATTCTAGTGACTCTTCACACTACATAGACAGTGAAGAGGAGAGGATGGCTGCCAACTCCACTGATGAAGATGAGATCAATTGGCCAGTGTTTGATGAAAAATCTGAGATGGGCAACCCAAAGTTTGAATTAGGAATGTTGTTCCCTACATCTAAGGTGTTTAAAGATGCTGTGAAGAAGCAAGCTATAAAGGATAGAAGAGGAATCATTCAAAAGAGAAATTATGGTTCAAGAGTTAAGTTTGTTTGCCATGGAGGATGTGAGTGGAATATTTATGCAACAAAAATGCATAATTCTGACAGTTTCCAAGTGAGAGTGTACAATCCAAAGCATACCTGCATTCAAACATTTGATCAGAAGCAAATCAACTCAAGATGGATTGCAAATTACTATGAGAATGACATAAGGATGAACCCCACATGGCTTTTGGCTGCTTTCTTAAAGAAGGTTGTGAATGATTGGGGCTGCCATGTCAGCATATATGCAATTGCTAGGGCAAAGAAAATGGCATTGCAAAAAATAAATGGGAACCATGTGGTCCAGTACTCCAAAGTTTGGGACTATGCTAATGCTCTACTAAAAGAACTACCTGGCAGCACTATCCTGGTCATGATTGAAGATGTAGATGATGCTGAAAATTTAAGGAAGAAGAGATTTAAAAGATTCTACACTTGCTTTGGAGCAATAAAAAATGGGTTCAAAGATGGTTGCAGGCCATTAATAGGGCTAGATGGGTGCCACTTGAAGGGCCCTTATGGTGGCCAACTATTATCTGCTATTGGAACAGATGCTAATGATGGGATGTATCCCTTGGCCTGGTAGAAGCAGAAAATAGTGACAGCTGGAATTGGTTTTTAAAGCTAGTAGTTGAATACTTGAATATTCAGAATGATGGGAGCTGGACCTTTATATCTGACAGGCAGAAAGGGTTGATTAATGCCTTGGAAAACATTGTGCCTAATGCAGAACATAGGTTCTGTGTTATGCACTTGTATAGAAACATGTACAAAGAGCACAAAGGTATTGGTGTTAGGATGCTCCTGTGGAAGGCAGCCAGGGCAACCACTGAGTATACATTTAAGAAGCACTGGAGGAGCTGCAAAAGGTATCTTCTTTTTTATTACAACTTCCTTTATCTTTATTAGTGATACCTTTATTAGTGCTTCATTACTTTATAGTATTATAGCTTTATAGTAATAAACATTTTCTTTTCCAGCTTTCAAAGAAATGCCATGATTGGTAAAATGAGAAACCAAGGACTCAATGGACCAGAAGTGCCTTTAGAATGATTCCTAAGTCAGACCAATTTGTTAACAATCAGTGTGAGGTCTTCAACAGCACAATTGGAAAGTATAGGGACCTCCCTATTTTGTCAATGCTTCAAAGTATCCACATTGATGTCATGAAAAGAATACAGAAAAGAAGGGACAGAATGCTTAACAGTTATGCCTTGAACCCTGTTTGCCCTAATGCCATGAGAAGACTAAATGAGTAAGTCAATTCTGATTTTTTGCAATTTTCATTTCTTAATATGCATGACTGATTGTGTTGGTGTAATATGGTAGGGCTGTTGATCAAATGAAGGGTTGTCATGTGATATGGTCTGGAGGTGCCAAGTATTTGGTTACAATAACTGATGGGGGTTATCAAATGGTCGTGGACTTAGAGGCAAAAAAGTGTGCATGCAGGAAGTGGGAGCTATCAGGTATACCATGTTACCATGCCTGTGCTTGCATTGCATGGTCCAAAAAAAAAATATGAGGACTACATCCATGGTTGCTACTCAAAGGATACCTTCTTTGCCACCTACAACCACATTCTTGAGCCTATTTGTGGTGAAGAAGATTGGGATGCAACAGATTACCCTAAGCCACTACCACCATTCTTGAAGGTGCAAACAGGAAGGCCTAAAAAAGCAAGGAAGAAGACTAATGATACACCTGCCCCTGATGCAACAAGGTTTAGGAGAGTTAATACCAAAGTGAAGTGCACTGTACTGAAGCTTCTCACAACATTAGGACTTGCCTAGCTAGGGTATTTTATTATTTCTCTTGTTCATAACACTATAATGTTTTATGCATGACAAACTTTCAACCTCTTCATAAGTCTTTTTTTGTCCTCTTTATAGGCACATGACAGAGCCAATGGTTGTGAGAAGGAACTGAATATCAAAGCTAAGAAGCCAAAAAAGGGAGAGGTTGAAAATGGCAAAAAGGGAAGTGCATCAAATGCCCCAACTGGTGGAGAAGGCAACCAGAGTGGCCATTCAAAGACAACAACACTTGGAGAAGGTAGTCAGGGGGGGTGTTCACCAACTGAAATCTGATGCAACCAACAAACACTCCTCATGGCATAGAACAAATTGGCACTGCAACTAAAGGAAAACCCACAGTTACTACTGCAAGGAAGCTGGAACTGGCTAGGAGAAAAAGGGAAAGTAGGCTTAAGCAAAAGCCTGTTTGGAAGTGATAAATTATGTTGATGAATGTTAATTGTTTTTGGTCTGTATAATGCACTTTGGTATGTATGCCTAGAATATGCATTTGTCTAGAAAATGCAAGTTGGATGAACCTTGAATTTAACTATTTTGCTGTAATGGAATGGTTTTTATTTACCAATGCTTTTTATTTACGAAGCTTTTGTTCTTTTAACCTTAATTCATGGTCAATTAGATAACCAAAGAGGCATTGTAGAGATGATTGACAACTGACATTAATTCATAGCAAAAGAGACAGAACAAAACATGACCAAACAGTCAATACATGCCAACAACAATATAAGCATTTTGCTTATAACTTAAACAGCCATAACAGTCCTACATCAAACTAAACAAGCCTTCACTCATCAAGAGAATCAGAGTCATCGTCCTCAAATCCAGTGTCATTCCTGTTTGTGTTCATCATTAAATTAACAAGCACATACAATCCAACAATAGCTACAAACTTTTGCTTAGCCTTCAATCGATTTATCTCAGCTTGATGCCTCTCTCTCACACGAACCAGCCTGCGCCTATGCTTCTCCTCCCTCTCCAGGTGCTTCGCCTGCAACTCCTGGATTATCTCTAGAGTACGAGCCCCAAGTTCCTCATCAATCCATTCCTGGAAGCCACAAGTGTTGTTTGGACATGCCCTATATCTCCTACCCGCATTAGGCCCAAACCATTGAGTCTTCATTACACTCATCCGATCACAGTAGCAAGCAAGGTCCAAGATAGCATCGATTTCATCATCCGTAAGGGCTCTGCTCGCCATTTTGCTGTTTGGGGAGAAGTTTAATTAGGGTTTATACAATTGAGTATATGTATATGTAATGTTAGTGTGCTGTGTTTGTGGTGTACATATACCAGTGAAAAGGCGCCAGAACAAAGCCCGCGCAAAGCTTGCCTATGGAAATGATTGTTATGTTCCTGACAATCTAACGCCGTTTGCATCAGCTAGACGACGGTACACAAATTTTAAGTGAATCCATTACTTGGTATTGCCCGTGGTACTTTTAGAAAGGTGGTATTTCAAGTGGTGTCTTCGTCAAACTTCAGGTACACAAAGTGTATTTTACTCTACATTATTTATTTGTACTCGTCTATGACCCGTGCGATGCACGGAATTAATTATTTAAGTTATAAATTATTTTATTAAAATGTTAGTTTTTTGTAGAATATATTTACTAAAATTATCCTGTTTTAAGATTATCATACTTTTTTTATTAAAAAAATCACATTATCTTACGATGCAATGCACGGAATTCATTATTTAGCTTATAAATTATTTTATTAAATGTTAGTTTTTTGTAGAATATATTACTAAATTTGTCCTGTTTTATGATTATCATACTTTTTTTATTAAAAAAATCATATTATCTTACTGTTGAATAGTTTTTTTCACAAAGTGATTGCATTTTACATTAATGTTTCAACATGCATAATTATTCATTTTTTTCTCACTAACAATTCTTTTGTATTATTTTAAACTTTTAGGATGTGTTTTTTATCTTCTAAATTTGCCAAAATTGTTTTTTTTAATAAAATTTTCTTTGGTAATGTTGTTAAAGTGTTTCCTCTCTACTAAATTTTTCTAAATGCTTCATTTGCCTTAAATTGTTATTTTGTTATTTATTTGTAATGGTATTATAATTGAACTTTTGTAATTTGTTTAAAAACTTTTTTGTTAAGAACTTTGTCCAAGGTTTTCTCTAAATTTCAAAAAATTATCTTAGTTTGTTACTGAAAAATGTTATGCGGATCATTAATTATTCGCTTTTTTTTTTCTTTTTTACGAATTTTATCATGAATCTCAATGGTAAATAATGTACAATTTATTTGGAATTCTATAATTGTTTTTATGAATTGTGCATATTCTCAATCATATATGATTGCACAAACGTAAAAGTGATTGATTTTTTATGGGCACAATTAAAGGTTGTATTTCTCAAAATCAATTATCATCTTCCTTTTTTCTCCATGTTTAGTTTCTCTTTTATTTTACTTTAATGTTTTTTGTAGAGATTAAAGTTGTTATACTTTAATGTTTAGTTTTTTAAATGTTTTTATTATACTTTTTTTTTAAAATGTTTAATGTCTTCTTTTAATGTTTCTTAAATGTTTAGTTCAAGTTGTTGATTCCCCTGTGTTGTAGAAGTTCCTCTCTGTTGCTGGAATGCTATTGTTAATTTGTAGTTTACCTGTTGTTATGGGTCATAATGTGTATCGTAATGTTGTTGTACATTATGATTTATATCTCTTTTTCTATTTAGTATTAAATATTACTATCATTTTAGATTTAGATGTCTTATTAGAAAAAGTTAATAATATGATTTATATAATTTAAGAAAATATTCATTTGTTTCTTCTTTAAAAAAAAGTTGAGTTATGATATTTAAAAAAAATTGTGCAAATACATTATTTAATATGTTTTTAAATAACATGGAAAATATCAGGTTGTGTATAAATTAATTAATGTTTTTTATAAAGTTTTATTGTTATAATTTTTTGTAAAAAAACAAAACTTTGCAAATACATTATTTAATTATTTTAACTATTTGATTGACACTAACTGTCTCGCTTTAGCTTTCCGGTTGAATTCTTTTACAAACAAAAGAGTCTATCTTGTCTCCTTTCTCGTTACTACCTTTGCATTAGATGTTAATTATAATATGATATAGTTTTTATAATATAATATAATCTTAATATAATCTTGACCGTTGATTTAATTTAATATCATATTCATCCAATGGTGGTTATTATTTTCGCGGTAGTATAAGTATAGTCAACCAAATAATATAATATAATCTTTTATAATATAATAATATAATCTTGACCGTTGATTTAATTTAATATCATATACATCCAATTGTGGTTATTCTTTTCGCGGTAGTATAGCCACATCATCAATGATGACATGGCAGTTGACGTGCAACAGGGTTGCCACGTTAGCATTGGTGCAATTTTTTTTATGGAACCAAAAAAATTTGGTATTTTTTTTATAGAAAAAAAAATGAACTTTGGTTCTGTCATAAAATTAGAAATTAGTGGTTCTCCACGGTTCTACACGTAATGTGATTTTCTATACAACAATGACCTATACATGTAAGTTAATCATTTAGATTTATATAAAATAGAAAAAATTATAAGATTTTATGTCAAGTTCTTAATACAATATTTTATGCATGTCAAATGATGATAATATAATGTTATGCATCTCTTGAATACATTTAAAATTTGGATTTTAATTTCGTATTTGTGAATTTTTTGAAATTATTATGTTAAATCAGTTATAGTTTTGTTTTTTGTTAACCGACTCATTGTTTTGAATTATATCTCTCTAATATTTATAAGTTTTATTCTTTTATATAATATTTATAAGAATCAAATTTAGAATTATTTTGGAATCATTATTCACACAAATATCAAGATTTTTGAAAATTACTTTATTTGAATAATATTCCTCTAATATAATATAATTTGTGAATAAATTTATATTCAAATATATGAATTGTTTTTTAAAAAAATAGCCATGTATATGAAGTTTTGTTTGAAATAGTCGTATAGATGAAGTTATGTTTGGTTACTACGCGTCTTCTATATCGTTAGGACAGGACTTCTACTCTGGTGTTGTCGGCTTAAGTTTTTTTATTTTTTTATTTTTTAAATCAGTTCTTATGTTATTAATATTTAAGTATTAAAATTAATAAGATATAATCCAGACCCTTAATTAAAATTTAGATCTAACGGTTAATATTTATTTCGTAGTAGTACTGACAACCAAATATCCACCTTATGCTATAATTTTAATAATATAGTATAATCTTAACCGTTGATTTAATTTAATATCATATTCATCCAATGGTGGTTATTCTTTTCGCGGTAGTATAAGTATAGCCAACCAAATAATATAATATAATCTTTTATAATATAATAATATAATTTTAATATAATCTTGACCGTTGATTTAATTTAATATCATATTCATCCAATGGTGATTATTCTTTTCGTGGTAGTATAGCCAACCAAATATCCACCTTATGCTTATTATATATAGGATATAATTACACTTTTTATTAGATGAACACACGCGCACACATTTAAATTGGATTTGAAAAAATTTGAACCCTTGATATATAAAGGAAAATATATAAGCGTGCAAGTACCGCTAGCTAGTCAAACTCTCGACGAGCGAAATACCGCTATGTTGGATTTTATTATTCCATTATTTGTCTACGTTCAATATAAATAATCTCCGGTAAATCGCATATACACTAAACATAACTGTTACGCCACAAAATCCATCTCGCCTTACCCGGAGGCGTTGCCTTTAGTTGGACCAGAGAAAAATGACCCGATTTATGGGCCATAATAGGAAGGAAGAATACAGACATTGAGCCCGACCCATTGTCTACAAAAAAATGACGCATCTTCATAAGATCTCGTCCATGGATAGAAGGGGATTGCCCTACAGCTGGAATGTTAGTCAGAAGAAGGGACCTCACCCTCGCACCACTGGAAAAGGGAATCTCCCCAAATAACCTTATAAGAAGATAAAGGGTCTTGCCCTCTGTTGACGAAAGGGGGATCTCCCCAAGAAAACGATAAATGAAGATATGCCTTTGCCTAGGCCATCAGGAATTTCCCTATTGAGGAGTCGCCCCTTAGTGATCCCGAGGGCTAGCCTTATAACTAGTTATTCTCCCATTGGTGGCTCAAGGTGGGCATTGACCCTGATAATCTCGGGTCAATGACTTAACCGCCACGCTCCGAGAAAATAGTTGAGCTAGAAAGCCCATGATGATTCCACTAATGGCGGTGGCCCAATCCGAGGGACTTCCGTAAACAAGGAAACCTAACCCATGTCGGTGACTTGTTCCCCAAGAACTACGTTTGGCTTGATCCCTATATATAGGGTACGTAGGCACATTGTATGTCATGATGCAACCCTTGCGAAAAAGAGAGAATTCAACATTCGATCTAAATTGCAATAACTCTCACATACAATCTCAGCCATCCCCAAATCACCAACCTTAACCCTAAACGTCCTACGCCGCTCACCGTCATCAACCACCACCATAATTCCAGCAACCCTCCCCGAATATGTTTTCCCAAATTCCTCCGTTAACAATAACTCTATCCAATCTCTCTACACCAGAAAGATGCATGAACTTCTCGTCTTAAAGTTACATTGGTCTCTCATTTATATTATTGTTAGTATATATATAGTTTAATTCCATTCTATTAGATGATGTATGAGTTTCGCCCAACTATTATTTTTAAGCAATGACCTACAAGATAATCACGTCGATATAGATGATTTGTTTCCTAGTACAACTATTTTTTCTTTTTTCCTGTTGTAATATATATTTTATGGCAACCAAATAACTTAATATCTTTCAAGTACTTTTTGACAACCAAATCGCTATATTTTAAGATGAAAACGATCCTTATCGATTTAATGATCTTAGTTAGATACTTGGGCTTACTTTAGACTTTCAGCAGTTTATATATGTTCACCTATTTGTAATCAGCATGGTGGTTTTGGAAGATTTATGAAGATGGTTAGAAATGGATGTGATAAATGTGAAAGTGACAAATAAGAAAAGGTTTTAGACGTCATAATTTTGAGATAAAAGATCTAAAATGTCATAATTGGAAAAGATGATCCCAAATATTACATTATAACGCCATTTCGCTCATCATTTTCATTTGTCCTCCAAACGTTAATTCGTTCAACATTTCCTACTTATTTTCTAAAACAATAAAAATTATGATTTGTAGTTTTGAGCTGTGGAAAGACAAGTTTTCAGCTCTTAACAACACTCTATCTTCCGTTTCACTGCTGAAAACCACATTCTATCTTGCGTTTCGAGGAAACATGCCTTTAACTAGTGTTTTCGATGCATAGACCTGCGTTTCAAAGCTGAAAATAGAAGATAAATCTGCGTTTTCGATTTCAGTGCTGAAAACACTAAATAAAACAGTTCATTTCTTTAAACTTTAATTAAGCATAAGCAAGCTATGTAAAAGCAAAGTAATAATGAGAGATTGTGAAACAACTAACTTCAATAAAAACACTGCAATGTTCACAATGAGGACCACCAACACCCCTACATTGTTTCTTATGCTGCTCTCAGCTAACACCCTAACAAACTACTGGTGAAAGACCATACTGTCCTCAACCATGACTGGACTCTCTACTAAGATAACTATGTGACTACATGACACTGGACATGGCCCTAATAACATACATCACACACTACTAGACAAGACTTACCAACTCCCGTTTATGGCAGTGAGTTGATTTATTACAAACTGGAAAGACATGGAGATAAACTAACTAGTTGCTTCGACTCCAAACTTCAATAAACTTCATTACTCCCCCTCAAGTGGAGTGGAGGTAACTGCTGAGACTCCAAACTTGCGTAAAAGGTAGTTATGTTGCTTGACAGGTAGTTGCTTCGTGAGAATGTCTACTACTTGCAAATGGGATGGGACATGGGTGGTGTTCACTACTCCTTCAACAATTTTGTCACGGATAAAATGGCAATCGATCTCGATATGCTTAATTCTTTCGTGTAGCACAGGATTCGCTGCAATGGATAATGCAGCTTGGTTGTCACTCTTGATGATGGTGGGTGGAAGGTCATCAAGTCCCATGTCTTTCATTAAGGAGGATAGCCATGTCACTTCACAACAAGTCAACGCCATCGCCCTGTATTCCGCTTCTGCTGTGGATCGAGCCACTACGGACTGTTTCTTAGTTTTCCAGAAGATGGGGGAAGCTCCTAATAGCACATAATACCCCGAAGTTGATCGTCTAGTGGTTGGGCAGTTGGCCCAGTCACTGTCACAGTAAGCTGTGAGCTGGGCAGCTGAAGAACTTGCCAACAATATGCCTTGTGCTGGGTTTGTGATTAGGTACCTTAGAATGCGTTTGGAAGCCTGCATATGGACGTTCGTAGGTTTCTGCATATACTGTGCAAGATTATGCACGGGGAACGACAGGTCTGGCCTTGTTATGGTGAGGTATATTAGCTTACCAAGGAGTCTTTGATAGGGTTGAGGATCGTCGAGCAGGACTCCCTTGTCTGGGGTGAGAGAAGAGTGTGTATCCATTGGCCATTTGAGTGGTGTGGCATTGGTCATGCCAAATTCTTTCAACAGGTCCAGCACATACTTCCTTTGCTAAACAAAAAACCCTGTAGCACTTCGATCAATTTCCAAGCCCAGAAAGTAATTCACCTCTCCCAAGTCTCTCATGTGAAAGTGGCTCGACAAAACCTCTTTCAGCACCTTTATAGCCTCTGCACTGTTCCCTGAGATCAAGATATCATCAACGTATATTAGCACGAGTGTGATGCTATCTTACGTCATTTTAGAATACAAACTGTAGTCAGCCTTTGAGTGTTTGAATCCATCTTGCATGAGTGTCATGGACAGCTTATAGTGCCATTGTCTAGATGCTTGGCGCAAGCCATACAGTGCCTTCTTGAGTCTGCACACCCATTCATGGTCATGATCACTTCGTTTATTGTGGTCTATCACACTGATTCTGCTCCCATAACCTTTGTAACCCAAGGGCATCTTCATGTACACTATTTCATCCAGGTCTCCATTTAGGAATGCGTTGGAGACATCCAATTGTTGCACACTCCAATCCTTCATGGCAGCAACAGCTAGGAGCGCTCGCATCGTTGTCATTTTCGCTACTGGTGCGAACGTTTCCACATAATCTATTCCATAAAGCTGTTTGTATCCCAATATCACCAGGCGTGCTTTATACTTCTCAATCGACCGATCCGCCTTGAACTTCATTTTGAAGATCCATTTGCATTCAATTGCCTTCCTGTTTGGAGGCAATGTAGTAATCTCCCATGTATCGTTTCGTTCCAACGCTTCTAATTCAGAGGTCATTGCCTCTATCCAGTGAGCATGTTTCACTGCTTGATTGAAGTGCATTGGATCAACCTGGGGAACTATTTCTGCCAAGAAGCACTAAAACTTGGGACTTACATACTGAGATGTCACAGCTACGATGCTCATCACATTATTTGATTTAGATGTCACAAATTCACTAAACCAAGCAGGTGGCTTAGTTGATCGAGTTGATATTCTCCTGCCCTGTTGTTCTGCCTCATCTTCATTAACCTCAGGTGATTCAATGTTCTCTGTGTCGTTGCTCTCACCTTCATCTTCATAATACTCGGTGGTTGTGGACCTTTCTCCAAGGTTGTCCACTTGATGTTCTGCATCACCATCATCCTCTGCATCCAATTCATCATCAAACACATGATTCCCAGGTGCCTTTATTGTTACTGGTGTGGGCATTACATGCGTCTTTGTTCAGGGGAAACACCCGTTCATGAAATTTCACATGTCTTGACACGAATGGTTGCATATTTTCCAAGTTCAACAGTTTGTATCCCTTCATACCTCCAGGATATCCCAAGAATGCACACAATATTCGTCGTGGAGCAAACTTGTCAGTGCCACGAGTGGGGTTATACGCCACAGCTAGGCACCCAAAAGTCTTCAATTCTTCATAATTCACCCTCTCTCCCATGAGAACTTCATACGGGACCTTGAATTTTAAAGCTGCACTAGGAAGTCGATTGATGATATGCATCGCCGTCATCACGCAGTCACCCCAAAACGATAGTGGCAAACCTGATTGAAATCTCAATGCCCTCACCACCTCAAGAACGTGGCGATGTTTGCTCTCCACTCGTGCATTTTGCTGAGGGGTGTATGGGCATGACTTCTAATGCATCACCCTTTTTTTTTGCAAAGTACTCAGCACATGCCTTGTCTGCAAACTCCAATGCGTTATCAAATCGTATGGCCAATATCTTGCCTTTGTATTGAGTCTTTACATACTCTTCAAACTTCATCAAGGTGCCCAGATAATCAGACTTCTTTTCCAACAAATAAATCCATGTCATTCTGCTGCAATCGTCCACTATTGTCAAAAAATACCGAAACTTGCCTCTAGTTGCCACTTTGTAAGGCCCCCAGATGTCCGTATGTAACAAATCAAACTTATTTTCAACATGTGATTCACTAGTAGTAAACGGCAGCTTGGTCATTTTAACAAGTGGGCAAGTAAGGCACACCTGTTGTTTTTGTTGATGTATGTATGGCTTCACTGCATTCACGTGTTGCAACTTTGACAATGACGCATGTCCCAGCCTTCGATGCCACAAAGTACACTCATTTTCACTCTTTTCTCTTGTCACATCAGCGTTTGTGACCATCGATTTATGCCCATTCATGGCTGTTCCAAGCACCTGCATCTTTTCACTGCTCAAATAGTAGAGCCCCTGTCTCATGTCTCCCTTTCCTATAGTGCTCTTAGTTTCCGAGTCAATTATTATGCAATCATGTGGTCGAAAAATCACATCACATTTACTATCTTTAGCCAATTTGTGGATAGATAAAAGGTTGTGATTGAACTGGGGGACGTATAATACATTATGAAGTTTCAAACCATTAGGGAGAAAGGCATCTCCTACATGCGTTATCAAGGCTATTGCACCAGTAGGTAATGTGATGGTAAAAGTGGAAGGAGCTGCCTTGACGTTCACCAGATTCTTTAGAGAGGCTGTCATGTGGTCAGACGCCCCAGAATCTATTATCCATTTGCTTGACTCCATCACATCTCCCTTGTTCTTGCAAATCCATAATCAATTTCATCATCCGTTTCTCCTTGCTTTTCAGACTTGACTGTGGGTATCATTTTCAGTAGTTGGTCTAACTGTTGAGCTGTCATTACAACAGATTGTTGTTCTTCCACTTTCCCTTGCACATTATTAGCCATCCTGGCGTTACTTCCCTTGTTTCATGATCCAACTGCACTTTTCTGTCCAGGCTTGTACTTGTAATGCCACTTCGGAAAGCCTGTGATTCCCCAGCACTTATCACTTATGTGTCCCTTCTTCCAACAGTTATTACACACCAGATTCTTCTCAAAAGTAACTTTACCATACAAGGCCATCATCTCATTGTCTCCCATACCATGGTGAGATAACACATCCTTTTGGGATTCCTCCTATTGCACAACTGCACATGTCGTTTCCACAGAGGGTAAGGGCTGCATTATGAGCAGCTGGCTCCTTTGAGCTCCATACATGTCATCCAAGCCATTTAAAAACTGAAAGAGTTTCGATTCTTCCTTCATAACGTTTATGGCTTGTAACAGACTTGTCACTTCTGCTGTGACCGTAGTGACTGTGGGCAACACATTCATGGACTCCAGTTCTTCCCACAAACTGCTCAAGCTAGTGTAGTATTCACTAATCTTGGCACCATTTTGCTTCAAACTAAACAACTCTCTGTTTAATTTGTATTTCCTGGATCCATTAATCAACGAAAACCTCTTTTCGAGTTGTTTCCAAATTTCATATGCAGTATTTATAAAAAACACAGAAGTCTTGATATTATCACTTATTTTATTATGGATCCAGGATATTACCATGTTATTGCACGTGTCCCACTGACCAGCCTCCGCAGTGTTGGTCACGCTTCTTGCCACCGTTCCATCTACGAACCCCAGTTTCCTTTTTGTAGATAGCTGAATTTTAAACATTCTTTTCCATGTTCTGTAGTCCCCAGCACCCTGTAGCTTTGACACACTAATTGATGTAGGTCCAATTGATGGAAGTAAGAATAATTGGTTTTGTAGATCTGTATATGATATCCTATTAGTAGCCATGAGCAAGATCTGAAAAAGTCACAACAAAAGCTAACAACAAAAGCTCTCCTTTTCAGAAACTGAAAACAACAGCTCGACCACTAGACTATAGGTTTTAAACGTCTCACTATAAACACACTCTCTTCTAATCTAGCTTTTCAAATGCAGCTCTGATACCATTTAAACTTTAATTAAGCATAAGCAAGCTATATAGAAGCAAAGTAATAATGAGAGATTGTGAAAGCAACTAACTTCAGTAAAAACACTACAATGTTCACAATGAGGACCACCAACACCCATACATTGTTTCTTATGCTGCACTCAGCTGACACCCTAACAAACTACTAGTGAAAGACCATACTATCCTCAACCATGACTGGACTCTCTACTAAGATAACTATGTGACTACATGACACTGGACATGGCCCCAGTAACATACAGCACACACTACTAGACAAGACTTACCAACTCCCGTTTATGGCAGTGAGTTGATTTATTACAAACTGGAAAGACATGCAGATAAACTAACTAGTTGCTTCGACTCCAAACTTCAATAAACTTCATTAATTTCAAAATCGAACTTCATGTGGCATTTTCAGTAGCTAGGTGGAATTTTGCTTTAAAATATTTCTTTAACTAGCGTTTTGAGACAAGGTCTTGTGTTTTGAGAAGACTGAAAACACCAATTCAACTTGCATTTTGCCCTAAAACAAGACATGAACTTGCATTTTCAGCGCTTAGAACGATAGTTTAAGTGGCATTTTGATAAAACAAAATGAAGATCTTCCAAACGCGGCGATTTCACATTTAGTGTGTTAACCCTGGAGACATGGCTTTATCCAGCATTTTACCGTAATATTTGGGGCTTTCATGTTATATTGTGATATTTGGGAAATTTGCACTTAATATTATGACACAAGGGACTATCACCCGATAAAATTGACTTGACGACTTCAAAGTAGGGTGAGCGTAGATTCGATACTTTGAAAATAATTCTCATAGAGACTAAATTTTAAAACTTTTTAAAAAAACAGATAGTTGAAGTGGTAAGGATTTATCTCTCAGTCTCAGATTTTGGTTTCGATTCTTTTTCGCCCGAAATTTGTACATAAGGTTATATATATGAGAAAACGGGGCCTGAGAACGAGCTCAGGATCTCTCCCTAAGGTTATAAAAGATTTGTACTTATAAAGTAAGGGCCTCGCATGAGCATTTTTGTAAATATAAACTTTTTTCATTGATTTTACATAAATACCCTTAAATTTGTATTAAAAATGTTTTAACCTCATCCTGAGGTCATCCTCAAGCACATGAAATCCTATATATATATATATATATATATATATATATATATATATATATATATATATATATATATATATATATATAGGCATTGTTTCAAAAATGTCACAGTGCAACCTCATATGCAACAACCGCTTGCAACCCGTCGTGCAATCACGCAACTTTTACTGTATTTTTGCAAAAAAAATTGAAAACATGGGTATTTTTGATAATTTTCCTATATATATATATGCCCAATTTTTCCAAAAACAAAATCTATACTATATTATAATAACCGAAACTTTGAAAATTTCGTCGGTTGATCGATACAGTACTTTGTGTTTTTACCTGATTACCCTTATTCAATTTTTTTATTGGTTATTATTTAATTACCCGTACTTAATAATTTAGACTATTACTTATTTACCTTTACTTAATTATTTGTAGTTACTAACAACTAATCAATTTTCTTTTCATGTAAAACATGTTATCTTTAATAATTAATCAATTTTCTTTTTATATTTAATTATTAGTAATTAATCGGGTACATTTATTAAGCTAAAACGCATAACCAAAATTTCACATTTTCTAGAAATATCACGGCTAATATATATGTTTGCACTAAATCACGCAAGCGTACGTGGTCACAAGTAATATATGAATAAGTCAAGTTCGTTCCCACAGAGATCTGGTTTTTAATTCAGTTTATTACCTATGCAACAATGTATGATTATTATTCACTGCTAAGACAAATAACAATTTTGGGTTTAATAAACTAAATTAACTAAGAATTAAATTAACAAGCTAAGAATTAACTAACTCACGAGAATTGGAATCGAATTACTTCTGCAAGAGGAAACATGGGATCCGAACTTCATTAAATACTTTGCTTAGATCTGACGCCTTTAATCACTATATGTAAAGGTTATGATATCTGATCAGACAACACGAAACAAGTACACGCTACTTCTCAGTATACGAATACCAAACTAAACATACATCCACAAAAGAGATAGAAGATGGGTAGACACCAATATGCTTAGACCCTATATCTCTATAACATTTGAAAACATAACGGTTGAAGCACAAGTTGTCTATTAAGATCACATAGGGCAGCATAATATCTCTATTTACGCTACAAATCATGATGTTAAAACATCAACCTATCCTATGCTAGCATGGCAAGTTCTAAATCTCAAGATCCACTCTCGCTTCACAAGAGATTAACAAATTAGATGTTAGCTACGCATCTAAATTCATAAAGCACAACCATACGAGGATATCATATATACATCACACACAGATCTGTAAAGCATCAAGATACTAAAGCTCCATAAATAAATCCGTTAGAATCCCATGACAACGATTAGTTCATAATCGAACCTCTCGTCATCATGGGATCAAGTGAAACCATGATAAAAACAAAGTATGAAAAGATACAAATAAACCTAAGTAATTGATATGTAATGGTGATCCAAATTACAATGGTAGGTTGTGTTTATATAGGCTCTAGAAGTCTTTCCTAGCAAGAAAATACCAAAACACAATTATAATAGAATTTCTGCAAAATACGTTTACTAAACTGATTCTGTTTTTAAGGAAAATTCGTAGCTGACTTTTCTTCAGTATTTCTGGGCCGTTCCAATCGTAATTGGACCTCTGGACCACTTTAGAATGATAGAGAATCTCGTTAGCTTCGCGTGGACAGTAAGATCGCCCAAAACGGACTTGTAGAACTCAAGATATGGCCAAAAAAAAATCCGAAATCTGGCAGAATTTTTACGCGCTCCCGGCTCGTATATGTGCGCTCCCAGCGCGTAAAATCACTGTAGCAAACCTAATCGAGTCTGATTTTGGCTGATTTTCTTCGTTTTAACTCCTTTTTCCTTCGTTTCTTTTGCAAATGCTTCCGTCTTCAATTCTCTATAGACTTCAAGTCATCATGGTGGCTCAAAACAAGTCTCCATTCCTCCTTTCCATACTAGAATTCAACTCTCAAAATCGACGAAAACATCAACCCTAATCGATAATTCGCAAACCTGCACAACTAACAAAAACATATCAAAACTACCACAAACTTGAGTCCAAGTGAATCAATTTAAGCCGATATGGAACGCTCCAAATGGATATAAAATCCATTTATCACACCCCCAAACTTAAACCGATGCTTGTCCTCAAGCATAAACAACTAGACACTAACAAATTAGTATCACTTCCGTAGGTGATCACGGTTGCATTTGGCATATGCAACAAGCCCTTTAAACCCCTAGGTAGCCCTAGTGGACGAGTAAGGTCTCGTGAGAGCCTATAGCGAATGTACCCACAAAATCCATGTAACCTAACGTAATGCAATGCATGAATGCAACTAAATGAAAATGCAAATAATCTAGTACTAATATCCTACCATACCCTCAAATCCTCTCATGCCATATCAACTTAAGAATCAAAGTAAATACGCAATGTTTTGGTGTCGAAAGTGCAAGTATTCAAATAGTATACTCAATGAACATGCATAAGTTCTCACAAGCCCATGTCAAATGTAAGAATAAGTTAGTAATCATGCTAAGCCTACAAGAGTACATCTTTGAGACAAAACTCGGGATCTCATACGCAAAAACAAGCAAACACTCACAATCCACTCACAAAAGAATATTCACTCAAAAACAAGGGTAAGTGTATCACTCAATTCCAACAAAATCATAAACATGCTTGACATTTGGTATCAATCTAACTCTTAACATTTGGTATCAATCTAACTCTTAACACAACATACATCAATGACGATAATCAAAAGGTCTTTATTTGGGTTGTAACGGGGCTAGGGACAAGGTATGTCAAATAAGCCAAAACAGGTGAAGTGTCAAAAGCTAGTAAGCACCATAATAAATCATACACTACAACACCCTATTTCCCCCAACATAATCTATTATTTTTCTTTCAACAAAACACTCGACTAGTCGACTAAAGTAGGATCACAACAAACACAAACACGCTCTCATAATATATTTTTTTTTCCTTTTTTTTTCTTTCTTCTCTTTCTTTTTTTTTCTTTTTTTTTCCGAGAGCTAAATATAACACAAACAATAATAAAAACAATAACAATGATCCCACAATTTTATTACACATGTCGACTATCAAGTAAACAACCAAACCCAACATTCAATATTTCCCCCCCAAAATTATGACCAACAATAAACCCTTTCTTGCACACCTTATTACTCCCTTAAGCACCCTACTAGCCTTTGCAAATGTGGGTTCAAAATAATGTAAGGCCAATACAAGAAAAAGGTCTAGGCAAGTAATGTGGTATGTCATCGAAAAAATAGGATTAAGCTCAACGGGTTAACTAATTGATCATGTAAATATGGTGTGGTAATATGGGAAAATATGCGGTTATTCCTAATGCCTTTATCATTTTAATCGTCAATTAATGTCATGCATTTCAAGAAAGACCTCAAATAACTGCTAGCAATAGAAACAATCCGTGGACACTCAAGCAAACGAATAAATTGCAAATAATATGCAATAAGGCTCAAAAGCTCACTTGGTGGAAAACATACTCAATCCCAAGCAAAAATCTCTCTAATGCACCTACTTGTACTCAAAGCATGCAAACTAAATCATCTTGTACATATTCGATCATGTCCTTCTAATCACTTACAACATTCAATAAGTCTACTAGCTTCAACTTACTAGT
This sequence comes from Kitagawia praeruptora, assembly GCA_037693485.1. Taxonomy (NCBI): domain Eukaryota; kingdom Viridiplantae; phylum Streptophyta; class Magnoliopsida; order Apiales; family Apiaceae; genus Kitagawia; species Kitagawia praeruptora. The sequence goes on from CM075350.1 coordinate 87,328,810, forward strand.
GCATGTGTGTGCACAAGAACAAAGCATATCACTTCTCAATCAAAAGCGTCAACAACACAAAATTCCTGTCAAGCATGGGTGCAAATGCAAACTACTATGGACTCACATGAAATACGAACAAACATGCATGAATTACAACTAAAATGCAAACATGATATCCTACATGAACACAATAACTACTACAAACAACTACTATACACTACTTATCCCCCAAGCCACCCCCAAACTTGAAAGATTCAATGTCCGCATTGAATGGAAGTAAATAGGAGGAAAAGTAGAAACATACCTAACATTAGAACCACATGGGTTGCCTCCCATGAAGCGCTTCTTTAATGTCATTAGCTTGACATTCTTCCAAGCCTCCATTAAGGATGATAATAGTTTGCCTGTTCCTCTCTTCGTGAGACTTCATCGTCATCACGGCGGCACACTTTCTGCCCCTTCTCCTCGTTTGGCCTATTCGTGTAACAACTATGTCCTATTCCAATGCCTTCATCTGTTGACCCAAAATCTGTCAATTTGTAGAACAACACACACTCGTGGGCTTCGCTTGAATATAATGGAGGATGGTAAATGTAAGTTGCTGAAGCCTTTGGTTCCTCAAAGAGAACTTCCTCCATTGGCTCTAATGCGCTACCTCCATCTTTAAACTCTGAGACAAGTAGAAGACCTGCATCTTTCCCATGTTCTTCAGCCTCTTGGTACGCACATACCAATTTTTAAAATTTGTGTAGCTCATCAGTGTCTGTCCTAAATAGTGCCCTTTCCAAATCATCCACCATCCTAACATGATCAAATTCCTCACATGGATTGCGAATGCTCACCTCACCTTGGAATTTGTCTTCCTCAATTAGCATGCAATACCTTGCTCCAAGTCACCGTTCTTTTCAGGAATTGCCTCTAGTATGAATTGTTGTTTCTCTTGTTCCACAGCACTCACAACTCGAGCAACTAGTATCTCCAAAGATTTGAGAGACTCCTCATTACTCTTTATAAGCATCCTAATCTCCTCCATAACATCAACCTCATCTGACTGAAAAGTAGGAGTAGGTTGCTGATGTTGAAACTCTTCACTACCAAAGAAATATGACATATTTGGAACATCTTGCTGGTACTGTTGAGGATGGTATTGAGAATATGGTTGTTCCTCATAACTGACATATGGATCAACTCCTTCGTAGTAACAATATTGTGAGGGATCATGAACGCCCAAACACTGCTCACATTGTTGAGGCATGGATGTCCTCGAATATGCCCACCATGGCAACTCCTCGCATGCCATCTTCAAATACTCAAGTACCTGAACACACCGAACTAAACAAGATAGGTTAGAAAAAATCTGAGTCAGTGAACTCTAACGACCACTATTGACAAGCACATAAACCAAAAATAAAACACCGATGATCCCCGGCAGCGGTGCCAAAAACTTGTTTGCACTAAATCACGTAAATGTACGTGGTCACAAGTAATATATGAATAATTTAAGTTCGTTCCCACAGAGATCTGGTTTTTAATTCAGTTTATTACCTATGCAACAATGTATGATTATTATTCACTGCTAAGACAAATAACAATTTTGGGTTTAATAAACTAAATTAACTAAGAATTAAATTAACAAGCTAAGAATTAACTAACTCACGAGAATTGGAATCGAATTACTTCTGCAAGAGGAAACATGGGATCCTAACTTCATTAAATACTTTGCTTAGATCTGACACCTTTAATCACTATATGTAATGGTTATGATATCTGATCAGACAACACGAAACAAGTACACGCTACTTCTCAGTATACGAATACCAAACTAAACATACATCCACAAAAGAGATAGAAGATGGGTAGACACCAATTATGCTTAGACCCTATATCTCTATAAGATTTGAAAACATAACGGTTGAAGCACAAGTTGTCTATTAAGATCACATAGGGCAGCATAATATCTCTTTTATGCTACAAATCATGATGTTAAAACATCAACCTATCCTATGCTAGCATGGCAAGTTCTAAATCTCAAGATCCACTCTCACTTCACAAGAGATTAACAAATTAGATGTTAGCTACGCATCTAAATTTATAAAGCACAACCATACGAGGATATCATATATACATCACACACAGATCTGTAAAGCATCAAGATACTAAAGCTCCATAAATAAATCCGTTAGAATCCCATGACAATGATTAGTTCATAATCGAACCTCTCGTCATCATGGGATCAATTGAAACCATGATAAAAACAAAGTATGAAAAGATACAAATAAACCTAAGTAATTGATATGTAATGGTGATCCAAATTACAATGGTAGGATGTGTTTATATAGGCTCTAGAAGTCTTGCCCAGCAAGAAAATACCAAAACAGAATTATAATAGAATTTCTGCAAAATACGTTTCCTAAACTGATTCTGTTTTTAAGGAAAATTCGTAGCTGACATTTCTTCAGTATTTCTGGGCCGTTCCAATCGTAATTGGACCTCTGGACCACTTTAGAATGATAGAGAATCTCGTTAGCTTCGCGTGGACAATAAGATCGCCCAAAACGGACTTGTAGAACTCAAGATATGGCCAAAAAAAATATCCAAAATCTTGCAAAATTTTTACGTGCTCCCGGCTCGTATTTGTGCGCTCCCAGCGCGTAAAATCACTGTAGCATGCGCTCCCGGCGCATATTTATGCGCTCCAGGTGCATGAACTTCCTGTTGGGAGCTGATTTTGGCTGATTTTCTTCGTTTTAACTCCTTTTTCCTTTGTTTCTTTTGCAAATGCTTCCATCTTCAATTCTCTAGACTTCAAGTCATCATGGTGGCTCAAAACAAGTCTCCATTCCTCCTTTCCATGCTAGAATTCAACTCTCAAAATCGACGAAAACATCAACCCTAATCGATAATTCGCAAACCTGCACAACTAACAAAAACATATCAAAACTACCACAAACTTGAGTCCAAGTGAATCAATTTAAGCCGATATGGAATGCTCCAGATGCATATAAAATCCATTTATCAATATATATAAGTTATCGTTCAAATAGAAATAAAAGTTAGAATAGAAACTAGAAACCAATACTAAATAAATTATATTTCATTAATTCTAAGGGCCCCGCCAGGGGCACCTACACAAAAAATGTCATAAATTAACTCCACAATACTCAAAAAAAAAATCATTGTTCACCCGATGACGTCACTGCCACGTCCTCAGTGTAAATAGTAATTTTTTTACTGAATAGAGGGTAGATTATTATGCATTTTTTGTATTGGGGTACCCCTAGTTTGGTCATTAGATTAGCTTCAATTTTTTATTTGGTTTTAGTTTCTAGTTTCTATTCTAATTTATTTTCTATTAGAACAAGACCCTATATATATATATAGGGGTTAATAATCAAGTGAGTCACTCGAGTGAGCTCAATGTATCAAGTTGGTCACTGATTTCAAACCGGTATCAAGCAGGTCACTTTAATCACATAAGAGTACACTCGATATATATTAACCCTAATTTACATACATATAGATGCTATATATACATATTTTTTAAGAGATAGAGCCGTTATGAAATGGCCAAATAGATCCTTTACCTAATAACGTACATGCCACATCAGATATTTCTTAACACGTAAGAATTTTATGTCTTTAAGTAATTGAAAAACTAACGGGGTGTACTCTTATGTGATTAAAGTGACCTGCTTGATACTCTTATGTGATTAAAGTGACCTGCTTGATACCGGTTGAAATCAGTGACCAACTTGATACATTAAGCTCACTCGAGTGACTCACTTGATTATTAACCCATATATATAGAGAGTCATACTCTAATAGAAACAAAATTAAAATAGAAACTAGAAACTAAACCTTAATCTAAGATTTCAAGCTAATCTAATGATCAAACTAGGGGTACCCCAATATAAAAACTGTCTAAAATTTTAGGATCCATTCAGCAAAAAAAAAACTGTTCACTGCTGACGTGGCAGTGACGTTAGTGAATAGTAAATTTTTTTTTTTGCTAAATGGAGCCAATAATTTTAAACACTTTTTGTGAAGGTGCCCCTGGCGGGGCCATTAGAATCAATGAAATAGAATTTATTTAATGTTAGTTTCTAGTTTCTATTTAAGAGTTGGTTTCTATTTGATACTTTGCCTATATATATATATATATATATATATATATATAGTGTGTGTAATTATTATCAAATCAAATCATTTAAATATTTAAATCTATATAATTCATGTCTTAAAAAATTTAATTCAAATTAAAGAAAAAAATAATATATTAATAAATAAAATTCGTGCATCGATATGTTTTAACCTAGTAGATTATATTGTTGCAAAAAGAAAAAAAAATGAAAAGTGACGTTTATTTGCCGATTTCTTTAAAATTTTAAAGTCAAATTTTCGTTAATAATGGCCCTGTTTGGCAAATAACTGATAGCTGTTAGCTATATCTGATTGAATTAGCTGTTTTGACTAGCGGATTGAATTAGCTGTTTTGACTAGCGGATTTAAATTAGCTGTTTTGAATAAAAGTGTTTTGTAAATAGCTTTTTGAGTAATTTTTTGTGACACATAGCAAACCTCTAATTGAAAAAGCTCCTAAAATGAGCTTTTTCAAAATTATGATCCCAAACCTCTAACAATCAAACACTCACATTAGATGTTTGATTTGGTCAAACCTCTAATCTATCCCAAACCTCTAATTTCACCCCAAACCTCTAACTTCCAAACACCCCCAATATCATTTCTTTTGTCAAAAACATAATATAATTAAAACCGGTTTTTTTAATGTGTGTTTCTAGGGATGGGCGTCGGGTTACTTCGGGGTCGGGGAATGCAATCCCCGTCCCCGATCCCCGAACTTATACCCGCTCCCCGAACCCGCCCCGATCCCCGAACGGGGAATATTTTGCTACCCGATCCCCGTCCTGAATGGGGAACGGGGATCCCCGTGGGGAATCGGGGATATTTAATATTTTTTTAAAAATTAAATTTTAGACATTCTCTAATAATTTTTTTAATAAAATTAATTTGCTAAATCATAATACATAATATATATTTTAAATTCAATGACATATTTTAAAAATATTTCGAATTAATATTTATTTAAGTCAAAAATATAATTAAATTATTATAATTACATTTAAATTTAACTATTAAAACTTTGAATCTATGAAATTAATTAAAATTTTAAACAAAAATATTATATAAATATTTTTACTTATAATTATTTAATTATATACATATAGAAATATATTTTAAAATAACATTAAAATCGGGGATCGGGGATCGGGGCGGGGATCCCCTAATCCCCGACCCCGCCCCGATCCCTGAATTTTTTGTAAAATATTCCCCGCTCCCCGCCCCGAACCCGAAAAATTCCCCGAATCCCCGACCCGAACGGGGCGGGGATCGGATCGGGGTCGGGCGGGGCGGGTGAAATGCCCATCCCTATGTGTTTCTAATGTGTGTCCAAGGGTACACAATAAGAATTTAGTTAACATTTTTTGATTGATTTATTTTCATTAATAACAATGACTCTACAAAATTCTTAACAAACTAAAATTAGCAACTCACTGAAAAATACGGAGTAGCAGTTAGATTCTGTTAATTGTTAAAGCAACATGCCTCCAACACTCGTGCAGTACAACTTATTGGGAGTGTTTGGATGAGCTTTGAGTAAAGTTGATTTATTTTAAGAAATAAGTTAAGATTTTAATTTTTTTTGAAAAAGGGTATTTTTTTTACAACTTATAAAATCTTAATCATACATTAAATATTTGTATAAAATAAATTATCAAAATATGAAATTTTTACTCAAAAATAAATTCATATCTTAAATTCAACCAAACCGTATCATAATGTCCAAGGCTAGAGGCCATGTTGTTTGGACTCATTTCCCCTCGTTATAAAAATGTTGTACTCGTGACCGTTTATTAAGAGTTAATTATCTTGATGATCACTGAAGTCAGCCTAATGTATCAAGATGGTTACTGAACTGAAATTCAAGTAGGTCATTAACTTGTATCAATTGTACATTCCGTTAATTTGTCTCAATCTTTTAGACGAATTTGCTGACCTGGTACACATTCTATCTACGTGGCTAACGTCTATTTGTGTAACCATCGTTACTTAACTCTAAATTTAACTAAATTCTCGTATAAAATCGATAAAACCTGAATAAAAAATTTAGAAAACTTAACGGACCGTACATTTAATACAAGTTAGTGAACTACTTGAGTCGAATTTAACTATCTTCAAACATTATGCTCACTTCAATGACCATCAAAATATTTAAAAGTCTGTTAAATCTATGAAGTAACCGTTTGTGAAATTTATATATTTAGTCCTCAACGTTGTTGCTCTGGAACATTTTAAGGAGGGAAGATAAGAGAAGAAAAGAGAAGAGAGTAGAAAAGAAGGTGATCATTTTTTTTTAATTTATTTCCAAGTTTTTTATATTAAAAAAAGAAAATTTGGATATAAAAACAATTAAAGTAAATGTTGCCTGAGACAATTCTTTCCAATTATCCAAAATATGGGAAGAAAATTTTGGAAATGAAATTATGAAGAATTTTCTTTTCGGATCATTTTGTTCTTTTCTAAAAAAATTCGAAAACACGTTTACGAAAAAAAAATTCAAATATTTTTTTCTATACCTTTCTCTTCTTTCCTATTTATAACTTGGAAGCACAGTTTAGTTTGTTCTTCTAATCAAACAAAATCTTTTCTAACAAAAAAATTACTAAACAAAATGAACTGAACTTTTTGCTATCAAACTTGAATTTGAGAATCGAATCAAATAATATTGATAACAATAGTTAATAGCTATATATCCCTTTTCAAAAGTTCATTCATTATTTATTAATAAAATGTAAAAATAAAAAGCGGGGAAATAGCTAGCGTTGTTGTAGACTTGTAGGACACACACATTTCAAGATTATTTTTTTTTTACGCAAATAGATAATTTTATTAACTCAAATCAGCCAACAAAATAGGAATTAAATTGACAGGGACAGACCCCCCATCAAACTGCAACTGCTTCTGCCAACCCTGGTTTCACGACCCCCTAGTACAACACAGATCTACAAGCCAATAAAGTCCCTCCACTATCTCGAGCTACCATACCCACACCATAGGACAAGTTCTCAGCAAAAACTGCTGCATCAACCGTTATCTTAACTTCACCGTTTAAAGGCCTCACCCAGCACTGAGCTCCATCTCCCTGTTCTATAAACTGGTATAGAGCTTGAGTAGAAATTGTCTGAGTATTCTTCCAATCTGTAAGATACTGTCTCGCTGATGTAACCACAATATTCGCCACAACCCTCTTCTGGTCCCAAACTAGCTCGTTTCTAGCTTTCCAAATGCCCCAGCACATAGTGACTATTTCAGCATATTCATCCTTACTTGTAAGACTGAACATCTGAGCCAACCACTCATTAAAACAAACATAGCTTCCCCTCTCAGCTACCCTACCTCTGCTTCTCCATATTTGAGCTGCAAACTCACAGTCCACCAACACATGCTGAACACTCTCCTCACTTCTGTTACAAAACGGACAAAGAACCGAAATAGGCACAAACTTATCATATAGATTTGTTCTCGTAGGGAGACAATGAGAGAGCGCTCTCCAAACCATATTCAAAACCTTAGGAGGGGCTTTGATCTTCCATAACTGTTTCCAAACTCTATCATTAGTCGAAGAACTCCAATCTCCCTTCTACAACTGAATTAGCTTATACGCACTTTTAACTGAATAGACTCCATTATCCTCCTTACTCCACACTAAACTATCTCCCTCCTCAGTACTACTAATGTCTGTATTAAAGATACAAATCTGGTCCCTGTCATTAAAGAGATTTTTAACCAAATCCACATCCCACTCTCTACTACCTTCTAACATTAAACTTGCAACCTTAACCCCTTCTACTCCCGTAAGATCACTAGTTATGTACGGATTTACCTCATCATTAAGCCAAGGCTGACCATACACATTAACTGAATTTCCAGCTCCCAAACACCATCTCGAACCATCCATAACTAATTTTTTCGCTGCTAGAATGCTCCTCCACACAAAGCTGGGATTCCCACCTAGCTTAGCCTCAAAGAAATGACCCTTTGGGAAATAACGGGCTTTATAGATTCTACTCGCCAGACTCTGAGGTTTATCAACAAAACGCCAACCCTGTTTTCCCAATAAAGCAACATTAAACTCGTGAAAGTTTCAAAAACCAAGACCCCCGTTCGTTTTATGCTTGCTTATATGGTCCCAGCTCATCCAATGAATTCCCGAACTAGAATTTGAATTGCTAAACCACCAATACTTCGACAGACTTCTCTCCATGTCTTTAGTAATCTCCAAAGGCAGTAAGAACACACTCATTGCAAATGTCGGTAGTCCCTGAGCCACATTATTAATCAAAACCTCCCTGCCTGCCTGCGATACCCACTTCTTCTTCCATGCTTGAACTCTACGTTTCACCTTTTCTTTGAGAAAACCCAGCACACTCGACTTATTACGGCCCACCAGATTTGGCAAACCCAAGTAGGTAGTATTACTATCAGCTTCACCCATCTGGAGAACCTGACAGATATCATTTCTCTGCACTTGAGGGACATTAGTGCTAAAAAAAACCGAAGATTTTTCCGCATTAACTCTTTGGCCCGATGCCTCCTCAAAAAGCTGTAAAACATCATTCATCCTCATCGCCTCCTGAACCCCTGCCTTACAAAATAAATAACTATCATCCGCGAAAAGTAATTGGGTTATACTAGGAGCTTGTCTACATATTTTAACCCCCTGAATTAATTTTTGCCTCTCCTTCTTTCTGAGCAAAGCGGACAGTCCTTCAGCACACAAAATGAATAGGTAGGGAGATAACGGATCACCTTGACGAAGACCACGACTCGGAAGAATTGGACCCAACTCTTTGTCACCATGATTTATGCAGTAAGAAACCGAGCTAACACACTGAATAATAAGATGAATCCACCAGTCATGGAATCCTAATTTATGCAAGACCTCCCTCAAAAACACCCACTCAATTCTATCGTAAGCTTTACTCATGTCTATTTTGATGGCCATGCTACCCTCCCCCCCTCTACGCTTACGATTCAAATAATGTGTCATCTCATAAGCCACCATTATGTTATCAGTAATAAGCCTTCCCGAGATGAACGCGCTCTGATTCTCCGAAACTAAACCATTAAGAATATTATTCATTCTATTTGCCAAGACCTTCCTAATTATTTTAGCCAAAACATTACATAATTATTGGACATTTCTTCTTAGGAATGAGCACAATATTTGTTTGATTAATCCCCTCTAGCAGTTCACCTTGACTAAAAAATTCCCTCACCATCTGAACTATATCCTTCCCTATAATATCCCAATTTTTCTGGTAAAAAGCTGGTGTCATCACATCTGGACCCGGTGATTTATCCGGACTCATTTGGAATAATGCTGCTTTTACTTCCTCCTCCGTTACTGAGCTTAACAAGTCTGCATTTTGTTCCTCAGTAACTCCACCCTCAATACAGTCGATAACCTCATAGTAATCCGACTGGGTAGCACCAAAAATATGAGAAAAGTGTTCTGTTATATGCTCTTCCAAACCACTACCCGATTCAACCCAACTTCCTTCACCATTCTTCAACTTAACAATCCGATTAACTCTCCTCCTAACACTTGCAGCAGCATGAAAATACTTAGTATTTTTGTCTCCTGAATTCAACCACAATTGTTTCGATCGTTGACGCCAGAATATTTCTCTTTGTTCTAATATAAGAAACAGCTTCTTCTTCGTTTCTTTATAATTGTCCAACGATGCAACATCCCTTTTCCTTCTCAACTCCTTAAGAATCTTCTTACACTCCTTAAGCCGACTACTAAACCTCCCAGTAACTTCTCTTCCCCAACTGTCTAACTTTTCACTGCAGAATTTGACCTTCTTTTGAATATCATCTCCTTCACAGCCCTCCCAACTATCCCTCACTAATAACTTGCACATAGGCTCAGTAAGCCACGCGTTCGCAAACCTGAACCGACGCCTTCCCATAGCCTTTTTACACTCCTCTAACAACAGTAAAATAGGACTATGGTCTGATGAAGAACACTCCAAGTTAACTAACTTTGCAAGAGGAAACAAAGACAGCCACTGAACTGTTGTCATGGCCCTATTCAGCCTCACTTCCGTCCACTCAGCAGTGCCTCTCCCACGTTCCCAGGTAAACTGGTGACCCATTAAGCACATATCAATCAAACCTGCCTCGTTGATCATTGCATTAAAACCTTCCACTAGTCAATTTGGATACGGAGCACCCCCCCTCTTATCCTGTTGTGACGTAACATTATTCATGTCCTTTATAACGCACCATGGCAAATTAGAGTCTCGTGCTAAAGTTCTAAGCAGATCCCCTGTCCTACACCTCTGATTTCTATCAGGTTCACCATAAAAACCTGTCAGTCTCCACCTATCTTTCCCCTCCATACTTATCTCAACATCAATGTGATTTCGAGAAACACTACGAAGCTGAACATGATCCTTAACTTTCCATAAAAATGCTAGACCTCCACTTCGACCTACATGATCTACTACTAGCAGACCTTCAAAACTCAGGCTTCTCCTCACAGCCTCCAATCTACCCTTATTATCCATTGTTTCGCATAAAAAAAAGATGGCTTTTCTTGTCTTACGACTTCTTTAAGGAACGGAATGCTCGAGGGTAAGCCAACCCCTCGACAGTTCCAACTCAAGACATTCATTGTAACTGGCTAGCTTGCTTAGCAAGCTTAGCCAAATCAGTTGAATTGGATGCTGAACAATCAGTAATAGAAAGAACAGCTTCCCTCGGAACTTGTTTGAGCCCACAATCTACCTCCATAACCTCATACGGCCCACTCCTTCTTCTTTTCCTCTCCTCAATATTCAGCCCATCTAACTCCTCTAGTCCAGGCCCATACAATGAATTTGAAACCAAACTATTCCCTGCCTTTGTTATTATCTGCTTTTGATTTGTTATTGTCAACTGATTTTCCCCCGTGAATTTCTCCTTTCCCCTGCTATCACTCCCTTTTACAATCGTATTCCCCCGAAAATTTTGCACCTCCTCCTAAATCTCGCCTGGCTGTTATCCCTTCCCACCCTAGCTTCCTAGTTGTCATCCCCTTCCTCCCTGAGCCACTTACTCCGCCCTTGCCCCGCCGCCCGACGAGGTAATGCCCGTAGCCAACTCCCCCACTCTTTAGCACCATCTTCATTTCGTTGATCAATAAACTTCCTGCAGAATCGTTCTATGTGTGACACCAAACCACAAAGAAAACAAAAATCCCCCAATCTTTCGTACTTGCAATGTACTATAAACACAGTGCCATTTCTTCTTGTGATCTTCTTCTTGCGTTTCAGTGGTTTTCGAACATCAATACGAACTTTAATTCTCATACATTCCCTCCAAATACTTGAGTTGTTATTCGTATTATACTCCAGAAATTCACCGAAAAAGTTGCCCAGTTGTGTGCCAACCGCCTCAGTCATAAATCCCACTGGCAACTCGTGTATTCGAAGCCACATATTGAGATGCCACAAAGGGACTTTCACCGGATCATCTCCTCTTGGAATCATACTAGTCACCACCATAGCGTTATCAAACGACCAGGGGCTGCCCTTAACCACCCACCCAAGGTCTTCTTTATGATAAAATTGAAATAGGAATATTCTAGGCTCGAGTTCTTTGATACTAATCCCCATAGCCGGCTTCCATATATCAGCCATCTTGGTCTTCATAGCCCGTACATTGACACTCTTTTTCATGAGAAAGCGTCCCACTAGGCAAAGCTCATACTTATTCACTCCCTCCTCTACATCCCCATCAAATACAAACTCTTGATTCTCTTCCTCCTCAATATTCAAATCCTCCATCAGTGAATCGATATTTTGATACCTAGCCATCAATGAACCACTCCCACACCAGTTGTAGTCAGTCTAAAACCGTGAAGAGAAAAGCAAACTCTCACATATATTTGGAGAGAAAAAAAAACATCGTTTGATACAAATCTGACAACTTAAGCTAAAAGCAAAGGTAGAATCTCCTCCTTTGTTAGTTGAGCATCTATTGTACCTGTAATCGTAATTGCATTATATAGGCAATCTAGCTGCTGCTTTTTCCACATTTCAAGATAGTTAAATTTGATTAATGAATATTTTAATTTTTTTTTTAAAAGTGCAAATAACTATTACGGTTGATGTTGCTCTAAAGGAAGGGTTTTGGTCCTGACAATCGTTTGTCAGGGGCCGGTTATTTAACAATCGGTTTCTAAACCGTTGGATCGTTGATCCAACGGCCCTCCTGGATTACAAAAAAGATTTACTGTCCGCTATAATTTTTCGCGGATAGGCAGATTGCCTGTCCGCGGAAATTTTTCGCGGATAGGCGGACAATAATTTTTTTTTTTAATCTCAGCCATTGGATCAACGATCCAACGGCTGTGGAACCGATTGTTAAATAATCGGTCCCTGACAAAGGACCCCTAAAAGAAATACAGTATGTTTTTACATTGTACAATCCAAATAGGCATGCACTCTTTTAGTCGAGAAGAGAATAAAGTAGAAGAAAAAGTGATTATTTAATTAATTTTTTTAACTTACTCCCAAATTTTGATAGAGAAAAAAAAAATCTTGGTTATAAAAATAATTAAAGTAAATGTTTTGGAAAATAATTATGAAGCATTTTCTCTTCGAATCATTTTATTCTCTTGTTAAAAAAAATGGAAGCATACTTATGGAAGAAATTTTTTTAAAAAAAATTTCCTTCTTTTCTTTTTTTCCCATTCACAATTTGGGAGCACAGTTTAATTTGTGCTCGAAATTAATTTTAAGTTACCAAACAAAACCTTTTCTAACAAGAAAATTACCAAATAAAATGAACTAAATTTTTTGCTATCAAACTTGAGTTTGAGAATTCTGTTAACGAATCAAATAATATTTGATAACATTATCTAACATATATTATTGTTCAAAGTTGAGTTCAATAAAATATGAATCAAACTGAGTTAAATTGGAACAAACTTATCAAATAGTTTTGTGCAATTTTTAGGCTTACTTATATCATTTATACATTAATTTATTTAATACAAGTCATACGCCTAAAATAATTTAAATTCTCAAACCTCAGTATGTGACAGAGTTTGGATAACATATGCGTTGAGTACATTTTTTGTTTAATTTTTAAATTTAATTGTGTATCCAATAATCATACTACAATAGTCATTTTCTTTTCTTTGGATAATAAATAAATTTAAAATATTAAATTATATTAAATGATTAAAGATAGGTGCATGGGTGACATGAAACCATAACATGAGCAAGGTTGCGTGGTAAAGAGAAGAAAGTACGAAAGAATAGTAACGGAGCACACCGCGGAAAGATTCTAAATAGGAGAAGTCCCCTTTGAATTCGAGAAGAAGGAAATGAAAAACGGGAACGAAGCGAAATAAGGCGTTTCTAGCTCTAGTACTCTTATGTCAACCCTACAAGCTAAAAACCTTATCAATAAGAAAATGCAAATTAATTAATTATGCACTTCAAAAGATGGGCTCATTAACGAATAAATTAGACATAGGAAATTATTATGAATGATTTAAAAAGAACAATAGTGAAAAATTTCATCTGAAATAATCATATTCTCAGTTTAAAATATTGTAATCATTAGAGAGAGAGTTAAAAAATGAACTAGTTTCGGATGAGTTTCTCCCAATTATGTCTGGTAATAGAATAGGGTGGCTTGTTCTGACCAAGACTCCACCTTTTGCTCCGTCCGTGGAACGTATGAATTTCTTGGAATGTAGATAGACCAAAAGAGGGAATGAAGGGATAGGAATAGGAATTATAGTACCATTAAAAGAAAGGGCACCTGTGGGAACATCTCTACTGACGAACCATTTCAATAGTACGGGTGCTACCGTGCCACGAGGCACGACCATGGAAGTAATGAAAAAGAAAAAGTTATGTAGTTGGACTAGATCTGTTCTATCCGTTCGAGTTTTGCTTCTATAGAGAAGATGAGAAGCTAAAAATGAAAGTGTTCGCAACACATACCGAAAGGGTACTAATTAAGCCGACCATTAATGAATAACACCAGGAGCGGTTTGATCATATAAGGGATCAGACCACTCTTATAAACAGAAAACAAAAGCAAACTCTCATAGTTCGGAGCCCAGCTCCCACTACTTCTTCGTAAGTTAGGTACTTTTTTCGGCTTGAATAAGGGGTTTCCCTTCTATTTAGCTTAATTCTATAAGCTGAACAACTAGCGTGGTTTTGAGGAGCAGTGCCGGGCAGTAGGGATTGAAAGAAGTAGTTATTTCTCGGCTTCAGAAGGATCGAAGGTTGCACTACGTTCATGGATTGGTCTTCCTGTTCTTTGGGTCTCATCTCTTGGGGCCCTTGTAACACCCCCAGATCCATGGTCAGGGATCTGGTCGTTACGGTCTCAATATCTGTAACGCCCCAAATCCGGGGTCAGGGATTTGGTCGTCACGCGGAAATCCTTAACATCAAATTACCTGTTTAACAATATTAAACCATCTGTAATCATTAAAACTGAAATATAACTCTGCGACCCCAACCACCAAGCATCTTTTAGGTCATAGGGCTAGAAACAAGAACTAAAATCTTTACATCTTTGTTACATCCATTTAATTACATCACACTAGGTATTACAAATCCTATACTACTAGTGTAGCTTCGTTGAGAAGTACACTAGCACTAGTACTATCCTGTATAAAGTGATATATACATATTACACATCAATACACTTATATATAACTTACTCCAACTATCTATGTTCTGGATCATATCATCTTCACAAGGGCGTACTACCTGCTTCTTCTGAGCCATGCAGATAAGCCTCAATCATCTACCTTCCTCTGAAAGGTTAATATTTAAAACAAGCAAGTATGAGCGAAAGAATTGCCCAGCAAGTATTAATAGAGCACAACAATATATATCAATATACACATGGAGTTTTCGAAATATAACGATACTTAATGTCAATTCGAAATATTTACAACAATGAAACTTCAATAAGGAAAATATGACGTTTAACGCAACATCCAATGAACAGATAAGTTTATAATAACCATAGTAATCCTCATACCCTATCCACATACCATACTCATAGTATTGATAACCTCTTAGGGAGCTTTTCAAAATATGCAGTTCAATATGCTGCTAAGATAGTTAGTACCACTCTTCATAAACCAAACCATTATAAAGTTCCCTTTTTAATACTCCTCAAGTTTGTAAGTATATACACATGAGTAAATCATTATCATCAAAACACCTCACAGTTCAAGATTCTGTACAGGATATAAGCTCGTTAACCACTTGATAAGTTAAACTCAGAAATAACTGATAGGAAGAGAGTCAAAGTTCTTAAAGCAAAACATTTGGGACTTAACATCAATAACCGATGAACCATCTTTCATCTTTTGAATAATTGCAAAAATGCACAAGCACGTGCCATGATTGTTAGAATAATCTTGCAGTTCTAGATACTGCATGAATTCATCATCTTTCAAAATTGAAAACAACACTATCGGCTACTTGGCACTTAGGCCTAAGAAGCAGTGTTTGAGTATTTTTCCAAAGTGGAGGATGGGACTTAAAGAAAACATAAAAACCTGACAAGGATTGACGATGATCAGTCGCCACATCCAAGTCCAATAATCCGCGGGTCTTCTCTACCGGTAGAAGGATAGAAACTACATCCGTAACTATCCCTGAGTGAAAACTACATCCGTAATCACCCTCGACGAAAACTACATCCGTAATCATCCTTCGGCAACACCTGGGCCGGAATAATAATTGATGGACCGCCTGGCTCACGGCCGCTTACACATCCCGGGAATCGTTCGTCAACGATTCCCACACCTGCCAGAGTCCCCTTTTTCTTTTCTTGTCAAAATCATTTTGATAGAAAACTTGAGTAGTTGAAGTTCGACTTCAGTCGACCGATAATTTCTTGAAAAACGAGCAAGAGAGTAAAACCTGACCGGGGGTTTTCGAAAATGTTTTTAGTTCAAAAGAGTTCAAGTATAGATATACACTTGTACCGATATCAATCTCGACACAGGGTTTTGTGATCACACAAGGGAAATGGTACGCATAAAACTTGTAACCACAACAGGGTAATTCCATATATATATAAGTTCTTGAAAAGTAACTTACCTAGATAGATTCAAAATATAATATTTTAAATGACTATGAAAGTCCTTAGACAACCTTTAAATAGTGTTTTATAACCTTCAAAATACTTAGAGTATTTGATAAATATTTGACTACTATGTAACAAATAATAAATATTCAATAATCCCTTTTTAAAAGAATACTTAAATTAATATTCATTTATTAAGTAATATTCAAATAATATTTACTATTAATACTGGAATATTTAATAACCTCAAAACACCTAAATACAACTCTTGGAATATTTCTAATCAAAATCAAGACACAATCTCTCCAGCAGTCTCCAAACTTTAGCCACTTTATCAAATAACTACTACTGACTCTCGGTCAATAAGAAATAATTAATAATCATGAAATCCTTCTTCTATTTCCCCTTTTTTTTTTGTTTCTTAATGAATATTATAATTAATATTCATCGAATTAAATAAGCATTCAAATAACATATATCGATATCAATCTAGCTGTTTTAAGCTGAAAGTAACCAATTTATAACCATTGGAATATCTTTAATCCGTATTGAAAATAAACTATCTCCGATAAATAATATACTAGATAAAATCACTCCATTAAATTGTTTTATTATTTCTCCGGGACAAAGTGATTTTAAGAAAGCGTTTTGAAAATGATATTCATCTAATTAAATAAATTTAATTAGGCGATGAGGTTTATTTAATTAGTAAATGCTCTCAGGAGCATCTATTACTTAAATAAACACTGGTTTATTGGTGATGTTGCCTTTAGGTTAATTATTGCGAAATTCTTTTTAAAAGCTTTGCCCGGGTTTTCGAAAACATACATTACAAAATAGCCCAACACGCGGCTAAGTTCTAAAACTCAACACATGCCCTACCCTCTGAGCCTTTCTTATTCCGATACATAATTATATACCTCATAACATATAGTCCACTTCCATAGTACGAAAAGTTTATAGATATATATATATACCGTGTAAATCAAGATATAGAGCCATAAAAATATCACTGCCCATCACAGTATTACAAGCCATGGGGTTTTGGTTATTGCACGAGCAGGATTTAATATTGTTGGCAAAGCAAGGAATACAATGATTTGGGAGAAGAAGTACAAGGTTGGAAAAACTCGCGATTATGAATTGAAAACTTGTTTAACACATTTCATATATTTAAAATAAATATACTCTGAACAATAGAGTATGCATAGTAAACTTGCCTCTGGTCCTTAGCAGAAAATAGAAACCGCGAACAAACCCTTCGCACCTCGTCCAAGTAATTCCATGGACCTTACCTGACGTCTCGATCTTCCTTTTTGGATACACGTCGCTCCAATTTGATTTCGCCCTAATGGTACTGAAATGGTTACGAGTACGTGTCAGACATACCACGTATATCGAGTAGACACAACTCGGGATTATCACTAAATAATCATAAAGTCAAACTATAGGTGTCCTCCCTATAGTTGACTACTCTAATACCACTTAATGCACATAAGACATTTAGTAATAGCAAACAACACGGGAAGAGTCCCCTTATATAAAGTGAACATTTCCTAGTGCTAACACATCATAACCCTATACCACCATTTAGTCAACTTCACTTAACCTATACATTTATAATATCATTGACCTTCTACGACAAAACTTGATTAATGGCTAATCCTCAAAACACAATTAATCCTCGAAGCACATAAATCCTTGAATTAAATCACTTAGCACATAAATCCTCGAGACAACAATTACCCTCGAATTACTTCACTTAACACATATACACATAAACAGTTAACACCCAAATCATACCTTTAAACCCTTGAAATCAAATAAGTTAAATAAATTAAAATGCAGGGGATTTTTAGAAAATTTCGGCATGTAGTATTCGTTTATCGGACTATGGGCTCAGCCCCTCCATGCCAACAAAACAATTTATAACCCTGCTTTTGATAAAATAAAAGCTGCCTCAACTTGCAGCAACATAAAAGTAAACATATAAGAAAAGTACCCGCCCAGACATGCGGCAACTAGCACATAAGGAAAAGTAAACTAAGTTTATCCACATTTAAGCCAACACCACGTAGTTGGCACTTATGACTTCTAACAATTACTACGACCCGACTTATACCATTTAGCACATAAACATTTACCGATAAGCCAACTCTTATAACTATACCTCATATGACAATAACAATTAGCACTTAGCACTTAGCAATTTAAAAATTACAATTTGGAAACTAACAATTAGCAATTAGCACTTAACAATTACTTGACAACTACCCGAATATTTAATCGGACTCATAATTAAACCCAAAAATAATCCAAATTATTAATACTCCAATATTTTTAATAAATCCAAACATTAATCATAAATCACCAAATTTTATAGGCTTCTTTCTGAATACCAAATAAAGATCTCATAAAAGTTTCCCATTCAATACCATTTTCTAACTAGGTGAATCACTAATCCAAACTCAACACATAAACTGTTCATTAAATCTGCGCGACTTGTATTCTAAAAATTCTCATAAATTGAAAAATTAATCTTTGCCTACAAGACCTCTGGGATTCCAAAACTGAAGATAATATCTTCACACCATAAAAATTTTAGTCTGAAAAACATAGTTCATCTAGGACAATTACCCATCCAAATACAACTCAAGAACAGATCAGTGTCTTCCAACACAGTGACATTCAAACATTTTTAATAAATTGAAAAATCAATATTTTTACCCAAATCTTTTTCTGAAATCTTTATAATTCCTTCCTTTATCCTCAATAAAAGTTTCAATCCAATTTACAGATTTTAACTAGGTGAAACATAGTTCCAAAGTACGAATCCCGAGAGGTTCGGGTGTACTGCACAGGTTTCACTAAAACGCCATTTTCTCCTTACTCGTTAACCCAAACGACGCACCGTTTTCTCCTACACAAACTAGACTCCGAATAGAACAAGTTTCATGAAGACACTACTGCCCAGAACAGAGCACAAACAGTTCGAATTTCACTGGCAAGAACAGGCAGTAGCTGGACAGATTTCCTGGACAGTTTTTACCCTTTAAACAACATTCATCTTTAATCCATCATTATCATTAACTAATTACTATCAACCAAGCAATAATACACTCATCAAGAACCATAAAATCTGATAACTACAAACACATATGCTCATCAATTAAATTACAAAATCAAAGCTTGAAACAAAGATTTTATACCTCTTTAATCAACCAAAACTCAAGAACACCACTATTCATCATCTTCTCCACTTTTCTTCCTCAAAACCCATCTTGATTTCCTTCCCTTCATTCTCTCCCATGGCTGATTTTGAAGTATAGAAAAGAGGGAGGATGATCCTCCTTCATCATCTCCTTCTCTCTCTCTCTCTCTCTCTCTCTCTCTCTCTCTCTCTCTCTCTCTCTCTCTCTCTCTCTTCCCAATCTCTTTTTCTTCCCCGAGCTGTTGTGTGTGTTATGTGCGGCTATTGTGTGTGTTTTTGTGTGTATATGTGATGTGCTAGGTGTTTTTAACCCTAATGGGCTTGGCCCAATAACATTCAAAAAGTAAAACATTTAAGTACCACACACTTTAAATAATATTTTAAACCAATATCTCTTATTTGTAAAAATAAAATTTCTAGCATAATTAAATACTAGAATATTTTTAAAGACTTTTGGAGAAAGAATTGGAATTAAATCTCAATTTTCTAAATTGATATGCATTTTACAAATATTAATAATTTATAAAAACAAATCATAAAAAAAATAATTGTGATTCATAATTCACAATTTACAGGGCTTTATAAAAATTCTACAAACACTATTGTTTTAGTAAAATCTCAAATTCTCGATATTATAAATTAATCGAGTAATTTCTGCAAATCCTCAAATAATTAAAATAATCATTTTCTAAGGATTTTAAAATCTCTAAATTATTCAGTAATTTAAAATAAAAATTTTACTGAACAATTCCATACTCCAAAATAAAATCTTTGCACAAATAAACTATTGACTCGAGGTATCTATCCGGTCAATAAAATTTTAAATAGGAGGACCAGGCTCCACTTAACCGAAAGTAATTAAATAATTGAATAATAAAATAAAAAAAAAAAAATTCCTCCTCATTTTAGGAAAACATTATTATTATTGAAATAATAATAAATTCATTTCTTGAAAAATCCGGGTTATTACAGTCTACCCTCCTTAAAAGGATTCCGTCCACGGAATCAGCTAAGGCAACTACTGGGGTTCCTTAACTCTTTTATCATCAACACTTATTCTGCAAAACAGGAGATAGTGTCTCTTCGTAAACAACTTCTCCAATATCTCAATTCAAACCTCGATTCTCTATCTGACACTATTATCGCTGGAGTCTTATAACCCACCATTATTCCTTTCACATATACGTCTTGCCCAACTTTCTATTATTATACTATCCTTAAGAGAGAGTTCACAGATTCTATTCACATAACATCCTTGAGAGAGAGAACGGACCAATTCTAGCTATACATCACTGATATTCTATTCGTGTTGGGATTCGCTCTTGCTCTTGGCGATTCCGCTGCGAATCTAGTTTTGATCAGCAAATTTATGACTTGGCCGACCTGGTTGGCATCCCCTTGAAATTCATTAGAGGTAATAAGAATCAGGGACCTTTGAAAAGACAGCTGTCACATCAAGGCAATTGTTACACACTGGTGATCATAAGGTTATGAGTATTAAAGTAAACCTTATTTGAATTAAGGAAATTTACTGAGAGATCAATATGATCATAAGAACTCACGTTGCGTGTCTCAGTTAAGACATTACTAAAGGTAGTTAGCCTTCTTGTATTTCACAACTCACAAGTGACGGCGTCCCGTCAGACTTCTATCACACAGACAGATAGCCCTTGTGTCCCCTATAAGTATAGGTTGTTCGTCTCAGTGGAAGCTGAGAAGTATGAAAGCAATTCGAGGTGAAGATAATAATTATAGTCTTTCGACAAATAATTCTCAAGTGGACACCCTGGATTAAAATTGATCAGATTCCAAGGTGCAATTTTCAAGAAAAAGGATAACCAGAAAGATGCTGGTATACAACAAGCAAGTGGTGCTATACCACCATAGAATCATCCACTATTGAAGGAAAGTGGAAGTTTGAAATAACATCATTCAACAGGGCTTCAGAAATCTGAAGGTAGGAATAATGACAGCTTCTGGCACAATCGAAATTAAATATGGTTTAACACGAGTATTGAAGAACAACTTCGAAGAGGGAGTATATTCTTTATTAAAATTCTCTCTTGGAGAGATGTCAAGATAGGTCATAGATTAGGGAGGTAATCCAAATAATTTATGCACGGGGATGTGTCAAATAATTCACATTGGGGAGATAATAAACATAAGTTGCAAATGGGGAGATATCAAATAATTCAGACTGGGGAAGTAATCAAAATGATTCATAATTGGGGAGGGTAATGCCAAGGTCTCCACGGATGCCTTTCATGTCGGCTCCTCTGACGGATAATTGTTCGATTGTAGCACTCTTCTTTTCCACGCACACCCTAAGGTGCTCGATAACCGACGTCATCGTCGACTCGTAATAGTCGCTAGAGATTCAACCATCGGCATTTTACGATATTAAGGAGTTCTATTCGACTCGGCGCAAGCATCTCACGCAAGCGTTCTATTCTTTGAGAAGACTTCGATACCGGTGTCGCCCCTAGCAACGACGAATTCCACGTGTCGAATGGGCGATATCCCGGAACATTGCTGGTAAATACATACTTAGATCCAGTCACCATTATAACCGTACTTATACCACATGTTCCTGTCCTCATGACAATTCCGTGTGCAACTTAAGCTTATTCCTTTTTGGCATAACAACCTTCGTACTAGTCTCTCTCAGACTTTCTCAGTCCGTCTTGATTCTTAAGATATATCTCGTCTTTATTGACAAACCTCAACTTTGCCATAATACTAAATGTCATCTTTCTATCATTCACCATCATATTGAAATTCCCTATAGTTCGGGGAATACATAACTGCCTCCATGAATCCCCTAAAATCATCTTAAATTTAGGTCTCGGGCGCTCTATGCCCCTGCCAACCAACACTTGTCTCTAAGAGTTCTTTAGCAGACGTTCATCACCACAAGAAGTGAAGTCTGTATCCACATTTTCCTCAAAATCTTATCTTAATCATTGGTACTATATCCAATAGTCCAACATGAACTCTACATGAGTTCTGGCGTTCTCACATAACTATACACACTCCTACTCACTCTCGTTTCTAGTTTACTATAACCTAAGCTCTGATACCATTTCTGTAACGCCCCAAATCCGGGGTCAGGGATTTGGTCGTCACGCGGAAATCCTTAACATCAAATTACCTGTTTAACAATATTAAACCATCTGTAATCATTAAAACTGAAATATAACTCTGCGACCCCAACCACCAAGCATCTTTTAGGTCATAGGGCTAGAAACAAGAACTAAAATCTTTACATCTTTGTTACATCCATTTAATTACATCACACTAGGTATTACAAATCCTATACTACTAGTGTAGCTTCGTTGAGAAGTACACTAGCACTAGTACTATCCTGTATAAAGTGATATATACATATTACACATCAATACACTTATATATAACTTACTCCAACTATCTATGTTCTGGATCATATCATCTTCACAAGGGCGTACTACCTGCTTCTTCTGAGCCATGCAGATAAGCCTCAATCATCTACCTTCCTCTGAAAGGTTAATATTTAAAACAAGCAAGTATGAGCGAAAGAATTGCCCAGCAAGTATTAATAGAGCACAACAATATATATCAATATACACATGGAGTTTTCGAAATATAACGATACTTAATGTCAATTCGAAATATTTACAACAATGAAACTTCAATAAGGAAAATATGACGTTTAACGCAACATCCAATGAACAGATAAGTTTATAATAACCATAGTAATCCTCATACCCTATCCACATACCATACTCATAGTATTGATAACCTCTTAGGGAGCTTTTCAAAATATGCAGTTCAATATGCTGCTAAGATAGTTAGTACCACTCTTCATAAACCAAACCATTATAAAGTTCCCTTTTTAATACTCCTCAAGTTTGTAAGTATATACACATGAGTAAATCATTATCATCAAAACACCTCACAGTTCAAGATTCTGTACAGGATATAAGCTCGTTAACCACTTGATAAGTTAAACTCAGAAATAACTGATAGGAAGAGAGTCAAAGTTCTTAAAGCAAAACATTTGGGACTTAACATCAATAACCGATGAACCATCTTTCATCTTTTGAATAATTGCAAAAATGCACAAGCACGTGCCATGATTGTTAGAATAATCTTGCAGTTCTAGATACTGCATGAATTCATCATCTTTCAAAATTGAAAACAACACTATCGGCTACTTGGCACTTAGGCCTAAGAAGCAGTGTTTGAGTATTTTTCCAAAGTGGAGGATGGGACTTAAAGAAAACATAAAAACCTGACAAGGATTGACGATGATCAGTCGCCACATCCAAGTCCAATAATCCGCGGGTCTTCTCTACCGGTAGAAGGATAGAAACTACATCCGTAACTATCCCTGAGTGAAAACTACATCCGTAATCACCCTCGACGAAAACTACATCCGTAATCATCCTTCGGCAACACCTGGGCCGGAATAATAATTGATGGACCGCCTGGCTCACGGCCGCTTACACATCCCGGGAATCGTTCGTCAACGATTCCCACACCTGCCAGAGTCCCCTTTTTCTTTTCTTGTCAAAATCATTTTGATAGAAAACTTGAGTAGTTGAAGTTCGACTTCAGTCGACCGATAATTTCTTGAAAAACGAGCAAGAGAGTAAAACCTGACCGGGGGTTTTCGAAAATGTTTTTAGTTCAAAAGAGTTCAAGTATAGATATACACTTGTACCGATATCAATCTCGACACAGGGTTTTGTGATCACACAAGGGAAATGGTACGCATAAAACTTGTAACCACAACAGGGTAATTCCATATATATATAAGTTCTTGAAAAGTAACTTACCTAGATAGATTCAAAATATAATATTTTAAATGACTATGAAAGTCCTTAGACAACCTTTAAATAGTGTTTTATAACCTTCAAAATACTTAGAGTATTTGATAAATATTTGACTACTATGTAACAAATAATAAATATTCAATAATCCCTTTTTAAAAGAATACTTAAATTAATATTCATTTATTAAGTAATATTCAAATAATATTTACTATTAATACTGGAATATTTAATAACCTCAAAACACCTAAATACAACTCTTGGAATATTTCTAATCAAAATCAAGACACAATCTCTCCAGCAGTCTCCAAACTTTAGCCACTTTATCAAATAACTACTACTGACTCTCGGTCAATAAGAAATAATTAATAATCATGAAATCCTTCTTCTATTTCCCCTTTTTTTTTTGTTTCTTAATGAATATTATAATTAATATTCATCGAATTAAATAAGCATTCAAATAACATATATCGATATCAATCTAGCTGTTTTAAGCTGAAAGTAACCAATTTATAACCATTGGAATATCTTTAATCCGTATTGAAAATAAACTATCTCCGATAAATAATATACTAGATAAAATCACTCCATTAAATTGTTTTATTATTTCTCCGGGACAAAGTGATTTTAAGAAAGCGTTTTGAAAATGATATTCATCTAATTAAATAAATTTAATTAGGCGATGAGGTTTATTTAATTAGTAAATGCTCTCAGGAGCATCTATTACTTAAATAAACACTGGTTTATTGGTGATGTTGCCTTTAGGTTAATTATTGCGAAATTCTTTTTAAAAGCTTTGCCCGGGTTTTCGAAAACATACATTACAAAATAGCCCAACACGCGGCTAAGTTCTAAAACTCAACACATGCCCTACCCTCTGAGCCTTTCTTATTCCGATACATAATTATATACCTCATAACATATAGTCCACTTCCATAGTACGAAAAGTTTATAGATATATATATATACCGTGTAAATCAAGATATAGAGCCATAAAAATATCACTGCCCATCACAGTATTACAAGCCATGGGGTTTTGGTTATTGCACGAGCAGGATTTAATATTGTTGGCAAAGCAAGGAATACAATGATTTGGGAGAAGAAGTACAAGGTTGGAAAAACTCGCGATTATGAATTGAAAACTTGTTTAACACATTTCATATATTTAAAATAAATATACTCTGAACAATAGAGTATGCATAGTAAACTTGCCTCTGGTCCTTAGCAGAAAATAGAAACCGCGAACAAACCCTTCGCACCTCGTCCAAGTAATTCCATGGACCTTACCTGACGTCTCGATCTTCCTTTTTGGATACACGTCGCTCCAATTTGATTTCGCCCTAATGGTACTGAAATGGTTACGAGTACGTGTCAGACATACCACGTATATCGAGTAGACACAACTCGGGATTATCACTAAATAATCATAAAGTCAAACTATAGGTGTCCTCCCTATAGTTGACTACTCTAATACCACTTAATGCACATAAGACATTTAGTAATAGCAAACAACACGGGAAGAGTCCCCTTATATAAAGTGAACATTTCCTAGTGCTAACACATCATAACCCTATACCACCATTTAGTCAACTTCACTTAACCTATACATTTATAATATCATTGACCTTCTACGACAAAACTTGATTAATGGCTAATCCTCAAAACACAATTAATCCTCGAAGCACATAAATCCTTGAATTAAATCACTTAGCACATAAATCCTCGAGACAACAATTACCCTCGAATTACTTCACTTAACACATATACACATAAACAGTTAACACCCAAATCATACCTTTAAACCCTTGAAATCAAATAAGTTAAATAAATTAAAATGCAGGGGATTTTTAGAAAATTTCGGCATGTAGTATTCGTTTATCGGACTATGGGCTCAGCCCCTCCATGCCAACAAAACAATTTATAACCCTGCTTTTGATAAAATAAAAGCTGCCTCAACTTGCAGCAACATAAAAGTAAACATATAAGAAAAGTACCCGCCCAGACATGCGGCAACTAGCACATAAGGAAAAGTAAACTAAGTTTATCCACATTTAAGCCAACACCACGTAGTTGGCACTTATGACTTCTAACAATTACTACGACCCGACTTATACCATTTAGCACATAAACATTTACCGATAAGCCAACTCTTATAACTATACCTCATATGACAATAACAATTAGCACTTAGCACTTAGCAATTTAAAAATTACAATTTGGAAACTAACAATTAGCAATTAGCACTTAACAATTACTTGACAACTACCCGAATATTTAATCGGACTCATAATTAAACCCAAAAATAATCCAAATTATTAATACTCCAATATTTTTAATAAATCCAAACATTAATCATAAATCACCAAATTTTATAGGCTTCTTTCTGAATACCAAATAAAGATCTCATAAAAGTTTCCCATTCAATACCATTTTCTAACTAGGTGAATCACTAATCCAAACTCAACACATAAACTGTTCATTAAATCTGCGCGACTTGTATTCTAAAAATTCTCATAAATTGAAAAATTAATCTTTGCCTACAAGACCTCTGGGATTCCAAAACTGAAGATAATATCTTCACACCATAAAAATTTTAGTCTGAAAAACATAGTTCATCTAGGACAATTACCCATCCAAATACAACTCAAGAACAGATCAGTGTCTTCCAACACAGTGACATTCAAACATTTTTAATAAATTGAAAAATCAATATTTTTACCCAAATCTTTTTCTGAAATCTTTATAATTCCTTCCTTTATCCTCAATAAAAGTTTCAATCCAATTTACAGATTTTAACTAGGTGAAACATAGTTCCAAAGTACGAATCCCGAGAGGTTCGGGTGTACTGCACAGGTTTCACTAAAACGCCATTTTCTCCTTACTCGTTAACCCAAACGACGCACCGTTTTCTCCTACACAAACTAGACTCCGAATAGAACAAGTTTCATGAAGACACTACTGCCCAGAACAGAGCACAAACAGTTCGAATTTCACTGGCAAGAACAGGCAGTAGCTGGACAGATTTCCTGGACAGTTTTTACCCTTTAAACAACATTCATCTTTAATCCATCATTATCATTAACTAATTACTATCAACCAAGCAATAATACACTCATCAAGAACCATAAAATCTGATAACTACAAACACATATGCTCATCAATTAAATTACAAAATCAAAGCTTGAAACAAAGATTTTATACCTCTTTAATCAACCAAAACTCAAGAACACCACTATTCATCATCTTCTCCACTTTTCTTCCTCAAAACCCATCTTGATTTCCTTCCCTTCATTCTCTCCCATGGCTGATTTTGAAGTATAGAAAAGAGGGAGGATGATCCTCCTTCATCATCTCCTTCTCTCTCTCTCTCTCTCTCTCTCTCTCTCTCTCTCTCTCTCTCTCTCTCTCTCTCTTCCCAATCTCTTTTTCTTCCCCGAGCTGTTGTGTGTGTTATGTGCGGCTATTGTGTGTGTTTTTGTGTGTATATGTGATGTGCTAGGTGTTTTTAACCCTAATGGGCTTGGCCCAATAACATTCAAAAAGTAAAACATTTAAGTACCACACACTTTAAATAATATTTTAAACCAATATCTCTTATTTGTAAAAATAAAATTTCTAGCATAATTAAATACTAGAATATTTTTAAAGACTTTTGGAGAAAGAATTGGAATTAAATCTCAATTTTCTAAATTGATATGCATTTTACAAATATTAATAATTTATAAAAACAAATCATAAAAAAAATAATTGTGATTCATAATTCACAATTTACAGGGCTTTATAAAAATTCTACAAACACTATTGTTTTAGTAAAATCTCAAATTCTCGATATTATAAATTAATCGAGTAATTTCTGCAAATCCTCAAATAATTAAAATAATCATTTTCTAAGGATTTTAAAATCTCTAAATTATTCAGTAATTTAAAATAAAAATTTTACTGAACAATTCCATACTCCAAAATAAAATCTTTGCACAAATAAACTATTGACTCGAGGTATCTATCCGGTCAATAAAATTTTAAATAGGAGGACCAGGCTCCACTTAACCGAAAGTAATTAAATAATTGAATAATAAAATAAAAAAAAAAAAATTCCTCCTCATTTTAGGAAAACATTATTATTATTGAAATAATAATAAATTCATTTCTTGAAAAATCCGGGTTATTACAATATCCATCCATAAAACCAACATAATTTAAATTACAACCTTGTGACCCAAAACAACAGCATAAAACACACCCGTTATAGTCCTAGAGATGAAATCAGAGTAACCATCAATATTATAAAATCATAAGTTTGAGTTCTTACAACCCAAAGAATTACAATTTTACCATTACATACTCTTTGACATCCATTGGTATATACCGTATAATAAATACATTTGATATGCAAATGCTAACAACTACCCTACCAGAAGCTGCATCATCAGCAATGGTAGCTATGACCTCAGCGGTTAATCCTCAGACGACTGACACCTGCCTATGTTGAGTACGCCTTGCGCGACCATCTGATCTAGATGTTGTTGTGATATAAATAAATAAAGCAAGGGTGAGCAATAGCCCACCAAAAATATAATTGAACAGTGATAATATATACAGTCCAAAATATCTTTGAAACCATATGTCATGCATTATCGAACGTAGTACCAGTATAAGGTATGAGATAAAGTTACAAGGTAACTCAAAATATATAATTGGTCCGAAGAAATATCTGCTATGTCAAAGATAAGCAAGACATTATCAAATTTTCATAATAGAGGAACTTGCAGGAAGAATATTGCAATTCCAGTTCAAACACTATTCAAACCTGCCAACAATGATAATGTTGCAGGAAATTTTCAACATTGAGAGATGAACTAATACTGGAGTTTGACGCGCCAGGAGACATAGCATTTACACGATGATCAGTCGCATGTTATGCTCCCCACCTCTTGTTCTCTACATGTAGAAGGAAGCACCGACGGATTTACTTGTCTACCGCCCTCTGGAACCCCCCGGCCAACGGTTGCGCCATTTGCTGGACCGGCGCCACTGGGTCACTTACGCATCTCCTAGTTCATTTCACATCCATAACTTTGAAACGTAAAGTTCGTCCCCCTTTCCCCAAGTATAACACTTGTTGATAAGACTCCACAAAGTAGTCGTATCTAATTGGAAAGGAAAATTCACCAATATTTCCCAAGCTGCTGCTTGTTAATGGATACCAACGTGTTCCATCAATTCTTACCCCTCGAGCGTTGAGGAGGTAACCAAACAGATTCATATCGATGTTTGAAAGAATAAAGATGTGAGTGACAAGATAGTTTAGCAAGTATAGGACCGGGCAGTGCAATAAATAACATCTCTCAAGTGAGGTCCCCTTATATATGTTTGGAAGTTGAGCGAGTATTTAAATCTTCTTTAAGATAGATTTAAATGGAAATAAAGTTTGGGAACCTCCCCTTGATAAAAATAGTCATAAAATACTCCGAAATATTTTACACCATATCTGAAGGTGAAAGATAATCTTTGAATAATATGAATTATTATAAAAAGAACTTAAAAGAATTTAAATAAATATTCCAAGAATACTAGGACCCTTTGCCCGCGCTTCGCGTGCGCTTAAAAAATGTTAAATTTATTTAAAATTAATATGATCATTATAATTTATAAGAATATATGATTTTAATATTACAATTTTTTTTTGTCCGGGGTGCGTTTTTTTTCAGAAAATGTATGAATAACATAAAATATTTGTCACCTTAAAAATTTCATTGAAAAACGTTTTTATATAATCCGTCATTACACCTGACGTCACCAACAGAATTGAACAAAAATTAGTCTCAACATAATGAGTATATATTATTTTTTATGTAATATAAAATAACCAATATAAAATGTAATTGAAAGGAATCCGATTGGTTAAATACTTAATGTTTTTAAAATTAAGTAATAAATTAATGTAAAATAAATTATTATAATAATTTTTTTATAACATTATTTAAATGATAAGTAATAAAAATAAATAAATAAAATAATATTACACAACTGAATTTTTTACTTGCATTTACTTTGTTTTTAAATTTTTTATCATATATAAAGTTATTGACATTCTCATGGTTAATTTTGTTTTCATTTTTGTTACTATTTATTCCTTTATCAATGAGTAATTAGTATTAGAAAAATAGCGTAAAATGTAATTTCTTGTAAAGAACCAAGTAAGCAATTAATACATATGAATTCCCATTACATACAAAATATATCAGGTCCAACATATATAATTATTATAATTAAATTATATTATTTAAAAATTTTGAAATTATAGAATTTGTATCTTAAAATTATCAATATGAATTAAAAAATATAAGACTTTTTAAAAAATTGTATTCTAAGCTAATAATATATTAAAAAAATAATGCATTAATATAAGTAGTTGACATGTTTAGGAATTTGTGTCCATATCATATTAAATCTACTTTTGTGCGGACAATATTGCTAGATATCTTAAATATAGGATAATCATAAATTTGCCGGATAACTAAAAGGGGAAAAGATCATAACAGTACACTACCTTGGACACTACCAGATTTGCATGTCGCCGGCGATAAGATCGAATTGAAGGTATATGCATATGCTCCATTCTGAAG
Source organism: Kitagawia praeruptora (assembly GCA_037693485.1). Classification (NCBI taxonomy): domain Eukaryota; kingdom Viridiplantae; phylum Streptophyta; class Magnoliopsida; order Apiales; family Apiaceae; genus Kitagawia; species Kitagawia praeruptora. Next base: position 87,359,652 of record CM075350.1, read on the forward strand.
TTCATCAATCATCTTAATCTCTCCATAGAACAGGTATATCAATCAATTAATTAGTCTTCAGTGAAAACTATAATCAGTTTTATCAATCTTGTATGATTAACATATACAGAAAGAGATTGAAAGTATGACATGTGTTATTGTGACAACCCGGGTTGTCACAGTTATTCTTGTATTCTCTTGTACATGATCTTAGTTTCATTTACATTATTCTTAATTATTTGTTTCTTTTTTCAATTTTGTAACTGTTTATGAATCTTCTTGTTTTTGGGAGATTTTTGATTGGGGTAAGAAATCAATGCATGAAGTTAAAGTCTTGTTGTGTACAGAGTCTGCAGTAGGATTAAGTAAATTAGAACAATTTTAATTGAAATCTGCAAAAGAAAATGATCCAAAGTTTCAATCTGTAAAAGAAAGAAACTGTTGTGTTCACAATAGATGAAAGTAATGTCTTGTATGTAAGGATTTACCAAATTGATTGTATAGCGATAGATTATGAGAATCGCTCTGATGATAATTCAGATTATAGGCAAGCAAATTAGTTTTCGAACGTTAACTGGAAGTCTGAATGAGGTTAGTAAAAGTGTTGCCAAATGTTTAAAAAGCTGACTTGGGAAATTATTGAACTTGGTTTGTTGACGCTACTTTTGTAATAACAAAATGTTTTGAATGTTTAAATAATTTGCAGACATGGATGAAAATAGCGCTAAAGAAGAAAAAGCTGTTGAAAAAATCAAAGTTTCCAACAATTTGAAAACCGTAAGTCTGCAATTAATTCCAGTTAAACTATTATATTGTTTTTAAATCCTTATATGACTAAATATGTACATAAATGTGGATTTACTTACGTGGTTCCAAAATAAACTTGTTTTATAGGTAAACTTGTTAAATGGAATACACCCGTTATTTGTCATTGTTATGGAACATGAAACAATGAATTGCAATGAGCTGGTATGTATTTCAATAATATTAGATATCATGTACGAAACCTTTATATTTCCTGCAGATTTTTACAACTAATAATTAACATTTAATTTTATCAGAAATTACCTGAGAGATTTCTTATGGAGTGTGGAGATGATATACCTCATAATATCAGACTCACATTGCCCAATGGACGGGATATTCATGTACAGTTCAAAAGGAGAGAAAAATCATTATCTCCTATGTCTGCAATGATTAAGGAATGCAGAAGACTTTTTGGTTCCACTATGATTTACTCCTATAAGGGTAATGGAAATTTTCTAGTATGTGTATTAAAAGAAGATTTCTGTGAAGTTGATTATTTTCAGTTCAGATATATTCCACGGGCCACTGTGTATGATCAAGGTAAATTACAACTTTGGTTAACTAAATAGTATATGTTGATATTATATCCTTATGCTAAATTGCTTTGGAATGAATTTATTATCTATTTGGTTACTTTTTACTCATATATTGTCTAGACAATATCGATGGAGTGGGATGGAAATTTCTTTTAATTGCTGATGAAGCTGCTATTGATTTCGGAGAAATGGTAAGTCACCAAATTTTGCACAAATCTTCAATACTGTTATTTCATTTCTAATGTGTTGATAATAATTTAAATTAAGAAGTATATTGTTAATCATAATGATGTTTTACAGGTAATCCCGGCAAGATTCTGGAGAATGTTTAAGAAAAATATTCCGGAAAGTGTTTCATTTTGTTTGTCAAACGGCACAATGTTCCATGGTCGTTACTTGCACGAAGAAAGACAGATTATAGGACTGTCTGACATGTTTGCATCGATATTTCTTGAAGAAAATGATTTATTGCTGTTCATTTACTGTGGTGTCGGAAAGTTTGACATTGTCCTCTTTGATAATGGAAAAGTTGAAAAATATCTTCATACCAATCCTAATGTCCCAGGTATATGATTTATATTCTTATCACTACCTATTTTCTTTATTTGCAACAATTTGTGATCTTTTAACGTTTACTTGTAAATCTAAATTTCCTTGAATTTTAATTGTTTGCATATTTTGGAAAAAGAAGGAGGAGTAGTAGAATATATCAATAATGGTGCAACTGACTTGGAAGATACTACTGCAAATCTGATGTCTGATGTTGAAATGAATGGAGAAGAATTGGGAAACAATGATGGAAATGCAATGGTTGGCATTGAAATGAATGATCCAGTAATAGGATTTTCTGCAATCATGACAAAATGTAATGTTAATAACACATCACATGGACCGGTATGATTTACTATTGCAATAAATCAAATTTTTTCAAACAGTTTATATATTTATCAGAGTAGTATTGTATTATTTTTGCCAATTAAGATTAGTTTGTTTGGTGCAGTATATCCCAGATTATGTCAATCCAGAAAACAGAAAATGGATAGCTGGTGAGCATGTTAGCTTTAGAAGTGCAGATCGAGTTTGGAATATTACAGTGGTATACTCCAATGGCCTTGCAAGGTTTTCAGGAGGCTGGAATAGGTTTGCGAGAGATAAAAAGGTTAAAAAAAATGAAACTTTGGTCTTCAATCTGATGGAAGGTGAAGGAGGATTGGTATTCGACATTGTTTTTCCTGGACGTAGTTAAGTGCTATTAGGATTGTTGGAAGAAGAACAAAAAGGAATAGTACTATCTAATATTTAGACGATTTGGTAGAGATAAACTATTAGAAGCTCTTTGTAACTTTTATGACCTTATTGCATTATTATTTAGAACACTGCCTTATCTCACATTCTGGTACATCATCAAGAGTGTTAGTCCTTAGCCTCTTGTTGGGCTGAGAGCTAGTACATTGGATATTATTTATGTCTAGTGATGGATGGGTGTTATCATGTTTGCGATACTACTAATTTGTAGTTTAAGCATTTTGAATGTTGCGAGTACACCTATCACATTTGAATCTGGTTCCAAGGTCTACAACTTCAAGATGACACTTACTGCATGAATTAAAGTACCAAGCAGTTCCTACTTCTAATTTAGAAACAGTAAAACAGCAGAACAACTTCTTCTGCAAATAAAATCTATTGATTAGGAAATGTCTAGTAATATGGATTACTACTTGGTGAACAAATTAACAATGATATAGAGGAATATATGTTAAACCTCAAATTTCACAGCAATGTTGTCATTCAAATCCTTGAGCGAAATCTTCTCATAAGGTAAAACTGTTATCAGCGCACCACTGTTATCAACAACATGTTGAATGGTTTTATATCCTTCTTCTTCCAAACTGAAAATACAGTGTAGATATGCATCAAATAAGCAAGTTATTGTATATGTGTATCAACCTGGATTAAAACAAATAGATGATTAAATACCGCTGCCTCATCTCAATAACAGTCTCATCATTGAGGTTGAAGTAAACTTTTGAAGATGGCAGTGTACTTATTTGAACAGAATCTGTAAACATGTTTGGCGGATGTGATTAATCATTGCAAAAATTAAATATCCAAAACACAGTAAACAAACATGGATTTTAAAATTGGAAATTGAAAAAAAACTAAGAATGGGACATACTTTTATATGTAGCCATCTTTGTACTTGACAGAATTGCAATAACAATTTTGTCATCCTCAACTTTAAAATAGTCCTCATTCACCGAATTGGCAAGTTCTCCCCATACACCAACTCTATGACGATTACTATGTATGTGGAAACATATAACAATAAACATTTAGACAACCAAAGATAAAAATGTAATAATAATAACATGTAAGTAATTCAAAAAAATTAGACAATTCAGCAAACGACATTAACCTTCCATCACATAGTCGGAATCTAACAATATCTTTATCTCCAAACTTGGTAGAAATTTTCCTTACTTGTTCAAATTCCTCAACAACTCCAATTACATCTAAAGACAAAAAAACATAGGTAAGCAAGATATAACATAAATAAAAAAAATTGGTTAAAAAAACCATGGCCAACCTATTGCAAATTCTGGATTTTCATTAGGCTCCAAGCGGCTTGCTTCATTGAAGCAATCACCTAAATCCATGAACTCAAACTTGTGCCTTGGAATCATGAGATCATCCTCACATTTCTCAAAAGTTGTTGCAGCTGTAAATCTTAGGCTATAATCTGTTGACACTGGCTTCAAATTACCAACTGCATCCCTCACGATGAAAGTCTGAACGACATAAACATTTCCTTCAACAACATCAGTGCCAATGGATCTCCATACATCAGCATAAGTGAATCCATGAACATGGGTATTCTAAATGCATTAAAATCAAAAGTAAGAGATCTGTATTCACAGTAGTTCAAAAGAGAAAAGAGAAACATAAAACATATGTTGTACATCATCATCCAAAAGGATAATATTGAACCCTTTGACGGTGGCGCTTTCAGATGACACAGTAGGCCACATTCTCGTAACTCTCGCTTTTATCTTCCAGTCAATCCTAGACTTTTCAATAGCACCAATACGATCAAATATAAGGCCTTCCATTGCTGCAAAAAACTTCTTCTTTAGTTTTGAAATGAAAATTATGTCAAAAAATAAAGATAATGACGAAGTTTTCATGCATTTGAATGATAAAATGTAAAATGCAAAACCAAATTTGTTCATCGTACATTTAATAATATGTTGTGTATTAGAGAACTTACATAGTAATAAGGATGATACTTCTGAACAAAATGTATTGAATATTGTTCGACTATACTCTGACTTTGTTTACTATGTATTTATATAGACTTATTGCGATAGGTATTGTTACATGATTGATGCTTATCAGACTATCAAATCAATTACTGATAATGCAAAAGATACATCATTATTAAAAATCCTAACAGAATTGATAGCTAGTGATTTAAAATTTCAGTTGGTTATTTAACACCCATTAAAGATAGTGGAAGTAAATCTCGGAAATCGTGCAAATGCTAAAACTAACTATAGATACATCCTTAAAATTAGAAATAAAACAAATATGTTTTATTTTGTAGCTGTTGTGCAAATATTTTGTCATTAAAAATCCTAACAGAATTGATAGCTAGTGATTTTAAATTCCAGTTGGTTATTTAACACCCATTAAAGATAATGGGAGTAAATCTTTGAAATCGTGCATCTGCTAAAACTAATTATAGATACATCCTTAAAATTAGAAATAAAACAAATATGTTTTATTTTGTAGCTGTTGTGCAAATATGTTTTTCATTTTGTAATTGGAAATTGAAAATAAAAATAAATTTCAGCGTAAAATAACTCTAACTATTATTCAGTAAATTTATAACTGTAGGTTATAATTTCTTAATTTTTTATATTGAAAATTACTTCATAATTATAATAATTATAAAAAGACATGTATGAATTTATTATGTTAAATAAACAATTAGAAGAATTGTATAATACTAATATTTTAATTAAAAATATAACATGGTTTAAAATTTATAATTTTAATTAGTTTTATTAATTATTATTTAATTATTACTTTTTAATATATACATATATCACTTGCAAAAATATTTAAAACCATTTATTTTGAATATATATTTGTAGCTATGAGAGAAAATTGTAGGCTCATTTGGTATGAAAATATCTAATTAGTGATTTTGTTTTTATTCATATCTCAATTGCAAAATATTACAAATAAATTATTTTGAAAATTTTGAAAAAATATCAAAGTAAAATTAGTAGGCTCAGTTTGTATGAAAATGTGTAATTAGTGATTTTGTTTTTATTCATATCTCAATTGCAAAATATTAAAACAAACTATTTTCTTATATCTAAAATTTGGTTGATTTTTACTAATCAATATTTTAATATAAGTATATGTTTATAATCATATTTTTTCTTTATTTGGACTTGGAGAAGTAGAATATCGGGGCATTTCATGTTTTGCTAAAAACTTGGTATTTATTTCAATTCAGCACAAACTAATAAAATAGATAAAATTGTTGTCCCAATATTTTATATTCACATTAAATTACATGAAATGTAACAACTTCCCACATTGCAAGAATTTACACAATACTTGGCAAATTATAAAAAACCTCCTCAAATACAACATTTGAGGTAATATTAGAGCTACCACCACTTTCATCGTCAATCAGAATGTAAAGTCCTTCCGGAGAAGTAACGCGGGAGATGGCCACATAAAGCTGTCCATGGCAGAATACAGCTCGAGGTAGGTATAAGCCAACAGTATCCAACGATTGGCCTTGACTTTTGTTGATAGTCATGGCAAAACAAAGTTGAATAGGAAACTGAGTTCTTTTAAATTCAAACGGCCATTTAGTATCACTTGGAACCATGTCAATCCGTGGAATAAGGTGCCTAGTGCCTACCTGAGATCCACACAAAATTTCACACTCAATGCTATTCTTCTTACATGCTGTAACAATCATACGTGTCCCGTTACATAATCCCATGATCTGGTTTAAATTTCTCATCAACATAACAACTGTGCCAACTTTGATTTTCAATTCATGTCGAGGAAGACATGGCATGTTAATTGAATTCAAATATTCAACCGGAAAAGCAGCATCAAAATCATTATCTTCACCACCATTATCATCGATGGAATCCTGACTGAGATAGGTATAAACATTACCTGGTAGCTTTTCAAGGATTTGAGAATTAATATCATCAACCACAACATTGGTTGGTGTTAGAATTGCTCTCGATCTTAGATATTCATGAGACCGAAAATTATTCAAGAAATCTGGATAGATTATGTTAATAAGAGTGTGAATGGGATCATTAGCAGAAGTTTTGACAACATACTTATCAGGAACGACAAACTGAGCATCAATCATATCATTGCCATCTTCAATACATTCCACTTTGCCATCTCCGATATCAAGTTGCCATTTACTGAATTCAGATATAATCTTATTTTGCACATCTGAATTACCTGAATGTAAACGCATATTCTGTCGAAGAAGGAAAACTTTGCAGTAATCCCAGAGCTTTGATTTATTCAACGATGCACCAACAATATCAGCTCTGTTACCCTTGGGTAAAACAGGTAAAATTTGCCGAAAATCTCCACCAAATACCACAGTAATGCCACCAAAAGGTTTCCGGCATCTTTCAGGATCAACAGCAGACATTATATCACGTAAACTTCGATCAACAGCTTCAAAAGCATGACGATGTGTCATAGGAGCTTCATCCCAGATTATTAGGCTTGTTTGTTGCATTAATTCAGCCATATCTGTTCCATGCTTTATTCCTGCAGTTGAATACTGGTCCAACTTAAGAGGAATATGAAATCTAGAATGAGCAGTACGACCTCCTGGTAGTAGTGTAGCTGCAATACCAGATCCAGCAACAGGTAGTACAATTTTCCCCTCAGAACGTAAACGGCAACAAAGTGTTTTCCACAAAAATGTTTTCCCACAACCACCACTACCATAAACAAAAAAAAGTCCACCTTTACTCTGATGTACATTCCCAACAACAGCATCATAGACCTCTCTCTGTTCTGTATTAAGACTTTTATGAAAATTGTCATGCTGAGCTTTCATTTGGACTTTGTCATACCCAGTTTCTTCAACAATAAGACGGTTGACATTGTTGCCAAAATATATATCTCCAGGAAATGGCAACATTGGAAAGTCCCACAAGCTCTTGCCAACATCATTCAATAATTTTTCAATTTCTGAGAAAATATGAAAAGCAAGATTATTAAAGGCCCAAAACCATATCAAATTAGAAATGGCTTAAAAAAACGTATATGCATTAAAATTGAGTCATTTGAACAAACCTGCCAAGGCATAATTTTTAATCTCAGAATCAGAAAGAGATATATGTATATTTCCAGTAAGTTTCTTCCGGTTGTAAACAATGTCATCCGACATACTCTGCCAGTGTGAATCCCAAAGAGCAAATGGATCAGAAACAGAACAATAAACCAATATATTAACAAACATTGCACGCAGTTGTTGAGGCATATTGGTTTGTTCATTTTCAGACAATGCTTCATGCCACTGATTGTCATTGTGCAAAAGGCCAAGAGCTCCACATGCTTCTTTAAATGTCGGGTAAACAGTACCTTCCACAGTTCTTAGTTCCCTAAATGATAAAACTCCTTTTCTTCTTAACAAAAGCATACGCAAATATAATAAATCACCACTTGTTGCATGAACTTCTGTTAACCTGCCAACTACATCACCTCTTTGCCTGACTTTCCATTTGCCTGCTTTGGGAACCCAAGTGAACTTGCCGGGAAACTCAGAATATGTAAAATTGCGGGCTTGTGGTAATTCTTTATTAGCAATGAACCAACCTTCCAATTTACTAATTTTTGACTTTGCCTTTTCACAAATTGTTTGCAAATCAGCTGTACTTTGGAAGTTTATATATTTCTGATCAGGAAGATGTAGTGGTAATCGATCAACACTTGGCCAACGGTGGTGAATATCAAAACCAAAAATCCTCCAAGAAGCTTCAGATGCACAAACATATCATCCATCCAAAAAACTTTTAATTTCATCCAAACTTTTAGCTTTGCATTTGGAAATATCATTGGTAGAATTTGCGGCTTTCTTCCTTATCAACATCGTAGCTGTATCATGTCCCTTTAGACAGTACTTGAAAAGGTACTTCAATGATCTTGAACTGTTACATATTTCTAAATTTATATGACACTGAAACCGGATAAGAAGATCTCGATTATATGGGACGACAAACTGATTATCAAGGAGGACACCATTTTTTTTAACAAATCTGCCAGTTTTGCGTCTACGATATACCGGAAAGCCACTATCATCGAGAAAGGTATGACCATTGTATCTGAAAATATAGACAACACCTTGATTAACATATAATTATTTATTATGCATGTGTTGGATTTCCTAAATGATAGAATTGGATATCGATATGCGTACCTCTTGGGGAAATGTCTGTGACATTTCCCTTTAACCATGCATGGAGAGTATGTGCGATCCTTACCACATGGACCATGTACCATGTAATTCTGAACTGCATGATATCCTACTGGATCAGTTTTTTGGTCTGGAATTTCAGCTGAGACCAACCGATCAATTTTATTAATTGTATCTGGTCTATCGTCTGGATGTAACCATATTAACATATGTACATGTGGAAGACCACGCTTTTGAAACTCAATAACATGCATCACTGTTGCCACATAATTCAGAAAAATGTTAAACAAAAACCAATCATTATGAAATTTCCATTTTACCATGATTTAAACTTGATATTTTATTAAAATATACCTCCAATACATCTGCCAAAATAATGCTTTTTCTTGATCAAGTCAATTAGCTGGTCAAGTTTTAGCTTAAACACTCTAGAGACTATATCGGGAGCATCAACAGCATCAACATTGGGCAACAACTCCAACATGCTCTTAATTTCAGGCCACTTAGTATTACATGTCATAGTAAGAAATAGGGATGGATGTCCAATTGCACGACATATTGCCAAAGAGTCTTTGAAGTACTGTGACATGTAGCGTTGAGATCCAGTAAATGAAGCAGGAAGAATTACCGCCTTACCAACATGAGTAGGATCATTATCTCCTTTCCGTAAAGCATCACGTACAGAATGGTAAAGATCAGCTCGAATAGTAGTTTGGTGATTTGCAACCCAATCCAAACGATACTGTTCAATAGCAGTAAATGCATCGACCAAAAATTGTTGCCACAAACGGCCAGCCAAGTGTAAAGTCAGAGCTGCAATTCCAAGTATATTTTCTTCTAAACAAATTAAAAATTTATAACAAAGATGAGACTTTAAAAATAATTTAACTGTGTTTAGTGCATTACCTTCAGAAGTGCGTATCATGACCTTATAACAATAATATTCTCTCATAGAAACTGTTTGACGTTCTTTTGAATCAGGATCCAAGTCTTCAATATCTTCAGATAATTCTTCACGTTTCTTAACATTCTTCAAAGGTATGTGTAAGTGAAAACCTTCATTTCCAGATGGGAATAGTAAAGGATACTGGAATTGCATGTAATGCGGATCCGTCTCATAAATTCTCTGCAAGCCATCCTGTTTTGAGTTGACAACTGTATCTCTGAAACCACCGGTATCTGTATTATGACTAACAATAAATGCTGCAACCTCATTTGATGGAGTAATGTGATTAGGTCTGCCACTTGCAGAATTGGAAGAGATTAATACCAGTTTAAACTCATCAAGCTCACGATTTTCAAAACGGTCTCTAGCCATTCGAAAAGCACGGACCAATTTATTATTTTTGTCTAACATGGCCAAAAGTGCTTCAACAATGTCAGGATCAACAGTGTCGGTATTACCTCCCAAAGCATTAATTCTGTTTTCAACCTCATTTTCCGTGTCATAAATATATAATTGACAAAATTTTGGAGAATCTCCATCCGTTGGAACCAAGCTTCCCAATAAATGATAATTCACCCCAAGCATTTTGAAACAATATGGAACTCTGCCTTTGTTGATTCTATTATCAACTTTGCCACCAGAAGAAGTAAAAGAAAACATGCAATTGTACACCCTTATATGCTGTTTAAAATGCTTAGATTTGTCACCACCAGACAACAATGAAGCAAGTGGTTCGGGAGGCTGGGGTTCTTTGTCAAGTTCAACTTTACCATTTCTACAACATAAGGAGAATGTTGGATATTGTTTCTTTGCCGTTTTGTTGTTACGCTCCTCATTCCACATATGTGCATGACATTTTGTACACTCTTTATTAGGAGCGCCAAGATCCATGTATCCAGACCAAAGATTTAGTTGACCATTCTTTCTTTGTTCATAAATATAATCCATGGCATCGTCATCTGCTCCAAAATGCTGATCATAATACTCTGTGTGTGATTTTAAAAAGTAAGATTAGTATGGTGCTGATATAAGAGAATTCAAAACAATTAGTATTACCTTCAGCATCACTGTCACTATTCAAGTCAGAAGATTCATTAGCTGCTTGATTAAATTCTGAATACAAATTCTTTGACCCATTAGACGATTCAGCCTGATTAGAATTCCTCAAATCAATATTATCATGAACAGAAGATGAATTTGTTTCACGATGAATTTCTGAAGAATTGATAAACATTCCATGTTGGAATATTTTAGATCCGGATGCATCTGACTGGTAATTTTTCATTTTCTTAACATCAGATGTAGGCAACTGAAAACTAATTGTAGAACGCGTAGTAGAATCAAGTTTTTTTTGACCATTAGAATCCACTGTTCAAAAAAAGAAATTGGAAAACCTATATAAATTTTTAGAAAATTATATTATTAAAGCAATGTGATATCACATGTCAAATTATAAGCAATACCTGTAGAATTTAAAGTATTCTGCTGAAACGTGTTCAAATTTAATGATCCCAAAGGAGTTCTACTTCCAACTACATAAAATAACAACATTACATCATAAACCTGAAGATATGTATTCGATTCTTTTATTTGACTATGCCTAAGAAAATGCAGATTTATCAACAATTATCAAGAAACATAAACCTGGTGAATTCTCAGCAATACGATTAAGTGCGTTTGAAGTTAATGTGTGTAGAGCTGATCTACCTCCAACTGCAAAGAAAAAAACATAATCAGTAGTGAATAAAATATAATTAACTGGAAAACGGAAAATATTTTACCAATTGAGGACAATGCAGGACTGGCAGATTTATTAACATTTAGTCCACGATTTCTTTGTTTCGTAGCTGCATCATGAATAAGACATATATTCTATTACTTTGTTTCAATACAAAATAAACAAATCAACATTGATTTGAGATTATAACCTGATGATCCGATGGCAGACTTCGAATTTGAGTTTATATTTGTTTGATGTCCGCTTCCATTAACAACATTGGGGAATTTAGTTCTTGCTGCATTTGTTATAAACTAAATATTATATATCACGAATAATGTGATTATAACTCTAAAATCATTAAAAAAAAATTGCTACTACCTTCAGTTTTATCAACATTGGGTCCTCGTACTCTTCGCTTAACAGCTAACAAAAGAATTAATATTCATGATTATGAATAATATAGGTGAAAATTTTTAAAGTACTGAGTATAAAAAAAATCATTACCACCGGTTGAGGAAGCAGATGCATTAGAATTACTCAGTCCGGTAGTTGAAAGCAGAGTACCACCAACAACTACATCAAATGATTATATAAGGACCATGTAACAATGAAAAATTATACGGCGTATAATCAACATATGCAATTACCTGGTTTAATTTTAGAAAAAGGAGATTCAGATATGTTTGTACTAAGTGTAGAATTAGAGACATTGGGGTCAACATTTTCACCGGATTGAACATGCACACGATTATTAGTTCCACCGTTGTTTGATGTGTTCCTTTTACCAAAGATTGTCTGAACATTCTGACCACGAACCCTACGTTTAATACCTGTTACAAAATCACATATCAAATATCAAAAAATTGAATATAGATAGATAAAACGGAGAACATGTCATGGGAAAGAACCTGATTTCGCACTTTCCGATACTTTTTTGCTTGGAGGAGGATCCATTATTGATTCAAATCGATTTAATCACCACAAACTCAATCTCGACATGTTCTTCTTCAACATATGCTTAAAGATAATTCATAATCTCTGTGTATACATGAACGGATTATGATGCTTAATCAAGGAAAGAATAGATAGATATTGACTATATTTCCATAACAATGTTTGATACACGTCTATCATAAATTCAAAATTCAAAAAATTGCTATGATTAAGGAAAACGTGTGAGTGATTGTGAGTCTGTTATATGGTTTAATGGATCATTAGATGGGTAATATTTTTACCCATTGGGTAAATTTGGTGGATTATCCATGGGTCATAAAAAAAACACTTGAGAGTAGTACATTTTAGAGGAGTTGGGTAAATTTTTTTACCCATTGGGTAAATTTCTAAATGGGTGACTTGATGCATTAAGAATATGTTGATTTATTAAAGCAATAGTAATTAAGGAATATGATTAAATCATATTGCTCGCAAGTAATCCTCGAATGAATATATAGAATTATTTACTAAATAACTCTCTTCTTTAAATGAATATTCAAAATAATATTCATTAATTAAATAAACTCAAATAAATGTTTAAAATAATATTCACTAAATAAATCGAACCTTAAATGAATATTTGAAAATAATATTCATTTAATAAATAATATTCTAAATAAATATTCAAATAATATTCTTTTAGTAATCAAAACTTTAAAGGAATATTCGAAGCAATATTTCTTAAGTAAATAGAGCTTCGAATGAAGATTTTAAAATAATATTCATCAAGTACATAAAATCTTAAATGAATATTCACAATAATATTCATTTAATAAATAAATTTCCAAGAATATTAAAGTAATTACTCATTGAATAATCAAATTCTAAATGAATATTCGAAACTAATATTCCCTTAAGTAATTAAAGCTCGAATGAATATTAAAATAATATTCAGTAAATAATATACGCAAATGAATATTCAAAATAATATTCATATGATACTTCTCGATTGAAATAATATTCAAATAGCATTGCTCGAATAATTTCCAAGTAATCAATACTTTATGGAAATATAAATAATGTTCATAAATAACATTCCTCAAATAAACTGTCACTGGAATCCCTCCGGGTTTCCACGACTATTTCTATATCCCAAAATACCGACTCCCGGTCTTATATTTAAAGAATAAATATCATAAGCCCTTCACTAAGGGTCTTAGCAAAACAATCCTGCTTATAACTGATAATTCATATCTAGTCTATAAGCCAATATCAATTCAGGGAACAAGCATATTAATAGACTTAAAAGTAGGCATGCATGTTATGGCATATGTATACAACAATCATCATATATATTATCACAACAACAGTTCCAAGTGTTGGAAACTTGCCTGGCAATCCTGTAGGGGTAGTGTGCCTCGTGTCAATCTGGTGATCTATAAATAGTCACAATAACCGAGGTCAATCACTTAACACTTTTTAAAAGGCTAAGTATAACTTAACTTAAGTCGAAACACGCTTTCAAATTATCTCGTTATACACCTCTTAGTGTAACTCCATTTTATTATCACTTATGACCCGACATTCGTCCGCTACTAAGACACGTCACTATACTTACACTTGGTATATACTTAAGTCATGTAAGTTTTTAAGGTCGGTCATTTAGGAACCAAGATTATACCTCGAGATTTATCGCCCGTTTTCTAAGTCATTTACCAAAGTCATAACCAAGTATGCTTCTAGGGGTTCGTTCGCGTTTAACCTTGATTCGAACATTTTTATAAAATCGGAAAATGATCCATTCGACATGTAGTTTTCTCTCACACCTTCCTTTTTACCTCTAATATTTAATTATCAAGATTCGCCACTGATTTCGTAGTATTAAAGGAATCCAATTTCAGTTACGAACTTTCGTTTACGGTTTCGAACCACTTTTACGAATTTAAGCATAACTCTTAAACCGTAAGTCCATTTCATACGATCTTTATATCAAAACGAAGCTTATAACATAATCTAGCTTGTCATGGCAGAATACAAAGCTAAACAGTGAGTTAAAGCTACTGTGATGCTCGGATTTTAGGGATTATCGGAAATTCGGCATTACGACGGCTATAAATCGAACGTTTCAAAATTACTATCAACCAAACCAAGCCACACCGGGCATCCATAACACTTATATACATGGTTATTATCTCAAAAAGTCCAGGAGCACCATGCTTTACTACCATATGCATCATATTACATAAATCACTAAACCACTAACTAAACATGCTTATAACATCACCATTAGCATAACTAAACTAAGATCATCAAGAACATGCTAAAAACTCAAAGTGAGATCTAGGGTTTCAAATGGTTATACCTTCCTTGGAGTATGTAGAGACCTTTCTAAGCCTTGTATAGTCCTTGTATACCCTTAACCAAGCTTAGATCATCCAAGAAATCAAGAAAATCAATGTTAGTTTCTAAGAATTACAATTCATCATTACTTTTGTAAAAATCATAAAAACTCGAAAAATAAGAATTTGGCTCTCAAATTTTTACCACATCTTGGCCTCTTCATAAGATTTGTTTTGAGTCCTAGATAATCAAATTTGAAGCTTCCTAGCTATGGTTTTGAGCCCTCTTTCTCCAATGGACAGAAACTGGTCAGATTTGTTTCCCCAACTTTGAGCATGGATTTGACTAGGCTACACTCATTAGAATGCCATGAAATTTTGAGAGAATATTTACCATGGAGTGGACAGCCTTTGGTTAAAATTTGGTGATTTTATCATGGTTATACATGGAGATATGAATGTTTCTTTCTCCCTTGTTTCTGCTGGACAGTTTGGTTGTTCTTGAGAGAATTTGATATTTTGTTGTGTTGGTTGCTTCCAATAATGCATAAAGTGACTTGTTGTAGATAATATCTCTTCCATGCTACTTTATTAAAGTGATGCTGCAAGGAATGATGTCAAATGGAGGGACAAGTGTTGAATTGTTGTGGTGGAAAGGAAATGGATGCTAAGTACTTGTTTGTTTCTAAGTATTCTAGTTAGTAATGCAACTAGCTAGTTCCTAGATATTTTCCTTGATAGCACATGCATGCATCTTGACTCTCTGCTTGCTCTTTTGTCCGGTTATTACTCCTTTTCATTGATCGTTCGGAGGAATATCTCAAGGATTTCTAGTTCGGGTTTTACCGGAAACCTTCTTAATATTTCTACTATAATTCTTAATCCTCCTTTATAATTCTTGCATTTAAATTCCTTAAATTCTCTTAATAAATCCTTGAGTCTTTCAGTGTCCAGGGAAATCTCGGAGAAAATAAAAGTGCTATTTTTCTGAATCCGATATCATTTACATACACTTATTTCGCCCCTGGATCATGAATACGAACTCAGAAATCCATTCTGAATACTTCTATATAGCGCCGTCTAATAATATTCTTATTTTCACCAAAAACACTATTCATTCTTTATTCCATCTTTATTCCTTATATTTATAAAAATGTCCTTGTTCTCTTTCGGGCATTCCTTAACCTTTTTACGGAACCACTGGACTAACAACATATATTGATTTGGATGACACATGAATATCTTCTTCCTCTTTGGAGTGCCATAACTTATTTCTTAGGAGATAGATTATTCTAATCTAGGTTGTCAACCCATTGCATTCTTCATGACATATAATCATTTAAATCTATACCCATTCACATTCATTGTTAATACCTTGTAGTTGGAGTCACTGTTCATTCTTTCATCAATATATAAAAAGTTTTAATTCAATCGAAAAATTCGGGTTCTTACAGTCTCCCCTTCTTAAAAGGATTCCGTCCCGGAATCAGGTAAAAGACAAATGGGGTACTTGTTGGTCATTTCACTTTCCAGTTCCCCGGTCAATCCTTAATCATTCCAATACTCTTATAGCACACCTCACTAGTGCTATAATATATCCTTTTTCATCAATTTTGCTACTTTTCGTACAACACACTATCCGGGTTATGCTCTTACTCAGTCATATACTACTTGCCTTATTGGTATCGGTAGTGACTTTGGTATCACTATCGCGCTGCGAATTTCGGAGATAACCTCACTCGTAAAAATGCAATTCCTGATCGCTTTAATATTCGCAATCTCGATCAATATATAGAATTAGAAGAATTTATTGAGAGATCACTATGATCAATGAACATTTGTCCTATTGCATAGTTAGTACAGAAGGTGGCCAGTCTTTAGTACTTGACAAGCAATTTAGACAAGCTATGGTATCCCACTTAGACTCCTATCACATAGACAGGCAGTCACTTAGTAGTACCTCCCCTCCTTAAAAGGGTTGTTCTTCTCAATTTAGAAGAAGATAAATAAGGGAGAAGAAAAGGAAAGAATTTCAAAGAATTATATATGAAAATTTTCATGATTGTCAAAATATCATACTTAGAATTTACCTCTGAACTATAGAGGTTTATTGGGGAAGAAAGTAATCGTATTCGTATCAAATACTACTTTATCGTAATCTCCTATATCACATGTCCTTGCTGCTCTGTCCATCATTCTATGGACCTATACTCTTGTTCGATATTAGCATTACTTACTTTTCGAAAATCCTTCAACCTCTCAGGTTAAATCTTGGATTTCTCGCTTGACATTATTATTGACATTTCACGCCACGACACTGGCTCTTTCATATTCATAATTCTAACACTACCAAGTTGTCATTCCGAGAGCTCGTTAGGAAAACCCATTCATCAATCCATTCATAACATCTCTTGCTTCACATTCTATAATTATTTCTCCATCTTTTCTTTATCAATCACATCCATCTTATTGTCAAATTCTCATTCACTTCTATTATTTAACCCCAGCGTCATGCCATTATCGAGACACCCATCACCTTTACTTGATAAGGTCACATTTTTTGGGTTAAAATTTCCTTTGTTCAACCATCTAGATTTTCACTCCCTCGATCCATGAGTCTCTTTATTACTCAACTGATCTATTACAAATTTCCTCGAATTTTCCAAACTTGAAAAGGAGCTAATCCTTACGTCATTCATGTTTTCCATTATAGCATTGTGACCAATACTGACACTATCAACTCATACTTTTCTCGCTTCATTATTGGAGCTTCTCATGAGTCCGCATATCTGACTCCCTTATTGAACCTCAACTCTATATTTATCTCTATCAGTCACTTGTCTTCATTTCTACTATAATCAATCTATGACCATCATAGCCTGATTATTTATTTCAAATATCCCGTCATTCAAAAATTAAACCATCCGAAATAAACCTGGATGATTTCTCTAACTTAGATTCAATTCGACATTTCCACAGTTGTTATCACCTAATTTCTCAGAAGGATCACCATCATTTATCGTTTACACAGTGCTTTAATAACTAACATACGGGTTTCATAATCGTCCATTCAAGATCCTCAACAGAATAATCACTATTCCTATCCATAAGGAATGCTTCCTGAACTTGACGTAGATATTATATGAAGTGGATAAAATTGCAGGAAAGCTTCCAGCATCGTAGCTGGAACAGGCTGGTGAGATTATTAATCATATATCTCCAGTAGAAGAGTAGAAGCTTTAGCGGTTTGCTTAATCACCTGCCAACCTCATACTTCTCTATCTTGTTTGCACAGAAGTACACCAACATAAACTTGCTTGTCATTCATCATCATGCTAATTAGCTTGTCAATATCAGTACCAATCTATCTTCTGTATTCAGTCATCCCTTATTACCTCATCTCTCCTTTCTCTTTCTAAAATAAAGGAGAGTCTCTTGGGGAACTTGGTCTGGCCTATCGCAGAACCTTCTAATGTCGGTAATGTGCTGCAAAAAAAAAAATCAGGAATCGAATGTTTACTTAAACTATCCTTATAGTTAATCCTCGTACCATCATCAGGGGAACATGAATTCCTTCATCACATTCTGACCTTCAAGGTCCTTCTTACTATCATTCTATCTCTTTAGTATGAACATATATACTTACTTCCTTATACTTAAAGTGTCGGCCACCTCATTGGCCTTTCCTGAATATAATAATTTCTTGAGATCAATGTTTTTCGGATCTATTCCAACTCAGGATGGAAGCATTTTCCCTTAAATTCTGCCGAATGAGAGAAAACATATATCAGTCTTTTCCAAAAGTCATTGCTTCAACCTTTCTGGTGTGAACTTTACCACAGGTACTCCCAATCATACCTAGGATATTTCCTTACTTAACTCACTTCTTGTTTTAGAATAATCTCAACCTTATTGGTTCAATCTATACTTTTTCATGGTTTCACACATGCTCCATTTGTCCTTATTGTTACTATGTCATACATTCCTTACCAAACTTCCCTTTTTAAGTTCAGAATATTACCTCTTCCCTTATAAGGTTTCTTAGGTCATTCTCATCATTCCTCCTGTATCTTCTGGGTACAGGGTATATCAAACATCATCAATCAATTCTATAACAATTCTGTCTATGTTCTTTTTAAGACTCCTTTCCATAAATCCTTATAGGTTCTTTATACTTTGGTCGATTCAACTTATATCGTCTGATTTCACAATGTCTTTATTTGGGGTGATGTTATCCTTTGTGCATCCCCCAAGGTTCGTCTTAATCTAAGGACATTCTATCCTCAATTCTATTTTCAAGGAATACTTACATCCTGTACTTGGCAATTCAATCATATATCCTTAATAAGGGTCTCTTTTCAATCCCGCTCATCCTGATAATCTATAGGTAGCTTAATGCTAACCTCTTCTTTCAAATGAATGTCAGTCTATATGACCTTCCAAAAGACAACCTATGTCTATCTGTTTCTCTTATAGAACTTGGTAATGGTAGCAAGGATGTTCTGGAAGATATTGGTCGTGTTCAACTTGAATCTCTTAGTGCCTAATGCTCCTCTTGAGGACACTAAGTTTCAGATACATTTATGCCTCATACTGCACCATCTTTGACAATCTTCACAACTCTTCGTTGGTCACTATCCTCAATCCTAATACATTCATGGTATTTATAAAATCCATCATCATGTATCCCAATTCATTTTACATCAAAAGTTCTCGCGGTTGGCGCTTGGTTAGAAGCAACCCCGCTTTGTCCTTTCATTACTGGTCTAGCCACTTGGTAATCCTTTGTGACTTGGCCTCAACTGGCCATACTAAAATATGTAAGTTTAGGAATTGGCTAATAGCATTACTTTTCTAGCAATTGCCGACATAGTACCTTCTTCTTTGATACCTTTTGATCTTCTCAAAACTTTACTCCATATAAGTCTCAATCGACTTCTCGTTACCATGTCCGGTCACCTTTTCCTTTACTTTTATTCTTTCAACTATTCTTATCAATTTCACGTGCCACAAAAGCTTAACACTTCTGGCATAACAACCTTTTCATTTAAGTCAATCCCGGAATTTCTCAGTCCGGCTTGTTTCTTAATTACATTTCCCTTTTTCCGTCAAATCTCAACTTCATAATTTTATCCCTACATTCAACTGTAATAATCGGGGTCTGTCTACCAACCTGTATAGGGGCTACCTTACCCCATCCACAGGGTTCGCTCCAATTTCCACTCTTTCCGGTGACGTCTTCTGATAATCAGAAAGATAAGGTTTGCCAAATTTGTTGAAGTTCTTCCCAGAATCAAGGAAATTTCAGTCAATCTATCCACCCACTGGTAACATTAAGAAGATCCATTTCGATAACCGAAGAATATTTCTAGGAACATCCAAGCGGGTGGAACCATAAACAGTTATAATAACGAATGATTGACATAAAGTTGGGAGTCTATCCATTGGAAAGGAACTAATTATATACATCCCATAAAAGGAAAATCAAAGTTCCACGCTGAAACATGCCACATCTTCCCGGTACATATTCGTCCTAATAGTCGATACTACCGAATACCAGTCTACCTAACAACTAGTCTCAGAAGGACCACTACCGTCGAAATTAGTCATTACACAAAATTGGCACTATCAAGGCTATCCGAATCTGGTGAACCGTGCTGTCCGAATACATCCGCAATCACCCTACCATGTTGCAAAAGCACAACACCTAAACCTGCATGAGGTGCATCCTAATAAATTTCCAAAAATTTTCCTTCCTCCATTAGATAACGCCAATGCTGGGTCGTCACCAATTTTATCTTTAGCTCCATGGAGATTTCTCCCCATTTATCTTGTACATTCAAACTTTTAGTCTTACAATTAAGTCGGGTTACGGGACTACACTCTTTGTAAAGTCCTGAGCAAATCTTGGGTAATACCTCGTGAATCTTATGAAATTTCTCCCCTTTGCCAGTATGGTTGGCCAATCTCCATTTGAAACTGTCTTTAACTTGGTGGGGTCAATCAATCACTACTTCCTATTGATCATATGTCCTATTATCTGGACTTCATTTTGTCAAAACTCTTACTTCGTGAACATGTCCTACACCTGTTCTTTCAGGTTTCATCTAAAAACATTCTCAATTACATCTCGACCACTGCTCGCCTTACTTAATCCATTTATGATTCAGTGTCAGAATAAACTTAAGGTAACTACCATAATCCATTCAAGGAAAAGAAAGAATTTAATATTCCTTTGAATCACATGCATCTAATGTTTCTGGTTTATCATTCACGGAATTGAGCTAAACTTATACTTGGTTCCTGACGATAGCCTCATTACTAGTTTATCACAGACTCACTGGTCTTCTCCTCTTGTAGGTTCTGAGATCATTGTCTCGCTTACTACTTCCTTAGTTCCTTATATACTTTATCCAATCATACCATCACCTTCTAATGTCTTTATTTTCTAAGTTGATCCATTCATAAAATGAACATTTCCCTGAACCAAACCACCTCATCAATCCCAGTTTGATTTTATAACCTATGAATACTGCCTTCTCATGGAGAATTACCATTAACAATATTCACACTAATCCATTTATCACATGATATGGCACTTGTTGCCTCTATCTCAACTACTCCTGAAGACTCTGCTCCCTGTCCTCTATCTTTGTCTTTGATAATCATGTACCACTCTAACTCCTTTCTCATTAATCTGAAGGTCTCTAAGGATCTTTATCTATCCCCATATAAGACCTCAAGTAATCCTTCCAATTCGTCTTAATTGCTGGTACTTCATCCGGCAGTCTTGCTATGAATCCAATACGCATCTTTATTTCTCTTAATAATATCTCAGTTCTTTACGCTCACTTCTCTGAGTACTGTACATTAACTCTTACAGTCTCTCTGACTGTAGCCCTCATTTCCTTAAGGGTAAACTTCTTATCAGGATTCTCCTCCTTAGCTGGAACCTTTTCCGGGTCCTCAGTAGGGTACTCTATCGAATCCACCATCCGATCGTCAACATATAATCAAACATCATCGTGCTGCTGCTCGTATGCCTCAAGGTTCGTCCTCTTACTAGTCGGTACGAGATCGAGCTTAAGTTACTATCATGATACTTAATAGTTCCCATAAGGGTTTTATATGTCAGTACTACATTAAGTAGTCCGACTATGAACTTGGCAAGAGTTCTTATTATCTTATTGAATTTATTGTTTTAACGTCGCATCATCTCTGGGATTTATAACGTAACTCTCTTATACCATTTCTGTAACACCCCCAGATCCAGGGTCGGGGATCTGGTCGTTACGGTCTCAATATCCATCCATAAAACCAACATAATTTAAATTACAACCTTGTGACCCAAAACAACAGCATAAAACACACCCGTTATAGTCCTAGAGATGAAATCAGAGTAACCATCAATATTATTAAATCATAAGTTTGAGTTCTTACAACCCAAAGAATTACAATTTTATCATTACATGCTCTTTGCCATCCATTGGTATATACCGTATAATAAATACATTTGATATGCAAATGCTAACAACTAGCCTACCAGAAGCTGCATCATCAGCAATGGTAGCTATGACCTCAGCGGTTAATCCTCTGACGGCTGACACCTGCCTATGTTGAGTACGCCTTGCGCGGCCATCTGATCTAGCTATTGTTGTGATATAAATAAATAAAGCAAGGGTGAGCAATAGCCCACCAAAAATATAATTGAACAATGATAATATATACAGTCCAAATATCTTTGAAACCATATGCCATGCATTATCGAACGTCAAGGTAACTCAAAATATATAATTGTTCCGAAGAAATATCTGCTATGTCAAAGATAAGCAAGATATTATCAAATTTTCATAATAGAGGAACTTGCAGGAAGAATATTGCAATTCCAGTTCAAACACTATTCAAACCTGCCAACAATGATAATGTTGCAGGAAATTTTCAACATTGAGAGATGAACTAATACTGGAGTTTGACGCGCCAGGAGACATAGCATTTACACAATGATCAGTCGCATGTTATGCTCCCCACCTCTTGTTCTCTACATGTAGAAGGAAGCACCGACGGATTTACTTGTCTACCGCCCTCTAGAGCCCCCCGGCCAACGGTTGGGCCATTTGCTGGACCGGCGCCACTGGGTCACTTACGCATCTCCTAGTTCATTTCACATCCATAACTTTGAAACATAAAATTCGTCCCCCTTTCCCCAAGTATAACACTTGTTGATAAGACTCCACAAAGTAGTCGTATATAATTGGAAAGGAAAATTCACCAATATTTCCCAAGCTGCTGCTTGTTAATGGATACCAACGTGTTCCATCAATTCTTACCCCTCGAGCGTTGAGGAGGTAACCAAACAGATTCATATCGATGTTTGAAAGAATAAAGATGTGAGTGACAAGATAGTTTAGCAAGTATAGGCCCGGGCAGTCCAATAAATAACATCTCTCAAGTGAGGTCCCCTTATATATGTTTGGAAGTTGAGCGAGTATTTAAATCTTCTTTAAGATAGATTTAAATGGAAATAAAGTTTGGGAACCTCCTCTTGATAAAAATAGTCATAAAATACTCCGAAATATTTTACACCATATCTGAAGGTGAAAGATAATCTTTGAATAATATGAATTATTATAAAAAGAACTTAAAAGAATTTAAATAAATATTCCAAGAATATTTATTAAATCATTAGTAATTAAGGAATATGATTAAATCATAATATTGCTCGTAAGTAATCCTCGAATGAATATATAGAATTATTTACTAAATAACTCTCTTCTTTAAATGATTATTCAAAATAATATTCATTAATTAAATAAACTCAAATAAATGTTTAAAATAATATTCACTAAATAAATCGAACCTTAAATGAATATTTGAAAATAATATTCATTTAATAAATAATATTCTAAATAAATATTCAAATAATATTCTTTTAGTAATCAAAACTTTAAAGGAATATTCGAAGCAATATTTCTTAAGTAAATAGAGCTTCGAATGAAGATTTTAAAATAATATTCATCAAGTACATAAAATCTTAAATGAATATTCACAATAATATTCATTTAATAAATAAATTTCCAAGAATATTAAAGTAATTACTCATTGAATAATCAAATTCTAAATGAATATTCGAAACTAATATTCCCTTAAGTAATTAAAGCTCGAATGAATATTAAAATAATATTCAGTAAATAATATACGCAAATGAATATTCAAAATAATATTCATATGATACTTCTCGATTGAAATAATATTCAAATAGCATTGCTCGAATAATTTCCAAGTAATCAATACTTTATGGAAATATAAATAATGTTCATAAATAACATTCCTCAAATAAACTGTCACTAGAATCCCTCCGGGTTTCCACGACTATCTCTATATCCCAAAATACCGACTCCCGGTCTTATATTTAAAGAATAAATATCATACGCCCTTCACTAAGGGTCTTAGCAAAACAATCCTGCTTATAACTGATAATTCATATCTAGTCTATAAGCCAATATCAATTCAGGGAACAAGCATATTAATAGACTTAAAAGTAGGCATGCATGTTATGGCATATGTATACAACAATCATCATATATATTATCACAACAACAGTTCCAAGTGTTGGAAACTTGCCTGGCAATCCTGTAGGGGTAGTGTGCCTCGTGTCAATCCGGTGATCTATAAATAGTCACAATAACCGAGGTCAATCACTTAACACTTTTTAAAAGGCTAAGTATAACTTAACTTAAGTCGAAACACGCTTTCGAATTATCTCGTTATACACCTCTTAGTGTAACTCCCTTTTATTATCACTTATGACCCGACATTCGTCCGCTACTAAGACACGTCATTATACTTACACTTGGTATATACTTAAATCATGTAAGTTTTTAAGGTCGGTCATTTAGGAACCAAGATTATACCTCGAGATTTATCGCCCGTTTTCTAAGTCATTTACCAAAGTCATAACCAAGTATGCTTCTAGGGGTTTGTTCGCGTTTAACCTTGATTCGAACATTTTTATAAAATCGGAAAATAATCCATTCGACATGTAGTTTTTTCTCACACCTTCCTTTTTACCTCAAATATTTAATTATCAAGATTCGCCACTGAGTTCGTAGTATTAAAGGAATCCAATTTCAGTTACGAACTTTCGTTTACGGTTTCGAACCACTTTTACGAATTTAAGCATAACTCTTAAACCGTAAGTCCATTTCATACGATCTTTATATCAAAACGAAGCTTATAACATTATCTAGCTTGTCATGGCAGAATACAAAGCTAAACAGTGAGTTAAAGCTACTGTGATGTTCTGATTTTAGGGATTATCGGAAATTCGGCATTACGACGGCTATAAATCGAACGTTTCAAAATTACTATCAACCAAACCAAGCCACACCGGTCATCCAAAACACTTATACACATGGTTATTATCTCAAAAAGTCCAGGAGCACCATGCTTTACTACCATATGCATCATATTACATAAATCACTAAACCACTAACTAAGATCATCAAGAACATGCTAAAAACTCAAAGTGCGATCTAGGGTTTCAAATGGTTATACCTTCCTTGGAGTATGTAGAGACCTTTCTAAGCCTTGTATAGTCCTTGTATACCCTTAACCAAGCTTAGATCATCCAAGAAATCAAGAAAATCAAAGTTAGTTTCTAAGAGTTACTATTTATCATTATTTTTGTAAAAATCATAGAAAATCTAAAAATAAGAATTTAGCTCTCAAATTTTACCACATCTTGGCCTCTTCATAAGCTTTGTTTTGAGTCCTAGATCATCAAATTTGAAGCATCCTAGCTATGGTTTTGAGCCCTCTTTCTCCACTGGACAGAAACTAGTCAGATTTGTTTCCCCAACTTTGAGCATGGATTTGACTAGGCTACACTCATTATAATGCCATGAAATTTTGAGCGAATATTGACCATGGAGTGGAGAAGCTTTGGTTAAAATTTGGTGATTTTATCATGGATGTAAATGGAGATATGAATGTTTCTTACTCCCTTGTTTCTGCTGGACAGTTTGGTTGTTCTTGAGAGAATTTGATATTTTGTTGTGTTGGTTGCTTCCAATAATGCATAAAGTGACTTGTTGTAGATAATATCTCCTCAATGCTACTTTATTAAAGTGATGATGCAAGGAATGATGTCAAATGGAGGGACAAGTGTTGAATTGTTGTGGTGGAAAGGAAATGGATGCTAAGTACTTGTTTGTTTCTAAGTATTCTAGTTAGTAATGCAACTAGCTAGTTCCTAGATATTTTCCTTGATAGCACATGCATGCATCTTGACTCTCTGCTTGCTCTTTTGTCCGGTTATTACTCCTTTCCATTGATCGTTCGGAGGAATATCTCAAGGATTTCTAGTTAGGGTTTTACCGGAAACCTTCTTAATATTTCTACTATAATTCTCAATCCTCCTTTATAATTCTTGCATTTAAATTCCTTAAATCCTCTAATAAATCCTTAAGTCTTTCAGCATCCAGGGAAATCTCGGAGAAAATAAAAGTGCTATTTTTCTGAATCCGATATCGTTTACATACACTTATTTCGCCCCTGGATCATGAATACGAACTCAGAAATCCGTTCTAAATACTTCTATATAGCGTCGTCTAATAATATTCTTCTTTTCACCAAAAACACTATTCATTCTTTATTCCATCTTTATTCCTTATATTTATAAAAATGTCCTTGTTCTCTTTCCTGCATTCCTTAACCTTTTTACGGAACCACTGGACTAACAACAGATATTGATTTGGATGACACAAGAATATCTCCTTCCTCTTTGGAGTGCCATAACTTATTTCTTAGGAGATAGATTATTCTAATCTAGGTTGTCAACCCATTGCATTCTTCATGACATATAATCATTTAAATCTATACCCATTCACATTCATTGTTAATACCTTGTAGTCGGAGTCACTGTTCATTCTTTCATCAATATATAAAAAGTTTTAATTCAATCGAAAAATTCGGGTTCTTACAGCCCTGCTCACAGCTCTCCATCTTATGCATCAAAAGGGTTAAGTAATCCATATTCTTCTTCCCCGCCCCCTCGAACATCGGTAAGTTTGCATTAGTTCAGCTAGAGTAATGAACCAAGTACGAATGCTTTCAGTGGTTATCCTAGGTTATAAAGGAGGTTTTTATTTAGGGATAAAAGAAGCAGCAAGGCGTAAGAGCAACTACTTCCCCCTCGTATAGGTCAAATTCACATATGTAAGATAGCTTGAATGAAAGATGGAAGCTAGGTAGGACCAGATTCCATCCCATCGGTTAATCTATCAATAGAGGTAGGAATAAACCAATACTAACTAACCGATACAGGGAGCAAAGGCCCTAGGTATATGGTACGCTTTGTCTCGCGTCTTCACCCGGTGACTGATATATCTATTCATTACTGGGTTATTCCCATGTACTCACTGACGAACTGTACTAACTAGTGGGGTTGGCTATTGAATCAGAAAAAGTAGCAATAGCATTCTCAGGAGCAGTATCGAAGACAAAGTAAAACTTCCCTTGCTCTAAATAATCCTAAGGCTTGCTTGGCATAGTCCGATTTGGTCCCTTAGTGGTAGAACCTGGTGAACCGGACTTTGATAATAAGGCATTCGATGCTCTAGACTTTGCTATATTTGACTTTACTCCCGACGCAGCTCCTTTCCCTCTACTTTGGTGAAGTCGTGCATGAACTTTTGTGCCAGTGCTCCTGGTCTAGACGTTATACGTATAACAGCCAATTAACCTTTGTCACCTGAGAGCCCGTGATTAGATTCTTTTATTTAGAATAGGATTCCCGATTCCTGATCATGGTCGTTCACCCTGAGAATTATTGGATAATATATTTATTGATAAATTTATAAGCATTTTATTATAAAAAAAACCGTAACATGAAATTGCGAACATATTTCAACTCTACGTGCGAATAACATATTTTTAAAAATTCCGTGCACCAATTCATATTACAACTTCATCTTCATGTTTTGTATATATCTTTTCATATAAAAAAAAAATTCTAATTTAATATAAAATATACAAATAAAAAACATATGAAATACTAAATTACATGCGATGCAACGGGAAATTACGAATGCATTGATTTGCCCGAAATCATATAATTAATTTATTATCATTTTTATAATTTTTAATTATAAAAATATTTATATTTTTAATTTTAGAAGTGAAAGCTCACTGGTATCCATGTGGATTATGGAGTACTCACTCCGTCCCATTCATTTGTTTACATTTTTTAAAGAGTTAAGGTGCATATAAAACATAGTTCCGTAACTTATTCTTACAATTTTATGATTTTTACAATTTTATGATTTTGAATAAAAATAAAATATTTATATTTTTACAATTTATATGCATCTTAAAATGCGTGCCAAACACTCTATAAAAAACGTAAACAATTGGCTGGGGCCGAGGGAGTATATTATTATCCAAATTTATCATGCCAACCTAAGTTGAAATCCAATTCCCAAGAAAATGATGGAAGAAAAGAAAATCAGTTATGACAATGAGTGACATACATGTATGTATATCTCCAATAACCAGTATTCTAAAAAATTGTTCGATTTTTCAAAAATTATCATTAAATCGTTAAAAAATATTTAATCAATTTAATTTTTAAAATTCGATTTATCGTTATAAAAATTTAAAATATATATTATACTATAAATTAGATTAATTTATTAAATATTATTAAAATATTAAAATTTATCCAATTTTTATTACAATTTATTTTTCTAATTAATTTCAATTTACCAATAAATCACTATTAAATACCTAAATCAATTTATTTCAATTTCCAAAATCTACATGCTAATAATCTTATCTAAAATTAATAAATAGTGAAGGGGAAGAAACAAAAAGAAAAAGTTTTCGGCCCAAGTCATCAGCTGACGTTATCCATCTCTATCCCCCTCCACTTTAATCTAACCTCCTTAATCTTAATCTTAATCAATCTTAATATAAACACACTCTTGTTTTGTCTCCGTATTTAATACGTAGTAATTATGTCCAAAAACAAACATACCCATTTTTGATCAATTCTTGAAACCCCTGATTTATAGTAGTAATCCTCAACTAAACTAAACACTCTCCTACATGACTACATTTATATGCATACATGTTTTATATATAAAGAGAGAATCCATTTAGATAATCTAAATCAGAATAAAAGCTTCTGTTTCATCTGTATCTTGACAATTGGGTATAAAGACAAGTGCTTTATATCATCATTCTTGACCTTTTTTTTTACTAATAAAGTTTCAATCTTTTTTATTTTGGGTGGGTGGGTTTTGATTTAATGGCAGCTGGAGTAGAGATGAATAGTGAGGGTGCTGTCACTACAGCTGCTGGAGATGTTGATTCTCCAAAAAATGAAACTGGGAAAATTTTTACTAGTGATACTAATGTGTCTAATGGTGATGCCAAGATTTCTGATTCGAAATCGGAGTTTAAAATGCAAGATGATTTAGTTGATATGTTCTCTAACTTGAATCCTCTGGCTAAGGAATTCTTTCCTTCTTCGTATTCGACTGATCGGTTTCGAGATCAGTTTGGTGCTGGTACTTTTAGGAATTTGGGGAATGGTGGTCAGCCAAATGACAGAAGGGTATAATTCAAGAAACTGATTTTGATAACTTTAATTTTATGTGTGTGATTTTAATGAAAATGTTTTCTGTTTTATTGATGGCGTTTGGTGATTAGAATTTTTATCATGTTTTCTGTTGTAGATTGCTATAGGTTTTGGTTGTCTTGGACTTGTAATTGTAATTGTGTACTAAGATATTGTGATTGAAGTTCTGGTTTTAAACTTTGTGGTTTATGTAGCTAGAAGCCAGGAAATGAAAATATTTCACCCCCGTATTTAGTTTGTAGAATTTTGGTATTGTTCCTTGTCAGATTGTTGTGCAGTCTCGAAATTGTCTCAGCAGTATGTTCTCTGCATATTAATAGGGAAATCTTAATTGTCTCAGCAGTATGAACCCTATTGCGCTTTAATTGCGCATATAGCCCTAGTTTACAGCTTAGAGAATCTTGGTGGCTATCCCCTTTTCCTGAGTTAACATAGTTGTGAGATGTGAAAGCAATTTCAAATAAAAATTAAAACACTTACTGTATCTTTTTCTCTGTTTCGAAAATTTCCTGCAAAAAAAAAAAAGATTGTAATGTACCTCTTGTAGGGACTGCCACTTTGTGCCTTTGTGTTTTCTCTTCTTCGTCAATGTACCCTGTTTCTTGTTGTTAAAATAATCGTACTGAATAACAATTCTATGCCTCCATGATCTATATTTTTACTATGTTAATGTGAATGATTTCTTTTTACTGAAATTTTGTTTTTTTTTTAAATTTTGTTTTGACAGAGAAGAAATAACTTGAACCAGGGCAGGAAGCGGATGAGCGGGAAAGCTTTTAAGGCTCAAAGAGAAGATAGTATTCGTCGCACAGTTTATGTATCAGACATTGACCATAATGTAAGAGAGGATATTTACATTTATTTAGTCTAGAACTCTTATTTCCACTTGAGAATATGCAGTAATAACCTCTTGAAATCAGGTGACCGAAGAGCGGCTTGCTGCTTTATTTAGTAGCTATGGACAAGTAAGTATATCTATCAAGCTTTTTGATTCACTGTAATCGTTCCTTCAGATGTTCGAATTGTTGCTCAAAATTTTGGGCTACTTAAATATCAAAATAGATTTTTTAATATCAATATTTGCAAGTTTCTTGAATTTTTTCCTATTTATATCCCATAGTGAACTATTGCTAGGTAAAATTGAAATGAATAAGAATCCTCGCTGAATTTATTGTGCTTTGCTTTCCGGTATTTCTAACAATGGTATCCTTGTAGGAATGAACGGCTTTAACTACAAACGGGCTTATGTTAAATTTTCCTTTTAATCATTCTATGCTCTTCTCAAACTTAATGGATTATGTGTTTGGAGAGGACTAGTAACATAACTGCTTTTTGATGTGTTATATTATCATAAACTTATATTAGGTTTTTTTTTTTGGACAAGAGTTTAGATCAAGCATAGATGATACCATCTTCTTACTGCTCCATTATATCCTTATAGAGGATTCTATATTTGTTAAATTAAATGGTAAGATGTTCTTCATTGCATTCGTTATTGCTTATCTAAGTTCTAAAATTTGGTATCCCATGAAGGTTGTTGATTGTCGAATTTGTGGTGATCCGCATTCACGCCTTCGCTTTGCTTTTGTGGAGTTTGGTGATGAGTGTAAGACATTCATTTCAGAAATATTTCATCCATACTTGAAAGTTCTGCAATTTGACATCTGAATTCTGATTGAGATGATTTTAACAGATTCTGCAAGGGCAGCTCTTATCCTGTCTGGAACACTTCTAGGGTTTTCTCCAATTAAGGTCTTACCCTCAAAAACTGCCATCCTTCCTGTGAACCCTACTTTTCTTCCCAAGGTATGAATTATTTATTATCCTTCTTTAGTTTTTTTTCTATCTGTATGATGCCTCTGAGCCACAGCATGGTTCGTTTCCCTTTAAGTCAGTAGTTTTCAGATGATTTACGATTTCCCCATTAAATTGTGGTTGATGCAGTCCGAGGATGAGCGGGAAATGTGTGCAAGGACAGTCTACTGTACAAATATAGATAAGAAGGTTTGTAGATTTATCATTTTGTGTGGTGTAATGTCATGGCATCATCAATGTGTTTAAGTATGAATTGCATTCAAAGCGTGTATGACCAACCTATATGCCAATTAAGCAATTGTAAACAAAGTCCTGTAGGCTGTAGCTGTATCCTTTGTTTACATTAGAATATTAACCATCACTTTTTATTTAGGTTTCTCAAGCCGATGTCAAGATATTCTTTGAAACAAGATGTGGCGAGGTCTACCAGTTCTCTGTATATAAAGCTTTCTGGCTAGTAGTGTTCAAAAAATGACATATTTTGTTGTATGCAGGTTTCACGCCTGAGGCTTCTAGGGGATCAAGTGCATTCAACTCGTATTGCTTTTGTTGAATTTGTTATGGTATGTTTATAGATTCCCTGCGAACAGTATTACAACTGAATTTTAAACTACAATTTGTCTTTGCGAAAGCAGACTCTCCATTCTTAAGAGTGGAGGTGAGGTATGCTTACATCTTGCCCTCTACGAGCTGGATACGCAGGGTGTTTGGTTTGAAATTACTATTTATCAAACCATATCCGTTCTCTTGGAAAACCATAGGCAAGTAGAGAGTGAGACCATAGACATGCTAAAGAGAGACCCGACTCCCGAGCCAAGTAGCTTATAGCAGACCTGTACTATATTATTAGTCATTTATTGTTCGTATACCAATAAATGATACCGCACTTGCTTCTTGCCAATGAGATACGTAGACGGAGAATATTGGATGGTACGAGGCTTTAGCCAGACACTGGTAAGGACTTTAGCATTTACCCCATATATGCAGAGACAATATTGATAAGCTAATATCATTCTGTACTACCAAACAATTGGCCGATTGGGCATCAATTAGGTCTTACTAATCACCAATTTAATGGAATTTCTTCAAGAGCTCTTACAAACTCCCGCTGCCACTCTTTCTTTGATGTCCCTCGCAGACTATCTGTTTAGCACAGATGCAGAGAGACTGGCCCGCTATTGCTCATATTGGCATTATCTGGTGCTTACATTTGTATACTTCCCTTCAAAATTTGATATATATATACCTTATATCTATCAAAGTATGGTCATATTTACAATCTTAAAAATTAAATAAATGCTAGCTTATGTTGCTTTAACACTTGGTCTAAATATCTTTTTAGAGGTTGTGTGTAGATGTTAATTGCTAACAGAAGCTTACCTGAAAAATGAACAGTCACGTTCATCCAGAAGACACTATAACTCTGTTAACAACCCATATCTGAGTCTTCTTCAAATGGTTTTAGATTCAGGTACATTTGAAAACCATTTGGAGACCTACATTTGCAGGTCTCTGAGAGTGGTTTTTTAGGTTTGAAACGCAACAGTTATATATATAGGCAATTGATCAAATAAAAATCAATATTAGAATAGAAACTAAAAATCAGTGATCGTTGTAGTTAGAAGTAGTGATTATTAGCTAATGCATCTATAAATTTGTAATTGTTGCCCCCTCATTTTGTGATCGGTAGTATGTAGTTTAGTGATCACCTGTAATTTAGTAATCAGTTTTATGTACTTTAGTGATCGCGACCAAATTGTTAGCATGCAAATTAAATAATTTTGTAGTCATATTATTTTTATATTTGGTGATTATCAGTTTGTAATTTGGTGATCGTGACAGGTTTATACTTTCTAGCCTAATATTGGTTTCTAATGGAGTAGTGCCCTATATATATATCCTAAATTGCTTATCAAGCTTTCGGTTGTGCGTAAAACTGTAGAACTGATGGTGAAAGTGTGTTTCATTAGTTGTGAGGCAAACTTATATAATTATGAAGAAAACTTTTCAGCAGACCTTGACACGTCTGAGAGTCTAATTACAAATTTGAGGTATACATCAGGAGATCATTATTCATTAATTGGGAAGAGGTATGGCAGCAACTGAGATTAGGATGCTAGTGTTAGATTAAGATGCTAGTGTAGAACTAACAGCTTATAAAACGAGTATTGAGGTTAACAATGTTAGCCACTATAATACTAAGAGGCTTGAATCATGTACCCAGCTCTATACCAATTTCAAGCTGCTATACAAAATGTAGTAGGAACTACATGAAAAATAGAATAGAGGATTGAGTCTGCATGTGAATAGTTCTCTTTAATGGCTTTGAGATTAAATGAAATGGAACACCAGAATATATGAATTCTTAGTTTAGGAAACATGCATGCTGTTGTTTTGTTAGAAATATTGTTCCAAATTTATTATTCACGTTGAAATTTGTTTAAATGGTTTCTTTCACATTTTCAATTATATCCCTTCTCCCTCCTCAAGTACCTCTGTACCATAAATCAAACTGCACTTGTCGAATTCTCCTGGAAAGAGTTGATGAAGTTTGATAGTCCATTGTTCCTGCAATGGGGAAAGCTGGTAAGATCATTTACCTGCCCTTTACACGGTTCTTTCTCTTGGTTTGCAGGCTGAGAGTGCTATTTTGGCCCTAAATTGTTGTGGGCAGGTACTAGGCTCCCAACCCGTCAGGTATTGATTCGCTGCCAGCTGGTAGTTGTTTCTTTTATCTAATTAAACATCTCGATGAGTTATTGAAAATGTTATGTTGGTTAATAGTGCATACATAGGTTAGTTTTATTTTGACAAGAAATGGGATTTACTGAATTTGGCAGGGTGAGTCCCTCAAAGACGCCAGTGAGGCCGCGTGTTCCCAATCCCGGTACGCAGTATTGAGTATTGACCAATATGTTGGAGTAAAGGGATCCATAGAAGGAATGGAATGAAATATGGAGAGAGAAAAGAGAGATTAGTTGTAATGGAAGGTGGTGAAACTTTCTTTGTTTCTGTTATTTGCATAGTACCATACAGTAACTCTTGGTACAACTGAACATCTTGTGTGTAAACCCTGCTTCATTGAAGTTTTTCAAGGGAACATCCCGATGCTGAGATTTTGTTTTTCTCTAACTATTCCTTTACCCTTGCAATATGGAATCTACTTGTGCTAGTTTTAGTTTCCAGCAACTATTTTGTCTTGCTTGTCAGCAAGATTGGCACATGTTTGTTCAGGAGTTTCATAATTCACGGCATCTTAATTCTCTGTCTATTGCCTGTGGGATTTACAGCCATAAAAATAACGTTACTTGGGTCTTTGATGAGAAGTTTTGATCAAAATCTGTTTTGATGAGATTATTGACTAGCTGATAATAAGTTAATAACTTGCGACGATTTGTTATAGGCCAAATGGAACTAGCATATTTGTAATCCACAAATTTGGAATCCGACTCTTGTTAATTACTACTATTGTTTGACAAGTTTAAAAGAAGACTTTAAATTGCATAAGTATAGTACTCCCTCCGTCTCTAAAAACTTTTCCCATTTGAGTTGTACACGTTTGTCAATACACATTTTTTATCGTTAATATCTTCAATTTCGTATTAGTATTAAATATAAAAACTTCATTTTATTAAAGTACTCATAAATACGAATCCAACCAGATCACTCATAACTATATTTGGTCTTATAGATTAGACGTTAATTAGTAATTTGTCTCATATTATGAACAATTCAGACATATGAAATGAGAGAAGCATTATGAGACGGAGGGAGTATCATTTGGCCAACGCCTAGGATTCTTGGTGTCAAATCATGGTTGAGAAAGTTGATTAGTGAGGCTCCCCGAAGTACTCTATGCATTCAAAATTCAATGTTTTGCTGCTTTCGTGATAAAGAAAGGTATATTCTAGAAATATATGACTAACTAGAGCGGGTAATCGTCTTAGATAAAATAATTTACAGAAAATTATATGTAACCAGAAACTATTATTCAAGTATGTTTTGAGTACTGGTTGCTTAATTGTACGAGGGTATCATTTTCAGTTTTATTTTTCTTGATAAAAAATTTATTTATATATTTACTAACCCGATCAATTTGATCCAACCTATCCAAATCGAAATACAGATTGGTTTACAAATTCTATTTTTATGGGTTGGATTAAAAATTTTCTAAACCGATTAAATTGAATTAGGTCATAAAATCCTCCAAATCCGTCCGATCCGTGAGCACCCCTATTGCAGCCCCCCATTCAAACTTTGTATATTAGTCTCCAATTGTTTAAAGAGCTTCTGTTAATCTTAACTTGTCTCTAAAATTTGTTAATTTGACCTTTTATTTGTCAAATTTAGCAATTACAAAACAAGGAAAATAAAAATAAATAGTGAATGAATTTTTAAAAATCTAAATATATTATCTAAAATATTAAATCTTTCATTTGATTGCGGTAGTATTCAAAAAAAATATGCAAAATTAAAAAAAAACTTACTTTTAATTTTCAAATACATATTTATAGTTATCTGTTTGATATTTATTATGGTTTTAATGATTTAAATTATATCCCGTTCTCTTTAACATAGGTGAGTAAACTTTATTTCAGTGATCACTTTGAAATTTAATGTTTATAAGTTTTTCATGCATCACGGATATAAACCTATACAATTGAAATATAGTAATATAAATAACAAAATGATTATAAAATATAGTAATATTTTTTGAAATAATTTAAGATAGAAATTAAAAATTACGGAGTATACCTTATTGAAAAATTAAAATATATATATATATATATATAATTATATATATATGTGTGTGTATAATAATTTTATATTAAAGGAAAATGTCATAATACTGATAGTAGAGATAAAAATCTTAAAAAAAATAATAAAATAAAAAACGACATGTTAAAAATATAAAAAATTAAAATAATTTATAAAAAAAACTGTGCGTTACATGAATATAAAACTGATACAATCTAATTAAATGTAATTTTTTTTGACGTAAAACTGGAAAATTTTATTAACTTAAAAAATTCATCTCAATACAATTTTTGACACTAATAGAAATAGACCACCTATTAAAACTAAGTCAGAAGTGGTCTTCGTAGCCCAACAAGAACCTTCCATGCTAGGCTTTACAATTGGATGACCAAAAACTATTTACGTTCACGAAATTTGAAGTTTTTTAATATGTGATTTGAAGTTTAAAAATTCGATCGTTACAGTATTTATTTAATACTAGCTTAAAACCCGTGTGATGCACGGATTTTTTTTAATATTATGTTAAAATTTTTAATTATTTGAATTAATTTTTTTAAAACATGATTTTTGGAGACTTAAATTTTTAAATGAGATTATATGATGATAATTATATAAATGTTATTCGTGATAATTCTAGAAAATGGGGAAGTTTATTTAAAAATTTAGAAAAGATGATGGATTTTAGTTGAAAAAGATATTCGGTTAATTATAAGTAATTATAAAATTATTTTTTTATTAGATAGAATGCCCATGATATAATTGGAAAAATAGAGGATTTGGTTAGAAAAATTAAAAATGTAACATGTTTTAGGTGAAAAAGGTAATTGATTAGTTTATAGTAATTATAAGTTAATTATGTTATTTTACTAAATAAATTGCTTGTAATGTTTTTAGAAAAAGAGAAATTATTGTTGCCCGTGATATTTCTAGGAAAAGAGGGATTTTAATTATAAAATATAGAAAAAATGATATGTTTTAACTGAAAAAGTTAATCGATTAATTATTAGTATTATCATATTACTATTTTATTTCATATAATAGAACTGCCCTTAATATACTTGAAAAATGAGATATTTTAGTTAGAGAAAATAGAAAAGAAAACGGGAAAATTAAAAAGGTGACATGTTTTAGGTGAAAAAGGTAATTGATTAGTTTATACTAATTATAATTTAATTATGTTCAATTACTAATTAAAATTGCTCCTAGTATTTTTTAGAAAATGAAAAATTAACGTTATCCGTTATATTTCTAGAAAAAAAGGAAATTAATTAGAAAAAAAATAGAAAGATGATATGTTTTAGTTGAAAAGATAATCGATTAATTATTAGTATTGCAGTGCACGGATTTCTTGTATTATGTTATAAATTTTATTTAATATTAAAATTATGTTTTTATATAATCATTATTTTAATAATTTTTTTAATTTTAATTTGTTATAATTTAATATATTTATGTTTACAGATTATAATAATGTTTCCTTATTATAAACAACGTATATGATTTTTAATATATTTGATTAATAATTGAAAATTTTGGTGTGATATTTTCGAGTATATATTAATGATTGTAAGATTTGTTGTAAATTAAAAAGGTAACGTGTTTTAATTAGAAATATTAATGATTGAAAAATATGATACAATTGATCTTTTTAGGTGTTTAAAAAAGGTAATATCATCAACTGAAAGTAAATATGAAAAATGCAATCAACTAATTACCATTTATTATATTATATTGTTATTTATTTTAGGTGTTACATTTTACTTGAAAATTATGGTGTGATATTTTCGGTTATATATTAATGATTGTAAGATTTGTTTTAAATTAAAAAGATAACGTGTTTTAGTTCGAAAGGACATATTAATGATGGAAAGATATGATACGATTGGTGTTTTTAGATGTTTATAAAAGGTAATATCTTGACTACTTACCATTAATTATATTATGTTATTACTTATTTTAGATTGTAAGATCTGTTTTAAATTAAAAAGGTAACGTCTTTTAGACTTTTAGTTCGAAAGGAAATATTAATGATGGAAATATATGATACAATTGATGTTTTAAGTTGTTTATAAAAGTTAGTATCTTGACTAATTATCATTAATTATATTATGTTATTACTTATTTTAGGTGTATTTTTTTTTATAATGAAGGGTAAATAACTAAATTCACGAAGTACCAAAAATAAGTACCAAAAAATAGGTACCAAAAAATAGGTACCAAAATTTTAATGTTTCGACTTTTATATAATAGTATATATTTGTTTTAAATTAAAAGGTAATGTGTTTTAGTTCGAAAGGAAATATTAATGATGGAAAGAAATAATACGATTTACTCCGTCCCTTTGAATTCTTTACGTTTGCGGACCAGTTTCCGGCACGGATTTTAAGGTGCATTTTAAGGATAGTTCTATAACTTATTTTTGATATTTTATTTTTTTGTATAAAAATAGGATTGTTCTACTTTTATACAAAAAAATAAAATATCAAAAATAAGTTATAGAGGTGTATGTTTTTAGGTGTTTATAAAAGGTAATATCTTGACTAATTACCATTAATTATATTATGTTATTACTTATTTTAGATTGTAAGATTTGTTTTAAATTTAAAAGGTAACGTGTTTTAGACTTTTAGTTCGAAAGGAAATATTAATGATGGAAAGATGTGATACGATTGATGTTTTTAGTTGTTTATAAAAGGTAGTATCATGACTAATTACCATTAATTATATTATGTTATTACTTATTTTAGCTTATTTATTTTTTTAATAATGAAGGGTAAGTAAGTAAATTCAAGAAGTACCAAAAAATAGGTACCAAAAAACAGGTACCAAAACTTTTAATGTTTCGGTTTTTATATAATAGTATAGATTTTATTAATAATTGAAAATTGTGGTACGATATTTTCAGATATATATATTAATGATTGTAAGATTAGTTTTAAATCAAAAAGGAAACGTATTTTAATTCGAAAGGAAATATTAATGATTGGAATATATGATAAAAGGTAACATCTTCAACTAAAAGTAAAAATGAAAAAGGCAATCGACTACTTACCATTAATTATATTATGTTAATATTTATTTTAGGTGTTTTAATATATATTTTTCTTTATAATGAAGGGTAAATAAGTAAATTCACGAAGTACCAAAAAATAGGTACAGACAAACTGGTACTAATTTATATAATCATTATTTTTTACATAATTTTTAATTTTAATTAATATAATTTAATATACACATGTTTACGGATTATACGAATGTTTCCTTATTATAAACAAAGTATATTTTTAATATATTTTATTAATAATTGAAAAATATTGTATGATATTTTCGGGTATATATTAATGATTGTAAGATTAGTTTTAAATCAAAAAGGAAACGTATTTTAATTCGAAAGGTAATATTAATGATTGAGAGATATGATAAAAGGTAACATCTTCAACTAAAAGTAAATATGAAAAAGGCAATCCACTAATTACCATTAATTATATTATGTTAAAATTTATTTTAGGTGTTTTAATATATATTTTTCTTTATATTGAAGGGTACATAAGTAAATTCACGAAGTACCAAAAAATTGGTACCAAAAAACAGGTACCAAAACTTTCAATGTTTCGGAATTTATATAATAGTATAGATTTCTCGCAATCATTTTGTCTTAAGTAATCAATTCTATCAAAAATTAATTAATAAATTAATAGAAATTAATGGTTTTATGTGAAATCTGATTCTAGAAATTAAGTAATTATATAATCCTTTCATCTCATTTATTTTTTTGGGTGAAGGCCCTAAATACCCACCTCCCAAAACAATTGGTTCGAAATACCCATATGCATTCAGGATGGCCCTATTTACCCATGCGTGTTCGAATACACATACCAGAAACAAGCATATTTCATAAATTACAATTTGCAATCGTGCACAGCAACATTGGATACACATTTTGAACAAGCATGTCTCAAGATACGCATGTTGAAAATGCGTATGCAAGGTTACTGTTCATCGTCTTCCACCCCCGTCGCCGGTGACTTTTTTGTCAAAAAGATTTGAAAAACCCAAATCGAGATCCACTTTTCGATTGATTTCTCGACATGCTCGTGCACGCCCCTGCGGGGCCAGAAATCAACAAACGATTATGGTGAAATGTAGAGGGAGCTGTGGGCATCATTTTGATGTTCTCAGTTTTTGTGGAGATTGTCGAATTGTCAAGAACGAAGGGTGGCGATTTTTGAGGCGATTTGGAGGTCAGAACACGCCGGAGCTGTTTTGTGGATAATGACGTCATCTGACGTCATCACGCATCTGGGAGATGCGTGACCCCTGTTACGCATTTCTGATATGCGTATCACAGTACACGCATGACAGGGATGCGTATCCCATGGGTAGATCAGGCCAGTAGTTCCGCATCTCAGCATATTGGGCCTTATGTCCCCAAATCTAGGCATTTTGGACATTTTTTCTATTTTTTTACAACAACTAAGCTCACATTTTCATCGATTTTTTAAAATTATCTCCTATCATATCAATCCCTCAGCTAAAAATCTACTTGGCTTTTCAAAATAAAACTTATACATAATATGTAAAAAATTAGTCACTCCAATAGGACAAAACCCTTATCTATAAGAGCATCTCCAATGGGAGATACCTCTTAGGTAAAATTTAAAATTAATTACCATAAATAAGAATTATAAAGAATGTGTAAAAAAATTGTACTCCAATTGGACAAAACCCTTGTCTATAATTATAGATAATCTCTTGATGTTGGTTTGTGTCGTGAATTGCCACATCACTTATTTCTATATTAAAATTATATATTCCATTAATAACAACTTGAAATATTAATAACATACCATTTTTAAAATATAGTCAATCATTATAGTCAATACCCTCGGAACACAATGTCTTACAGGTTCAACAAATTTTACATAATCAATATTTTATGTAATTTAGCCAATCATTTTTAGCTGACACCATTGGAGATGCTCTAACTATAATCATAGATAATCTCTTGATGCTGACTATATTTGTCGAAGCTCTAGAGACCTATAGTAAATTGCTACATCACTTATTTCTATATTAATAATATATTTTATTAATAACAACTTAAAATATTAATAACATACTATTTTAAAATATAGTCAGCCAATACGTTCGAAGCACAATATTTTATAAATTTGACAAATTTTACATAATTAATATTTTATGTAATTTAGCCAATCATTTTAATTAACGCAATTGGAAATACGCTCAAGTGATGTCCTATTTATAAGATTTTAACATAGTGAAACTTTAATTATTGAAAACAAACAGATATTGTAAATGTAAATAAGAAATGTGATAATTAAAAGGGAATGGAACAGAGAGAATACTGTGGGCCTGTTTGTTTCCACTTATTACTGTGAGCTTATGGCTTATAAGCTCATAAGCATTTATGGGGGGTGTTTGACAAAATAAATTTTAGCTCAACTTATAACTTATAAATCCATAAGTTGAATGTTAAGAATCCTTAACTTTCAACTTATAAGTTATAAGTTATAACTTATTCTCGATATACGTAATATATAATATCCTTTAAATCTTCAAAATCATATATCTCTCGATCCATTCATTAGAAAATTGATATGTATATATCAAATTTCCCTATTCATCGAGATCTATCCATTGATATCCATTGTTATATATAAAAAAACAACATTTTGAAAATTATAAAAAAAAGTTAACTTATAAATTCTGATTTATCCAAATTATAAATTATGATTTACCAAACACTCTACTGACTGCTCTACTTATCACTTATACTAGCCTATAACCCGTGCGATGCACGGTTGCTTTTAAATTGTTTAATTATATTTCATTAAAATTTTAAGTTGTATATATGTTTTTATTATTAAAATATTTTTTGAATTTTATAAATTTCATGAAAATAAATGTTATTCTAATTACGTATTTTAATTATTACTTTCAAATACATATGTATATATAAAATATTATATAAAAGTAGTTTTTTTTTTAACATTTTAAATATTTTTATCTTAATATTTTTATTTGATTGTTTATAATTTTAATATTTTCTAATTAAATAGTAATAATATAAATTATAAAAGATAATAAAATATGATTATTGGTTTTTGATATAACTGATAGTTTTTTTTTTTTTTTTTTTTTTGCGAAAGCGAAAACTCGTTTCATTGATTGAAAAGATAGGAAATACATCCCAAAGATAATAAAAGCTTATTATCTAACCGAAAGGTATGCTTAACCAATCCATGACCATTATATCTTTCAAAACTCCAAAATTTCGAAACGATCTTTTCTATTAATTAATTATTTTTTAACTTTTTTTGTGACAAAATTAATTTTAATGCTGATTACAAAAATTGTGCACTGTAACAGACAAACTACTTGACGACTTGTTTGCTGTAGAAAGGACTCTCGTGGGCTTTGCCGTGTGCGTGTGTGTTTTTTTTTTGAATTTTATTAATAATAGAGATTTAACCAAACCAAAGAGTGACCAAAAAAGGAGTACTAAAAAAGAGTGACCAAAAAAAGAGTACCAAACCAAATATACCCTATTTTGCTTATAATAGTATAGTATAGATAGATGACATAAATGTTTATAAACTATAAGCTAATTATTTCAAGATACCCAAAACATACACTATACTTAGCGACTTTGAAATCCATGGATGAAATACCCTTGTAAACCGTAATCAAATTTTGTAATTTAATTTTTGACATCACAGGAATTCAAGATTCCAAACTTGGCGTCTAACTTGTTTTATTATATGAAAAAAAAACATTGACTTAGAAATGTTTGGTCCAACGAGTTGCAAAATTGAATGACAGACAAAGCCTTTTAAACTGACTCAACTCAACTAGTCGTAGAAGATTCAAAACGATGCTGCATGGCATGGCCCCGATCGGAGTTCTTTTTCCGCACTAGCGTGGTTTTGACCTAACCAACAGTCAACTTTTTTCTCTCCCTCAAGTCCTTCACTCCTTCCCCACTCTTTCCCTCCATATCAACACCTATAAAAAATTCCCACTACTATATAACTTCCCATCATAAATCATCAGATTAATTATTTCAATCGTCACAACTTAACTTCTCTAGAACAAACACA
This sequence comes from Kitagawia praeruptora, assembly GCA_037693485.1. NCBI lineage: Eukaryota > Viridiplantae > Streptophyta > Magnoliopsida > Apiales > Apiaceae > Kitagawia > Kitagawia praeruptora. Next base: position 87,402,736 of record CM075350.1, read on the forward strand.
AACATATTCCAATTTTTATAACTTTCCCCACAAACAAACACAATGTCATCAAGTGGGAGGAACAGGAAGCCGGCAGTGAAGGTGGTGATAATCAACACACAGTATGTTGAGACTGACTCGGGGAGTTTTAAGTCTGTGGTGCAGAGACTTACTGGTAAAGATGCAGTTGTACAAGTTCATCAACAGCCACCAGTAGTTGCAGAGTGTGACAAACAAATGAGTGGTACTGGTGAACTGGCCCGTACTAATTCTGTTTTGTTGCGAGGATTGTCGTTCAAAGATTTTGATAACTTCTTGATGGAGCTGCCTTCATCGTTAGATGAAATGTTTCAGATGATTATGGATTAGCATTTCATTCTTCTTCTTCTTGTGCTAGTCTTGTTAGATATGATTTTCGATGTAATGTTGGCTGTTTTACAATTTTTGACTGATATATAGTAACCGGATATTAGCATGAAAAACTTGGTTTCATGTTTTAATAAATAACAGTCCATCGCAGATTATAAGTAAATACGATCGAGTTGTATCAAGTCGTATTATATTAAAATTAAAGAGCCACCATCATGTCTTACAAGAGCTCACTGGGGCTGGTCCGGCTGGAGCAAAACAGAGCAAGCATTATATTAAAATTACTTATAAGCTCTGAACGGATTTAAACAAAGCTGAAATGTAGTAAACAATTTGAGGGAGGCTTATCACTTATGATCAAAGGCTCAATCTTGCGGGAAAACGCCACAACTTAGTAACCCACTCATCAGCATTTCCGTACCATCATAACAGACGACGAGGCAATTATTTGCATGTGTCTTCATTCTTAACTCATAAGTATTACTCCCTCCGTCCCTCATGGTTGTTTACACGAGGGATGGACACGGAGACCAAGAAAATATGTAAAAAATGATTAAAGTTAGATGAAAAGGAGGTAAAGTGGTGGAACATATTAATATTTAATTATAGATTTGAGATAGTGGAGGAAAGTAGTGGGTGTAATAGTGTTTTTTATTGTTAAAATATATGAGATAGTGGGTGTAACAGTGGGAGAAACTTACTATTTTTGGAAAGTAAAAAAATGAGAAGGATACCCAAAATAGTAACTGTAAAGAAATGAGAGGGACAAAGGGAGTACATGTCTTCTACTTTTTTCTTACGATCAAGTTCAGATAAATATGATAGAAGTATGATTATAAACAAAATGTTAGTCTCGTTAATGTTAATACAACCATGGTTTAATTCGGTGATCATAACATATCCAACCAGACTCAATCCTAGCTATACTTTTATACAAGCATATAAACAGTGTTATACCCGAAAATAGCCTCATCTATTTTTGGGTTCGCTGTGGAGATCTCGCCCCTTTAAATAGCTAGGCCCAATACTCTGGTAACTCACCCCATGGTGATTGAATTATAGAAATTGAAGATTATGGACTATTGGATCCTTGAACTAACATGATTAAGGGACAGTTCTCGTCCTTCTATGGAGACCTCGCCCTTCTACAAAAGCATCGTCCTTAGGCAATCTCAGGACTGCCAAATAAGCTATTTTATCTCTGTGGCCCAAGGTGAGTGTTGACCTCGATAATCTCGGATCGGTAGCTTAGCCATTACGCTCCGAGAAAGTAGCTGGGCTTTAGGGTCTGTAATAATTGTCAAAGGCGGTGGCCTCAATCCAATGGGCTTCCTAAATAAGGAAACCAAGCCCATTACGATTACTTGCTCCCCAAGAACTACGTTTGGCTTGATCCCTATAAATAAGGGTACGTAGGCACATTGTATGGTACGATGCAAACCTTTGCGAAAAAGAGAGAATTCAATATTCGATCTAAATTGCAATAATCACATCATACAATCTCAGCCATCCCTAAATCACAAACCCTAACCCTAAACGTCCTACGCCGTTCGCGGTCGTTAACCACCACTACAATTCCAGCAACCCTCCCCGAATTTGTTTTCCCAAATTCCTCCGTTAACAAATGGCGCTAGAAGGAGGGGCCTTTGACATCTCAGGAGGAAGGATGTCGCAGTCTAATCGAGAACGTGTTGATGATCGTCGCGTGGAGGAGATTAGGACCACGGGAAATCTCCCACCACCCCCGCCAAGAAACTCCATCGCAAGGAACTCTGCTTCAAGGAACTCTGACCGTTTGCTTCCCAGGGATTTCAACAGGAGATCTGTTACCCCTAGAGTCCCTGACGGACGGTCAATCCCACAGATCGGGGGGGATCCTCCTGTTTTGATGAGTAACACCGAGCTTCTGAACCAAATTACTTACATGGGTAATACTATCACACGGTTGGGGGCTAGAATGGATGCTATGGAGAGAGAAAGACAGTTTCTTGCTGGGGCCCGTCTGAATCATACCGGACGTCGCTCGCCACCTAGGGAGAGGGAGAGAGTTTATGAGACACCCGGAGGAAATCAGCGTGTCAATAGAGAGTCTATTCTGAACCATCGGGGTGATTCTCGCAGGGAGATTCCTTTTGATAGGGACATTCAAATCGTGGGGGAGTCTAGACCAAATCCAAGGTTCCAGGCTGTCACTCCAAGAGCTCTGACGTATGGAGAGCCCGATGTCGAGTTTCCCCCGGATAGGGAGGTTTCTCGAAATTTGGATCGCACCCGGTCTTCGCCTGGAAGGATGCATGAGGGACGAGTCCCGCAGTTGGAAAGAGCTTGGGTTGGAAGCCAAGGGATGATGGATCGGGAGAGAATTGATAGAAGGAATCACATCGCACAGGAGGGCGAGTTCTCTGGCTCTAGGTTGTTGAGAGCGAATGGTGAGGATGAAGTCCTTGATGCAATCCCCTTGCAGGTGGTCCGAGCAGGCGATCCAATTCCTCAGATAAGGAGTCCGAATCACTACAGTCTCGGGTATGGAGAAAGGAGAGCGTATGCTGACCTCCTCAATCGTACAAAGGGGGGACAGAGTGGATATGGTATACCACGCCTGGAGAATGCTTCTGTAGGAGATCGGTATCGGTTCGAGGAAGTGATGAATCGACAGCGGCAATTAGTACTTCCAAACGCACCCCGTAGGGTTATTGGAATTGAAGACTTAGACCTAGACGCTTTAAGGAGGTTGTTGGCACAATCTCAAGGTCAGGCAAGTGCTATGTTTGAACCGGCTCCATCTCCCTTTTCACCAGCGGTACGAGATGCGCCTCTTCCTCCGTCTTTTCGAGGGGTAGGAGATCTCAGGTTTACGGGAAGTTCGGACCCGGCAGAGTATATCGCAAGATTCAACACCGAGATGGAACTCTACCAAGTGGAAGACTTGACGAAGTGCAGATTACTTGCTTCGACTCTTCGAGGGAATGCTCATTAGTGGTTTCAGAAGTTGGGACCATCCTCCTTTACCTCTTGGGACCAAATGCGCAGGATGTTTCTGATTCAGTTTCAATCATCTATCGTCTATGCTCCTCCTGTCACAACCTTAGCCAATATAAAGCAAAGGGAAGGGGAGACTCTTCAATCTTATTTCAGAAGGTTTATTGCGGAGGTTCCTACTGTTCGAGGGGCTTCAGATGAAACCATCAAAAATTTCCTCATTACCGGGGCTAGAGTGAATTCAGACTTCTGGAAGGAGCTTCAATGGAAAGAACCCCCTACTCTCGCTGATCTTTATGCATAGGCCGAACCCTTTAAGAGGGAGGAGGAAGCTTTGAAGAGAAGTGATTATACAGACAACAGTCGTAGGGGCAAGCGCAAAGATAGGTCACCTAGCCCGAAGGGGGACAGAACTAAGATGGGCAGGGGAGATGTCAATGTCGTGGATACCTGGTGTAAGAACCCAGATTTTTGGTAGAATTTAAAACTTTTATTATGTAATAATGTGGGAATGAAAAGTGGTTATGACTGCGATGTAACGAAGATCTATTAAATGAATGGAACGGATTTGAATTCAATTATTTATATGTCATGCAGAATACTTTTGGTTGACGGCATAGATAAGAATAATCTATCTCCTAAGAATATAAGTATATTACTTCAAGTAAGATTATTCTTATGTCATCCAAATCAATAGCTATTATAAGTCCAGCGGTTTCGTAAAAAGGTTAAGAAGCACTCGAGAGTGAACCAGGTTCATTTTCCTAATTATAGGAATTAAATAAAAATAAGTGATGAATAGTGATTTTGGTGGAATTTGGAATATTATTATAATAATGATATACCCGGTATTCGGAACGGATTTCTGAGTTCGTATTAGTGATCCAGGAAGAAAATAAGTGTATGTAAAAGCTGTCGGATTCAGAAAAAGAGCACTTGTATTTTCTCCGAGAATTCCCTGGACACTGCAAGACATAAGGAATTATAAAAGGGATTTAAGGAATTTAAATTCGAAAAGTATTAAGTAAGATGAAGAATAGTATTATAAATATTAAGAAGGTTTTCGGTAAAACCCTAACTAGAAACGAATGAGTTATTCCTACGAACGATCAATCGAATCGAGCAATAACCGGACAAAAGAGCAAGCAGAAAGCAAGATGCATGCATGTGCAAGAAAGGAAAATATCTAGGGACCAAACTAGTTAGCAAGTAACTAGCATGTTTAGAGATTAAACTAAGTACTTAGCATCCTTTCTCATCCAACCACACAAAATCAACACATGTCCTCCTAATTGCATCATCCATTGCATAATCACTTTAATAAAGTGGCTTTATGCCAAGATATTATTCTAGCATCAACAATAATTCATTTCATCACAAATCAACCAAGAGACAAGCCAAGCAACTCTCCCCCCCCCCCATTTACACTCCATTCGGCATTCCTTTAATTCCAAAACACAAATCAAGCTTCCAACCATCACTTGACCTTGTAATTTTTATGGTGAGTTCCATAATTCATAAAAGTGATCTCCTAAAAATTTCAAAGCCAAACACCTTTGTTTCCATTTTCAAAGAATTCATCCAAGAGGAGGGTGAATAGTGATTCTATGAACTAATCTTGTTTTTTCTTGTTTTTCATGGTTGATTTAGCAAGCTTAAGCACTTCTAAGGACCATACCAAGCATAGTGAGGCTAGATCATACTCCAAGGAAGGTATAACAACTTGAAACCCTAGGCTTTACCTTGAGATTTTGCATGCTCTTGATGGGTTTTAGTATAAGATGTGATATTAGCATGATTATAAGCATGATTGTGATTTAGATTTGATAAATGTTAAAAATAGTTTAGTTGAACGGAAAGGCATTGCTTGGCCTCAGTTCATGGTGATATATCATGTATATGTTGTTTGGGATGGATACCTTGATTATTGGAAGGTTTGGAATTTAGAAATATTCGATTTATAGCCGTCGTAATGCCGAAATTTCGTTAACATTAAGAACACGAATTTAACAGAAGGTATAACTCACTGATTAGCTTCGACTTTTGCCATGATTAGCTAGATTATGTTATGAGCTTCGTTTTGATATAAAGATCGCATGAAACGGACTTACGGCGTAGGAGTTATGATTAAATTCGTAAAAGTGGTTCGGAACCGTAATCAAAAGTTCGTAATTGAAATTGATTCCCTTTAAGGTTGTTTAATCAGTGGCGAATCGTAATAATTAAATAATAAAGACAAAAAGGAAGGTGTGGGAGAAGACCGCATGTCAAATGGATCGTTTTCCGATTTTATAAAAATGTTCGAATCAGGGTTAAGTACGAAAGTACCCCTAAGAGGTATACTTGGTTATAACTTCGGTAAACCACTTAGAAAACGATCGATAAATATCGAGGTCTAATCTTTCGACTTTAAAACTTATACGATTTAAATACTTACCATATGTAAGTGTAATGTCATGCTTTAGTAACGAACAAGTATCGGGTAATACAAGCAATAATAAGAGTGAATTAGAGGGGTATAACGAAACGACTTGAAAACGTGTTTCGATTTAAGTTAAGTTTATACGTAACCTTTTGAAAGGTGTCAAGTGATTAATCCCGAATGCCTTAACTAATTATAGATCATCAGGCTGACCCGGGACACGCTACTACTACCCCTACTCGTACTCGATTTCCAGGCAAGTTTTCGAACCTTTCTTTTTAAGGCTGTTGTTGTGAATATATATATATGTTTCTGTTACAGTACATATGCCATAGCATGCATGCCTACTTTTAAAGTCATATTGTGATACTTGTTCCCTGATTTATTGTTGGCTTATAAGCTAGATTGATATATATCAGTTATAAGCCGGAAATTATTTAGACCCTTAATCGAAGGGCAGTGAATCTCATTCTTTGATTATAGACCGGGAGTCGATATTCCTTGATATATTGATTTTATTTTCAGAAGAAATTATTTAAGTAAATATTTTCCATTTGTTATCTGGCGAATATTGTCGGGATATTCCTTGAGATTATTTGAAAAATATTATTCGGATTATTCATCAGATGTTTATTTATTCGAGGAATATTATATGTTTAATATTCATCTATAGTCGATTAAATATTCGAATATTATTTCGAACTCTCAGTTAAGTTATTTAATTAGAGAATATTCATTCTTATTTACTCGATAAATATTATTTTGAATATTCATTCGAGTTTATTTATTTAATGAATATTATTTTAATATTCATTCGAGTCTTATTTATTTAAATGAATATTATTTCGAATATTCATTCGATCTCTATTTATTTTATAAATATTAGTTGAGCATTGATTCGAACTTCAGTTATTCGATAAATATTATCTTCGACATTCAGTTAAAGTCAATTCTATTATTGAACATGACTTTAAATATTCATTCGATATTCTTTTCTTCGATAATTATTATTAAGTCGAATATTCATTATTTATTCAATGAATATGGTCTCAAATATTCAATCAATAATTACTTCATCAATAAGTATCATTCTTAAGTTGAATATTCATTACTTATTCAATGAATATTATTTCAAATATCCATTTGACGATTATTTCATCAATAAAATACTATTATTATTAATGGGAATATTCATTATTCGTCCAATGAATATTATTCTGAACAGTTATTCAAAGATTATTCCGAGCAACACCTTTCCAATACCCGTGACTCAAGAAATATTCTTGGAATATTTATTTAATTCTTATAACTCGTTTCTAAGATACTTGGTTTCATTCACATAGTATCATCAACCCTCGAATATTATATATAAATTATTTTAGAGTCCTATTATTATTATTATTATTATTATTATTATTATTATTATTATATTATCAAGGAAGGTTCTCAGTAATTCCATTCTTCCTTCGATTCGAATATAAGGGAACCTGACTTGAAGAATGTTATTTATCTTGTGACTGCCCGGTCATAAATTATTCGTTCACTCGCAACTTGGTTGCTATTATTCATGGTATTACGTGTACCCACTCATTATTCGAGGGGTAGGAATGTTGGAACAAGTCATTATCCATTAACAAGCAGCAGCTTGGGAAATATTGGTAAATTTTCCTTTCCATTTAGATATGACTACCTGGTGGAGTCTTATCAACAAGTATTATACTTGGGGAAAGGGGGACAAACTTTACGTTTCAAAGTTATGGATATGGAATGAACTAGGAGACGCGTAAGTGGCCGAGTGGCGCCGGTCCAGCAATAGCCCAACCGTTGGCTTAGGAGTTCCAGAGGGCGGTAAACAAGTAAATCCGTCGGAGCTACCTTCTACATGTAGAGAACGACTGATGAGATGCATGACATACGACTGATCCCCGTAAATGTCAGGGCATCTGGCGCGGCAATGCTCCCGTATTAGTTCATCACTCAATGTTGGAATTTTTCTGCAACACCATCATAGTTGGCAGAGTTGAAAAGCATTTCAAACTGGGATTGCAACATCATTCTTCAAGTTCCTATTTTTATGAAAATGATGCTATCTTGCTTATTTTGGCATAGCATATGCTTCCACAAAATATACATCTATTGAGTTACCTTGTAACTTCATCCTTTATATTAAACTGGCAATATTTTCTCTAATGCATGGCATATGATTTCAAACATATCTTTGAACTGTCTTATATATTACTGCACAGTTATATATTGTTGGTGGGCTGTTGCTCACCCTTGCTTATTTATTATGTCACAACAACAGCTAGGTCACATGGCCCGCGTCAGGCGCACTCGGCGCAAGCAGGTTACCCGCCCCACAGGGCTCCCCGTTGATATCATCGCTGCCATTGCTGAGGTAGCATAGATCAGCAGCCTTTGATTACCAGTCTAATTATATGTATCAATAATGATTAATCAACGGCAAAACTTTTAAACTTATGATGTTATCCTTTTGGCTTGTAATAACTTTTATTCGTAAATCAGTAATGCAAGACTTATTTCAATTTCATCTCTGGGACTATAACTGTGTGTGTGTGAGTGGTTATTATTGTGGGGTCACAACAGGTGATTTATTTATTATGGACTCAAGTTAAGTATTAATCATGGAAAATAAGACCGTAACGACCCGATTCCGGACCCCGGATCTGGGGGTGTTACAGAAATGGTATCAGAGAGAGAGTTATAAATCCCAAGAGATGATGCGACGCTATACAATAATAAATTCACTAAGATAATAAGAACTCTTGCCAAGTTCACGTAAAACCCTTTTGGGAACTTTTAAGTATCATGATAGTAATATAATTCGTCATTGTGTAGGCGAGCGACATCTCGGATCCGGGGGAGTATGAGAGACAGCACGATGATGCGATCCAGGCCGCCGAGGGCTCGGCGATGGTGGATTCAGATGCTGATACTGATGTTGTTGAGTCAGAGGAGGAGGACCCTGAGGTCCAGGTGGATGCTGATACTGATGTCATGGAGTCAGAGGAGGAGGACCCTGAGGAGGTCCAGGTTGATGCTGATACTGATGTTGTTGAGTCAGAGGAGGAGGTCCAGGCCGTAGGGGATGCTGAGTTAGTTGCTGAGGATGTTGATGATGAGGACCCTAAGGAGGACCAGCTTATACCTGAGGGTAGAGAGATTGGGGAGGACTTTTGGGTTGTGACTCAGATTAGGACTTTGGGAGGAGGATACTGACATGACCACGGATCAGGTGGTGCCGGTAGATGAGGGTGATGAGGGAGATATAGATGAGCCAGTAGTTGGTGTTGTAGGGAGTTCTGGACTTCTTGTGCCACTTCTCTCTGATGAGAGAGCCCCTACCCCGCCACCACTACCTATGAGCCCATTGTCAGATGAGTTTGAGGCATTGACCCCAGAGCCACAGCAGGCAGAGGCTGCCCTTCCAGCAGATCCAGCCCCTCCACCCCATGGTCCGACAGGGGACGTCCCAGCATGTTTTCACCACTATGTTGTGGGCAGACTTACTTCTGAGGTAGCCGTGGCTGAGGCCAGGCTGGCAGAGTCCCGCAGAGAGCTAGCCGCAGAGAGAGAGGCCCGGTTGAGGCACCTGGGTGGTAGGCGTGCCAGAGCTAGAGATATGTATAGGCAGGTGACCGGCATAGAGCTGAGGGCCCGTGTGAGGGTGCGACAGTTACCCAGTGATGGGCATGGCATGGTATCCAGGGCTGATGCAGAGGAGATTTTCCGCCTTGCTATGAGGAGGGTTCTAGATTTGGCCCGCCGTCGTGGCTGACTGCAGGGATAGTGATGTATTGGTCTAGTTGTCTAGTCTTGTACGGTCATAGTAGTGCCGATTTTTGGTAGGGGTAGTTTCAGCTTGTAGTTCCCTGTTGCAGACTAGACAGATAGACAGCTTATTTCACTTTTGACTAGTTATTATTCGGATGGTTGTATTTCTTTTAAAACTGTTGTTGTATGTCGGATGTTGTACCGTTTGGTACTTGGTATATATTTATTTCCCTTTTCAGTCATTTCAGTTTTCTTATGACGTGATCACTAGTTTATTATATTATATCTGTCCGTACTGCTTTCGGCTAAAACTGCCATGATATATAGAACTGTGGGATCCTAAATCCATTTATGCATCGATATTGTGAGGAAAACCCTCTGAAATAGGTAAATAAACCTAATGTATATTGTCCAAATTTTCAGTAAAATGCCTCCGAGAAGAATGGGTACTAGGGCTAACCCTCACGAATCTACTGACCAAGAAAGTCACAATCAACATGAGGAAAATTTTGAGTATAATGAAGGACAGGATCAGGACTATAATGAGCAGGAGGATTCCCATTATGGGATGGGGGATGAAACTTTCTATACTGCAGAGTTTGAAGAGGAAATAGAAGAAGGGGAAACTGAAGTCGAACATCAGGGGGAGAACCAGGGCGGAAACCCCATGGGACAATTTATGGATCTGCTCAGGCAGAATTTGAACCAACACCCCCAACCACCCCAAGGAAACAACACCACTGTGGCCAATTCCTTTAGGGCCTTCAAGTCCCTCAAACCCCCAGAGTTTCACGGATCGGCTGACCCCGTAGAGGCAAGGGCCTGGGTCAAAGAAATGGAGAAATCTTTCGAGATTCTGAGTATTGGGGAAGCCCAGAAGACTGTCTTTGCCACCTACTTACTAAAAGGAGAGGCCAACTATTGGTGGGAAGCTAAGAAGAATATGGAGACCGATGCTATTGTAACCTGGGATAGGTTTAAACAATTGTTTCTAGAGAAGTATTTCCCAAAGTTTATGAAAACCCAGATGGAACTTAAGTTTTTGGAACTGAAGCAGAACAATATGACAGTGGCTGATTATGAAGCCAAGTTTACTGAGTTATCACGATTTGTACCAGAGTTTGTGGACACTGAAGAAAAGAAAGCTAACAGGTTTCAGCAAGGGCTGAAGCAGTGGATTCAGAACAGAGTGGCCGTTTTAGAGATTACTGATTATGCCACCTTGGTGCAAAAGGCAACCATTGTGGAAGCAGGGAGCGATCAGATGCAAAGAGAGAGAGAGAAGGGGGGATTAAAAAGAAAGCATGCCAGCATGGGCGGAGGTTCCGCAGGGGGAAGGCCCCCGAATAGGTTCAACCGAGGAGCAGTTTCCCTACCGGGGAGGAATGTTGGGTTTAAACCATCTGGGAGTGCAACTGTGAGCCAGGGCGGCCAACAAGCTGGAGTGTCCCGTTCCCATCATTCCAGACCTCCACTACCAGTATGTGCCACTTGTGGGAAGAGACATTCCGGGGTGTGTACTCAGAAACAGACGGTCTGTTATAAGTGTGGGCGAGCAGGCCACTATGCCCACCAGTGTACCGCGATTGCTCCTACTGCCAGCAAAGGCACCACTTGTTTTCAGTGTGGTCGTCCAGGTCACATGAGGAGGGATTGCCCGATGAACAAACCAGCGGCATCAGGGGCAAGCAAAGCTGCCTCCAACAGGCCACCAACTGCTAGAACTTTTAACATGACAGTACAAGATGCCGTGAGGAACACGGATTTGATAGCAGGTACATTTTCCCTCAATTCAGTCAGTGCAAATGTTTTATTTGATTCTGGGGCAACTAAGTCTTTTATATCTAGAGATTTTGCACATAAATTGAAACTTAAAACTCAACCACTAAGGGAGTCTTTGCAAGTAGAGATAGCTAATCAGGAAGTCGTTCCAGTTAATCAGATTCACTCCGATTGCAAAATAATAATAGGAGGACGATCCTTCTGTGTTGATTTGATCCCTTTTAAGCTAGGGGAATTCGATGTTATTTTGGGAATGGACTGGTTGTCTCGTAATAATGCGCAAATAGATTGTAAAGGGAAAAAGGTTAAGTTGAAAACCCCAGGAAATAAGGAAATAGTGTTTAAAGGGTTACGACAGACCCAGACCATTCTAACCATGGCACAGACCAAGAGACTGCTACGAAAAGGAAACGAAGCTTATTTAGCTTACGTTATCGACACCCAGAAAGAGGCGCCCAAGATACAAGACATTCCGGTGGTTAACGAATTTGAAGATGTGTTTCCTGAAGATCTTCCTGGATTACCACCAGATAGAGTGATTGAGTTTGCTATCGAGTTAGCCCCGGGGACGGCGCCAGTTTCAAAGGCCCCATACCGATTAGCACCAGTGGAAATGAAAGAGCTAGCAAAGCAATTACAGGAATTGTTGGATAAGGGTATGATAAGACCCAGTGTGTCGCCTTGGGGCGCATCAGTATTGTTCGTCAAGAAAAAGGACGGGAGTATGAGGTTATGCATCGACTATCGAGAGTTGAACAAGCTAACAATAAAGAATAAGTACCCGTTGCCCAGAATTGATGATTTGTTTGACCAGCTAAGAGGAGCTGTGTATTTCTCCAAGATTGACTTGAGAACCGGATATCACCAACTAAAGATTAAACCTGAAGATATTCCAAAGACTGCATTCCGTACTAGGTATGGACATTATGAGTTCTTGGTGATGTCATTCGGATTGACCAACGCCCCAGCAGCTTTCATGGATTTAATGAATAGAGTGTTCAAGGAATATTTGGACCAGTTTGTTATAGTCTTTATTGATGATATTTTGATCTACTCAAAGACAGAAGAAGAGCACGCTGAGCATTTGAGGATAACCTTGGAAACACTCCGGAAGGAGCAATTATATGCCAAATTCTCAAAGTGTGAGTTCTGGAAAAATGAAGTACAATTTTTAGGGCACGTAATCAACAAAGAAGGAGTGCTAGTTGACCCCTCCAAGATAGAGGCAGTTTCAAATTGGGAGCGACCAACCACTCCAACAGAGGTAAGGAGTTTCATAGGGTTAGCAGGATATTATAGACGATTTGTTCAAGATTTTGCAAAGATTGCAGCCCCGTTAACTCGACTTACCCGGAAAACTGAGAAATTTGAATGGACTGAAAAATGCGAGAAGAGTTTTCAAGAGCTGAAGAAGAGGTTGGTAACGGCCCCAGTATTGGCGTTGCCTGATGGAAAAGGAGATTTCGTGATTTACAGTGATGCTTCGCATAAAGGATTGGGATGCGTGCTTATGCAGCACGGCAAGGTAATAGCATATGCGTCAAGACAATTGAAGGATTACGAGATCCGATACCCCACCCATGATCTAGAATTAGCAGCAATTGTTTTTGCCTTAAAAATTTGGAGGCACTACTTGTATGGAGAGAAGTGTGAGATTTACACTGACCATAAGAGCCTCAAGTACATTTTTACGCAGAAAGAGCTTAACATGCGCCAGAGAAGATGGCTAGAGCTAATCAAGGATTACGACTGTGAGATTCGTTATCACCCGGGCAAAGCCAATGTGGTGGCTGACGCCCTTAGTAGGAAAGAGAAGCTCAAAATGGTAACTACAAAGGAAGAATTGATAAAAGACTTTGAGAGGCTGGAAATTGAGATTAAGATACCTGAAGAAGGTCAAGAAAAGTTGATGGAAATTCGAATCCAGCCTCTACTGTTGGAAAAGATTAGGTTATGCCAAGAGAAAATGATGGAAGCAGAAAAGAACTCGACAGATGAGTTAATGACTGGGGAAGAAATCAAGTGCGAAAAAGATAAAGGAGGAATCATGAGATATATGTGGAGGATATGGGTCCCAAACGATCAGGAACTCAAGAAAGAAATTCTATATGAGGCACACAACTCAGGATACTCAGTGCACCCCGGTAGCACCAAGATGTATAGAGATTTGAAAGAGTACTATTGGTGGCCCAACATGAAAAAGGACGTGGTAGAATGGGTAAACAAATGCTTGACTTGCCAGAAAGTGAAAGCAGAGCACCAGAGGCCCAGTGGACTTCTGCACCCCTTAGAGATTCCCGAATGGAAATGGGAACATATAGCTATGGACTTCGTAGTAGGTTTGCCAAGGACCAAAGCGAATCATGATGCCATATGGGTGATTATAGACCGACTAACAAAGTCAGCTCACTTCCTACCGATCAACGAAAGGTACACGGTTGATAGGCTTGTAGACCTCTACCTCAAGGAAATAGTGGCGCGACATGGAGTCCCAGTCGCCATAGTATCTGACAGAGATCCCAGATTTAACTCCAGGTTTTGGAGGAGCTTTCAGGAATGTGTGGGAACCAGGCTAAACATGAGTACAGCTTACCATCCCCAGACAGACGGGCAAAGTGAAAGGACCATCCAGACACTAGAAGATATGTTGAGAGTCTGTGCTATAGACTTTAAATGAAATTGGGATGATCACTTGCCATTGATTGAGTTCTCCTACAACAATAGCTTTCATTCAAGCATAGGGATGCCGCCTTACGAGGCCCTTTATGGAAGGAAATGCCGATCTCCCTTATATTGGGATGAAGTTGGAGAGCGAAAGATGCTCGGGCCTGAGATGGTCCAACGGACTAAAGATGCAGTGGATCTAATCAGAGGACGGCTGGTAGCAGCCCAAGACCGACAAAAGAAATATGCCGACTTAGCTCGGAAAGGAAAAGAATATGAGGTGGGAGACCTAGTGTTCTTGAAGGTGTCTCCTTGGAAGGGTTTAATGAGGTTTGGAAAGAAAGGGAAGCTGAGCCCTAGGTATATTGGGCCATTTGAGATCTTAAGACGTATTGGGGAGCTAGCTTATGAACTGGCATTACCCCCAAACCTGCAGCAAGTGCACAATGTGTTCCATGTCTCAATGCTAAGGAAATATAACCCAGATGCCAAGCACATAGTGGAATATGAGCACGTGGACATGCAACCAGATTTGACCTACGTAGAGCAACATGTGGAAATCATAGACAGAAAAGATCAAGTGCTCCGAAACAAGGTCATCAAGCTTGTCAGAGTTTTATGGCAGAACCACAACATAGAAGAATCAACCTGGGAGCTAGAAAGTGCAATGATGGAAAAGTACCCCCATTTATTTTCAAGCTGATTCCGGGACGGAATCCTTTTAAGGAGGGGAGACTGTAAGAACCCAGATTTTTGGTAGAATTTAAAACTTTTATTATGTAATAATGTGGGAATGAAAAGTGGTTATGACTGCGATGTAACGAAGATCTATTAAATGAATGGAACGGATTTGAATTCAATTATTTATATGTCATGCAGAATACTTTTGGTTGACGACATAGATAAGAATGATCTATCTCCTAAGAATATAAGTATATTACTTCAAGTAAGATTATTCTTATGTCATCCAAATCAATAGCTATTATAAGTCCAGCGGTTCCGTAAAAAGGTTAAGAAGCACTCGAGAGTGAACCAGGTTCATTTTCCTAATTATAGGAATTAAATAAAAATAAGTGATGAATAGTGATTTTGGTGGAATTTGGAATATTATTATAATAATGATATACCCGGTATTCGGAACGGATTTCTGAGTTCGTATTAGTGATCCAGGAAGAAAATAAGTGTATGTAAAAGCTGTCGGATTCAGAAAAAGAGCACTTGTATTTTCTCCGAGAATTCCCTGGACACTACAAGACATAAGGAATTATAAAAGGGATTTAAGGAATTTAAATTCGAAAAGTATTAAGTAAGATGAAGAATAGTATTATAAATATTAAGAAGGTTTTCGGTAAAACCCTAACTAGAAACGAATGAGTTATTCCTACGAACGATCAATCAAATCGAGCAATAACCGGACAAAAGAGCAAGCAGAAAGCAAGATGCATGCATGTGCAAGAAAGGAAAATATCTAGGGACCAAACTAGTTAGCAAGTAACTAGCATGTTTAGAGATTAAACTAAGTACTTAGCATCCTTTCTCATCCAACCACACAAAATCAACACATGTCCTCCTAATTGCATCATCCATTGCATAATCACTTTAATAAAGTGGCTTTATGCCAAGATATTATTCTAGCATCAACAATAATTCATTTCATCACAAATCAACCAAGAGACAAGCCAAGCAACTCTCCCCCCCCCCATTTACACTCCATTCGGCATTCCTTTAATTCCAAAACACAAATCAAGCTTCCAACCATCACTTGACCTTGTAATTTTTATGGTGAGTTCCATAATTCATAAAAGTGATCTCCTAAAAATTTCAAAGCCAAACACCTTTGTTTCCATTTTCAAAGAATTCATCCAAGAGGAGGGTGAATAGTGATTCTATGAACTAATCTTGTTTTTTCTTGTTTTTCATGGTTGATTTAGCAAGCTTAAGCACTTCTAAGGACCATACCAAGCATAGTGAGGCTAGATCATACTCCAAGGAAGGTATAACAACTTGAAACCCTAGGCTTTACTGTTACGACCAACTCAACACGCAAGTGCACGTGATCTCAAGTAATACAGATAGCAAATAAGGTTCGTTCCTACAGGGACTCGTTGTATTGTCTAGCTAACTCACTCACCAATGTATGATTGTTTTCCGATGCTAAAACAAATAAATACGTGGATTGTTGTTATCACTAAAATTTATCTAAGAAATATAACTAATTATCAACTACTTAAACTGAGATTTATGTCGAATTACTTATGCAAATAAAACATGGGAATTTAGTTTCTTTAAACAATCCATCTATGGTCTCCAAATCCCTAGCCTTGTTCATGTGATTTATTAACACCTGATCGAACACACAAAACTGATATAAGCCAACTTTCGTTAAACAAATACCATCCTAAACAATATCCACAATAAAGATAGAAATCATTTAGTCTTCCGATTATGCCAAGTCTTCATATGTCTATAAAGAATAAAACATAATGGTTGAGGTGCAAGCATTCAATTGATCACGTAGTCGTCATAAAACGGTTAGAGTTACGACACTAATTACGAATGATAATTTTCACGCATAAACCTACGCTAACATGGCAAGTTCTAAACTCTTGTATTCACTTTCGCTTCAACAAGAATTAACACACAATTACAGGAGTTAGCTACTCTCCTATAACGAATTAAAACAACCATGGTAGGATATCACATCAATCACACTATAGGCATCAAGAAGATTCAACGCATAGAATTCATGAATAAGTCCACTAAACCCCCATGACAACGAATTAGTTCATGATCGAACTAATCATCATCATGGGTACCAATGAAAACATGATAGAAAGAAAATAAATAAAGACTAAGATAAATATCAAGGGTTTTAAAGAATACACCAAAGTCAAGCATCCACAACTAGGAAGAATACAAGAATGAAATGGAAATCTATCTTCTTCCCTTTCTGCTTGTGCTAAAAAACTACGTACATAAAACAAGCTATATCTCTCTAGGGTTTTCTTTTCTTCCCCTATATGGGCCTCCAGGTGCTAGTACAAAAGAATGTTTTTTTATTTATTTTTAAATCACACAAAACAAATCAGGAAACGGGTCAGCCGAGCCGGCGACGCGGCGCCGTCCTCAAGTGCAAACTCGGCGATGCGGCGCCCTAGCTTTTCCCACGGCGACGCGGCGCCCTCTTCTAGTGTAAAACCGGCGACGCGGCGCCCTAGCTACTGTCCAGCACAAAATTTTTCCTTTCCCTGAATTTGACTCCGTTTTGCACTTCGATTGCTATGCTTCGTTCCTCTAACACCTGTGATTGATTTCCCTGCACAATACCCTTAAAAGAGATCAAAAATACCACAACTCAAGTACAAACCATCGTTTTAAGCTAAATGGAAACGTTCTAAGTAGATAAAATACCCACTTATCACACCCCCAAACTTAAACCGATGCTTGTCCTCAAGCATAACAAACAAAATATTTACAACTACCTAGTACCACTTCCGTAGGTGATCACGGTTGCATTTAGCATATGCAACAAGCCCTTTAAACCCCTAGGCAGCCCTAGTGGACGAGTAAGGTCTCGTGAGGGCCTATAGTGAATGTACCCACAAAATCCATCTAATAATGCAACTAACAATGCAACTAACTACATGAATGCAACTATATGAAAATGCAACAATCCCCTTTAAACTGACCAAAACCAACTAGCAACCAGCTGCCTCATAGAATGCAACTAAATCCGAATAGAGCTCGACTAAGCCCCCGTATACTAACAATACATGAACAGAAACGTGTGTGTGTGCAATGCTCATCAGAAATGCTCCCAACACTAGGTCAAAAATCATACCTATCCTTCGCCAAGACAATCACAGGTTTATAAACAGAATAGACTGTAGACACTTCATAACCTAGGAACACCACCATCCTTATTCAAGTTAACCAAGAATTCATGCTTTATTACTACGACACTAAATACTATAAATACTACGCATGCTTATTTAACCGTGCAATGAGTGAGACCCCAAAAGGCTTATACAATAATACCCATGTAGCGAGTGTTAGGTCAGCAGGATCCCAGACTATAAAAGCCTTAGGTCACTAGGACTAAGTCCCCTCGGACTTAATAACTCGAGTATTAAAGAGCTCACTCTGGTTAATTCTGCATTTAAATTATTTACATGACTCTTTTTTTTTTTTTTCTTTCATTTTTTCATTTTTTTCTTCTTTTTTTTTTTTTTTTTATGTATGCAATCTGGAACGAGAATTCTCAATTCCAACCCTAGACTACTCATATAAAAATGAGCCGGCTACTAGCCGTTTGACGCCTAGCCATTATTGACCAAAATTAACACTAGCATGAAATCCTTGGTGTCCCCCAAACTTAGACTTTATTGCTCCTACGTCATCAAGGGAATAACGAAAATTCTAAATATAATCAAGTAATTAAGTCTCAAACATCCAAACAGGCATGACCCTAACCTAGCCCAAAAGCACCTAATGAGACTAGTGAAAAGATTCTGTTTCCGTAACATGCAAGTCAATTCCATGGGAACTATAAATCAACCCTCTATTCATCATTACCACACCCAATTAGACATCTATCTACCAATCAGAATCAGTTCGTCCTAAGGGATCATGAAAAATGCATGCTATGCAATGCAAATGCAACTATATGAACATAAATATCACAATAAACAGAATGTCCTATATGGCATACATAAAAACAAAACAAAAATGCTCTACACTAACATGCAATTATGCTCCTAACATGACATGCAACACATCTAATATACAACTAATACAAATGCACCTTTAATCCCCACCCCCAAACTTAAAAATTGCAATGTCCACATTGAAGGTAAGAATCAAAAGAGTGCAAGGCATACCTACTCGTCGTCCGAAGCACTCCCCTCGGGAGTATCTGGTGGCGGATAGACAGCGCCAGCTCCTGCTCCAAACGGCGGAAAAGCCACATCCACTCCACTAGCACGGAAAGCTGTGCTCAAAGCCTGTGCAAACTGACTAAAATCTGCTGCAAAACCCACCTGCACATCGTGCACTGCGTCAATACGCCTCATCAAACGTCTATACTGCCTCTGATCAATAAAATCTCTAGGCTCCTCGTGCTGCTGCTGCTGCTGCTGCTGCACCACTACATACCCAAGGCCCCAATCATCGGCATAACCACCATCCCACACAGCCAGCCGCTCTATACTCTGATGATCTAGCACTGCCTGTGGCTGCTGCACCGCCTCCGCCTCTGACCAAACAGCACCATGAAAACTAGCCAACCTAGCAATGACCGAACCATAAGGCATCGCCGCAGTAGAACCCCCTTGCATAAACCGCAGAATACCCTGATGGATCAAACTAGCCACATCCACGAACTCTCTACTGCATATAGCATACAACAAAATAGCCCGCTCAACCGTCACCTCACTCGAATGCCTAGTAGGGATGAGGTTGGCACAGATGAACGAGTGCCAAGTACGCCCATATTGATTCAAGGCCTTCGACACAAACGTAGTGGGCTCA
The DNA here is from genome assembly GCA_037693485.1 of Kitagawia praeruptora. Taxonomy (NCBI): domain Eukaryota; kingdom Viridiplantae; phylum Streptophyta; class Magnoliopsida; order Apiales; family Apiaceae; genus Kitagawia; species Kitagawia praeruptora. The sequence continues at coordinate 87,422,255 of CM075350.1, forward strand.
GTAGTGCCCCTACTCAACTTCCATTCGGTACCAGGCACACATAACTGCTGAATAATCATCTGAAGATCCACACCATCACGAGTCTTCCCCGACCAATCCTCTCGAGTCTTATCAATACCCGGAAGCTCAAGAACACGACGAATAGCCCTCGGCCGATAATCCACCCGAACTCCACGAACCCGGCTAATACCATTCTTGTCCACACTAGCATTCGCATAGAACTCGCGAACCACAGACATCGGAACCGGTTCCGGAATCTCACAAACGCGCTCCCAACCTCTCTCTTGAATATTATCCAACATCCTCCCATCATTCATAGTAGGCAAAAGACCCCTCTCCCGAGCAATAGGACACTCCAACAATTCAGTATACCTCTCACTAGCCTCATCCGAGATAAATTGAGGCCCACCATTGCCACTCCCAAAAGATGGAGAAGAAGAAGGTGGATTTCTACCACCACCACCACTTCCACTAGCACCCTCACCGCCACCAATTACCACCCTTTGTCGCTTGGATGCCATTGAATTGAATGGAGGATGTATTTAGAGTGTTTATAGGGGTTAAGATTTGTAAGGAATTGTATGTATAGATGGGAGAATTTTAGGGTTAGAGATTGGGATAAGAGATGGGTTATATTTGGGGGTTGGGATAGGTTTTTATTGTGGGGAAGTGGGTTATATAAATACACAATTACAACATCTATCTATTTTTTTTTTCAACCGGTTTTTTTTTCTGAACAGATGCCACGGCGACGCGGCGCCAGAAATGAACTAAGACACGGCGACGCGGCGCCCAACCTCCTGTTGAAAAATTTTTTCTGTTTTTTTTTTTTTTTTTTTTTTTTTCCTTTTTTTTTTTTTTTTTTTTAATAAATATACTCCTGAGTCTGAATACAACAATACCTATCAAGTGGGTTGCCTCCCACAAAGCGCTCTTTTTACGTCATTAGCTTGACGTAGCTCCATCTCCTTAATTCGCACAAATTAGAACCGCAGTCTCAATTTCGCGATTCACTTTCTCTCCAAAATATGGCTTCAACCGCTGACCATTGACCTTGAATGACTGTTCCGGTAACTTGTCAAAAATCTCCACTGCCCCATGTTGAAAAACTGTTTTGACTGTGAATGGGCCTGACCAACGTGACTTCAACTTCCCAGGAAATAACCGAAGCCGAGAGTTATACAACAAAACCAATTGTCCGGGTACAAACGTCTTAAGAACCAACCGACGATCATGCCACCTTTTGACTTTCTCTTTATAAAGTTTGTTGTTCTCATAAGCTTGCAAACGGAACTCGTCCATTTCATTCAACTGAACCATACGCCTCTCACCTGCTGCTGTAAGATCAAAATTCAGCTTCTTCAATGCCCAATATGCCTTGTGCTCTAACTCAGCTGGAAGATGGCAAGCTTTCCCATATACTAGTTGAAATGGTGACATTCCCAACGGTGTTTTATAGGCTGTCCGATAAGCCCACACTGCTTCATCCAGCTTCAATGCCCAATCCTTCCTAGAAGGACTAACTACCTTCTCAAGAATCCGTTTAATTTCGCGATTAGAGACCTCGGCTTGCCCATTGGTTTGAGGATGATAAGCTGTAGCAACACGATGATTGATGTTATAGCGTGCCATCAGAGATGTAAACTTCCGATTGCAAAAATGCGTACCCTCATCACTGATTATGACTCGTGGAGTGCCAAATCGAGTAAAGATGTTCTTGTGGAGAAAATTAAGCACCACCTTAGCATCATTCGTCGGAAGTGCTTTTACCTCCACCCACTTAGACACATAATCCACGGCCAGAAGAATATATTGATTACCACATGACGGAATGAACGGTCCCATGAAGTCGATTCCCCACACGTCAAAGATCTCTACCTCCATCATGACATTCAGAGGCATCTCGTCCCTACGAGAAATATTACCAACTCGCTGACACCGATCGCACCTCAACACAAACTGATGAGCATCCTTGAATAGAGTTGGCCAATAGAACCCTGCTTGAAGAATACGTGTGGCTGTCTTCTCACCCGCATAATGACCTCCATAAGCTGTAGCATGAAAATCACTTAGAATAGCCTCGGTCTCGCCGTAAGGAACACAACGCCTAATAATCTGATCAGCTCCTTGCTTGAACAAAAACGGTTCATCCCAAATATATTGCTTGACATCGTGCAAAAATTTCTTTCTTTGAGCATGAGAGAGCTCAGGTGGAATGATGTTGCTTACTAGATAATTCACGAAGTCTGCAAACCATGGGTCATCATCTTGCACTTTGAATAATTGCTCATCAGGGAAGAACTCATTAATGACCGTGTTGTCTTTAGGTGACTTACCATGATCTTCCAATCTAGAGAGATGATCCGCTACCTGATTCTCCGTCCCCTTTCTATCTTTGATTTCCACATCGAATTCTTGTAACAGAAGAACCCAACGAATCAATCTTGGCTTAGAATCCTTCTTCGCAAGGAGATAGCGAATGGCAGCATGATCCGTATAAACTGTCACCTTTGTACCAAGCAGATAAGAGCGAAACTTTTCAAACCCGTAGACAATAGCAAGTAGTTCCTTCTCAGTGGTCGTGTAGTTCAACTGAGCATCAGTTAGTGTTTTGCTTGCATAGTAAATAACGTGGAACACTTTTTCTTTCCTTTGGCCTAGAACGGCCCCAAGTGCATAATCGCTGGCATCACACATCAAAGCAAATGGTTGACTCCAATCAGGAGCTGTAATAACTGGAGCAGAAATTAGTTTCTTCTTCAAGATCTCGAACGCATGTGAACAAGCCTCATCAAACTTGAATGGCACATCTTTCTCCAAAAGATTGCATAGCGGCTTAGAAATTTTCGAGAAATCCTTTATGAAGCGCCTGTAGAATCCCGCATGACCAAGAAAGCTGCGAATTCCCTTGACTGAGACAGGAGCAGGAAGGTTCTCAATAGTCTCCACCTTTGCTTTGTCAACTTCCAAACCTTTACACGACACTTTGTGTCCCAGAATGACACCTTCTTGTACCATGAAATGGCACTTTTCCCAATTTAGAACAAGATTCGTCTCCACACAACGTTTTAGAACCAAACTCAAGTTTGCCAAGCACTCATCAAAAGAATCTCCAAAGACTGAGAAGTCGTCCATGAATACTTCCACATTAATTCCAATCATGTCAGAGAAGATGGCCATCATGCACCGTTGAAATGTAGCTGGTGCACCACACAACCCGAAAGAAACACGTCTGAATGCGAATGTACCAAATGGACAAGTGAATGTAGTCTTCTCCTGATCCTCGGGTGCTATGCAAATCTGATTGTAACCAGAATACCCATCAAGCAAGCAATAGTACTGATGTCCAGCCAATCTGTCGAGCATCTGATCAATGAATGGAAGTGGGAAATGATCTTTCCGAGTGGCCTTGTTCAATTTCCGATAATCCATGCAAATCCTCCAACCCGTAACTGTTCGCGTAGGAATGAGCTCGTTCTTCTCATTAGTCACCACTGTCATGCCCCCCTTCTTAGGCACACACTGTACCGGACTCACCCAAGAGCTATCAGAGATCGGGTAGATAATGCCCGCGTCAAGCCATTTGAGAATTTCCTTTTTCACAACTTCTTTCATGACAGGATTTAGTCTCCTTTGATTATCAACTGTAGGATTAGCTCCCTCTACCAAAGGAATTTTGTGCATGCAGTACGACGGACTGATACCCTTGATGTCTGCTATAGTCCACCCAATGGCTGATTTGGAATCCCTTAAGATTCGCAATAGTTTTTCCTCTTCTATTCCTGAAAGCTTAGAAGATATAATAACAGGTAAAGTAGAAGAATCACCAAGATAGGCATACCTTAAATGTTCAGGCAATGGCTTAAGTTCCAATGTAGGTGCTTCCTCGATGGATGGCTTAAGTCTAACATGAGACTTTTTCAATTCTGACAACCCCAATGATTCAAAAGAACTTTGAAACTTCTTCCATGGTGATGCATTAAGATATTGCAATTGTTCTTCATCCTCTTCGGTCTCAACTTCCAAGTCATTAGAAAGAACTCTTTCCAACACATCAGCTTTTATCAAGTGTTGAGTTGCAGAGTTAACCACCTTGTCGCCCATATCAATTTTGAAACACTCTTCATCGTCAGTTGGAAGCTTCATTGCATTGAAAACATTAAAAGTGACGTTTTGATCGTGCACCCTCATAGTGAGTTCCCCCTTTTGGACATCGATAAGAGTTCGGCCCGTTGCCAAGAATGGTCTTCCCAAGATGATAGGGATCTTCTTGTCTTCCTCGAAGTCAAGAATAACAAAGTCGGCTGGAAAGATAAGCTTGTCGACCTTCACCAAAACATCCTCAACTATCCCTCGCGGATAAGTCACAGAACGGTCAGCAAGTTGTAGAGTCATGGTAGTGGGCTTTGGCTCTGGAAGACCAAGTTGCATGAACACTGATAACGGCATGAGATTAATACTTGCACCCAAATCACACAAACATTTGCTGAATGAGATGTCTCCAATAGTGCATGGAATGGTGAAGCTTCCAGGATCCTTCAACTTGGGAGGCAACTTTTGTTGCAAGATGGCACTACATTCCTCCGTCAAGGCAACAGTCTCTAACTCCTCAAGTTTCAATTTCTTCGAGAGAATACCCTTCATGAACTTCGCATAGCTCGGCATTTGCTCAAGAGCCTCCGCGAATGGTATGTTAATCTGTAGCTTCTTGAATACATCCAAGAACTTAGCGAATTGCTTGTCTAACTTTTGCCTTTGAATTCGTTTTGGGAATGGAGGAGGTGGAAACACCTTATCTTCTACTTCTTTTTGAGAATTAACACTCTTGTGAATGAATGGAGTTGAAGGTGTAGCATTAGGAAGCAAATCAGAACCAGAACCGACCTTAACTGAAAAGTCAGATTTTTCCTCCAGAGGGCACGGCGACGCGTCGCCGGTTTTGTACTGTGGGGCGGCGCCGCGGCGCCCTACCTCCTGCTCAGAATTTTCAATTTTTTCCTCAGTTGCTTTTTCTTCGTTCTGACCTTGTAGACTTCTTCCTGATCGTAATGTAATTGCCTGAACTTGTTCCTTTTGATCTTTCTTGCCTGGATTCACCTCTGTGTCACTCGGAAGCGTTCCTGGTTGACGGTTCAACAAGGCATTGGCTAGCTGGCCAATTTGATTCTCTAAAGTTTTCAATGACACCGCCTGACTCTTATACATCATTCGAAGCTCTTCCAACTCCGACTTCTCAGACTGATTCAATGAAGTTCCTTGAGATGGTTGAAACCCCGGTGGATTGAATGGTTGCCTTGGAGCATAAGGTGGTGGTTGATAGTTCTGATTACTTGGCCTTGCATTGAACTGCTGATTATGTGGTTGCTGAGCACCTCCCTGATTGTTGCTCCAACTGAAGTTAGGATGATTCCGATTGTTGGGATGATAAAATTGTGGCACTGGTTGCTGAGGTCTTTGAAAATTACTAACAAATTGTGCGGATTCAGCTGAGATAGCACACATATTTGTGTCATGTGCCCCTGCACACAATTCACACACCATAGCAACCTGGTTAGTACCAAGATTAGAAAGGGAATCTACCTTCATTGTCAACGCTTTGAGTTGGGCAGCAATAGCAGTAGCTGCATCCAAGTCAAGAACTCCGGCCACTTTAGCAGGTGGCAAGCGTTGAGTAGGATTCTGAAACTCAATGGCCGACATCATTTCAATCAGATTATAAGCATCCTCATAGCTTTTTGCCCATAGCGCACCTCCAGAAGCTGCATCTAACATAGGCCGGGACTGAACTCCCAACCCGTTATAGAAATTGCTGATTATCATCCAATCCGGCATTCCATGATGAGGACAACGTGCCAATATCTCCTTGTACCTCTCCCAAGCTTCTCCCAAAGATTCCTGGGAATGCTGAGCAAACTGAGAAATTGCATTCCTATAAGCTGCTGTCTTTGCCATGGAGAAATACTTAGTCAAGAACTTTTGAGCACAATCTGCCCATGTTGTAATAGAGCCTGATGGCATAGAATGTAACCAACTCTTGGCTTTATCCTTAAGAGAGAAGGGAAATAGCCTCAATCTGATTGCGTCATCTGTAACTCCGTTGAATTTGAAGGTATCACAGATCTCAAGGAAGTCCCTAATATGAGCATTGGGATCTTCAGCAGGACTACCCCCAAACTGGACTGTGTTCTGAATCATCTGAATGATGTTTGGCCTTAACTCGAAATTGTTAGACCCTATAGCTGGGCGAACAATACTAGAATGGATGTCCTCCACTTTCGGCTGAGAGAATTCACTCAAAGCCTTCGCTGCTGGTTCTTGATTAGCCATAACTTCCCTTGCTTCAAGATTGTCTTTTAAATCAAAATCAAGTCTTCTCCTAGCTAGTTCTTCTGTACGTGCTAGTTCGTCTCTACGTGCACGAGCTCGTGTACGCATAAACTCTCAACAAGTACCTGAAATTCACCAACAAGAAATTTTATGAAAACGTCCTAGTCACCGAAATTCAATGACCACTGATGGCAAATATTGAAACTAAACAAAATAAAACCGCGTCCCCGGCAGCGGCGCCAAAAACTTGTTACGACCAACTCAACACGCAAGTGCACGTGATCTCAAGTAATACAGATAGCAAATAAGGTTCGTTCCTACAGGGACTCGTTGTATTGTCTAGCTAACTCACTCACCAATGTATGATTGTTTTCCGATGCTAAAACAAATAAATACGTGGATTGTTGTTATCACTAAAATTTATCTAAGAAATATAACTAATTATCAACTACTTAAACTGAGATTTATGTCGAATTACTTATGCAAATAAAACATGGGAATTTAGTTTCTTTAAACAATCCATCTATGGTCTCCAAATCCCTAGCCTTGTTCATGTGATTTATTAACACCTGATCGAACACACAAAACTGATATAAGCCAACTTTCGTTAAACAAATACCATCCTAAACAATATCCACAATAAAGATAGAAATCATTTAGTCTTCCGATTATGCCAAGTCTTCATATGTCTATAAAGAATAAAACATAATGGTTGAGGTGCAAGCATTCAATTGATCACGTAGTCGTCATAAAACGGTTAGAGTTACGAAACTAATTACGAATGATAATTTTCACGCATAAACCTACGCTAACATGGCAAGTTCTAAACTCTTGTATTCACTTTCGCTTCAACAAGAATTAACACACAATTACAGGAGTTAGCTACTCTCCTATAACGAATTAAAACAACCATGGTAGGATATCACATCAATCACACTATAGGCATCAAGAAGATTCAACGCATAGAATTCATGAATAAGTCCACTAAACCCCCATGACAACGAATTAGTTCATGATCGAACTAATCATCATCATGGGTACCAATGAAAACATGATAGAAAGAAAATAAATAAAGACTAAGATAAATATCAAGGGTTTTAAAGAATACACCAAAGTCAAGCATCCACAACTAGGAAGAATACAAGAATGAAATGGAAATCTATCTTCTTCCCTTTCTGCTTGTGCTAAAAAACTACGTACATAAAACAAGCTATATCTCTCTAGGGTTTTCTTTTCTTCCCCTATATGGGCCTCCAGGTGCTAGTACAAAAGAATGTTTTTTTATTTATTTTTAAATCACACAAAACAAATCAGGAAACGGGTCAGCCGAGCCGGCGACGCGGCGCCGTCCTCAAGTGCAAACTCGGCGATGCGGCGCCCTAGCTTTTCCCACGGCGACGCGGCGCCCTCTTCTAGTGTAAAACCGGCGACGCGGCGCCCTAGCTACTGTCCAGCACAAAATTTTTCCTTTCCCTGAATTTGACTCCGTTTTGCACTTCGATTGCTATGCTTCGTTCCTCTAACACCTGTGATTGATTTCCCTGCACAATACCCTTAAAAGAGATCAAAAATACCACAACTCAAGTACAAACCATCGTTTTAAGCTAAATGGAAACGTTCTAAGTAGATAAAATACCCACTTATCATTTACCTTGAGATTTTGCATGCTCTTGATGGGTTTTAGTATAAGATGTGATATTAGCATGATTATAAGCATGATTGTGATTTAGATTTGATAAATGTTAAAAATAGTTTAGTTGAACGGAAAGGCATTGCTTGGCCTCAGTTCATGGTGATATATCATGTATATGTTGTTTGGGATGGATACCTTGATTATTGGAAGGTTTGGAATTTAGAAATATTCGATTTATAGCCGTCGTAATGCCGAAATTTCGTTAACATTAAGAACACGAATTTAACAGAAGGTATAACTCACTGATTAGCTTCGACTTTTGCCATGATTAGCTAGATTATGTTATGAGCTTCGTTTTGATATAAAGATCGCATGAAACGGACTTACGGTTTAGGAGTTATGATTAAATTCGTAAAAGTGGTTCGGAACCGTAATCAAAAGTTCGTAATTGAAATTGATTCCCTTTAAGGTTGTTTAATCAGTGGCGAATCATAATAATTAAATAATAAAGACAAAAAGAAAGGTGTGGGAGAAGACCGCATGTCAAATGGATCGTTTTCCGATTTTATAAAAATGTTCGAATCAGGGTTAAGTACGAAAGTACCCCTAAGAGGTATACTTGGTTATAACTTCGGTAAACCACTTAGAAAACGATCGATAAATATCGAGGTCTAATCTTTCGACTTTAAAACTTATACGATTTAAATACTTACCATATGTAAGTGTAATGTCATGCTTTAGTAACGAACAAGTATCGGGTAATACAAGCAATAATAAGAGTGAATTAGAGGGGTATAACGAAACGACTTGAAAACGTGTTTCGATTTAAGTTAAGTTTATACGTAACCTTTTGAAAGGTGTCAAGTGATTAATCCCGAATGCCTTGACTAATTATAGATCATCAGGCTGACCCGGGACACGCTACTACTACCCCTACTCGTACTCGATTTCCAGGCAAGTTTTCGAACCTTTCTTTTTAAGGCTGTTGTTGTGAATATATATATATATGTTTCTGTTACAGTACATATGCCATAGCATGCATGCCTACTTTTAAAGTCATATTGTGATACTTGTTCCCTGATTTATTGTTGGCTTATAAGCTAGATTGATATATATCAGTTATAAGCCGGAAATTATTTAGACCCTTAATCGAAGGGCAGTGAATCTCATTCTTTGATTATAGACCGGGAGTCGATATTCCTTGATATATTGATTTTATTTTCAGAGGAAAATATTTAAGTAAATATTTTCCATTTGTTATCTGGCGAATATTGTCGGGATATTCCTTGAGATTATTTGATACATATTATTCGGATTATTCATCAGATGTTTATTTATTCGAGGAATATTATATGTTTAATATTCATCTATAGTCGATTAAATATTCGAATATTATTTCGAACTCTCAGTTAAGTTATTTAATTAGAGAATATTCATTCTTATTTACTCGATAAATATTATTTTGAATATTCATTCGAGTTTATTTATTTAATGAATATTATTTTAATATTCATTCGAGTCTTATTTATTTAAATGAATATTATTTCGAATATTCATTCGATCTCTATTTATTTTATAAATATTAGTTGAGCATTGATTCGAACTTCAGTTATTCGATAAATATTATCTTCGACATTCAGTTAAAGTCAATTCTATTATTGAACATGACTTTAAATATTCATTCGATATTCTTTTCTTCGATAATTATTATTAAGTCGAATATTCATTATTTATTCAATGAATATGGTCTCAAATATTCAATCAATAATTACTTCATCAATAAGTATCATTCTTAAGTTGAATATTCATTACTTATTCAATGAATATTATTTCAAATATCCATTTGACGATTATTTCATCAATAAAATACTATTATTATTAATGGGAATATTCATTATTCGTCCAATGAATATTATTCTGAACAGTTATTCAAAGATTATTCCGAGCAACACCTTTCCAATACCCATGACTCAAGAAATATTCTTGGAATATTTATTTAATTCTTATAACTCGTTTCTAAGATACTTGGTTTCATTCACATAGTATCATCAACCCTCGAATATTATATATAAATTATTTTAGAGTCCTATTATTATTATTATTATTATTATATTATCAAGGAAGGTTCTCAGTAATTCCATTCTTCCTTCGATTCGAATATAAGGGAACCTGACTTGAAGAATGTTATTTATCTTGTGACTGCCCGGTCATAAATTATTCGTTCACTCGCAACTTGGTTGCTATTATTCATGGTATTACGTGTACCCACTCATTATTCGAGGGGTAGGAATGTTGGAACAAGTCATTATCCATTAACAAGCAGCAGCTTGGGAAATATTGGTAAATTTTCCTTTCCATTTAGATATGACTACCTGGTGGAGTCTTATCAACAAGTATTATACTTGGGGAAAGGGGGACAAACTTTACGTTTCAAAGTTATGGATATGGAATGAACTAGGAGACGCGTAAGTGGCCGAGTGGCGCCGGTCCAGCAATAGCCCAACCGTTGGCTTAGGAGTTCCAGAGGGCGGTAAACAAGTAAATCCGTCGGAGCTACCTTCTACATGTAGAGAACGACTGATGAGATGCATGACATACGACTGATCCCCGTAAATGTCAGGGCATCTGGCGCGGCAATGCTCCCGTATTAGTTCATCACTCAATGTTGGAATTTTTCTGCAACACCATCATAGTTGGCAGAGTTGAAAAGCATTTCAAACTGGGATTGCAACATCATTCTTCAAGTTCCTATTTTTATGAAAATGATGCTATCTTGCTTATTTTGGCATAGCATATGCTTCCACAAAATATACATCTATTGAGTTACCTTGTAACTTCATCCTTTATATTAAACTGGCAATATTTTCTCTAATGCATGGCATATGATTTCAAACATATCTTTGAACTGTCTTATATATTACTGCACAGTTATATATTGTTGGTGGGCTGTTGCTCACCCTTGCTTATTTATTATGTCACAACAACAGCTAGGTCACATGGCCCGCGTCAGGCGCACTCGGCGCAAGCAGGTTACCCGCCCCGCAGGGCTCCCCGTTGATATCATCGCTGCCATTGCTGAGGTAGCATAGATCAGCAGCCTTTGATTACCAGTCTAATTATATGTATCAATAATGATTAATCAACGGCAAAACTTTTAAACTTATGATGTTATCCTTTTGGCTTGTAATAACTTTTATTCGTAAATCAGTAATGCAAGACTTATTTCAATTTCATCTCTGGGACTATAACTGTGTGTGTGTGAGTGGTTATTATTGTGGGGTCACAACAGGTGATTTATTTATTATGGACTCAAGTTAAGTATTAATCATGGAAAATAAGACCGTAACGACCCGATTCCGGACCCCGGATCTAGGGGTGTTACACCTGGAGATCAGACCGGACACGTTCACCTAGCCCTATGCGTTGTTTGCACTAAATCATGCAAGCGTACGTGGTCACAAGTAATATATGAATAAGTCAAGTTCGTTCCCACAGAGATCTGGTTATGGTTTTAATTCAGTTTTGTACCTATGCAACAATGTATGGTTATTATACACTGCTAAGACAATAACAATTTTGGGTTTATTAAACTAAATTAACTAAGAAACAAATTAACAAAACTAAGAATTAACTAACTAACAAGAATTTAAATCTAATTACTTCTGCAAGATAAACCATGGAATCCTAACTTCATTAAAAACTTCGCTTAGATCTGACGCCTTTAATCACTATATGCAATGGTTATCATATCTGATCGGACAACACGAAAAAAGTACACGCTACCTGTCAGTATACGAATACCAAACTAAACATACATCCACAAAAGAGATAGAAGATGAATAGACACCAATTATGCTTAGACCCTATATGTCTATAGAATTTGAAAACATAACGGTTGAAGAACAAGTTATCCATAATGATCACATAGGGCAATATAAGTATTTTCATCTCATACTACGAATCATGTTGATTAACAATCATGAACCTATGCTAGCATGGCAAGTTCTAAATCTCAAGATCCACTTTCACTTCACAATAGATTAACAAATTAGATGTTAGCTACGCATCTAACAATTAAGCACAACCATACGAGGATATCAGATATACATCACACACAGTTCTTTAAAGCATCAAGATACTAAAGCTCCATAAATAAATCCGTTAGAATTCCATGACAACGATTAGTTCATAATCGAACCTCTCGTCATCATGGGATCTGATGAAACCATGATAAAAACAAAGTATGAAAAAATACAAATAAACCTAAGTAATTGATATGTAATGGTTATACTCCTAATGATCTAAATTACAAGGGTTGGATGTGTTTATATAGGCTCTAGAATTCTTGTCCAGCAAGAAAATACCAAAACAGAATTATAATAGAATTTCCGCAAAATACGTTTCCTAAACTGATTCTGTTTTTAAGGAAAATTCGTAGCTGACTTTTCTTCAGTTTTTCTGGACCGTTCTAGTAGTAATTGTACATTTGTACCACTTTAGAATGATAGAGAATTCCGTTATCTTCGCGTGGACTGCTTACGGGCCTCAAACGGAGTTGTAGAACTCAAGATATGACCAAAATAGTAACAACTGTAATTTTTCAGCACCGCGTGCGTGCAACCTGCGCCCATCAGTCTATTTGTCGCGCAACCTGCTCGTACAACAGCTGTCCCATATTATAGAAAATCTCCCAAGCTTCGCGTGGATAGCAAGATCGCTGAAAACGGACTTATAGAACTCCAGATATGGCCAAAACAGTGTAAGCTGCGCAGCCTTCTCGGAAAATCCGAATTTTAATCAATTTAATCTCCAAAAACGACATAAGCATCCACCTTAATCAACATTCTTGTAAATCTGCACTACTAAGCAAAACACATCAAAACTACAAGAAACTTGAGTCCAAGACAATCAATTTAAGCCAATTTAGAATGCTCCAAGTGGATATAAAATCCACTTATCATGCGTCAATTTCCACCGCCCCCTCTTTATGCTCAGAAAGACCAAGGGTATCCTCAAACAAGTATTTTCACGCCTCTGGTGGCATCAATTGATCATATTTATGAGGTTACGAAAGGAGAAGGGTTATACAGAACACCTGTGCCGCTCACAAAGAATGCATCAAGAGATAAAAAAAAAAAAAAAAGGTATTGTGCGTATCATCAGTCCAACGGGCACGACACCTATCAATGCCGATAGTTAAAAGAGGAGATTGAACTGCTCATTAGGAATGGGAAGTTGACTGAGTGGGTGGTTAAGGAGGTAAGGAAGATACAAGGCATTGCTCCCCAGAAAGAAGGAGATAAAAAGGAAGATCCTCTAGATAAAGATGGGCCAGATCAGCAAGGGAAAATGACGTTCGTAAAAGAGGCGAGCATCCATACGATTTTTGGTGGACCTCATATTGGTGGGAACGGGAGGAATGCAATGGAGAGGTATGCTCGGGAAGCAAAGAGTCCCCCGCTAACTAATGTTAATCATCTATCGGAGAGGCCCCCTAAGATGTTTAAAGGGGAAGATATACAGATAATTTTTTCTGAAGAAGATGCAAGGTGGGTTCATCATCCGCATAGCGATGCCCTGGTTGTCAATGTCAGGATTGGGTCTAGAAGTATTCATCGTGTGTTCATCGATAACGGGAGTTCTGTAAACATTCTTTACTACGGAACTTATAAGAAGATGGGACTTCTTGATAAAGAAATGGCTCAAGGAACGACTCATATATACAGCTTCACAGGAGATTCTGTTCGAGTCAAGGGTACAGTGAAGTTGCCTCTTACCTTAGGGGAGGATCCTTATTCTGCTACTCAAGTGTTTGAGTTTTTGGTGGTTGATCAACCTACATGTTATAACGCTCTGCTTGGGAGGCCGGTCTTGAAGGAGATGAGGGTGGTAACATCAATTTACCATTTGGCCATGAAGTTTCCTACTCCTATGGGGATCGGATGTGTGAAGGGGTGCCAGTATGATTCTAGGGATTGTTACAACAAGATGATGAAGTCTTCATCAAAAGGGAAGCAAGAAGTGGAGATTTTGGATTTCAAAGAGGAGAGCGCTCAAGAAACCTTGAGATCTTTTGGACCTAGATCGTCAGCAAAGGCAGTTACCAATATGGTATATATAGTGGAATTCCCCGTGGAAGCACCTCCTCCACTAGGCGGCGCCGTGGAAGTTATGGTAAAAGCCAACGCATATACTTCTGAGGGCGAGATTGCTCTTGAGGAAAGCATCACAATTGATAATATGCAATACAAAGTATTGATGGTTGGCGCCCCTCCTATTCCGGTCAATCAAAACCAATACGAGGAAGGAATTGTAGAGGATGTCACTGATGAAGAAGAGGAGAGAAGTCTTAGGGCAAGAAAAAGAAAATTTGTTATGGATTATGAAGATGTATCCATGGTGGAGTTTCCAGATGGCTTAACAGTAAGTAAGAAGGAACCTCGGCAATCTAAGGGCGAGGTCGCTTCTATTCGGGAAGTGGGCGAGTCCAGTGGAACGAAGGAGGTTGAGTTTGACTTGGATCCCCGATTGCCCGAGCCAAATAAGATGGGACCAGCAGAGGATACTGTGTCGATTCTTGTAGATGAAACAGATTCATCTAAGATATTGCAGATCGGTGCAAGATTGGAGCCAAGCTTGAGAGCCAGGCTAGTTACTTTCTTGAAAGGTAATCTGGATGTATTTGTTTGGAGTCATGCAGACATGGTAGGAATAGATCCTGAAGTGATGTGTCATCGCCTCAACATAGATCCTTCCAGGAAGGGGGTTCATCAGAAAAGACGGGCGGTTAGTGGTGAGCGAGCTATTGCCTTGAAAGAGGAGGTTGATCGATTGCTGAATGTTGGGTTGGTTAGGGAGTCCTTTTATCCGGATTGGCTTGCGAATCCAGTCTTAGTGAAGAAGTCTAATGGGAAATGGAGAGTTTGCGTTGATTATACCAACTTAAACAAGGCTTGTAAGAAAGATAGCTTTCCTCTACCCAGGATTGATCAATTAGTGGACGCTATTGCTGGGCATGCTCTTCTTAGCTTCATGGACGCCTACTCGGGATATAATCAAATCCCCATGAATGGTACTGATCAGGAAAACACCTCCTTCATTACAGACCGGGGGTTGTATTGCTATATTGGGATGCCTTTCGGATTGCTCAATGCCGGGGCAACTTATCAGAGGTTGGTGAATATGATGTTTAAGGATCAAATTGGGAAGACCATGGAAGTTTACGTGGATGATATGCTGGTAAAGTCTAAGGAAGCAGGGGATCACATTCAGCACTTGGATGAGATGTTCCAAATTCTCAGGAAATTCTGTATGAAGCTTAATCCTCAAAAGTGTGTATTTGGGGTAGAATCTGAGAAATTCCTAGGTTTCATGGTAAATCATAGAGAGATAGAGGTGAATCCCGCAAAGATACAGGCCCTTCTTGATATGAGATCTCCTCGAACCGTGAAGGAAGTACAAGGCCTAACTGGAAGGATTGCCGCCTTGAATCGCTTTGTATCCAAGTCTTCTGATAAGTGCAAGGAATTCTTCAAAGCTATCAAAGGAGTTGGGAAGAAATTTGAGTGGACACCAGAGTGCGAGGACGCTTTTCAGGCGTTGAAGAAACATTTGGGATCTCCCCCACTTTTATCTAAGCCTCATGAGGGTGAGATTCTTGTTATATATCTTGCTGTTTCAGAATATTCTGTTAGTGGGGTTCTTGTACGAGAAGAGGGCGATATCCAGTATCTGATATATTATGTCAACAAGAGATTGTTGGATGCAGAAATGAGGTATTCGAACATGGAAAATTAGTATATGCTCTGATCTTGGCTTCTAGGAAGTTGCGACCTTACTTTCAGGCGCATAGGGTGGAAGTTCGAATAGCGTATCCATTAATGCAGATATTGCACAAGCCAGAAACTTCTGGACTGGTGTTAAAGTGGGCGGTGGAATTGGGGCAATTTGATGTGGAGTATAAACCGAGGAGTGCTTTAAAGGGGCAGGCTCTTGCGGATTTCATTCTGGAATTCCCTCTGGAGCAAGAGGGCGACGCCTTGGCTATCATACCTAGTCCTCTTCCAGAGTTAGTACATGAACGATCTACTCCTACACCTTGGTGGACTTTATATGTGGATGGCACATCAAATAATGAAGGTGCTGGTGCGGGGATTGTATTAATCAGCCCAGAGGGACATCATCTGAGAAGCGCAATTCACTTTGCTTTTCATGCTACAAATAACGATGCTAAGTATGAGGCTTTAATTTCGGGTTTGAAGCTCGCTCTAGAGATGAAGGTGGAAAATATAAACATCATGAGTGATTCTATGCTGGTTGTTTATCAGGTCAATGGGGGGTTCCAGGCTCGTGGACCTCGTACTGAGTTATACATGAAGTGTACACAGAGATTGATGAGTTTTTTCCGAGAGGTGAGGCTGGAGCAACTTCCTAGAGACAGTAATGAGGAAGGCGATGCTTTGGCTAAGTTGGGATCTCAGAAGGAGGCTACTCTATTAGGGGTCATTCCCTTGGAAATTCAAAGACATCCTAGTGTTCCTGAGATAGACATAATGCAGGTTGATGGTACTATGTTAGATACTTGGATGACTCCAATTTGGAGGTACTTGAAAGAAGGAATTCTACCAGATGATAGAGTGGAGGCTAGAAAGCTCAGATATAAGGCAACCCGTTATGTAGATTTAGGAGGTTCTCTTTACAGACGAGGTTTCAATCAGCCATTGTTGAAGTGCATAGATGGGGAGGAGTGTAATTATGTTCTTCGGGAAGTTCATGAGGGGATCTGCGGAAATCACTCGGGGGGTGGTTCACTTGCCCAGAAAATATTACGTCAAGGGTATTATTGGCCTACTCTTCGGGAGGATTCAACAGCTTTTGCTAGATCCTGCGATAAGTGTCAGAGGTATGCTAACTATGTGAACAGTCCTGCAGCTCCTCTTACTTCATTGACTAGTCCTTGGCCCTTTGCCATGTGCGGGATTGACTTGATAGGAGAACTTCCTAAGGGGAAAGGAGGAGTGAAATATGCTGTTGTGGTGGTGGATTATTTTACTAAGTGGGCAGAAGCGGAGCCTTTGGCTTCAATCACCGCAAAGAAGTTGGTAGACTTTGTTTATAGATCTATCATCTATCGTTTTGGAATACCATATAAATTGATATCTGACAACGGGAAGCAATTCGATAGTAAGGAGATGAGGACATTGTGCGATAATATGGGTATTAAAAAGAGCTTCTCTGCTGTCAGTCATCCTCAGACCAATGGCCAGACTGAGGCCGTTAATAAGATCATCAAGCATATGCTTAAGGCTAAATTGGATGACAGCAAAGGGAAATGGTCGAAAGAGTTGCCTAATGTCCTATGGAGCTATAATACAACACCCAGGACTACTACGGGAGAAACCCCTTTTTTCTTTGACTTATGGGTGTGAGGCCATGGTCCCGGTAGAGCTAGGGGCGGGATCTTTTAGAAGAGATAACTATCAGCCGGAGGTGAATGAGGTCAACCATCGTCTTTACTTGGATATGGTGGAGGAATTCAGAACAACTTCTCAGACAAGGTTGGTGTCTTACCAACAAAGAGTGGCAAGGTTTTACAACTCAAAAGTGAGGGCGAGACCTCTGAAGGTGGGCGATTATGTTCTCCGATGAGTAATTCCTAACACCAAAATCAAGAATCATGGAGTATTCGATGCTAATTTGGAAGGTCCCTACAGGGTTAGAGCGGCTTTGTGGGAAGGAACTTATTATTTGGCTGATTTGGAGGGAAAGCATATTCCGCGTGCTTGGAACATGGAACATTTGAAGAAATACCATCAGTAATGTATTTTCTACTTTTGTTATACTTTCCTTTAATTATTATTCTCATGAAAGTCTAGGGGGGTAGTGCATGTACTCCTCCTTAGCCAGGATTTATATATTTATGAATAAAACATGCTTGTTTTTCTTCTGTTTTTTGTTGAATTTCTACCATAGATGACCTCCTCTAAGGAGGGTCTTCGTGGAATATTAAAAAGGATGATCTCCTCTAAGGAGAGTCTTAGTAAAAATGAAGATATCTTCGGAAAATCTACCTCCTGTGAGGGGGGTATTTCTGATATGGGGAACGACCTCCTTTGAGGAGGGTATCCCGAATTATAAAATCCTTGCAAAAACCGTACTTCCGAGGGAGATGTCCGTACTTCCGGCACCTCATCAAGGTACGATCTTCGGAAAATCCACCTCCTGTGAGGAGGGTATTTCTGATATGGGGAACGACCTCCTTTGAGGAGGGTATCCCGAATTATAAAATCCTTGCAAAAACTGTACTTCCGGGGGGGATGTCCGTACTTCCGGCACCTCATCAAGGTACGATCTTCGGAAAATCCACCACCTGTGAGGAGGGTATTTCTGATATGGGGAGCGACCTCCTTTGAGGAGGGTATCCCGAGTTTATTAAAATCTGAGGAAAATGACCTCCTTAGAGGGGGATATCCTCGAGAAGACATGGTGGGCATGACCTTTGACTGAAAGACATTTATCAGAATTCATTTCAAATATGCCGGTAGGCGAGGTTCCTGTATAAGGGCGAGGCATATATTATGTTTGCTTAGATTGCTAAATACTTGTGAAATGCAATGTGACGTAGACAGATACTTAAAGAAGAGATAGATGTACAGATAAAATACAAGGGCGACACCGTTGCCTGGAGGGCGCGCACTCCATAAAGTTACAAATTCAAATCACAAATTTTGAAAATATTACAATTGGCGAGGCCATTACAGGAGGGCCCGCACTCCTATTGTGTTGGCAATTATAAAAAGTTCATACAGTCACTTAGCTGTGGCATCAGAGGGCGAGACCATTCCGGCGTTGTTACCTTCAGCTATTTCTTTTTTTCTCGCCTCTTCCTCGGCCATGGCTTTATTCTCTGCCTCAATTTTCAGTCTTAGGTCTTCTTTGGCAGCAGCAATGGGCTCGGCATTCTCGGACTGGAACTTCAACATGTAACCAGGAGTAGAGGGGGCGAAATGAATGGACCAGTCATAATCAGGGTCAGTTGCAAGGAAGTTACGAAGATAATCCAGAAAGCCAGTGGTGTAGGCTTCAGTTTGTACTTTCCGTACATCGGCTTCAATATCAGTCATTTTGCCTTGCAACTTAGCATTCTCGCCCTCAAGATCTGCGATTTTCTTGTCAGAATCCAATTTCAGCTTTTCCAAGGCAGACTGGAGTTTTTCAACATCATCTTTTCTCGCTTTAGCTTCGTTGTTGAGTTTCTTATGGGCTTCATTGAGTTTTGAGGTGAAAGTCGAAGCCTCGCCTTTATGTTTTTTCAAGGCCTTTTCCTGATCCTTGATGATGGCGTTTTTCTGGGCGAGCACTTGTAACCCATGGTAAAAGGCATCGCCTAGTCCAACTTTGAAGTTGAACTCGGCTTCTTCATCAGTACATTCCTTCAGTAGCTTCACCTCCTGTTCAGAAAAATTTTATACGGCAACTGAACCAAAGGTCGAGAGAACCGAGTTTGAGGGCGATGCTTCTGCTGTGATGGACTTATGCTTTTTGTTTTGCATATTCTTTGAAGCATCAGTCATGTCTCGCTTCTTGCTTTGTTTCTCGTTCATATTAGCAGGAAGAGGTGGTGGGCGAGTTTGATTTGCGATAGCTGATGCTGTGGGGGGAGATGGATTGGCCACTACAGAGGGTGTCGGCTCAGCAAAAGGGTTTCGTCCGAAAGGAAGTCTCGACATTGGCCTGCACATTGAGAAGATAGGTGTTACACATTTATTAAAAAAAAGTAAAAGAGTAACGATTGGATTATCAAACGAAAGGGCGAGATGTATGCAGAAGGCGAGGTACCTTTACCAGTAAGTTGCCTTTCGATTAGTTTTTTACGAGTACTTCTTTTAATTCCTCTTTTGAATTTAGTGTATGGAATCTTCCCATAACCCTCATTATAGAAACCATGGGTACGGAGATTATCAGGTATCACTTAAACGTCGAGATCTTTCTTTAACCTAGGAAGTTCAGAGATAGCCAAGGCTCTAGCTGCAGCGTCGGCCGTTAGTTTTGTCTGGGCAGGTTTGTCTACGGGAAAAATAAATGAGAATATAAAAAAAGAATAAAGGTTTCAGAGGACGAGATTTAAAGATTCTAAAGACGAGATACTTACAAGTAGGGGTGTTCACGGATCGGGTTGGGCGGGTTGGACGAATTTTATGACCCAACCCAATTTAATCGGTTTAGAAAATTTTCAACCCAGCCCATAAAAATAGAATTTGTAAACCAACCCATTTAATGTATTTCGGTTTGGATTGGTTTGGATCGGATTGATCGGGTTAGTAAATATATAAATAAATTTTTTATCAAAAAAAATAACAACATTGAAAATGAGAGTTCAAAACAAATTGGAAATAGTTCAACAAAATATTACAATCATCCATGCAACACAAATTAGTGTCTAGGGTTTTTTGTTTTGGTGAGAGGCTGAGAGAGTGAGAGCGGCTGCTTCTAAGTTCTAATAATATGAGAGTAATATACAAATTAGTGTATTTGTAATACGTGATACGTGGACTACTGGACTGGACTAATACTAATACTAATGTCTAATGGGTTGGGCTTATATATTTTACCTATCTTATTTTTAATCGGATCGGGTTGGATTGGATCGAATTTTAAAAACCGAAACCCATATCCAACCAATTAAAATCGGGTTGACGTTTTTTCAATCCGAGTATACATCGGATTGGAAAAAATCGGTTTGGATCGGTCGAAAAGTGCCCGGTTTGGATCGGATTGGTCGGGTTGGCCAAACCGTGAACACCCCTACTTACAAGGGTGTAGATTGAATTGAGTTCTAATCCTGGGAACATCGTACATGTAAAAGAATTCCTCTTTCCATATCTTCATATTACTTGGGTTACCGGTAATAAAACCCTTCTTGTTATGACTTGACCAATAGGCGAGGTAGTAGAATCCCACATCTTTTCCACATCGTCCCAAAGAAAGGAAATAGCTCAACTCGGCCATAGTTGGAGCATCGTATCCTTCGTTTCTGTACATCATGTACAAACCAATAGCCGCCCTGTAGCTATTGGGCGACAATTGTACTGGGGCGATATTGAAATAAGTGATAATTTGGTGAAGAAAATGGTGCATTGGCGTTCCAAAGCCGAGTTCTATTAGTTTATTGGTAAGAACCATTCTCGGTGTCGGTAGCCCGGCAATATTAAAAATATGCATTCTCATGAAGGAGCGAGAACGTAGCCATTTCCCTTCCAAATTATAATATTCAATTAAGAACATGATTTCTTCGGAAGAAATCCTTGAGGTGAGTCCTGCACAGGAGATTCTGCCTTGATCAAATCTGTGTTTTATTCTAAGGGGTTCGCTAACATCATCTTCAAAATCTAGGTCGAGATCACAGGAACGGACGGGTTGCTGGTATGGGTTATTTGGGGGAGAAGGTAATTTCATTGCATAACGAACGGGCGAGATAGATAACACTTCGTCTTCGGCATCCTCGTAGTCAATGTTCTCTTCATCTTGGTCAGAACTCTCGCCCTCTTCTGAAATCTCGCCCTCATCCACGATATCTTTATCATGTGCTGCATCAAGAATTTGCCTATATCTTGCTAGATCTTTGCCATGACCCTTTCCTAATCTAGAGGGACCGGGTTCTTGAGGGTCTAGGCCGGCAAAAAGATCATGTAAGTCATCTTCCTCTTCACCCATATCGCCTAAATCTTGGGCATGATAAACGCTAGCTAAGTAATCAACGATATCACCCACTTGAAGACTATCAGAGACAAAAATGATATCATCATGGTTATCAAGAGAATCTGAGGTAGAAGGCGACATTGACCCATTATCAGAAGAAAAGTCCTCTCTTGACATCTGTAAGAGAGGGCGAGGACTATGTTAAAATTATTCTCTGGAGAAAGAAATAAAGGAAAAGCACATAATAAGGGTCCTCGCCCTCTTAGATGGAAACGGTCCTAGGTGGAAAACTAGCGAGAAGGAATAGCGCTGTCTATCCTAGGCGAGTTGTTCTCATTCTAACAATCATTTATTTAAAGTAAAAAGCAAATCAACAATAAAGATGAGAAGAGGGAAAAGTACCTTGTTGGAGAGAAGTCGCCCTCGGGAATAAGAGATCGCCAAGAAAAGTGGAAGACTCGCCTGGGAGAATGAAGGAACTCGCCCACCCTTTGAAAATAACTTAGCAGCACTCATGAGAATTATTCGTAAGAATAATCAAAATGGAAAGTGGAGAGGGTTTATATAGTACCTGAAGAGAGAGAAAATTGGGCGTGGGATGATTTGGCGGGAAAAGTCTCATTATACCTTTTTCTTGGGAACAACAAATAGGGGTATGATTATTTGGCAGGAAAATTTTGGGAGTTCGATTCTTTTATAAGAAGCTCGCCCTTTGTTGAAGAGAACTGTTAAGAGAATTTAGTTTCTTTTATAAAATAATTATTACAAGAAACTGGGGGTAGTTGTTATACACGAAAATAGCCTCATCTATTTTTGGGCTCGCTGTGGAGATCTCGCCCATGGGCTCACTATGGAGATCTCGCCCCTTTAAATAGCTAGGCCCAATACTCTGGTAACTCGCCCCATGGTGATTGAATTATAGAAATTGAAGATTATGGACTATTGGATCCTTGAACTAACATGATTAAGGGACAGTTCTCGTCCTTCTTTGGAGACCTCACCCTTCTACAAAAGCATCGCCCTTAGGCAATCTCAGGACTGCCTAATAAGCTATTTTATCTCTGTGGCCCAAGGTGAGCATTGACCTCGATAATCTCGGGTCGGTAGCTTAGCCATTACGCTCCGAGAAAGTAGCTGGGCTTTAGGGTCTGTAATAATGTCAAAGGCGGTGGCCTCAATCCAATGGGCTTCCTAAATAAGGAAACCTAGCCCATTACGATTACTTGCTCCCCAAGAACTACGTTTGGCTTGATCCCTATAAATAAGGGTACGTAGGCACATTGTATGGTACGATGCAAACCTTTGCGAAAAAGAGAGAATTCAATATTTGATCTAAATTGCAATAATCACATCATACAATCTCAGCCATCCCTAAATCACAAACCCTTATAACCCTAAACATCATACGCCATTCGCGGTCGTTAACCACCACTATAATTCCAGCAACTCTTCCCGAATTTGTTTTCCCAAATTCCTCCGTTAACAAACAGAAAAGGTGATTACAATATACAGGCCAAAAACCAAAAAGAAAGAAAGGTGATGACATAACAAATTAACAATAACGATTTGCTTGGTAAAACGAAAAAAGAACGATTTGATCGAATCCTAAGAGCATAGTGACGCAAATAAAGACACGCTCGTTGTGTTTGATTCTTTCCTGGCCTCCTACTCTATCCTTAAAGCTTTGCTCAAGTTTTGTTAACTTTGCGTCTTTTGCTACTAGAATTCGCATTTTTTTTCCTTTTTGACGGGATAGAATCGGTATTCTAAAAATGATCAATGGCATTATTTACTGTTATATACCCCAAATTTGATAAAGTAAAAAATGAGTTTACCAAATTTTTTACTCGGCTAACTTGGCAACTAATAACGATTCCGGGCAGGGTTTTTTTTTGTTTTTTTTTAATATTTTGGTTTATAGCCTTTTACAATAATTATCTGTTCATTGACAAATCTCGTGGTAAGTGAGTATCGAACCGAGAATCTTTGGATCGACTAGAGGTAAACTCGAGCTACCTCAGTTCGCTTACGATTCGGGGAAGGTTAATAGTACTAAAATTGATGATTTTTTGAGCAAGGTTGGATAGCCCAAGTAATTAAGGGTATATCATCTGTCGATCCAGGTCATGGGTTCGATCCTCGCTCACCCCCAAGAATTGTTAGAACAAATATTTCTGTGAGTTGTCTAGAGAATTTTGACTTATTATTTGAAAAATGATAGGCAATCCAAATTGGTTCACAAAATAATTTTCAAATGTTAAGTATATTGTTATAATTGGTCTTAATAAAATGGACCATTCATTCACACCAACCATTTCAATCAAAATTTTTTAATCTGCCACGTCAACTATGTGACATCGAGCAATTTTTGGGCAGCAATTTTTCGATACCAATTTGGGATACCTAGTATTACTCTTATTATTTATCTATAGATTATAGCGTGGCACACGGGTATTTCAAAAATTAATTCTATAAAATTTCAAATATAAGGAAATTATTGGTTAATTTTAAAAAATTGTATATTTCTAATTATAATTATGAAAGAAATAATATCAATGAAATAAAAGGTTATTTTTTTTATTATTATAACAAATACATTTAAATATTATTTCAATTAAAATGTTATATTGCATATTTTGTATGATAATATGTATTGAAGAACTTACTTGAATTAAAAGATTAATTCAAATTTTTATTAATGACCTTAACATAAACATTATAATTGATATTAATGATATTTAAATTGATTTGTAGATTTTTCATAATTAAGATTGGGTCAAATAAATACATGGATCCTCAACTATGTCACATACGAGCAATTTTTGGGGAGCAATTTGGGATACCTAGTATTACTCTTATTATTTATCTATAGATTATAGCTCGTGCTATGCACACGGGTATTTTAAAAAATAATTCTATAAAAATTATAAATATAAAAAAAATTATTGATTACTTAAAAATTTGTATATTTCTAATTATATTTATTAAAGAAATAATATCAATGAAATAAAAGGTTATCTTTTTATTATTATAACAATACACTTAAATATTATTTCAATTAAAATATTATATTGTATATTTTTTATGATAATATTTATTGAAGAACTTACTTGAATTAAAAGATTAATTCAAATTTTTATTAATGACCTTACCAGAAACATTATAATTGATATTAATGATATTTAAATTGATTTGTAGATTTTTCATAATTAAGATTGGGTCAAATAAATACATGGATCCTTTACAAATTTAAATATGGATATCAAACCTGAAAATTGAATAATTCATGGGTCAAAATATAATTAAAATTTTTAACCAAACCTAAATATGAATCCCCAAATCGAGGAAAGGATTATCCAGTAATTTATAATACTAGTTTATAACCCGTGCGATGCACAGATTTTTTTTGATTTGTAACAAATTTTATTTTATGCAACAATTATATTTTTATATAATCATTATTTACAATATTTTATTTTAATTTTAATATTAATAATTTAATATAAATTTAAATAATGATATGCATGGTTTAAAACTTATATTATAAAATTTTAAAATAAATATGTCGTTGATAGAGTTCGAACCTTGAAATTTCAGTAAATTAATTTAGTTATATGATATATTTAATCATTAGATCTAACGATTCTGATTTTTTACTAAAAATCTAATGGTCATTATTCGTTAGTATACAGATTTCTATTATATTTTGTTAGTGATTTGAAGATAAGATGTGATATTTTTGCGTATATATTAATTATTGATGTTGAGTATTGAATACGATAAAAGAATACAGAGGGGGGGTGAATGGATTCTTGAACTTTTCTTCTTCGAGTCTATGTAGCAAGAGTGTTTGTGTGTGCAAGATTGAAGGTGCGGATAAAGAATAACACAAAACACAATATCACTTTAATCTAATGTATTATTAGATAAAGGTTGCTACAATCTGTGAATACAAATAATAGTATTCTCAGCTTCGTTTTTCTCAGAGAGATACAGCTTACAGTGTATGAAAAAACTTGACTCACAAAGTTACTAAGTTCATTTACTAACGAAGTGAGGCTGTATCCTTATAGAACATGGATACACCCTACTTACTACAAATAAGGTAGCTGAACAAATTACTTTCTAGTCTATCTATCCTTTTTGAGTAAGTGTCCAAACGGTTACAGATTTGACTTTGCAAAGCCTATTCAGATCCACTTCTTTAGCCCCTTGTCTCTTCTATATCTCTCCAAGCTTCCTTGTAGGCTTTCCAGAGCACGTTACAGATTGTGGTCCATAAAGTGCATTGGCTTGTTGCAGGTTTCTGACTTGTACAATTTCTTCAGTATTTTGTCTCCAAGAATGTATTCGAGAAGTGACTAAGTAGTTGATTCGAGAACTAGAATTGACTTGATCGATAACTCTGAGTTCTCGAACACTGTTATATTGACATATCGAATTACTTCTCGAATAGCTCTTTTCTTCAGGATTCCTTGAGTTGTCGAATAGAACACTTGACTTGTCGAATCCTTGAGATATCGAATAGCTTTCTGAGTCTTTGAGATATCGAATGGAACTTTGACTTGTTGACTCCTTGAGAACTCGAATACTACTTTGACTTGTTAACTTCCTGAGTTCTCGAATAGAGTACATAGACATATCGAATCTTTGAGATATCGAATGAGATATCGAACAGTGTATTCAGAGATATCGAATAGTGTCTTGAGATATCGAATCCCTGACTTCTCGAATGCTGGACTTCTCGAATAGACAAATATACTTCTCGAATTGGTACTTAGGCAAATTCTTCATTTCTTCAAATCCCAACTGTGATTATTTGGCAGTCTTCATCTTCTTGCTTGAGGCATGAACCTTGGAACTTCTTTCAAGCATTATTCTAGACTCTATAAGTACAGTTACACAACTAGGATTTGATGCCTACTGCAAGTACAATACAAACAGAAACTCTACAACTAGAGATTCCCTCAGTTAAGAGGTCATGTAAGTAATGCAAAGCATACAAACAATTAGGCTTGTTATTAGATGTATACAGGCATGCCTCTATAACTAACAATCTCCCCCAAATTGTGAGTGAGACCCTTAGTCACAATTTCATGTCTGATAACAAGCCTAACATACATAAAGATAAAACTTGAAAAGTACAGGTAAGAAATTTGATTGAGCACATGAATGAAATTACAAGATGAATAATCTTACAGTATGATGAAATACTAGCCATTCTCATTTGATTCCATCTCCATTACTTTGGCTTGTAAATCATCATATGCTTTCTGTTTTCTTTCTTTCTCCTTTCTTGCATTATCATCCATGGCCTTTATGATCTCTGCCAAAGCATCCAATTCTTCAAGCATGATAGAGTCTTTGAAATCTTCAAGTACTGGTTTCAGAATGTTGGCAGGATAGTGACTGAGTAGGTTCATTCTTATATTGACATTATCTCCATTTCTCCTCCTATACTTCACCACATAGGGATTGAATTGAACTCTACACAATCCTTTTGCCCTTAGCTTTTCTGCTTCAACTTCCAGCCTATCAATCTCCTTCTCCCTTTTTAGCCATTTCTCAAAGCACCCCTTTCTTATCTTCTCAGCATAGTCTCTCTTCATCTTTACAAAATCAATCAACTCCAGCTTCCAAACTTTCTCCACTTTGTCTTCAGAATCCAATAATGCAATGATTCTTTCTATTTCATATAGCTTGCCCCAATTTTGACACTGTCCTTGTTTGAATTTCTTCTCCCTTCCATCAGTATATTTAATCTCAAGGCAGTTATTCATAATGGCAACATAGTAGATTCTTTGAGCTCTTAGATATTGCAATTGGTCTTCATCAAAGTCTTCATCTAATGGTTGGATTTTTAAGCCTGGATAGATTGTCAGAGTCCTTGATTTGGATAGCTTTGGTTTCCTTGCAGCTTGTTTGAATTTGATCCTTTTTACATGGTTGCCTGGCAGTAGCATGTGACCTTTGTTTGTAGACCATTGTAGTATTCCATTAGCAGTTTACTTTTTGAAACACACAGATGGTTTCTTGACTTGAATCTTCTTCTCTTCTTGAGGTGGAAAACAGTTGCAGAAGCCATAGATGTAGATTTTGCTAGGTCACTACTAACAGTATTCACCCTAGACTTAGAGTCTTGTGTTGTGGTGAGGTTACTGTCAGCAATGCCTAAGGCTTGCTATTTTCCACTCTTCTTTTCATATACTTTTCCGTCACCCTTGTCATCATCCTTCTTTCTGCTTTTATCATCCCTTTTCTTCTTGTCATCACTGCCCTTATATCTCCCTTGATCTCCACCCCTGCTTCCACTTTTATCATGATCATCCTTGTCTTTATTTGACTTTCCACCTTGAGCAATAGGCTTGATGTCTGATTGAGAGTTGATAAACTTCACCAGAATGTTAAGAGCCTTTTCAGATTCAGATTTTCCACTCCTTGAATGTAGAACTCTAGCCAGAAACTTTATGGTGGACATGTTGTTTGCTTTTAGATGTTGGCCAAATCTGAAAGCAACAATGTCTTGATCCTTTTCATATAGAATACAATGAGGCTGGGGAACTACTTGAGGCAGTTGAGATTTCATGCACTTGGTGAGAATCTCTTTGAGCATATCATTGTCTGGTGAGTTATTCCTTTCTATCTTCTTGATGATTGTTCCAAGTTCAGAGCTAGATAGAATTTGAAAGGCTTCAATGTGGATGTGAAAGAGATTCTTGGCAGTGTGAATTAAGATTTCTCTATCATTCGAAAGAATGATGGCATGGGGATTGGTTTGCATAATTTCTCTTCTCATTACAGTGACTAGAAACACATCTTGCACAAGAAGCTTGATGTAGTCAAAGTAATGGCAATTGGTTCTTTTCCTTAACTCTTGTAGATGCTTAAAAAAGGCTATGTCATGGTATAGTCTTGAGTTTGCAGTTTCTTGACATACCCTTTGAGTAAGCACATTTCTGAATTCTGAAGGTTCAGATTGAAGGGATTGTTTAGCAATGTCAGGGATGTCAAATTCATACTCTGACTTCCCTTCAGTTTCAGATGGCTTGGCAACTTCATCTATAACCACTTTCTTCAGCTTGTCATCCTTGGATGTAGATTTCTCAGTCTGAGATGACTTAGCAGTTCTTGGTTGGCCACTGTCATTGGTTGTAATGCCTTTGGTTTAAGATTTCTCCCCCTTAGTCTGAGGCTCCTCCTTAGATTTTGAGTTCCTTTTTATCCTCTTCTCCCCCTTAGGCTTGTTATCAGGCACAGAGGCTGTAGTATGAGCCTTTGGAGTTGAAGATTCTTCAAGTAGAGGGATACCCATGTGCTTCATCATGGCAGACAACATAGATTGCTGATCCAGAAGAACATTAGCAGTGGTAGTGGCTTGAGTGTTCAATTGCTCAGTTAGATTTGTAACCTTGCCTGCCAGATGGGCATTGGATTCTTTGAGAGACACCACCTCCCTTTCAAGAGTATCAACCTTGGTGAGCAGTGCAGTGGCCTTGAAACCAATTAAGGATTGATCTTGCAGTCTTTTCACTTCAGACTTGGTCATTTCATGCACCGGGACTTCAGTGACCAGCTTGTCTCCATACTGATTTTTGAAAAGTGTCCTGAGCATGGCATTGGCCTCTGTAGTTTGGTCAGATAGATTTTGAAATCTATTTCCTAGGCCTGTGACTGTGTCTGTGAGTTTGGCTAGGCCATTGTCCATCTTGGTGCAGGTGGTGTTGCAGTGTTTGAGATCTTTGACCACACTATCTAATTGAGGAAATTTAGCATCAAAGGCCCTCTTTACTTCTTCTACTGAAGTGGCTGTCTTGTCACACACCCTGTTGACTTCAGTTTTGACTCCCTTGCCAAGATAGTGTGCAGCCTTGAGGAAACCCTTGTAGGAATCATTGACAGCTTCATACACTTCACCAGGGGACAGGGATTTTGCATTGGAGCCCAGTGAAGTGATGTATTCCTCTCTA
The DNA here is from genome assembly GCA_037693485.1 of Kitagawia praeruptora. NCBI lineage: Eukaryota > Viridiplantae > Streptophyta > Magnoliopsida > Apiales > Apiaceae > Kitagawia > Kitagawia praeruptora. The sequence continues at coordinate 87,451,880 of CM075350.1, forward strand.
AGATATTGAAGTGCTTCACTGAGAGTTACATCATACTTTCCTTACGGCCAGGCATCTGCATTGCCATCTCTCTCAGCATCATTAATAATCTTGGCCTTCTACATCTCCACATCATCCCTATGGCATAGTAGGATGGCCTCATAGTCTAGATTAGAGATGTTGGAGGTGACAAGGTTCTGAGCTATTTTTACAAACTCAGGAATCTGATCCACAATTAAGCTTTGAAGTGCTTCAACCGTCAATTTTTGTGGAACAGACCCTGATCCTGAAGCACTGTCATGTTGCACAGGCTTCAGCCATTGTGACATAAAGTCAGAGCTAGAGCTAGGTAAACTAGACTCCTAAGTTACAGATGCAACTTCTGTAATCGGATGGATTGACTCTACTACTGGTGTCTCCACAGAAGTGGGATGAGTTACACCAGCAGTTGACACAGGCACAGAGTCTCTAGTAAAAACTAGTGAAGCCTTTGTGTTTGTGATGGTGTCATTAGGATATGCCCCAGCATGCATTCCCTCACCATCTAAATGTGGGTCCTGGGTGGTGAGCAAAGTGTCATGCACTAAATCACTTGAAATTATTGGCTCATCAAGAGAAAAGAATTCTTGATGATCAATGCCTTGCATCTCAGTTGCCTGAGTTGCAGGTTCCAAAGAAATTTCAGTGTTAGATTCTGGAAGAGGAGTGTATTGTAGAGTAGATTTTGGCAACTCCTCCTGAGAGATAGAGGGAGTTTCAAGTGTGATGTGCTCTCCACTCAGTGTAGTGCAAGCCTTATCACTCCCATGTGTTGACTCAATACAAGAAGATGCATTGGGGAGGATGCTTGATTCTAAAGATGCACCATGTTGAGAGGATACATCTAGTGAGCTATTTGCCCCTGATTTTACAACTTTAGCCATTTGTGTGACTGAAGAGGTGGTCTTAGTTTTCTTCTTCTTCTTTGGCCTTTGTAAGGGTGACTCTGGTTCCTCACTTTCTAGACCTAGTTTAACAGCTAATGCTGCTACAGATAAAATATTTAAGGGTGCAGACATTACTTCCTTTCTCTTCTTTTTACTAACATCACCCTTTTGAGAGGATGATGCAGTTTGTTCAGTAATAGGTAAAGTGTTTGGTTGAGAGGGTTGGTTAGCTAGCCCTGGGTTAACATTTTGTACTACTTGCTTGGGCTTAGCTAACTCAGACTTAGAGGCAAATGTTGGCATGTTGTGGGGGTAAGTCCTAAACAAACTCTCCATATGGGGAGTTATGTTAAGTCTTACATCCACATCATTCCTAGTCTCCAAATTACCAAAAATGAGTTTGGTCATGGATTTAGGATAGCCTATTCTATTTTTATTCATCCCATCTAATTCAATCAATGTATCATCTAAGAAATTAAGGACAGATTGAATAAAACGAGGGAAGAAAATTTCATTACCTCTCTTGGCTGAATTCTTACCAAGTCTCCCATACAGCTCCTGCAGAATGATGAGACCAACGTCTATCTTCTTTCCATAAGCTAAGGCATAGCCTATTTGCTGTGCAGGAGTACTGATTTGGTCATAGCTAGATTTTCTTGCAGTGAAGACTTGAAGAAGTGTAGCAAACACATAACTCCATTCCTTCCTCAAATGCTTCCTGTTCAAGTGCCCAAGACTGATTCTGTCTGCATATTTGATGAAATCAAAGAAGTCTTCTAATTCAGCATTTGTAGCAAGTGGGTCATACACCTCTCCTTTGGTACCCATCCCAAGTGCCTCATTCATATCCTCTGTGGTGATAGTGAGATTTTTGTCTTGAATCTTGCAGTAGATGATGTATGAGGATATTGCAGAGTCAAGAGCCACCACCTCCACTGTAACAGACTGCCAAAACTGTTCTAGAATGTTGAGGTACAGAGTTGGGTTAACAGATAGAGCATTCTTAATGTACGATTCAGACATCCACTTCACAAAGCACTTGAAATTGGCGTTGGGTGCTTCAACATCACTAGTTAGAGCAATGAAATTGGTGTTGAACTTTACTGTTGCCATTTGTGTGAGAGAGAGAGAGAGAGAGAAGAAATCGAAGGTTGAAGAAGAAATTTAGCTTTTGCAGTTAGGGTTTCAGAGGTTTTGGGAGTTTGGATGCTTGAGAAATCAAATGAAATGAATCGAATAGATGTGAAGTTGTAAATGTATGAAGTACTTGAATTGTCGATTAGATGTATGTTATGTATCGACAAGTCAGGCATTCGAGAAGTAGAAAACAACTATTCAAGAAGTCAAGAAAGGCTTATTCGATAACTCAAGCAGGTTGTAGCTCACAGCTGGCAGTTATCTAACTTAGAAATAAATCTAAATTAGGTAAAATATGTTTTTATGAGTAATTCTGAATTCTGAATAAAAATCCAAAATTGGTTAAAATTCAGCGAGAAATCAGCCTTTTCAAATGATTCGAGAACTCAAATATAGTATTCGAGAACTCAGTCAGTCGAGAACTAAAACACTATATTCGAGAAGTCAAGGAAACCTCTATTCGAGAACTCTAAAAGACTCTATTCGAGAACTCGAGAGTGCTCTAATGAGACTTGTTAGAGATGTCGAATAGTGAATCACTTGAGAAGTCTGACTTGTCGAATTATACTCATAGAAACTCAATTTTCACTATCTTTTTAAAATTTACCAGCCATATTCATTCACGAATATTCTAGCAAATCAAACAGTGATTTTCTCAAAATTTCATAGAAATTTCAAGTTAACAAGAGAATATGATTTTCAAAATATGCAACAGATTTGAAATATTTATAAATCATATTTCAGCCAACACTTACTCCAAAAATATTGAGAATTTAGATAAAGTAAGTGTTTACTGCTGCAACAATCTAGATGTTGTATTCACTTAGCCAGAATCTGAAGAATTCAGCATTCCAATCTCACTAACCAACCTTGTGAAGGTGGCTTCATCTAATGGCTTAGTGAATATGTCAGCTAGTTGTTTGTCTGTAGAAACATAATGCAACTCAATGGTTCCATTAGCTGCATGTTCCCTTATGAAATGATATCTGATGTCAATGTGCTTTGTCCTAAAATGATTGACAGGATTGGCAACTATAGAGATTGCACTTGTGTTGTCACACATGATTGGAATTCTTTTCAACACAAGTCCATAATCTCTAAGTTGATTTTTAATCCAAAGCACTTGAGCACAGCAACTTCCAGTAGCTATGTATTCAGCCTCAGCTGTAGAAATTGACACAGATTGTTGTTTCTTGCTATACCAAGAGACTAACCTTTGTCCAAGAAACTGGCAGCTACCTGAGGTGCTTTTCCTATCCACTCTGCATCCAGCATAATCAGCATCAGAATAACCAACCAGATTGAACCCTGTGTCCTTAGGATACCATAGTCCCAAGTTTGGAGTGCCCTTAAGATATCTAAAGATCCTTTTTATTGCAACCAAATTTGATTCTTTTGGATTTGATTGAAACCTTGCACACAAGCATGTAGCAAACATGATGTCTGGCCTACTTGCAGTGAGATAGAGTAGAGAACCAACCATGCCTCTGTAGACTGAGATATCTACCTTCTTGCCTTTAGCATCATCATCCAATTTAGTGGCAGTGGCCATGGGTGTCTTTGCAGGTGAGCAGTCTTCCAAGTCAAACTTCTTCAATAAATCCTTGATATACTTGGTCTGATTGATAAAGATACCATCCTTCCTTTGACTGACTTGCAACCCAAGAAAGAATATCAACTCTCCCATCATACTCATCTCATATCTGCTCTGCATGAGTTTAGAAAATTTCTCACACAGCTTCTCATTTGTAGAACCAAAAATGATATCATCCACATAGATCTGAACTAAGATAAGATCATCACCATGCTTCTTGTAAAACAATGTCTTGTCCAGTGTGCCTCTAGTGAATTGATTCTCAAGAAGAAATTGTGATAAAGTATCATACCATGCTCTTGGAGCCTGCTTAAGTCCATACAATGCCTTAAGCAATCTGTAGACAAATTCTGGGAAGTGTGGATCCTCAAAACCAGGTGGTTGTTGCACATAAACTTCTTCTTCCAACTCTCCATTCAGAAATGCACTCTTGACATCCATTTGATATACTTTAAAGTTTGAATGAGCAGCAAATGCCAAGAATATTCTGATGGCTTCCAATCTAGCAACAGGAGCAAATGTCTCATCATAATCAATGCCTTCCTGTTGAGAGTATCCTTTTGCAACCAACCTTGCTTTGTTCCTTATAATTACACCATCTTCATCCATCTTATTCTTTAGAACCCATTTTGTTCCAACAATGGTTCTGTTCTTTGGTGCAGGCACAAGTTCCCATACTTTGTTCCTTTCAAATTGATTCAGCTCCTCTTGCATAGCAATAATCCAATCTGGATCCAACAGTGCATCATCAAGTTTCTTAGGCTCAACTTGTGATAGAAAACAGCCATAGAGGCACTCATTCTGAGTTGCTCTCCTAGTCCTTACTCCTACATTAGGATCTCCAATGATTTGCTCTGCAGTGTGTGATCTATCCCATTTCCTTGAGTGCTCAGCCTGATTTTTTATTCTTGATGTTGCTTCATCATCCACATCATGGTCATTCTCATTTCCTCCCCCTGTGAAGTTGCCACTACTCACAGGTGTGTCTTGGATGCTTGTTCCTTCACTATTGATTGGCACAAATTCTTCTCTTGTATCATCATTCACTTGAGTTTGTTGAACTCGAGTTTCAACTTCAGTTTTAGTCTCTTCATCAGAATCATCTAGATTATCAAACTTCAATGGATCTTTATCTTCATCATTGGCTCCTTCTAATCCAGGTAGTTTGCTGTCATCAAATGTCACATTTGTGCTTTCCATAACTTTCTTTTGACTGATGACATAAACCTTATATGCAATTCTTTCCATAGAGTAGCCAAGAAAAATTCCTTCAAATGCTTTTGAATCAAATTTTCCAACATATTCAGAATTATCCTTCAATACAAAGCATTTGCTTCCAAAAGTATGAACATACTTTAGAGTGGGCTTCTTTCCAGTCATCAAATTATAAGGTGTCTTTCCAGTGTTTTTGTTGATGAGGGTTCTGTTCTGGATATAGCATGCAGTGCTCACAGCCTCAGCCCAAAAACATGTAGGCATTTTTGCATCAAGTAACATTGTTCTAGCAGCCTCAATTAGAGTTCTATTCTTCCTCTCAACAACTCCATTTTGTTGTGGAGTCCTTGGAGCTAAGAATTGCTGAGAAATACCATTCTCTTTACAGAATGCTTCAAGTATGGCATTTCTGAACTCTGTTCCATTATCACTTCTCAGTGCAATCACACTTGCATTGTTGGCCTTTGCTTCATTGTCAACTTTCTTTATATGCTCAATGATTACTTGTGGAGCCTCATCTTTTGATGCCAGAAATTCCACCCATGTATACCTTGTAAAATCATCAACCATCACCAAGGCATACTTCTTTCTTCCTAGTGACATAATGTTGACAGGCCCAAACAAATCCATATGAATGAGTTGTAGGGGCTTGGTTATTGATGTCACTGTCTTTATCTTGTGGCTTGATCTTTTCATCTTTCCTTTTTGACAAGCCTCACACACTCCTTCTTGACAGAATTCAAGTGTGGGCATGCCTCTCACTAACTCTCTTTTGACTAGAGAATTAATGGCTTTGAAGTTCAGGTATGATAGTTTCTTGTGCCACAGCCAACAATCTTCATTTGATGCTTTTGAGTAAAAGCAACAAATTTTGTCCTTGTTTGCAGAATCCATATTAGCTACAAACAGGCTTCCCTTCCTTACTCCAGATAGAGCAAAATCACCAGTCTTCTTGTGAGTGATCAAACATTCATCTTTGTCAAAATCCACCTTGAATCCCCTATCAGTAAACTGACCAACACTTAGCAGATTATGCTTGAGCCCCTTGACTAGTGCTACATCTTCAATGATGACATTACCAACTTTCAACTTGCCATATCCCAATGTGTTACCCATGCTGTCATCTCCAAAAGCAACCATTGGGCCAGCCTTTTCCTCATATTTGAGTATCCAATGTCTAAAATCTACATGACCTTCTTTTCACTTTCTTTGCCCTGCAAACACAAAGGTATTACTTTTCCTTTGGTACCCAAACAAGTTTGGGTCCATGTGACTTAGAAACAGTTTTATCATAAACAACATGCTTGTCAACTTTCTTGGCATTAGTCTTCTTGTCACTGTTAGAAGTCTTAGAACCTGAGGTTTCAGACTTAGGTGACAGAGGTACCTTCCTAGCTTTAGGAGGACTCGAAGACTTTGACCTGGTGTAGTGTGTGTGAGAATTGTGACTGATACAACCATCAATGAATTGCCTTCTCAGATTGAAACAACTAGTCATAACATTCATATTGCATGGCATACAGTCAAATTTATCACAAAATGGTGCATCTCTATGTCTTAGAGGCACAGAACAATCATAGAAAGGTATAAATACACTACTATCAGGTTTCTTGCATGCATGAGTTAAATGATTGGTACTGAAACAGTTCTGACAAGTTTTCCTAGGGGCATTAGTCATATAAGCATAATTGTTATCCTTGTTAATCCCTAACTTGCCATTTCTGTTCTGTTTCTTCTTAGTCACTTTCTTTTCTGATTCACTCTTCCCAGCTGAAACAAACTTAACAAACTTCTTAGGTCTTGGCCTATCAACTACTGGCTCCTTATCTTTTGACTTGACACTCTCACTCTTGGATGATGCTTGTTGTTCACTTGATTGTGCCTCATCCTCATCATTCAACATTTGTTGATGAGTAAGGCATCCTCATCAATTTCAAATGTTGATTCCTTAAAAATTGGATTTTCAGACTTTTTCAAAATGTGAGGCACTTCCTCATGAACAACTGTGTCATCTTCAATGACAGCATAGCCTTTTCTCTGTTTAAGAGTGTCATAATCAAGTCCAATAGCAGCCTTGGGTTTTGCTTCAATTTTCTCACAGTAGGATTTCACTAGACCAGATGATTTCTTGAAAGTTTTTAGTTTGAATTCATTTTCAGCTAATTCATCCCTAAGAGCCTTTTCAACCTGACTAGCACACAACACCTTATTCTGCAGATATTCAACTTCTTTCTTAAGGTTTTCTATTTGCATAGCAGTTAGCTCAAGTTCCTCATTCTTTTTTGTTAACATTTCATTTCTAGTAGACACTTTAGCAATCTCTTCATTAGCAGCAGTCATACTAGTATGAATGTTAAACATTTCAACAGATAGTTGTTCAATCATGCATTTATACTCTAAAACAGACATGTCTATAGTAGTGAGAGATGGTACCTGAGGGTCTGATGGAGATGTGTCATCCTTGGAATTGGCCATCAAGGTATAATTGCAGAATTCTTGCTCCTCTCCATCACTGTCAGAATCATCCCAACACTTCCCTTCAGCTATGTAGGCCTTACCTTGTGTCTGCTTTTTCAGAAGGGCCTCATACTTAGCTTCAAGCTCAAGATAATCTCTATCCTTCTTTTTAGGCTTCTTGCATTCACTGGCAAAATGCCCTAGGTCATTGCATCTATAGCACCTTATAGATGACCTATCCACATGGCTGGTGTGACGCCCCCAGATCCGGGGTCGGGAATCTAGGCGCTCACGGTCCATTTTCCATTATTATCATTCTTGTTCTTGCACACAATATAATTAAACAGCCATCGACCCCACAATAAACTCACACCGCATACACGCACACACACACACATGTTAGAGTCTCAGAAACGTCATACATTTGATTAGGCAAAAGTAAAAGTTTTAGAGTTATTACAGACCGAATTAAATAGCATTTATGCTACCAGCAACACTTCGATATGAAGCGAAGTTGGCGGCTTGAAAGCTTGCTGCGGTACACTGCCTTGCACAGGTCATACTTATAAATAAAACGTACTAACAAAAGTTGCCGACCAATCCGGCTAACGGGGCCTACCGGTGGAATCTCAACTGCAGCCTGGGGTCTAGTCACCTGCTTTCGAACAGTCTGACTGGTTCTTGCCATTTCTCTTAGCTGTTGTGTTTGTAAAATTTGAAAACAAGCAAGAGTGAGCAACTATAGCTCAGCAAGAATATACGTATAAGATAAGCAATATAACGTTCCATATGTATAATAGTCATTAAACTAGTTGTATCAATCAGTTATAGAATCACTTGTCATTATTGGTAAATTTCAAAGGTGCACCAGTACGTGCCCTTGTTTTCAAAATAACCTTGCAGTTCTAGCTACTGCATAAAGTCAACATCTTTCTCATCAAAATAGGACACTATCGGCAACTGGCACATAGGCCTAAGATGCAGTGTCAAAGCATTTTTCCAAAGTGGAGGATGGGACTGGAAGAAAACATAAAAACCTGACAAGGATTGACGATGATCAGTCGCCACATCCGAGTCCAATAATCCGCGGGTCTTCTCTACCGGTAGAAGGATAGAAACTACATCCGTAACTATCCCTGAGTGAAAACTACATCCGTAATCACCCTAGATGAAAACTACATCCGTAATCATCCTTCGGCAACACCTGGGCCGGAATAATAAGTGATGGACCGCCTGGCTCACGGCCGCTTACACATCCCGGGAATCGTTCGTCAACGATTCCCACACCTGCCAGAGTCCCTTTTTCTTTTTCTTTTAAAAACCAGATTTTGATTGAAAACAGAGTAGTTGTGGTTCGACATCAGTCGACCGATAATTCTTGAAATCATACAAGAAACAGAGCCTGACCGGGGGTTTTCGAAAATGTTTGGAGTTCGAAAAAGTTCGAGTTTGAAAGTATTCAAAGGTATCTTGGATTAGCTTTGTTTTTAAAATAATGAACAATAATTAATAAATGATATTTTAAAATTTAATATCTATAATTAATAAAATGATTATTTAATAAAATAAACTTTCAATCCAAGATAGGGTTTCGAGTATTTACGAAGATATAATAATAGATATTTGAATATACGATACCACCCGAATGACCCTTCGGGTTTTCGCAATATAGATACGATATAATAATATACCGCTCCCCGGTCAATAGTATATACGGACCGCTACGACCTCTATTGCTAGAGTCGTTGTCCGAAGAAAACATTTCAATCTAAGTTCAAGGGGTAAAAGCATACATGTACTTGTTCAATCTCAATTGCATCAATACTTCGATAAACATAGCATTTGATATAATTTGAAAACTACAAACACAACAGCGAAAATTCTTGTATATGTATAAGTTTTGAAAAGTAAACTTGCCTTGGTATGGTAAGGGTGGTAAAGCTCTCGGGGTCGCACGGTAATCTATAAATATTCAAGGGTACGCCCGTTAGTAACTTAACGAGACGACTAAATAATAATATAAATAATTATGAGCCTACCCTAGCGACTCCACTCTTAAGTCCACTAACCCTCCTAAAGGTCCTTAATATCATAAGTTCATGTTCGTTAATAATCCGACTCGAAATAATCGCCAAATTTCAATTATGCTAAGTTTGTGTAAAAATCTCGAAAAACTAATCCTACGCGCGATTTTCCACTTGCGCGCATCTCACTCTAACATTTTTAGAAAAATATTAAATTCGAATTTTAACTTAATTCCTTTTGGGTCATCTTCTCCACTGTAAAATCTCACTTCTCAATTTTTACCACGAATTTACCATATTTTTAAAGGGTCCAAACATAATTTACAAGGGGACAATTTTCAGCAGTCTGCCATTCAGAACACGATTTACTAAATAAATCATATCTCCAAATCTACAGCTCTCCTGTCCATGAGCTTTATATTTCTATAAACTACACTCCAAGACCTTTCCAACCATATAAGGTAGGTTTTCAGGGGATTAGATTTAGGCCTCTGAATTGCAGTTACAAGTAGGGTCATTTACAGATTCGTCCAACAGCTCATTTCTACAAGTCATCCACCTTCTAAAATCTCCACCCACTTCAATATCATCATAAATCCACCAAGAAAAATATCATATACTCATGTGACTTTATATAACATAAAAATAATTTTTATTATAGCAATATCCATCAATATCCAAGATATTCATAAATCATGCTCTAACTAACACTTTTTAGCACTAACACTTGTAGATCTAACCATATCAAGCAACTTCTCTTGCCATGGCTACTAGGGTTTAAAATTTATACCTTCCTTGAAGCTCTAGGTACCTTGACAAAGCTTGAAATCCTTCCCAAACACCTTGGTTGATCAATCTAAGGCTTAATCTTTAAGATCAAAAATAAAAGTTTAGATAGTCACTATTCATCTAGAAACTTTAGGAATTTTTTTACCTATCCTAGACTTGGAATTAAATCATGAAAAATTTACCATACCTTAGTTATATCAAGAGGAGGCTTGGGCTAAAATATCATGAATTTAGGATGAGTGGAAGTGGTAGAAGAAATTTTCTTATTCTCCTTGTTTCTTGAAGTGCCGTGAGTTAGCAAGCAAGGGGGGGTTGCTCTTGTTTTTACTTGGTGGTGTGTAATAAAATGAGATAAGTGCTAGTGGTCTTGGCTAAATATTGGCCAAGTCTTGAACATGTGGTAAATATTATGCCATGCCTCTTGAATTATACTTGGTGATCCCTAAAATGGGGAACCATGTCATTAAAAAGCTAACTACTAAGTACTAACTTGGTTACTACTACTAACTATCCTACTAACTATTGGTTGATAGCTTTGACTTGGTTAGTGCATGGGATTTGCATGGCATTGCATGTATTTTAGTCACCTTAGCATGGCTAGTAGGTATTTTCCAATTTCCACAATTTTCTAGATAATTTCTTAAACATTTTTGGTGGAGCTTTTCCTTCAATATTCTTTCTAAAATCCAACTTCCTAATTCTAAATATATATGGTTCCTTGGGTTCTCAAAATAATAAAACCATGATCTTGTCGTAGTATTCGTATTTATCGATATCCCGGAAATGTACGAAATTAAAAAAATAGGATTTTGCGAAATCCGTCGACATTTACATACACTTATTTTTCTTAAGGAAGCATAATATAAATTCAAATCTTCATTTTCCCTTCAAACACAAGTGGTGGTTGAGATCACCTTCTTTACATAACGGGATTACTATTCATCTGAGTCTTTTACAATGGTACAAAAATTAGGGTTATTACAGTCTCCCCTCCTTAAAAGGATTCCGTCCCGGAATCAGGTTGAAAACAGTTGGGGGTGCTTTTCGCGCATTGCGCTTTCTAGTTCCCATGTTGATTCTTCGACATTCTGGTTCCTCCACAAGACTCTCACTAGTTTGACAACCTTGTTCCTCAGTACCTGTTCTTTTCTATCCATGATTTCTACGGGTTGCTCCACATATGTTAAGTCTGGTTGCAGATCCACTTGATCATGTTCTATCACATGTCGGAAGTCGGTATGGTAGGGTCGTAGCATGGACACATGAAACACATTATGTACTTGTTGTAAGCTCGGAGGTAAAGCCAATTCATAGGCTAACTTTCCAACTCGTTTCAAGATCTCAAAAGGTCCAATGAATCTCGGGCTGAGTTTCCCCTTCTTACCAAATCTCATCAATCCCTTCCACGGTGATACTTTCAACATCACGAACTCTCCTACCTCATATTCCTTATCTTTGCGGGACTGGTCCGCATACTTCTTCTGTCTGTCTTGGGCCGCTACCAGCCGTCCTCTTATAAGCTCGATAGTTTCTCTTGTCTGTTGGACCAGTTCGGGCCCTAAAATCTTCCGTTCTCCTACCTCTTCCCAACACAATGGAGACCGACATCTTCGTCTGTACAAAGCTTCGTACGGGGGCATGCCTATACTCGCATGGTAACTGTTGTTGTAGGAAAATTCGATCAATGGCAAGTGGTCGTCCCAACTTCCCTTGAAATCTATGGCACATACTCTCAACATGTCCTCGATGGTCTGGATGGTTCTCTCGCTCTGTCCGTCTGTTTGGGGATGGTATGCAGTACTCATGTTTAACTTAGTCCCCACACAATCCTGAAAACTCCTCCAGAACCTGGAGTTGAATCTTGGGTCTCTATCTGATACGATGCTCACAGGAACCCCATGCCTAACCACGATCTCTTTTAAGTAAATATCCACCAGCTTGTCGACGGTGTATCTCTCGTTGATTGGAAGAAAATGTGCTGACTTGGTCAATCGATCAATAATTACCCAAATGGCGTCATGATTAGTCTTGGTCCTTGGTAATCCGACCACAAAGTCCATCGCAATCTGCTCCCACTTCCACTCGGGTATCTCCAAGGGTTGCAACAATCCACTGGGCCTCTGATGTTCGGCCTTCACTCTCTGACATGTCAAGCATTTACTTACCCACTCTGCTATGTCTTTCTTCATGTTTGGCCACCAATAATATTCTTTCAAATCCCTATACATCTTGGTGCCTCCAGGATGAATCGAATACCTTGAGCTATGGGCCTCTTGCAAAATCTCATCTTTTAATTCTCGAACGTTCGGGATCCATATCCTAGATGCGTACCTCATAACTCCATTCCCGTCCTTCTCACACCTAATTTCTTCGCCAGTCAAAATTTTCTCCATGGAATTCTTTTCTTCTTCTATCTTCTTTTCCTGACATAACTTGATCTTTTCCAATAGCGGTGGTTGGACTTTTATTTCCATTAGACTCTCTTGGCCAGTTCCTGGCAACCTCACCTCAATCTCCAGCCTCTCGAGGTCCGTGATCAATTCATCCACTGACGTTATCATCTTAAGCTTCTCCTTTCGGCTAAGTGCATCGGCCACTACGTTGGCCTTCCCTGGGTGATAATGAATCCCACAATCATAATCCTTGATTAGCTCTAACCATCTCCTCTGCCTCATGTTTAACTCTTTCTGAGTGAATATGTACTTTAAGCTCTTGTGATCCGTGTAGATTTCACACTTTTCTCCGTAAAGATAATGTCTCCAGATCTTCAAAGCAAAGACTATCGCTGCTAATTCCAAATCATGGGTGGGGTATCTTATCTCATATTCTTTGAGTTGCCTAGACGCATACGCAATCACCTTGCCATGTTGCATGAGCACACAGCCCAGGCCTTTATGGGATGCATCACTATAAATTACAAAATCTCCCTTATCATCGGGTAGGGCTAGTACCGGTGCTGTCACCAACCTCTTTTTCAACTCTTGAAAGCTCTCTTCGCATTTCTCAGTCCACACAAACTTCTCGGTCTTGCGAGTTAGCCGGGTCAAAGGGGCTGCTATCTTGGCAAAGTCTTGGACAAATCTCCTATAGTAGCCGGCCAATCCTATAAAACTTCTCACCTCTGTCGGAGTGGTTGGTCTCTCCCAATTTGATACAGCCTCTATTTTGGCTGGGTCCACTAGGATGCCTTGTTCGCTAATCGCATGCCCCAAAAACTGAACTTCCTTCAACCAAAATTCACACTTCGAGAACTTAGCGTACAACTTTTCTTCTCTTAGCGCTCCCAATACAATCCTCAAATGCTCTGCATGTTCCTCTTTCGTCTTGGAATAAATTAAGATGTCATCGATGAAGACTATAACACACTTGTCCAGATACTTCTTGAAGACTCGATTCATTAAGTCCATGAAAGCTGCGGGTGCATTTGTTAACCCAAACGACATTACTAAAAACTCATAGTGTCCGTACCGGGTGCGAAAGGCCGTCTTTGGTATATCTTCTGGTTTAATCTTTAACTGGTGATACCCGGTCCGCAAATCAATCTTAGAGAAATAAACTGCATCTTTCAATTGGTCAAACAGGTCATCTATCCTGGGCAAGGGATACTTATTCTTTATGGTCACCTTATTCAACTCCCTGTAATCTATGCATAATCTCATACTGCCATCCTTCTTTTTCACGAATAGCACCGGGGCTCCCCACGGTGACACACTAGGTCTTATCATTCCTTTATCCAACAGCTCTTGCAATTGGGTGGCCAACTCTTTCATCTCCACTGGGGCTAGCCTATACGGGGCCTTTGAAATTGGGGCCGTGCCCGGAACTAAATCTATAGCGAACTCGATGTCTCTATCAGGTGGTAGTCCTGGAAGATCATCCGGAAATACGTCCGCGAACTCATTAACGACTGGGATTTCCTGTAGGTTTGGCGTCTCCTTATTGGTATCCTTTACATAGGCTAAATAGGCCTCGCATCCTTTACGTAACAGCCTTTTAGCTTGAATCATAGTCAGGAACTTTTGGGTTTGTCGTTTTCCACTAAACACTACTTCCTTATCCCCTGGCAGTCTTAAACTCACTTTCTTCTTCACGCAATCAATCTGAGCTCCATGGGTTGTCAACCAATCCATACCTATTATTACGTCAAACTCCCCTAATTGAAAAGGTATTAAATCTACCCGAAAGTGTCGCCCTTCTATTTCTAGGTCGCAACCTGGACAAACTTGGTTAACAGGAATAATTTCATGATTAGCTATCTCTACTTGCAGTCTGTCTCGCAGTGGTTCAGTCTTAAGGCCTAACTGACTTACAAAATCTAGAGATATGAAAGACTTGGTGGCTCCCGAATCAAATAAAACATTCGCATTAACTGAGTTGAGTGGTAGGGTACCTGCGATCACATCCGTGTTCCTCACGGCATCTTGCACAGTCATGTTAAAAGTTCTTGCAGTAGGGGCCCTGTTAGAAGCAGTTCCACTCACTCTTGACGCAGCTGGCCCAGAGGACATACATTCCCTCATTCGGTGCCCTGGTTTCCCACACTTGAAGCAATTACCTCCGGCACTGGTGTTGTTACTAGTTCCTCGACAGGTGTTAGCATAATGTCCTGTCAGCCCACACTTGAAGCACTTCACATCTTGTAGATTACACACGCCCGCATGTTTCCTTCCACATTTATTGCATTCCGGGAGTGGGGCTCGGGGTGGGGTAGAGTACGATGATCCCTGTGGTCGGCCGCCCTGGCCCACACTCCAACTTTCAGCTTTCTTGGTTCCAAAGTTCCCACTGGGCTGGGACACTGTTCCTCGCTTAAACTTGCTCGGAAAGCTACCTCCCGCAGAGTTCCCCTTTCGACTATCAAACTTCCTCTTCCTTCCTTCTCTCTCCTTCTGCATCTGTTCACCTCCAGCCTCAACAATCGATGCTTTCTGTACCAGGGTGGCATAGTCTGTCAGCTCAAGAACCGCCACACGATTCTGAATCCATTGCTTTAGCCCCAGTTGAAACCTTCGGGCCCTCTTCACCTCAGAGTTCACATATTCCGGCACAAACCTTGACAGCTCAGTAAATCTTGCCTCATACTCGGCCACCGTCATGTTACCTTGTTTGAGTTCCAAAAATTTCAGCTCCATTTGTGTTTCCATGAACCTAGGGAAATACTTTTCCAAGAACAACTCGCTAAACCTCTCCCAGGTCACCATACCTCTTTCCTCCAAATTCTTTTTGGCTTCCCACCAGTAGTTTGCCTCACCCTTCAGCAGATAGGTGGCGAAAACAGTTTTCTGCTCTTCAGCGACTCCTAGTATCTCAAAAGATTTTTCCATTTCTTTCAGCCAGGCTCTTGCCTCGACTGGGTCCGCAGTTCCCTTAAACTCAGGGGGTTTCAGAGATTTGAAATTCCGAAAGGCATTGGCGTTGGCATTGTTGGGTGGTGGCTGAACCGGGGGACGGTCCAAGTTTTGCCTGAGTAGGTCCATGAATCGCTCCATAGGGTCTCTCCTTGGGTTTTCCACCTCCAGGGTATCATCTCCAGCTTCCTCTTCATCATACTCAGAGTTATCAAACAGGTTATAGTCACTATCTTCATCCTCGCTCAGGTTCTGATCCTCTCTCTCTCGGTTTTGGTGGCCTTCCGGCCCATGGTGGCTACCCTGGCCTTCAGAGCTGGCCGGGTGAGCTCGAGTGTTCATTCTTCTGGGTGGCATGATTCTGATAATAAGACAAAAATGGGTTAGGGTTTTCAATTATTTGACCGTATTTAGAGAAGTCAGGAACGTATGTTCCTCCTCACACAGGGTTAAAATGACCGTATTCAGTGCTCTTATGATGGCGATAAACTGTAAAACCTTTTTAGGGGAAGTCGTTACGTGGTTCGAAAACATTTATAGGAATTTCCAAAATTTCGAAACTTCGCAATTTGTAGAAATATTTTCAAAATTTTTTTTTTAAATAACTAAAACCGTTTTTTTTTTTTTTTTGAAAGGTTTATTTTGGAAAAATTCGTAGGAATATTTTGGAAAATGTGGAGAACAATTTGAAATCACATATCGTAAATTTGAAATAGCATGGTTGTATTTGGGGCTTGTAGCAGTTGTATAATCACAGTTGTATATCAAAACAGTAGAGCATGGCATCGGAAAGTAAAGCAGTTGAGACAATATCAAGGAAACTGAAACTAAATAAGTACGGTACAAGGGTGGTCACAAGTTCGGATGTTAGAGCCAAATACATAGTTCCGATGTCAAAGTCTAGCAAAAGTGGAACAAATACAAGTACATAATCCGAATAGTCAAGGCTACACAAAAGTAGGGCTACATCCATACATACTATCTGAAGTCACATCTATATGTAGGTCAGTCTACTCATCCACTGGTCAGAAAGGACGCCACTGTACAAGTCAACTATCCCGCAAAATCGACACACTAATGTCATCTGTACCTAGGGGACTGAGCTATCAGTAACACATCACGGGGCCGCACCGCGACGGAGCAAGGCCCTTACCCGGGCAAATGCACGACGCACAACACGCCTAGCATCCCTAGCCCGGATCACTCCGATCCCTAATCCGAGAACCCTCTCGCGACTCCTCCTCTCAATCCTGCGGAGTCGAGCTCTAGTCCTCCTAGCAACAGTAGTCCTCATCTCAGCCTGGATCCTCAAGCGCGCCTCGCGCTCCTCCACTATCACCCTCCTCGCCTCGGTAAGTCGGGCCTCGGCAGAAAGTAAGTCTCGGGTCATGAACTGCACGACATAGGCGTGCTCAGCGCCCGACACCGGGGGCAGGTCCAGTGGTGGGGGTGGCATAACAGGGGCAGGAGCAGGAGCAGGGGTAGGGTCACGCTCCTCCTCGCTAGAAGTGTCCTCCTCGGGATCATCATCATCAGAAGAAGTGAGGCTCAATAACTGTGGAGAGGGCGGGGGTGTCACAACACGGTCCTCACCGGATCGCACACTCTCCTCATCAGTGGCCACAGGGGAAGGGGTAACAGGCTCATGCTCCAAAAAGGGCTCCTCCTCCGGGTCCTCATCATCAGAATCCCCTAATATCGTAATCCAGGGGCCCAGCTCAGGGTCAGCATCAGTATCCTCAACAGGGTCCTCAGTCTCTCTCAGTAGTGCCTCATCATGCTCCCTCTCATAGGCCTCAGGGTCTGGTATATCCTCCATCTACACAAGGGAAATAAGCTAGGTTACTAACCAAAAAGAAGGGTTTAAGAAGTAGTTCCCTCACGGGCCTTAGAAGTCAGGGCTATATCCGATAACCCGACTGTGAACTCGATGAGAGCTCCAGGTATTAATGGGATTATTATTAGTGTTATATTATTCGTATTATTATGGTTGCTTTCCTAAATTACTATCGTTTCTGAGAACTGTAACCTTCTCTCTGATACCATTTCTGTGACGCCCCCAGATCCGGGGTCGGGAATCTAGGCGCTCACGGTCCATTTTCCATTATTATCATTCTTGTTCTTGCACACAATATAATTAAACAGCCATCGACCCCACAATAAACTCACACCGCATACACGCACACACACACAGAGGTTAGAGTCTCAGAAACGTCATACATTTGATTAGGCAAAAGTAAAAGTTTTAGAGTTATTACAGACCGAATTAAATAGCATTTATGCTACCAGCAACACTTCGATATGAAGCGAAGTTGGCGGCTTGAAAGCTTGCTGCGGTACACTGCCTTGCACAGGTCATACTTATAAATAAAACGTACTAACAAAAGTTGCCGACCAATCCGGCTAACGGGGCCTACCGGTGGAATCTCAACTGCAGCCTGGGGTCTAGTCACCTGCTTTCGAACAGTCTGACTGGTTCTTGCCATTTCTCTTAGCTGTTGTGTTTGTAAAATTTGAAAACAAGCAAGAGTGAGCAACTATAGCTCAGCAAGAATATACGTATAAGATAAGCAATATAACGTTCCATATGTATAATAGTCATTAAACTAGTTGTATCAATCAGTTATAGAATCACTTGTCATTATTGGTAAATTTCAAAGGTGCACCAGTACGTGCCCTTGTTTTCAAAATAACCTTGCAGTTCTAGCTACTGCATAAAGTCAACATCTTTCTCATCAAAATAGGACACTATCGGCAACTGGCACATAGGCCTAAGATGCAGTGTCAAAGCATTTTTCCAAAGTGGAGGATGGGACTGGAAGAAAACATAAAAACCTGACAAGGATTGACGATGATCAGTCGCCACATCCGAGTCCAATAATCCGCGGGTCTTCTCTACCGGTAGAAGGATAGAAACTACATCCGTAACTATCCCTGAGTGAAAACTACATCCGTAATCACCCTAGATGAAAACTACATCCGTAATCATCCTTCGGCAACACCTGGGCCGGAATAATAAGTGATGGACCGCCTGGCTCACGGCCGCTTACACATCCCGGGAATCGTTCGTCAACGATTCCCACACCTGTCAGAGTCCCTTTTTCTTTTTCTTTTAAAAACCAGATTTTGATTGAAAACAGAGTAGTTGTGGTTCGACATCAGTCGACCGATAATTCTTGAAATCATACAAGAAACAGAGCCTGACCGGGGGTTTTCGAAAATGTTTGGAGTTCGAAAAAGTTCGAGTTTGAAAGTATTCAAAGGTATCTTGGATTAGCTTTGTTTTTAAAATAATGAACAATAATTAATAAATGATATTTTAAAATTTAATATCTATAATTAATAAAATGATTATTTAATAAAATAAACTTTCAATCCAAGATAGGGTTTCGAGTATTTACGAAGATATAATAATAGATATTTGAATATACGATACC
Organism: Kitagawia praeruptora; assembly: GCA_037693485.1. NCBI lineage: Eukaryota > Viridiplantae > Streptophyta > Magnoliopsida > Apiales > Apiaceae > Kitagawia > Kitagawia praeruptora. The sequence goes on from CM075350.1 coordinate 87,470,786, forward strand.
ACCCGAATGACCCTTCGGGTTTTCGCAATATAGATACGATATAATAATATACCGCTCCCCGGTCAATAGTATATACGGACCGCTACGACCTCTATTGCTAGAGTCGTTGTCCGAAGAAAACATTTCAATCTAAGTTCAAGGGGTAAAAGCATACATGTACTTGTTCAATCTCAATTGCATCAATACTTCGATAAACATAGCATTTGATATAATTTGAAAACTACAAACACAACAGCGAAAATCCTTGTATATGTATAAGTTTTGAAAAGTAAACTTGCATTGGTATGGTAAGGGTGGTAAAGCTCTCGGGGTCGCACGGTAATCTATAAATATTCAAGGGTACGCCCGTTAGTAACTTAACGAGACGACTAAATAATAATATAAATAATTATGAGCCTACCCTAGCGACTCCACTCTTAAGTCCACTAACCCTCCTAAAGGTCCTTAATATCATAAGTTCATGTTCGTTAATAATCCGACTCGAAATAATCGCCAAATTTCAATTATGCTAAGTTTGTGTAAAAATCTCGAAAAACTAATCCTACGCGCGATTTTCCACTTGCGCGCATCTCACTCTAACATTTTTAGAAAAATATTAAATTCGAATTTTAACTTAATTCCTTTTGGGTCATCTTCTCCACTGTAAAATCTCACTTCTCAATTTTTACCACGAATTTACCATATTTTTAAAGGGTCCAAACATAATTTACAAGGGGACAATTTTCAGCAGTCTGCCATTCAGAACACGATTTACTAAATAAATCATATCTCCAAATCTACAGCTCTCCTGTCCATGAGCTTTATATTTCTATAAACTACACTCCAAGACCTTTCCAACCATATAAGGTAGGTTTTCAGGGGATTAGATTTAGGCCTCTGAATTGCAGTTACAAGTAGGGTCATTTACAGATTCGTCCAACAGCTCATTTCTACAAGTCATCCACCTTCTAAAATCTCCACCCACTTCAATATCATCATAAATCCACCAAGAAAAATATCATATACTCATGTGACTTCATATAACATAAAAATAATTTTTATTATAGCAATATCCATCAATATCCAAGATATTCATAAATCATGCTCTAACTAACACTTTTTAGCACTAACACTTGTAGATCTAACCATATCAAGCAACTTCTCTTGCCATGGCTACTAGGGTTTAAAATTTATACCTTCCTTGAAGCTCTAGGTAACTTGACAAATCTTGAAATCCTTCCCAAACACCTTGGTTGATCAATCTAAGGCTTAATCTTTAAGATCAAAAATAAAAGTTTAGATAGTCACTATTCATCTAGAAACTTTAGGAATTTTTTTACCTATCCTAGACTTGGAATTAAATCATGAAAAATTTACCATACCTTAGTTATATCAAGAGGAGGCTTGGGCTAAAATATCATGAATTTAGGATGAGTGGAAGTGGTAGAAGAAATTTTCTTATTCTCCTTGTTTCTTGAAGTGCCGTGAGTTAGCAAGCAAGGGGGGTTGCTCTTGTTTTTACTTGGTGGTGTGTAATAAAATGAGATAAGTGCTAGTGGTCTTGGCTAAATATTGGCCAAGTCTTGAACATGTGGTAAATATTATGCCATGCCACTTGAATTATACTTGGTGATCCCTAAAATGGGGAACCATGTCATTAAAAAGCTAACTACTAAGTACTAACTTGGTTACTACTACTAACTATCCTACTAACTATTGGTTGATAGCTTTGACTTGGTTAGTGCATGGGATTTGCATGGCATTGCATGTATTTTAGTCACCTTAGCATGGCTAGTAGGTATTTTCCAATTTCCACAATTTTCTAGATAATTTCTTAAACATTTTTGGTGGAGCTTTTCCTTCAATATTCTTTCTAAAATCCAACTTCCTAATTCTAAATATATATGGTTCCTTGGGTTCTCAAAATAATAAAACCATGATCTTGTCGTAGTATTCGTATTTATCGATATCCCGGAAATGTACGAAATTAATAAAATAGGATTTTGCGAAATCCGTCGACATTTACATACACTTATTTTTCTTAAGGAAGCATAATATAAATTCAAATCTTCATTTTCCCTTCAAACACAAGTGGTGGTTGAGATCACCTTCTTTACATAACGGGATTACTATTCATCTGAGTCTTTTACAATGGTACAAAAATTAGGGTTATTACAGCTGGTTTTAAACTTATTCTTGTTTGGTTTCACAGGTGCCTTGCTTTTGTTGAATGAATGGTTTTGGGTTTGAAGGGTTGATTCCTTTTGAATCTGATGTTTGGAAATTTTCTGGCCATGAAAGCATATGAAGTGTTTTCCATCCCATCTAGTTCTTCAAGAGTGTAAAACTCTTCTTCCTCCTTCTCCTCAACAGGTTCACTTACTTCAGGTTCAGTTTCTTCCTCTTCTACTACCTCATCTATCCTTAACTGACTTGTAGATGCTTCTAGGTCTTGAATAGATTTGTTGACAATCAAGGCACATGATGTGTTTACCATTCTGCCTTGATTGGCTTGGATAGCCCTTTTCTGAAGCAACTCAAGCTCATGAGTTTTTAAAACTCCATAGAGCACATCATATGTAACTTTGTTCAAATCTCTTTCCCTTAGAGAAATGACCATTTGCTCTAGATGGTTTGGTGAGGATAGCAGAAACTTCATGTTTAACTCCTTGGTACTGTAAACCTTGCCATTCATCTACAACTCAGTAACTAGCATGTGAAATCTCTCAAACATCTCAGTAATGCTTTCCTTGGGCTGTGCCATGAAAGCCTCATACTGTGTGACCAGTATCTGTTTCTTGTTTTCCTTAACCTTATCAGTTCCTTCACACAACACCTCAATGTGATCCCACATTTCTTTGGCAGATGTACATGATGCAATGTTTGCAAATATTGACATGTCCATGGAATCAATGATAAGCAACATGAGGTGGTTGTCAAGAGCAACCTTCTCCCTTTCTGATTCTGTCCATTTTGATGGATCCTTGGCCTCATAAGATCTTGGGATAGTTATGGTTCCAATAGTCTTCTCTGGTATCTCTTATTGTGGAACAAAAGGACCATTTTTGAGAATCTCAGGATACAAAGGATGAGAGGCTTTGATGAACAACATCATCTTTATCTTCCAGAGGTTGTAGTTCTCTTTGCCAAACTTAGGGACATTCACCGTTTCTATAGTCTTTGGTGTATTCAAACTCATGATCGTTTTTCTATTTTTGAATAAACAGCCCTCTCTGATACCACTTGTTGAGTATTGAATACGATAAAAGAATACAGAGGGGGGGTGAATGGATTCTTGAACTTTTCTTCTTCGAGTCTATGTAGCAAGAGTGTTTGTGTGTGCAAGATTGAAGGTGCGGATAAAGAATAAAACAAAACACTATATCACTTTAATCTAATGTATTATTAGATAAAGGTTGCTACAATCTGTGAATACAAATGATAGTATTCTCAGCTTCATTTTTCTCAGAGAGATACAGCTTACAGTGTATGAAAAACTTGACTCATAAAGTTACTAAGTTCATTTACTAACGAAGTGAGGCTATATCCTTATAGAACATGGATACACCCTACTTACTACAAATAAGGTAGCTGAACAAATTACTTTCTAGTCTGTCTATCCTTTTTGAGTAAGTGTCCAAACGGTTACAGATTTGACTTTGCAAAGCCTGTTCAGATCCACTTCTTTAGCCCCTTGTCTCTTCTATATCTCTCCAAGCTTCCTTGTAGGCTTTCCAGAGCACGTTACAGATTGTGGTCCATAAAGTGCATTGGCTTGTTGCAGGTTTCTGACTTGTACAATTTCTTCAGTATTTTGTCTCCAAGAATGTATTCGAGAAGTGACTAAGTAGTTGATTCGAGAACTAGAATTGACTTGATCGATAACTCTGAGTTCTCGAACACTGTTATATTGACATATCGAATTACTTCTCGAATAGCTCTTTTCTTCAGGATTCCTTGAGTTGTCGAATAGAACACTTGACTTGTCGAATCCTTGAGATATCGAATAGCTTTCTGAGTCTTTGAGATATCGAATGGAACTTTAACTTGTTGACTCCTTGAGAACTCGAATACTACTTTGACTTGTTGACTTCCTGAGTTCTCGAATAGAGTACATAGACATATCGAATCTCTGAGATATCGAATGAGATATCGAACAGTGTATTCAGAGATATCAAATAGTGTCTTGAGATATCGAATCATTGACTTCTCGAATGCTGGACTTCTCGAATAGACAAATATACTTCTCGAATTGGTACTTAGGCAAATTCTTAATTTCTTCAAATCCCAACTGTGATTATTTGACAGTCTTTATCTTCTTGCTTGAGGCATGAACCTTGGAACTTCTTTCAAGCATTATTCTAGAATCTATAAGTACAGTTACACAACTAGGATTTGATGCCTACTGCAAGTACAATACAAATAGAAACTCTACAACTAGAGGTTCCCTCAGTTAAGAGGTCATGTAAGTAATGCAAAGCATTACAAACAATTAGGCTTGTTATTAGATGTATACAGGCATGCCTCTGTAACTAACAATTGCTAGATATGATATGATTGGAAGATATGATGTGATTGATGTTTTTAGGTGTTCAGAAATGGTAATATCTTCAACTAAAAATAAATGTGAAAAAGACAATCGACTAATTATCATTAATTATATTATGTTATTATTATTTTAGATGTTTTAATAGTATATATATCGTATATATATATTTTTTATAATAAATTTTAAATAAGTAAATTCACGAAATACTAAAAAACATATACTAAAAAATTGGTACCAAAATTTTTAATGTTTCGGCTATTATATAATTAATAAATTTTAATTTAATATACTCATATTTACGGATTATACTAATGTTTCCTTATTATAAACAACGTATACAGATTTTTAATATATTTTATTAATAATTGAAAAATATGATGTGATATTTTCGGGCATATATTAATGATTGTAAGATTAGTTTTAAATTAAAAAGGTAACGTATTTTAATTCTAAAGGAAATATTAATGATTGGAAGATATGATACGATTGATGTTTTTAGGTGTTTATAGAAGATAATATCTTCAATTAAAAGTAAATGTGAAAAAGGCAATCGACTACTTACCATTAATTATATTATGTTATTATTTATTTTTGGAGTTTTAATAGTATAGATATCAATTAATCAATTTTAATTTAATATAATTTAATATACTCATGTTTACGGATTATACTAATGTTTCCTTATTATAAACAACGTATACAGATTTTTAATATATTTTATTAATAATTGAAAAATATGATATGATATTTTCGGGTATATACTAATGATTGTAAGATTAGTTTTAAATTAGAAAGGTAACATGTTTTAATTCGAAAGAAAATATTAATGATTGAGATAGGATACGATTGATGTTTTTAGGTGTTTATAAAAGGTAATATCTTCAATTAAAAGTAAATATAAAAAAAGGCAATCGACTACTTACCATTAATTATATTATGTTATTATTTATTTTAGGAGTTTTAATAGTATAGATATCATATATATTTTTCTTTATAATGAAGGTTATATAAGTAAATTCACGACGTACCAAAAAACAGGTACCAAAAAATAGGTACCAAAAAATAGGTAACAAAACTTTTAATGTTTCGGAAATCATTAGGTCATATTGTAAATGCGTCCAAAAAAGGTGGAACACTATCATATCCGATTCATTATTTATCAAAAAACACTTTCTCCAATCCCAAAGATACTAATAAACTTCTTGCAGTTTCTCTCCCTCGTCCAAGATCTCTCTATTCTATCCAATTCGATTCCGACCCCGCTAATGGCCGAATTACCAGTGGCTATGCCTATGATCTTAAGATTCCTTGCAACAAGATTTTGGGATCCTCTTCGGATCTTGTTCTCATTGAGAGTTCTTGTTCACTTATCAAGTACCTCAATCCCACTACAAAAGTCTCATGTAAACTTCCTCATTATCATGACAAATATAAAAGATCTTTTTATGGTTTTGCATTCGACAACACTTGTGATGATCATTGTGTTGTGAAGATATTATGGTATATGCCCAATTTCCAAAAAAAGGCCTATGTTTCTTCTTGTTTATTAAAACAACACAAGTGGAATGATGTTGCTGTGATGGACGGGTTCGATTTTAATGTGGAGGGAGCTAGGTCTGGATTTTGGTTGATGGGTCCCTGCATTGGCTTGCTAAAGATGAAGATGATGTGTTGCTTATTACTGCCTACTCTGTTTCTGCAAAGGAATTGGAAACGGTGCCTGCCCGGGGAAGTTCTAAAGGACCCCGATTTCATTGATCTTGCCCTTGAGGTAATTCACGGCTGCCTTGGCATCGTCATTAACTTAATATGAAAAGTTATGGAGTGTTGGAATCTTTGACAAAATTGCTCTTTGTGTTGCATCCTCTTGCACATTTGGTTCCCGTTGCTTGGTCGGAAGATTCGTGTTGGTGGTGCTGATGAATGGTAATTATATAATTTTGTTTTCCGATGGCAAATATGTCAACTACCATCCAATCGATGTTTCGGGCAGCCTGCAGGAATCGTTTGAGATCGAAACCTTGCTTCCGCTTGTTGAAAATGTAGTTTAAGTGGATATAGGCAAAGAGAAATTCCTCAAATCAAATTATCTTTACAATTGTAATCTTGGAGAAGTTTAATAAAACAGACTTTATTTAAAAAAAAAATTAAAATAAATATGTCGTTGATAGAGTTCGAACCTTGAAATTTTAGTAAATTAATTTAATTATATAATATATTTAATCATTAGATCTAACGATTCTGATTTTTTACTAAAAATCTAATGGTCATTATTCGTTAGTATACGTATTTCTATTATATTTTGTTAGTGATTAGAAGATATGATGTGATATTTTTGCGTATATATTAATTATTGCTAGATATGATATGATTGGAAGATATGATATGATTGATGTTTTTAGGTGTTAATAAAAGGTAATATCTTCAACTAAAAGTAAATGTGAAAAAGGCAATCGACTATTTAACATTAATTATATTATGTCATTATTATTTTAGATGTTTTAATAGTATAGATATCGTATATATTTTTTTATAATAAAGGTTAAATAAGTAAATTCACGAAATACTAAAAAACATATACTAAAAAATAGGTACCAAAATTTTTAATATTTTGGCTATTATATAATTAATAAATTTTAATTTAATATACTCATATTTACGGATTATACTAATGTTTCCTTATTATAAACAACATATACAGATTTTTAATATATTTTATTAATAAATGACAAATATGATGTGATATTTTCGGGTATATATTAATGATTGTAAGATTAGTTTTAAATTAGAAAGATAACGTATTTTAATTCTAAAGGAAATATTAATGATTGTAAGATATGATACGATTGATGTTTTTAGGTATTTATAGAAGATAATATTTTCAATTAAAAGTAAATGTGAAAAAGGCAATCGACTACTTACCATTAATTATATTATGTTATTATTTATTTTAGGAGTTTTAATAGTATAGATATCAATTCATCAATTTTAATTTAATATAATTAATATACTCATGTTTACGGATTATACTAATGTTTCCTTATTATAAACAACGTATACAAATATTTAATATATTTTATTAATAATTAAAAAATATGATGTGATATTTTCGGGTATATATTAATGATTTTAAGATTAGTTTTAAATTAGAAAGGTAACGTGTTTTAATTTGAAAGGAAATATTAATGATTGAGATAGGATACGATTGATGTTTTTAGGTGTTTATAAAAGGTAATATCTTCAATTAAAATTAAATGTAAAAAAAGGCAATCGACTACTTACCATTAATTATATTATGTTATTATTTATTTTAGGAGTTTTAATAGTATAGATATCATATATATTTTTCTTTATAATGAAGGTTATATAAGTAAATTCACGACGTACCAAAAAACATGTACCAAAAAACTGGTACCAAAAAATAGGTAACAAAAAACAGGTACCAAAACTTTTAATGTTTCGGCTTTTATATAATAGTATGATGATATGATGTGATATTTTCGGGTATATATTAATGATTGTAAGATTAGTTTTAAATTAGAAAGGTAACGTGTTTTAATTCGAAAGGAAATATTAATGATTGAGATAGGATACGATTGATGTTTTTAGGTGTTTATAAAAGGTAATATCTTCAATTAAAAGTAAATGTCAAAAAAGACAATCGACTACTTATCATTAATTATATTATGTTATCATTTATTTTAGGAGTTTTAATAGTATAGATATCATATATATTTTTCTTTATAATGAAGGTTATATAAGTAAATTCACGACGTACCAAAAAACAAGTACCAAAAAATAGGTAACAAAAAACAGATACCAAAACTTTTAATGTTTGAACTTTTATATAATAGTATAGATATAAATTTTGAAAGCCACTCAAGATTGCCCGAGGATGATCTATAATTATTGATCTTCTAATGCATTATTGATGGAGCTCGAATTGATCATGTCTCTAATTTCTTTAATTGGGAGAATTTTTTCTACCTTTTGATGGGTTATCGAAAAAACATTTACAACAAGATTTTAAGCAATTTTTTTTTAACATAACCATTTCTTACCTGCATGCTTTTACGGGTAATACATAACCTGTTGGCACCTTTAAAATAAAATAAAAATTAGAGATCCCTATCAACAATCTCATGGTTAGAATCTCAGTCACCAAAATAATCCTAAAATAATCATCCAGATGTAGGTGTGTCAATGGATTGGGTTTGCATCGGATCAATCAGAATTTATATTCAAATTAATTCATTTAATTTTTCGGATTAAATTAAGTTTCGGATTTTTTTAAGACCAATTCATATTCGCTCGATTAGGATTACAAGTAATCGAATAGAATATTCAATCCAATTAATATTTTTTTTAAAAAAATTATATTATTATTAAAATCTAAAATGATAAAATAAACAATTTTAAGATATACAAGTACACATCAACATCCAAATACAAGAAGAATAGAACATTGAAAATAAAAAAAATAAATATCTAAAATGTACCAGACAAAATTAGAACGATCGGGAAATGGATTCTAAGCATAAAAATAATTGAAATTAAAATATGAATTCAATTTTAGATTGCAATACAATGATACCGTATACATTATAAACGTAATACTTTTTTTCAAATTATAATATAAAATACTACTAAATGATTTTGGGTCCTCATATGATTTAAGAATTATGCATTATTTGTATAATTATAATTATATTAATATTAATATATAATAAAATATATAATTGTATAATTATAATTATTCGGATCGGATTCTTAAAAGATCAGATCATGTCAAATCCATATCCATATTATATGGATCGGACTCTTATCGGATAGGATTTTTATTGGATCAAATTTATTTTATATAAATTCATATCCAATCATAAGATCTCGGATCGGACAATTGTCCGATCCATTGACATAGACGAGCCTACAACATCAAAATTTAATTCCAACAAAAAAGGGAAATGTTATTTCCAAAGCACCTTTTTAATTTTCAGAGCTATGTGTCACCTATTGTGTTAGAATATGCTACATATTGTGAACGCAGGGGGAATATGCAACACGTATTGCTCTGAAAATAAAAAAAATGCTCTGGAAATAACATTTCCCCAAAAAAATCTTCAACTTTTGTTAATTCCAAATTTTTCTGTTAACGTGTCAACCTGTCAAGTCATAATTATAACTAGCATAATAACCCGTGCGAGGCACGGGTCATCCTCTAGCAATTACTATAAATTCTGTATAATTTTACAATTTAAGGGTATTTTTGAATATAATTGCACCTTTTATATTCATACATATTATAATATCAGTATTTTAATTTATGTATTATTTTATTTATGTATAGATCATATGAGTATAAAAAAGGATGTTTTACAGCATATAAACATATTGTATAGGTTATAACACAATTTCTTTTAGAACAATGATAAAAAGACATATCATCGATGTGAATAATACTCATCATACAATACTTTCCAGATAAAATTAGTGCGCTCCTTAATATTTATTTCTTTAAATATCTCATCAAGATATATAAGTCGCATAGAATTATAATCTGAAATTACGAGAGGGTTGATTCCCAACACCAACATATTTCATATATTGTTTGCATAAATATTAAAGGGATATGGTGCCTTTGTAATTTTTAAACATATAGAAATATTATCATAAGTTCACAACCATTAAAATGACACTTTTTGCACTTGTGTTGAGGTTTAATTTATAGTAATAGATAGATTGTGTACCATATTGTGAAAACTAAAATATAATATTTTTAAAATAATATGAGTCACCATTATTTTTACTAAAAAATTAAAATAATAGTAAAAATAAGATAATGGAGAGGTCGGGTTTGTGTAAAAGGTTTATTAACTCAAAATAATAAAGTACATGCAGCACAAAGGTTAGTAGGATAAATTTTGTAGAGGAGGTTCTAGGTACGATTCACCATAAAAATAAAATTTACTCATTTTTTCCATTTAAATAAGAGAGTGAAATTTCATGTAATTTTACAACTTGTAAGGGTATAACTGTAATTTCATAGAGGATTTATGTGCTTAAAACCCCCCCTAAAAATCCCATTGTTCTCTTATTTTATGTAGAAAGAATGGATGGATGTGTACCATATTGTGAAAGCTAAAATATAATATTTTTAAAATAATAGTAAAAAATAAGATAATGGAGAGGTCGGGTTTATGTAAGAGATTTTTTAACTTAAAACAAAAAAGTTCATGTAGCACAGTGGTTGGTAGGATAACTTGTGTAGAGGAGGTTCTAGGTTCGATTCACCACAAAAACTCATTTTTTCCCATTTAAATAAAAGAGTGGCATTTCATGTAATTTTATAAATTGTAAGGGCATAATTGTAATTTCACAGGGGGTTTATTGGCTCACAATTATCCCCTTGTTGCTCTATTATATATAGAAAGAGATTTATAAGTATGTCCAATCATATTTTATAAGTACCTTTAAATATTAATAAAATAAATAACAATAACAATAACAATAACAATAACAATAATAATAATAATAATAATAATAATAATAATAATAATAATAATAATAATAATAATAATAATAATAATAACTTTTTAAGAATGGGCTAAACATGAAAAATACATATTAAAACATATAAAAATTTATATAATGGAGGAATCACAATCACACATTTGCTTTATAAAAGTGAACTTGCTAAGTTGCTCATGGGTGTGCCAACCCGAAATACCCAACCCAATCCGATCCTGATTTGGGCTGAAATAACCGGATCGTTCAAAATCAAAGCCCGATTAGATTTATTTTCTGTTGGGCCGAATATAATAAGTTGGGTTAAAGTTTACCTATTTAAAACCCTAAACCAACCCGACCCAGTTAAATAATAATAGGCCCAACCCATTTAGGATATCTTGTGTGTGTGTATATATAGTTCTTAACTGGGCTTCTTTAGTTAATCTCAAAGGGTTGTCACTGTTTTAACTAAATGAGTTGGTTAATGCCACAAACTCACAAAGTTATGTTCTTGACCAGTTCTTGTTACTAGTCTTTGTCCACCTTTTTAGGTTATTTATTTGTCACCCTTCTTAGGTCAGTTCTTAGGTCAGGATCATTCAGTATCTTTACATTTTGAAGGAGAACAGGATCAGAAAAAGTGAAAATGTTAAACAGTGATAAATTAAATTGAAATAACGAAAACTTCACCTAAGAATAAAGAGCTAATCAGTTGTGTTCGCCTGGTGAGAAAAAGTAATTAAACAAGTTTGTGGCACCAGAGAGGATAATGCATCTTCAAGTAATATTAATTTTAGCTTAGTGACTAATGTTCCATTAAAAGCATGAATGCCACAATACAATTTTGTAGTGGTGTTTAAGCTGGACTCAAACCAAAGATATAACTACTACTATACCCAACAATGCATATTATTTTTCTAGATTTTAAAAATTCCTGATTCAACAATACATACTGTATTTAACCCGAACCAATCCGAAGCAAACCGAATTAATTGGGTTGGGTCACGGTTGGGTTACATAATATTTTTTAATTAATGGGTTGATTTTTTTATCAAACCGAACTAATTGGATTGGGTTACTAAAACGGGTATAACCGGCCCAAACCGACCCATGAGCAGCCCTATAAGTTGCATACATTGTTACATGTCTAAACGTTTTACAATTTTGGTGAATGTACTCTTTATATTTTTATTATGGGTCTGTTGAGAACCATAACGTATGGTTAGATATGAGATCTAATCATATCCGGGAATTGGCCCTTGATATCATAATTTTGAGTTATAAGGTCCAAATAAACACAAACTGAGAATATGGCCCTTTTTATCACTAATAAACGCAAGATAAAGTTAGGTTTCTGAGAAACGCATTGGCTTCTAGCGTTATTTCTTTTTGACTACTACAAAGTTCACTCATAAACGCTTGTTTATGTTTCGTTGGTCAATTAACGTAACATCAGCTCGCGTGCCTGTTGCTTCTTTCAAGGAAAAAAACAAAAGCCTGGACCCACATATTAACACATTCACGTGGGCTTGTTGCATCAAGATTTGTACGACCCAAGGTGTAATCACTTATGTAACTGTTGTTTCAATATTTTTACAAAAACGTAAATTCATCTGGCGTGTATGTGTGATAGAAAGGGCCATTTAAATGAGTTGTGATATTTGGTACCATATCACTTAAAAAGTGATATTTGGGTCCATTTCTCATCATATCCATCCATTTAAATACATTATATTCATCTATTACTATTCATTTAATATTTTAATATTTTATATTTAGGTTTTTAATTCAACTACCCACCACCACCGGCGACCACCACCACTTCCGGTGAACACCAGAAAATCACCACCGGCAAACATAAAATCACCACCGCCAACCAGAAATCACCACCAGAAACACAAAAATCACCACTTCGACCACCTGTAAACAAAAAATCACCACAGGAAAATGAAAAATCACCACCACAAACCACCCCATCGCCTCCACCACCTCCAACCACCACCAACAAATCACCAAGAACAACCGAAAATCACCACAAAATCAGCAAGAATCTAACAAAATCACCCCAAAACACCACATCGTCGCCACCACCTCCGGCCACCACCAACAAATCACCACCGGAACCTAAAAATCACCACAAGTAACCCAAAATTACAACAAAAATATAAACAATTTAAACCCGAAAATCACCACAAATAATCTTCAATGGAAATATTAGTTCAGAAAATTAAAGAAAAATCACCATCTAATTCAATTTACAGAGATTTAAACTTTCATAAAACCGAAATTAGCTTACAATCAATAAAATATAAACTCCGCCGCCGGAAAAATCAACAGCGGTGATTCATAATGTCGCGAGATATCAGATCTGGATGAAAGAATACGAGTTCGCGCCTTGCGGCGTCGGAGGAACGAACGGAGAACAGTTGAGAGAGAGATAGTGGAGAGAGAGAGAGAGGAGAGAGGGAGAGAGAAATGGGGGGAGGGTTGGGGGTATGCGTGTGTTTTGTGTGTGTGCAACGTATGTGTATGCGTGTATTGTGTTTGTGTGTGTGGTGTGTGATTTAAAATGGAAGGCTGAGATTAGAAGATTTAGGAAAAAATAAAAGGCTGAGATTAGATCTCAGATCTCATTTTAATTGGGGGTTCTCACCTGAGCAAAACCCTTTTTATTATAAACGTGCTTTTCTAGAAGTTATTAATGGAGTTTTTTTAATAAAAAATGACTAATATTTATAACAAACTAGATCAATATACATGTAAATATTATTTTTAATAAAAAGGCATCATTTTAATTTTAGATTCGATCTTGAATTTACATAATTTACATCCCTTGCTGGCTTGCTCTAATAGCAAATATATTGAGTGTGTTCGGTTAGTCGATAACATTTATTTTTCGATATTAAATCAATTCATCATAAAATGATTTACAATATGTACAAAGATAATTGAATTTACGAACACATATCAAATTAGATTAGAGAAAGATAAACAATATTATGAATATGCAATTTAATATATTTGAAAGTATTATTGTCTAAATGTCTAGGGTCAACATGCGTGCCTTTCGGTTAGATGATGTACGTTTCTTGATCGAAGAAAACTCTTGTAGATTGTATCTAATCATATTTTATATATGAAATATATTTCCTGACAAAAAAAAATGATACCTTATAATTGTGAGATATATGTATATATTTTTAGAGTGGACTTGAAAAATTAACCGCGAACCATAATTTTTATTAATAAATTGTTATAATAAAATTTGAAATACAAATGATTGCAGACATTCAAATACATCAAACTCTTATAGAGAATGAACAAAATCCAAAATATGGGTAAACGAATTCAAAGTCTCGGTAGATGGACTCTTAAAGAAAAAGAGATTTATTAGAATAAAAATACACAATTAAAAAGAATAACATAGACATGCTTAAATTTTTTGAGGCGAAAGAAAGAAAGAAGAAAAACGAAAAAAGGTAAATGATTTGGTGATTGGTTGCTAATACACTTTTCTAGTTGGTAAAGTCCTCATTTAATATTTTTGCAAAATTAAATTAATTATGATATATATAGGATATTATTATCTTTGTGACGCCGGATATACAAATGGTGATGGATTCTTGGCTCCACATAGGATACATCGATACCATCTAGCAACATGGCGAAATGGTAGGCGGCCGACTTGTCTAGAAGAATATTTTAATATGAAACATTCTGCTGCGAGTAATGTAATTAAAAGAGCTTTTGGAGTTCTTAAATTGCACTGGGCTATTCTTAGGAGCCCTTCCTTTTATCCTTACAAAATTCAATGTCGCACTATCACTACATGTGTTCTATTACACAATCTCATTACAAAGGAAATGGGCAGCGATCCTTACGATGCAATTTATGATAGTGATCAGACCAATCAATCTGCATTCAACTTGGATTCCAATGTTATTGAAACATGTGAGCCATCTAGTCAATGGACAAAAAAGAGGCGTCAAATGGGTGTGACAATGTATAATGAGTGGAGGGCAAAGAGAGGTCTCGCTCCTTGGCAGGACTGAAAGTAGTAGTAACTGATTGTAATAGCTTTTGAATCTTGTATTGTGACAAGTTATTAATATTAATGTCCTAGGACTAACTTTAGCGATATTAAAGTCTATTGGTTTTATGTTTGTTTTGTTTCAATGATTTGCATGTTGATTAACATATATTTGATATCCAGTTGTTGTACGAAATATAATTGCAAGATGCTTCTTTTCTGGTACAACATAAACATTGTTATTGTTCTCTATGCATTGCTTGAAACTAGGGGTGAGCAAAAAACCGAACTGAAACCGAAACCGAACTGAAATCGGTCAAAACCGAACCGAAAAAACCGAAACCGAAACCGAATCGACGGTTGCGGTTTTTGAATTTTGAAAACCGAGACTTTCGGTTCCGGTTCTGGTTCCGGTTATAGGTTCAAACCGAACCGAAAAAAACCGAATCGATTATTTATATAAATAAATAAATATTTATATTTTTTATAGATATTTAAAATTAAGCACATTCACATATACTCCCTCTGTCCCGCTTGATTCTTTACATTTCGGAGAGGGTGTCTGGCACGCATTTTAAGGTACATATAAAGTATAGTTCTATAACTTATTTTTACAATTTTTTTTTTGTATAAAAATAGAACAATTCTATTTTTATACAAAAAAAGAAAATTTGAAAAATAAGTTATGGAACCATACTTAAAATGCACCTTAAAATGCGTGCCAGACACCCTCTCCGAATTGTAAAGAATCAAGGGGGACAGAGGGAGTATATATTTAGAAAGTAAAGAAGCAATGAAAATGAAACAAGCAATTCTGTTGCAATTTAGAAGTAAAGATGCAATGTTATTATTTATCTTGTTGTAATTCTATCAAATTTAGCAAGTTCTAGTTTCTTTGGACAGTAGCTAATGTTTTCCAGAATTAGCATTCTCTAAATGAAGAATGTTTTCGTTCCAGAGTGAAAATGAAGTTGTTGCATGGAGGGATCACTGCTTCTTGGACAAATAATGTTGGTAGACTACCTTTTTTACTAAATAATCGAATTCTATCACCTTTTTTTATTGTTTCAAGTTTTGAAAATTATTGTATAAATACTTTTGTACGATTTATGTTTTTATGATAGAATTACTTTTTTAATTAATTTGTAATACTTTCTTATTTTTATTTTATTCGGTTTTAAAACCGAAACCGAATCGGTGTTTTAAAACCGAAACCGATGGTTCGGTTGCGGTTCCGGTTTTCGATTTTTAAAACCGAGGACTTCCGGTTTCGGTTCCGGTTTTACCCAAAAACCGAACCGAACCGGGGTTTGCTCTCCCCTACTTGAAACATTGATAATGGTACATCGAAAACATGAAGCTTGTAGTTTGGATCTATATATATTGCCTTACTAACACTGTTATGTTGTAGATTGCGACAATATTCTGTAGGTCTTTAAGGTTGACGCACGAAATTCACAGGAGGTTATATTTGCTCAATTTGCAGGTACTTCATAAACATTTAAAATTATTTTTTTAGCTTGCTTAAAGAGAATTTGTCTGACTAGAGAATTGAAGGATTGAATTGTACCATTTCAGTGAATTGTTATTTGTAGTGGACAGGTTTTGTATATTTGCCAATCTGTAACAAGTTTATGTTAAGACTGAGAAGACCTTGCACATTGCCAATAATTTCTGGTTTGTTCATCTGACCTATTTTTTGGTATGTATGTCATCTACATGGTCATTTACTTTTCGTACATGTGAAGAACATATGGTGTTGGTACCAGAGGCGGCTCAAGACATTTAGAGGTCTAAAGCCAATTTAAAAATTGAGGCCTTTTATAATTTTATAATTTAGTTATTATTATATAAAATTTATTTTTCTAGCTTTCTTTGATGCAAATTCTTTAATTATATTTTCAAAATCTAACTATTGTAATAAATTTTTTTTATTGATAACGTAGTTAAATCATTTAATCTTTGTGATAACATTGTTGATCTTAAATAATTCTTTATAAGTTTTAACTTAGAAAAACTTCTTTCTTGAGAACCAACATTGAATAGTTAACATTATTTTATATGCAATAAATGCATTTGGAAATGAATGAAGTCTTTTAATATAATTGAGAATATCAATAGGAGCACTATTTTCTATGTGTAAAAATTCTCTCAATATTTTCAATTTTGAAAATAGATCATCTATATTGATTTCTCATTGTATTTTAAAGAATTTTTCAAGATTCAAACAACTATCTTGTAAAAAAATTTTCATCAAGAGATTCCAATTTTTTAAAGCTAAATTTAAAACCAAAAATATTTTCATATATTTAATTGTTCAAATCTACTATTAAATGATGAAATAGCATGATCAACTATATACAAAAAAATAATCAATTTTAAAAAATTCTTCAAAAGTTTTCTAGTTTCATCGTCAACATTGTCATCAAAATATCTACTTCTATGGATTACACGTTTCTCCCAAAATATGGGTTCTATATTCATTTCAAAAACAATTTATTTTGCAGCACTCATTGCATTTTCAAAAGCAATTATTAATATGAATAATTAATAATATTTTTTTTGACTAAGCAATTAATAATAATTTAGAATAGTTATCATTAGAATGAATATAAACATAAAAACTACATTTACAATTTCTATTAAGTATTTTAACTTCTTTTTTGTTGTGTAAAAATATTATAAAATTTTTAAATAACAATACAGATGTGTATGTATTTAGAGGCCTAAAAATTTTTGAGGCCTAAAGCCGTTGCTTCTCTCGCCTTAGGGAAGCACCGCCCCTGGTTGGTACAGTAGTTAGAATGTTTTTGGTCGTTAATCTGTTTTAAATGAACTACGCCATATTTTCTGTGTTTTAGTGCAAGTTATATCCTTACTGATATCTATATTATTATCTCGCAATATTCATATAGTGTTCCAAGAGTATTGATTGTATTCCTGCTTTATTACTAAAATAATCAATCTTGGACTGGACATGTTGCATCATTGGTTGACAGTAGAATAGATTAGCGGAATGCAAACTACTTTTTGAGTATGTGGGAACCAAAACTCCAGTCATGAATAAATACCTTATAATTACAATAGATACTCTAGCTAGAAACAATTGTGTTCTAGTCACTTTGAAGCATAATGGTTATTGCGGAACTGCAGTGTGATTTTGGTTTACTGGATTGGTTTAATTTTTCCGATTTTCATTTATCTATACATAGGAATTTAACAATTGCAGTGGCTAGTGATAGGCTAGAAATAGCCCAGGCCCAATTAGGCCCAGCCTCAGGCCCAAAAACAGCAAACAATCCAACTCATGAGAATAAGAGCAGCCCAGCCCAAGCCAGTGGGCCCCGGGCCCGGAGTCCCAACCCCGGATTAACGGACCCCAGAGTGATGACACCTGGGACACGTGGCAGCCCAGCTCGGCCGATATCCCCACACGTGGCGCTGACCAGCATTAAAGTCCAAACGACAACATGTGTCAAATCATGTACTCAGCAACACGGCCACACTCCAGTCAACGGTCCCCACAAATAAGGACGCGTGTCCTACATCCCGGGAGTTCAGCCTCTGGTCCCCCGAATCCGACGGCTAGGAGTAAAGGTAACAGACCCCTAAATCCTAACCCTAGGGCTATAAATACCCCTAGAATATAGGGTTTAGGGGTTAGACATTATTACACACAAACGTACATTCGTTACTTTCGGATACTCTACTTGATTATTATCTTCCAAAGCCAACTCTCATTCTCACGCCGGAGGCACCTCGGGGCCAAACCCCCCCTCCGGTGTTGTTTTGCAGATACCCCACTTCAGCTACACCCCTTCCGAGGCAGGAGTTGGCGAGGGAGTACCCGATCAAGTTTCAGAGTTATCATTGGCGCTAGGAGGGGTGAACCTCCGGACCTAAACCAAACAGCCGAACCCAGCTAACCCGAACCTACCAGCGACCATGCCTCGACCAAGCAAATCCACCCAACGCCCAGCAAACAGCACCCCGAGAGAAGAGCCCCTGGCTCCGATCCCGGAGCAGATCCCGCAAAACCAGGTCCCGATCCAGGAGAGGCTCGGGATCGGTCCGAATGATGCTCGGGTCACGGTTGAAGTGATCCGGTACAAGTATACCGACGTACCCCTTGACTCTACCCAAATGGAGAATTTAACCCCGGAGGAACTCGCTGAAGCAATCCGGGCTTATCGAAATCGCCCCCATCCGGAACCTGAACCCGACCAGGCGGAAAACTCCGAAGGATCAGCCAACTCCCACCACTCGCGAGCCTCGGTCTTCGCTCGCCTCGGGAACCAAGGCAAAAGAAACGAAAGGGACCATCCAACCCAGAGTAAGGTCAGAGATGATGAGGCTGACGAGCTAAAACGGATAGAAAGACTTCGGGAAAGAATAAGGCAGGAAGAACAGGATAAGTTGGAACTTAGAGTCCAAAAGAGGCTCCAAGAGGAGGAAAGAATAAGAAAGTCCAAATCCAAAAGAACCCGGAGAGAATCAAGCCCGGTGATGGTCTCGGATGATGAAGAACATCCGAATAATCTGGTACAGATGATCCATGAGTTACAAAGAAAAGTCAATAATGATTCCGGATTCGAGATCCAAGACACACTCACCCCCTTTAGCCACTCTCTTGAAGCCATACCCCGGCAAAAGAACCTCAAACATTACAACTTCGACTCCTTTAATGGGTTAGAAGACCCAGAAGAACATCTCAACTACTTTGAACAAATAGCCATGATATATTTCTACAACGACCTAACCAAGTGTAGGTTCTTCGCTTCCACGCTGAAGGGGGCAGCCCAGAGGTGGTTTAGCCGAATCCCGTCCCGAACTATACACAGTTGGAAGGAATTCCGGGAAGCCTTCCTTCGGAGGTTTCGAGCCAACAAAACCCCGGAGTATCACATGTGCCATCTTGAAACAATCAGGCAAGATGACAACGAAACACTTTCAGCCTTCATGAAATGATTCCAAGAGGCCATAAACCAAGTCACGAACCTGGATGAAAGAGAAGCCTTAAGCATATTTCGGAAGAACCTAGACCCGGAGCGTAGTGAGCGCTATGTTATAGAATTGGTGTACAAAGAACCCCAAAGCCTGGCGGCGGCCTACTCCATGGCCGCCAAGTTCATCAAAGAAACCGATATCCTACATGCAATGAGAATGACCCGGAAAGGCACCTCCTCGGGGAGAAACAAAGATGACCGCTCCAGAAGCGACCACCAACCAGACAAGAAATTTAAGCCCAACAAACAGTATACTTACATCCCAAGTCATCAACTGACAGTCCCGGACAAGGACCACCCCTCCAGGGCCAAATCCGAAGCTAGGCCCCCGAGATCAGGGAGAGCCGAACCAAGGCCGGAACCAGAATGGACTCCTTTGAACCGGCCACGGGCCGATATACTGAAAGAGGTCCGGAACAAACCCTTCTTTTATCCTCCCAAGCCCTTGGTATCAGCCCCGGAGAATAGGCCCCGGGACAAACATTGCGACTATCACGCAACACACGGGCACGAGACAGAAAGCTGCGTCTCCCTTAAGTTCTTCATCGAGGATCAGATCAAGAAAGGGAACATGGGCCAATACATAGCCCGGAAAATAGCAGAAAGAGGAGAAGGGCATGGAGCCCAAAAAACGAAGAACGTTGTACATGTAGTTTTGGGAGGCTCCACTTCCCCGCCAAGGAGCCCAGACTCCGGAGATGAGGTGATGATGATAGACTCGGCCCCGGAGCAAATCATATCATTTAGTAATGCTGACTTTGAAGGAGTAGATCCTAACCACAATGAGGCCCTGGTAGTGACCCTGGACATCGCCGAAAACGAGGTAAAGAGAATCCTTGTTGATAATGGCTCTTCCGTCAACATACTATTCAAGCATACCATGGACAGAATGCAACTCGGAAGCATTGGAATGAATGAATGCCGGGAAGACCCACTGTACGGCTTCAGCCACAACTTGGTCCCCATCCAAGGAACCCTCTACTTGCCTGTCCAATTCGGCGCCACCCCGAAGCAGATAACCCACATGATCAAGTTCTATGTAATAAACAGTCCTTCTTCCTACAATGTGATCCTGGGGCGCCCAGCCCTGACCAAGCTCCGAGTCGTAACCTCGACCCCACACCTTAAAGTCAAATTTCCCACACCCTCCGGGGTCGGAGAGGTAAAATCTGATACGGAAACGGCTAGCCGATGCTACGGCCAAGCCCTGGTCATGGCCGAAACAGATCCAGAAAACAAGCGCAAAGCCTCCGCTTATCATAAGAACCAAAGCAGAAAGAAACACAGAAACTCAACTCATAAGAACCCCGGGAAGGAGGTTCAATTTATCGAAAACCTCGAGATCCCTACCCAAGAGGCAGAAACTTCCACAGCCCGGGGGTACCTGGCATCAAACTCCCAGGCCCGGATCCAAAAATCATCCATGATGAAAAATCCAACCAAGGTCAAGCCCGCAGTAGAAACTGAGACAGTTGAACTAATACCCGGAAACTCTGAAAGAAAAATCAAGATTGGGGCGGGGTTAGAGGTAGCCTTCAAAGAGGAATTGGTGTCTCTGCTCCGGGAATATGCTGATGTATTCGCCTGGAGCCCGGCGGATATGCCCGGACTCAAGGAATCCTTGGCCATGCATAGCCTGGATGTTGACCCCAGGAGAAAACCAGTGAAACAAAAAAGAAGGAATGTTGCCCCGGAAAGGCAAAAGGCCATAGACGAAGAGGTAGACAAACTCCTCGAGGCAGATATAATTTGCGAGATCAAATATCCGGAGTGGCTGGCCAATGTAGTTCTAGTCAAGAAACCTAGCGGAAAGTGGAGGATGTGTGTTGACTACACCGACCTCAACGATGCTTGTCCCAAGGATCCGTACCCATTACCCAACATAGACCAGCTCATCGATGCCACTTCGGGACATGTAATGTTAAGCTTCATGGACGCCTTCTCCGGATACAACCAGATCAAGATGAACCCTGCAAACATAGCCAAAACAGCCTTCATCACCCATAGGGCGGTGTATGCATTCAAATTCATGCCCTTCGGGCTCCGGAACGCCGGGGCCACATATCAAAGAGCCATGGTTGAGGTTTTCCAGGACCAAATAGGACGGAACTTGGAGTCCTATATGGATGATATCATAGCCAAATCCAAAACTGTTGAGGAACACGTCCCGGATCTACGGGAATGTTTCGAAAATCTAAGGAAGAATCAAATGAAACTCAACCCGGAGAAGTGCACCTTCGGAGTGGCAGCAAGAAAATTCTTGGGCTTCATGATCAGTCAGAGGGGAATTGAGGCCAACCCAGAAAAAATCAAGGCAATCCTAGACATGCAGCCGCCCCGAACCCAGAAGGACATCCAAAAATTAGCCGGGTCATTAGCAGCCTTGCGAAGGTTTATCTCCAAACTAGCAGAAAAATGTTTGTCTTTCTTCAATTTGCTTAAGGGAGCAAACAACAAAAAAGAAGTCGCATGGGGTCCGGAGTGCCAAGCCTCCCTAGACTCAATCAAGGAATACCTCTCATCACCACCTCTGTTAACAAAGCCCGAGCCAGGAGAACCTTTGCTTCTCTACCTCTCCGCCGGACCGTTAGCCACAGTAGCTGCTTTGGTCCGGGAAGAAAGTGGGACTCAGAAACCGGTATACTTAGTGAGCCAAGTGCTGAAAGATGCAGAAACCAGTTATCCCAATCTGGAGAAGTTTGCCTTTGCCTTAGTCACGGCTTCAAGAAAACTCAGACACTACTTCCAGGGTAGAGAAATCAAGGCTGTAATAGATCAGCCACTAAGACGAATAATCCATAAGCCGGACGCATTAGGAAGATTGATAAATTGGGCAATCGAGTTGAGCCAATTTCACTTAACTTTTATACCCCGGACAGCCATCAAAGCACAGGCTCTGGCTGACTTCATAGTAGAGTGCTCCTTCCCAGAACCACAGCAATTTTCCATAGCAACTGAACTTTTGCAAACCCCGGACCAAAACCCAGAGTCATGGACACTTCACGTAGACGGATCCTCAACAACGGAAAGGTCCGGGGCTGGTATCATCATGAAAAGCCCGGAAGGCTTCCAGATTAGACAAGCAATCACCTTCAAATTCCAAGCAACAAACAATCAAGCTGAATATGAGGCTCTCCTTGCCGGGCTAAGGTTGGCACGAACTCTGAAAATCCAGAGTCTGAGCATCCATAGTGATTCCCAGATCGTGGTACGGCAAACCAAGGGCGAATACGTGGCCAAAGATCCCAAACTAGCCCAATACCAAGCGCTTGTCAAAAGCTATTTAGCCATCATTCCGGAGTACCAAATCAACCAAATCAACAGAGAAGAAAATTCCGAAGCTGATGAGTTATCCAAGCTAGTTCAGAACTCAGCCGAGCTAGACAATTCGGTATATTTTGAAGAATTGGAAACCCCGGCCATTGACCAAGAAGAGATAATGGAAATAGATGATACCCCGAATTGGATGACTCCTTTCATCCTATATCTGGAGGAAGGGAAGTTGCCCGAAAACAAGAATGAAGCCAGAAGGCTGAAAAACAAGGCTTCGAAATATTTCATTGAAGATAACCAGCTCTACCGCCGAACTTTCTCATCTCCAATACTCAAGTGTGTAAGCCCGGAGGAAGCCAATTACTGTTTGCAAGAGGTGCATGAAGGGATTTGCGGGGACCATATGTCCGCGAAGGCACTTGCATACAAAATCATAAGGCAGGGTTACTACTGGCCAACAATCCACTCAGATGCAGTAGAATTTGTCAAGAAATGCAGGAACTGCCAGCTGTTCAGCAATGTCCCAAGGCAAAGCTCGGTCCTGCCATCCTCAGTCTTGTCACCCATCCCTTTTGCCGTATGGGGAATTGATATAGTGGGACCTTTCCCCCGGGCTAAAGGTGATCTGAGATACCTCCTCGTGGCAATTGACTACATGACTAAATGGGCCGAAGCGAAGGCAATGAGGACCATAAATCAACAAGATTGCATCAAGTTCATGGATAACATATTAATGCGGTTCGGCCTTCCGAGGGTCCTGGTCTCAGATAATGGTCCACAGTTCATCGGCTCAGACTTTGAAAATTACTTGAAGGAAAGGGGAATCAAACACAAGAAATCTTCAGTAGCCTATCCCCAGGGCAACGGGCAAGTGGAAGTAACAAACAGAATTCTGCTAAGGGGAATTGAGAAAAGGCTGAAGGAAAGCAAGAACAAGTGGCCCGAAGAACTACCGCATGTATTGTGGGCATATAGAACTAGTCCGAGGTCCGGAACAGGGGAAACCTCATTCAAGCTAGCATATGGAACCGAAGCAATGTTGCCAATTGAAGTGGGTTCTCCTTCCCACAGAGCAATCAACTTTGATGAAATTGCAAATGAAGAAGGGCTACGAGCTAATCTGGAACTAGTTGACGAGGTCCGGGACAAAGCAGTACAAAGAATGGAGAAATACAAAGAAAAAACTAAAGAGTATTTCGGAAAGAAATCAAGGGTCAAAAACTTCCAAATCGGGGACCTAGTGCTCCGGGACACCGAGGCATCAGACCCCACTAACACAGGAAAGCTTATGCCTAAGTGGGAAGGTCCCTACCGAGTTAAAGAAGTGCTCCGCCCCGGAACCTACAAGCTCAGTAACATGGACAACACTGAAGTCCCCAACACCTGGCACGGCCTCAGACTAAGAAAGTACTACCAGTAAAGGAGGACAGCTCCAGTTCATATATGGGCGTTCTTTTTTATCTTTTGAATTGTAATTGGAAACAATGTAATAATTCTGTTATCAATGAAAAAGAGCTTTATTCCTCACCTGGTACTTCAATCCTACAATTATTACCAAAATTCCTACTTGGGAAAGTTTTCATCCTTTCCAAGTAGGCCCAAGCCCGGGACCTTAGCAATGCTTCGGCCCGGGAAGCCATAGGCATCCAAATTCCTACATTGGAAAAGTTTTCATCCTTTCCAAGTAGGCCCAAGCCCGGGACCTTAGCAATGCTTCGGCCCGGGAAGCCATAGGCATCCAAATTCCTACATTGGAAAAGTTTTCATCCTTTCCAAGTAGGCCCAAGCCCGGGACCTTAGTAATGCTTCGGCCCGGGAAGCCATAGGCATCCAAATTCCTACATTGGAAAAGTTTTCATCCTTTCCAAGTAGACCCAAGCCCGGGACCTTAGCAATGCTTCGGCCCGGGAAACCATAGGCATCCAAATTCCTACTCGGAAAAGTTTTCATCCTTTCCAAGTAGGCCCAAGCCCGGGACCTCAGCAATGCTTCGGCCCGGGAAGCCATAGGCATCGAAATTCCTACATTGGAAAAGTTTTCATCCTTTCCAAGTAGGCCCAAGCCCGGGACCTTAGCAATGCTTCGGCCCGGGAAGCCATAGGCATCCAAATTCCTACTTGGAAAAGTTTTCATCCTTTCCAAGTAGGCCCAAGCCCGGGACCTTAGCAATGCTTTGGCCCGAGGACAATCCACTACTCCCCCATCCGGGATACCCGGATAAGGGAGTGGGGGGCAATACAAACTACAAAAAAACACAAAAAACAACAGCAAAGAGGCAGGGCAAAACCCAGAACATGTGAATGAAAATTAAAGTGCATAAACAGTAAACAGGCCGGGCTGACCAACAGCCCGAAACACCCGATACATTAGAGTTTACAACAAACCAAATTCAAAGTTATACAAACAAGTTTGAGAATATATCAGAAAATATAAAGATTACATGGGCATAGCCCGGATTCTGGGCGCAGCCAGTCTTGTCAATCAAGCTTCAGGAGGAGGAGGGGAGGAGTTGGGGGCCTTGTAAGGAGCAGGTTCTCCTTCACCCCGAGCCAGGGCACTCTCGGCTTTCATATATTCGGCTACAAAGCCCTCCCAGGTAGCCGATTCCGGATCAGTCTTGCACATATTTTCAGCCACGATCCAGTAACGGCGGATCTTCGATGCAGCAGCCTTGGCAAGATCAGCGTTATAGATATCTGAATCCCGGAACTCAGCAATGACCTCTTTCTCGGACTTCTTGCCCTTCAACTCTTCTCGGAGCTTTTTCACATCCTCCCGGGAGTCCCGCAGCTTGGTCCTGACCAAATCCCGCTCATTCTGAAGAGTCTTGGCCGCCTCTTTCAGCTCCTTGGCCCGGGCCTCGGATGCCTTCTTTGAATCAGCCAGCTCCTTCTTCAGAGCATCAACCTCCTTCTTCATCTAATTCCTGATCTCCGTCACCGAGCTGATCGCTTCCCGGGCCTCCTTGACGATCTCCATATCTCGGCGAATAGCAGCCCCGGCCCCGGCAACACGAACCCCGAGCTACAAATACAAAAACAAAAGTCAGAACACGAAATTAACGTCAAGTTAAGACAAGCTCGACGGAAAGGTTACCTGGCCGTAGACTGCAGCCATATCCTCAAAGAGGGAGATCGCGGAATCCTTGCCCATTTCATCCCATTCCTTCTGGCTCGGGAGGCCGGCCAGGAAACCAAGGAAGTTTCGCTCCTCCGGAGCAATGGCAGCTGGGACGTGGGGCTGAAAATGAGTATCCTTTTCGGGATGATCACCGGGGGGACAGATCTCGCAATCGGACCGGGGGGCAAATGATAGGCTAGAAATAGCCCAGGCCCAATTAGGCCCAGCCTCAGGCCCAAAAACAGCAAACAATCCAACTCATGAGAATAAGAGCAGCCCAGCCCAAGCAAGTGGGCCCCGGGCCCGGAGTCCCAACCCCGGATTAACGGACCCCAGAGTGATGACACCTGGGACACGTGGCAGCCCAGCTCGGCCGATATCCCCACACGTGGCGCTGACCAGCATTAAAGTCCAAACGACAACATGTGTCAAATCATGTACTCAGCAACACGGCCACACTCCAGTCAACGGTCCCCACAAATAAGGACGCGTGTCCTACATCCCGGGAGTTCAGCCTCTGGTCCCCCGAATCCGACGGCTAGGAGTAAAGGTAACAGACCCCTAAATCCTAACCCTAGGGCTATAAATACCCCTAGAATATAGGGTTTAGGGGTTAGACATTATTACACACAAACGCACATTCGTTACTTTCGGATACTCTACTTGATTATTATCTTCCAAAGCCAACTCTCATTCTCACGCTGGAGGCACCTCGGGGCCAAACCCCCCCTCCGGTGTTGTTTTGTAGATACCACACTTCAGCTACACCCCTTCCGAGGCAGGAGTTGGCGAGGGAGTACCCGATCAAGTTTCAGAGTTATCAGCTAGTGCCCAGTGTGCACTCTGTAGTAAAATAAAATAGCTATAAAGTCCACTATCCATGTTCTGTTTCTTTTGATTATAAATATATCCATGGGAGTTCTTTGCATTTTTACTTCTCTTCTTTTGTGTTTGGGGTAATCATTTCAGAAATCATCAGAAAGCATGTCAAACTTATTACAAGATTTATGTATTGAATACTAATAACATATACATGAACAGTGTTTAGTTTGAAAATGAAATTGGTCGATCAGACTGAAATAAGTTTTTTTTACAGAGAGTGTTCTACATAAATCCTACACAACCTCTGGTTAGATAGATATACCCTTGTGAACCTATAATTAATAAGATAAATTCCCGTGAGTTATAAATTCTTGTAATGAATAAGAGTAGAGTGGGCCTTTGGCACAACCAATTATGAAAGAACAGAGTATAAAAAAGAAGTGATTTGTATATAGCTTACTGTTTTCTAAGTAATTTTTTGCCTTGTTTGCTTTTCTAAAGTGGCCTCATTTTCATAGTCACAAAAGAAGTGACTGGTTTTCTCTGTAAAACTTGTATATCAGATTTCCTACTAAGCTATTGTCATGTGAAAATGTGCTAAATGTTGCATATTTGAATTACACTGCACGATTTCAAATACTGTTTTGCTCAAAATCTCCATGGGCTAGATTTAGGCCTGTTGATGAGTGGATTTCGTAACAACTTTTGAGAGGTTTATGGTGAATTGTAAGGGCTAACGATCAACTAATCTATGGAGAATGGAGGTTTTTTGTGGGGGTTGAACTGAGCTCGAGAGCGTTTACAAGAATCTCGCGAGTTCCCTTGAGGCTTGTGTCGTGTGTTCTCAAGAATCTCGTAGGTATATTGGAGGCTTGTAAAACCTACTCTTAAGGTGCCTACGTACCCTTGCTTATATAGGGATCAAGTTCATGTAGTTCTTTTTTGACTAGAAGTCTGGTTAGGCAGCAATATTCTAGGTTCCTAATTCATGGGGACCTCCTTTTCTCCAGATTTCAGCCACGAATAGGCGACCTAAGTCAAATAGAACTCGAGTTCTAATCCGACTAGGAGTATATTTACTAGTTCTAGTCTTATTAGAAGTATTCAAGGATCATCTGCGCCCGAGGAATACAATCCAATAAGGAGTTGGCATTCATGACTTGCTCCTAAAGAATAGGAGGCTTAATAATACTATAAATCTGCTGGCATAAATCTATTTTCGTACAGGAAGCTGTCTCTCAGGAACCTGTTTCTCGGGAAGCTGTCTGCAGGAAGCTGTCTCTCGGGAACCTGAACCTGTCCAGATCCATTTCACATGCTATTTATCCCCATTTAACTTAAGGGACCTCAATCATAACCCATATTACTCATACGGATTGGATCCTTAAGCGTAATGGGCCTAAATCTAGTCCATGGAGATTTTGGGCAC
Source organism: Kitagawia praeruptora (assembly GCA_037693485.1). NCBI lineage: Eukaryota > Viridiplantae > Streptophyta > Magnoliopsida > Apiales > Apiaceae > Kitagawia > Kitagawia praeruptora. The sequence continues at coordinate 87,499,501 of CM075350.1, forward strand.
AACAAGGCCCATTAGGCTTAAGGATCCAATCCGTATGGTTAATATAGCATGTGAAATGAATTTGGACAGGTTCAGGAATACAGAACAGGTTCATGTTCCCGAAGGACAGGTTCCTGGAGATAGATTCCTGAGAAACAGGTTCCTGTGCATGAATAGATTTATGCTAGTAGAATTATAATACGATAAGTCTCCTATTCTTTAGGATCAAGTTATGAACATCAACTCCTTGTTGGGAATGTATTTCTTTGGAGCAAATGATCCTTGAATACTTCTAATAGAACTAGAATTAGCAAAGACACTCCCATCCAGACTAGAACTTGAGTTATAATCGACTTAGGTCACCTATTTGTGGTTGAATCTGGAGAAAAGGAGTTCCCCATAAATTAGGAATCTAGCATATGGCCGCATAATCAGACTTCTAGTCTAAATTGAACTACATTGGACTTGATGCCTACGGGTACAAGCACACGAGATATACAGAATACATATCCATTCTAGAGAGTTGGGGAGCCTGAGTACGAAACACTCCGCTCTAGTTCAATAGAAACCCTGCAAATTCAGTCCAAATACCTCACAAAAACCTCAATTCTCCATAGATTCGTTGATCGTTAGCCTAGACAGTTCACCGCAAACTCTCAAAAGTTGTTACGAAATCCACTCATCAACATGTACCATTTGTGATGATGTGCTGATTTGAGTTCGACCAATCCAAATCGGGATATTACACATAATATATTATTTTTTAAAAATGAAAAAAATAAAAAAATATTTTCTTTTATTTCAAAATTTAAATTTCAAAATTTAAAATAATTTATAATGTTAATCTTGTGTTCTAAGTGTTCTAAGTGTTCTACAACTTATACGTGTTCTTAATAAAATTGTTGCCGATATTACAATTTCAAGTTATTCGAAATTAAATTATTTAATGATAATTTATTATTAACTCGTCTTCGAAAAAATTTATTCGAAAAGAAAAAAAAGTACAACAACAAATCTACACAATAACCATAAATTTGGCTAGGGGTGTGCACGGGTCGGTTCGGTTTTTACCTATTAACTGTAACCGAATTGTTCGGAACGATTTTTTTGGTTTGGTTAACCGTTTATCGATTTCGGTTTTTTTTCGATTTTTTATTTTTAATACTTAATACCTTAATATCATGCTAATAAAAATTTATAAATGACATATTAACATTTGTGATAATTTTTTTAATAATAAAAAAGTTTAAAATTTAATTACTAGCTTTACCATTTTATGCATTAATAAGTGCGTAAAAAATAAGATGCAGTATATTATATTTAGAACTTATACTGAAGGTCATAGTATTAGTATTGTTCTTTGGAAACTTTTTGCAATTCAAGTTCTACTAGCTTTTGTCTTGCTTCCTGTTATAGGGAGAATATTGTATAACAATATTTTGGAGGTTGCTGGATTAACGGAGCTAAATACGGATATAAAGCTTATAAAGAAGAATTAGGGTTAGGGTTTATGTGTATAGATGTGGCTGAGCTTGATAGGTGATTTCAAGGGTGAAGTGTTTCTCATCCATATCAAGGTGCCTACGTACCCTATTTATAGGGATCAAGCCATACGTAGTTCTTGGGTAGCAAGTTACCTAGCTGGGCTAGGGTTTTAGAGGATAAGTCATAGCCCAAGCCCACTCGTTTAGGGCTGATGTGGCAGTGAGTGGTTAATCCTATCCATGATCCATGATTTATAGAAGGAAACCGATGGTCTCGCATGGACAAGAATGTGACCTCAGAAGCGAGGCTAACAGAGATGCAGCATAAGCAAGGCATGCGACCTCGAGGGGTCGAGTCATGCGAAGCGAACCCAAATGTAGAGATACTCACGTGACCTCGCGGGATCTAGCTATGAGCCTTCTAACAGAGAGTGAAATAGCGATCCTGTGTTTGCAGATATAATGATAGCAAGAAGCAATCCCTTGTATGTGATAAGAAGCGAGATGGCCCTCTAATTAGGCTGGGCTGATTCCAATAGTGGGCTTTTAGTGACCCAATCTTCATCTTCGAGGCCCATTGTAGATAATGAACCATTAATTTAGCTAATTAAATCATGATAATTATTATGCCAGATTTGGGCATAACAACTACCCCCCGAGTCCATGTTGTCATTGAAAATGCGAGGTGGACTCAAAAAATCCAATGTCTCCACTCGCGAAGCGAAGCTATAATTTTATTATAGATACAACTGTTAGAACCATTGTGACCCCAACTTTAAGAATTTGAAAGGGTTGCACAGTTGTCATGCACTGAGATGTGTGTTGAATGGCTGAGATTTTGACACGTGTCCCATACCATCCTCTCTCCTCATGCCTATATATACTCCTGTCACAATCATTTCCTTTTTCACTTTAACAAACATATTGTCGAAGTGCCGTCAGTTTGCTCAAGGATCAAAAGCAAGAAATTTTCAAGTTTAATCACCACGATCTCCAAGTTCTACAGATTTCTTCACCTTTTCTTTAAAAAAGTAAGTCTTCGTTCTTTCTTGTGATTTAATATTGTTCATATCCATCATAATTGCATATTTAAATAACTTTAATCATAAACGATGCGATCCCCTTTGACTGCGATCCCACAGAACTAATTTATGCCTGCGACCCCCGCCTCGCTTAGATAGAATATTGATCCCTTATCAGTAGAATATAGTACATTCCTTATGATAGTAACATCCTGTAAATCTCGTGAGCGATGTGAGGACACGTAGAACCTCTGTCTTTTTATTCTTTTCTCCCCTTATCCCCTTTTTGCTTTCTGTAAGGGTACACACTTAATTCTCCACATTCTTTTCAGATGTCAGAAGACGACAGCTCAAGGACGCCATCCCCAATTCCTAGTGTGCATATTAGCGAGGTGGCTGCTGCTAATATTGCCAGGGCCACAAGTACAAGTGAAAGCTCGTTTAAATTATACTTCGATCCCTTGTGGTCGAATGAAGAATACACTAGAGAAGTTCCTTTAATCTCTTGGAGAACAAAACAAGCTTCGGGCTCGCGGGATCGTTCCCTAGATGTTCTTCCAGCCCAATATGAACCCAAGATCAATATGACAGACACCGAAAGAGAGGTGGAAGCATTGAGGAAAAAAGGAGAGGAGTTCAATTCACAAATAGCACAAGTTCTTGCTAAGGTGCCTCGTAAAAAGGTTAACTCACCCATCGTCCTGAGTGACTCTCCAGTAGATTCCTTGGGCGATGCCTATTATGACATGGAAGGGGGGGCCGACAACGAGGTCAACTCTGATGATGATGACTACGAGGAACCTTCATCAGATGACGGAGGCCTTGAAGAGGTGGCAAGGGTCGTCAACTTTAAAGATTATAACTACATCCCTGAGGCATCGCCTACACCTTATGTACCGACCCCTTAACCAGAGTTAGAGGGGGTTATATATGTTGATGGGCCCCGCCCCGAAGACATCGAGCCCGGCTCAAAAATTAAACCAAGCAAGCCTCGCGTTCTTGCATGCCGCGATATGCCCTCGTCTTTGACAGAGAAGACAATTAGAGAAGGGATCGAAAGATTTCGTCCTGAGGGAAAAATCATCCTCCCTAAGAAGAAAATGCGATGCTATCGCTTCAACCATAAAGAGAATGGGGGCAGGGTTCCAAGAATGGTGCTAACAATACCTTTAATGAAGATAGGTGTCTCCTCGCCCCTTCATCCATTCATCAGGGATGTTTGCGAGTCCTACTTTCTGGCCCCTATTCAAATAAGCACGAATGGATATAGAGCTATGATTGCTCTTTATATTCTCTACCATAAGCTCGGATACCCACATCTTGATGCAAAGACAATGGGTTATTTTCTTCAATTAAAGCGATGCGGAGCTAAAGATTTTGGCTATGTATATTTTTCCATATGGCCTGAGTTCAACAAGAAAGATCTTCTTCCTGGGGCTATAAGTAATGCGGGGTCGTGGAAAGAGCCATTCTTGTACATACACGAGGTCCCCAGGGTAAAGACAAGTTTCAACTACCTGCCTGGTGAGCTATTTATCCAAATAGTAACTTTATCTTTTCAAACTATTCGAATTTAACAACTCCTTTGGCATCGCAGTTGGTCCAGTTCGCACCGTCCTAAAAGGCGAAGAGAAATGCCGTGCTGATGAAGTGTTGACCAAATCCACCCCTGCCGAAAGAAATATCCGAACCCTCCTATCCTTAGAAAACCTCATCGAATGTGGGTTTCTTAAGGAAGGCGTAAGATCTACTCCTGAAGCGGGGCCTTCTACCGCGGTGCGATCCTCGCGGAAGAGGAAAGTGCAAGAAGAGGCCTCGTCTTCTCACGTTGAGATAGTAAATGAGGGTATACCCTGATAGCAATAGGACTTTGGGATCGCATTACTTGTTTTATTTGTGCAACTGTATCATCTGTCTTCGCATATATTTAAGTGAACTATCTCTTAACTTATATTTTTCTTACTGCACAGGTATGTCGAATCAAAGTGGCCCAATCCCTCCCTTCCTTCAGCCGAAAGGCAAAAAAGGTGCAGCGGCCAAGAAAGATTTAAGCTTGAAAACTCCTCCTTTCAAATCCACAGCTCTGCCGAAGACTATTAGCGACCTCCCAGTCCAGCCCAGTGCTGCTAGCGATGCTGCTCAAGATTCTCCTGACCAAACTCCGTTGAAGAGGCCCAGAGTAGACGGGCAGAAGGATGGACTTACTCGACCTCCTTCTGGAATTGTTCCCGGGACCGCATCGCAACATCTCTTCGCTTCTCTTGGGACAAAATATTCTGACGAAGCTGAAACCTCCAATTGGTGGAAAGCAGCGACCCCTGAGGAGAATGCAGCTGCAGTAACAAAGTGCCTTGCCGAAGCCTTCATTCGTCAAGCTGCCCATACCAGGATCTTGTGAGGCTGGAAAACAAGGTCAAGGTCCTTGAATTCCAGAAGGTGGAAGACAAGTGATCTCTGGAGGAGACCTACAAGAAGCAACTTTCTTTTGACACCGCTAACCTTCGTACAGACCTCAAGACTGCCCGCAGAGAGAGAAATGAATTTGAAAAGTCTTTAAAAGATCTGCAAAATTCCAGCGAAGCGGCCCTGAAGAAGAAGGACGAGGAGATCGAGAAGGTGAAGAACGATCTGGCTGCTGCCCAAGCTTCTCTGGACAACGCTGAAAGCATATTCCTCGCCAAAGGTCAAGTTACCTTTATGAAAGAGTTCATTCGAACGATCCCTGACTTCGATTGGGATCAACTTGGGCCTGGGAATGCTGATTTCGCTGAGACCTTAAAAAAGCAGATCGCTGAGGAGGATGCTGAGGAGGAGTGCCTCGCTGAGGAAGTTCGGGTCGCGGAGGAAGCGAGGCTGGCGGAGGAGGCTACCAAAGCCAATCAAGATAAGAATGCTCCATAATTTGTCTGCAACCATTAAGTCCTTGAACTAGGGATGCGGGTACCCTTTGAATACCTCGCGAGATGTAACTATGTTTTTGTTGCTGATTAACTCCTTTGGGATCGCATGGCGACCCACATAACTTTAATTTTCATCCATGTTCCCAATATAACAGCATGTGCTTCCATGTTAATTGTCTTCATAACAGTGTTGTATTTTCCATTTCCATCTTCATGTAGTTTGTCTTCGTTAATTAGATTCCTTTGATTGTAGTAAACACGATCTATTCTTGTGAGATCACTAGATGCGAACCGTTAGGGATCGCACTGGTATAAATAATATGTTTTTCAATAGATTGTTGTCTGAAGGGGAGTAGCCTCGCATCATTGTGCTGAACTAGTCCTTTAAGATATAAAATTCTAACAAACAAGTAAAGCTTGAATGCAAAAATTAACAAACAATAATGAATGTAAACGAACCCATTTATTGTCATAGTAGGGACGAGGCCCTAAAGTTGATAAGTAAAAATGTCTTCATGTAATACAAGGTAGGGGCGAGGCCCTAAAGTTGATAAGTAGGGGCGAGGCCCTAGAGTCATTACATCGTAAAGGGGAGGTGTCTATATGAGCACTACCCCCCAGTACTTTGTATGAATTTATTCATGCTAAGTAGTAGAAATAGATAGAGGTTACCAGTAATGAAGCTTTTACTGATAGTATTTTCTCAAATGTTCCGCGTTCCAAGCTCGCGGAATGACCTTGTCTTCCATATCAGTGAGATAGTATGTTCCTTCTGATAGAGTTGCGTAAACCTTGTAGGGTCCTTCCAAATTAGCACCAAAAACACCATGACTCGCGACCCTGGTGTTAGGCATGACCCTTCTGAGAACTAGGTCGCCTGTACGTAGGGATCGCACTTTGACCTTTCCGTTGTAGTACCTTGCGGTCCGTTGCTGATAAGCTGCGAGGCGTAGCTGAGCCTCGCTTCTAGTTTCCTCAGTCATGTCCAGATAGAGTCTATGATTAACTTTGTTAGACTCAGGGTCATAATGTTCCCTTCTAAACGATCCCGAACCAACTTCTACTGGAACCATGGCCTCGCACCCATAGGTAAGGGAAAATGGGGTCACTCCAGTAGTACTCCTTGGGGTCGTGTTATAAGACCACAAGACCCTTGGTAGCTCTTCAGGCCAATTGCCCTTGCTTTCTTCCAGCTTCGCCTTCAAAGTATGTTTGATTATTTTGTTGATTGCTTCAGTTTGGCCATTTGTCTGAGGATGACTAACAGCTGAAAAACTTTTCTTGATCCCCAAATTCTGACAGAATTCCTTCATTTCCTTGCTGTCAAATTGTTTCCCGTTATCTGATATGAGTTGATAAGGGATCCCATAGCGACCCACAATTGCTCTGTACACAAAATCCTTTAGTTTCTTGGCAGTGATTGTTGCAAGCGGCTCAGCTTCGGCCCACTTGGTGAAATAATCCACTGCTACCACTGCGTACTTAACCCCCCCTTTAGCCTTGGGTAGTTCCCTAATTAGATCGATCCCCCACATAGCGAAGGGCCATGGGCTCGTGAGCGAAGTGAGTTGAGAGACCGGTGCGTTGCTGAAATTAGCGATCCTTTGACAGGCATCGCATTTCCTAGAAAACTCAAATGCATCCCTTTTAAGTGTGGGCCAAAAATATCCTTGACGAAGAATTTTCTGAGCTAGCGAACTACCCCCTGAGTGATTCCCACAAATACCTTCATGGACTTCTCTCAGAATATAGTTACATTCATCGCCATCTACACACCTCAAGAGTGGAGTGTTGAACCCTCTTCGATACAGAACCTCATCATAAATAACATAGCGAGCAGCCTGATATTTGACCTTCCTTGCTTCCTTTTTATTGTGAGGTAGTACCCCATTCTTCACATACTCCCATATAGGGGTCATCCAAGTTGGTTCTGAGCTCGCTACTTCCATGATAAACTCTTCAGGGACACTAGGCTTCGTTTGAATTTCCAAAGGTATGACTCCAAGTAAAGTGGCTTCGCGACGCGAACCCAATTTTGCTAGGGCATCAGCGCCTTGATTTTTTGCCCTCCTGATAAATTCTACCTTGACTTGTTTAAATGATTTCATCAATCTTTGCACACATCGCAGATAGAGTTCAATTTGAGGTCCTCTGGCTTGCCAACCGCATCCAATGTGGCCTGTGACTAGCATAGAATCACTATATGCATTGAGATTTTCAATTTTCATTTCAATTGCAAGTTTGAGACCAATAATTAGGGCCTCGTATTCAGCTACATTGTTAGATGCTCCAAATGTGAAATGAACTGCGCTTCGTGTTCTGCGACCCTCGGGAGTAACAAGCTCGATCCCTGCTCCCGCTCCTTCCTTATTAGAGGCACCATCCACAAAAAGTTCCCACCACGAGGCCGAATTTTGAGTTTTGACCTCGCTACTCGCCTTTTCAGGGATCGGTACGAGAGCCCAAGAACCTTGTTCCACGTAGGGAGGAAATTCAAGTATAAAATCTGCTAGAGCTTGACCCTTTAGAGGCCCTCGTGGCTTATATTCGATGTCAAATTGACTCAGTTCCACAGTCCACTTCAAGAGCCTTCCTGATGTTTCTGGTTTATGCATCACTTGTCTTAGAGGATAAGATGTGCGAACCTCAATTTTGTGAGCCTGAAAGTATGGCCTTAACTTTCGCGAGGCCAATACTAAGGCATAAGCAAGTTTCTCCATATTAGTGTAGCGAGTCTCTGCCTCTATCATTCGTCGACTAACATAGTAGATAGGATACTGAACTTTTTCCTCCTCGCGAACCAAAACAGCACTGATCGCATGCTCTGACACTGCGAGGTACACAATGAGTGTTTCTCCCTCACGAGGCTTGGAGAGTAGAGGTGGCGATCCCAAATGCTCCTTAATTTTCTGAAATGCCTCCTCGCACTGCAGAGTCCATTCAAAATCCTTCCCCACCTTCTTGATTGCCTTGAAGAATTCTTGGCACTTGTCTGATGACTTGGAAACAAACCGATTGAGTGCTGCGATCCTTCCTGTTAAACTCTGAACCTCCTTCACACTTCTTGGGGATCGCATGTCCATTAGAGCCTTTATTTTTGCAAGGTTCGCTTCGATGCCTCTATGATTGACAATGAACCCTAGGAATTTCCCAGATTCGACCCCAAACACACACTTCTGGGGGTTAAGCTTCATCCTGTATTTTCTCAGTATGTCAAACATCTCTGCGAGGTGAGTGATGTGATCCCCAGCCTCCTTAGATTTTACCAACATGTCATCTACGTACACTTCCATTGTTTTCCCAATTTGTTTCTCGAACATCATATTAACGAGCCGTTGATAGGTGGCCCCAGCATTGAGAAGACCGAAGGGCATCCCTATGTAACAATAAAGACCCCTATCAGTGATGAACGAAGTGTGCTCCTGGTCAGGGCCATACATCGGTATCTGATTGTACCCTGAATAGGCATCTATGAAACTAAGAAGTGCGTGCCCAGCTGTTGAATCCACCAACTGATCGATCCTTGGTAGTGGGAAACTGTCATTGGGACAATGTTTGTTGAGGTCAGTAAAATCCACACATGTTCTCCACTTCCCATTAGGCTTCTTCACCAGAACGGGGTTCGCGAGCCAGTCAGGGTAAAAAGATTCCCTAACGAGGCCGACCTCGAGGAGTCTGTCAACTTCTTCTTTGAGTGCCTCGGCTCACTCACCGCTTATGGGTCGCCTCTTCTGCCTTATTCCTTTTTTGCTTGGATCCAAGTTAAGCTTGTGGCACATAACATTAGGATCAATTCCAATCATATCTTCGTGAGACCAGGCGAATACGTCCAAATTGATTTTCAAAAAGCTGACGAGCCTCTCGCGAAGCCCTGGATTAAGTTGCGACCCGACCTTCAGTACCTTGGTCGGATCTTTAGCATCGACTAAGATAGAGATGGTATCCTCTGCGGCCCCGGCTCGATCAACATGTTCTGGGATGCGAGGATCTAAATCAAGTTCAAATTCTCGAGCCGTGCTAGATTCTGCTTCATCCCTCCTCGCGATCCCATTTTGTGGTGAGGCTGACATTGTTTCTATAGCAGGGATCGCTCCCACATGTCCATATTCATTTATTATCGTGGTCTCTTGAGTTATTCCATTAGGCAGGTCTACCAAGATTGAAGTTTCCTTGCAAACCCACTTCCCCTTTCGGGCTCGCACCGCCGCTTGTTCTGGGCTCTCCTCATCGTCACTAGCCTCTTCAACGATTCCTTCCTGGAGAATTAATACAGGCTGCGAGGCCTCTAACATGAGCGCCCCTGGGATCGGTTCCACCTGGATACCCAAGCCTTCAAAGTAATCATCCGGGAGCTCTTCAATTGATATTATATTACATTCCATATTTCCTGGTACCAAGCCACCCCCCTTTTCTGCAGCCTTCAAGGCATTGTTATAACATTCACGAGATTCATGTTGGATTCCTTTCACACAACCAACACCATGAGGAGTGGGAAACTTCATAGAGAGGTGATAGATAGACGTCACCACCCTCATTTCTCTCAGGAGGGGCCTTCCCACTATTGCATTGTAAGCAGATGGTTGATCTACTACCATGAAGTCAGCGATCTGTGCGGTGATGTAAGGCTCGTCCCCTAGAGTGATGGGGAGCCGAACGAGGCCTTTAACACTAACAGATGCTCCAGTGAACCCATAAAGATGCCCCACCGTGGGTATTAGATCCTTATCAACATATCCCATCCTCTTGTAGACTTCGTATGTAAGAATGTTCACAGTACTTCCATTATCAACAAGGACCCTATAGACATTTTGGGATCCAATGCGAACCCGGACCACAAGTGCATCAGAGTGGGGATGATGAACCCACTTCGCATCTTCCTCAGTGAACATAATGTTTGTGTCTTCACCTTTAAACAACTTTGGAGGTCGCTCTTGTAGATGATGCACATTAGTGAGAGGTCGGTCCCTGGCCTCGCGTGCATATCTTTCTCTAGCTTTATTACTTTCCCCCCCAATGTGGGGACCTCCAATGATTACATGTATACTTCCAGCTCGCTCTTCCCTGTCTTTGCGGGGCTCATCTTGCTTCTCATGTGGCACAGCATGATACCCCACCCTTGTTTACCGGGATTCCCTTGGTGCTTCTTTGCTTCACGAACCGCCCATTTAGTTAATTTTCCATCCCGGATTAATTGATCAATTTGCTGCTTAAGTTGCCAACAATTGTTAGTAGCATGCCCCGCTTGTTCATGGAAGGCGCAATACTTGCTAGTGTCCGCAGTTCCCTTTGAACCCATTGGTGTGGGTCGTTTGAACATTCCTTTGTCCGCATTGACAGCATAAATGTGTTCAATCGGAGCAACCAGAGGGACGAACCTGTCTTCATTTCTAGCAAAGCGATCTCGAGGCGGGGATCGCCTCAAGGGATCGCGTTCTCTCCTTTTTGGGCTGGGGCTTCGGCTTCGATCCCGTCTTTGCCTTGGACTTCTGGAGTCTTTTCTTTTTACTCCTCTATTTCTACTCCAACTGCTACTCCTTTCATTATTCCTTTTTAGATCTGCCAGTGATTTCTCGACGCGCTTGAAGGGCTCAGCGACCCTATGTAACTCCGAAAGTGTGACAGGGGTTTGCTCTTATAGTTTCTCCCAGAATTTAGTTCCTTCCCTTACCCCTGCAATCAGGAAATTCTTCACAGCCTCGTCATTAGCGCCTCGCACACGAGGTACTTCAGCGTTGAACCTCTTGAAGTAGTCGTGCAAAGTCTCTCCTTCCTTCTGCTTTATGTTCGCCAGTATGGACACATGGGGTGCATAGAGCATTGAAGATTGAAATCGTTTAATAAAGATGTCCACGAACTGTTCCCAAGAATCTATGACAACTAGGGATCCCAGCTTCGAGAACCATTGCTGGGCACTTCCCCTCAGCGAAGCTGCAAACAGCCTACACCTCGCCAACTGTGATACTTGATACACTTCCATCTCATTGTTGAAACGTATAACGAACTCAGCTGGATCAGTCTCCCCATTATAGGTCATGTCAGAGTGATGACCTCGAAATACTGCAGGCAATGGAGCAGTGCGGATCTCATGAGTGAAGGGCGAGGAGGAAACCATATTGCTAAAAATCCCCTTCTCGTTGTTCATCGCATCCAATGCTTTTTTTAGCTCTTCTAACTTATAATCCCCAATCCTGGCCTCTTTGTCTCCATCTTTCTTTCCTCCAGTACTTGCATGATGAGATTGAGTCTTTTTTGGGGCACTAGACTCTTCTTGGTCATTCCTGCGATCCTTATTTTTAGGGTCTTCCTCGCGATGCTGGGATCGTTCACGCTCTCGATTGAAAGGGGGTCTGTCCTCGCGATGATGGGACCGCTCACGCTCTCTGCGAGGAGAGGGGGGTCTGTCAACGCGATGATGTGACCTCTCACGATCTTTTCGAGGAGATAAGGGTTGATGAGAGCCCTTACTCTTATTTTTAGACCCTCCATCTTTGTTACTTTTGAGCTTTACCAACTTGAGACGGAGATCGTGCTCGCTGAGTTTCTTTCCAACTCGGTCAAAGACACTAACGGACCGTCCTTCTGATGAGGCGGGCTTCGCTTTCGATCCCTCCTTATCCATAGTAGCTACCTCTTCCCAATCGGGGTTCGTCCGATCTATCACCACATCATCAAAGTCCTCAATTAGCTTCTTGGCGGGACCCTTGCTACTTTCTGCTTGGTGAGTTCGATCCCCTGTCCTTGTATTCCTTTTGAAGCCCCTAGAACTGTGCCGCTTCTCCATCTTGGCCACCTTTTCTCTTACCTCGATCATTTGGTCACCGAGGCCTTTAAAAAATGTCATGACTTCGCCAGGCAAGGCCACCTGTTGAACAACATGGGGCATTTTATCCTTCTCAAATTCATCCTCGATCCCCTCATTACGCGCTTCGTCTTCTAGTGTATCCTTCTGGGGATCATCCTTATTCCTCCTATGCGATCCCGGTGTTCCCCCTTCACCATTTCTCTTCTTGTGTGATTTAGTCATCGTTCTCCCAATCAATGACTAGCCCCTCCTTCTAGCGCCAAATGTTATAGGGAGAATATTGTATAACAATATTTTGGAGGTTGCTGGATTAACGGAGCTAAATACGGATATAAAGCTTATAAAGAAGAATTAGGGTTAGGGTTTATGTGTATAGATGTGGCTGAGCTTGATAGGTGATTTCAAGGGTGAAGTGTTTCTCATCCATATCAAGGTGCCTACGTACCCTATTTATAGGGATCAAGCCATACGTAGTTCTTGGGTAGCAAGTTACCTAGCTGGGCTAGGGTTTTAGAGGATAAGTCATAGCCCAAGCCCACTCGTTTAGTGCTGATGTGGCAGTGAGTGGTTAATCCTATCCATGATCCATGATTTATAGAAGGAAACCGATGGTCTCGCATGGACAAGAATATGACCTCAGAAGCGAGGCTAACAGAGATGCAGCATAAGCAAGGTATGCGACCTCGAGGGGTCGAGTCATGCGAAGCGAACCCAAATGTAGAGATACTCACGTGACCTCGCGGGATCTAGCTATGAGCCTTCTAACAGAGAGTGAAATAGCGATCCTGTGTTTGCAGATATAATGATAGCAAGAAGCGATCCCTTGTATGTGATAAGAAGCGAGATGGCCCTCTAATTAGGCTGGGCTGATTCCAATAGTGGGCTTTTAGTGACCCAATCTTCATCTTCGAGGCCCATTGTAGATAATGAACCATTAATTTAGCTAATTAAATCATGATAATTATTATGCCAGATTTGAGCATAACACTTCCTGTATAAATTCCTATATTTATATAAGTATATAATATAAAATTATAAATTATTAAAATAATATATTTTGGGTTCGGTTATTGGGATAAAATCATAATCGTTACCAAACCGTTCCGTTGGTTCGGTTCGATTCGATTATGATTTTTTTCGATTACAATTTTTTTCGATATGATTTTTCGATTTTTCGACTCGATTTCAATTTTTCAATTTTATTTTGCTCACCACATTTGCACAAGACCGGAACATAAAAGGACCACTATGTTATTTGACCATTATTAATATCGTAACCGGCGCCGAAACGAACAAACAAACCCACCCAAGTAGTCCAATATACATCCTTGATTCTTACAAGAACCATGACATACATCTTACATTCATACTCTCTACACGTGTGTATACAATTCTAGATAGTTTACTTCTCCATACCTCTCTCTCTCTCTCTCTCTCGCTCTCGCTCGCTCGCTCTCTCTCCCTACAAGATTTCAAGGTTTTTATTAACCCAATTCAATCTCCTAGCATCTCACACTTTTTTTACTGTAAAAATTCTTTAATTTTGTGAATCTTGAAAAGCTAGAGTTTTTGTTGTTTCTTGAATTAGGGTTTGTTTGATTTTAGTTTAAATGGGTAATAAATTGGTGGGAAGAAGAAGACAAGTGGTGGATGATAAGTACACAAAGCCACAAGGATTGTATCAACACAAAGATGTAGATCATAAGAAGCTTAGGAAACTTATTCTTGACTCCAAGCTTGCTCCTTGTTATCCTGGCCTTGATGATCCTACTGTTACTTCCAACTTTGATCTTGAAGAATGCCCCATTTGTTTCTTGGTATGTGTGTCTATATAATTTTGTGTGTTTGTTGTTTATGGTTTATCTATGATTGAAGGAAGCATGTTTTAATAGTTTGATGATGTAATTTAGGGATGGTGGTGGTTATGAAAGTTTAGTTTTGTGATTGATGATGGATTGTTGTGGGTTTTGAATTTTGACTTTGTTTTTGGGTATTTGATTTGTTTTCAGTATTATCCGAGTCTTAATCGTTCAAGATGTTGCATGAAGGGCATTTGCACTGGTATGTGTTGTGGATTTTGTGTTTGATTTTTTATTATTTTTTGTTAAGTACGTTTTGTGTTTGATTTGTTGATGGTATGATGTATGTTGTTGATTTTTAATGTTTTTTGTTTTGTCTTGTATGAATTTGTATCAGAGTGCTTCTTGCAGATGAAAACTCCCAATTCAGCTCGTCCTACACAGTATCCTTGATGGACTTTACCCGTGGATTTTTCTTTTTTGTAGTTATGTATTTATAGTTATTTCTGTTGTTATCTTGTGGTTGGACTATGATTTATTCTATTCCTTGACCATATAAGGTGCCCATTTTGTAAGACCTCAAATTATGCTGTGGAGTATAGGGGCGTCAAGACGAAAGAGGAGAAAGGCATTGAACAAATTGTAAGATTAGGTTTTTTATATTATTTTCCGTTTTTTCAGAGAGATGTAGGTGGAATATATTGCAGTTTCTTATAATTGATTTGCACCTAATTGCATAAATTGTTAGGAAGAACAACGGGTTATTGAAGCAAAGATTAGGATGCAACAACAGGAATTACAAGACGAAGAGGAGAGGAGGCAGAAGCGACAGGATATAAGTTCATCAAGCAGCATCGTGAGATCAGGCGAGGTTGAGTATAGTGCAGTAGCAGGTATAGTGTTTGATTCCTCACCAAAATTTTGTATTGTTTCACTTGTCATGCACACGCACACATGACACATATATATCTCGTACTTATCCTTGCACATTTGTGATGGTTGATTTTCTCCTACTATTTGCTTTACAGAGCCATCATCTACTGTAGAATGTGCTGTAGAAGGTGAGGAAATAGTTTCCTCTCAGCACACATCCCCAAGTCCATTAATCAGACAGCCTCCACGCCTCAGGCAGAACAGGTATGCTAGCTTAAGGGCTAAAGACTAGATATCATGTCAGCACACCATATACTTGAAAATTTTATATACAATATGAAGGCCTAATCGTAGCATTTTCTAATTTATCTAAATTCTTTCCCTAAAGATGTTATGTAGCAGTTGAATGCATTCAGATCCATTTGATAGAGTGTCATCATACTATGGATATATATATATATAATTAATTAATTAATTAATTAATTAATTAATTAATTAATTAATTAAGTTATGAATTGTAAAGGGTTAATTATCAATTTCCTCATTTGTTCCTCCCTAATATGTCAAGTGATTGACCGTAACGGTCTTACAGTCCTCATCAACATGTTTAAAAGGTACACACCAGTAACCAAAATATTTTATCATCAAACTCAAGGGTATCGTTAAAAACGTGTCTTTACATGTGGCACTGACGTGGGATCTACAGGGCAATTATGGGGGTTTAAGTTAAAAATTAAAAAGCAGAACAGAAGGTACAATAGTATGAAACAAACCATTTCAGTGTTTGTACTAACAGGTGACAGCAATGGTTTCAGTACTCAGTCATATGTAAAAATTCTTAATGGGGTTTCGCTTCTACATACACATCCTACATGAAGATTTACCATTACCAGCGTGAAGACATAAACCAATATTACTTCTCAGTTCCCTCGCCTCCACAACCCCGCCCCCCCACCCCCCCACCCCCCCACCCCCCACAAGGCTAGGTATAAATTTTAATATTTCAGTACAGAAACTATTTCAAAGGCTCACATTACCCATTTTTAAATTTAAGATTACAACGAAAAGAGGTAAACAAATTACAGTGAGGAATGTCAGATGAAGAGTTGGACATTGTGGGTGTTAGGCTTTTGGAATTTAACCTCTAAACCAATTAAAATGTCTTCGGTTGCCACATCTGCTTTAAAGGCCCGTTTTGTTTTTTTGACGGTAAATGCTGTTGGATTTAACGGCGATATATATATATATATATATATATATATATATATATATATATATATATATATATATATATATATATATAGGCCAAGGTTCTAAAGAGAACATGCTTAAAAAGAGAACGAGAGAACATCTCAAAAAAATTAATTTAAAAATTGTAAAAAATTATAAATATTCTTAGATGCTATGAAGCATGGGTGCGGGTGCGGGAGTGCGTGATACGGGGATTCGGCAAAATGAAAAAAATGGGGATACGAGGGGATACGGCAAAATATAAAAAATAAAAAAATAAATGAATAT
Organism: Kitagawia praeruptora; assembly: GCA_037693485.1. Taxonomy (NCBI): domain Eukaryota; kingdom Viridiplantae; phylum Streptophyta; class Magnoliopsida; order Apiales; family Apiaceae; genus Kitagawia; species Kitagawia praeruptora. The sequence goes on from CM075350.1 coordinate 87,515,878, forward strand.
ATATATATATATATATATATATATATTAAATAAAAAGGAAGAGTAACACTCAAATTAAACCAAATAGTCAAAATGTCAAATACTTAAGTTGTTAAGTTTCATCATCCTTAGTTCCTTACTAAATTAAAGACATAATACATTGATCACTTATATACACAGTAGATGATTCCATAACTAAAAACAAATCAAAATATTATATACACAGTACACACAGTCAATCACTTATATATACACACAGTTACAAACAATCAAACAATATATATATATATATATATATATATTATATACACGCAATCACGCATATATATGTATGTATGTACATAGAACTAGGGTTCAAATTGGGGAAAATAATAAGTGAGCCCGTGTCTTTTTTTTTGTTTTAAAGTCCATGTGAAATGACCAATTATGCCCCTGCCGCACCCCATACGCACCCCCGTGTATCCCTTAACAGAAAAGCGGGGATACGCCACGTGGCGCACTCCGTGCGCACCCCCGAAGCGTGGGATACGCGATTCTTCACCTAAGTGAAGAATCCCTGCTTCATAGCTTAGATTCATTTTATGATTCTCAAACTTGAATAATTTTTTGTGGAAAAAAATATTTATGGAAATTTTGTTTTTTTAATCTCTTTTAGAATCTCACAAATTTTTAAGAATCTCTTTTAGAATCTCACAAATTTTGAAGAATCTCTTTTAGAATCCCACAAATAGTTTTTTACACATGTTTTTGTTGTTCATAATTGTGTTTTTTAGAATTGTATTAATGATATAAACATATTTATAATTTTTTTGAATTTTAAAAATCAATATTTTAAGTTGTTCTCTCGTTCTCTTTTTAAGCATGTTCTCTCTAGAGACTTACTCATATAGGCCAAGGTTTTATATATATATATATATATATATATATATATATATATAAAGTTAAGTTCTATGGAGACCAACTTATATATATAGGCTTTTGATCAAATAGAAACCAATCATAAACTAGAAACTAGAAACTAATATCAATTACTAATATTTTATAACTTAATGAAATTTGTACCACGCATTATTTTACTATCTCGTCATCAGTCTTTTACACCCGTCAATCTCCCCATTCACATTCCCCCATCCTATCTATATAAACATATACATACATCCTGTATACAATGACCTTCAGCTTCATTTCGTTCACCACTGTCTCCATCTTTGTCACCACCATTAATAATCGCTTCCAAGTCATTTCTGTGATTAACATAACTTAATCCACCTCCAATTATTCATCACTTTCAGACCCCTCTTTCTCATCACCAACATTGTTTACTTCACTTTCGACAGCATCTACACACTATCACCATTAACGCCTGTAATAGTCACCAACAATTATAATGATGCAAATCATCATTTTTCTTATAACTATAATTATGAGTAGTGATTCAAAGTCACAAATCACTAATTTTTCTAAATTAGATTATATAAATTAGTGGTCTGGTTAATACAAATTAGTGATGTATGTAATACGAATTAGTGATTTTTGTCGTACATAACAGTGATTTTGATGTACAAATTAGTAATTATTGAAATCTGGTAATTTATTGTTCTTGTATTGGATATACATCATGATGATTATGGTGATAGCCTTGATGAAGAAAGTCGCAGTAGAGTTAAATGGAGAGAAAGTTGTGATCATCCTATTAATCGTAAGTTGCTTCCTTTTTATTTTCTCGAAATTTGAGTTTTTAATCGGCTGTGAAGGGTTGAGTTTGGTTGTGATCTCAAGAGTTGCCGGTGGTAATGGGAGGTGTTGCCGCTGTTAATCGGAGGTGATGACTTATGTTGTGTACATATGTATAGTCGTGGTGTAGCTTTTATGTATACATTTTTAAGAAGACAAAGTCAGAAACAAACTAATACATATTTGGGTTTATATTGATTTAAATTTACGAATATAACCCTAGTTTCTAGTTTTTAGATTAATCTTGGTTTCTAGTTGATTAAGACCCTATATATATATATATATGTTCTTTTCTAAAGTTTGGTGACCACTTTGAGAGACCGTTTTTGAATCTTTAACCTAGCTTCATATTATATGGCACAATTAACCAGGACTATGATAATTGATACAACTGTAAAGTGTCAAGTATCAAGCATATGTGTTGAATTAAGGCCATGGCCTATTTAATAAAAAGGAGCTATATCTTAAAAGAGCACATAAATGTATGTCAATAAGACCATAAGGAAGAATCTTCATGCAATTTTTTCTTTTGACCGGTCTTTCTTTTATGCCATGAGTTCTGTTTAAATTGTATATATCTCGGTTTGGCATGTCTGTTGGTTGATTGCATCGAGAGGCTATCCAGTGGAGTATTATATAAGCCAGTAGCTGGCATGTTTATATTCAGTGTATTGATTACGAGGCATAGGTGAAGTAGAACAAAAATGCAAGAATTTTTTTTAAAATTCTGAGTGCGAATGAGTTGTTGCCAGTGAACAATATATGTATTGTGTACTTCCATTTCTCTAAAATTGGCGCTTCTCCTCTTGAAAAGGGTAAAATTATTACATTGAAGGTGAGTTTTGCTAATCAAATATGAGTACCAAAACTAGGACCGCGAAGTTATTCTTCACTGAAACAAATTTGAAATTATTCCTTAGGCGAGGCCTGTGACGTTACATTATTCCAGTGGTAGCTGGGATCGGTATGGAGATGCATCTGAGAATTGCAAAGCAGTAATGCACAATGAGGCATCTGAGTATCATTACGCCCATGCCCATTTCGTGATACCCATATCAACCTGGTTTTCACATGCCTGCATTAGATCATTTGATTTCCTGTTTGGAATAGTTTCTGATTCTTATATTTTGCGATGATTCTAATTAAATTTTTGAGACACTGCTATCATGGTATTTAATCAACAGTAAAGAATGTACTCTTAATCCGACTTATGATGCAGGGAGGATGAATTTGACCTTGACCTTGAGGACGTAATGGTCATGGAAGCAATCTGGCTTTCCATTCAGGTTCTTGTGATACTATTCTTTATAGTGCTAGTAAGCTGTGTAATAAAGAAAAAGGTTCGTGTGTGCAAATATGCTTTTTATTAAAATCTCAAGTGTTAGAATATGCTCTGTTCCCCGGTCACAAGGTGGTGTTTGGTATTGTTTTATATTTCTTTTTTCAAAGTTATGTTTTTAAAAACAATTTTTTTTTTTTTTTTTTTTTTTGTAGTTTTCAAAATTAAGAGGTGTTTGGCAAATGTTTTCTCAATACAATCTTTAGAGAACAAGAAACACTGTTTTACTTTAGACGACACGAAGTTTTATGATGCAAAGTAGTTGAATCGCGCTAATAAAGGCGGCCGCTTAAAGACTTTTATCGAGGGAGTTTTAAATCTAGAAAACAATTTTTTATATTCTGAAAATAGTATTTTTCATGTTTTGTTTCTGTTTTCTGGAATACGTTCTCCAAAAATAGGACCAAAATACCTCATTTGTTTTTAAGTATGTTTTTCTATTTCTTCTAAAGAGAAGACAGTTTTTTAGTTATTTAGCCAAAGAGAAAGCATTTACAGACAATTAGAAACATTTATAAGGATAAAGCAACTGCTAGGATTTAAACTTTAAATTTATTCTTCAAGCGGTTATATACTTGGAACGCCACTTAATAGGAGAATTGGTCTCTTAATGGAGGGACTTGCCCTAATCATCTCTTACATAGATAGTAGGTCCTGTGCTATGTGTAGTTTGTGTGTGTGTGTGTGCCAATTATGTAAGCAGTTACTTTGCAATTCGCATCCAAGTGTCCAAAAATGATTTCTGGACTAAACGATGCTATGTTATGTAGATGAGTTAACTACTTTAAGAATTCGTTGAAGGCTATGTTTGTTTTCAAGGGACTATGATACTGGGACTTATATATTCTGCTCTGATATAAAAATTATCATTCCATGGGTCACCTTCATCCAACTAAATTAACTTACAAACACCTTCATCCTTTTATGTATGTACTACTCTCTCCGTCCCATTTTATATGATCCATTGATTTTTTACATATTTTAATGCGTTCGATTGAGATACTTGTAAATTATACATTCTCGATTTTTTTGTTTTGTATAAAAAAAAATTGATCTTATATTTTTATATTAAACAAAAAAAATTGAGAAAATATTATTTATTGATACCTCAGCTAAACATATTGAAATGCGTGAAAAAATCGGAGAAACATATAAAATGGAATGGAGTGAGTAGATGTTTGTATGTCAGAATGGAGGGGGGTGACAATTAAAATATGAAAGGATGAAGGTGTTCGTAAGTTGATTTAGTTCGATAAGAGCAAGGATAACGAGATACTGTATATTGCTTGCTGTTTGCACTATAGAATATAATCTTATTCATTTGGTATTGGTGTACACAGTTCTCCCTGTATCTTTTATTTGTTCCTTTTTCTTGATTGTTTTTTCACTTGTAGTAAATTATTCTGTCAGGAGGATGGCAGACACCGCAATCCTACTTGCAGTACTGCTGCTTCACTAGAGCAGTACCTACCGGAAGACCAGTGTGTTCCTGCAGCCTTGGGGCCACCGACTGAAACATCAGTGTCATCGTCTTCCCCTTCTGGTGGCTTAGCTTGTGCAATTGCTGCTTTGGCAGAGCGTCAGCAAATAGGTGGAGATTCCTCCACTAGCTACAATGGAAATGTGTCGGCATATAGCATGCTTCCTGGATCTAGCAGGCTTTCCAGCACGGGGGAGCAAGTGAATATAAGCTATCCAATCTCAGGCGGTTCCATTGAGGGGTTACCCAATGTCAGGGATGAGGGGGAATGGGTGGTTGATGGCAGCAGATCCGAAGTGGCTGAAGTTGGGACCAGTTATGATGGGTCAAATCACGCAGAAGACGTCGATAGAATTTCAACGTCCCCACAAGATGAAACTGTTGCAGGGGGATCCATTGTACCTGAGAGCTTCGAGGAGCAAATGATGTTAGCAATGGCTGTTTCATTAGCAGAAGCCAGAGCTAGAAGTAATGAACCAGGAACTGTGTGGCAGTAGTAAGTCTGTGGTTACCCAGTTGTTACTTTCTTCTTATACAGATGTTACCGGGAATAGACAGATACAGATGTTACCAGGAATAGACAGATGGACGATTCTAGTGAAATAGAAGATTGATTTCCATGGCTTTTCTTCTGTACAGTATGCTAGAAGATGGGTTTTTAACAGCTTATTCTAAAAACTCAATTGAATTTTGATTAAAACAAAGATCACCACGCAATAGAGAAACAAAATTAAGAGTGAATTTTTTTTTTCTTTTTTTCTTTCTTGTTTTTCACTGTTTAGGTATTTACAGAAAAAAAACACTCTCTAGTTAGGTTTTCTAATTTTACATTTATATTTTGAAATCAAACAAAATCAAAGCCATTTAGTTGAATCAACTTTTGTAATATATAATGGTACATTATATGCGTTGCTTACGAATTTTTTAAGTACATATCATGAGTATCTGTTACTTTCAGTATTCGACTATTCTAACAAAATATGACTGATTATCAGAATGGTGAGATTCGAACGTTTGAGTTCGCTCAGTTTCTTATTCGAATACGAGTTACATTTTCTATAAATGAGTCTAATCCGGTTATCCGGATATCAGATCTTGGGGCTTAAAGCTGCTTTAACAGGTTCACGTTGTGTGCCTGACAAAAGCCCATGAAAATTAGGGGTCTTATGCAAAGCCTGGCGAGTGGGCTAACTCCCAACTGTTGCTCAATTTCTATCCGCAGTCATGGTTGTAGAAATAAGTAATCTGTATAAATCGGTTAAGATATCGATTTAAGATTAATCGGGTAATCGAGAATTAATCGGAAGGATGAATTCGGAGTATTAATCGGATATTATAATAATATTTAATACATTAGTCTAATTTACAATTAAACATATCATTTTAATTAAATTCAAAGGATTAATCGGATTTCAAAAATCGAATCGGTTGATTTCCTTATAGAGATTTAATCGACTAAATCGGGAATTTTTAGAACCATGTCCGCAGTGCTCTCTATATTTCTTTTATTTATATTTAATTTAATACTCGTCTACTGCCTTATTTTTAAGTTGTTCAAAAGATATAGTTTAGGGTTGTCAATTTCGGTTTACATGGCTTGTTCGTATAGGTCCCGATTATTATAAGAATGTTTTTATGATTGCTAAACTTTGTGTTGGAGACAAGTATGAAATTGCTTTTATAATTTACAAGCCAACATTATAATATTATATAATCTGGGTTACAATGTTGGTACGGATTGGTGGGTTGTTCGTGATTTTAGGTCTTCGACTCAATATTCTATTCCAAATGCTAAACAACTTCCCTATGCTTCTACGTATTTAGGAATTCCTTCTACATTCTCATTTGATATAATATATAATGCGACAATTGATTTGTTCACCCATAATGATGATAATGAGGATGATTATCGTGTAATTAATGTTGTTCTTTGTGAAACGATGAGGTCAAATGTGATTTTAACAAAAATATCATCTTGTCTTACTAAGAAAGATGAAGTCTGGCCGTAAGTCAAGTTAGATAATAAGAATATAGGTATAATCGAAAACTGGTACAAGGCAAGTTGCGTTTGGTTTTTTTATATGATATCGGTTTTGAGTGGGATCCCTTGGGTAATTATGAAAACTTGATCTTAGATTCATGTTCAGAGTCCCTTCCTTTAGGTATGAACGTGAATAAAAAATCTTGAAAGATATTTTGAAAAATTGGAGCGTTTGGATAAAAAAGTACTTCAAGAGAAATTTAGAAGAAAATCTGTCTATTTGGGCAGGTTGACACTAGAAAATAGGAAAAAATATCGATTTTTAGGAAATTTATTAAAGCCGGTCTAATAATATGATTATGAGGTATTGTGAACATGACATGGTGGATGATGCTGAGAAGGTTTACTTGGAATTATGTGGAAGGTCGTTGAATACAAATGTTACAACTTAGCGAACTTTAATATGGTGTTCTTGAGCTAGTTGGACAAATGTGATATGGTGTTGGCACTAGGCATCACTTCACCAGCAATGACTTATGTACTGTATCAAAGGAGTTACAACAAGGAAGACAAGACCACAATGTCTATAGCAGGGCTCGGAATGTTTGCCTGTTCAATTATTTTGGAGCAGATACTGCAAGATCTCTCATACTTGCCGGAATGAACAGGTTGCAAAAGACCATGACTCTAGGTATAAATTTCTCTTGCCAAGGCAATAATCATGATTCTTGCCGTCACAATATAGAAGATGGATGTTATCACTTTGGAAGATGACACGATAGATGCAGATATACTGAATTCAATGACTGTTACTAATGTAGAGATACTGAATTTTTGGTTTGCTTTCTTATTTTGAAAAGTCTTAAATAGCATGATCGTACCATTTTATATGGTTTTTGTACCTTTGATGGTGTGCCATTTATTGCGACCTTTTGGACCAATTTTGGGTTATTTTTGGTTTTCTAATCAAAGGGTTTCCCTTTGATTAGATTTTATTTTTTCAGTTGATTAGATTTTATTTTTATTTTTCATTGAAATAATGTTTTTAATATCACCAGGATTTATGAATAATTTTGTTGTGTTATTTACTTTAATATTAATTATAAATATTATTTTTTAATTAGTTTTCTTGTTTTTTCAGGTGAGAAGACTTTGGGAACTCTCTTTTCGGACTTTAAAGTCTTATTATCTAAATTTCTGAGTACATCTATGCATGCCCTTCGGGGTTAGATGATAAACTTTATTGAATGAAAAAAACTAAACTCCTTTCTCCGATTTTGCCGGTATTGTATTTCGATACAATTCATATACGAGAATGTATATTCTTGACAAAAAAAGTATAGGTTGACACTAATTCGATCCATTTAGTTATTTATCCGTTAAATCTTGACACTAAGGCCCCATTTATAACACAGGTGCAATAGTTGAATGACATTGTGCTGGACGAAACCTCAAAAAATCCAGTATGCAGTTCCCACTCAAGAGTTTTTTGATTTACTGTTGACATATATGTTAATATATTATTATGGGAAAAATTGATACTTACCTTTAATGTTATTATTAGTTAAAAACGGAGAGTTCCGTCATTATGTTAATTTATATTATTGAGAATTATGGATTTGCTATAAAAACAATTGTGATGTATTCTAATAAACTTGAGGGGAGTGCCTCCACCATTAATGAGAAAGAGATTTTTTGAGAATATTTTATCATGGTATCAAGAGCTAGTGAGAAAAAAAAATCTACGAAAGTTCATGGGTGTGAGAAAATTATGTGAGAGTTCGTGGGTTAGAGAAAAAAGATCCCGCGAGAGTTCGTCGGTGAGAGGAGAAAAAAAATCTACGAGAGTTCGTGGATCTGAGAAAAGAAAACTCCTACAAGAGTTTGTGGGAGCGAGAAAAAAAAAACCTGTGGAAGATCGTGGGAAAAAAACTACGAGAGTTCTTGGATATGGAAGAAAAAGAAAATTTTGAGTACGAATTTGAAGACAAGACGAAGGTACACCGATTATGATGAATTTGTGGAAAAGACTATATCAAACCAATGCCAAAAGAGAGATTTTGAGATGAATTGTGACAAAAAAATAATGGTGGCATCGATGACAAAGATGATGAAGACGAGGATAAAGATCTGATTACACCGTGAAAGCTGATTCAAGTGGATGATTATGTTGATTGGAGTGGATGATTCAATTTTTTTTAATTTTGGCAAACTCTCGATTTTGAGTATCGTGAGTTTGAAGGGGATGTTGACATATATGTTAATATATTATTATAGGAAAAATAGATACTTACCTTTAATATTATTATTAGTTAAAAACAGAGAGTTCCGTTATTATGTTAATTTCTATTATTGAGAATTAAGGATTTGCTATATAAACAATTGTGATGTATTGTAATAAATTTGAGGCGAGTGCCTCCACAATTAACGAGAAAGAGAATTTTTTAGAATATTTTATCATGGTATCAAGAGCCGGTGAGAAAAAAAACCTACGAGAGTTCATGGGTGTGACAAAATCCTGCGAGAGTTCGTGGGTGAGAGAAAAAGATCCCGCAAGAGTTCGTCAGTGAGAGGAGAAAAAAAATCTACGAGAGTTCGTGGATCTGAGAAAAGAAAACTCCTAAAAGAGTTTGTGGGAGCGAGAAAAAAAAACCTGTGGAAGATCGTGGGGAAAAAAAACTGCGAGAGTTCTTGCATATGGAAGAAAAAGAAAATTTTGAGTACGAATTTGAAGACAAGACGAAATTACAACGATTATGATGAATTTGTGCAAGAGATTATATCAAACGAATGCCAAAAGATAGATTTTGAGAAGAATTGTTTCAAAAACAATAATGGTGGCATCGATGACAAATATGATGAAGACGAGGATAAAGATCTGATTACACTGTGAAAGGTGATTCAAGTGGGTGATTTTGTTGATTGGATTGGATGTTTCAATTTTTTTTTTTAATTTTGGCAAACTCTCGATTGTGAGTATCGTGAGTTTGAGGGGGTATGTTGACATATATGTTAATACATTATTATGGGGAAAATAGATACTTACCTTTAATATTATTATTAGTTAAAAACGGAGAGTTCCGTTATTATGTTAATTTCTATTATTGAGAATTAAGGATTTGCTATATAAACTATTATGATGTATTGTAATAAACTTGAGGCGAGTGCCTCCACCATTAGTGAGTGACGGGGTCAGTGCTTTTGCTCTTTAAGTTTTGGAATTTGTCAAAATAAAAGTGAAATTAAATTAGATTTAGGATTACACTTAGAATCCTCCCCCGGAGACGACATTTTTCCGGTATCAAGTCAAAACGGTCAAACCTAAACCAAAAATATTTTCCGACACCTTCTTGACATCTACTTAGGATGTAAATATCAAGTTAATGGTATTTTATATTCTAGGTTATTTATGTCAAAAGATTTAGGCATCGACTAAAGACACGAATATCGAGAATTTTCAAACACGGCTTTTACGAACCAAAATTGCCCAAATTATTTAAAAGCGTGTTGTTCTTAAATGTTTTACTCTAAAATATTCTTGATATATTTGTTTAATATTTATAATCAAATTTCCTTGCCAAAAACCAAGCCAAAAGACCAAAAACAGATTTTTTTCCGAAATACCCGTAATTCCTTATTTATCCTGATAAAATCTTTTTAAATTCAAACTTAAATACTCCTTGGACCTCGTAGTCATTATTTCATAAGGAATATTATTTTTGAATATTTTTCAAGTCTAAACTTTTGTCTTAGTTGTCGGTAAAGAAAATGAATTTTTCGGTCACTCCGGAAGGCCATTTTAACATTCAAAAAATTCATAAAAATATTTCCACATATCTTTTTGACTTGAAACCTTGGATATGTCCTTAGTTTCTCCATAGGACATTTTAGAAAAAGTTTCGGAAATTTTGGATGACTTTTTCCGGGACCCCCTTAAATCGATACGTAATTGATTTAATGGTCACTTAAAAAGTCATAGTTGGTCAACTAATTTCAATTTCAAGGTGAAATTTTGACCATAATCCTCTGGGCACATTTCTAGGGGATTTCCAAAATTTCATAATTTTTCAATGATTTTTCGATTTATTGCGAATATTCCATTTTATCTCGTCGGTATGCGCATTTTTCGATTTTTGTGCATTCTATAAATGGTAAAAACGCGTGGGTACTCTTTCCCATGCATTTTTCAATTGTTTCACATCTGGGAAGTAAAAGGAATATTCCATGCCACTTGCCTTTACAATATGTGCCTTTTGCCATTTAAAATAAAGCTAAAATGCTTATTTTTTGGCTATAAATAAGCCCTTACCCCCCCACTTCTTTTCCAAGCTTTGAGAGTCAATTATATGCTGAAGAAAACACTCCCCAAACACTCTCCCTACTGCACTTAAAGAGCCAAAAACGTAGCCTTGAGTGAAGCCATTTTAAACCTTGATATTTCATCATTTTGGCTTATTTTTCTTCATAAATCTTGATCTCCTTCACACCCCTTTGGTCACCTTTGTTTTTCCACCTTCCAAGCCTTGTTTAGGCAGCTTGTAAGTGACCTTTTGATCCCAAGAAAATCCCCCCTTGAACCTCAAATTCTGGCCATTTTCCGGCGACTTTTCCGGCGAGTGTTTTTGTGTGTAAAAGCTTCGTAACTAGCTTTTTCTCTTGTTTTCTCTCTAGATCTCAAGGGTTATAAGTTGGTTTCATATTGTTATATATATTTATATATATAACCGAATATATAGCTAATATATTGTGTTTGGTTGGTCATTTTCTTCATATATTAGCTTATATTCACTTAATCTTGCATTTTGCTCTTATATACACTTGTTCTTGAAGTTGATTCATTTAGTGTATATTTTTACAATTTGTAAGTTCTTGGAAGCAATTAAAAGATTATCCTAAGCTTCCCCCAAGTCCTTTATCAAAAGGCCATACTAAACTATCTTTTGATTTTTGGTTAAAAAGTGCTAAACTTGTTTTAACCTTAAGTGGTTTAAAACTTATTACATTTAAATCAAAAGTAGTTTACTTTTATTTCTTGCTCAACCACGTCCTTAATCTTTATCTTGAGCTCAAAAATATTTAAAAGGACTTAAAGGAGCAAGACCACTTGAATTTGTTTTTACAACAAATTCGAACCATTCGGCCATTCCGGTTAAAAATCCGGCCGAATTTGTTTTTACAATATATATATATATATATATATATATATATATAGTATATATTTGTATATTTTCTTGCTTGTTTCTTGCTTGCTTGTTTGTTTGTTTGTGTGCTCTTTACGTGTTTACTTTCTCGCACTAATTTAACGCATAATAGCGGCCCTCGTTTTATCCTATAGATAAGCGAGTTACTTTTCCGTACGTGTGAGTTTATGTTGTGTGTAGATTAATTTGCATTCACGGATATATTGTTGCACGTTTAATTTATTGTCTTGCATATTTTTCTTTGGTCCTCGTACTTGCGAGTTGAACATTTTCTTTCGGTCCTCGCACTTGCGAGTTAAATATTTTTCTTTGGTCCTCGCACTTGCGAGTTGAATATTTTTTTTTGGTCCTCGCACTTGCGAGTTGAATATATATTTATATATATAAATTAAGCACCACTTGCACACACCACTAAAGTACGAAGTTTTTCCGTTTGGCGACATGAAGAGCTCAACTTTAATTAATAACAAATCAACTATTTTAACGCGTAATAGCGTCCCCGTGGCTAGTACCGTAACATACTAGTTTTGCACGGACTTATTATATATCTCTCTTATATATTTTATTTGTTTGTTAGACTTGTATTCTAATCTTTGCAGTGAAGTGAAGTGAAGTGAGGTGACTCTTGTTCTAAGACCCAAGTTTTAGGCGTACTAACGGGGAGTTAATTAGTAGCCTTCGCACCGTGAAGAAAAGGGAAGACCCAAGACCTATGATTCAAGACCGGCAAAGTTGTAGAAGTACATAGTCTTGTAAAAGGGTTACGACAAGTCTTTGAGGAGGTAACGGGGAGTTACGCTCCAAGATAATTCTTGTAGTGGGTATTTGCTATTTATTGTGAGGAGAATACGCGTGTGTATTGCTCCAAGATAAATAAATAGTGGTTTAGGAGTTGTAAAGGGTTCTCCGCCTACTATAAAGGAGTTTCTTTATAGTGGAAGAAATATCGAGTCTAGGGAGGAGCTCGGGGACTGGAGTAGGGGTGTTCGAATCCATTAGGGGTTGCGGGCATCGCGAACCAGGATAAAATCGAATGTGTTATTTTCTTTTCTATTTTACTTGCTTCCGCACTTGATTTACTTGCTTACAAGTAACGAATTTTTTAAGAGAGGAAAGAAACTTCGTAAAAGCCAAGCTCTAAATTTTTAAAAAGGTGATAAGCTATTCAACCGCCCCCCTTCTAGCTTATCTAACCCATATACGGGACCTATCAATGAGAAAGAAATTTTTTGAGAATATTTTATCATTTACCACAATACCAAAAACGCCTTCCCGGATATTAAGAACTCTTGGATTTACCAAAATTTATGTAAAGGCTGATGAAATGAGATATTTTTAATATTTACAAGTTTTAATAATCGAAGGCTGTTTTGGTAAAAAAATTTAGGGTTAACAGCTAAGGTTAATGGATCTCTAGATTAATGAACAGATTGAAAACAAGAACGACTAATATGTAAAAAGCAAGAAAAAGAAACAAGACAAACACATTTTGGTGACGCGAAACACTCCTTTAAAAAGGTTAAAAATCGCGGGTGGAAATGTCCCAGCCAAGAATCTTCACTAGAATTGTTAACATCTGAGGTTACAAATAAAAAAAGTAATATTGTGAGATGTTTCTACCTATTCGTCTAGTATGCAGCTCCTATTCGTCCAATACTCAAGAGTTTTTTGAATATCTCTAAGTAATTGGCTAAGTAAGAATCAACAACCACCTCTATTTCCTATTCTGAATGTATTTATACTCTTTATCTTCAGTTTCCACGATGCTATTAATTAGGTAGTGGTTTTGACCATAATTCCTCCATGATAGCTTTTGTTCCTGTTTTTACTTCTACTTTTCAGGATGGTTAGCTGACGAGTAGACTTGTTCTCCAAGCTGTCTTGTACTTGTCTTTCTATTTCTCAATTGTCAAGCTTATTTCAATTCCTATTTGACCGGGTCAATGCTTGACTTAGTCTTTTCTAGTCATTTGTACGTTGCAACTGGGAATTATCTCTTTTTTATATCGAGCCATCCTTTTTGCATACTCGTCCAGGTCATCGTCGTCCACCTTACTCGTAGTTGTCAACAAGAATCCTTGCAGTTAGTGCAAAATCATGTCGTCGATAGATTATGAAAATTCTTGCACTAATAATTGCCCCTAATTTTATTGGGTGTATACAAACAAACAATTAAATTACCTTGATAAGTGTGCACTCAGTATAATGATTATCTCTTTGCCTGTTGGTGTTTATTCTTCTTTAAGTTGTGTTTGCTTAAAACTCCATTTGTCTATCTTTAAATACACTCCCACCCTCTTAGCCTTTTTACTCACAATCGAACTCCTCTCAACCCCTTCTAAAACATTATTTTGGTATGGCGATGAAAAACATCAAAGGTGCCAACAAGGACGGTGTGTTAACTCGAATAACTTGTAGAAGTGGGGAGGGGGTTAATACAAGTTATATAATCGTGTATGATTTTTGCTTGATTAAATAAACAAGAATAAACGAATGAATCAAACTGTTTGTATTAATAAGATCAAATACAAACTCTACCAAAGGTGTACAAATACCTTTAGCAGCTGCTGACAAAATAAAACTTTCTCTCTGTTTGTTTCGAACTTTCGAATACAAACCTTATACAGAGTTACACACATTCGCACTTCGAACTCATGTACAACGAACTCTTTTTACAATGATATAGATAGAGTATTTATAATGCTACCTATCAACTAATCACAGAAAGATAATCTATACATGACAATGTTCTGCCGTCCAGTTGATAGTTTCCATCAATAGAAAATTCTTTCCTTCATGAAATCTTCTTGCTTGTTCCTCAAACAAAGATCCTGTTTTATAGCACTTGCCAGTTTCTGTAGCATCCATAATGACATCATCAGTAACACGACTGATATCAGGATTCCATCTAGCATCAAGATCTGACCATCCCATCAGTACTTGATCAGTATTTAACTTGACATATCAGGATTCAATCTCAGTTCCTGACTTGTAGTACTTGATGCACTGTTCATTCCTGACTAAAATTCTACAGACTACTGTCTAACACATATCTCCTATACAAAGTACTAAATCCTTTATAAGATCAGGATATACAAGAAGTATAAGTAAAATTCTATTCTTAACATCACAACTCATGAATTATTCCTAACAATCTCCCCTATTTATGCTTTAAAACCTGAAGCATAAATCTGAGTTGTTGATGTCAAAACATATAACAATACAATCAGAATAGAATTTATGTATTCAAAAATCATGAAGTTAAGTACCTCCTTCTTCAAATATAGACATAGTATCCAGTACTTAGAAAGAATTCAACCATTTGATGCTTCTTTTCCTTTACCACTTCCCTGATAAGATTCACCTCTGTCATCCTTAGTTCTTCTTTTATTTCTCCCAGTCTGTTTATCTCCTCCCCCAGTCTGTTGCCTTTGAACTGTTTTTATCTCCCCCTTTTTGACATCAGCAACATTAATTCCAAGAGATTCAGTAACAGAACAAATGAGATTCATCAGAACTGCTTGATTTTCCATAATAGTGACTTGGTTATCTTCAAGTGTTTGAAGTCTTGATTGAATTTCAACTTGAGATTTCTGAATGTCTTGTAGGACTTCAGAATTGACTTCAATGTTGGAAGTGTTTGGAATATCTTCAGAATCAAGTCTTGTAGAAGAAGTTGCCTTTGTAGAATGATATTCAAGTAATAAAACTTGATTAGAGTTACAAACATCTTCATCTTTCTGATCTGAAGCTGCAATATGATCATCTTGTCCTTCACCAGTATTCTGTGTACTAACATCTACAAATCCTGACTCATCCTTAGATTGATCAGATACTGTTGATGTCTCAATTCTGGCTGATATTGGTAGTACAAATAAAGGAATACTAGGATCATTAGGAATATCTTCTGGTACTGGTGTTGTAGAAGTTTGTCTTAGCCTTTCACCTCTTCTGTTTATAATTCCTGCAAGCCTTTCTTTTTGCTTCTGAGCTTTAACTTCTGGCTTTGAATTGTGCTTTGCTAAGTCATTCTTCTCATACATCTTGATAAAAGAATAAGTACCAGCATCCATACCAAGATTTTCAGACCAAGATTAAGGAAAAACTTGATCCCAGAAATCAAATGATGGTGGTTTCCTAATTTTCTCTCCCTCACTTTGGAGTTGATCATCCATACCCTCATTCTCACTTTGACTATCTAAAGTCAACACTCTTTCTACCTCTCCTTTTGCCTGGTCAGGAGCCAGCCTCTCTGATTGTGGATCAATATCCATCTTTTCAAGTGTATCACTCAAATTTGGATAAGTGCTCTCATGACCTACAGAAAAATAGAGTTTAGAAGAAGTTTTTATACCTGAACTCACATGGAGAGAGGGTTCCTCATATGGCAAGGGGCTTGAGGTTTTCTCCAAGGAGTGTGTTCGGAATAATTCATGAGTTGTGATGTTAAGAATAGAATTTTGCTTATACTTCTTGTATATCCTGATTTATAAAGGATTTAGCACTTTGTATAGGAAATATGTGTTAGACAGTTATCTGTAAAGTTTAGTCAGGAATGAACAGTGTATCAAGTACTACATGTCAGGAACTGAGATTGAATCCTGATATGTCAAGTTAACTACTGATCAAGTACTGATGAGATGGTCAGATCCTGATGCAAGATGGAATCCTGATATCAGTCGTGTTACTGATGATGTCATTATGGATGCTACAGAAACTGGCAAGTGCTATAAAACAGGATCTTTGTTTGAGGAACAAGCAAGAAGATTTTATGAAGGAAAGAATTTTCTATTGATGGAAACTATCAACTGGATGGCAGAACATTGTCATGTATAGATTATCTTTCTGTGATTAGTTGATAGGAAGCATTATAAATACTCTCTCTATGTCATTGTAAAAAGAGTTCGAGTCGTGAGTTCGTGTATGAATGTGCGTAGCTCTGTATAAGGTTTGTATTCGAAAGTTCGAAACAAACAGAGAGATTTGTATTGTCAGCAGCTGCTAAAGGTATTTGTACACCTTTGGTAGAGTTTGTATTTGATTTATTTAATACAAACAGAGTTTGATTCATTCGTTTATTCTTGTTCATATAACCAAGCAAAAATCAGACACGATTATATAACTTGTATTCAACCCCCCCTTCTACAAGTTATTCGAGTTAACAATTGGTATCAGAGCAGGTTGATTTCGAATAATCATAAAGATCTACAATCATTTCTGGTTACAAGGATGGGAATACTAAGATTCCTATGCTCAAGAGAAACGAATATACTCTATGGGAAGTAAAGATGTTGCATCATCTGGAAGCAACAGATCCTGATTATCTTGACAGAATCAGAGATGGACCTTTTATCCCAACTAAGGTTGTTGGACAAGCAACTGTTGATGGTCAAGTTGTTCCAGAACATACAGCAGAGAAGCCAAAATCTGAGTGGTCAGATAAGGACAAGGAGAATGTTCTTAAAGATGCTAAAGTGAGAAACATATTATTCAACAGTCTTGATTCTGTTCTCACTAACTATGTTCTCTCTTGTAAAACTGCTAAGGATATATGGGACAATCTTAAGGTTCACTGTGAAGGAACTAAGCCTGTCAGGAAGAATATGAGGACACTACTTATACAACAGTATGAGTACTTTGAATCCAAGTCTGGTGAGTCACTTACTGATACCTTTGATAGGTTTACAAAACTCATCAATGAGATGGCCATGCATGGTAAATATTATGACTTGGAGGATATGAATACAAAGTTCATGAAAGCTTTGCCTGATTTCTACAATGAGAAGATATCTGCGATTGAGGAAGCTAATGATCTGGATAAAATATCATTAGAGGCAGTATATGGAAAACTGAGAGCTTATGAACTTGACAAGCAGCAGAAGAAGAGCAGGACTGAAGGAAAGATGAAGACTGTTGCACTTACTGCTCAATCTGAATTAAAGAAGCTTCCGGAAGAACAGCATGAAGAGATTGCTGTAAAGAACTCAAGGAAGAAGAAAAGCAAAAAGAGTTCTGAGTCAGAGACTACTGATATGGACTCTGACAACAATGATTCTGAATCTAAGATGCAGGAACTCTTTGCTATGTTTGCTAAAGCTTTCAGGAAAGGAAGATTCAACATGAGAAGATTTAGCAAAGGACCTTTTCAAAAGAAGGAGGAGAAGAAGAGTGACAAAGGCAAAAGTACAATTGTCAAGCTTGATAAGGCCAAGATCAAGTGCTTTAATTGCAGTGAGCTTGGACACTTGAATGAGGATGGAGGTGTTTCTAAGTTATGAAGTGTCTACAGTCTGTTCTTTTTATAAACCTGTGATTGTCTTGGCGAAGGGCATGTATGATTTTTGACCTAGTGTTGGGAGTATTTATAATGAGTATCGCACACACTCACGTTTCTGTTCATGTATTGTTAGTATACGGGGACTTAGTCGAGCTCTGCTTGGATTTATTGCATTCTTTGAGATATTTGCTTGGTTTGAGGGATTAGTAGTTGTTGTTGTAATTTGTGTTCATATAGGATATCATGTTTGCATAGTAGTGATAGTTCATGCATGATTGTTATGTTCGTATTATTTATGTTTGTTTCATATAGGACATTCTGTTTTTATTTTCATGCATGATTGTTATGTTCGTATTATTTATGTTTGTTTCATATTGGACATTCTGTTTTTATTTTTTTTGTATATCATGTGAGTTCATGTTAGTTGCATTTTCATGGCATGCATAATTCATGATCCCTTAGGACGAGCTGATTCTGATTGATAGGTAGATGTTTTAATTGAGTGTGGTGATGATGAGTAGAGGGCTGATTTATAGTTCCTAGGAATTGACTTGCATGTTACGGGAACAAAATTTTTACACAGTCTCATTGTTTGCTTTTGGGCTAGGTTGAGGTTATGCTTGTTTGGAGTTTTGAGATTTAATCACTTGATTATATGTAGAATTTTCGTTATTCCCTTGATGGCATAGGAGCACTAAAGTCTAAGTTTGGGGGAAACCAGGGATTTCATGCTAGTTGTTAATAATTGTTGAATAATGGCTAGGTGTCAAATGGCTAGTAGCCAGCTCATATTTATGTGAGTATTCTAGGGTTGGAATTGAGAATTCTCATTCCAGATTGCATGAAAAAAAAAGAGTCAATGGCACACCTAGTGGGACACGAACCCACAGAATTAACCACGGGCGAGCTCTTTAATACTCGAGTAATTAAGACTGAGGGGACTTAGTCCTAGTAACCTAAAGCCCTTGTGGTTTGGGATTGCTGACCTAACACTCGCTACATGGGTATTATTTTATAAGCCTTTTGGGGTCTCATTCATTGCACGGTTAAATAAGCATGCGTATTGTTTGTGGTATTATGTGTCATAGTGTAGTAATAAAGCATGAATTCCTGTCTAATTTGAATGAGGATGGAGGTGTTTCTAAGTTATGAAGTGTCTACAGTCTATTCTTTTTATAAACCCGTGATTGTCTTGGCGAAGGGCATGTATGATTTTTGACCTAGTGTTGGGAGTATTTCTAATGAGTATCGCACACACTCACGTTTCTGTTCATGTATTGTTAGTATACGGGGACTTATTCGAGCTCTGCTTGGATTTATTGCATTCTTTGAGACATTTGCTTGTTAGTTGGTTTTGGTGAGTTTGAAGGGGATATTTGCATTTTCATTTAATTGCATTCATGCATTGCATTGCATTAGGTTTAATGGATTTTGTGGGTACATTCACTCTAGGCCCTCACGAGACCTTACTCGTCCACTAGGGCTGCCTAGGGGTTTAAAGGGCTTGTTGCATATGTCAAATGCAACCGTGATCACCTACGGAAGTGGTACTAGTTAGTTGTAATTGTTTATGCTTGAGGACAAGCATCGGTTTAAGTTTGGGGGTGTGATAAGTGGATTTTATATCCACTTGGAGCATTCTAAATCGGCTTAAATTGATTGTCTTGGACTCAAGTTTCTTGTAGTTTTGATGTGTTTTGCTTAGTTGTGCAGATTTACGAGAATGTTGACTAAGGTGGATGCTTCTATAAATTTTTGGGAATTAATTGATTAAAATTCGGATTTCTGAGAAGGGCTTGCGCAATCTACACTGTTTTGACCATATCTTGAGTTCTAGAAGTCCGTTTGAGGCCCGTAAGCAGTCCACGCGAAGATAACAAGATTCTCTATCATTCTAAGATGGTCCACAGGTCCAATTACATTTGGGACGTTCCAGAAAATCTGAAGAAAAGTCAGCTACGAATTTTCCTTAAAAAACAGAATCAGTTTAGGAAACGTATTTTGCAGAAATTCTATTATAATTCTGTTTTTGTATTTTCTTGCTGGGGAAGACTTTTAGAGTCTATTTAAACACATCATACCATTGTAATAGAGATATACACATTATCATAGTTTTATTATTGTAACATAGCTTAGATCTGCAAGGGAGAAAAGGAGAGAAGGATTCAACGCTCGTGACAAGCAACGGATCTAGATCTACTTCATCTTTTGTGTTACTTTGGATTATAGATTTGTTTTCTCAACTTTTGTTTTATTAATATTATTGCTTCTTTTATTCATATATTGTTTATTATCATGTTTTCATCAAATCCCATGACGATGAACGGTTCAATTATGGGCTAATCGTTGTCATGGGATTCTAACGGAGTTGTCTATGTAGCTTAGTAGTTTGATTGCTTTAAAGATTACGTGTGGTGAATTCTTGATATCCTCGTATGGTTAATCTTAATGCTTTTAGATGCGTAGCTAACATCTAAATTGAATTGTTAATCTCTTGTGAATCGAGAGTGGATCTTGAGATTTAGAACTTGCCATGCTAGCATAGGATATGTTGATATTTTAGCATCATGATTTGTGGCATGAATAGAGATATTATGCTGCCCTATGTGATCTATGTGGATAACTTGTGCTTAAACCTCTATGTTTTCAAATTCTATAGAGATATAGGGTCTAAACATAATAGGTGTCTACCTATCTTCTATCTCTTTTGTGGATGCATGCGTAGTTTGGTACTAGTATACCGAGAGGTAACTTTTACTTGTTTCGTGTTGTCCGATCAGATATCAAATTCCACATGTGTATTGATTAAAGGCATCAACTCTAAGTGAAGTAGATAATGAAGTTAGAGTCCCATGTTTTTATTCTCATAAGTAATTCGATTTCTATTCTTATTAGTTAATTTAATTCTTAGTTTTATAAATTGCATCTTAGTTTAATTTAGTTAATCAACCTCAATTTGTTATTTGTCTTAGTAGTGAATTAAAACCATACATTGTTGCATAGGTACTAAATTGAAGTAAAAACCTGATCTCTGTGGGAACGAACTTGACTTATATCTGTATTACTTGTGACCACGTGCGCTTGTGTGATTTTGTGTTAACATTGATGAAATACAAATCTGAAGCCTTTGAAAAGTTCAAAGAATACAGTTATGAAGTAGAGAAATAAACCAAACATAGTATTAGAGCTCTTCGATCAGATCGAGGAGATGAATACTTGAGTGGTGTGTTTCTAGATTATCTCAAAGAAAATAGTATAGTCTCCCAGTGGACTCATTCGGACACTCCATAGTTGAGTGGAGTATCTGAAAGGAGAAATTGAACTTTGTTAGACATGGTTCTATCCACGATGAGCTATGCAGATCTTCCAGTATCACTTTAGGGTTATGAATTGGAAACCTCAGCATATTTACTGAATAAGGTGCTTTCCAAATCTGTTCCTCAAACTCCATATAAGATATGGAAAGAAAGGAAACCGAGTCTTAAACACGTTAAGATTTGGGGATGTCTAGCTTATGTCAAGAAAGTTGACCCTGATAAGCTGGAATCTCGATCCGTAAAATGTAGGTTTGTGGGATATCCTAAAGAGATTTTAGGGTATCACTTTTACACCAATCATAGGGTGTTTGTCTCCAGACATGCTACCTTCTTAGAAAAATAGTTTATCCTTGAAGGGAACAGTGGGAGCAAGATTGAACTTAAAGAAGTTCATGAAACACAAACTACTACGATTCAAGAGGAAACACTTGTTCAGACTAAACAACCTTATGTGGCATAGTGTTGACTCAGAGAAATGGCAGAGCGCCATGAAATCCGAAATGGATTCTATGTATGCCAACCAAGTATGGACCTTGGTTGAAGCACCTGAGGACGTTAGACTTATTGGGTGCTAAAGGTTATACAAGAGAAAGATTGGAGTAGATGGCCAGGTGGACACCTATAAGGCCAGGCTCATGGCAAAAGAATTCAGACAAAGGCAAGGGATTGACTTTGATGAAACTTTTTGCATGTAACCCTACTCAAATCAATTCAGATTTTGCTTGCGATCCATATATCGATTGAAGCAAGCTTCTCGTAGATGGAACATCTATTTTACTGAGAAAATTAAAGAGTTTTGATTTTATCAAGAACATAGATGAACCATATGTCTGCAAGAAGGTTAGTGGGAGCGCGGTAACATTTCTTGTATTGTATGTGGATGACATACTTCTTATAGGAAATGATATACGATGCTGCAATCAGTCAAAGTGTGGCTATCAAAGAACTTCACTGTGAAGGACTTGGGAGAAGCATCCTACATTCTCGGTATGAAGATCTATAGAGATAGATCTAGAAGAATGATAGTTCTTACCCAGAGTACATACATCGAGAAAGTGCTTAAAAAGGTTTAGCATGGAAAACTCCAAGAGAGGCCTCATACCGATGAACCATGGAGTATCCCTTTCCGAGAAGATGTCTCCTAAGACACGTGAGAAAAGAGAGCGTATGAGTAAGATTCCTTATGCTTCAGCAATAGGATCTATCATGTACGCGATGTTATGTACTAGGCATGATATTGCTCATTCAATTAATTTGACGAGCAGATATCAGTCGGATCCAGGTGAAGACCACTGGAAAGAAGTGAAGAACATCCTTAAGTACTTGCGAAGGACTAAGGATATTTTTCTTGTTTTTAGTGGATCTGAGTTGAAAAATAGAAGGATTATACTACTTTAGTTTTCAATCAGAAAGTGATGATAGCAAATCCATGTTAGGGTACGTGTTTACCTTGAAGGGTGGAGCGATTAGTTGGAAGAGTTCTAAATAGCCTACAACGGCTGACTCAACAGCGGAAGCAGAGTTTATAGATGCAAGTGATGTTGCAAAACTGTTTTGTGGCGCTTTCTTTTGATTAGGGAAATCATTGAAAGTAGAGATGTCAACATTGAGAGAGTTGACACACATAACAACATAGCAGACCCACTCACTAAACCGCTATCTCAGATTCACTTCGATCGTCATAATGAGTGAATGGGTATTAGATACCAGAGTAATTGGCTTTAGTACAAGTGGGAGATTGAAAGAGTTTGTCCTAAAATCCAATCATGCATGATGATTTAGGAAGAACTTTCTTGTACTCTTATTTGATTTCATTAATATTAATAAAAGACTAATTTGTTTTTTATTACGGCCTTATTTATTTAAAGTGTTTTAAATAAGATATTCCATGGTTTAAAGTAAAGCTTCTAGAATTATAATGAGATTATAATAGTGAGATCTAGAAGATGATAACTCTAGACTTAAACAGTTCCTGATCATAGGATAACTAATAGGAAGTTAGTGAATCCGCAAAGATTGGTACATATTATGCTTGCTCCCTTTTAGGAGGATGTCTATTCTCATAGGCATTTCTGTGGCGACACTATAGCTAGTATGTAGGTGCTTATTAGGGAATAAGTTCACTGAACATGACTCGATAAGTTGAACAACTAATGGAGTTTACTCACGTGTCGATAGTTGTTCATTAAGTGATAGTTGTACAAGTGTCCTTAGACTTTAGATCGTTAGAGTAATCTTGTATATAATGAATTGTGCTTTGGTTTAGTCCTTAGTCTCAAGGACATCCATTAGGTCTTTTCTGGGCATAGGGATTTGTGTATGGAGATAGTTAACGGTCAATAAAGGATCTACCCCTTCTAGTAAGGAAGTGAATATCCTATGTTATTCTTAGTATGCGAGTTCTGGAATCTCTGGCCAGAGTAAATGAAATTAGAAAGGAGTTTCTAATTTGCATTAATATGAACTTTGCATTATGAATAAGAAATCATATGATTAAATTTGATAGGCTTGACACGAGATCCATGCCTTATATTTAATCGGGATATTGTAAGGTGGAAGGAATTGATTGTACGGTAACTAGTCACTAACAGGTTCTTGGTATTCTAAGCAGTGAATTCATATTATCCGGATAGTCGCGATATGTTGAGAAGCATCACTCACGATGTAGAATAAATATAATTAATCATTTAATTATATTTAATGAATTATTAGAATTCATATAAATAATAAATAAAAAGTTTATTATTATTTATTTCTACTACCGGCTTAATATTGAACCTACAGGGTCACACCATAAAAAGATTAATTTATTGATGAAGGTATTTTGAGAGAGCAAGTTGTTTTAATAATGATTAAAATAGTTTTAATTATTATTTAAACATTTTGTGGGATTTATATAATAATATATATGATATATTAATTATACTAAAAAACCTACTTGTGCCCTATAAATAGAAAGAGATGAGAAGAGAAGTGTATGCATTGTGGTTTTGTGAAAACCCTAGTAGCCTCCATCTTCTTTCTCTCTCTCTCTCAAAAAGATCAAGGCACCATTTTTATAAAGCTTCGAGTTTTATAAAAAGCTTCATCGAAGAGTTATTCTTGGTGGATACCGGTAGAGTGCTACACACTCTGAGAAGCAACTGCTAGCAACCATCTAGACACCATCTTCAAATTTTCAAGGTAAGGTATGGTTTCGATTCCTCCGCTTTTTCATTTTTATATGATTTTCTATATGTGCGATATATGGTTTTTATGGAATAAATGTTATATCGCGCTTCTGCTTCTCCGTAAATTCCTTCAGTATAAGCCTCGAACAGCCATCAAGGCTCAGGCATTGGCTGACTTCATGGTTGAATGTACCATTGACAACCAAGAAGTCGGGGGGCAAGAGATAGTGATTACCCCTGAGAAAGAAGGGGAACTTGTACCTGATTTGAAGGAGTATTGGGTGCTCTATTTTGATGGAGCATCAAAAACAAAATCTAGTGGTGCAGGTTTGGTTCTACAAAGCCCCGATGGGTTCACAGTTGAGTACGCTTTGAAGTTAGACTTTCCTACTACCAACAATGAAGCGGAATATGAGGCATTGATAGCTGGGTTGGGCTTGGCCAGAATAATGAGAGTTAAGAACCTCAAAGTTTGTGGAGACTCAAGGCTTGTAGTATCGCAAATTAATGGTGAGTTTGAAGCCAAGGATGAAACTATGGCGAAATATATGAGAGTTGTGAATGCTGTTATGACTCAGTTTGATGAGTGCTATGTGGAACACATTCTGAGGGAGGAGAACGTTAAGGCTGATGCCCTGTCTAAGTTCGCTTCTTCTGAGATAGAGAATTATGCAGAAAGTGTTTACTTCCGGTTCTTGAAGGCCCCGACCATTAACTCGAAGTTGGTGGCACCGATTGATGTAGGAAGCTGCTGGATGGATCCCATTAAAGCTCACCTCGAAACCGGCTGGCTCCCTGACAATGCCTTGGAGGCACGAAAGCTGTCAGTACGAGCATTGAGGTACGCCTTTATTGAAGGCATTCTTTACAAGAGGTCTTTTGTCGTCCCTTACTTTAGGTGTTTAAGGCCCCAAGAGGCAAAGGAAGCTTTGGAGGAAGTTCATGAAGGTATCTGTGGGCAGCACTTGGGGGCAGAGCCCTAGCTCACAAGATTACTCGTTTAGGATTTTACTGGCCAGAGATGTTGGCCGACGCACAGAACTATGTTAAGCGGTGCGATAGGTGCCAGAAGCATGCTCCGATTGTAAGGTAGCCGCCTGAGATGTTGACGTCAGTTAACTCTCCCATCCCGTTCGTGATGTGGGGAATGGATATACTTGGTCCCTTTCCAATAGCTTCTGCGCAGAGAAAGTTTCTGATAGTAGCCATCGACTACTTCACCAAGTGGATTGAGGCTAAACCTCTAGCCAAGATAACTACCAAGCAAGTTGCCCAGTTCTTTTGGGAGAACATCATTTGCAGATATGGAATCCCATGAATCGTTGTAACGGATAATGAGACACAGTTCAACAATGAAGAGTTTAAAAAGTACTGTGAGGAAAATGCTATTGAGCTTCGTTTCACTTCAGTAGCACACCCGCAAGCTAATGGACAAGCTGAGGTAGCCAATCGGATTATCCTTGATGGACTAAAGAAGAGGGTCGAACGCTCAAGGAATACCTGGGTAGATGAGTTGTTGCCTATACTTTGGGCATATCGTACTACTTGCAAAGTTACAACGGGAGCAACCCCGTTCTTGCTGGCTTATGGGGCCGAGGCAGTTGTGCCCTTGGAAATTATGCATGCATCACCTCGAGTTGAGGCATATGAACCAGAGATTAATGAAGAAGGCATGAGGCTTGCCCTTGATTTGATTGATGAGGTTAGAGATGAAGAAAATGCCAGGAATGCGGAGCATAAAAAAAGAGCATCTTTCCACTACAACCAAAGGGTTAAGGAGAGGTTCTTCCGGCAAGGCTACTTGGTTTTGAGAAAGATAGAGGCTTCTGGAGTTGGCCAGAAGGGAAAGCTAGCCCCTAACTGGGAAGGGCCGTATCGAGTCAGGAAGACACTAGGACGAGGATCATACAAGTTGGAGACGTTAGATGGGAACGAAGTGCCACGAACTTGGCATGCTCTGAACCTGAAGATTTATTATGTTTGTGAGAGGTTTCGGGGCAACAAGCGCAACGGAAAAACGATAATAAACAATAAAACCCGAAACCTAACCCTAGGATCCGTGTATAAGACATGCTGATTATGGAGAACAGAATCTGTACCTTTTAAGAGCTTTCTGAATCGGTTGACAGATGGAGGTCCAAGAACGATCACCACACAGCCCTTTCATGAGATCTGCTTCGCTAATCAGTCCACACGAACGCACGATTGTCTCCGCAATCTCTGGAGTTGGTACTAGCGGTAATCTGCCCTCTATCTCGATCTCTCTTTCTAGCCTCTCTTGATGTAGAGCTGTTAGGGTTTTTTTTGCTAAAAACGATTTTGGCAAAGTCTAACCCTAAACCAATACATCTCTATGTATTTATAAGAGAGAATGAGCTGGGCTTAACCCTAATCGGTTTGGGCTTCTACTAAAACCGAACTGATTTGGGTTTTAATGATTTAAATTCGAAATCTAATTAACTAAGTCCAACTTAATTAATTAAATAACCAATTTCAAATTTTATCATCAATTAATTTAAATTCAAAATTTAAATTAAAACTCCTTTTAAACGTTCTTATTGTGTAACCCTTTAGGTTATTATTACGTTGGCAATAATTTTAGTATCCAATAATAAAATTATAAACAATGAGCGGCATCTAGTAATACATCATTGCTACCCAAGTAATAATAATTGGTGATCCAATTAAACCTTTCGTGATTAATGTTTCCGTGTAATATAATCCCTTTAACCATATATTATAGAATAAACTCGAGGCATGTAATTAGTCATCCTCATCAATGTTTAATCCGGGTTTCCTTGATCAATGAGTAGACTATTAAAAACAAATCATTATTTGAGCATGGCCATGCATTTTCATAGTCTCACTCAATCAAGAGGCCACTAATATCTCTCCTAATAATAGGAGGGTTAAATCCTTTATCTATCATTCATATTTCTCATACGTCTCATAATATACCCAATGTACATTTTTATCATCACCCGGTCAAAGGTAACTTTTAATGTAGTCAAAGTATATTAATCCTCGTACAGAAATATAATGATCTCAAGTCTAAGGATCATTACACCATTATCACTGTGAGTCTTTCTAATGACATTATCAACATGTAGAAACTCACTTTGGGTCAACCCAGTGCCATGTAAAATATTACATGCACCTATGTTCTTGACTTTAGTATCACTATACCTATGACCAATGAGATGTGGTCATCAGTCAACAAACATACTAATCTTTATGCATTATAATTGTCCCATATTAATAATGCTCGATTAGGGATATTTAGGAATATTAACACTATTCTTATAATCTCATTTTTAAGTCACATACTTAAAGATATAGAATACATGTTAAATATTCCAAGGACATTTATTGTTCTAATATTTATATCGCAGTAAATAAAGACATAATAAATTATTGTTGAATAATCGATATAACATAATCACTGAATAACAAAATAGTCTATCCTAGAAGCACAATTACATTGTCTCTAGGGCACTAACACTATCAATCTCCCACTTGCACTAGAGCCAATCGCCCATGTATCTAATACCCATGGAACTAGTGTGACCTTCGTGCTTCTGCTGCGACAAAGCTTTGGTCAGTGGGTCCGCAACATTATCATTAGTATGCACTTTACATATATGTATATCTCCTCTCTCGTTTATCTCTCGAAGAAGGTGATATCTCCTAAGTATATGCTTTGCTTTGGAATGGGACCTTGGTTCCTTTGCCTGCGCAATAGCTCCATTATTATCGCAATACAGATCAACTGGATCTGCGATCGATGGAACCACACCAAGTCCCGAAATAAATTTCCGAATCCAAACAGCCTCTTTGGCTGCTTCACTGGCAGCAATATACTCAGCTTCCATTGTAGAATCAGCTACTATCTCTTGCTTCGAACTTTTCCAACTTACAGCACCTCCATTTAGACAAAACACGAATCCAGACTGGGACACAGAATCATCCCTATCTGTCTGGAAACTAGCATCAGTGTAACCTTTTACAACCAGCTTCTCATCTCCTCCGTATATCAAGAATGAATCTTTAGTCCGTTTAAGGTACTTAAGAATATTCTTGACAGCTATCCAATGACCCTCACCTGGATTAGACTGCTACCTGCTCGTCATGCTTAAAGCATACGAGACATCAGGACGAGTACATATCATCGCATACATTATAGAACCAATTGCCGAAGCATATGGTACTTTACTCATACGGTCCTTATCATCTGATGATTTAGGACAGTTTTCTTTTGAGATCACTATCCCATGAGACACCGGGACAAAGCCCCTCTTTGCCTCTTGCATTCCAAAATGATGCAATACTTTGTCAATGTATATACTCTGAGTTAGGCCGATTGATCTTTTAGATCTATCTCTATAGATCCTGATCCTTAAGATATAGGTAGCATCGCCTAAGTCTTTCATCGAGAAACTTTTTCGCAAGCAAGTCTTCACAGCCTGTAGAGAAGGAATGTTATTCCCTATTAGTAATATGTCATCCACATATAATACTAGGAATGCCACATGGCTCCCACTAACCTTCTTCTAAACACACGGTTCATCCTCATTTTGTATGAAGCCAAAATCTTTGACTGTTTCATCAAAACGGATGTTCCACCTCCTTGAGGCCTGCTTCAATCCATAAATAGATCGTAGCAACTTACAAACCATTCTAGCAAACTTTGGATCGACAAAACCCTCAGGTTGTGTCATGTACACATCCTCTTCTAAGCTTCCATTTAAGAAGGCAGTCTTGACATCCATTTGCCAGATTTCATAGTCATAATAAGCAGCTATCGCAAGCAAAATCCTGATGGACTTGACCATAGCTACCGGTGAGAAAGTTTCATCATAGTCAATACCATGAATTTGCTTGGAACCTTTCGCCACAGTCTTGCTTTGTAGGTCTGTAAATTTCCATCCATGTCATTTTTCTTCTTGAAAACCCACTTGCACTCTATGGGTTTAACCCCATCAGGTGGTGCAACCAAAGTCCATACTTTGTTTACATACATGGAATCCATCTCAGATTTCATGGCTTCCAGCCATCTCTCAGAATCTGGACTATTCATAGCATCCTTGTAGGTGAGAGGCTCATCATTATCTATAAGCATCACATCGCCACCTTGAGTTAGGAGAAATCCATAATATCTCTCTGGCTCATGGCGAATCCTACTTGATCTACGAACGACCTGTGTTTCTTGAGCAGTATTGTTCTCAACATCTTGAGTCTCATACTGTTCATGTTCCAACTCTGGTTCAACAATATCTTGAGTTCTCGATCCTCATCGAGATCTATTGTCCTCCCACTGTTTTTCTTAGAAAGCAGTTCTTTCTCTAGAAATACAGCCGTTCGAGCAACAAATACTTTGTTCTCAGAAGGTTTATAGAAATAATACCCTTTAGTTTCCAACAGGTATCCTACAAAATTACATTTGTCTGATTTCGGTCCTAGCTTATCAGAGATCAAATGTTTCACAAACGCTTCACATCCCCAAACTTTCATAAATGAAACGCTATTACGTTTTTCAGTCCATAACTCATATGGTGTCTTTTGAACCGATTTTGAAGGAACTCAGTTTAGTGTTTGTGCAGCCGTCTCTAGGGCATAACCCCAGAAACTAATTGGAAGATCCGCATGACTCATCATCGATCGCACCATGTCCAACAAGGTACGATTTCTCCTTTCAGACACCCCATTCCATTGTGGTGTTCCAGGAGGAGTGAGTTGTGATATGATACCACACTCCTTTAAGAAATTCTTAAATTCTAAGCTTAAGTATTCTCCCCCACGATCAGATCGTAGAGTTTTAATACTTTCGCTCTTTTGCTTCTCTACTTCAGCCTTATACTCTTTGAATTTTTCAAACGATTCGGATTTGTTCTTCAAAAGATACACATATCCGTATCTACTAAAATCATCAGTAAAGGTTATGAAATAGTAATAGCCACCTCTTACCATCGTACGCATTGGACCACATACAACACTATGTATCAGTTCCAATCGTTTGGTGGCCCTCTCACCTTGACCGGTAAAAGGAGCGTTAGTCATTTTGCCAATGAGACATGGTTCACATTCCTCGTATGATTCGAAATCAAACTTGTCCAAGTATCCATCCTTATGTAACTTGGAAATGTGATTCTCATTTATATGGCCTAAACGACAGTGCTAGAGGTATGTATGATTTGAGTCATTTGTTTTATGACGTTTGTTATTTATGTTATAGATAGGAGTATCAAGATCAAGAACATATAAACCATTAAACAAACGTGCAACCCCATAGGTAACATTATTCAATGAAAAGGAACAACTATTGTTCTGAATTAAGAAAGAAAAACCAATCTTTTCCAAACAAGAAACGGAAATAATGTTTCTGTTAGTCACAGAGGCATGCCTGTATACATCTAATAACAAGCCTAATTGTTTGTAATGCTTTGCATTACTTACATGACCTCTTAACTGAGGGAACCTCTAGTTGTAGAGTTTCTATTTGTTTTGTACTTATAGTAGGCATCAAATCCTAGTTGTGTAACTGTACTTATATAGTCAAGAATAATGCTTGAAAGAAGTTCCAAGGTTCATGCCTCAAGCAAGAAGATAAAGACTGTCAAATAATCACAAGTTGGGATTTGAAGAAATGAAGAATTTGCCTAAGTACCAATTCGAGAAGTATATTTGTCTATTCGAGAAGTCCAGCATTCGAGAAGTCAGGGATTCGATATCTCAAGACACTATTCGATATCTCTGAATACACTGTTCGATATCTCATTCGATATCTCAGAGATTTGATATGTCTACTACTCTATTCGAGAACTCAAGAAGTCAACAAGTCAAAGTGGTATTCGAGTTCTCAAAGAGTCAACAAGTCAAAGTTTCATTCGATATCTCAAGGACTCAGAAAGCTATTCGATATCTCGAGGATTCGATAAGTCAAATGTTCCATTCGACAACTCAAGGAATCCTGATAGAAAAGAGCTATTCGAGAAGTGGTTCGACATGTCAATATAACAGTATTCGAGAACTCAGAGTTATCGATCAAGTCAATTCCAGTTCTCGAATCAATTACTTAGTCACTTCTCGAATACATTCTTGGAGACAAAATACTGAAAAAATTGTACAAGTCAGAAACCTGCAACAAGCCAATGCACTTTATGGACCACAATCTGTAACGTGCTCTGGAAAGCCTACAAGGAAGCTTGGAGAGATATAGAAGAGACAAGGGGCTAAAGAAGTGGATCTGAACAGGCTTTGCAAAGTCAAATCTGTAACCGTTTGGACACTTACTCAAAAAGGATAGACAGACTAGAAAGTAATTTGTTTAGCTACCTTATTTGGAGTAAGTAGGTTGTATCCATGCTCTATAAGGATACAGCCTCACTTCCTTAGTTATTAACTTTGTGAGTCAAGTTTTTCATACGCTGTAAGCTGTATCTCTCTGAGAAAAACGAAGCTGAGAATACTATCATTTGTATTCACAGATTGTAGCAACCTTTAACTAATAATACGTTAGATTAAAGTGATATCGTGTCTTGTGTTGTTCTTTATCCGCACCTTCACTCTTGCACACACAAACACTTACTTGCTACATAGGCTCGAACAAGAAAAGTTCAAGAATCCATTCACCCTCCCCCCTCTGTATTCTTTTACTGTATTCAATACTCAACAAGTGGTATCAGAGCGGGCTGTTTATTCAAAAACAGAAAAACGATCATGAGTTTGAATACACCAAAGACTACAGGAACGGTGAAAGTCCCTAAGTTTGACAAAGAAAATTACAACCTCTGGAAGATAAAGATGATGTTGTTCATCAAAGCCTCTCATCCTTTGTATCCTGAGATTCTCAAGAATGGTCCTTTTGTTCCACAACAAGAGATACCTGAAAAGACTGTTGGAACCACAACTGTTCCAAGATCTTATGAGGCCAAGGAACCATCCAAATGGACAGAATCAGAAAGGGAAAAGGTTGCTCTTGACAGTCACCTCATGTTTCTTATTATTGATTCCATGGATATGTCAATGTTTGCAACATTGCATCATGCACATCTGCCAAAGAAATGTGGGATCACATTGAGGTCAGGGAAAACAAGAAACAGATACTGGTCACACAGTATGAAGCTTTCATGGCACAGCCCAAGGAAAGCATTACTGAGATGTTTGAAAGATTTCACAAGCTAGTCACTGAGTTGCAAATGAATGGCAAGGTTTACAGCACCAAGGAGTTAAACATGAAGTTTCTGCTATCTTCACCTAATCATCTAGAGCAAAGGGTCATTTCTCTAAGAGAAAGAGATTTGAACAAAATCACTTATGATGTGCTCTATGGATTTTTAAAAACTCATGAGCTTGAGTTGCTTCAGAAAAGGGCTATCCAGGCCAACCAAGGCAGAATGGTAAACACATCATGTGCCTTGATTGTCAACAAATCTATTCAAGACCTAGAAGCATCTACAAGCCAGCTAAGGATAGAGGAGATAGTAGATGATGATGAAGAAACTGAAGCTGAAGTAAGTGAACCTGTTGAGGAGAAGGAGGAAGAAGAGTTTTACACTCTTGAAGAACTAGATGGGATGGAAAACACTTCATATGCTTTCATGGCCAGAAAATTTCCAAACATCAGATTCAAAAGAAATCAACCCTTCAAACCCAAAACCCAAAACCATTCATTCAACAAGAGCAAGGCACCTGTGAAACCAAACAAGAATAAGTTTAAAACCAGCCATGTGGATAGGTTATCTGTAAGGTGCTATAGATGCAATGACCTAGGGCATTTTGCCAGTGAATGCAAGAAGCCTAAAAAGAAGGATAGAGATTATCTTGAGCTCGAAGCTAAGTATGAGGCCCTTCTGAAAAAGCAGACACAAGGTAAGGCCTACATAGCTGAAGGGAAGTGTTGGGATGATTCTGACAGTGATGGAGAGGAACAACAATTCTACAATTATGCCTTGATGGCCAATTCTAAGGATGACACATCTCCATCAGACCCTCAGGGTAAAGAAAATGAAAAGAAGGTCATGTGGATTTTGGACAGTGGATGCTCAAATCATATGACTGGTGATATGACCCTGCTATCACAGTATGAGGAAAAGGCTGGCCCAATGGTTGCTTTTGGAGATGACAGCATGGGTAACACATTGGGATATGGCAAGTTAAAAGTTGGAAATGTCATCATTGAAGATGTAGCACTGGTCAAGGGACTCAAGCATAATCTGCTAAGTGTTGGTCAGTTTACTGACAGAGGATTCAAGGTGGATTTTGACAAAGATGAATGTTTGATCACCCACAAGAAGACTGGTGATTTTGCTCTATCTGGAGTAAGGAAGGGAAGCCTGTTTGTAGCCAATATGGATTCTGCAAACAAGGATAAAATTTGTTGCTTTTACTCAAAAGCATCAAATGAAGATTGTTGGCTGTGGCATAAGAAACTATCACACCTGAACTTCAAAGCCATTAATTCTCTGGTCAAAATAGAGTTAGTGAGAGGCATGCCCACACTTGAATTCTGTCAAGAAGGAGTGTGTGAGGCTTGTCAAAAAGGAAAGATGAAAAGATCTAGCCACAAGACAAAGACAGTGACATCTATAACCAAGCCCCTACAACTCATTCATATGGATTTGTTTGGGCCCGTCAATATTATGTCACTAGGAAGAAAGAAGTATGCCTTGGTGATGGTTGATGATTTTACAAGGTATACATGGGTGGAATTTCTGGCATCAAAAGATGAGGCTCCACAAGTAATCATTGAGCATATAAAGAAAGTTGACAAGGAAGCAAAGGCCAACAATGCAAGTGTGATTGCACTGAGAAGTGATAATGGAACAGAGTTCAGAAATGCCATACTTGAAGCATTCTGTAAAGAGAATGGTATTTCTCAGCAATTCTCAGCTCCAAGGACTCCACAACAAAATGGAGTTGTTGAGACGAAGAATAGAACTCTAATTGAAGCTGCTAGAACAATGCTACTTGATGCAAAGATGCCTACATGTTTTTGGGCTGAGACTGTAAGCACTGCATGCTATATCCAGAACAGAACCCTCATTAACAAAAACACTGGAATGACACCTTACAACTTGATGACTGGAAAGAAGCCCACTCTAAAGTATGTTCATACTTTTGGAAGCAAATGCTTTGTATTGAAGGATAATTCTGAATATGTTGGAAAATTTGATGCAAAAGCATTTGAAGGAATTTTTCTTGGCTACTCTATGGAAAGAATTGCATACAAGGTTTATGTCATCAGTCAAAAGAAAATTATGGAAAGCACAGATGTGACATTTGATGACAGCAAACTACCTGGACTAGAAGAAGCCAATGATGAAGATAAAGATCCATTGAAGTTTGATAATCTAGATGATTCTGATGAAGAGACTAAAACTGAAGTTGAAACTCGAGTTCAACAGACTCAAGTGAATGATAATACAAGAGAAGAATTTGTTCCAATCAACAGTAGAGAAACTAGCATTCAAGACACACCTGTGAGTAGTGGCAACCTCACAGGGGGAGGAAATCAGGATGATGATTTGGATGATGAAGCAACTTCAAGAATGAGAAATCAGGCTGAGCACTCAAGGAAATGGGATAGATCACACACTGCAGAGCAAATCATTGGAGATCCTAATGCAGGATTAAGGACTAGGAGAGCAACTCAGAATGAGTGTCTCTATGGTTGTTTTCTATCTCAGGTGAAGCCTAAGAAACTTGATGATGCACTGCTAGATCCAGATTGGATTATAGCCATGCAAGAGGAGCTGAATCAATTTGAAAGGAACAAAGTTTGGGAACTTGTGCCTGCACCAAATAATAGAACCATTGTTGGAACAAAATGGGTTCTGAAGAATAAGATGGATGAAGATGGTGTAATTATAAGGAACAAAGCAAGGTTGGTTGCAAAAGGATACTCTCAACAGGAAGGCATTGATTATGATGAGACATTTGCCCCTTTTGCTAGATTGGAAGCCATCAGAATATTCCTGGCATTTGCTGCTCATTCAAACTTTAAAGTGTATCAAATGGATGTCAAAAGTGCATTTCTAAATGGAGAGTTGGAAGAAGAAGTTTATGTGCAACAACCACCTGGCTTTGAGGATCCACACTTCCCAGAATTTGTTTATAGACTGCTTAAGGCACTGTATGGACTTAAGCAGGCTCCAAGGGCATGGTATGATACTTTATCACAATTTATTCTTGAGAATCAATTCACTAGAGGCACACTGGACAAGACACTGTTTTACAAGAAGCATGGTGATTATCTTATCCTAGTTCAGATCTATGTGGATGATATCATTTTTGGTTCTACAAATGAGAAGCTGTGCGAGAAATTTTCTAAACTCATGCAGAGCAGATATGAGATAAGTATGATGGGAGAGTTGACATTCTTTCTTGGATTGCAAGTCAGTCAAAGGAAGGATGGTATCTTTATCAGTCAGACCAAGTACATCAAGGATTTATTGAAGAAGTTTGACTTGGAAGATTGCTCACCTGCAAAGACACCCATGGCCACTGCCACTAAATTGGATGAAGATGCTAAAGGCAAGAAAGTAGATATCTCAGTCTACAGAGGCATGGTTGGTTCTCTACTCTATCTCACTACAAGTAGGCCAGACATCATGTTTGCTACATGCTTGTGTGCAAGGTTTCAATCAAATCCAAAAGAATCACATTTGATTGCTATAAAAAGGATCTTTAAATATCTGAAGGGCACTCCAAACTTGGGACTATGGTATCCTAAGGACACAGGGTTCAATCTGGTTGGTTACTCTGATGCTGATTATGCTGGATGCAGAGTGGATAGGAAAAGCACCTCAGGTAGCTGCCAGTTTCTTGGACAAAGGTTAGTCTCTTGGTATAGCAAGAAACAACAATCTATGTCAGCTTCTACAGTTGAGGCTGAATACATAGCTACTGGAAGTTGCTATGCTCAAGTGCTTTGGATTAGAAATCAACTTAGAGATTATGGACTTGTGTTGGAAAGAATTCCAATCATGTGTGACAACACAAGTGCAATCTCTATAGTTGCCAATCCTGTCAATCATTCTAGGACAAAGCACATTGACATCAGATATCATTTCATAAGGGAACATACAACTAATGGAACCATTGAGTTGCATTATGTTTCTACAGATAAACAACTAGCTGATATATTCACTAAGTCATTAGATGAAGCCACCTTCACAAGGTTGGTTAGTGAGATTGGAATGCTGAATTCTTCAGATTCTGGCTAGGTGAATACATCATCTAGATTGTTGCAGCAGTAAACACTTACTTTATCTAAATTCTCAATATTTTTGGAGTAAGTGTTGGCTGAAATATGATTTATAAATATTTCAAATCTGTTGCATATTTGGAAAATCATATTCTCTTGTTAACTTGAAATTTCTATGGAATTTTGAGAAAATCACTGTTTAATTTGTTAGAATATTGGTGAATGAATATTACTGGTAAATTTTAAAAAGATAGTGAAAATTGAGTTTCTATTAGTATAATTCGACAAGTCAGACTTCTCAAGTGATTCACTATTCGACATCTCTAACAAGTCTCATTAGAGCACTCTCGAGTTCTCGAATAGAGTCTTTTAGAGTTCTCGAATAGAGGTTTTCTTGACTTCTCGAATATAGTGTTTTATTTCTCGATTGACTGAGTTCTCGAATACTATATTTGAGTTCTCGAATCATTTGAAAAGGCTGATTTCTCGCTGAATTTTAACCGATTTTGGATTTTTATTCAGAATTCAGAATTACCAATAAAAACATATTTTACCTAATTTAGATTTACTTCTAAGTTAGATAACTGCCAGCTGTGAGTTACAACCTGCTTGAGTTATTGAATAAGCCTTTCTTGACTTCTCGAATAGTTGTTTTCTACTTCTCGAATGCCTGACTTGTCGATACATAACATACATCTAATCGACAATTCAAGTACTTCATACTTTTACAATTTCACATCTATTCGATTCATTTCATTCGATTTCTCAAGCATCTAAACTCCCAAAACCTCTGAAACCCTAACTGTAAAAAGCTAAATTTCTTCTTCAACCTTCGATTTCTCCTATCTCTCTTACACAAATGGCAACAGTAAAGTTCAACACCAATTTCATTGCTCTAACTAGTGATGTTGAGGCACCCAACGCCAACTTCAAGTGCTTTGTGAAGTGAATGTCTGAATCATACATAAAAAATGCTCTATCTGTTAACCCTACTCTGTATCTAGACATTCTAGAACAGTTCTGGAAGTCTGCTACAGTGGAAGTGGTGGCTCTTGACTCTGCAATAACCTCGTACATCATTTATTGTAAGATTCAAGACAAGAATACCACTATCACCACAGAAGACATGAATGAAGCACTTGGGATGGGCACCAAACAAGAGGTGTATGACCCACCAGCTACAACTACTGATTTGGAAGACTTCTTTGATTTCATCAAATATGCAGACAAAATTAGTCTTGGGAATCTGAATAGGAAGCATTTGAGGAAGGAATGGAGCTATGTATTTGCTACACTTCTTCAAGTCTTCACTGCAAGAAAATCCAGCTATGACCAAATCAGTACACCTGCACAGCAGATAGGCTATGCTTTAGCATATGAAAAGAAGATAGATGTTGGCCTTATCATTTTGCAGGAGCTGTATGGGAGACTTGGTAAGAACTCAGCCAAGAGAGGTAATGAA
The DNA here is from genome assembly GCA_037693485.1 of Kitagawia praeruptora. NCBI lineage: Eukaryota > Viridiplantae > Streptophyta > Magnoliopsida > Apiales > Apiaceae > Kitagawia > Kitagawia praeruptora. Next base: position 87,554,023 of record CM075350.1, read on the forward strand.
ATTTTCTTCCCTCGTTTTATTCAATCTGTACTTAACTTCTTAGATAATAAATTGATTGAATTAGATGGGATGAATAAAAATAGAATAGGCTATCCTAAATCCATGACCAAACTCATTTTTGGTAATTTGGAGACTAGAAATGATGTGGATGTAAGACTGAACATAACTCCCCATATGGAGAGTTTGTTTAGGACTTACCCCCACAACATGCCAACATTTGACTCAAAGTCAAAGTTAGCACAGCCCAAGCAAGTAGGACAAAATGCTAACCCAGGGCCTGCTAACCAACCCTCTCAACCAAACACTCTACCAAACACTGAGCCAACTGCATTATCCTCTCAAAAGGGTGGTGTTAGTAAAAAGGAGAAGAAGAGAAAACAGGTTGCTTCTGCACCTTTAACCATCCTGTCTGAAGCAGCATTAGCTGTAGAGTTAGAAAGTGAGGCACCTGAGTCACCTCTTATCAGGCCAAAGAAGAAGAAAGCTAAAACCACCTCTTCAGTCACACAAATGGCTGAAGTTGTAAAATCAGGGGCAAACAGTTCACTAGATGTATCCTCTCAACAGGGTGCATCTATAGAATCAAGCATCCTCCCCAATGCATTTATCTGTACAGAGTTAGCACATGGGAGTGATAAGGCTGGTACAACACTGAGTGGAGAGCACATCACATTTGAAACTCCCTCTATCTCTCAGGGGGAGTTGCCAAAATCTATTCCACAAGACACTTCTCTTCCAGAATCTTCATCTCAAATTTCTTTGCAGCCTGCAACTCAAGCAATTGAGGAGCAAGGCATTGATCATCAAGAATTCTTTTCTCTTGATAAGCCAATGAACTCAAGTGACTTGGTGCATGACACCTTGTTCACCACCCAGGACCCATATTTAGATGATGAGGGAATGCATGCTGGAGCATCTCCTAATGACACCATCACAAACACAGAGGTTCCACTAGTTTTCACTAGAGACTCTGTGCCTGTGTCAACTACTGGTGTAACTCATCCCACTTCTGTGGAGACACCAGTAGGAGAGTCAATCCATCCGGTTGCAGAAGTTGCATCTGTAACTGAGGAGTCTAGCTTGCCTAGCTCTAGCTCTGACTTCTTGTCACAATGGCTGAAGCCTGTGCAACATGACAGTGCTTCAGGATCAGGGTCTGTTCCACCACAATTGACGGTTGAAGCACTTCAAAGCTTGGTTGTGGATCAGATCCCTGAGTTTGTAAAGATTGCCCAGAACTTGGTCACCTCAAACCTACCCAACTCTGACTATGAAGCCATCTTGCTATGCCATAAAGAAGATGTAAAGCAGCAACAACAGAAAATAGCAGATGAATCTGCAAGAGATGGAAATGTGGATGCTTGGCTGCAAGGCAAATTCTCTATACCTCTCTCAGAAGGCCTCCAACATCTAAGAGAAGAATACATCACTTCACTGGGGTCCAATGCCAAATCTCTAACCCCTAGTGATGTGTATGAGGCTGTAAATGACATCTACAAGGGGATCTTGAAGGCTGCACACTATCTTGGTAAAGGCCTGCAATCAGAATTGAATGAAGTAGTTGCAGCCACAATCTACCAAGTCAATGAAGTCAAAATAGAATTCATATCCAAATTTCCCCAGTTGGAGTCAGTCATCAAGGACATTCTGGAATGCAAGTCTACATCCACCAAGATGGACAATGGTTTGGCTCTTCTAAAAGATTCTATCACAGGGCTGGGGCATAAGTTTCAATCTCTATCTGATCAAACCACAGACTCAAATGCCATGCTGAGAACAATGTTCAAGAATCAATATGGGGATAAGCTGGTAACTGAGGTCCCTATTCATGACATGACCAAGTATGAAGTCCAAAGACTCAAGGATCAATCACTCTCTGGTTTCAGGGCACATGAGCTATTCACTAAAGTGGATACTTTGGAAAAGGAGGTGGCTACTCTCACTAAGTCCAATGCTCATCTTACAGACAAGGTTGCACTTCTCAATGATCAGTTGGACACTCAAGCAACCACCACAGCTGATGTTCTTCTGCATCAACAATCTATGTTGGCTGCTATGATGAAGCATATGGGTCTTTCTCTCCCTGAAGAATCTTCCACCCCAAAGGTCACTTCTAAAGCCTCTGTGCCTGATAACAAGCCTAAGGGGGAGAAGAGGACAAGGAATTCAAATACAAAGGGGGAGAAACCTAAGGAAAAAGGGATAAAGTTAAGTGAGGGTGATCACCAAAGGGCCATTAAATCTCTAACTCATGTGCTAGGCAAAGGTAAATCAAAGGTTGATGAGCCTCCATCTTCTCTGCCAGTGGTCACTTTACCACCTGTGCACATCACTACTCCAAGTGGCCAAAAACAAACTATCACCACTACAGTGGTGGCAGGATCCATGCCAAGTGGTCTAGTCCAACCTTCTAAACATGAAGCTGATCCAGTGGAAGTGAATGTGGTTACAGAGGCCAAGCTGATAGAAGTAGCAAACTCAGAGGTTTATCATGATGCTACATTCTTGAAGTTTCTGCAAGCCTCAAAAGCAAAGGTTGGAGGAGATACCCTGCTATACAGAAGAAGCCTGAAAGATCAAATCCATTATCTAACAGTTATTCCAAGAAAGCTCAGTCAGATCTACCTCAAGGAAATCATGATGGTGACAAAAGGCAAGATATGGCACATATCTATTGAAACCTTGACAGCACTGAAATTCACTGAGATTGATGCCATCTTGGAACTAATTAAGCAGAAAGGGGAGAACAATCAGAGTCTGTATACTGAACTAAGAAATGGTCAACAAGCCAGACTTCCTGAAGTGTGCACCAAACCAAGAACCATCCTCTATCAGTCTGGTACCAAAATTCAAGATGTGGATCAATTGGTTATTCCCAATGACCTCACCTCTATGAACCACAAACTGATCATTGCCATAGTTGATCAAATGCAAAAGAAGAAGGGGATAAGGTCAGCTGAGGAGATTGAGGTATTGCACATCCTTAGAGAATTCATTTCAACTGGCTCAATTCCAGAATTGGCCAAGCCCAGGAGAAATAAGGATGAAGATAAAGATGATGACAAGAGTGATGGAAGGAGAAGACATCACAGGAGTGATAAGGGAGATGATGACAAGAAAAAGAAGAAAGATGACAAAGAAAAGAAAGATGGCAGGGACCAAGGGAGAGTCTATGAGAGGACAAGTATGAAACAGCAAGCCATAGGCATTGCTAACAGTAACCTCACCACTACACAAGACTCTAAGTCTAGGGTGAATACTGTTAGTAGTGACCTACAAAAGCTAAATTCCATGGCCTCTGCAAATGTTTCACTATCTCAAGAAAAGGATATGCTAATCAAGAAACCACTTGTGTATATAAAAAAGCATACTGCTAATGGTATACTACAATTATCCAAAGACAAAGGTCTTAAATTTCTCTCAAGCAACAAAGGAAAGAAGCTGAAATGGAAGATGTCAGCCAGAAGGGCAAGAAAGGTGAAAACATCTACATCTCAGGCACTCACAATCATTCCTGGACTAGACTTGCCCTGTCTCAACATAGACTATGATGAAGATGAGATAGCATATCAACTGGCTCAGAGAATCTATCATGTAGTTATAGTTGATGACTGCCTGGAGTTCAAATACACTGATGGGAGATTCAAAAGATTCAAGCAAGGCATGTGTGAACGCTAGGGCAAGTTACATGATCTACAAAGAATAATGGTGCTACTCAACCTTGAGAATGAAGAGGAGAGAAGGTGGAAAATTGAGATAGCTCATTTTATCAAGATGAAAAGAGATCATGAGGAAGAGTTGAGAAAGAAGTATGAATCTTTGAAGAAAAAGAGAGAAGAAGAGTTAGCTGCTCTAGAAGCCAAAGCTGAAGGTTGAGAGCTAAAGGGTTATGCAGAGTCAAGTATAATCCCTACATTGTGGAATACATGAAATATGGCAGAAATGTGAAGATTAGAATGGATTACATTAGCTCTTACTCTGAAGCCAAACTGAATGAAGTCATCAGAGACCTATCTGGCTCACCTCTCATTGAAAAACTCACTGCCATGGAAGACATCATCCAAGCAATGAGTGATGCAAAGAAAGCCAAGGAAGAAAAAGAAAAGGAGGATCTACAAGCCAAATCTCAAAAATGAGGGTCAAAGGAAAATGGCTAGTATTTCTTCACAACTGTGAGAATGCTTTCTTTGTAATACTATTCAATCAATTTCATACATGTACTTGTCAAGATTTATCTTTATGTATGATAGGCTTGTTATCAGACATGAAATTGTGACTAAGGGTCTCACTCACAATTTGGGGGAGATTGTTAGTCACAGAGGCATGCCTGTATACATCTAATAACAAGCCTAATTGTCTGTAATGCTTTGCATTACTTACATGACCTCTTAACTGAGAGAACCTCTAGTTGTAGAGTTTCTATTTGTTTTGTACTTATAGTAGGCATCAAATCCTAGTTGTGTAACTGTACTTATATAGTCAAGAATAATTCTTGAAAGAAGTTCCAAGGTTCATGCCTCAAGCAAGAAGATAAAGACTGTCAAATAATCACAAGTTGGGATTTGAAGAAATGAAGAATTTGCCTAAGTACCAATTCGAGAAGTATATTTGTCTATTCGAGAAGTCCAGCATTCGAGAAGTCAGGGATTCGATATCTCAAGACACTATTCGATATCTCTGAATACACTGTTCGATATCTCAGAGATTTGATATGTCTACTACTCTATTCGAGAACTCAAGAAGTCAACAAGTCAAAGTGGTATTCGAGTTCTCAAAGAGTCAACAAGTCAAAGTTCCATTCGATATCTCAAGGACTCAGAAAGCTATTCGATATCTCGAGGATTCGATAAGTCAAATGTTCTATTCGACAACTCAAGGAATCCTGATGGAAAAGAGCTATTCGAGAAGTGGTTCGACATGTCAATATAACAGTATTCGAGAACTCAGAGTTATCGATCAGGTCAATTCCAGTTCTCGAATCACTTACTTAGTCACTTCTCGAATACATTCTTGGAGACAAAATACTGAAGAAATTGTACAAGTCAGAAACCTGCAACAAGCCAATGCACTTTATGGACCACAATCTATAACGTGCTCTGGAAAGCCTACAAGGAAACTTGGAGAGATATAGAAGAGACAAGGGGCTAAAGTAGTGGATCTGAACAGGCTTTGCAAAGTCAAATCTGTAACCGTTTGGACACTTACTCAAAAAGGATAGACAGACTAGAAAGTAATTTGTTTAGCTACCTTATTTGGAGTAAGTAGGTTGTATCCATGCTCTATAAGGATACAGCCTCACTTCCTTAGTTATTAACTTTGTGAGTCAAGTTTTTCATACGCTGTAAGCTGTATCTCTCTGAGAAAAACGAAGCTGAGAATACTATCATTTGTTTTCACAGATTGTAGCAACCTTTATCTAATAATACGTTAGATTAAAGTGATATTGTGTCTTATGTCGTTCTTTATCAGCACCTTCACTCTTGCACACACAAACACTTACTTGCTACATAGACTCGAACAAGAAAAGTTCAAGAATCCATTCACCCCCCTCTGTATTCTTTTACTGTATTCAATACTCAACAGTTTCTGCAAATCGCAGGCACGTAAAAACAGTTCTCAAGTTCTAAAATGAGCCCTATGGGCAACGATAAATGATAAGTCCCTACAGCCAAAGCAGCAACCTTTGCTCCATTGCCAACGCGTAGGTCAACTTCTCCCTTCGCCAATGCTCTACTACTTCGAAGTTCCTGCACATTAACACAAATGTGAGAACCACATCCAGTATCTAATACCCATGATGTAGAAGTAGATAAATTGACTTCTATAACATAAATACCTGAATCAGAAATCTGAACAGCCTTCAGTTTCTTCAGACCATCCAAGTAATCTGGACAGTTTCTCTTCCAATGACCCGGCTTCTTGCAGTAGTGACAATCACCCTTGTCAGCCTTCGCGACATCTCCCTTCGACTTTCCAGCCTTTTTGAAAGAGGGATTGGAAGGAGCAAGAGCTTTTGATGCAACCTTTTTCTTGCCCTTCCATTTCCCCTTTCCCTTAGCACCTTTCTTGCCCACCATCATTATGGGAGCTTTCTCAGGTGCCTTGACCATATTTGCTTCAGTGGTCCTCAGCATGGCCAATAATTCCATAGGAGTCTTATCTTGCTCAGTCATATTAAAAGTCATAATGAACTGAGTATAGTCGCTGTTCAAAGATTGCAAGATTATATCGACTTGAGCCTCTCGCTGAAGTGGGAAACCCAAACGAGCAAGGTAATCACAATACCCTATCATCTTTAGAACATGTGGTCCGACTGGTCCGTTGCCCTGCTTGCACGAAAATAGTGCCTTGCTCGTGTTGAACTTTTCCACACGAGCCTGTGATTGAAACATCGTCGAAAGATGTTCAAACATAGTATAAGCATTCATATCAAAATGCTGCTTCTGAAGCTCAGCATCCATAGTGGCAAGCATAAGACAAGCCACATCAGTCGGATCATCAATATGCTTCTGATAAGCATTTTGCTGAGCAACAGTGGCATGGGCAGCAGGGGCTGCCGGTAGAGGAATATCAATCACATAAGATTTCTTTTCCTGCATGAGAACAATTCTCAAATTCCTAGACCAGTCAAGGAAGTTTGATCCTGTCAGCTTGTCCTTCTCAAGGACTGATCGCACAGAGAAAGTGTTGTTTGTGTTGTTTGCCATTTCGAATATCTACAATGTTAAAAATGCATATAATAATTATTCTACGGAATTGTTAAATTATGTTCAAGTGATTATTCATATATATTCATAATATATATCTCCCACTATTTTTATCAAATTAATAGCCCTACCTATCAATTCGAAAAGTTTCTCTAAACCTTTCTAGTGAGCCAAGATCCATATTTCATCCCTTTTAAGGTCAGCTTTGGCTTTTCTCCTTAAAATGATTATTTAGGTAGACAACATTTGTCAATTATATCATATATAATTCTTGGATAGTTTGGTAGAACAACATTTGTTCACATAACAGCATTTGTTCCTATTCATCCAGTAAATCTTACCAAACTCTATGCCTCTAAGTTCACAATCCTATTGTGGTCACTTAGTTAAGTCGAACCCAAAGGTCTAACATTTGAGTATCACTAACTTACTCGATCGCGCCTTACCACGATAAACAAGGGTACTCCGCTTTGGCGCACCTACCCTTTGTCGATCTAGGTCTTGACGAGTGTTTCTCATTTGGAAGGCATCTTAAACTTAATATGTTGTTAGGGGTTTGTTTAAAACGACCATGATCCCATCATAAAGAGATTCCTAATTTTTCCTTGAATTAACTACTTCAAATCAATATTCACCAATGGTTTGATTTCTAGGTTGTTGGAGGAGTCACAAGCGGCCTCACTTAATATCCAACTTCCTTACAGGTATGACCCGTTTTTAACAAAATCTCCCCATATCGAAATAATTGAAAATTCGTATTTAATTCCGTGTTTCACAAACACAGAAATCTCATAGTCGTTATAATAAATTTTAAAATCTCGAGTCATTACAGATTTTATCTTATTTAAGCAGGCATGGCATGGGTGATGTATCTAATACATACATACATTCTACTTAATCTAATTAAGCATGCATATCTATCACTACGCATACATATCATCATATGTAAAGTGCATGAATGTAAAATCGTGCTTGGTTATGGCCCAATCCTATATGATCTTTCCAAGCTAATGAAAAAATCTAGGTCAATCTATGGTGGTTTATAAAACTAAATTATTACATAGTTGGTCTTCATAAATACATGTCTTCTTTGTGTCAACAACCTTCATCTCCATTGATCCTTCATTGCATGCTTCCAATGATCTTCTTATTACATAGAATATAAAACATAACTATACTAATGTACTTACATAAGAACTCGAGTTACATTCGAGATGAACAATTACAAAGCACCAAGAAAACGACATGCAAGTCGTATTTATAAAACCAAACCATAATAATTAAAACCACTAACCTATGGGTCTCAAGGCCATAACCAATCACCATGCCCAATTGACACTTAAAAACATCATCAATCATATTATCATATCATAATATATCACATGAATAAAGCATATGTCACAAGCCCAAATTTGTCACAAGCCCTAAACAAGCCCAAATTTGGCGGAAATTTTTGCAAAATCACGTATCAAAATTCATGAAAATCATGTATCAGAATACAATTCCAGAAGCATATATCAATATACATGCGACCTTAATTCCAGTTACCAGAAACATGTATCAGCATACACGTAACCCTAATCCCAGTAAATAGATCGTATCCGTTTGCATCCATCCGACAGTTTATATCATCATACAAACCAAACAGCATACATATGAGACATGGCAGATTCTAAACATGCTAGCATCATCATATCAGATTATACAGATTCACTAGTACAAAAAGTGTTTTTTGCATCTGTCAAGAAGGGTGATATGTAGCTGTTCACAACAGATGCGTATGGAGGAGTAGTATCAGCTAGAAAGTATATGCGTCTGTTGGGGAACAGACGTATATAGATATTTGCGTCTGTGCTCAACAGACGCATAAAGTTGACCACCGACGCATAAAGTTGGACTTTATGCTGCTGCTTAAGCTTAACAGACGCATCAGAGTTTTTACATCTGTCTAGAATAGATGCATAATTATTCAGAACAGACGCATAAATACAACCTTTTTGCGTCTGTTGTGACTGACCAGACGCATATTGTGTGTTTTTTTTAAAAAAAATTAGCAATATTTTTTGCCTGCCACCTGTTTACAAATCTTAAAACTAAAAGCTAAAGCTCATGAATAAACGAAAAACGCAAATTGACAATGAAATGCTTCATAACTTAACATCCAATAATTTTGGATAACAATCATTTTATTTAACAAGTCACATGAGTTAACATTGTAATAGTTTATAAGGTCAAAAAATACAACACTAGTCTAGCTATCTAGTAGCCAAATTCCAACTCCAATCAGCAACAAACTGAAAAGACAGCAAGATCGACAATGCAGCAGCAAGCCAGGCCATTTAGCAAAAACAGAGAATGAAGAGAGTACTGAGAATATGCGGACCTGGAAAATCACAATATGCAAAAATTAACTAAGATTGGCAGGCTGAAAAATCAATAGAAAAGAGAAATATAGAAGTATTTTGAAGTAAAACTGAAAACTCCAGAAATTATCAAACTACAAAATATCCAAGTATTATATAACAAAATACTTACTGTTTACTAAATACCAACTGCTTAAGTTATTCATTTAATCTTATTGTTCACCTGTGACAAAAAAAAAAATCTTATTGTTCACCAAGTATCAACTGCTTAAGATCACTGCTTTTGTTATTCAATTAATCTCATCGGAAGGAATTATCAGTTCTTGATTGGGATCACAAAAAACAAGTTAAAACCTAATAAGTGTGATAGAATTTCTACACGCCATAAACTTTAGTATGCTTTCTCTGCATTAACTTATTAACCAAATAAGTTAATAGAATATACAAGTATTATATAACATAAACTTTAGTACGATAGAATTGCTATTGAATTTCTACTGTATTATCCCTACAAGGCATGAAAAAATTGGATCTCATATATCAGGTAAGATTTAAGAAGCAAAAAGAGTATGGAGCAGAGTAGGAGAGACAAAGAATGACTGATAAGCTCATCATGCTCCCAACTTCGAAAAAGTTTTAAGCATATAACTTCAGACACTTCAATTCACAAAGATAACTTTACACTAGTAGTAACAAAATTCTACACCAAAGATAAACAACTTCAGGTTTGTATATTTGTCACGTCTTCTAGAGTTATCATAAAAATATCAAGGGAAAAAATAAAATCATTTTAAAATTTGACTCAGTCTGTTGTGATGTGTTTTCGATGAGAATATTCAACACTGAGACAAGTGCATACGTTAATCTAGTCTAGTTAGGCTCAGTGTGGGTATATTTGAGAGAGAGAGAGAGAGGGGAGAGAGAGAGAGAGAGAAAGAAGGTTTCACATACCCATAATAACGATCTTTAAAATGTGATAATTTTGTGGTGATAGGCTTCTCTTCCATGTTGCAGAAACTAGAAACATGAGCTGGGAAGCCTGGGATTGTAGTATAGTATGTTGTTGTTCTCTGAAGCTTCAGATTAGAATCATTTGACCACACCTTTCCAAAGGCTTCCTCCCTTGCTTCATCGAAGAGTACAGGTTCAGGTTTAGTGCTTGAGGCCTTCTCCACATCAGCTTCAGCTTCTGACCTTTTATAACAAGCATGTTTGAGAGCTCTTCAGCTGCCTTTTCTGTACCTTTTCTTCAGCTTCTGATCATTCCGTCACTGTCTATCTGGAAAAGAAATTTCGCCCCACCTCTAAAGAAATGCACCATGCTGGTAGTTTAGAGATTTTGATGGCTGATAAAAGGGGCTACATAGGGATCCTTTCATCTACTCTGAGATGTTGAGGTTTCTGAACAGAGGAAAAACATTAAGCAACCAACTAACCAACCCACCAAGTCACAATGATCCAATCCATTTGATTAGCTTAAACTCATTCCACATGTTAAGATATTAGTATTGCTTGATGACAGCATGCCTACTTGGAATTCTTCTCCTAAAGCAACAAACTAAATGGTATAGACTCCAAAAGAGGTACAAAAAGAAGTGGGAAAAATTGATGAGAATGAAAGATTTATTGGTGAAATTAGTCTACCAATTGAAGATCTCTGAAAAGACAATTACAAACACAATCTTATTAATTAGCAAAAAAGAAACACAATCTTATAGTGTGTGACATGTCCCCAAAGCTACATGAAGTGGGACCAAAATAAGAACATTTATCCAACACAAATGTTATATTATCATTTTTATATCTATCAACTGGTGACTTAGTTCACCTTAAACATATTCTTTAGGTATAAAAGTTCCTGCCCTAAAGAAGATATGTGCTGATCTTATGATGACCCAAAGTATATATGCTTACATCAGTTTCCACTTCTTAGATTCCTCTGTTTTCAGCAACTACTCTCTTTGTATAATAAGGTACATCGGTCATTGGCCAGTAGAAAAGATGATCAAGGATAATTTAACAACATGCTTGTAAACATCAATTAGATTAATAGCCACAACCAGCAACAAACTATAAACAGATAACAAATATAATAGATTAATTAATAGTTAGAAGCAGACAGAGATATAGGAAAATTACATGAAATTTTCATGCCACCTCCAAGTGGTACTCCACAGGCTTGTACTTGGTTCAGTCCCAAGTGCAGATGTCATGTATCTTACAAGGTATGTGGAAAAGGGAAGCATGACAAATATAAGATGCATGTCAGATAAACTTCACCACATCTTAAAGATTTAGGACACGTAATTATAAGTAGAAAATTTCCGAACTACTACCCTTTGGGAATAAGCATAAAATGCAAACCACATCAGATTGATTATCTGACAAACACGATTGAACTCACCAATGTGTCTCCTGTGAAACAATAGGGTGCTCTTCTTCTTTGCCGGTAACAAAATAGCTTATATGACCTTTTGTATGGCTGATAAAAGCATTAAAAGAAAATACTTTAAGTGTGACAGAAGTACAAAACTCAAACAACAGGAATCCAACAATGTAATTAAGTCAAAAATCGATAAAAAAAACACTTTTATAAATGCCCCACACATGCAATACATCCAACAAAAGAACCAAGATATTCAGACATAATTGTTGAGCATACAAGAATCCAACAGTGTACAATTCAAATGAAACATACTACGTCCTCAGACCTTGGATATAGGAAAGCACTACTAGTAAATATTAATATATATTACGAAGAGAGCATAACATACCAAGGGGTATGCAGAGATATGTTGGCAAATATAAGATGCATTTTTTAAGAAAAGATTTAATTTAAAGTTTAAACCAATATTGCATGAGACAGCTTCCTTAATCTGACTAATCTCTCTGTCTATTTCTTTAATCAAGTTTTTTTGTTCATGATCATGATACTATTCTTGCATTTAGATGCAATGTATTGTCAAAACTAGTATATATAAAAGGAAGAGTGGTTGATCAATGGTAAAATCTAAACTATAAAAATAATAATAACAAAATCTAAACTATAATAATAATAAATTGAATCAGCTTCATACACAGAGCCAAATCTAATTCGCAGTGTGTATGAGTATATGTCAGGGTGAATTACACATCGGTAAGTTAAGTTATCGTACCTTTGGACTTTGATGACAAGAGACTTATATACAAGGAAAGAGAAGTAAATGTGAGCTTTATTCTCACGTACCCGTTCAAGTATTATCAGTTTATCACCGATCAATATCTTCTTTTATAACGGCTCTCAAATCGCTTCTCAATCGAACTAGATGGGCTTCTCAACCGTAGTGAATCGTTGAAGATGAAGCTTGAATCTTCTGAATCGTAGTGATTGAGTGGGAATTAGGGCTCCAGGTGAGACTGTGAGTATATGGCGTATTTGATGATTGTAAACCACAAAGATGAATTAATACCTGAGATTGAATCACCGGTGGCTGCTTGAATTAGGGCTCGGAGATTAACTGCTTCAACAGGGCTTGGAGATTGAAGATGCAATAAGGATTGAATCACCTCTTTGAAGAAGAGAATCGCTGGTTTGTAATTGAAGTGGTCTGTACTTTGATTAGGTCGATATAGGGATATACACATACCGTAATTGGACCGCTAATAATTTTTATTAAATTTGTTTTATAATTTTTAAAATTTGTTTATTCACTTTATACGTCTGTTTTAAAAGTTTAGATGCAAATGGTTGAACTATATACATCTGTTGTACACTAACAGACGTATGTGATTGAACTATATACGTCTGCTATATACTAACAGACGCAAATGGTTGAACTATATATGCCTATTATACTTTAACAGACGCAAATGATTTTTCTACAGACGTATAAAACTACTTTATACGTCTGTTGGGTACAACAGACGTATAAAAACATGTATATGCGTCTGTGTAGTGCAGGACAGATGTATAAAAATACTTTATGCGTCTGTTTTGCCTATAACAGACGCAAATGGGGAGACGCATATGGCAGATTTTGTACTAGTGATTCATTATATCACACATATAACATAACTGTATCATGGCAGATTCATCAAACATGCATACTCGTAAAATACAGTAAACACATAACCAAATCAACCTCTTATACACGTAGCTCTGATACCATTGATAGGTTTCGGGGCAACAAGCACAACGGAAAAATGATAATAAACAATAAAACCCGAAACCTAACCCTAGGATCCGTGTATAAGACATGCTGATTATGGAGAACAGAATCTATAACTTTTAAGAGCTTTCCGAATCGGTTGACAGATGGAGGTCCAAGAACGATCACCACACAGCCCTTTTCGTGAGATCTGTTTCGCTAATCAGTCCACACAAACGCACGATTGTCTCCGCAATCTCCGGAGTTGGTACTAGCGGTAATCTGCCCTCTATCTCGATCTCTCTTTCTAGCCTCTCTTGATGTAGAGCTGTTAGGGTTTTTTTTTGCTAAAAACGATTTAGGCAAAGTATAACCCTAAACCAATACATCTCTATGTATTTATAAGAGAGAATGAGCTGGGCTTAACCCTAATCGGTTTGGGCTTCTACTAAAACCGAACTGATTTGGGTTTTAATGATTTAAATTTGAAATCTAATTAACTAAGTCCAACTTAATTAATTAAATAACCAATTTCGAATTTTATCATCAATTAATTTAAATTCAAAATTTAAATTAAAACTCCTTTTAAATGTTCTTATTGTGTAACCCTTTAGGTTATTATTACGTTGGCAATAATTTTAGTATCCAATAATAAAATTATAAACAATGAGCGGCATCTAGTAATACATCATTGCTACCCAAGTAATAATAATTGGTGATCCAATTAAACCTTTCGTGATTAATGTTTCCGTGTAATATAATCCCTTTAACCATATATTATAGAATAAACTCGAGGCATGTAATTAGTCATCCTCATCAATGTTTAATCCTGGTTTCCTTGATCAATGAGTAGATTATTAAAAACAAATCAATATTTGAGCATGGCCATGCATTTTCATAGTCTCACTCAATCAAGAGGCCAATAATATCTCTCATAATAATAGGAGGGTTAAATCCTTTATCTATCATTCATATTTCTCATACGTCTCATAATATACCCGATGTACATTTTTATCATCACCCGGTCAAAGGTAACTTTTAATGTAGTCAAAGTATATTAATCCTCGTACAGAAATATAATGATCTCAAGTCTAAGGATCATTACACCATTATCACTGTGAGTCTTTCTAATGACATTATCAACATGTAGAAACTCACTTTGGGTCAACCCAGTGCCATGTAAAATATTACATGCACCTATGTTCTTGACTTTAGTATCACTATACCTATGACCAATGAGATGTGGTCATCAGTCAACAAACATACTAATCTTTATGCATTATAATTGTCCCATATTAATAATGCTCGATTAGGGATATTTATGAATATTAACACTATTCTTATAATCTCATTTTTAAGTCACATACTTAAAGATATAGAATACATGTTACATATTCCAAGGACATTTATTGTTCTAATATTTATATTACAGTAAATAAAGACATAATAAATTATTGTTGAATAATCGATATAACATAATCACTGAATAACAAAATAGTCTATCCTAGAAGCACAATTACATTGTCTCTAGGGCACTAACACTATCAGTTTGAGCTATCCTTTTAAGGGTCCATCTATTTATCTATTTATTAGGAGAAGTAGAAATAAGGTTCGATGAAACCATTCCAGGGCCTAGTGCCCCGAGTAGAACAGTAGTATTACGTATGTAAAAGTTGAACCCATTTCGAATTATTAATGCAAATTTGTTTTCCATTCTATGATTCTATGATTTTGATTATGTACCAAGCACCTATTGAGTGGAAGTTTAGAAAAACCAAGTACCGAAAATAAGTCAAATGTGAATGAGGAAATCAAATGCATTATAAAATGCCCCGAAGAGCCAAGGTTTAAATTACAAACCACAAATAAAAGTTAAGTCCCGAAGGACCTTTGATTAAAAGCTGAAAAGACAAAGCCAAAAGCGGCTAGCAAGGCCATGCAAGGCCACTTACTCCTCGGAGGATTCCTCCACCACTTCTTCGCCCTCCTCATCTTCTCCATCTTCTTCCTCTTCCTCCTCTTCGGAGCCCTCCTCATCATCATCTTCGGCTTCTGTCTCCATTGGTTGCGCCGCCCCCTTCTTCACCACGTCCTCTTCTTCCTCTGAAGTCTCGGTCGAGGAGTTGGCTCTGGCACGAAGTTGTTTGCCAGGGAAAGATTGCCTCACAGCCGCTTCCCTCTTTGACATGGCTTTTTTCCCAGCAGAACGGGAAGAGGACGATCCGGAGCTAACAACGTTGGACGCCTTCCTCAAGTCAGAATTAGAAGGGCGGCGATTACCCCTAGAACCCGATGCGTGATCCGCTTGACTTTCACCACCAACAGCCCAATTAAGGCAAGGGAAGTCTGTTGGGTTGACCACTGCAGGATACTTGTGGCTAACCGCACCAACGGCTTTGTCCCAACCAACGGACATGTTGAAGGGCCGCATTTCATCATCATGCTTATCCATGAACTCAAGAAACCTTTCTGACCTATGGTAGGCATCAATCACTTTGTCAGCTTCAGAAGATTTCTTCTTGGCCAAAGAACGAAGACTCTTTTTGAGAGAATGGCAGTCGACCTTAGCTCGTACAGCTCTGGAGTTTAAGTCTTGCATCTGCTCTTGGAACTTTGCCTTCTCATTCTTCAGTATTGCATTGTCATCCCTATAGGCACGACCTTGACGAGTCACGGATTGAAGATAAGCATTGGCCTGCAATCAGGGAGTTAGAAAGGCATTTATAACAAACGAAGTAAAAAAGAACATTAAGTACACAAGTTGGTACCTGATATAGGGCCTGAGCTCCAAGACGCTCGGACTCATCGATTTTATCCCCCGCAGTGACGGTCAGGAGATCAGGAGGGGTGATAGAGAACCTTGACCAATCTAAGGACAAGGCCGAGCTCCCCAAAACAGAATCTTGCTCGCAGATGCCCCAATCTGGAGTGAAGGGGATTCTGACACCTTCACCAGCATTTCGGGACCTCTTTCCCCCTTGGCTATATCCCGCCAGGAATTGAGGAACTTGACGTTCAGTAGGATTCAGTCGAGCTTCCGCCTTCTTTATCATTTGCCTTGTGACAGTCGGTTGATTCTCGGGGAGGTTGTCCAACTCCTCAGCAGCTGAAATATGAAAGAAAAGATATCGGAATAAGAACAAATATAGTTCATAATGAATTTATGAAGGAAAAATTACCCTCAATAGAAAGAAAGCTTAAGCCAGCTTCAATAAGCCTTTTCTCAGTAAGAATAGTTTTATAATGAGTACGCCCCTCATCGGCAAGTAGTTTATCCCTGTCTAGCAATTGTTGATCGGTAAGGTCACACACAAAGTATGAACTATCCTCCACAAACCCGAATCTCTTAACAAAAAAGTGGCCCCAGTCGCCACCTTCCCATTCCAAAATGGCAAATTCCCTATCCCAGGTATGATGAGAATCGGGAAAGGAGAAGAGTTTACAATATGAGGGAGCCTGCTTCGGAGTTGAAAACCAACCCATCCTGGTGTGGACTCAGGAGAATTCTTGATCATGAAGATGCTTCTGAACAAAGTTGTGTCCCAAGTGATTTTCAACTCGTGACATTTTAGCATGAAGATAATCAAGAACCTCCAGGAATTAGGATACAGTTGACACGGGTGGATTTGGAGCTCCGCCAAGAACCTGATAATAAAGGGATGAACCGGGAACCTCAATCCCGCCTCCAAAGCACATTTAAAAACGCATATTCTTTCTGGATGCCGATTTCAAGTCCGGTCTCCCGAATTTGGTAGGCGAACCTTAATTACATCGGGAAAACTGCACGTATTCCTAATCTTCACAATATCCTTCTTTTTCAACTTAAAAGGAAAATGAAAGGCAGCCAAATTTGAACTGTTGGGAAAAGCTTCCCCCATGGTGCTCAACAAGTCTAATAAAGATTCAAATCGACGATTAACATAACGAGGAGGCTTGAGTTTTAGCATACCTTTAACCGTTCTTGCCATGCTCCTTTTCCTCATAGCTTCCTCCATGGAGATTGGAGGGGCAGCCGGGCGTTTGTCAGCCATGTCGAGCTTGAACTTGAAGATGAACTTGAAAAGCTAAAGAACTAGAGAATTTGAGAGCTTGAGAGATATTTGAGAAATGAAGAAGTGAGGAAGAATGAAGGATGCTCCCCTTCTTTAATAGAAAAAGTGTGACCTGTTAGCAGAGGTTGAGATACAAGCCGGATCGTGTTTACAGGTCATGTATCGGGTAAATGCAAAAAAGGGGCGAAAACTATCTGTTAATAAATGGAGAGATTCGTCAAAGACTCAGAATAAGGAACTGAGAATATTAGTTGGTATCTGACAAATGAAGCTTTAGAAGCCTAATCAAGAAGTTAACATAAAGTACAGGGTTAGCAGTCCTAATCAAGAAATGAGGGGAAGTCTTAAGCAAAAGTTGTGAATGACCATATTGCTTATTTTCCATACTCATGTTCATCAAGAACATGAAAACTCATGTTCATCAAGAACACGAAAACTCATGTTCATCAAGAACACGAAAACTCATGTTCATCAAGAATACGAAAACTCATGTTCATGAAAACATCGTGTTCAAGAGGGAAGTTGAAGTGTTGAAGCAAAAAAAATAAAAAATTTGAAACCGGCCGACTGGGGCAAACCGGAAGGCTTTGGTCGACCGGGAGCCAGCCGACCGGGGCAAACCGGAAGGCTTTGGCCAACTGGGAGCCAGCCGACCGGGGCACCCCGAAGGGCTTCAGCTGACTGGTGGCTGGCCGACCGGTGGCTAGCCGACCGGTACTCCCGGAGGCTTCGGTCAAGAACATGAAGATTTCTGATTGACCGAGTTCCGTGAAGAATATGAAAATGGGTTTGAACTGAAATCTGATTAGCACCGTTTAGCATCGTTTGGTGCCGTTTAGTGCCGTTTTATGCAGTTTAACGTCGTTTAACACTGTTTAAACGTCGTTTAAGGCTGATTAGCGCCGTTTAGCGTCGTTTAACGCCGTTTAGTGCTGTTTTATGCCGTTTAATGTCGTTTAACACTGTTTAAACGTCGTTTAAGGCTGATTAGCGCTGTTTAGCGTCGTTTAGCGCCGTTTAGTGCCGTTTTATGCCGTTTAACGTCGTTTAACGCTGTTTAAATGTCATTTAAGGCTTATTAGCACCGTTTAGTGTCGTTTATGGTCGTTGTAAATGCGTCGGTCGCTCCACGCTTTACATTAAGACGATATTGTTGAAAATGCTTGCATATGAGCAATAAACCCTGACCCGAGTCTCGAATAAGGCCGTTAAAACTTCGAGGAAAACCTGATCAGTTTTCCTAGAAGTTGGGGGGCAAATGATATGGGTTGAAAGTAAGCCCTAAAGACGCATTTAATGTAGCATTAATTAGACCCAATATGGTCCAAACGTGGGGCCTACCAGCTAGGCCCAAACCCTATTTATGATATTAATTTCGTAATTAATATTAATGGTAATAACCAGCTCAGCAATAAGAGTCAAATAAGGATATTACTCCTGCCTGACTTAGCCCCCAAGGCACCTACTTCAACAAGGAAACTGATTCCTACAATGAAGGAGTCTAGAACCTTCCTCAAGGCGGTGGCTTGCCCACCAAGTCTCTGAATTCTACCGTAATTCTAAGGCTTCTCAGCCTATATAAGGGCCTGACCCCTCATTCTCAGAATTACGTTTTTTGGCTTGATTCTCAATACGAGATACGTAGGCACTCAGTGGGGACCGATTAGTCTCGATACACAGAAACAACCATTAAAGCTCGAAGCTCAACCTCCCTTAGTATTAAATACATACAAACCATAGCCGTAATTCGATAACCTAGTTTTTATTCCACAACAATCTCCATAAAAAGATCTTAATTTTGTGAGGGACTTGAAGTGTCTAGATCCTACTCTAGCCTTTAGACTACTGCAAATCTCCATCACCAATATGGTTCTTGTGCCATTGCTGGTACCCCGTTTTCACCGTGTACTGCCCATCAGACGAATGGGTCTAGGCAATCCCTTCATTAGTACACACTTTCGGAATACGAGTACTGAGAATTGCATTTGCATCTTCATGACTAAAGTGCGATATAACTTTGTCCTCATCCCAATTCTTACAGTTTTCTGCAAAGAATTCACAGGCATTAGAGTTAGCTGCTGCTGTACTGGCTGTTTGATCAACAGAAAAACCATCCTTTGATCTCAACCATCTATCAGTATTGATATCAATCGTTTTGCCATCACCAAGAACCCATCTTAACCCCTTTTTAATTTCTTCCTTTGCTTCCCAAAGTCCTGACCATATATAAC
This sequence comes from Kitagawia praeruptora, assembly GCA_037693485.1. Classification (NCBI taxonomy): domain Eukaryota; kingdom Viridiplantae; phylum Streptophyta; class Magnoliopsida; order Apiales; family Apiaceae; genus Kitagawia; species Kitagawia praeruptora. The sequence continues at coordinate 87,573,503 of CM075350.1, forward strand.
TAGAACCCCCTGACCTGCAAGCTTGGAGTAAATTACAATCAGGATAATAACATGCTTTAAGAACTCTCGAAACCAAAGACTGAGGTTTATCGATTAAGTGCCAACATTGCTTTCCTAGAAGAGCCTCATGGAGATCTTGAAAACCAAGCCTTCCTCTATTCTTGGACATACTCATCTTGTTCCAAGCTAGCCAATTAATTCCTTTACTGTTGTTAGAGCTAGATTTCCACCAAAACGCGTTCATCATTCTTTCAATTTCCTGGCAAAGAGTCTTCGGAATCAAAAAACATGACATTGTATATGTAGGGATGGTTTGAGCCACATTTTTAATCATTACCACTTTTCCCGCCCGAGATAATAACTTAGCAGTCCAGCCTTGAATTTTCTGAAAAATCATGTCCTTCAAGTACTTAAACACTAATTTTTTAGAGCGACCTATGAGGGATGGAAGACCCAGATACTTGTTATCTCCAATATCACTATGAACACCCACAATTTGCTTTATCTCCAGTTGTTTGTCTGTGCAGACATTCGAACTAAAAAAAATGGCAGACTTCTGAAAATTAACAGCTTGTTCGGAGAAAGCCTCGTACAAATAGCGCACCTCTTTAACTGAATTTACTTCAGCTGATGTAGCTTTAAAGAATAAAAAACTATCATCAGAGAACAAGAGATGAGTGATCGAAGGGGCTGCTCGATTAATACGACATCCATTAATTTTTCCTTCATGAGCTGCTTATTTAAAGCCAGTGACAAACCTTCTACACAAAATAGAAATAAATATGGTGATAACGGGTCCCCTTGACGGAGACCTCGTTTAGGAATAATAGGAACAATAGTGGAGCCATGGAACGAAATTGAGTAAGATATCGTTTTAACGCAAAGCATTATCCAGTTGATCCATTTTTCAGAAAAACCCATCACCACCATTCTGTTCCGCAAATAATTCCAATTTACACGGTCGTATGCCTTACTGATATCAAGCTTTAAGGCTACTTCCCCTTCCCTGGCCTCCACTTTTTCTTTTCATATAGTGCAACAACTCAAAAGCTACCATAACATTATCTATAATATTACGACCTGGGACGAAAGCTGATTGCTCTTCAGAGATTAATCCTGGTAAAATCTTCCTTAATCTGTTGGATAACACCTTTGAAAGAACCCTATACAGAACGTTACATAAAGCAATGGGTCGCAGATCCTTAACTTCCTCCACCTTTTCTTTCTTGGGTATTAATACTAGAGTAGTATCATTTACAGAGGTAGAAAATTTGCATTCTGTCAACTAATCTTGGTAGCACTTGAAGGCCTCCATTCCAACCAGTTTCCAAAAATATTGAAAAAACGCAGGGTTTAAGCCATCTGGCCCACTTGCTATATCCGGGTGCATACTCTTTACTGCCTCCGTAAACTCATTAAATGTTAAACTGGCAGTTAGCATATCATTTTGAGCCCTTGTTATAACACTTTCATTACCAGTTTGAGGATAGTTTGAGGATACTAATGTAGTAATCTTTAAGAAATATTGCACATCTCCATGTGATTTGAGACCATCGTTCCATCAGTTGCCTTTAATGCAGATATATGATTTGCTTTCTTCCTACTTGAAGCAGTGGCATGAAAAAATCTTGAATTTTTATCACCTTCAGCAAGCCAGAATATTTTTACTCTTTGTTTCCAGTGAAGCTCTTCATGTAACAAAATCTCATTAAATTTTTCCTTCTCCTCAAAATACATTTGGACTCCATCATCATCTTCTTTATGCTTGAGCACTTCAATGATCTCCTTTTGCTTAATAACTTTCTCTTTAAACTTATGGAAAAATACACGACCCCATTTAGCCATATAAGAAGAAACAGAAATCGAATTAGGGAGAAGATGAACTGTTGGAAGACTTTGCCAAAAATTGGACACATCATTAAGAAAAGTTTCCTCCTTTAACCACGTATTTTCAAACTTAAAATGAAATTGTTTTTTTGAGATCTCAGTGTTTACCAGCTTCAACAAAATTGGCTCATGATCAGATGTTGTTGCATTAAAGAGGGTTAACGTACACAAAGGAAAAAGATGCCACCATGAATCTGTAGCAAAAGCTCTGTCCAGCCTTTCTCTAACCCAGTCAGTTGTTCCTTTGCTTTTCTCCCACGTATAGTCTCCACCCTTGAGCTCAACCTCATACAGAGCATAGTCTTCAATCGCTCTGTTGAATCCATCCATTATCTTTTGAGGGTGAGGATGCCTTCTTTTTTTATCCGAGCTGTACAACAGGTCATTGAAGTCCCCAAAAATGCACCATGGAAGTTGCGATCTTGATGCTAACAAACGAAGAAAATCCCAAGAATCTTGTCTTCTTACACGTTCTAGAAAACCATAGAAGCATGTCAACCTCCAAGAAACATTACTCCCTTCCTTGACATGAATGTCAATGTGGTTGAGAGAAGAATCAAATACAGTGCATTGCATATTATGCCTCCACAAAACTGCTAGACCACCACTTCTTCCTTATCTATCTACTACAAAAAAATTGGCAAAACCAAGCTTCGAAGCCAACGTATCAATCTTATTTCTTTCTACAAGAGTTTTTGATTAAAATAAAAGGCCGGGCTTTCGAGATTTTAACATCTCTTTTAATACACGAACTGCATGAGGGTTGCCTATCCCCCTGCAGTTCCAACCTAATAGATTCATTGTGATCGGTTGGCTTACCTAGCAAGCTCAACAGCTGCATTCTTGGTAGTTGCCGTCAAATCCTCATTGAAAATAACAGGTTCTAATTGATTGTGAATAGTTTTAGGCCTTCCAGGTTGATGGCCCATTACAATATCTTGGTGGCCCACGTCCACTATCTCACTTCTCCTACATTTTCGCTCCTCAATTTGTAATCCGATATTATCATTATCATTTACTCCGAAAAGCATATTTGAGGTAGTATTGAATCCCTTAAAATTAGTTGTATGTGATAGACTCTTGTTGTTACTATCATCCTTTGATTCTCTCTGCACCAACTCCCTACAATCACTCACTTGCCTTATCTCCTTTTTTTTTTTAAAAACTCCCCCCCCCAATCTTGCTGGTAGTTGCTTTCCCTACCAATCTGTGTTTCCCATGTGGCATTGTCCTCCTCCCTCAGCCACTTGCTCTGCGTCTGACCTACCACCCTTTGCGGTGGTGCTCACAACCAATTACCCCATTCCTTCACTTCCCCCTCTCCTCCAACACCCACATTATTCATACAGAAACGATCTGTATATGTTACCATACCGCAAAAAAATCAAAATTTCCCTAGCCTCTCATATTTACAAGTGACCACAAATTCTTTCCCATCCTTCTTAACAATCTTCTTTTTCCGTTTGATAGGTTTCCGAACATCAAGCCTGATTCTGATTCTCATGTAGTCTCGTCAAATTGATGCATCATTCTTAGCATCATACTGCAGGAATTCCCCAAAGAAGTTTCCAAGTTGCTTACCAACTGATTCCCTCATAAACCCCATTGGAAGATTATGAATTTGAATCCAAATATTCAGATGGAACAACTCTACTTCCGTTGGACTAGCCCCTGTATCCACCTTCTCTACCGCAAGCATCGCATTATCAAATGTCCAAGGCCCACCTTTCATCACCCACTGCAAGTCCTCTTTACGAAAAAACTGAAATAAAAAAATGCCCCTCTCGAGTTCTTTGATGCTAATCCCCATAGATGGTTTCCAAACATCCGCGAGTTTTGATTTCATGGCCCAAACATTCATATTCTTCTCCGTTAACAACCTCTCTACTAAACATAGATCATACCTGTGAATATCCTCTTCTATATCCCCATCAAGTATAAAACTTTCATTCTCTTCATCCTAAATTCTCAAGCCTTTCATACTTTGATCAATTCCACTACCGTCAACCATTTAAACAATAAAAGACTCTACACTATTCAAAAAGAAAAATGGAGAGAAAACCAGACTCTCACATGAAGGAGAGAAAAATAAAAAATCTTGCTTATTGTTGTTTTCTTAAAGACGGTGGTAGTGCACGTACTTTACACTCATGCATCAGGAGAAAAATTACGCCAAGTTAAGGTTAATATCCAGAATTAATACTCAATTTAAGCTCGTTTAACTTTAGAATAATTTTAATTACAAATGATTAATCGAATTATAAGATCTAGACTTCCCTAAAAACATATTAATTTTTTTTAAGTATAAGATCATATATATACATTATGAATATGTATGAAAATGTACATTATGAATGTGTTGGTTATTACTTACACTTAATAAAATCCAACAATCAGAATTTCCGTGTTCACGAATCATGATTAACAAATAACATCTACGAAAACCAGAAAACTTGTGGGTAAGTTTGTGGACAACAATAAAAAAGGTATTATTTTGATAGAGGTAAATGCATTTTGCACCTTCCAACTTTCGTTCAAAATCAATTTTGTATCAAAATTTTACAATAAACAATTTGCTACCCTTAAGTTTTAATTTGAATGCAAATTGCACCCCTTTGACGATTCTTGTTACTATTGACTGTAACGCCCCAAATCCGGGGTCAGGGATTTGGTCGTCACGCGGAAATCCTTAACATCAAATTACCTATTTAACAACATTAAACCATCTGTAATCATTAAAACTGAAATATAACTCTGCGACCCCAACCACCAAGCATCTTTTAGGTCATAGGGCTAGAAACGAGAACTAAAATCTTTACATCTTTATTACATCCATTCTATTACATCGCACTATGTCTTAAAAATCTTATACTACTAGTATAGCTTCGTTGGGAAGTACACCAGCAACTAGTACTACTCAGTACAAAGTAATATATATTACACATCAATGTACTTACATATAACTTATTCCAGCTATAACTTTTCTGGATCATATCATCTTCATAAGGGCGTACTGCCTGCTTCTTCTGAGCCATGCAGATAAGCCTCAATCATCTACCTTCCTCTGAAAGGTTAATATTTAAAACAAGCAAGTATGAGCGAAAGAATTGCCCAGCAAGTATTAATAGAGCACAACAATATATATCAATATACACATGGTGTTTTCGAAGTATAACGCTACTTAATATCAATTCGAAATATTTACAACAATGAAACTTCAATAAAGAAAATATGACATTTAACGCAACATCCAATGAGCAGATAAGTTTATAATAATCGTAGTAATCCTCATATCTTAGCGAAATAGTGTACACTACAGTATTGCTAATCTTTTAGAAGGCCTTTCAAAATATGCAGTTCAATATGCTGCTAAGACAGTTGCTTATCATCATATACAACCAACCATTAGAAGGTTTCATTTTAGTATTCCTCAAGCTGAAAGCATATACATATAAGTATGTCATTTCCATCAAACACCTTACAGAACAACATCATGTACCGGGTATAAGTTCTTTAACCACTTGATAAGTTAAACTCAGAAATAACTGATAGGAAGAGAGTCAAAGCTCTTGAAGCAAAACATTTGGGATTTAACATCAATAACCGATGAACCATCTTTCATCTTTTGAATAATTGCAAAAGTGCACAAGCACGTGCCATTATTGTTAGAATAATCTTGCAGTTCTAGATACTGCATGAATTCATCATCTTTCAAAATTGAAAACAACACTATCGGTTACTTGGCACTTAGGCCTAAGAAGCAGTGTTTGAGTATTTTTCCAAAGTAGAGGATGGGACTTAAAGAAAACATAAAAACCTGACAAGGATTGACGATGATCAGTCGCCACATCCAAGTCCAATAATCCGCTGGTCTTCTCTACCGGTAGAAGGATAGAAACTACATCCGTAACTATCCCCGAGTGAAAACTACATCCGTAATCACCCTCGATGAAAACTACATCCGTAATCATCCTTCGGCAACACCTGGGCCAGAATAATAATTGATGGACCGCCTGGCTCACGGCCGCTTACACATCCCGGGAATCGTTCGTCAACGATTCCCACACCTGCCAGAGTCCCCTTTTTCTTTTCTTGTCAAAATCATTTTGATAGAAAACTTGAGTAGTTGAAGTTCGACTTCAGTCGACCGATAATTTCTTGAAAAACGAGCAAGGGAGTAAAACCTGACCGGGGGTTTTCGAATATGTTTTGATTTCAAAAGAGTTCAAGTATAGATATACACTTGTACCGATATCAATCTCGACACAGGGTTTTGTGATCACACATGGAAAATGGTACGCATAAAGCTTGTAACCACAACAGGGTAATTCCATATATATATAAGTTCTTGAAAAGTAACTTACCTAGATAGATTCAAAATATAATATTTTAAATGACTATGAAAGTCCTTAGACAACCTTTAAATAGTGTTTTATAACCTTCAAAACACTTAGAGTATTTAATAAATATTTGACTACTATGTAACAATTAATAAATATTCAATAATCCCTTTTTAAAAGAATACTCAAAATAATATTCATTTATTAAGTAATATTCAAATAATATTTACTATTAATACTGGAATATTTAATAACCTCAAGACACCCAAATACCACTCTTGGAATGTTTCTAATCAAAATCAAGACACAATCTCTCCAGCAGTCTCCAAATTTTAGCCACTTTATCAAATAACTACAACTGACTCTCGGTCAATAAGAAATAATTAATAAGCATTCAAGTAACATATACCGACATCAATCTAGCTGGTTTAAGCTGAAAGTAACCAATTTATAATCATTGGAATATTTTTAATCCGTATTGAAAATAAAATATCTCCGATAAATAATATACTAGATAGAATCATTCCATTAAATTGTTTTATTATTTCTCCGGGACAAAGTGATTTTAAGAAAGCGTTTTGAAAATGATATTCATCTAATTAAATAAATTTAATTAGGCGAATGAGGTTTATTTAATTAGTAAATGCTTTCAGGAGCATCTATTAATTAAATAAACACTGGTTTATTGGTGATGTTGCCTTTAGGTTAATTATTGCGAAATTCTTTTAAAAAGCTTTGCCCGGGTTTTCGAAAACATACAATACAAAATAGCCCCGCCACGCGGGCTAAGTTCGATGACTCAATACACGCTCTACCCTCGGAGCCTTTACCACGTAGTTCCATATATACGAATATGTATCTATATATACCTCATAACATATAGTCCTCTACCACATTACAAAAGTTTATAAATATACAACATATAAATCGAGATGTAGAACCCTAAGAATGTCACCGTCCATCGACAGTATTATAAGTCATGGGTTTTGATTATTGCACGAGAATAATTTAATATCGCTAGCAAAGTCAAGAATTAAATGATTTGGAAGGAGCACAAGATTAAAAACTCGCAATTAGGGATTGAAAACCTTTTTCCGCACATTTTATATAATTCAAAATAGGTATACTCTGAACGATAGAGTATGTATAGTAAACTTGCCTCTGGTCCTTAGCAGAAAATAGAAACCGCGAACAAATCCTTCGCACCTCGTCCAAGTAATTCCATGGACCTTACCTGACGTCTCGATCTTCCTTTTTAGTTGCACGTCGCTCCAATTTGATTTCGCCCTAATGGTACTGAAATAGTTATGAGTACGTGTCAGTCCCCCCTCGTATCTCGAGTAGACACCACTCGGAATTACCACTAAGTCACATAAAGTCAAACTATGGATGTCCTCCCTATAGTTGACTACTCTAATACCACTTAACACTTTTGACCATAATACTATTGACATACTCTTGTCACAAGTTAATTAACAAATAATCCTCAAAACATACTTAGCCCTCGATAAAGACTCATAATACCCATTTAATCTTCAAGACACATTTAATCCTCGAATTGGCACATAATCCTCGAATTAATTCACTTAACACATATGCACATAAACAGTTAACACCCAAATCATACCTTTAAACCCTTGAAATCAAATAAGTTAAATAAATTAAAACGCAGGGGATTTTTAGAAAATTTCGGCATGTAGTATTCGTTTATCGGACTATGGGCTCAGCCCCTCCATGCCAAACAAAACAATTTATAACCCTGCTTTTGCAAAAATAAAGCTGCCTCAACTTGCAGCAAAGTAAACAAGTAAGAAAAGTACCCGCCCAGACATGCGGCAACTAGCACATAAGGAAAAGTACCCGCCCAGACATGCGGCAACTAGCACATAAGGAAAAGTACCCGCCCAGACATGCGGCAACTAGCACATAAGGAAAGTAAACTAAGTTTATCCACATTTAAGCCAACACCACGTAGTTGGCACTTATGACTTCTAACAATTGCTACGACCCGACTTAAACCATTTAGCACATAGACATTTACCGATAAGCCAACTCTTATAACTATACCTCATATGACGATAACAATTAGCACTTAGCACTTAGCAATTAACAATTTCAATTGGAAACTAACAATTAGCAATTAGCACTTAACAATTACTTGACAACTAACCCAAATATATTATCCGACAATTAATACTTACTAACAATTAACAATTAACAATCACTAACCCGAACCTTTAATTGGACTCATAATTAAACTCAACAATTATCATTACAAACATACCTTCCGAATTAAACATCGGAAATTCAACCAATAATCATAATCTTACAATTTTAGTATAATTATACCCATTACCACATTAAGCTCTCCATTTAAACTAATTAAACCACCATAATTAACCTCGCAATTTAAACTAACTAATTACCACCATAATTAACCTCGCAATTTAAACTAACTAATTACCACCATAATTAACCTCGCAATTAAATCTAATTTAATTACCACAATAATCTCACAATTTAAAATCGATTAAATTACCACAATTTACAACTAATTAAATCACAACCATAATCTCCAAATTCAATATACACTAATTATCAAAATTAACACATACATCTCATAATTTACAACTAATTAAATTAAAACAACTAAATAATTTAAAATACGGAAATTAAATAGGTAGACACGAAATTATACCATTTCGGTTTCGATTCGACTCGCCCGAAAATCCATCCACCGGAGAATCCCCACCATCTCTCTCTCTCTCTCTCTCTCTCTCTCTCTCAACTGCCCAACCACCACCAGTTCGCCGGAGTGCCACCACTGCGCACAGCCCCCGCCTGGCACCTCCGCCTGACGCCGCCGCGCCTCTGCTGGCCGCCGACCACCACCTCCTGCTGCAACCCCGAGCTCAGTCGCGGCTCTCTTCACTCCCACCTGTGCACACACGAATTCACACATATATGTATGTAATTAACCCCCAATCCCTTTCTCTCTTCCTCCCCTCTCTGATTTTCCTCTCGACTGATATTCTCTCCCCCTCCCCGATCCATTTCTGCGTGTGTATACGTGTGTGGCTGTGTGTGTTTAAACATATGTATGCTGTGTTTCCTTTACCCTAATGGGCTTGGCCCAATAGCATTTAAAACAATACAATTAATCACTATCTACTCTAAATAATATTTAGAGTTAAAAACTCTAATTTGTAAAAATAAAATTTCTAGCATATTTAAATACTATAATATTTTTAAAGACTTTTGGAGAAAGAATTGGAATTAAATCTCAATTTTCTAAATTGATATGCATTTTACAAATATTAATAATTTATAAAAATAATTCATAAAAATAATAATTGTGATTCATAATTCACAATTTACAGGGCTTTATAAAAATACTACAAACATTACTGTTTTAGTAAAATCTCAAATTCTTGATTTTATATATTAATCAAGTAATTTCTACAAATCCTCAAATAATTAAAATAAACATTTTCTAAGGATTTGAAAATCTCTAAATTATTCAGTAATTTAAAATAAAAATTTTACTGAACAATTCCACACTCCAAAATAAAATCTTTGCACAAATAAACTATTGACTCGAGATATCTACTTGGTCCATAAAATTTTAAAATGGGACCCGGTTCCACTTAACCAAAAATAATTAAATAATTGAATAATAAAAAAAAAAAAATTCCTCCTCATTTTAGGAAAACATTATTATTATCGAAATAATAATAAAATCATTTCTTGAAAAATCCGGGTTATTACAGTCTACCCTCCTTAAAAGGATTCCATCCACGGAATCAGCTAAGGCCACTACTGGGATTCCTTAACTCTTTTATCATCAACACTTATTCTGCAAAACAGGAGATAGTGTCTCTTCGTAAACAACTTCTCCAATATCTCAATTCAAACCTCGATTCTCTATCTGACACTATTATCGCTGGAGTCTTATAACCCACCATTATTCCTTTCACATATACGTCTTGCCCAACTTTCTATTATTATACTATCCTTGAGAGAGAGTTCACTGACTCTATTAACATAACATCCTTGAGAGAGAGAATGCACTAATTCTATTGATACGTCACTGATATTCTATTCGCCTTGGGATTCGCTCTTGCTCTTGGCGATTCCGTTGCGAATCTAGTTTCTATCAGCGAATTTATGACTTGGCCGACCTGGTTGGCATCCCCTTCAAATTTATTAGAGGTAATTAGAATTATGGAGCTCTGAAAGGATAGATGTCATATTAAGGCTATTGCCACACATTGATGATCATAAGGTTATGAGTATTAAAGTAAACCTTATTTGAAATAAGAGAATTTACTGAGAGATCAATATGATCATAAGAACTCACGTTGCGTGTCTCAGTTAAGACATTACTAAAGGTAGTTAGCCTTCTTGTATTTCACAACTCACAAGTGACGGCGTCCCGTCAGACTTCTATCACACAGACAGATAGCCCTTGTGTCCCCTATAAGTATAGGGTTGTTCGTCTCAGTGGAAGCTGAGAAGTATGAAAGCAATTCGAAGTGAAGATAATAATTATCGTCTTTCGACAAATAATTCTCAAGTGGACACCCTGGATTAAAATTGATCAGATTCCAAGGTGCAATTTCCAAGGGAAAGGATAACCAGAAAGATACTGGTATACAACAAGCAAGTGGTGCTATAGCACCATAGGATTATCCAATATTTGAAGAAAAGTGAGAATTTAAATATCATCAATCGATAGGGCCTCATAAATCTGAAAGTAGGTATAATGACAGCTTCTAGCAAAATTGAAACCAATATGGTTTAACATGAGTATTATAAAACAACTTCGAAGAGGGAGTATATTCTTTATCAAAATTCTCTCTTGGAGAGATGTCAAGATAGGTCATAGATTAGGGAGGTAATCCAAATAATTTATGCACGGGGATGTGTCAAATAATTCACATTGGGGAGATAATAAACATAATTTGCAAATGGGGAGATGTCAAACAATTCAGATTGGGGAAGTAATCAAAATGATTCATAATTGGGGAGGGTAATGCCAAGGTCTCCAAGATGCCTTTCATGTCGGCTCCTCTGACGGATAATTGTTCGATTGTAGCGCTCTTCTTTTCCACGCACACCCTAAGGTGCTCAATAACCGACGTCATCGTCGACTCGTAATAGTCGCTAGAGATTCAACCATCGGCATTTTACGATATTAAGGAGTTCTATTCGACTCGGCGTAAGCATCTCACGCAAGCATTCTATTCTTTGAGAAGACTTCGATACCGGTGTCGCCCCTAGCAACGACGAATTCCACATGTCGAATGGGCGATATTCTGGAACATTGCTGGAAATACATACTTAGATCCAGTCACCATTATAACCGTATTTATACCACATGTTCCTGTCCTCATGACAATTCCGTGTGCAACTTAAGCTTATCCCTTATTGGCATAACAGCCTTCGTACTAGTCTTCCTCAGACTTTCTCAGTCCGTCTTGATTCTTAAAACATTTCTCGTCTTTATCGACCAAGCACCACTTCACCATTTTCTCTACGCAATCATTTGAAACATTCGACGTCCGTCCACCAATCTATTTCTAATATTACCTCAAGCTCTCTTAAACTCGAGAAGATTTAAATACCCGCAACTTCGGCTAATACTCTTTCATAGGGATCTCCTTTTGTTTCCCTTTCGGAATTTTAACAGTATGAGTACATTCTCAACACATCCTTGCCATAATACTAGATGTCATCTTTCTATCATTCACCATCATATTGAAATTCCCTATAGTTCGGGGAATACATAACTACCTCCATGAATCCCCTAAAATCATCTTAAATTTAGGCCTCGGGCGCTCTATGCCCCTGCCAACCAACACTTGTCTCTGAGAGTCCTTTAGCAGACATCCATCACCACAAGAAGTGAAGTCTACCTCAACATATTCCTCGGCATAGCCTTCCAATCTTAACTTAATCGTTGGTACTATATCCAATAGTCCAACAGGAACTCTACATGAGTTCTGGCGTTCTCACATAACTATACACACTCCTACTCACTCTCGTTTCTAGTTTACTATAACCTAAGCTCTGATACCATTTCTGTAACGCCCCAAATCCGGGGTCAGGGATTTGGTCGTCACGCGGAAATCCTTAACATCAAATTACCTATTTAACAACATTAAACCATCTGTAATCATTAAAACTGAAATATAACTCTGCGACCCCAACCACCAAGCATCTTTTAGGTCATAGGGCTAGAAACGAGAACTAAAATCTTTACATCTTTATTACATCGATTCTATTACATCGCACTATGTCTTAAAAATCTTATACTACTAGTATAGCTTCGTTGGGAAGTACACCAGCAACTAGTACTACTCAGTACAAAGTAATATATATTACACATCAATGTACTTACATATAACTTATTCCAGCTATAACTTTTCTGGATCATATCATCTTCATAAGGGCGTACTGCCTGCTTCTTCTGAGCCATGCAGATAAGCCTCAATCATCTACCTTCCTCTGAAAGGTTAATATTTAAAACAAGCAAGTATGAGCGAAAGAATTGCCCAGCAAGTATTAATAGAGCACAACAATATATATCAATATACACATGGAGTTTTCGAAGTATAACGCTACTTAATATCAATTCGAAATATTTACAACAATGAAACTTCAATAAAGAAAATATGACATTTAACGCAACATCCAATGAGCAGATAAGTTTATAATAATCGTAGTAATCCTCATATCTTAGCGAAATAGTGTACACTACAGTATTGCTAATCTTTTAGAAGGCCTTTCAAAAAAATGCAGTTCAATATGCTGCTAAGACAGTTGCTTATCATCATATACAACCAACCATTAGAAGGTTTCATTTTAGTATTCCTCAAGCTGAAAGCATATACATATAAGTATGTCATTTCCATCAAACACCTTACAGAAAAACATCATGTACCGGGTATAAGTTCTTTAACCACTTGATAAGTTAAACTCAGAAATAACTGATAGGAAGAGAGTCAAAGCTCTTGAAGCAAAACATTTGGGATTTAACATCAATAACCGATGAACCATCTTTCATCTTTTGAATAATTGCAAAAGTGCACAAGCACGTGCCATTATTGTTAGAATAATCTTGCAGTTCTAGATACTGCATGAATTCATCATCTTTCAAAATTGAAAACAACACTATCGGCTACTTGGCACTTAGGCCTAAGAAGCAGTGTTTGAGTATTTTTCCAAAGTGGAGGATGGGACTTAAAGAAAACATAAAAACCTGACAAGGATTGACGATGATCAGTCGCCACATCCAAGTCCAATAATCCGCGGGTCTTCTCTACCGGTAGAAGGATAGAAACTACATCCGTAACTATCCCCGAGTGAAAACTACATCCGTAATCACCCTCGATGAAAACTACATCCGTAATCATCCTTCGGCAACACCTGGGCCGGAATAATAATTGATGGACCGCCTGGCTCACGGCCGCTTACACATCCCGGGAATCGTTCGTCAACGATTCCCACACCTGCCAGAGTCCCCTTTTTCTTTTCTTGTCAAAATCATTTTGATAGAAAACTTGAGTAGTTGAAGTTCGACTTCAGTCGACCGATAATTTCTTGAAAAACGAGCAAGGGAGTAAAACCTGACCGGGGGTTTTCGAAAATGTTTTGAGTTCAAAAGAGTTCAAGTATAGATATACACTTGTACCGATATCAATCTCGACACAGGGTTTTGTGATCACACATGGAAAATGGTACGCATAAAGCTTGTAACCACAACAGGGTAATTCCATATATATATAAGTTCTTGAAAAGTAACTTACCTAGATAGATTCAAAATATAATATTTTAAATGACTATGAAAGTCCTTAGACAACCTTTAAATAGTGTTTTATAACCTTCAAAACACTTAGAGTATTTAATAAATATTTGACTACTATGTAACAATTAATAAATATTCAATAATCCCTTTTTAAAAGAATACTCAAAATAATATTCATTTATTAAGTAATATTCAAATAATATTTACTATTAATACTGGAGTATTTAATAACCTCAAGACACCCAAATACCACTCTTGGAATGTTTCTAATCAAAATCAAGACACAATCTCTCCAGCAGTCTCCAAACTTTAGCCACTTTATCAAATAACTACTACTGACTCTCGGTCAATAAGAAATAATTAATAAGCATTCAAGTAACATATACCGACATCAATCTAGCTGGTTTAAGCTGAAAGTAACCAATTTATAACCATTGGAATATTTTTAATCCGTATTGAAAATAAAATATCTCCGATAAATAATATACTAGATAGAATCATTCCATTAAATTGTTTTATTATTTCTCCGGGACAAAGTGATTTTAAGAAAGCGTTTTGAAAATGATATTCATCTAATTAAATAAATTTAATTAGGCGAATGAGGTTTATTTAATTAGTAAATGCTTTCAGGAGCATCTATTAATTAAATAAACACTGGTTTATTGGTGATGTTGCCTTTAGGTTAATTATTGCGAAATTCTTTTTAAAAGCTTTGCCCGGGTTTTCGAAAACATACAATACAAAATAGCCCCGCCACGCGGGCTAAGTTCGATGACTCAATACACGCTCTACCCTCGGAGCCTTTACCACGTAGTTCCATATATACGAATATGTATCTATATATACCTCATAACATATAGTCCTCTACCACATTACAAAAGTTTATAAATATACAACATATAAATCGAGATGTAGAACCCTAAGAATGTCACCGTCCATCGACAGTATTATAAGTCATGGGTTTTGATTATTGCACGAGAATAATTTAATATCGCTAGCAAAGTCAAGAATTAAATGATTTGGAAGGAGCACAAGATTAAAAACTCGCAATTAGGGATTGAAAACCTTTTTCCGCACATTTTATATAATTCAAAATAGGTATACTCTGAACGATAGAGTATGTATAGTAAACTTGCCTCTGGTCCTTAGCAGAAAATAGAAACCGCGAACAAATCCTTCGCACCTCGTCCAAGTAATTCCATGGACCTTACCTGACGTCTCGATCTTCCTTTTTAGTTGCACGTCGCTCCAATTTGATTTCGCCCTAATGGTACTGAAATAGTTATGAGTACGTGTCAGTCCCCCCTCGTATCTCGAGTAGACACCACTCGGAATTACCACTAAGTCACATAAAGTCAAACTATGGATGTCCTCCCTATAGTTGACTACTCTAATACCACTTAACACTTTTGACCATAATACTATTGACATACTCTTGTCACAAGTTAATTAACAAATAATCCTCAAAACATACTTAGCCCTCGATAAAGACTCATAATACCCATTTAATCTTCAAGACACATTTAATCCTCGAATTGGCACATAATCCTCGAATTAATTCACTTAACACATATGCACATAAACAGTTAACACCCAAATCATACCTTTAAACCCTTGAAATCAAATAAGTTAAATAAATTAAAACGCAGGGGATTTTTAGAAAATTTCGGCATGTAGTATTCGTTTATCGGACTATGGGCTCAGCCCCTCCATGCCAAACAAAACAATTTATAACCCTGCTTTTGCAAAAATAAAGCTGCCTCAACTTGCAGCAAAGTAAACAAGTAAGAAAAGTACCCGCCCAGACATGCGGCAACTAGCACATAAGGAAAAGTACCCGCCCAGACATGCGGCAACTAGCACATAAGGAAAAGTACCCGCCCAGACATGCGGCAACTAGCACATAAGGAAAGTAAACTAAGTTTATCCACATTTAAGCCAACACCACGTAGTTGGCACTTATGACTTCTAACAATTGCTACGACCCGACTTAAACCATTTAGCACATAGACATTTACCGATAAGCCAACTCTTATAACTATACCTCATATGACGATAACAATTAGCACTTAGCACTTAGCAATTAACAATTTCAATTGGAAACTAACAATTAGCAATTAGCACTTAACAATTACTTGACAACTAACCCAAATATATTATCCGACAATTAATACTTACTAACAATTAACAATTAGCAATTTAACAATTAACAATCACTAACCCGAACCTTTAATTGGACTCATAATTAAACTCAACAATTATCATTACAAACATACCTTCCGAATTAAACATCGGAAATTCAACCAATAATCATAATCTTACAATTTTAGTATAATTATACCCATTACCACATTAAGCTCTCCATTTAAACTAATTAAACCACCATAATTAACCTCGCAATTTAAACTAACTAATTACCACCATAATTAACCTCGCAATTTAAACTAACTAATTACCACCATAATTAACCTCGCAATTAAATCTAATTTAATTACCACAATAATCTCACAATTTAAAATCGATTAAATTACCACAATTTACAACTAATTAAATCACAACCATAATCTCCAAATTCAATATACACTAATTATCAAAATTAACACATACATCTCATAATTTACAACTAATTAAATTAAAACAACTAAATAATTTAAAATACGGAAATTAAATAGGTAGACACGAAATTATACCATTTCGGTTTCGATTCGACTCGCCCGAAAATCCATCCACCGGAGAATCCCCACCATCTCTCTCTCTCTCTCTCTCTCTCTCTCTCTCTCTCTCTCTCTCAACTGCCCAACCACCACCAGTTCGCCGGAGTGCCACCACTGCGCACAGCCCCCGCCTGGCACCTCCGCCTGACGCCGCCGCGCCTCTGCTGGCCGCCGACCACCACCTCCTGCTGCAACCCCGAGCTCAGTCGCGGCTCTCTTCACTCCCACCTGTGCACACACGAATTCACACATATATGTATGTAATTAACCCCCAATCCCTTTCTCTCTTCCTCCCCTCTCTGATTTTCCTCTCGACTGATATTCTCTCCCCCTCCCCGATCCATTTCTGCGTGTGTATACGTGTGTGGCTGTGTGTGTTTAAACATATGTATGCTGTGTTTCCTTTACCCTAATGGGCTTGGCCCAATAGCATTTAAAACAATACAATTAATCACTATCTACTCTAAATAATATTTAGAGTTAAAAACTCTAATTTGTAAAAATAAAATTTCTAGCATATTTAAATACTATAATATTTTTAAAGACTTTTGGAGAAAGAATTGGAATTAAATCTCAATTTTCTAAATTGATATGCATTTTACAAATATTAATAATTTATAAAAATAATTCATAAAAATAATAATTGTGATTCATAATTCACAATTTACAGGGCTTTATAAAAATACTACAAACATTACTGTTTTAGTAAAATCTCAAATTCTTGATTTTATATATTAATCAAGTAATTTCTACAAATCCTCAAATAATTAAAATAAACATTTTCTAAGGATTTGAAAATCTCTAAATTATTCAGTAATTTAAAATAAAAATTTTACTGAACAATTCCACACTCCAAAATAAAATCTTTGCACAAATAAACTATTGACTCGAGATATCTACTTGGTCCATAAAATTTTAAAATGGGACCCGGTTCCACTTAACCAAAAATAATTAAATAATTGAATAAAAAAAAAAAAAATTCCTCCTCATTTTAGGAAAACATTATTATTATCGAAATAATAATAAAATCATTTCTTGAAAAATCCGGGTTATTACATTGATCGTTACCGTTAAATTAATGAAGGGTAAAATTGACATTTTGGTATCAAATATAAATAAAAATTATAGTTAGACTTCCAAATAAGTGATAGAATATATATTTATATGTATTTTATATGATTTTATTCTCATATTTATTATATTTTATAAATAATTGGATATTATTAATTAGAGTTTAATGTTTTATGACAGGAAATAAAGAATTCCAGGAAGGAATTGGACTTATTTGGACTTAAATTACAAGAAAATTCGGATTTATTGGGTTGCACGCGCAACGATCACTGTTTGGGCCATAACTTGAGTTTCAGACATCAGAATTGGGCGATCTTACAGTCCATGCGAAGCTAACGAAATTATCTACAACTTATAGGTGGTCCAACATCAATATTCTGACTGTAGCAGTCCAGAAAAAGGCATGGAAGTCAGACTACGAATTTTACATTCAGAATTCAATTTGTTTTGGGAAATTACTTGCATTTTCTTGGAAAGCATTAAAAACTCGTTTATATTAGGTTTTTACATATATTGTAGAGACATAACATATCATGACATATTATAGATTATATATTATAGAATAGATTGAGAGATAGTCGTACTTTGGAGAGAAAAGGGAGAGAAACACTTTGAGAGGGAGATTGGAAGAAGGAGTGAAGGGATTCATCCGGACTTCAAAGGAACTTTTCAAGTTGTATTCTTTGTACTTCAATTTTTAAACTCATGGTTTGCATTCTTAATTCATATTTTCTTTATCTTATCATGAGTAGCTAATCCCTTTATCCAAGAGTTGGGTAGTATTCGTTGGCTTATTGATTTTGTTTGATTGTATTGTGGTTTTCTTGTTATTGTTAATCTGTCATAGAGCGCTTTATACAATTAGAAGAGTCGCGAACTTTTAGTTGCATCTCTAGGAATTATAACGAATCGGGAGAGGAGTTGTAATTCTAGTACATGATGTGATAGACACAATTTAACTATTAGATCGGGAGATTGATATGCGAATTGTGAAACTGATAATCCTTGGTTCATAATAGTCTATAGTTGTACTTTGATTGACCATGGGAGTGGCGATTAAGGGATGGTTGTAGGCACTATAAATTACCTTGGGAGAGGATTTTATAAACATTAGAAGGATTGTTTTTAGCAAAACAAGAGACATAAATTAGACATTCATGATAGCCAATTGAAGAACCCTAATTCTTGGATTATTTTCTCTCATATATATTATACAGTTTTTATTTGTTTATTGGATTAATTAGTAGATAAACACAAACCACCATAATATTTCACCACACTTCTAAACTGTAAGAGATAAAAGACTTATAATTGGTATTGATATCAGTCCTTCCCTGTGAACGAAATTTTTACAAATACTACATCAACAAATTGGCGCCGCTGCCGGGGAAGGCAACAATATTGATTTTGAGTTAATTGTTTCTTATAGTTTGGATTTTTTCTTTGTACATATTTTTTTTCCTTCTTTTGTTTTTTTTCTGGTGTGTCTACAGGTTTCTTTGAGGAACCTAGAACAAGTTTTTGAGGTAGAGAGACGACATGGATAACAACTATGGCTGGAATAATGCTCAGATTTTCTATAGCGATCAGGAACGATATCAAGACTTCAATCCTCACCAACAATTCAATTCTTATTCTCACCAAAAATTCAATTCTTATGAGGATTTTAATCAATATCAGGTGAATTCGTTCCATTCTGAGAACTCATATTATGCTCCATACCCACCAAGCACAGATTTTTCATGTGCCTTTGAAAATCAATATCATGATCTTTATCCATATATGTGTAATGATGTTGATAAGAGTTTAATTCATTCTAATCCTTCTTTACTTTCTTTGGGACTTTTTAAACACTTTGATGACCCAACTTTTGAGATTTCTAGTACGAATGATGGTCCATGTGAACCAGAATCAATAGGTTGGTACGAGGAGAATGCTAAAAAGAATAGTTTTATTATGGAAGTACAACTTGTGATGCATAACGGTTGTCTTGAAATTCCTCTTTGTGTCAATTTTCCAGTGATCCATGATTCTTGTTTAGCAATTGATGATAATTTTGTGTTTGATGAGTCTACTTGTGTAGTTGATGATTGTGTCATGCGTGATAATGATAATTTGGATGCAATTGAAATTCTACCAAATCTAAAAAATATTGTTGAGCTTAATACACTGGTAGATGAGACAAAAATTGAAGAGTGTCCAATAACTGAGAAGGAATTAAAGACTGATAAAATCGAAATCTTGTTTTGGAGTATTGGGATCCAATTTGGGAGGAGTTTATGAGTCGTACTTATGATTATTCTGACGACTTTTCTAGCTACTTTAATGTTTTTACGTCTCTTGAGCATGTGAGATTCATGAAAGTTTTTGTAAATTTTAATGAATCAAAGGTATATTTACACATTATGCTTGTAATACAAATTCGTAGATATGTGCATCTATTTGCTTTTTCTCCTCATTGAAGACTTTATATGCAAATAAGTCGAGCTAATGACAATAAACAAGCGCTGCTTGGCAGGCAACCCAAGACTATATTATTAGTTTGATTTGATTTTTTTTACTCCCACAAGATGTTTTGATGTATTTTGTGTACAATTTTGTAGAAAATATTTAGACTTTATATGAAATGTCGGCCTACCCGCGGGATGAGTAAAACCTGAATGTGGTGCGAAAGTTTTTGTGTGGACTGTAAAATTAAAATTTGACAGAGCAAGGTGAACTGAGGTGTGACTTGTACTACCCGCGATGCAGAAATTGCTGGGAAAAAAAAAATTGGTGGCGCGGCAGTGTGATTTGACGTCCCGCAGTGTGAATTTTCCTGTTACCTCAGCTTGGTCCACGCGCTAGTAGCCTAATAGCCTAGTAATATCTTCGGCCCTGACCAACTACAACTACTTACTTTGTTTAGTTTTGTTATATATTAAATAATATTCCTTTTATTTAGTTTGTTTGTACTATTATAGTTATATAATATTTTAAGTAAATTATTGTATTATATTATATTATTATTTGTATTGTATTGTATAAAATTATTTGTATTTTATAATACTGTTTATATTCTATAATTATGTATTGTTAAGTATATTTGTATATTATATTATATTATATTATCATTGTATAAATAATTTATATTATTATTATTATACATCTAACTTATTAGATATTATTCTACTTTATTTATGTTATGTATGTTGTTTAGATTTTATGTATATACTTTTATTAATTTTATTAATTATTTATATATTATATTTTCTTAATATTATATGTATCATATAAAAATATTTAATTTATGTAATAGATGTTTGTATATGTGATTCTAACATGTACAAATTTGGCACACATCAATTGCTCTTCCAACTTGTATGTATGGAGCAATGATTTTATGGCTTCTCTGCTGTTCACACCGAGCATATTAGGGGAGTTTTCTTTCTTTTCTTGTTATAAGTATAGTTATTATTATTATTATTATTATTGTACAATTAATTGTTTAGTGTGTCAATGGGGACATTAACCCATTTAAGTGTGGGGATGTGTTTTCAGTTGTTATATTATATATATTCATAAAAACAAAAAAAAAATTTAAAATCACAAAAATAATTCTAGTCTTGTGAAGATTACTTGTTGTAATTTGCCTTAATGCACCCATGCATGTTATAGGAATTTTATATTATTGACGCTTTCGATTGAGAAGTGATATGCTTTGTTCTTGTGCACACACATACACTAACAAGTTGAAGCTAGTAGACTTATTGAATGTTGTAAGTGATTAAAAGGACATGAATATGTGCAAGATGATTTGGTTTGCATGCTTTGAGTACAAGTAGGTGTGTTAAAGAGATTTTTTTCTTGGGATTGATTATGTTTTGCCACCAAGTGAGCTTTTGAGCCTATATGCATATCTTTTGCATCTTTTATTCGTTTGCTTGGGTATCCACATGTTGTTTGCATTGCTAGCACTTGTTTGAGACCTTTCTTGAGATGCATGACATTATTTGATGATAACATGATAAAGACATTTAGGGATAACCTCATATTTCCTATATTACCACACCATGTATACATGATCAATTAGTTAACCTGTTGAGCTTAATCCTATTTTTTCGGTGACACACTAAATTATTTGCCTAAACTTTTTTTTTATTGGCCTTACTTTAACTTGAACCCAAGTTGTCAAAGGCTAGTAGAGTGCTTGTGCAGGGGGGGTTTATTGGTGGTCATTAGTTGGACGAATATGGGGTATGGTTGTCTAGTTTTTAGTCGAAATTTGTATTAATATCATGGGATCATTTTACTTGTTTATATTTAGCTCTAAAAAAAAATAGAAGAAAAAAAAAAGAAAAAAAATGTTATTTATATGAGAGCATACTTATGTTTGTGTGATTCTTCTTTGTTCAACTATTCAAGTTATTTGTTGGAAGAATAAAAAAAATTCAAGTATGGGGATGATAGATGGGGAGTTGAATGATTTATGTTGTTGGGTACTAGCTTTTGGCACTTCACACATTTTTTTGGCTTTACTTGACATACCTTGTCCCTAGCCCCATTACAACCCGAATAAAGACCTTTTAATTATCATCAGTGGTGTATGTTGTGTTAAAGTTAGATTGATACCAAATGTCAAGCATGTTTATGATTTTGTTGGAATTGAGTGATACACTTACCCTTGTTCTTGAATGAATATTCTTTTTTGTGAGTGAAAGGTGAGTTATTACTTGTTTTTGCATATGAGATCCTGAGTTTTGACTCAAAGATGTACTATTGTGAGCTTAACATGATTACCAACTTTTTCTTACACTTGACATGGACTTTTGAGAACTTATGCATATTGTTTGAGTAGACTATGTGAATACTTGCATCTTCGACACCAAGACATTGCATTATTCACTTTGATTCTTAAGTTGATGTGGCATGAGAGAACTTGTATGTGTGGTGTTGTGTTGGCATTCAATCTTTTACATGAGCTAGATGGATTTTGTGGGTACATTCACTATAGGCGCTCACGAGACCTCACTCGTCCACTAGGGCTACCTAGGGGTTTGAAGGGCTTGTTGCATATGCCAAATGCAACCGTGATCACCTACGGAAGTGGTAATAGTTAGTAGTTAGTAGTCATATAATATTAGTTTGCACGAGGACATACAAAGTATTAAGTGTGGGGATATTTAATAGAATATATATTTATATGTATTTTATATGATTTTATTCTCATATTTATTGTATTTTATAAATAATTGGATATTATTAATCAGAGTTTAATGTTTTATGACAAGAAATAAAGAATTCCCAAAATTGGAAGGAATTGGACTTATTTGGACTTAAATTACAAGAAAATTCGGATTTATTGGGCTACACGCACAACGATCACTGTTTGGGCCATAACTTGAGTTTCAGACATCAGAATTGGGCGATCTTACAGTTCATGCGAAGCTAACGAAATTATCTACAACTTAGAGGTGGTCCAACATCAATATTCCAACTGGAGCAGCCTAGAAACAGGCCTGGAAGTCAGACTACGAATTTTACATTCAGAATTCAATTTGTTTTAGGAAATTACTTGCATTTTCTTGGAAAGCATTAAAAACTCTTTTATATTAGGTTTTTACATATATTGTAGAGACATAACATATCATAACATATTATAGATTATATTCTATAGAATAGATTGAGAGATAGCCGTACTTTGGAGAGAAAAGGGAGAGAAACACTTTGAGAGTGAGATTGGAAGAGGGAGTGAAGGGATTCATCCGGACTTCAAAGGAACTTTTCAAGTTGTATTCTTTGTACTTCAATTCTTAAACTCATGGGTTGCATTCTTAATTCATATTTTCTTTATCTTATCATGAGTAGCTAATCCCTTTATCCAAGAGTTGGGTAGTATTCGTTGGCTTCTTGAGTTTGTTTGATTGTATTGTGGTTTTCTTATTATTGTTAATCTGTCATAGAGCGCTTTATACAATTAGAAGAGTCGCGAACTTTTAGTTGCATCTCTAGGAATTATAACGAATCGGGAGAGGAGTTGTAATTCTAGTACATGATGTGATAGACACAATTTAACTATTAGATGGGGAGATTGATATGCGAATTGTGAAACTGATAATCCTTGGTTCGTAATAGTCTATAGTTGTACTTTGATTGACCATGAGAGTGGCGATTAAGGGATGGTTGTAGGCACTATAAATTACCTTGGGAGAGGATTTTATAAACATTAGAAGGATTGTTTTTAGCAAAACAAGAGACACAAATTAGACATTCATGATAGCCAATTGAAGAACCCTAATTCTTGGATTATTTTCTCTCATATATATTATATAGTTTTTATTTGTTTATTGGATTAATTAGTAGATAAATACAAACCACCATAATATTTCACCACACTTCTGAACTGTAAGAGATAAAAGACTTAGAATTGGTATTGATATCAGTCCTTCCCTGTGAACGAAACTTTTACAAAAACTACATCAACAATAAGTTATAAACTTATGCTAAAAAATTGTTTTATATTAAATCTTCATATTAAAATAAAGTTTTCTTACTTAAATAATATTAACTTTAAATAATTGTAAAGAATTGGTGAAGCATATTCTATATTTAATTTAATATGTAATCAAAATTAATGCTTAAATATATTTAAAATTTAATATTAGTAAAATCATAAATTTTGGAATAAATATTTTGTAATAAGAATTGTAATTCTAATTATTAGCATGATTTGGAGATTAAAAATTAATATTTTATAAATTTGTAATACGATTCCAATTTTCAAAATAATTTAGAAAATATTAAATTTATATAACATAAATTCTATACTGAAATTCCTATTTTACCCTTCATAAATCAACGATACGGTCAGTTATAATGAGGAAATGTCAAAGGGGTGTCGAATTTGAAAGTTAAGGGTAGCAAATTATTTATCTCAAATCCTTGCATAAAATCGATTTTGAACGGAAATTGGAGGGTGCAAAACTATTTTTATATTAAATACATATTTTAAGATATATATAAATTTTATTATTTTTTAGAATATAATATAAAAATTTAATTGAGCCTTCCTCTAAGTTTTGGAGCGATTGGCTTCTTTACATGGTATCAAAAATCATGCACTCAAAGGTTTTTTAAGGTTTTAGAGCGACTGATTCCTTAATATTATTCAAAAAACAAGACATTTATATTTAAAAATTTTAGAAAATTTAAATAAGAACATGATCTTAACTCATTAAGATTGGAATTGATCAATTTTTTGAATATGTTCAAGCCTCCAGCCACTGAAACTCCTCTGTATGATTTATTAAAACATGAAGTGTAGAAGAAAGATTTAATAAAACATGAAATGTAGAAGAAAGATTTAACAAATATTCGGATATTAAATTTTTTATCTTCATGACAATGAACATGATCTAAAAGACTAAAAAAGGAGATATTATTCGTTACTCTAAAATCTCAAGAATTTTTCAACCACAAAATTAATTTTTCTGGACTGTTGGACTACATTCACATGAGAGGATTAGTAACTATTACCACACGTACAGCACACATTCCCTACACCTACCTCCCTGTCTCAGGAGTTAACTAATTATTAAGTTTATAAAAAAAGATAAAGAGATTAAATAATATTTTTATTAATTATATTATTTAATTTCTAAATTTGACAAACTAACATTGTGTTCGAAAAACGTTTTATAGGAAGAAAAAAAAATAAAGTGAGAAATTTAATTTGTTCAAGTTGTTCCTCAATGATTTTTTAAGAAAGAAAAAAATTGATTTCTAAAAATTTGGAAAGAAATTTCATGTATATTTGTCTCCAAAATTTTCTTTCCATTTTTGAAAAGATTTGGAGAGAAAAAAAATTATTCATTTTCTATTCTTTTCCTTTTTTCTTTGTTTCGAGAACACAGTGTAATTCATGAGTTGAATTACAAGTACGAAGATAATCACGCGTTATACTCTTGTAATTCTGAAGTTGGAATTCGATTTCTCTTTTCGATAATAATATGTTGAAAATTATTATCATATTATTTGTGGCCTATATTCGGTGCTTCATCGATTTTACTAGACAATGGATACGAACATATTGTTATCAAGCAACGAGTTGGTTGGTCATTGGTGTAATGGAGGGAAATGTTATTTCCAGAATATTTTTTTTAATTTTTAGAGGTATGTGTCGTCTATTGTGTTAAAATATGCTATGAATGCAGGAGAATATATAACACATATTGCTTTGAAAATAAAAAAAATGCTCTGTCCTGTAATGAATTATAAACATTTAAAATGTAAAACGCATATTTCTCCTTGTTTTGTCACTATTTGAATTTGGACAGTACCTTTTTGTTTCACTAAAGTGAATGGTGATTGATCTCTAAGCCACACGTACAATTCAAAACGATTAGCTTTTTTTTTTTTTCTTTTGTAATTAAATATGTATTCTAGAATCCAATTTTGTCCACATATATAGACTTCTTTGAATCCATGGATTCAGAATGCAAATACTTTTCGAAATTGAGGAAATATATGTATTTTGCCCAGCCGCGTGTAACATGTTTTCTTAACCCTTTATTTCCGTTTCTCCAGTTGTTATCTTTTTAAAACACTAGGTCAAACTTACGGAATATACGAACATCTTACTTACATTTATATAATCAACAATTACTACTAGTAATTAGTTTTTCGTATATAAAATATGTGACAATGTCAACTTATATAATATAATATTTTACTTATATTTTTACAATTAACTATTAATTATATTATAATAATATTCTCAAAAAAAAATTATATTATAATAATGTAAATATTCATTGTTAACAATAACATAATACTCACATGCATTACTATAAGTATAATTATGAAAACGTTATAATGTTGTTTCTAGCCGTTTATTTACATTTCAAAACTTTAGCTATTAGTTTCTTTACATATAAATTTTGAAAAAGATAAGAATTGTACAAAAATATCCTTAAAGTTTGGCATGACAATGTGTTCCACAAATTCTTTTACTAAAGAAAAGAAGAGAAATGGAATGAATTAATTTCACTCACTTGTTCGTAAATAAAGGTTTTACAAAGACATGACGAAGAAGAAAGTTAAAAATTGTGAAAGAAATTCTATAAATATTTGTGTCCAAAAATTCTCTTTCCCTATTTAAAAAGTTAATTAAAAGAGAAGGCAAAACAGCTTATTTTCCATTTTTTTTCCGTTTTCCAATCATATGGGGACTTGTAAGTATATATTCCAAATACGAAATGTTCAACAAAATGATAGTATTAAATTTCACTTTTTGTAAATTGTTAGTGCAATTTGGATACCAAGACCATTGACGAAATGATAAAAATTTCTATATAAGCACATAACATCTACAAGATGTTTCATAACATCCATGGCTTCTTTTCAATTTCCTACCACCACCGTTGCTCACTCGTCAAAAAACACACACCTTTCTTCTGCCTCCTCATTCTCCTCCCCTACCACCACCACCACCTCCCAGTTTTTCTTAAACCAAAAACGTAACCATGAAAAAAGATCTCTGTCTTGCCGAGCCGCCAAAGACTCTTCTGACCGAGAAGCTGCCTCCAACAATATTGGAGACGGAAAATTTGATCGTAGAGATATTCTTCTTGGTCTAGGAGGTCTCTATGGTACCACCGCGGTTAGCGGTGCAGCATTTGCTGCACCGGTTGATGCTACCAAGTGCGGGGAAGCAACCACACTCCCGGGCAACGTAACCAAAATAGATTGTTGCCCTCCACCTAACCCAGCCATCATTGACTTTGCATTTCCATCGAAACGTCAACCTTTACGTATTAGGCCCCCAGCGCATATGCTTGATGCCAAGTATATTGCCAAGTTTAACAGAGCCATGCAACTGATGAGAGATCTTCCTAAAGATGATCCTCATAGCTTTGCACAACAGGCTGCCATTCATTGTGCTTATTGTGACTCTTCGTATCAGATGGTTGGCTTTCCCAATAAGAAAATTGATGTTCATTTCTCCTGGCTATTCTTTCCGTTCCACAGATGGTACTTGTACTTTTACGAGAAGATTTTGGGGAAATTGATTGATGATCCTACTTTCGGTTTGCCATACTGGAACTGGGACTCTCCTAATGGAGCGTCAATCCCAGCCATTTTCGCGGACCCAAAATCTCCACTATACGACACACTACGAGATGCTCTTCACCAGCCACCACTCAAGGCTGATCTTAACTATAGCACCAAAGTTCCTAGTCCTACGGATGAGAATGATTTGATAAAAAGCAATAATACTGTAATGTACAACCAAATGGTTTCTTCTGCCAAGACTCCTGAACTTTTCTTTGGCAAACCATACCGTGCTGGTGATGATCAGATCAAAGGACAAGGTGCTATTGAGAATATCCCTCATACGCAGATACATATATGGACCGGTGATCCTAACCAACCTAATGGAGAGGACATGGGTCGGTTCTATTCCGCGGGTCGGGACCCGATCTTTTATTCTCATCATGCAAATGTGGATAGGATGTGGAATATATGGAAGACACTCCCTGGCAAAAACCGTAAGGATATTTCGGATACCGATTATTTGGACTCTGCTTTTCTTTTCTATGACGAGAACAAGCAGTTGGTTCGAGTGAAAGTCAGAGACTGTCTTGATACTAAAAAGCTGGGATATGATTACCAAGAAGTTCCACTTCCATGGCTCAAATCCCGTCCCGTCCGAAAGACTAAAAAGCCTTCAAAAGGAGGGCGCGGTTCTGCGAATGCCGCTGAAGCACCACCACCAATATTAGACGCTAGTGCATTACCCAAAAAGCTGGACGGAATCCTGAAAGTTGACGTTCCCAGGCCCAAAAAGTCGAGGACTCAAGAGGAGAAAGAAGATGAAGAGGAGATACTGGAGATAGACGGGATTGAATATGATGGAGATGAGTATATTAAGTTTGATGTTTATATCAACGACGAAGATGAAATAGACAGTGGGCCTCAAAATGCTGAGTTCGCAGGGGCCTTCTCAAATGTGCCATTCAAAGTGAACAAAAAAGTGAAAACCAGCCTAAGTTTGGGAATAACCGAGCTTCTTGAAGACTTGGGAGCTGATGATGACGAAGGCCTGGTGGTGGCCTTGGTTCCGAGAACTGGGAAAGGGAAAGTCACCATTGGCAGTATCAAGATTAGGTTCTCTTCTTAATTAAACATTGGTCTAATCATCAATAATGCAAGTTATCAGCTTGTCTGAGTTTATCCTGTACGGCTTGTTTAGTGTGTGTTTCGTCCTGTTGTTTGTTTTTAATTATCGTTCGCTGGATCATATATATATGATCTTAGGCAGGCTGTTCCGTTGATGTGAAATAAGATCCCTGAATGTAAGCATCAACAAATAAGTCTCAATTTCAAATTCTGTGTTGCTTCTTGTTTTTCCCAGCATTTACATTACTGTTCCTTGTGTTACATGTTTTACATAAAGTTTAGTGACTAATCAACTATAGATCAGTCTATCACCACGGCTAGGAGAAACTGCATAATCTTAATTTCGAATATAAAAAGGAATGTAACCAATCATTTATGATTTATTAGAACTGCAACTATCAATCCTCAACGTTATCTGAATTAATTTATTGCAATACCATAAGTTGTAATAAATGGACGAGAGATGATTAGATTTTAATATTCGAATTTTCTAGTGTGTGCTCAAGGGCACATGCTAAGAATCCGTGCTATCTTAGTTGTCAAATTTTGATTGGTGGGGATTTAATTAATAATGATGAACCCCCTGCATTCACATAAATATCCACCAATAAAAATTTGACAACTCATCAAGCACGGATTCTTAGCATGTGCCCTTGGGCACACACTAGACAAACCCATACTAATCCCTCAATTACTTTCGTTTCTTTACACTTTTCTTTTTGGGACATCCCACTAATTGTTTACATTTCTAAAAATAGTTACATCCACTACTTTACTACACTTTTTCAATACTTTACACTATTATACTCACTACTTCACTTATTTTAACAATAAAATAAATATTATACCTAATATTTCATTTATTTTAACAATATTATACCAATTATCCTTGGTCTCCGTGCCCAAAGCAAATGTAAATGTAAATATTTGGCCCGAAGGGAGGGAGTACATAGCAAGAGAGAGAGAGAGAGTCTCGATACTTGAAATTAAGGTTACTTCCAGTTAACTGAATAGTACTACATATAACTGTAACATTAAATGTACATATATAAATGTGTGCGTGTTTAACTAGATCTTCTCCATTTAAATTTTCCATACAATGAATATAGGACCACAATTTCTATTAAATGCATGTTTGACAATCAAAAGAATTCTCCTATGAACTTTTTATGCATGGGCTCTTCTGGTAGCTACCTATGTTCAGCAACATTTTTAATGAAGTATGGGAACGCAGAGTAAAGCATCCCGGCTAGAACAAAAGTCTATGTATTGTAGTACCCGGAATTTAATTAGAGCCGTCGAGTTCTGATTTTTAACTTTTCTGGGATCACGAGTGATGGTCGTAGGGATTCTAGTGATAATCCGTAACAATAATCGTAACAATTATCAGAAGATGCATTAAGGACCATGCTATGCTCAACCAAGGCTAGCTCTTTTGGGAAGAAAGTCCGTAGGCCGAAGGGGACGAGAGGATTTGGGAGCCATCAACGAGATTTTAATCTGGTTACCAGGAGTGAAAGTGAAGTTTTAATATAAAGATTAGGAAGTGTCATTCTTATTAGTCGGGTTCAAATGATCAAATCTCTTGATTCAAATGATCAAATCTCTTGATTCAAATCTGGCTATCAAAATAAAAAGAGACCATATGGTCATTTTGAATCATCAGTGACGCATGCACCCAGTCACGACGCAGGCGGGAGTAGGTGCTGAGTGAGCTTCAACAACTATGAGTTTTGGCCACTATTGGCGAATCCCTTTCAACAATTATAGCACCCACGGATCGAGCAATGTAAGAGAGAGTGCCGCATGAGGGATTATCGTTGCTTCTAGATAACCGAATAATTACAAACAATTATGCGTGTGTGTGCTTAACTACTCTAGATTAGGCTTGTCAATGGATCGGATATCCGATCCGATCCGGTCCGATCCGAGCTTTAATAAGTGGATATGGATTGTATAAAATAGATACCGATCCGATAAAAATCCGATCCGATAAACATCCGATGTAAAATGGATCGGATATGGATTTTAGTTTATCCGATCCAATAATAACCCGATCCGACCATTTACAATTACTTTTATATAATTTTAATATAATATATAAGATAAATTTAACTACTTATAATCAAATTAATCTATTTCTCTGGGATATATTATTTTATTTCTCATTCTAGTATTTTCTTCATCTTTCATGTGCACTATTATTTCATTAGATTTTTATATTCTCTATACACCATTATTTCATTAGATTCAAACGAATGAATTTGTACAATATTCGAAGTTATTTGTTCATATTTATTTATTTAATAGTTAAATTATGTTAATAGTTATAATATATATACAAATCACATATACTTCAATTCAAATTTTATTATTAAATCTTGAATATTTTATTTTGAGAATTTTTTTGCTATTTTAAATTTTTTTTGGTTTAAATTTTTTTTTTTTTTTACTGTTTGTTATATCAATTTTTAATTTTTATTTAAATTTAAATGGATTCGGAGGTCCGATCCAATAATCCGAAATCCTAATGAATTGGATATGGATCATGCTGTTAATAATCCGACAACGATCCGATCCAAATCCGAACCGACAAATTTAAATGAATATGGATATGGATTTAGTCGAATCCGATCCAAACCCGACCCGTTGACAAGCCTACTCTAGATCTTTTCCATGTCTAAATCAAATCCCAGTTTGACAATTATAAGGTTTTATCGAAATTTTAATAATCTTTTCAGTACACATTACGAATCAACATTTCATGTGGAAAATATGGGAACGTAGAAATAGATTAGTCCACGACCTTTGAATCTGTTTTATTGAATTCCAATTTGATTTGCTTTACTATCTTGACATCTTGCAAGCCAAATTCCAAAACGTTAAAAATGTCAGATGACCAAATGGGCACGGGGGACCAACGCATTTTGAAGAGTTAACATGTTTTTGTATTTTTTAAGCAATCTACCAGTCAGCTCGATTTTTTGCGAGTGAGAAACACCTGCCAGTCAAACTTCAATTTTATTCCAAGTAGAATTTATTTACAGAATAATATTCTTAGGTTTGATCGAAACTTACATGAAGTTATGCTATTTTCTAGTATAATATTTTAATGATAGTTTTATAATAATTAAATATAATTCTTTATATTTATAAAAATAATCTTATTCTTATATTTTTTTTTATTATCGCAAAATTCTTGAGACAATCTTAGAAAAAGTTAGGAAAACAAGCCCATTTATTTATTTTTGGCCAAAATACCTTCCGTACTTTATATTATTGGTTTTAAGTTTTAACTAAATTTCATTTATTTTTAAAAATATTGACTCACATTATTTTTATTTTTATTTTGTCAGAAATAACTTTTTAATTAATGAATTGCATCAAAGTACAATATCCGTATAACCGGAGAAAGAGTTTCTTTCATTCAAGAAAGTTTACCATCTAACCGAAAAGCACGCAAGTTGCTTCCGGACGCTTAGACAGTATAACTTTAATGTCTGAAAAGAAAACCCACCAAATAAGGTCTCGTTAAAATCCCGCAAGAGTAAAACCCTATGGGACAAAAACTCGGGGGGGGGGGGGGGGGAAGAGTGCCCTACAAAAATACATCGTTAACATAGAGATTGGAAAATCCAAGATTCTTGTTGTTGATTCCTCTACAAAATCCAAGATTCTGCCTCCATCCATCTTCTTTTTATAGTTCTTCTCACCCAGGAAAGCTGAAAGATCACCAAAACAACCATAACAATAAAATTATGTCAATGAACCATATATCAAATATACTGTAAATATTTAATATATGCAGTATACTTAATAAAATTGAACAGTTTTATATATCTAACCAAAGGAATCCCCTTTGGTTAGGCATATAAAACGTCGAGTTTTCATAAAAATCTAAAAAATTCATCTAAAAAGACAAAATAACAGATTCGTCAACTTACGACAGATCACAAACACCAATAAATGCTCCAAAAACCAAAAATATGACACACCCTTTATAGGCACTAAAATCCATATAAAATGGTACAACATGTGGTTATCTTAAAATGTTTAAAACAACACAAAAGGTCATCATATATGACACCGGTTTAAAACAACACAAATGGTACAAAACTTAAAATGCTTATAAATGTCAAGTATTGATATGTCATTTAAACTCAAATTTAAGATTAATCAAAATAAAAATCATCAAAATCCTAAGCACAATC
The DNA here is from genome assembly GCA_037693485.1 of Kitagawia praeruptora. Taxonomy (NCBI): domain Eukaryota; kingdom Viridiplantae; phylum Streptophyta; class Magnoliopsida; order Apiales; family Apiaceae; genus Kitagawia; species Kitagawia praeruptora. The sequence continues at coordinate 87,606,696 of CM075350.1, forward strand.
AATAAATCACTAATTAATAGTTAGACTTAAAAACAACATCTATCAATTTAGTTAGACTATTTCTTTGGGCCTATTTTTAGGGCAACTATATATGTAATAGTTAGACTTAAAAACAACATCTATCAATTTAGTTAGAGTGTTCTTCATTTCTTTAGCATCTATCAACACTTTTCATCTAGATTTTCGTAGAACAATTTCAAGGGAGAATCTCCAAGCTAGTGACAAGCAAGGAGTGATCTTTGGAACTTTTGTACTCTTCTACTTTGGGGATTTATTTCTAAACCTTATTTCTCTTTTCTTTTATTATTATTTGTTTTTTTTAGAATTATGTTATCAATTGAACCCATGATGGCGATGAGGTCGATTATGGGCTAAATCGTTATCATGGGGTTTTGATGGATTTTTCTATGGATTCTAGTAATTAAGTGTTCTTATGCCTTGGTGTGTTATGGATTGAATTGATTGCCTAGTATGATTATGCTTATTCGTTATAGGTGAGTCGCGAACACCTGTAATTGTGTGTTTGATCCTGGTGAATGCGAAAGTGGATCTAGGGTTTAGAACAATTCATGCTAGCATAGGTTTTTGCATGTGAAGAACATGTATTAATTTGTGGTGTAATTCTAACCGTCTTGCATTGACTATGTGGTTTAATGGATGCTTGGTTTTTAACCGGTATGTGTTCAATTGCTATAGACATATAGGGACTACACATATTTGGTGACTACTTGACTTCTATCAATTGTGGATGATCAGTAGGATGGTATATGCACAACGAAAGTTGGTGTGTATCAGTTTAGTGCATCTAATCAGTAATCAACTCTATCACATACTGGGTTAAAGGGCATAAGATTCTAGATGAAGTGGTTAATGAAATTGAAATCCCATGTTTGTTTTTATAAAGTAAAAGTTAAGTTATTTTCTCGTAATTTCCATAGTTGGCAATTAATCATTAGTTAATTAAAACCAAATTTGTTATTGTCTTGGCAGTGAGTGTAAATCATAAGCTGGTGTATAAGTGAACAAAACGAACAATTTGAGTCTCTGTGGGAACGAATCCTATTTACCATATATTACTTGTTGACCACGTTCTCTTGCGTGAATAAGTGCGAACAAGTTTTTGGCGCCGCTACCGGGGACTCGGTTCATTGTTTGTTTAGTTTATGATCTTGTCATCAATTTGGATTAAATTCACTGACTCGGACGTTTTTCTCACTCATTTACTTTTGGGTTTCTCAGGTACTATCTTGAGCGTGTATGCGTACTCGATCTCAAGCTCGTGAAGAAAATCTGGAAGAAGAGGAACAAGAAGAAGTATTAGTGGAAGAAGTTGAAGAAGAGTTGGAAGTTACTGGAGAAATGGCAGATAACAAGGCGCTGAAGGAATACTCTCAGCCCAAGATTAATGATATTCAGTCGAGTATTGTGCGGCCGGCTATTGTGGCAAATAATTTTGAGATCAAGCCGAGCACGATCCAAATGGTCCAGAACTCAGTCCAGTTTGGGGGTTCACCTGTTGAGGATCCCAACATGCATATCAGAGATTTCATCGAGATCTGTGACACCTTCAAAACCAACGAAGTTTCTGAGGACGCTGTCAAGCTAAGGTTGTTCCCATTCTCTTTGAGAGACAAAGCAAAAAGCTGGTTGAATTCACTTCCAGCAGGTTCCATAAATACATGGGAAGATCTGGCACAAAATTTCTTGACTAAATTCTTTCCTATGGCAAAGACTGCTGCCATGAGGAATGCTCTTACACAATTTAGTCAGCATTCTGGTGAATCACTGTGTGAAGCTTGGGAAAGGTACAAGGAAATGCTTCGGAAATGTCCTCATCATGGGATGCCAAATTGGATGGTCATCAATAGTTTTTACAATGGGTTAAGTCATTCTCGAGCAATGCTTGATGCAGCATCTGGAGGAGCTCTGTGGGCCAAAAGCTATGAAGAGGCCTATGACTTGATTGAAATGATGGCTGCAAACGAGTATCAGAATCCGACACAGCGTATTCCACAAGGTAAGGTTGCAGGTGTACTTGAAATGGATGCTACAACAGCTATAGCAGCTCAGCGACAGGCTCTGACCATGAAAGTGGATTCATTGGCTAAGGTGGGGGTTCAACAAGTCGCCATGGTTTGTGAATTGTGTGCGGGGGCTCATGACACTAATCAATGTGCAATTTCTAGTGAGTCGGCACATTTTGTCAGCAATTATCAGAGGCCTTCACAACCTGCTCCTAATACATATCATCCCAACAATAGGAATCATCCTAACTTCAGCTGGAGCAACAATCAGAATGCTATGCAACAACCATCTCAGGGTCAGCAGTATGGTTCAAAGCAGTTCAACAATTCGGGTTATCAACAACCCTATGCCCAAAGGCCACCATACAATCCACCTGGATTTCATCAACAACAACCAGGGAGTCATGTGCAATCTAATGAGAAGTCAGAAATGGAAGAATTGCGGATGATGTACAAGAGTCAAGCAGCATCTCTGAAAACTCTTGAAAACCAAATGGGCCAACTGGCCAATGCTCTTTTGAACAGACCTCAAGGGCAATTACCTAGTGACACGGAAGCAAATCCGGGTAAAAAGGAGGTCAAGGAACAGATTCATGCTGTTACGTTACGTTCTGGAAAGGTTACAGACGATCTGGAAGTCAAAAAGCAGTTTAACGAAGAACTTGAAAACGCTGTGAACAGTGATTTGAGCGCGAGCACGCCCAAGGGGTCTGTCCGGTCTTCAAATTTTGCTCTTCCGGTCATTCAGAAGGCATCAGGTGAGGAAGAAAAGGAGAAGTCAGATGGGAAAACAGGTTCAGAAATTACGGAAGCTAGCAAGGAAGTTTATCCGCCTCCGCCATTCCCTAAAAGGCTTCAGAAACAGAAGTTTGATAAGCAATTTGCAAAGTTCTTGGAAGTGTTCAAAAAGTTGCACATAAATCTACCATTTGCTGAAGCACTTGAACAAATGCCAAGTTATGCCAAGTTCATGAAAGGCATACTTTCGAGAAAATTGAAACTCGAGGAGTTAGAGACCGTCGCTTTGACGGAGGAGTGCAGTGCTGTCTTGCAACAAAAGTTGCCACCTAAGCTGAAGGATTCGGGGAGTTTTACCATACCGTGCATCATTGGGAATTTGTCTTTTGACAAGTGTTTGTGTGATTTAGGGGCAAGCATCAACCTCATGCCCTATTTGGTTTTCTCGCAACTTGGTCTTTCGGAGCCTAATCCAACCAACATGTCACTCCAGTTAGCTGATCACTCAATTACCTACCCTCGAGGAATTGTAGAAGATGTTCTGGTAAAAGTGGACAAACTCATCTTTCCAGCGGATTTTGTCATACTTGATTTTGAAGAAGATAAGAAAATCCCTATCATTCTTGGGAGGCCATTCCTAGCTACCGGCCGAACTTTGATTGATGTGCAGAAAGGGGAGCTAACTATGCGGGTGCAAGATGATAAGGCCACCTTTAATGTGTTTGCTCCTACGAAGATTTCAGATGATCCAGAAGTGTGTTTTTCTGTGGAATCCCTTGCATTGTCTTTCCGAGAAGAAATAGGTGATGTACAATTGGATGCATTGCCTAATGTTACAAATTTTTCGAAAGGCCCTCACTCAGTTAAGATGCTCGAGGAATTTGATACTGATAAACCTTCCATACAAGATCTCTCAAATGTAAAGCTCGGAAAACTTCCACCACATTTGAGGTATGTCCTTTTGAATGATGAGTTAGTGATTTTTGAAGAGGGTTATGATAATGTGTTAAGAAGGTGGATAGTTGATGATGAGGTTGAAGAGTGTTCTGTTCAATCGGCTGAGAGGGATAAACACCTTAGAGGTGTGAGGAAGAAAAAGAAGGCAAAGAAGTTGAAGGGAGGAAAAATCAAGATTAAAAGTGAAAGAAAAGTTGTGTTGGGAGGAAGCAAACAAAATGTTAGCATTTATGTGAATGGTCTTTCTAATAAGGACGATCCTATTATCCTTTTGAAACCGCCATGAGTTGAGGACGTAACGTCAAGCTACGGACGTAAAAGAAGCGCTTCGTGGGAGGCAACCCACGCTTTGGTATTCCTATTTCTGTTTAGTTGGAAAAAAAATGCAAAGTGAAAAAAAAAAAAAACAGGGTCCAGAACGCGCAGCAGCGCCCCAGAACGCGCAAGAGCACACCACGTCTATCCACCACCAGACACACCACCCGAGGAGGGTGGAGATGCCGACGAGTAGGGGAGTATCTCTTGTACCCTTTAAATTTACCTTCAATGAGGACATTGCAAATTTTAAGTTTGGGGGTGATTTTAGGGTATCAAGAGTCATTGCATTGCATATAGTTGCATATTCATGCTAGTTCATGTTAGTATTTGTGCATTTAGCTTTGCCATGCCATTTAGATTGCATTTAGGATACCATGTCATATAGTTTATTTAGGAGCATAATATCATGTTGTTCATGCATTTCATATGTTTCCACTTGAGTGTCTGTTTCTGGCTTGATAGGTCGACATTAATTTGAGTGTGATGACAATGAATAGAGGGTTGATTTAAGTACTTATGAAATTGACTTGCGTGTGTCGGGGACACAATCTTTTCACGGTCTCACTATTTGCTCTTGGACTAGATCGAGTCATACCTTGTTTGGCTGTTGAGATTTAATCACTTATTTATATCTAGAATTTTCGTTATTCCCTCGATGGCGTAGGAGCACTTAAGTATAAGTTTGGGGGAAAACAGGGATTTCATGCTAAGTGTCGTGTCGTAGTGTAATAATGGCTAGGCATCAAATGGCTCGTAGTGTAATAATGGCTAGGCGTCAAATGGCTAGTAGCCGGCTCATATTTGATATGAGTAGTCTAGGGGGTGAGACAGTGCACCCATTAAAAAAAAAAGGCAAGAAAAAGAGTCAAAAGAAAAAAAAAAGAGAAAAAAAAAATGAGGGATTGTGAGAGTGTGTGTTTGCTAATTGGCTAGGGTGAGCTCTTTAGTACTTGCGCAAGTAAGTTCGAGGGGATTTTATGCCTAGTGACCTAAGACTTTTCCGGTCTAGGATCCACTAACCTAACGCTCGCTACAAGGGTGCTATTGTATAAGCCTTTAGGGGTCTCACCCATTGCACAGTCAAAAGCATGTGTGTTTTGTGTTTTTTGGTGTTTTATGTAGTAAAGCATGAATCCTTGTCTACCTTAAATGATGATGGCGGTGTCTTTGAGTCATGGAGTGTCTAAAGTCTATTCTGTTTATAAACATGTGATTGTCTTGGCAAAGAATTGGTTATGCCTTTGATCTAGTTTCGAGAGTATATCTAGTGAGAAATGCACACACCACGTTTCCGAGCATGTATTGTTAGTATACGGGGCTTAGTCGAGCTCTGTTTGGATTTGTTGCATTCGTTGAGGCGCTTGCTTGTTGAGTTGGTTTCGGATCATTTGTGTGGGATCATTGCATTAGGACATTTTTGCATTATCATGACATTTAATTTTTAGTTACATTCATTCATCATTTTAGGGTTGAGTTTGCATTGCTTGAGGGCAAGCAACAGTTTAAGTTTGGGGGTTTGATGAGTGGATTTTATATCCACTAATTGACTTCCGTTTGGACTTTAATCGTTTGCAAGTTCTCGAGTTTCGTGTCATTTTATATGTTTTTATGTTAATTGTGTGTAGGTTGTGGTGTTGAAGGCATTTCGGAGTTTAATCGAGTAAATGGTGGTTATTAAATCTGGACTGAAAGTAATTCCAAGTGGTAGAAGAAGTCTAGCAAATTCCAGGGTGGAGCAGGCTCAATAGCGCGTAGCCAGGCATCATGGCGCGAGTCCAAGTAGCGCAACAGCGCTGCGAAGCAATTTTTCCAGGGCTCAAGAGGCGCAGCTACGCTCTAGAGGGCGTTGTTGCGCGGGTTCAGGAGGCGCAACTGCGCTCGGTCAGGCGCAATGGCGCTATGGATGTGTGCGTTCCAGGAGAATACAAGCGCAATGGCGCTTCAGGAGGGGCTATTGCTCGAGTTGATTTTTCAGATTATATTCAGAATTTAAGTCGGGTCAAAACACTTTGGGCCTATTTTTAGGGCAACTATATATGTAATAGTTAGACTTAAAAACAACATCTATCAATTTAGTTAGAGTGTTCTTCATTTCTTTAGCATCTATCAACACTTTTCATCTAGATTTTCGTAGAACAATTTCAAGGGAGAATCTCCAAGCTAGTGACAAGCAAGGAGTGATCTTTGGAACTTTTGTACTCTTCTACTTTGGGGATTTATTTCTAAACCTTATTTCTCTTTTCTTTTATTATTATTTGTTTTTTTAGAATTATGTTATCAATTGAACCCATGATGGCGATGAGGTCGATTATGGGCTAAATCGTTATCATGGGGTTTTGATGGATTTTTCTATGGATTCTAGTAATTAAGTGTTCTTATGCCTTGGTGTGTTATGGATTGAATTGATTGCCTAGTATGATTATGCTTATTCGTTATAGGTGAGTCGCGAACACCTGTAATTGTGTGTTTGATCCTGGTGAATGCGAAAGTGGATCTAGGGTTTAGAACAATTCATGCTAGCATAGGTTTTTGCATGTGAAGAACATGTATTAATTTGTGGTGTAATTCTAACCGTCTTGCATTGACTATGTGGTTTAATGGATGCTTGGTTTTTAATCGGTATGTGTTCAATTGCTATAGACATATAGGGACTACACATATTTGGTGACTACTTGACTTCTATCAATTGTGGATGATCAGTAGGATGGTATATGCACAACGAAAGTTGGTGTGTATCAGTTTAGTGCATCTAATCAGTAATCAACTCTATCACATACTGGGTTAAAGGGCATAAGATTCTAGATGAAGTGGTTAATGAAATTGAAATCCCATGTTTGTTTTTATAAAGTAAAAGTTAAGTTATTTTCTCGTAATTTCCATAGTTGTCAATTAATCATTAGTTAATTAAAACCAAATTTGTTATTGTCTTGGCAGTGAGTGTAAATCATAAGCTGGTGTATAAGTGAACAAAACGAACAATTTGAGTCTCTGTGGGAACGAATCCTATTTACCATATATTACTTGTTGACCACGTTCTCTTGCGTGAATAAGTGCGAACAGTAACACATTGTAAGACCAGATATATCCACCAATTACTGAACCCCATTTTTTGTAATAGAGATTCCAAATAGTCCCACTCAATTCTGTCATAAGCTTTGCTCATGTCCAACTTAACAGCCATGTATCCCTCATTTCCTCTTCGTTTCCTTTTCAAGTAGTGCATCACCTCATAAGATATCATAATATTGTCCGAAATAAGTCTACCTGGCACAAAAGCACTTTGGTTTTCCGACACCACCTCTCTCAGAAAATCTTTCATACGATTTGCCATTACCTTCGTGATTACCTTCACCAATACATTGCAAAGAGAAATAGGTCTTAAGTCCCCCATCTCCGTCGGACTTTTCTTTTTCGGAATCAATACTACATTTGTTGCATTTAAATTGTGAGGCATCAGACCATCTTGAAAAAACTTTCTAACCAACTCAACTATATCCCTCCCAACAATCGACCAATGCTTTTGATAGAAAGCAGGTGTCATCCCATCTGGCCCGGGGGATTTATCCGGGTGCATCTGAAATAAAGCATGCTTCACTTCCTCGTCTGTAATTGGACTTAACAAGAACTCATTCTGATTATTAGAAATTTTCTGAGGAATGCAATGAATCACTTCTCCCCATTCTGACCTTGTAGCCCTGAACAAATTTTGATAGTAATCTGTGATGACCTCAGACAAACCAGAGTCCCATTTCCTCCACTCTCCATCCTTATCTTTCAGCTTATGTATTTTGTTTGTCCTCCTTCGTGTAGTAGCTGAATTGTGAAAAAAGCGACTGTTTTTATCACCTGCCTGCAACCAAAGCTGCTTAGACCGCTGCCTCCAAAAGATTTCCCGCTGTTCTAACAACATATGCAGCCTTCGCTTAGCCTCATCATATCTCTGAATGGCTTGTACATCTACTCTGCTTCGAAACCTTTTGAGCTCAGCTTTACAATCCTTAATACTCCCACTAAAATTGCTTGTTATCTCCTTTCCCCACATAGCTAACTTTTCACTGCATCTTTTGATTTTCTATTGAATATCCAATCCCTCACCATCCTGCCAACCTTCACGAACTAGCTGTGCACACATAGGATCTATAAGGCATGAATTTTCAAATCTAAACCCGCCATAAATCCTTCTTTCTTCGTTTTTCATTTGAACCAGAATAATTGGACTATGATCAGACGTAGAACCTTCTAAATTATACAACTTTGCCAAAGGGAACAATTCTAACCATGTCTCTGTCGTTACTGCCCGATTAAGCCGAACCTCCATCCATTCCGATTTACCCCTACTTTTCTCCCATGTGTACTGATGTCCCACAATATCCATGTCAATAAGACCCACCTCTAATAAAACTTCATTGAAACCTTCTATCAACCATCGTGGATATGGATCCCCCCTTTTTTGTCCTTCTGAGCTACCACATTATTAAAATCACCTATGATACTCCATGGTAAATTCGAATCTCTTGACAAGTTTCGTAGCAGATCCCACGTCTTCCTTCGTTGAGCTCTATCAGGTTCTCCATATAGTCCTGTTAGTCTCCACTCACCCAGCTCTTCCACCTTTACATCCACATCAATATGACGATGAGAATAACTAACTACCTTTGCTTGATCTTGTTCTCTCCAAAGCATCGCTAACCCCCCACTCATACCTTGAGGTTCGACTACAAACAAGCCCTCAAAACCCAGCTCACATCGAATATACTCCATCTTATCTTTCCTACTACGAGATTCACACAAGAAGATAAACATAGGTCTTTCTTGACGTACCAAGTCTGTAAGGAACCGAACATTCCAAGGGAGACCCAGCCCTTGGCAGTTCCAGCTCAACGAACTCATAATACTTGGCGGGTTCTACATCATACTTGGCGGGTCTGCGATGCAGAACCCGCCAGAAGCAAGTTTTTTTGGTTCGTGTCTGTAACATTTTGAGACTCAAGCATTACCTCATCTATTGGACTATAGATAATTCCTGGCCCATCTGTTATATGGTCTTCTGTACGACGTCTTTTTGGGTCCGAAACATTAAGCCCATCATTCTCTTTCTCCGTTTCTTTCTTTACCCGCTTCTCATTTGAAATATTATTTATCTCCTTAATTTTTGAAGTACTGCCAGCCTTATCCTTGATGTTTCCAACAAATCCGCTAACTGTTACCGTCCCTCCCGGGATCACATTTCCTAATTGACTGGGATTGTGTCCTCCAGCTGCGACAATCATGGTACCAGAATTCTCACCCTCCCTGTTAGCTGCCATCGGATTTTCAACCGGAGAATAGCCACCTTGCCTGAGCCACTTTGCCCCAATCAAATGACTACGCCTTTTTGGCTCTGCTCTCATCCAAACACCATACGGCTTCTCTATCATCTCTAAAGGAGTATCAAAGATACGTTCACAAAATTTTTCACTGTGCCCAATTAAACCACATATGAAACAAAAAGTAGGTACTCCCTCATATTTGAAATTCGCCCAGCACCATTGAGTTTCAGATTTTTTTAGTTTCATACGTCGCTTCAAAGGCTTGTCAATAGAAATTGATACCCTGACCCTGAGATAATCTCTCCAAACTTCCATAAAATTGTTAGGGTCTGACTCTACGAATACTCCAATATAGTTTCCGATATCTTTGACCACTCTCTGTGACATAAAACCAGGATCCATATTATGTATCTGAATCCATAAGTCTAGTTTATTAATCACTATTGCTCTCGTATTATCTCCTTCCTGTAGACTTTTAAACAGTAAATGAAATCTTCCAAACGTCCACGGACTCCCTTCAATCACACGTTTAATATCAACCTCATGATAAAACTGAAACAAATACCGATTTGGCTCAAGCTCTTTTACATATAATCCTCTTCCAGGTCTCCAAAGAGATGCCATCTTGTGCTGCATTGCTTGGAAATCTATGTGCGAATCTGTGAGAAATCGACCGACTAGACACCAACGTGTATCAATTTCTGATAAGTTCTCTGTCGAATCACCATACATTAGCCCCCCTTCTTCTTCATCCTCAATCTGTATTCTTGCAAAACTTTCCTCCATCTCTTCTGTTGGACTTTTCCTAGATGACATACCTCTTCCAAAAATTAACCACAGGACAGAATCAATAAAGAAATAGAACAGCTAAACACCAAACTAAACAACCATGTCAGATGACAAGACTCGAAAGGAATTTAATATATAAGGTTAAATGAACTTACCAGCCCTCCTATTTCATTTCTGTCTGTAGTTCAAGTTGTTGATTATCCTATGATGTTGAAGTTCCTCTGCTGGAATCGGTTGCTGTTGCTATTGTTAATCTGTAGTTTCTCTGCTATTGTTAATCTGTAGTTTCTCTATTGTTACAGGTCGTAATGTGTAATATAATGTTGTTGTACATTATGATTTATATCTCTTTTTCTATTTAGCATTAGCTATTCCTATCCTTTTAGATGTCTTATTAGAAAAAGTTAATAATATGATTTATATTTAAGAAAATATTCATTTGTTTCTTTTTTTTTAAAAAAAAAAGTTGAGTTATGATTTTTTTTTATAAAAATGTGCAAATACATTATTTAACATGTTTTTAAATAACATTAGAAATACCAGGTTGTTTATAAATTAATTTATGTTTTTAATAAAGTTTTGTTCTCATCATTTTTTGTAAAAAAAAACAGAACTTTGCAAATACATTATTTAATTATTTTAACTATTTGATTGGCACTAATTGTCTCGCTTTAGCTTTCCAGTTGAATTCTTTTACATATAAAAGAGTCCATCTTGTCTCCTTTCTTGTTACTACCTTTGCATTAGATGTTAATTATAATACAACATAATCTTAATATAATCTTGACCGTTAATTTAATTTAATATCATATTTATCCAATGGTGGTTATTTTTTTCACGGTAGTATATAGCCAACCAAATAATATAATATAATCTTTTATAATATAATAATAATAATAATATAATCTTAATATAATCTTGACAGTTTATTTAATTTAATATCATATCCATCCAGGTTACTCTTTTCGTGGTAGTATAAGTATAGCTTACCTAATAATATAATATAATGTGGTTATTCTTTTCGCGGTAGTGTAGCCAACCAAATATCCACCTTATACTTATTATATATAGGATATAAATTATACAATTATTAATTTATTTTATTAAATAGAATTCTCGTGATATGGTCAGAAAAAGTGAGGAATTAATTAGAGAAAATTAAAAAGGAAACATGTTCTAGGTGAAAAAGGTAACTGATTAATTTATAGTAATTATAATTTAATTACGTTATTTTACTAAATACAATTGCTCGTAATATTTTTAGAAAAGGAGATACTAATATTGTCCGTGATATTTATTTTAAAAGAAGGATTTTATATAGAAAATATAGAATAGATGATACATTTTAGCTGAAAAAGATAATCGGTTAATTATTAATATTATAATTTTATTAGTTTATTGTATTAAATAGAACCGCCTGTGATATAACCTCTGTTCTAAAAGTCGGCGATTAATCGGGATTAATCGCCGATTAATCGCCGTTCGGTAAGGAACCGAACTGATTTTACAAAAATCGGCTAAAAAATCGTTTTTTCAAAAAATCGGGATTAATCGGGATTAATCGGTCAAAAATCGGATTAATCGGTCAAAAATCGGTATTATTGATAAAAAATTGAAAAATATGTAGAAAAATTATAAAAATTCAAAAAGTAAAAAATTGAATAAATTTTAAGAAAACTATTATTCTCATATACGAAACTAATATTTTAAACGGTTAAATCATGAATTTTATCAATTTTTTCTCTCATATTGACCCCAATTCAAAAATTAGATCTTAAAATTTATATTTACTTTAATAATGTTATATATTTTAAATATATTTGTATAAATATATGATAATTATTCATGTATAATCAAAATAATAAAATAATTATGTATATTAATAATAATTATATTTAAAAATAATATTAAATTAGTTCCGATTAATGATCCGATTAATCATTCCGATTAATCCCCGATTACCCGATTAATCCCTGGACGGTGCCTCCACCGATTAAGTCCGATTCCCGCTTTTTACAACACTGGATATAACTAGAAAAAGAGAGATTTTAGTTAGAGAAAAGGTAACGTGTTTTGGTTGAAAAAGATAATTGATTAGTTAACAATAATTATAATATAGTTATGCTATTTTATTAAACAAAATTGCTCGTACTGTTTTTGAAAAATGAGAAATTTTAGTTATTTTACCTGAAATTTTAGTTATGTAAAAGATATTGTATTTTACCTGAAAAAGGAAACTATTTAGTTATTGAAAAATAGAAAAGGTAATAGATTTAACCTGAAAAAGGAAATTGATTAATAAAGAGAAATTTTAGTTAGATAATAAAAGATCTTGTATTTTACCTGAAAAAGGAAATTATTTAGTTATTGAAAAATAGAAAAGATTATATGTTTAACCTGAAAAAGGAAATTGATTAGTTAGTAGGATGGATTTTATCTGTAATTGAGTAAGGGTAAATATGTAAAATCAACAAGTACCGTACCGATCGACCGACCGACCAAACTTTTAATATTTCACCTTTTATATAGTACTAGCTTAAAACCCATGCGATGCACGGATTTCTTTTAATATTAAATGATATGTCTTACTAATTCGATTTACTTTTTTTAAAATATAAAATTTGGAGTTTTAAATTTTTAAATGAGATGATTTGATAATAATTATATAAATGTTATCCGTTATATTTCTATGAAAAACGGGATTTTAGTTAGAAAATATTGAAAAGATTATACATCTTAGTTCAAAAAGGTAATCGGTTAATTATAAGTACTTATAAAATTATAATTTAATTTTATTAAATAGAATGCCGTGATTTAACTGAAAAAAGTGAGGTGTTAGTTAGAGAAAATTAGAAAGGAAACATGTTTGAGGTGAAAAAGGTAATTGATTAGTTTATAGTAATTATAATTCAATTATGTTATTTTACTAAATAAAATTGCTCATAAAGTTTTAAGAAAAGGAAAAATTAGTGTTGCCTGTGATTTTAGTTAGAAAATATAGAAAGGATGATACATTTTAGCTGAAACTTAATCGGTTAATTATTACCATTATAATATTGTTATTTTATTTTATTAAATAGAACCGCTCGTGATATAATTGAAAAAGATAGATTTTAGTTAGAGAAAATATAAAATGTAATGTGAAAATTTAAAAAATGACTTGTTTTAGGTGAAAAGGTAATTGATTAGTTTATAGTAATTACAATTTAATTTATGTTATTTTACTAAATTAAATTGTTCGTAGTGTCTTTAGATAGTGAGAAATTAATGTTGTCCGTGATATTTCTAGAAAAAGGGAATTTGAATTATAAAATATGGGAAAGATGATACGTTTTGGCTGAAAAAGGTAATTGGTAATTATTCGTATTATAATATTATTATTTTATTAAATAGAACCAATCGTGATATATTTGGAAAAGAGATATTTTAGTTATAGAATAGAGAAAAGGTAACATGTTTTGGCTGAAAAAGGTAATTGATTAGTTAATAATAATTATAATAAAATTTTGTTATTTTATTAAACAAAATTGCTCGTAGTGTTTATAAGAAAGGAGAAATATTAGTTAGATACAATATAAAAGATATTGTTTTTTACTTGAAAAGGGAAATTAATTAGTTAGTGAAAAATAGAAAAGGTAATATGTTTAATCTGAAAAAGGAAATTATGTAATTAGTTAGTTGTTAAGTAAGGGTAAATAAGTAAAATCAACAGGTACCGACCAACCAAACTTTTAATGTTTCGGCTTTTATATAATACAGTTAAAACTCGATAAATGAATATTCGATAAACGAATAACCTCATCAAATGAATAATTTTTTCCGGTCCCGACATAATAGAGACAGTGTATTTTTGACCTCGATAAATGAATAATCTCGATTAATGAATAAAACTTTCCAGTCCCGAATGTATTCATTTATCGAGGTTTAACTGTAGTATAGATATTAATAATATTAATATTAATTGGGTGCAAGGGTAATTAGGTAAATTCAATAGGTACCAACCAACCAACCAACCTTTTAATGTTTCGGCTTTTATATAATAGTATAGACTAGCTTAAAACCCGTGCGATGCACGGATCTCTTTTAATATTATGTGTTTTTTTTGTTAATTTGAATTAATTTTTTTTAAATATGAATTTTAGAGGTTGAAATTTTAAAATAAGATGATTTGATAATAATTATATGAATGTTATCCGTGATATTTCTAGGAAAAGAGGGATTTTAGTTAGAAAATATTGAAAAGATGATAAATATTAGTTGAAAAAGGTAATCGGTTAATTATAAGTACTTATAAAATTTTTATTTAATTTTATTAAATAAAATGTCATGATTTAATTGGAAAAAGAGAGGTATTAGTTAGAAAAAAATAAAAAGGAAACATGCTTTAGGTGATTGATTAGTTTTATAGTTTATAGTAATTATAATTCAATTATGTTATTTTACTAAATAAAATTGCTCGTAATGTTTTAAGTAAAGGAAAAATTAATGTCGCCCCTGATATTTTAGAAAAAGAGGGTTTTTAGTTAGAAAATATTAAAACGATGATACATTTTAGTTGAAAAACTTAATCGGTTAATTATTAATATTATAACATTGTTATTTATTTTATTAAATAGAACCGCTCGTGATATAATTGAAAAAAGACAGATTTTAGTTAGAGAAAATATAAAAGGTATTGTGAAAATTAAAAAGATGACATGTTTTAGGTGAAAAAGGTAATTGATTAGTTTATAGTAATTATAATTTAATTTATGTTATTTTACTAAATTAAATTGCTCATATTGTCTTTAGGTAGTGAGAAATTAATGTTGCCCGTGATATTTCTACAAAAAAAAGAATTTTAATTATGAAATATGGAAAAGATGATACGTTTTAGCTGAAAAAGGTGATCGATTATTATTAGTATTATAATATTATTATTTATTTTATTAAATAGAACCACCCGTGATATAATTGGAAAAAGAGATATTTTAGTTACAGAATAGAGAAAATGTAACATGTTTTGGCTGAAAAAGAAAATTAATTAGTTAATAGTAATTATAATATAGTTATGTTATTTTATTAAACAAAATTGCTCATAGTGTTCATAAGAAAGGAGAAATTTTAGTTAGATAAAATATAAAAGATATTGTATTTTACCTGAAAAGATTCAACGGTTGAGATTATTTGGGCCGTACAATGACCAAACCAAAATTATGGATAAAATCCCTATTACGCTTATTATATATAAGGATATAAGGCTATGTTTGGGATTGTTGTTAAAAATTGCTGTGCTGTTAGAAAAAGTGCTGGTAAAAAAAGTGTTGTTGTAAAAAGCTGAAGACTGTTTCGTAATATTTTTGATATGTGCATGTTTTGATGTAAAAATATATTAAAAATAATGTTTTTGATGAGGTTTGATGTTGAAATCAGTTACTGCTTTCCGCAAAAGCTGAAAAACATCTTTTTTCAAAAGCATGGGGGGACCTACTTTCTCTAAAAGCAGCTTTTTGGTGAAAAACACTTTTCAGAAAAGCAACTTTTAAATTTTAGACTAAATTGCAATTTGCAACCCTTTGGTTCGGACCAAAGTCAGTTTGGTACTCATAGTTTGCATAATTGCAGTTTGCATCCCTAAGAATGTTTGGGCGCTACAAATTGCACCCCTTTCGTGTATTTTTACCAAAAACCCAGGGATAATTTGGTAAATTCAGAATACTTAATTATATTTTGATCCCTAAAGTATGAAATGTTGCATACATGAACCCTTGAAAAAAAAGTTTCGAATTTTCATAAATTTTTTCGAATTTTTCCTAAATTTTTTCGAAATTTTACTAAATGTTTTAGATTTTTTCAGTGCATCGTTTGGAAAAATTCGAAAAAAATTAGGGAAAATTCGAAAAAAAATAGGAAAAATTAGAAAAAATTTATGAAAATTCGAAACTTTTTGTTCAAGGGTTAATGTTGCAACATTTCATACTTTAGGGATCAAAATATAATTAAGCATTCTGAATTTACCAAAATATCAGGGGCAATTTGGTAAAAATGCACGAAAGGGATGCAATTTGCAGCGCCCAAACATTCTTAGGGATGCAAATTGCAATTTAGTCTAAATTTTACCAAACACCTTTTCAGCTATTTTTCAGAAATAAGCTGTTGTTGCTGTCTACAACAGCAATCCCAAACACACCCTTAATCAATACTCCATCTGTCCCTTAATATTTTTCCTGTTTTGACTGGACACGTTTGCCAACGCACACTTTTGATCGTTAATATCTTGAATTTTGTATTAGTATTAAATATAAAAATTTCACTGTATTAAAGTACTCATAAATATGAATCCAACAAGATCACTCATGACTATATTTGATCTTATAAATTAGACGTAAATTAGTAATTTGTTTCATGTTATGAACAGTTCCGACATATGAAACAAGAGTAGCATTAAGAGACGGAGGGAGTATAAATCATGGGACGAAAAGAGCATCACAATTTCAATGTCAATCATATGCAGTGTTCTAAAAATCGGCAAACTCGGCCGAGTACTCGGACCGATTTCTGAGCTGATTTTGCATTACTCGGATGGTAACTCGGTTTTGAGTCTAACTCCGGTCAATTCGGCATTACTCGGATCAACTCGGACCAACTCGGATCAAATTCGGTCAAACTCGGATTGTACATTAAAAAATTTATAAAAATGAAAAAAAAACATAAAAATTAAATCAACATAATAACCTAATTATTTAATCAAAAATCTTCCAAAATTGCCTTATTCATCTCACTATATAGTATATTTATAACCCATTTATGTACAAAATTGATAATTTTTATCTCTCTGAGTCTGAAACTCATCTTATTTTAAAGTTTAAATCATCGAGCATGAATTGGAATTAATATTTTTTTTGTTATTTATGGAAATATATATAGACAAAAATAGGCGTAATATGCATTATTTCAGTTAATTTTAGATTTACTATAATATGTGATTTATTCTATGATATATATTTATATTAATAATTTTAATTTATAAAATTAGTTTTTTAATACATCCGATTTTTGATCCGAGTACTCTCCGATTAATCCGAGTACTCGTGACTCGGTAGGTTCACCGAGTCGATCCGAGTCACGATTTTTAGAACACTGATCATATGTATTAGATATTATATGGATTTCCTAACTCCATTATTTGCTAATTCGATCAGGTGTTTGTTCTTATAGTAACCATCTTTACGTTCGTGATATCTGGAAATTTTCCGAATTCAGAAAAAATCAAATTCCCGACACTCTGCCGAAGTTACATAACGTTCGTATTTTCGGACCACCAACCAAATGCGTGTCACCTCAAGCACCAAAATTCTAAAACAAGACAAAAAGAATAGCTAGCAGCGCTGGCAGGAGCAGCCTTGCGACAATTGTGTTTTGTTCGGAAGGCTTGACCACACAGTGACACAAGCAGTGACAAACCGACCCACCTTCCTCGCTTTGAATTTTGTACATCCACTAACTATTACGGTACAAACTCGAAAATGAATATTTGATAAATGAATAAATTCATTAAATTAACAATTTTTTCTCATCCCAACATTAAAATAACAGAGACAGTGCAATTTTGACTTCGCTAAATGAATAATCTTGATTAACAAATAAAAATTTTCAATGATGTCGAGCGTATTCATTTATAGATTTTCAACTGTACTTTCATCTCGTTTACAAGGAAACCCAAGGATAGAATTTTTTATAAAAACAAACCCTTATACTAGCTATCCAGGGGCGGAGGTACACTGGAGGCTATGGTGGGCTACAGCCTAGGTAAAAAAAAAAATTTCAAAATTTTTATATTGCCCAGCCCCAAAATATTAGAGTTAGCCCAACCCAAAATTTTAAAGTTAGCCTAGCCCATTAAAGTGTTTTAGGGAATAGACAAGGCAAAGCAACAGCCGGCAAATTCCCAGAGTCCCACTCGCAATTCACAAAGCAAAACAGAGGGTTATACACAATAACACAAACAATTACGGGAGAATAAACACTGAAGGGCGATTGGGCGAAGACGACAGAAAAGGAGGCATGAAACAATTAATCTTCTTATTCTTTTATACTCTTCTGTTAGGTCCAAATGTGTTGTAGAGGGGGGGTGAATACAACTTTTCGAATATGAGAAGCAATAAATACGATGCAATAAATGAACACGCAGATTCAAGGAATATATTTCTTATATATAACTTGAAATGGTTGCTACAACATTCATTACAAAGTATAACAGAAGTTCAGAGAGAAGTGAATGATACTAAGCTCTGTGAATGCACTCTCTCTCTTTTTCTTGTGTTTTCCTCAACTATTGCTCTCTTCCCCAAAATAAAACATTACACAAGTACTTCTATTTATACTACATGTAATCTATGTCCTGTAGTCTTCAAAGACTAAGATATACGTGACCCAATGATGTCCACATAAATCTTGCCTTATCTTGAAAGCTTGGAAATCTGCCAATCAGAAGATGCCATGTGTCATGTTGAAGCTGCACTCTAAGTAGAACTTCTACTTGAGAATTTCTACTTAGCCATCTCGAATTTCTAAGTAGAACTTCTACTTGAGAATTTCTACTTAGCCATCTCGAATTTCTAAGTAGAACTTCTACTTGAGAATTTCTACTTAGCCATCTCGAATTTCTAAGTAGAACTTCTACTTAGAAATATTCTACTTGGTCATCCAGAACATTTAGTACTTAGAAAATATTCTGGTCTTCAACTTGAAACTTCAATGCACATCTTGAACTTGTGATATCTTCATGTCTTCTTTATTCTTCACCAAGCTCTTGAACATGGGTCTTTATTACTGACATAAACTTGCTATCAATGTCCTGACACTTGATGCACTGGTCTGGTTCATAAGTGGCTAGTCTTGATAGTGTTTCTGCTTCTTGAATAAATTACCATATTCACTTAGTAACGTGGCTTTCCAAAGTTTGCTTTCCTTCTTGTTCACTTGAAATCAATTGGTCTTGTTGATACTGATAGTTATGATCTTGATTCTCGATTTCTCAAATCACTGAGGCATGAACAACTTTGACTTGAACTTCTCTCAATGATTTCTTCTTGGCTTGATCATAGTTAACATGTTCAACTGTATCAATTACCTTGTCTTCATTTAGTGTTGATTCCTTGTGACTTCTTGTTCTTGATTGTCTTCTGGTTAAGTATCTTTTCCTTTAATTGAGTTACATTAGTTATAGTGTTACAAGTTTACACACTCTGCCTTTCAATCTCCCCCTATTTGATTGTCTAACAATGACATTCAAATTAATGAAGGATAACTCAACTAAACAATGAGACGAGAAAAGATAATTAACATTACAGTCTTGAATAATATACAATTGAAAAGTACTTGAAAACAATACAAAGAACTTAAACTAGAAACAGAATTCGAACCTCGAATTAAAGATCATTTGAATGATTCCTATCACCTGGATTATTTCATATCTTTTAGTCAAACTTATATCACCTTATTGGATTCACTCTAAGGTGAATTTTCCTCAAGTGAGTTAAAGCAACCGAAAGACATGAAGTTTTTCCAACTTCAAGTTCACACCACTCTGACCTTTAACCCTAATTCCGTTTCCTCTTTCTAGCTTCAGCAGCTTGGTCTTTCTCTTCTTTCTGCCTTTTGCTCTTCTCCTTCTGCTGCTTTTGTTTCTTATATACTGGATCATGAAGCTGCATCCACCCAGCATTCAACAAACTTACTGCTTCCATTTCTAGAGGATTCCTGGGTTCTGGGTAAGG
This sequence comes from Kitagawia praeruptora, assembly GCA_037693485.1. NCBI lineage: Eukaryota > Viridiplantae > Streptophyta > Magnoliopsida > Apiales > Apiaceae > Kitagawia > Kitagawia praeruptora. The sequence continues at coordinate 87,626,589 of CM075350.1, forward strand.
ATGTTTGAAAAGCCTTCTGAGTTAGTCCACCTCCTGAGTAGTCCTGATCTTTGGAATGTCCTCAAATTTCTTCATTATAAGCTGAGGTTTCCAATGAGCTTTATCAGCTTTAAACTGACAATAGATCATTTTGGGATAGCCCTTGACACGGTTAGTATTGTGGACACTAGCCGCATCTTGCTCCATTCGCTTCTTTTCCACTACTACATCAGACAGGTAACTCACGAGTCTCTGCTTTTCTTTCACATACTTAACTTCCACATCTTCCCATTTGAACACATATAACACTCTATCCAGAAATGAAGCATCTTGAGTTTGTAGCAGCCAACTTTTACTCATATGCAAGATTGTTCTATTCTGGTCTGCATCTATGAATACTAAGGCATCAGCTGTATTATCAGCATAAGAGTGTATCCAGTATACACTATCTCTTCCTGGAACGCCAATTGACTCCCTTATCTCTCCTTGTTCCAGTGCTCCAGAAGGAAGAGTCAGAGCTTCATCTACATTCTTCATTGCTTGAAGAATATTCCAATTCTTCTCTATCAGCTCCGGCTCAATCTTCACGTTATCAAGAGGGTTTGGAGCAATGATATCACACTTCCACACCTCATTGCTCTTCTTGAGTATGACACTTTCAATGAGCTTCACTGATTTATCTTTAAGCTCAGAAGCGAATCCCTTACCCATCATTTGTCTACAGACGGCTTTAAGAGATTCCACTGAAAGTTCCATTAAATCTTTTTCCTCCAAGCTAACCCTCTTCATTTTCTTGTCAACCACCATCCGGACAACATTAGGATATGCTGAGAATTCTGGACCCTTGTCCTCTGCTAGCTGCATTAACTGATCCCTATACAGAATGCTTAGTTTCTCAGAATGAGAGTATTGAATTTTTGTTGCTAGCAAGAACAACTCTGACGCAGATCTTCTCGATATGAATTGGTCATCCACATATAGGAAAGACATTGGGACACCTTCTACCAAAGACAAAATAACCTGCCACTCCTTAAGCGTTGCATTGTATCCAACCCTGACTTTAGAAATTAATCTTTTTAATGCACTTATGTAGTTCATAGTCAGTGGATTCTGCAAATTTAGGTTGTAGAACAGATCATCTGCCTCCTTGTTATGAACTCCTTTTGCACAGGGTCCCATAAATATCTTCCTTGCTTCATCCCACTTCTGCCCTATCCTTCTATTATCCAGATCAACTTGAGGATCAGCTAGCCTTGCAAGCTCATAATCGTACTGCTTCCCTTGTAGCTCCACTTTCTTTTCTATAAAAGCAGCACGTTCTTGCATCATCTTCATTTTAGCAAACTCAGCTTGTTCCAAGGCTAACTGTTGAGACTTAAGGGTTTCCTCATCAATAGGAACTTCTCAGGCATTCCGAAAGACATCCCAGCACCTCCACCTTGTTCCTTCAAAGATCTTTTTATTACATGTGCTAAAAATACGTCTTCCATATCAGAATCTGAATCAAGTACCTCCTGTACTTTTTCTTGATGACTCAGGTCAACGAATGGTTCATCTTGCTCAACCATTATTGCCTTACCTTTTCTTTGCCTCTGAGCCTCTTCATCAGTAATCGGCTCAATTTCCTTTTCTTTGACAAGATCAGCTTGTTCTTGAATTTCTTCGATTTGAACTCCCTGCTGTCTCGTCTCCTTTCCACTCTCCCCCTTAGGTGAGTTATCCTGAACTCCACCTTGGTCTCCAGATCCACCAGCTGCATAAGAATCTTCAAAACCAGAACCATAGGCTCCTGCTCCACTAGCACCACCTGTACCAGCATCGGGGGGAGGTTGTTGCGGCTCGAAACACTCCGGGGGCACAAAACTTCTGATTGCGAACATCACTCTACTGATCTCCACAGCCAGAGTATCCATTGTAATCTCCATTGCTCCCATCCTTTCATTCAGAGTGTTTCCCAAGACACCACCAGCATGGCCCAAGTCATTTACCTTGTTTGTCAAAACATTAAAAGCTGTAGCTTGACTTGCCATTCGTGCTGCGTAGTCATCAAGAGCCCTTTGATTGTTTCCAATGTTCATCCCTAACTGCCCCATTGTCTGCCCAAACTGCTTCATTTGATTTTCCATAGAAGTCATACGTGTATCAAGATTTTCAATATTAAGGGACGGTGTTTGGTTTAGGTGACCTCGCTCTAATACTCGTTCTGTTAGTATTTGGCGCTCGGTTTCGGGCCTTAAAAATGAAGGTCCCTCTCTCCCTAACCTCTCACACACATTCCCTGTCTCACGCTCGTGTATGTCTTCAATAATTGATCCAAAATATGAAGCAGTACCTGCAGAAACTGGATAAGCAATATAATTTGCAGTTATGGGATCAATTGCTGTTGGTTCCTGAGTTGGAATCTCAGGCTGAGAGGCTACAAAGTGTTCTTGTACAACATCAGAACCGATCCTCTTTGCAGCATCAGTACGTACCGGTGAAGGTACGGCTGAAGCTTTTAAAGCTTCATGTCCTTTTGAAGCAACAGTATCTTCAAGAGGTACATAATCATCATCAAAATCCCTATGTGCAGATTGTTCAAGGGGAGAACCACTCTCGTGAGGTGGAGTGGTTGCGTGTGACACACTAGGGTTTGACTGAGGTTTAGAAGTAGCAGCATGAGAAAATTTGGCTTTCTTTCGAGTAAGAGGCTGCTCTTCGGGGTCTCTCTCCTCATCATATCCTACATTTTCATGTGCTGGCTGTTTGGATTCCGGTGACAGGGGTGGCAGAGAATTAGAAATATAGCTCTCACCCTGGGATAGATCCTGCGGGCTAGCAGTCTCTTGGGTCTGGGAATCAGAAACATAGGAAGAGGAATGAGTAGTATGCAGAGAGAGATTACCTGATTCATTACCTTGTTCGTCACCGCTTTGCTCATCAGGAATCTCTTCAAATGCCTCAGCATGAGCAGACCGATTCTGAGCATATGATGAAACTTGCGATGATTCCACCAAGGTGGTAACTCCTGCATCATATATAAGCCACTGTTGAATGTTTTCAGGAATAGACATTGGTTTACCTTGATGTTTGTCCAGATTATCAATTGTTGAAAGTGACTTAGTGCCCATCCCTAGTGGTGCAGATGTTGGACTTCTGGCAAAACTCTGTCTAACTGCAAGAGCATCCTTCGGTATTAAATCATTAATCAGCATCTGTAGGAACCGAGGAAACCAGCAGACAACATCTGTTGTGTTAAGGTCTCTGCTTGCAGGAGATCCCATTACACCCACTATCTCAGAGAGAACTATGCGTCCATAATTTATATCCAGTTCTCTTGCTAGGGCAATTCCAAAGGTTTGCATGGGAATGGAAATTTGATGGAAATCGCTTTCTCGTGCCCGAAAACATCTTGTGATAGCCTCGAAAAAGTAATTCCATTCCACATGAAAGAATTGTTTTTGGATGTTTCCAGTGATCCGGCCAGACGGAGGATAACATCCTATTTCTTCAAAGAAACTGAGGCGTTCTGCAGCTGTAGGTTCTGGATCATAAGCATCTTTTATCGGGAATCCCAGAACCCTGTTGACAATTTCTTCATTGACCTCATATTCCTGACCCGCTAAGGTAAACCTGAAACCATAGGGGGTTGATTTGCTCCCAAAAGAAACCGCACTAGTCCATAATTGCTGTAAAGCATCATGTACTAGTGTAGGTTTAGCAGTAAAAGCATCGCTAGATTTGGAATACAAATTGAGAAATCGTATCCAAGACTTAAAGCGCGGGAGTTGATCACCAATTTCCGTAGAAATATTATAAAAATTGTTTTTAGCAAGTGAAAATTGGTGAGCCATTTTAATTAAAATGTTTTTCCTTAACAAAATGTGAATTTTAATTTTAATTTTCGAAAAACAATTAATTAAAGAAGTATCAGTTATAGCCCTTTTAATTTCTTTTTGTGAATACCAAAAATCACTTCAAGAAATCAAACTACGGGATATAAACAAGTAATCAACAAATTCACAGTTTTATCCCTTTCAATTTATCGAGAATACCAAAAGCAATCTGAGAAATTAAACTATGGGGTAAATAGTGATACTATTACAGGCGAATACCAGTGAAATCGTGAGTGAGACAATCAATTACAAGCCAATTACTAAAGCTTGATATGAATATTCGTGTGTGTATGTGCGTGTGTATAGATGGATAAGAATAATGATGAACAGATAATGGCTGTCAAAAATCGGGCAGTAATTCGTGGTCTGTATGAGTTTAGTCACAAAAATCACGAATTCGTGGTCTGTAAGTCGAAATCGCCTGTATGTATATGGAGGCTGTTGTAAAACTTAATTAGGTAAAAGTGAATGAATTGATCGAGTTAGAGATGTATATATAGGCATGATTGTGAAATGACAAAAGTGTCCCTGTTAAAAAGAATGAAAATACTAAGTACATACAGGGAGAACCTAAGTCGAAGTCTATCTCGAAATTTTAAGTCGAAGTCTATCTCGAAATGTTATCAAGTCGAACTTCGAGATAAATTTCGAGATAGATTAACTCGAACACTTGAACCATTTAATCATTAAAGACCATTTAAACAGCAAAAACCACCAACAGTACTAGGGAAACCTATCTCGAAATTCAAGTAGAAATTCGAGATAAGTTTCGAGTTAGGAGTTAACTCGAAAAAAATCCCCTTGGACCAACTGAGAACTCTATCTCGAACATCAAGTCGAAATTCGAGTTGAGTTTCGAGATAGAGACTAACTCGAAGTTATTCTCTTGGACTTAATCTTTTCAAAAATATCCCCTGTAAGATAGACTTTATCTTGAATATTTTGAATAAAAAATAGGCACACTGGTAACTCGAATTCGAACCCTAAGTCGAATTTCGAGATGAATTTCGAGATAGAGGCTAACTCGAAATTCTTCCCAGACTTAGAATTTTCAAAACTTCACTCTGGAAGCTCAAATCGAAATTCAACTAGAATTTCAAGATGAGTTTCGAGATAGTGACTAACTCGAAATTTTGAAGATACTTAGAATAATTTGACAATTTTTCTTTGAAAAACTCAACACTTAATATTGCCAAATTAATATAAATATCAATTCAAGGATTTTAATATATGACATAATTAAAACATTCCTTGATAATTCTAAGGCCTCTAATTACATGAAAAACACAGGTAAATTCATCTAAATATCATGCAAAATTTAGAATATTATGAATTTAACTCCCCCTATGATTATGCAATCTAACAATCATAAATTCAAAGATTTGTGCTATAAAAGACACTTAAAACACAATGAATTCATGTAAAATGACACTATATGCAACCTATAATAATCATTAATTAGGCATTTTAAAGTCTAAGCACATAATGATTAAGTAGCTTGCATATACACACATAAACATGGATTTTACAGATGGAAGGCTTTACTAACTTGTGTTAAGCATTCCCAATTCACCAACCAACCTATTGAATGTTACTTCATCAAGAGGTTTGGTGAATATATCTGCAATTTGTTGCATTGTGGGCACGAAATGTAGCTCCACAGTCCCCTCCTCGACATGTTCTCTTATGAAGTGATACCTGATGTCAATGTGCTTGGTTCTTGAGTGATCTACAGGATTGTTGGTTATGGCAATGGCACTTGTGTTGTCACACATAATTGGAATTTTCTTGTGCTCCATGCCATAATCCTTCAATTGGTTCCTCATCCACAGTATTTGAGCTACACAGCTTCCAGCAGCAATGTACTCAGCTTCAGCAGTAGAAGTAGATACTGTATGTTGCTTTTTACTTTGCCAGGACACCAATCTTCTGCCAAGAAATTGACAAGCACCAGATGTGCTTTTCCTATCAATCCTGCAACCTGCATAGTCTGAATCCGTATAGCCAATTAGATTAAAACCTGTATCTCTTGGGTACCAAATCCCTAGATTTGGTGTGCCCTTGAGATACCTAAAAATTCTTTTGACGGCTATGAGATGTGATTCTCTAGGATCCGCTTGGAATCTTGCACATAAACAAGTCGCGAACATTATATCGGGTCTACTTGCAGTTAAATAGAGGAGTGAGCCAATCATACCTCGATAGCTTGTGATGTCAACTGATTTACCTGATTTGTCTTCATCAAGCTTCGTGGCTGTTGCCATGGGAGTCTTAGCTGCTGATGCATCTTCCAGATTGTACTTCTTGAGTAAATCTTTGACATACTTGGATTGACAAATAAAGATACCATCTTTTCTCTGACTGATTTGTAATCCAAGGAAGAAGGACAGCTCTCCCATCATGCTCATCTCATATTTTTCTTGCATTAGCTTAGCAAATTTCTCGCACAAGCGCTCATTAGATGACCCAAAAATAATATCGTCCACATAGACTTGAACAAGTATTAAATCATTCTTCACATTCTTATAGAACAATGTTTTGTCAATTACTCCCCTAGTAAAACCACTTTCAATTAAGAATACGGATAGGGTTTCATACCAACATCTTGGGGATTGCCTGAGGCCATAGACAGATTTGAAGAGAAGATACACAAAATCTACAAGTTCTGGATCAATGAAGCCAGGCGGCTGTTCCAGATACACCTCTTCTTCTAACTCTCCATTCAGGAAGGCACTTTTCACATCCATCTGAAAAACCTTGAAGTACTTATGTGCTGCAAATGCCAAGAACATCCTGACTGCCTCAAGTCTTGCAACCGGTGCATAGGTCTCATCATAATCAATTCCTTCTCGCTGAGAATAACCTTTTGCAACCAAACGAGCCTTGTTTCGTGTTACAAGTCCGTTTTCATCCATTTTAATTCTGAATACCCACCTAGCTCCAATTACTGATTTGTTCTTTGGTCGGGGTACCAGTTTCCAAACTTTCTGCCTTTCAAACTGATTGAGTTCCTCTTGCATTGCAATCACCCAATCAGCATCACCAAGAGCTTCTTCTATTTCTTTAGGTTCAAGCTTGGATAAGAACCCAGAATATAAGCAAATATTAGCCAGGTCAGCTCTTGCAGTTCTTCTAGTAGACACACCAGCATCTGGATCACCAATAATTAATTCAAACGGATGGTCTCTATTCCATACCCGTTCTCTTGGAAATTGCCTTGATGATTCAGCGTGACTTTCTGAGTTGTGGTGCTGACTACTTTGATTACTTTCACTAACTCCCCCTGAGTTAGTGCCAGCTCCTACAGAACTAGAGTCAACTCGACTCGAGCCTTGAACAGTAGTCCTTGAGCTGCTATTTACTCCCCCTGAGTTGTTGCCGGTTCGTACTGAAGAAGTCTCTCCTGATCTTGTAGGATTAGCTTGTTCACTAGACTCAGGTTCTTCACGTACACTTGGAACATTTAAAGGGACAACCAACTCAGGTTCATCTTCAAGTTCTTCTAAGTCCAGATTCTGAAATTTTAGGGACTTAGGTTCACTAGAATCTCTTGAAATTGATGGGAGTTTGGTATCGTCGAATCTGACGTTGTAGCTTTCAGTCACTTTTCGATCATTTACTAAGAACACCCTATAAGCTGCCACCACATCTGTGGAATAACCAACAAAGATTCCTTCACGAGCTTTTGCTGCAAACTTGCCTAGATTTTCATCATCTATAAGTACATAGCATTTTGCTCCAAAGACATGAAAGTATTTGATTGTTGGTCTCCTGCCGTTCATTAGCTCACATGGTGTCTTTTCTTTATCTTTTATGATCAAGGATCGATTTTGAGTGTAACACACGGTACTCACTGCTTCTGCCCAGAAATACAGAGGAAGTTTCGAATCATACAACAAAGTTCTTGCTGCTTCAACCAATGTTCTATTCTTCCTTTCAACTACTCCATTTTGTTGTGGAGTTCTCGGGGCTGAATACTGACGACGTATTCCCTTAGATACACAAAAGTCATTTAGCACTGCGTTTTTGAATTCAGTGCCATTGTCTGATCTAATCGGCTTCACAGTAAGTGTTGAAACATTCTCAATTTGAGTGATGTGATCAATGATTAGGAAAGGTACTTCATCTTTCGTCATTGCGAACAATACCCATGTATACTTGGAGAAGTCATCCACGATTACCAATGCATATCTTTTCCTAGACAAAGATAGGACATTCACTGGGCCAAACAAATCCATATGAAGAAGTTGCAGAGGCTCAGTAAAACTAGAAATTTCTTTGCTTTTATGCGATGCTCGCTTCGACTTTCCCATTTCACAAGCTTCACAGAGTCCTTTCGGAGCGAACTCCATTTGAGGTAGATCTCTCACCAATTCTCGCCTCGCGAGAGCATTCATCGTTTTGAAGTTTAAGTGAGATAGCTTTTTTTTTTTGCCATAACCAGCTTTCATCATCCGAGGCTTTGCTGTAGAAACAGGTGACCTCATTCTGATTTGCTGAATCCATGTCTGCAACAGAAAGATCTGCCTTTCGAACTCCTCTCAAAGCCAGTGAGCCTTCCTTGATGTGAGTGATTGATACACCTTTCTTGTTGAAGATAATTTCGTAACCTTTGTCACAGAATTGACTGATACTCAACAAATTGTGCTTTAATCCCTCAACATAGGAAATATCTTCAATGATGACATTGCCAGTTTTCAGTTTGCCATATCCCTTTGTCACACCTATGCTGTCATCTCCAAAGGTAACATAAGGGCCAGCTTTCATAACCAACTCTGTAAGCAGGGACTTGTTTCCAGTCATATGCCTCGATGCTCCACTGTCTAGCACCCATATAACTTTATTTCTATTCTGCTTAATGCCCTGCAATGACAGATTGATTAGACGTTCTTCGGAACCCAACTTTGATTGGGCCCGGCTTTTCTATAAGATCGAGAATCAACAGATTTAACAACATGAGATGCACTTTTCGTAACATTACTAGAGCTTTCGACTCTCTCCTTTCCTTTCTCAGACTTGACAGATATGTCAGTCTTAGGAGAGGGTTTGTCACTCCTAACTTTAGGAGGACTGACAGTCTTGGCTCTCATATGCTTCTTTTTGATGTTTGAACTAGCAGCAGTATTTGAGCATGACTGGCTAGATGCATTCATTAAATTCACAAAAGTTTGCATGATGTTAAAAGTGCATGGCATACAATTAGGTTGACCACATTGTGCATGATTCTGATGCAGATTATTCAATGTATGTGTGGTAGGCATGGCATGTGTAGCAGGAACATTTATGTTAGCTTTACATGCATAAGAAAGATGTTCAGTAGATTTGCAGTGATAACATGCTTTCTTTATCCGTTCAGCCTTAACCTCTTTTATGCCTTTCTTCCCTTGTTGTTTAATAGCCTTAGCTCCTAATCCTGGTTGTGCTTCCTGGCGATCTTCCATCTCAATCTCATATCTAGCTATCAATCCAGTCTCTTCTTGGGTGTAGTAGTCATCATCACTATTAGATGTGCACTCGTCATCATTATCAACTTGATGTGGTGCAAGTGATGATTTAGGCTTTGCTGCAACCATTGCCTTCTTAGACTCTTCCTCATCAGCAACTAATCCTGATGCAGTTTCTTTTCCCTTTGAATCATTTTCCCATGCTTGATCTTGAAGCGTTTCCAGCTCATAGGTCTTTAATATTCCATAATATTCTTCCAGAGAAATTGTATGCAAATCTCTGGTTTCTCTGATTGCGTAGACCCTATGTTCAATGCTCTTTGGCTGGTTCCTCAGATACCTCGTATTGTTCTCAACCATGGGGAGAGTTACACCTCTCAGATTCAAATCCAATACCAACTGACTGAATCGTAGATAGACTTCCGTTATGCATTCTCCTTTTCGTATTCTAAAGATGTCATACTCCATCTTGAGTATGAGTGTCTTGTTACTTCTAACCTCTGCAGATCCTTCCATGACAACTTCTATCTTGTCCCAAATCTTCTTCGTTGTAGTCAGACCTTTGACTATGTTGAACATTTCATGATCAAGAGATTCCATCAAGGTTTGTCGTACGGCAGTATCACAAGCTATTTGTTCCTTGTCAGCATCCGAAAAGTCTGCTGCCTTTTTGGGCTCAGACCGAGGTCCTATAACCACCCCTCCTTCCGTATGTGCAGGAATAACCACCATTGGAACAAATTTACCCTTGTCAAGGACTTCCAGATATTCAGGGTTAACAGTCTCTAAATAGAGTCTCATTCTGAAAACCCATTCTTCATAGTGATCTCGGTTGAACATTGGGATCTTGAATGTATTTTTAGGAGCCATTTAAATTCTGGTCACTAAAAAGTTTCTAAGTACCCAAGACTAGGCTATGTAGAATATATATGTAGAACTTCTGCCTAAGTCGAAATTTCTCTAAGTAGAAATTTTGCTCAAGTCGAACTTCACCAAGTAGAAATTGTCCAAGTCGAAATTCTATGTAGAAAATCTCAAGTAGAAATTCTATGTAGAACTTTTGTCCTTAGAATAAATTTTCTGCAGATTACTTTAATATTGAATAAACAATATTATCTCTTTAACACCTTTTTGACTTTGATGCTTTACTCACCTAACCCACCTAACCCACGTGCTAGGTACTGAGTATGTCTTGTTACACTTTCGGCCGTGAATAATGCAAATCAAAAGTCCAAAAACACTTTTTTATTCTTTTACTATTTATCTGTTTGAAAAGGAGATCAAAAAGTTGTTGGGTTGGCTTCTTTAATAAGAACAGATGATGAACACTCAAGAACACCAAATATCAATGAACCCAGATTAATTCACAAAAATTAATTAAAATACCCCAAGCAAAATAATCACACCTGGAGTATTTAAATAATTTTTCAGATGAGTTTTCACTACCAACGAATTAAAGCACACTTTTCGAGAAAATGAAAAGTAGATCTAGAAAATGAAAACTCACGATTTCTTCTACCAAACACAAGGATCTATGTTTTGTATATTAAACATCCGCTCTGATACCAATTGTTAGGTCCAAATGTGTTGTAGAGGGGGGGTGAATACAACTTTTCGAATATGAGAAGCAATAAATACGATGCAATAAATGAACACGCAGATTCAAGGAATATATTTCTTATATATAACTTGAAATGGTTGCTACAACATTCATTACAAAGTATAACAGAAGTTCAGAGAGAAGTGAATGATACTAAGCTCTGTGAATGCACTCTCTCTCTTTTTCTTGTGTTTTCCTCAACTATTGCTCTCTTCCCCAAAATAAAACATTACACAAGTACTTCTATTTATACTACATGTAATCTATGTCCTGTAGTCTTCAAAGACTAAGATATACGTGGCCCAATGATGTCCACATAAATCTTGCCTTATCTTGAAAGCTTGGAAATCTGCCAATCAGAAGATGCCATGTGTCATGTTGAAGCTGCACTCTAAGTAGAACTTCTACTTGAGAATTTCTACTTAGCCATCTCGAATTTCTAAGTAGAACTTCTACTTGAGAATTTCTACTTAGCCATCTCGAATTTCTAAGTAGAACTTCTACTTGAGAATTTCTACTTAGCCATCTCGAATTTCTAAGTAGAACTTCTACTTAGAAATATTCTACTTGGTCATCCAGAACATTTAGTACTTAGAAAATATTCTGGTCTTCAACTTGAAACTTCAATGCACATCTTGAACTTGTGATATCTTCATGTCTTCTTTATTCTTCACCAAGCTCTTGAACATGGGTCTTTATCACTGACATAAACTTGCTATCAATGTCCTGACACTTGATGCACTGGTCTGGTTCATAAGTGACTAGTCTTGATAGTGTTTCTGCTTCTTGAATAAATTACCATATTCACTTAGTAACGTGGCTTTCCAAAGTTTGCTTTCCTTCTTGTTCACTTGAAATCAATTGGTCTTGTTGATACTGATAGTTATGATCTTGATTCTCGATTTCTCAAATCACTGAGGCATGAACAACTTTGACTTGAACTTCTCTCAATGATTTCTTCTTGGCTTGATCATAGTTAACATGTTCAACTGTATCAATTACCTTGTCTTCATTTAGTGTTGATTCCTTGTGACTTCTTGTTCTTGATTGTCTTCTGGTTAAGTATCTTTTCCTTTAATTGAGTTACATTAGTTATAGTGTTACAAGTTTACACACTCTGCCTTTCATCTTCTCAATTAGGTTTTATTGTGAATATTCTTGTTTAATCTCCTCTTTTTTCTTACAGGTTTACAGTGAACATATAATGGAAAATCAAGGGAAAAAAAGGGGGAAAACATTGTTGTCATTTTTACAAAAGCGCAACATGAAATCACTACTTGTTACATTGAGAGAAGAAGGATTCGATCATCTCCTTATATATGTGCAATCCATTTGCACGCAACATGGAATTGAAGTTCCAGATATGAATGCTTTGTACAAAAGCGCAAAAGGACGTTCATGCCAGCAAAAAGACTTGATGACAATCTGCCAGCACTACCATTTTGATATCTTTAATTCAGCAATAGATTTTCAGCAAGAAGAGTTGCATTCCAGGTTTAGTGATAGAGCAGTAGAACTCCTTACACTCAGCTCTGCTTTAGACCCTAAGGACAACTTTAGGTCATTTAAAGCTGATGACATTTACAAGCTTGCAGAAAAGTTTTATCCAGGTGACTTTAGTGCACAAGAACTGCATTATCTAAGAAGTCAACTCGAGCATTACAAACTTGATGTGATTCATCATATGAGCTTTCAAAATATGACTACCATCAATGAATTGTGTTGCGGATTAGTTGAAACAAACAAGGTGCAGCATTATAATTTGATTGATCGATTGATCCGGCTTGTTTTGACATTACCGGTTTCTACAGCCACTGCCGAACGGTCTTTCTCGGCTATGAAACTTATTAAAACTGCTCTACGCAATAAAATGGAGGAGGAGTTCTTGGCAGATTCTATGATGATTCACATTGAACGAGAACTTGTTGAAGATATAGAAACAGATTCAATAACAGATGAGTTTTATTCTATGAAGAATCGAAGGGTAGAACTCAAATGACATGTAAGATTTAGTAAAATTTAATCTATTCCCAAGTGTTAAGAGTGGCTATTTCATTTGATTCTCTAAATTTTATGGTTTTTTTATTGACCTGATTGTCATGCTGTTTTTTGCAGGTACAGAGCTTGCTCCTAATGTTCTACTGCTGGTTTATGGGTGCTGGTCTGTGACGCTGCAGCCTGCAAAGTAAGAATTTTGTTTATATTATGGCTTGCAATTTATTTACTAGCCTAGGTAGAATAATTTTCCTGCCTCCGCCCTTGTAGCTATCAGTCTAACAGATATTCATTCGTAAAATAAATAAGTTTTAATTATTAAAAAAAACCTTATCTCAAAGGAAAGAAATCTTTTAACGTTTGACTAAGTCATCATGTACTAATTATAAAATGTTGGGTATATTACAATTACAACAATAATGAGGCAGTGATATATATTAAACAAGAACAAGAAAATAACCAATCAATAAAACAAATCACGAAGGCACAAGAATATAATCAGAGACTGTAATTAACGAGAAAAGCAAGAAAACTTATCTTCCACCGAAGCTTTAGCAACAACTGATCAGAGAGAGAAGAACAGCTGAGTCACCAAGCCCTTCGAGAAGACTTGGCTGTTCTTGGAGAGATTATTGCCCCACTTACGTTGTGATTGGGTTGTAGCAATATCGCTTCCAGGATAAAACAGCAACAGATCAGTGTGTTCACAAATACACCAAAGATCAACAGCGACCAGCACCTCAGTTCGCCTGAGAATTATGTATTCTTCTGTATGTATCGTGAGAGAACAGAGAAAAAAGAAAAACAAATAGGTTTTCTATCCTTAGGACGTATTTTTTACCTCAACGTTCATTCTTTCTATATTGTATACTCCCTCAGTCCCAACCAATTCTTTACATTTCTTTTTACACTTTCTGGCACGAATTTTAAGGTGTATTTTAAGGATAGTTACATAACTTATTTTTAAAATTTTCTTTTTTGTATAAATATATATATATATATATTATATTTTTATACAAAAAAAGAAAATTTTAAAAATAAGTTATGAAACTACCTTTAAAATGTGCCTTAAAATGCGTGCCAAAAACATCATTCTGAAATGTAAACAAATCAATGGGACTGAGGGAGTATATAATACCAAAAATAAATGTAACTGATACTCCATAAAAGGAAATAAATATTCTGATTTAATTGCATTAACTGCATCATGATTTATTTTTCAGTTACAGTAGCATCAGGATTTGGTCATCAGTAGTATCAGAATTTAGTGTCCAATAGGATCAGGATTTAGTGCTCATCAGGAACTGATATCCATCAGGATTTAGCCCATCAGTATTTGATGTCTGACCAAGTCCATCAGGATTTACTCCAAGTACTGATCCAAATTTCCATCAGGATTTAATCCAAATACTGATCCAAATTTCCAGTACTGTTGTAACAAATAAATCTGAAACCTGTTAAAATAAATCAATAATCAATTCTTCTTTCAACTCAATTTATTTATGGATTACACTAAGAAAACGTCTTAGATCCAATCATGAAAGTTTAAGTCCTCATAACAAGGAACAACCTCCACTTGTTAGATTCCGGACATTACATCAAGAACATATTATAATTATGCCTCAAACTTTCCATTTTCTAACAATCCCCCATAAATCCATACAGAAATGCATATCAGTTCTCATCATGACTTGTTTTTCAGAGTAGGTACCCTTTCAGGTTTGAACCCTCCTAAGTCCCCTACTTCGATGGCTACCGGATTCAGATGGAATGTTTCACCTTGAATCTTTATCCATTTGGTGTAACCACACTCCATAGACGACGACAAGTCAAAGGCTATGGTGCTAATCTACGGCTTTGAGACGTTAATGGTCATGTCTCGATCATGTTCGTCAAATACTTCAAGGAATAACCCTTTCCTCTAATTATGACCACACAATTACATTCGCTTAGTTGGGCATCTTCAGAGATGTATTGCTAGCATCTCATCATATGACTTGACCCCATTCAGAGTTCAAATAACTCTTGCTATCCTGGCAGTTACAATACCTTATAGGTTTACAGGGGATAGACTCCAGATACATGAGTATCAATCTATAAAGTTAAGGTACAACCAATTCACCCTTACAACTTGTTATTACCACATTGAATACACTTTCGAGGGATCTCCTCTCATGTGTATTGGGTTCCCGCTGTAGATGAATCATTATGGGCTATCAGTCCCATCCCCAACCTAGACTTAAGGACAACAACATGCTCAAGTCCCTTAGTCAAAGGATCAACTAGGTTTTTTTGAGTTCCAATAAACTCAACAGCTATGATCTTGTCAGACATTAGACCCCTTATAGACTTTAGTCTAACTTGGATATGTCTCTTTGTTTTCACATTGTACTTCTTGCTGTTAATCTTGTCGATAGTTGTACGACTATCACAATGAACAGCAAAAGCAGGAAGTGGACGACTTACTACAGGTAACATCGACATCAATCCATGTAACCATTCAGCCTCAGTCCCCGTGGCATCTAATGCACACAACTCAGCCTCAAAAGTAGACCGAGTTATAACAGTCTGTCTGGAAGACTTCCATGATACTGCTCCACCCGCTAGGGTAAACAGGTATCTAGTCACTCCATTAGAACCAGACTTCTTAGTTATCCAACTTGCATCACTATAACCCTCTAGCACTCTAGGAAACCTCCTGTAATGCAAACCAAGATATGTGGTGCCTTTCAGATATCTAAGTACACTATCAAGAGCATCCCAATGAGTCTCTTAGACATTGAATATGAAATATCCAGCCTAGTACCATTAGCAAGATACTGCAAACTCCCAATAATCTAAGAATACCTTAACTGAGACACATGAACTCCTGAACTATTCTTGACAAGGGCGATTTTAGGATCATACGGAGTACTTGCAATTCTACAGTTTGAATAACCATACTTCTCAAGTATAGATTTCTCTATATAATGGGATTGTGACAAAGTTATTCCATCAGTTGACTGAGTCAACTTGATTCCAAGAATCACACTAGCCTCTCCCATATCCTTCATTTCAAAATGGCTTTTCAAGAACCTTTTTGTCTTGTTAATAATCTCAATATCGGTTCCAAACAATAAAATGTAATCCACATATAGGCACACAATAATACATTCACTTCCTTTACCCATGTAATAGACACACTTGTCACTTTCATTAACTACAAATTCTGATTCTAAAATAGTTTTTCAAACTTTTTATGCCAGTCTCTTGGAGCTTGTTTTAAGCCATATATAGACTTGATTAACTTACATACTTTCCTTTCATTTCCAGAAGCAACAAATCCCTCAGGCTAATCCATATAAATCTCTTCTTCAAGTTCACCATGAAGAAAAGCTATCTTTACATCCATTTGATGGATGATAAGACCATGTATAGAAGCCAATGCTATAAGCATTCGGATTGTTGTCATTCTAGCAATTGGAGAGTATGTGTCAAAATAATCAATGCATTCCTTTTGCTTAAAGCCCTTAGCTACCAGCCTAGCCTTATACTTATCTATTGAGCCATCCGGGTTCATCTTCCTTTTGAATACCCATTTACATCCTATAGTAGAACACCCAGGAGGTAGATTAACCAACTCCCATGTTCCGTTTGAAACAATAGAGTCAATTTCACTTTTTACAGCACCTTTCCAGTACTTAGATTCAGAAGAATCCATTGCCTGTCAGAAAGTTAAAGGTTCATCCTCGATATTGTAAGTGATAAAATCACTTCCAAAATCCTTGACTACCTTAGCACGCTTACTCCTTCTAGGTTCCTCTACTTCATCAGGAGTAGAGCTACTACCAGGATCTGCCCCCACATTTGTCATCCTTTCCACATGATCAGGAATGGAACTCGATGTGTGAGTGGGATCATCATCAGAAATACCCTGAGGTATACCAGTCTTCAAAGGGAACACATCCTCAAAGAATGTTGCATCACGAAATTCAACTATAGTGTTAGCCACTATTCCATCTATGTCAGATTTTAACACTAAAAATCTCATAGCCGTAGTGGTTTCAATATAGCCCAGAAAGATGCAATCAACAGTTTTCAGCCCTATTTTCTTTCTCTTGTGTTCAGGGACAAGTACCTTTGCAAGGCACCCCCACACACGAAGATATTTTAAACTAGTCCTTTTCTCTGTCCATAATTCATAAGGTGTCGTGTCCATATGTTTCAGAGGAACTCTATTCAGAATATGGCAAGTCGTATTCAGAGCTTCCCCCCACATGTACTTAGGCAATCCTGAATTAATCAGCATACTATTGATCATATCTTTAAACGTTCTGTTACTGCCACCCCATTAGACTCAGGTGTGTATGATGGAGTTACCTCATGAACTATACCATTGCTCTTGCAAAACTCATTAAACAAGGTACTCGTATGCTCACCTCCTTTATCTGATCTCAAACGTTTAAGTACTTTACCAGTTTATGTTCCAGCTTCAGTTTTGAACATAATGAATTTTTCTAGTGCTTCATCTTTATGTTTTAGCAAATAAACATAACAATATCTACTACAATCATCTATAAAGGTAATGAAATATCTATTATGTTCCTTGGTCAAAACACCACCAAATTCACATATGTCTGTGTGCACAAAATCTAACACATTCGAATCCCTAACCACATTATGAAAGGGTTTCCTAGTTTGCTTAGTTGTCAAACATACTTGACATTTAGATTTCTTATCAATGGCATGTTTTGGAATCAACTCTAAGTTCCTCATATTCTTTAGAGCACCAAAATTCAAGTGACCAAGACGTGTGTGCCACAAATCAGATGATTCAACACAATTAACAGAAGGAGCAACATTATTATTAATAAAACTGCCCAAAACAGGCTCAACATTTATTAAAAATAATCCATCTGACAAGTAACCTTTGCCAAAAAATACACCAGTATGTGTAATAACTACTTTATTACATTTCAAAGAAATTTCAAATCCATTCTTAACTAAACAACTTCCACTTATTATATTTCTACGAATATCAGGAACATGGTGCACTCTAGTGAGGGATAGAACACGCCCAGAAGCAAACTTCAGGTCCACGTTTCCTATTCCAAGTACTTGAGCTGCACTTGCATTCCCCATCGTCACAATCATTCCATGAGTCTGTTGATAAGATACAAATAGAGTAATATCAATACAAATATGTACATTAGCTCCAATATCAATCAACCATTCATGAGACGAATAAGTAGAAAGAAGTACAGGGTTGTAGGTCACATACCCGTTGTCAGTTTCAGAAGCAACAACCTCACCAACAACCATGTTAACCATAGGCCCACCAGTGATTCCAAGCACAGTATTAGCTTGTGCTCCCACAACAGATTTCTTAGCTTTCTTTACAGGACAGTCCTTGCTCCAATGACCAACCTGTCCACAAGACCAACATGGTTTGTTTGCCTTTGGTTTCTTAGCCTTATTCTTGTCCTTAATAGACTTAGTATTTTCCTTCTTAATGACAGACTTTCTTTTTTGTCCTACCGTCACTACATTCACCTTCGAACTCCTAGCATGTTCAGTAGGCATCACATGTCCTTGCTTGGACTTGTGTTGCTCCTGCACAGAGATGTCCAACATCAGGTTTGTCCAAGTGATCTCTCTTTTTTGTCTTTTCAAGGAGAGTGCAAACTCTTCCCAAGGCTTAAGGAGCTTTTCAATCACAGACATAACCTGAAACTTTTCGGGAAGGTCCATTCCGGACTCCTTCAAAGCATGAACCAACATCTCAAACTCATGCACCTACTCAGTCATGGATTTAGTATCCACCAGTTTAAAATCAAGGAACCTTGCCACAGAATACTTTTCCAACCCTTGCGAGTCAGTATTATGTGTCTGGTCAAGCTTATCCCATAAGAGCTCAGTGTAGGAGTCAGATGAATAAACATCGAATAGAGTGTTCGCTAAAGCTGCCAGAATTGCAGCCCTAGCCACCCCATCCTTCTCCTCCCACATGGCATAAGCCTTAACAGTTTCAGGCTTTTCCTTAACCACAACTGGTTTCTCATACTGCACCACCGGCCATAGACCCTTTATAGTTAACCACAGTTTCATCTTTTTCTGCCAACGAGAAAAACCGACACCCCCACCGAATTTATCAGGCATGCCTGACAAATTGATAGGCTGTGGGAAACGGTACGTGGTCCAATCAATGGTGGGTACAGTAACAGTAGACCCAGAGCCAGTCTCAAGAACAGGAGTTTCAGTTTCGTTAACCATCTTGTTAATTAACAATATATAGCACAATTAATCTCTTCAAGATTGTTGAGTATATTACAACTACAGCAACAATGAGGCAGTGATATATATTAAACAAGAACAGGCAAATAACCAATCAATAAAACAAATCACGAAGGCATAAACAAGAATATAATCAGAGACTATAATTAACGAGAAAAGCAAGAAAACTTATCTCCCACCGAAGCTTTAGCAATAACTGATCAGAGAGAGAAGAAAAACTGAGTCACCAAGCCCTTCGAGAAGACTTGGCTGTTCTTGAAGAGATAATTGCCCCACTTACGTTGTGATTGGGTTGCAGCAATATCGCTTCCAAGATAAAACAGCAACATATCAGTGTGTTCACAAATACACCAAAGATCAACACCGACCAGCACCTCAGTTCGCCTGAGAATTATGTATTTCTTCTGTATGTATCGTGAGAGAACAGAGAAAGAAGAAAAACAAATAGGGTTTCTATCCTTAGGACGTATCTCTTACCTCAACGTTCATTCTTTCTGTATTGTATATATAATATCAAAAATAAACGTAACTGATACTCCATAAAAAGAAAATAAATATTCTGATTTAATTGCATTAACTGCATCAGGATTTATTTTTCAGTTATAGTAGCATCAGGATTTGGTCATCAGTAGTATCAGAATTTAGTGTCCAATAGGATCAGGATTTAGTGCTCATCAGGAACTGATATCCATCAGGATTTAACCCATCAGTATTTGATGTCTGACCAAGTCCATCAGGATTTACTCCAAGTACTGATCCAAATTTCCATCAGGATTTAATCCAAATACTAATCCAAATTTCCAGTACTGTTGTAACAAATAAATCTGAAACCTGTTAAAATAAATCAATAATCAATTCTTCTTTCAACTCAATTTATTTATGGATTACACTAAGAAAATGTCTTAGATCCAATCATGAAAGTTTAAGTCCTCATAACAAGGAACAACCTCCACTTGTTAGATTCCGGACATTACATCAAGAGCATATTATAAATATGCCTCAAACTTTCCATTTTCTAACATAAAACACTTGTTAGATTATTTCCAAAATTTTTGTTACCGGAAGCTTAAATAATATAATTTTATATAAATTCTTATTGCTAATAAAATAAATATTAAAATGGAAAAGAGTATACAAAGAATTTGATCGTTGATTCATTGAAAGCCATCGATGAATCTATCTACAAGCAATCTTAAGCATCCTAGAGCGGTTTATCTTTTGTCATCCGTAAACAAGATCATAAGATTTAGCAAAATCTGATCAAACCAGAGCTCAATACCATACTAAGCAAATGTATATTCAAAATTGAGGCATGCAATTACTCTGAAAGTGCATTAGCTAAAAGAACCCTAGAAAGATGCTAAATTTTTCAAAAAATTGACACTGCTCCCATTCTTCTTTATGGAAAAAAGGGGCCCTTGCAATCAGAGGCAGATCTAGGGGGATCCAGGGAGTCCTGCCCCCCGAGATTTGTAAAACCATAATAATAATTCATTTTAAATGTAATGTTCTTTACCTCAGTTGGACACTTCCTCTAATTTTTGGTAGAAGACCATAGTTTGATTCTTACTGCCAGTTCTTCGATTTCTACTTTTTAAAATTTTCCATACAATTTGTTTAGTTTCAAACTATCTAAATATTTCAAACACTATCACTAATTATCATATAGTAAATTTAATCTTATTAATATAATTATATGTGTTAAATTATTTACGATGAAAATAAAAAATGTAATACAATGTGTATATAAACCGGTCCCCCCTAAAATAATTATTGCGTCCACCACTACTTGCAATGTTCATATTTTGCTCAATAAGTGTAAGAACCCAGATTTTTCGGTAGAATTAAAACTTTTCTTATTAAGAATAAGTATATACGTGAATAGTGTTTGTCATGCATGAATAGTAATTTATGGATGAATAGTGATTTTGAGGACTAAGTAACTTTTCATGCCACTCTATGTACGGGATAGGGTATGGATATTTCAAAGTCATATTAGTAATCTACAGAGTAAATAAGTGTATGTAAATGCGATCGGAATTAAGAAATTCCAAATTATATTTTTGTGTAATATTTGACCGAGCAGTGAATTATATATCAGTAATATCAAGAAATGAGATATTTAATTTGAGGAATTGAGGAGTTAATATTTTGGAATTTTATTATAATTTATTTGAGAATTTAGAACGAAAACCTCTGAGACAGAGAAATGGACGTTCTAGAAACCGTTGAGATATTAAAATGAGATTAAGCGAACGGATCATGGATTAAGGATTATACCATGGTGGAGTAATAAAATGCAACGTATGAGTTGTAACGTATTAATTTTATTCAAGAAACGACAAAGAAATCAAAGCGGTGTAAACGAAAAACAAATAAAGGGACTAAAGTGCAAGAAACAAAGGCTAGGGACTTGGTTGCAAATGGAATGGATAAGGGAAATCCAAGGGAACCAATGAGAGGTTGACAACACTAAAGGAGAAGATGCATCCAAGTTAAAAAGCTATTATACATGTATTATTACACAAAAAAAAAACAAATCACCAAGAACACTCCATTCTGCCAACCAAGATAGCAGCTCAGTAAAACGGGCCTAGAGCCTTCATTACTCAATGAAATTTTGTGTTCTTTATATGGTTAGAAAGCTGTTAAGATGATCTACAACTTTCCTTTAGAAACCTCGTTCAGAAAAGATCGGTAAGGGCCTCGTTTTTCATGATCTTTCAATCGGGTTCTAATAACTCCGAATTATTAACTTGATTTTCTTCATTTCTCTTGATGATCTAAGCTTGTCTAAGGCTAGTTGAGGGCTAATCAAAGCTTTTTAAGGTCATACAAACATCAAGGAAGATAATCCTCTTTTGAAACCCTAGCTCTTAGTTTGAGTTTTGATGAATTAGATGAGTTATAAAGATTTGATGCATGTTTAGAGCATTAGTGTTATGAGTGGGCTTTGATAATTGTTAAAAGTGGTTCCATGGATGTTAAGGTAGTTCTTGACCTTAGTTTAATGATAAATAACATGTTTGGGTTGTTTGGAGTGGATGGTATGATATTTGGAGTATTTGGATTTTTGGATTATTCGATTTATAGCCGTCGTAATGACGAATTTTTGTTAGAACTTTAAGACAGTCCCTACCCGAGACCTTGAACTTCTGACCTTAAATCACCACTGCCATGAACTTGTAGTTCTTCACCCATAGATCATTTTGGCGAAAGAATCGTAGCATTCTGATTTACGGTTTAGTAGAAATGGCCAAATTCGTAAAAGTGGTTTGATCGCGTAAGTGCTAAGTTCATGACTTCAATTGAACCCCTTAATGAAACAGTTTTGGTGGCAAATCGATTTTATTAAATACTAGATATCATAAAGTATATGTGTGCGAAGGAATCACCTCAAAAGAGTAAACGGCTGATTTTATAGAAAAGTTTAAGTCGAGGTCATGTAAGTGAAAACCACTGAAAACGAGACTTAGAAACCAACGTTCTAAATGTTTGAGTATAACTTGGAATTGCGAATGGATTTTGAACCAAACTTATAACGTAAGTATTTGACGACCAACATGGACATAGTATGAGCCTACAACGAGCCAGTAATGCCTTGGTTGTGTTTCGCTTGCGTGTTTAAGCATTGAGTTACAAGTGGATTAATTATGCGTTTTCTTTGACCTTGTCTAGATGGACCGACATCGTAGCGAGCCCTATCGTATCTCGAGTACCAGGCAAGTGTTCTAAACCATACTTTGTAGTATTGGTTCTATAATCCTGTTTTGCCATGTGTTGTGTTATACAGTTTTGCAGTTACTGCTTATATTGCCATATATATATAGTTGGCTTTCTGATTCGCATATAAGTTTTGAGCTGAGTGGTTATGAACCGGTGGATCTTGTAGCTCTAAGTATATGAGCATACTTATTGTGTTCGACTCTAGACCGGGAGTCGGTATTTGGTTATATATGCAAATAGTCGTGGAAACCGGAGGGATTCCAGCGGCAAAGTACTATGTATTTTGAGGAATATTATCCAGTATTATTATTATAATTTCAAGAATTATTTATTACCTGGTAAAGAATCAAGGATTGTTATTTGAGTATTATCTCACTTGAGAATATTAATCGAATATCATTTCATTAAGAGTATTATTGAATATTTTACGATATACGATGCAAGGTATATGCGTAGTTGTTTTGACTTAATATATTGTCATACTTGAAGTGTGATTTTTAATTAGACGACTTATAGACTAGAGGTGATCTAGTAGCTATAAGCCGGGTTTATGATAGCCCTTAGTATAGGGCATATGTTTCGACTAATGTGTTATGAACCGCGAGGCGGTATATCGTATACGTATTACAATTATTTTCTGAGTATTATTTATTTAGTAAATAATACTCGAGGATTATAATTACATGGAAAATATCGTTTCAAATATTTATTTAAAGTATGATTTCATAATCACACGTGAGTTATTTAAATGAATCTTAATTCGGATTTTCATTTAAAGGTTTCTATTTATCTTTAGATGACTATTTACTTAATGAATATTATTCTAAATATTCATTTAAAGTTTTCCTTATTATTTATAAGGGTTTTTTTTATTTGACGAGCATGATTTCGAATATTCATTTAAAGTTAATGAATATTATTTTGGATATTCATTTAAATACCTTATCATTATTATTAAGGGCTATTTAGTTGATGACTATTATTTCGAATATTCATTTAAAGGTAATGAATATTATTTTAGATATTCATTTAAAGGTTTCCAATAATCGTTAATAATTATCTAATTAATGAATTTTATTTTTGAATATTCATTTCAAGATTTAGTTGTGATTATTTTATTTAAAAATATTGTTTATGCAAATATGAGTTAATAAATATTATTAGAGTATTTAATAAATACTTTCCAGAATATAGTGAATAACTCAGATTACTTAAAAGCATATTTGACTTCAATAATCATGAAGTATATCTCTGAGATATAGTAATAGTATCTTGAATACTTTCGATCTTCTGGGTTTTCCCTAAATAACGTTGAGCACCTAATCTATGTTGTTTAACAACGATTTTCCAAAAGTATTATAAGGTTTCCCTGATGATCTTAAATCAACTCCTAGCCTGCAATGGCGTCGCTTTCCTTCAAAACTGGGAAACCCTATTTGAGAAATTCTATTTTACCTGACTTCTAAGTCACGAAAAATGTCGAGAGCTTATTTTGAGCCCAGTTATTATGAGTCAGTGGACTCTGGCTACTTCCTCAACACTCGAGGAGTAGGATTGCTGTAACAAGTGTTAATCCATTAACGAGCTACTGCTCGGGAAATATTGGTAAATTTTCCTTTCCAATTAGATACAACAACCTTGTGGAGTTGTATCAACGAGTTATTACTCGGGGAAAAGGAGGACGAACTTTACGTTTCAGAGTCATGGATTTTACTCGAACTAGGAGTATGTGTGTATGAGGCTGTGAATCAGTCCATCACTAATAATCGTGTAAGAGGTCGTGGGACGGTCCATCATTATTAAAAGGGGTCCGAGTTGCGCCGGTCCCGACTATGCCCAACCGTTGGCGGGAGATCAAGAGGGCGGTCGACAAGTAAATCCGTCAGTTCTTCCATCTACATGTAGAGAAACAAAATTTGGAGATGCACAACTTATGACTGATCATCGTAAGGTTGTGACATCTGGCGCGAGATACTCCAGTATTAGTTCATCTCCCAAAATGGGAATTTCCTGCAACACGTATCGAAGAGACTTCTTTCAGGTTGACGGGTATATCCCGCAACACGTATCGAAGAGACTTCTTTCAGGTTGGCAGGGGTTTGAAAAACGTTCAAAACTGGAATTGCAATATTTTCCTGCAATTCCCTCTCTTATGATTTCTGATGATATCTTGTTTATATTATCTCTGCATAGCAGATTTTACAGGGTCGAAAAGGTTATATTGGTCTACTTTGAACCTCATCCTTTTATAATATACTGGAACTTGTTCATTTCAAAATAGAGGTTGATTTCAAAAGATGATATTGATTTTCCTTATCATTCAAATCATATTGAAAACTTGTTCATCTCACACTTGATAAAGATTACAGATATATTATGAAAGATGATATACATATATTGATTTTCTGCTTATCTTCTTATCATAACAAATATTCTGACGGAAAGGTTATTAATGTGATTATGAACTTATCTTGTTCATTTAATGATTATTTTAATCATTATACTTTCCCTATTGAGATTTTTGGGTACAGATATTTCATGGTTGATAGTAAGTATCTGTGGTATTTCGAAAACCCCAAGTATATGATGGGATATTTTGTGAACTCTATTAACCACTTGCTGAGCAATTCTTTCGCTCATACTTGTTTGTTTTATACACTAGCCTTTCAGAAAGAGGTAAACGGATGAGGATTATCTGCATAGCTCGGAAGAAGCAGACAGACTACCCTTATGAAGAAGACAGGATCCAGAACATCTATAGCTGGAGTAAGTTACATGTAGGTTTATTAATGTGTAATATATATCGCATTGTATAGAGTAGAACTAGTGGCTGGTATACTTCTCAACGAAGCTATACTAGCGAGATAAGATTTGTAAGACACAGTGTAATTTGATTTAATGGATGTAATGAAGCGAGTAATGTAAAGACTTTAGTTCTTGTTTCTAGCCCTATAACCTATAAGATGCTTGGTAGTTGGGGTCTCAATGATGTATTTCAGTTATTCAATGATTACAGATGGATTAATGTTGTTAAATAGGTGAATTGTTAATGAGAATTTCCGCGTGATGACCAAATCCCTGACCCCGGATTTGGGGCTGTTACAATAAGTTTATTAAAAACAGATATAATGGGTATAAAAAATAGTCAGGTTCAGGCATGCTAAACCAATGATTATTCAGAAGAAATTGTTGTAATTTTAATGTGAATTGTTTTAAATTATATATGTTTATCAGTTTGGAGTGTTTTACAACATATGCATTAAAAAGAGAGAGCTACTTTTTTACCGCTCATTTTTATACATTTATTTGTAAAATATTTGGGTCAATTATTTTTGAAAAAATTGGTGCCAAGATTTTCTCGATAACGGAATTGTTATGGGCTAACGTACGTGCATTACCCTTTTTTCAGACCTATATCTAGGACTCTGCATTCAGTTAAAATTTAATCAAACTGAATGTTATTTCGGTTAACCAAAACCGAAATGTTGGAAAAATGACTATCATAAATCGAACTGAAATATATTCGGTTTTATAATCGAACCGAAATTATTATTTCGATTTTAACCATAAACTGAATTAAAAATCGAAATTACACAAAAGCTGCTAGAATTACATAAAAATATTTTGAAATTTTACAATAAGATGTGTACACAACTTGGCAGTATTTTTGACAAAATCTTACATGTTTATCTATGCAAGAACTACACAATTTCACAGTTTGAAATTTCTATGTATAAAGTGGAACCTATGAAATTTTTACCTGGAGGTGCACATTCAAGGGTTCCTACAAATCCATTAAACTTGCTTTGACTTGTACTGTCCAATTCTGTAAGAAACTTGGCCATTCTAAAATTTGATACATGTGCTCTCATGTCTGTATCTAGCAAATTGGGTACTAGATAGCTGATTACTAATAATTAATAAATTGATAATATAACTTAATGTTAATATTATTGCTTTTGAAATACTATAAATAATTTTGGTTATTTGATACGATTTTCGGTTAACTGAATCGAATGCATACCCTACCTACATTCCTAGATTCATGTCCAGCTTTTATTCCTGATAATAGTATAAATAGATGGTGTTTTCGTAGCTAACACCATTTTCTAATTTCCTTGAACAGCATACAAATTATCTCTATTTTTTGTCCACTTGTGTCACTTTTCACCATATTTAATTATTTTTAGTTTTACAACCATACACATACAATATATGTCAGTATTGATCTTGCCTCACCATCTTCATTTGGGCAGACTTTATATATATACAATCTCAAACCAACTATCATGATTTCGGTGTATTTTTCTTTACACTACATACTTGAGCGGTATATTAAGGTGCAATTCAGATCGGTATTTAATGCTGCAAATAAATTACCGAACTAAAAATTTTTTGGGTTGTTTTATCCTAGGGGCGACATGGAAACGTGAGTATCTTGCACTAATTTGGATATAGTCGTGAAACGAGATCATCACTGAGGGGATGCCTCTAGATGAGCAATTCCAAGTAGCTGTGATTATAGACAAGTTGCGGCTAAGCTGGAATAATTTCAACAACATCCTAAGGCATAAGACTAAGGAATCTCCTTGGAGAGTCTTATCACTCGCCTCAGGATTGAAAAAGAAGCTCGCAAGCAAGATCGAAAGGAAGCGGTGCTAGTTGTCTCTAACAACAAACAAAGGAAGAACTCTGGTGCAGGTCTGAAGCCTAAGGGAAAGAATTTGAAGAAGGTGAATCGCAATCCACAAGAAAGCTCTCAACCTCCGAAGAATTAGACAGCGCAACAACCATCCAAGAATGCCGCTAGAGCGTTCCACTATTTCAATTGTGGAAAGCCAGGACATATGGTGAAGAAGTGCAGACTCAAGTGCCAAGCTCAACCACAAATTAACAACACTCTTCGTAGCTATGATCATGGAGGTTAACCTTGTTGGTGGAGCTTATGGGTGGTGGATAGACACCGGTGCCCCCCGCCATGTCAGTTATGACCGTGTAATGTGCAAGACATATACGGAGAATAAGAAGGTGCTGCTAAGAGACTCCCACACCACCAATGTTACTGGAATTCGAAATGTGGAGCTTAATGTTACCTTTGAAAAGACTCTACTGCTGAAGGACGTCTTGCACACTCCAGAGATGCGAAAGAATTTGGTTTCTAGATTTTTACTTAATAAGGGAGGTTTTATCCAGACTAAGGTTCTGATTTGTACAACATTACTAAGAATGGTACTTTTTTGGGAAAAGGGTATTGTGATGCCCCTAGATCCGGGATCAGAGATCCAGGTCGCCACACTATCCTTTTTCCATTTATTAACACTTACACTTAATTCACAATCCTTCATCTTCTCCTACAGTGACCCCACAGTTCATATATATATATATATATATATATATATATATATATATATATATAGGCTAGCGTTCAAATAGAAACCAACCTTAGAATAGAAACTAGAAACCTACACTAAATAAATTATATTTCATTTATTTTAATGGCCCCGCTAGGGGCACCTTCACAAAAAACTTATAAAATTCTTGGCTCTATTCAACAAAAATATATATATAAAAAAAGTTACTGTTCACGTGCCACGTCATCACGTGAACAGTAACTTTTTTTTAAATTTTTTTAAATTTTTTGTTGAATAGAGCCAATAATTTTAAACGTTTTTGTATTGGGGTACCCCTAATTTGGTCATTAGATTAGCTTGAAAATTTTAATTTAGGTTTAGTTTCTAGTTTCTATTAGAACAAGATCCTATATATATATATACACACACACATACACCGGTTATAGTCTCAGAAACGATATTAAAACGCAACCATAACTAATCCAAAAGAGAAGTTAAAAGTTATCACATACCCAAAAGCCATATATTTGAATCCTACTACCAACTCAATCCCTACATGAGATTAGTAGGACCGCTTACACTTGTTCTTGCTTAATATCTTGCATAGATCATATTTTTAAATAAAGCATACTAACAACAACTACACGCCTATCTCGCTCGCTGAGGTTCCCAACCTGCGACAATGCCGCAAACAATGTACGGAATGCACGGGCATTTCCCACGCGCTTCCTCGGAGTGGTCCTGGGTCTTGCCATATCCCGTTGCTGTTGTGTTGTGATATATAAAGAAAAGTAAGAGTGAGCAAATGCCCAGCAATAATCTAAGTAGTTCTGAAATGTGCTTTTAAAAACATTTATAACCCTTTTTGAATCAACCGAACAACTGTGGTATGATTATCAACATACGGAAATTAATCAATTTCGTCAAAACACTCTACAGTTCAAGAATTGTATCGGGAATACATTATTCAACCACTATCAATATTATCGGTAACTCAGCGCATGGGGCCTTCGTTACAAATTTACAATATTGCAATACAATTCCAATTGGAAGAAGGGGACTACTCTGGAGATAACCACGATACACGGTGATCATCCGTTTGTATCGCACTTTTGTACTAGTAGATGGATGACTTCCCTAACTGGGTTTGCACGGCCTGACCGCATACGGGCCTTATGCTGGACTGCCTTCACAGCCTCTTACACTTATAACTACCTTACCCCCGAAACACAAAAATATCGGCCCCTTACCCTTGACACACCACGTGTTGCTTACCTCCAGTTCCAT
The DNA here is from genome assembly GCA_037693485.1 of Kitagawia praeruptora. Classification (NCBI taxonomy): domain Eukaryota; kingdom Viridiplantae; phylum Streptophyta; class Magnoliopsida; order Apiales; family Apiaceae; genus Kitagawia; species Kitagawia praeruptora. The sequence goes on from CM075350.1 coordinate 87,656,119, forward strand.
AGAGAATCTGATCCTTACTCGGAACGGAATTTAATCCCAGTTCCCCAAGCACAAAGCTTGTTGATAGGCTCAATTAATAATGGAATCCTTACTTCCAAGAATATTTGAGGAAGTAAAATCAACATATGGGTTGACGTTAGTCAACAGATTTTCCTTGATTAGGGAATACATTTTGAAAATATGATTCGAGAGTTAGTCGAAGTTTTCTATAATTAACTAAATTCAAACCCCCCCCCCCCTTAGTTAGGTAGGGTTGTATTTAAAAACAAAGTGTATATAGAAGGGAGAAAACATTTTTATTCACTCCCAAAACTTGGGTTCCTAAGTTTTGATAAGTTCAAAAGTAGTCGAGGTGCCCTTTGGCCAGTGGGTTTATTTATAAATAATATTTGGGAACCTTTACTATTTTTAAATAATTTTCTAAAGGTGAAAAAATATTTTAAATAATTTTTTAAATCCCTAAATAATTTTTAAATAGGATTTAATGATTTTTAAATAATTTTAGAATATTTAAAATAATATTTAAATAATTTTATTTAATTACTAAACAATTATTAGATTATTTTAAATGAATATTGAAATTAATAGTCATTTAATTAATAAATATTCAAATAATATTTATTAATATAACCTAAAATATTTTCATTCACAACATATTCAAATAATATTTAGTGGAATGTTTTTAAACAAATATTTAAATAATAATTCGTCTCCGGCGATTCCTAGATTTTTATAACAGTGTTCCACTAACATAGCTCCGACTCCCGATTTAGGTACGAAATTATAATTACGCTCTACTTTAGAGCCTTTGTACATATATACATACAGGTTTATACCCCTAAATATGTAAAACAACAACATTTGATAATGCGCAAAATAGTAAAACAATTCAGTACATTTCATAGCAATCACATCACAACAACAACAGTTTATAAAAATACTTCAAGTCCGGGTTTCAAAAACTTGCCTGGTGCTATCGAGGTAATCGGGTCTTAGGGCAACGATCTATAAATAACAATTAAACGCCTACTTAGCCCCTTAACAATCCAATTTATCGAATTTCGCACATAGTAATGTAACTTCCTAACAACATCATGATTATCTCGTATTTGGTCCGTTATAAATCCATGACGTCATTTAACCATCTTTGATAAACATTTGATTCATATCGAATTTCGAATTTAATCACTTTAAACGAAAAATCGGATTTCATAATCATCCACCCTAAGGGATTTTTCACTTGCGCAACCTTGATTCAAACATTTTTATAAAATTGAAAAATTAACATTTTATTGCAAATATTTTTCCACTGTCTTCCTAACTGCCCGAGGTCTTTGTATTCCAATGTTCATAATTTTATCTTTAAGTGGCTCGATCATGGCTCTAAAGGGAGTTTAACACTACAGTTTATTTCGTCTGCGCAGTCTCTACTCAAACATTTTTTATAAAATCGAAAATTTACCATTCCAACTTTAAACCTTTCAGGGGCCTTAATCACTGACCAAGTTACTTCCTACCATAATTTTTAACCATGTTTACGGGGTTCGTTTAGCCCCTCAAAGTCAGTACACCGTAACAGTTTAACTATCTTGCCCCGTTTTACTAAAACTAGCATATCTCTTAATCCGTAAATCAATTTAACATGATTCAAGTGCCAAAGTGAACTACAACAAAGATCTACAAGTTCATGGTCAGTGGTGTTCAAGTTCATGCCTTTACAGTTCGTAACGTTCTGCACAACTAACCTAAATGAATTTCAGCATTATGACGGCTATTTCTTTTCGATTTCCATTTTATAACCAAGTGAAATCCATTCTTTATCAACCAACACACACATATAACTGATCCCACACCTCACTCGTGTTATAATCATCACAACCTTGCCAAGAAAAAATATCCATTAAACCACAATCAAGTCAAGTTAATCATATTGTTGTGGAATAAAAACTAGGTTCCGAAATTGTATTTAATGCTAGGGTTCGGGAGCTTCGTGCTTTAATGGTTGTTTCCGTGTTCGAGACTAATAGGTCCTCACAGAGTGCCTACGTATCTCGTATTGAGAATCAAGCCAAAATGTAGTTCTGAGAATGAGGGGTCAGACCCTTATATAGGCTGAGAAGCCCTAGAATTGTAGTAGAATTAGGTGACTTGGTGGGCAAGCCACCACCTTGAGGAAGATTCTAGACTCCTTCCTTGTAGGAATCAGTTTCCATGTTGAAGTAGGTGCCTTGGGGGCTAACTCAGGCAGGAGTAATATCTTATTTGACTCTTATTGCTGAACTGGTTATTACCCTTAATATTAATTACGAAATTAATATCATAAATAAGGTTTGGGCCCATCTGGTGGGCCCCATATTTGGACCATATTAGGTCTAATTAATGCTACATTAAATGTGTCTTTAGGGCTTATTTTTAACCCATATCATTTGCCCCCCAACGTCTAGGAAAACTAATCAGGTTTTCCTTGAAGTTTTAACGGCCTTTTTCGAGACTCGGGTCAGGATTCATCCTTATACACTGGTGTTTCACGAACGGCACTAAACGACGCTAAATGGCACTAAACAGCGCTACACGACACTAAACGGTGCTAACTAGCCTTAAACAACGTTTAAACGATGTTAAACGGCGTTAAACGGTGCTAAACGGCACTAAACGACGCTAAACGGCGCTAAACGGTGCTAAACGGCACTAAACGGCGCTAAACGGCGCTGAACGGCACTAAACGGTGCTAATCGGCACTAATCGGTGCTAATCTCAATTTCAACTTCTACTTGATTATTTTGTTCAAAAACAATCTCAAAAGTGATCTTGATTATCGAGGTGGAGAAACAAAAACAAAAATGTGAAAACCCAACTCGACCACCACTGTCAATCGGCCAAACCAAATTTGCATGCTGACCATCGATGTCGGTCGGCCGAGGGGTCTCCGGTAAGCCGGTCGGCCAAATTTATTATTTATTTTTTTTTGATATCGACCATCGACGTCGGTCGGCCAGAGGGTCTCCGGTGAGCCGGTCGGCCGGGACCTCGGTCGGCCAATTATTATTATTTTTTTTTTTGATATCGACCATCGACGTCGGTCGGCCAGAGGGTCTCCGGTGAGCCGGTCGGCCGGGACCTCGGTCGGCCAATTTTTTTTTCAGTCGATCGAAGCAAAATCTCGACGCGATGACCGATGTCGGTCGGTCGGAGCCTTCCATTGGAGCCCGGTTGGCCGGTTCTCGGTCGGCTGGGCGAAACCTCGTGCTGACTATCAATGTCAGTCGGCCGGAGCCTTTCGTTGGAGCCCGGTCGGCCGGTTCTCGGTCGGCTGGGCGAAACCTCGTGTTGACTATCAATGTCAGTCGGCCGGAGTGCCCCTGGTGCCTCAATCGGCCGTGTTTTGGTCGGCCATCTTCGACATCAAATCTTGAAATCTCGTACCGATGATCGCCATCAGTCGGCCGAAGCTCCCCCGGGAGGTCAGTCGGCCGGTGGTCGGTCGGCCGGAGGCCTCCTCGGGAGCTCGATCGGCCGGCCCTCGGAGCTTGGTCGGCCTTTTCTCGGTCCTTGAACTTCAACATCAATATTCGAACATCGATATTTGGACCTCAATGTCAGTATTCGAACGTCGATATTTTGGACCTCAACGTCAGTATTCGAACGTCGATATTTGGACCTCAACGTCAATATTCAATCGTCGAATGTCATTATTTAAAGTCGATGACCAAATAGACATCCTTGACTTCAAATTGGCTTTCATAACTTTCGTGACCTTCTGGGCCTTAACTCGCTTGTTGAATTCTTGGTTTTAAACCTTGAATCCATTTATGGTTGTCGATTATAACCAACCCTTCATTATCATTCTAAGATGTGGATCTTGTGGTGAAGCTTTTTAGTTCTTGCCCCCTTACTTCGTGTGGTGGAGGTCTTGCTTCTCGGTTGATCGTTCAAGAAGTTCATTTGCCGCTGAGCACTTGACTTCAAGTCTGGTGTGCCTTGGCTAGTTGTCACTCCTCTATCTTGACTCTAGGATTCCAACCTTATTCTTATACTCATATAAACTTGCTTAGGTTTCAACTTGACTAATGACTCTTGATTCGAGCCCTTAAACTCAAACGACAAGCTTGATTGGAGGCAGATAGCCTTGTTGGCCATCAAGGTTAATTTTTGTGTCGGAATTTGAGATTCAAGATTTTAAGTATGGAATGACAGAGGATCGCTTATCTCAACACTTTCTCACTAAAAGTTTCTGTTCCTTCAAGGCATTATCAAGGAGCCAACCAGTCTCGAGATGAGCTTTGATAGGGTCTATCCTTCAACTTCCTTCATCAATTGGTGCTACCAACTTAGAGTTGATGGTCGGGGCCTTCAAGACCTAGAAGTGACCACTCCCTGCATAATTCTCTATCTCAGAAGAAGCGAATTTAGACAGGGAATCGATCATAACGTTCTCATTTCTTGGAATATGCTCCACATAGCACTCATCAAACTAAGTCGTAACAACTTTCACAACTCGAAAATACTGCTTCCTCGAGGCTGTTATCAATGCCAAAGCAAACTTCTCGATGGTTGAGTAATTCAACTCAGCTCCATGCAACACCTTGCTAACAAAGTAAATGGGTTTCTGAACCCTTTTCTCTTCTCGAATGAGGACGACGCTCAGCGCTTGTTCGGATACTGCCAGGTATAGATAAAGAGTCTCCCCGGGACTAGGTTTGGCCAACAACGGGGCTTCTGCCATGTACCTCCTCAATTGCTCAAAGGCCTCTTGGCTCTCAGTAGTCCACTCACAATTTTTCACTTTTTTCAATGCTTGAAAGAATGGCAAGCATTTGTCACCAGACTTGGAGATAAATCTCCCCAGGGCTGCAACTCGGACGGTTAACTTCTGTACATCTCGTATAGAACGGAGTGGTTCCATGTCCAAGATCGCTTTGATCTTATCTGGGTTGGCCTCTATGCCTCTCTTCGAAACCATTAATCCCAAAGATTTTCCTGATCCAACGCCAAAAGCACACTTGGCTGGGTTCAACATCGTCTTGTGGTGCCTCAGCACTTCGAATGCCTCTCTGAGGTGCTTGATATGGTCTGCCTTGAATAGGCTCTTGACTAACATGTCATCAACATAGACCTCCATGGTTTTCCCAATCAGAAGGGCGAATATCTTATTCACCAGTCGTTGATAAGTAGCACCTGCATTCTTTGGGATGTCATTCTTGTGCATCTTAATCTGATTGTAGCTGTTGAACCCATCCATGAAGCTCAACATCTCATGTCCAGCTGTGGCAACTATCAACATGTCTATCTTTGGCCGGGGGAAACAGTCTTTCGGGCATGCATCATTCAAATCAGTGAAGTCTATCCACATCCTTCACTTCCCATTTGCCTTCTTGACCATCACAGGCTCAGTCAACCATTCGGGGAACTAAATCTCTTCAATAAACCCAGCCTCTAAGAGCTTGTCAACTTCTTGCTTAATGACATCTTGCCTTTGAGGAGCAAAATTCCTCTTCTTCTATTTTATTGTCTTCCGTTCAGGATCGACATTCAACCGAATGGTTATAAATTGGGGATCAATACCTGGCATATCAGCCGTTGTCCAAGCAAATACATCATTGTTTTCTATTGGTCTTCATCCTTGGATCCTTAATCCAGGTACTTAAGACATATTGAAGAGTATCTAGTCCTTAACATCCTTGGCCTTGCATGGCTTTAATTGTTGCGTGTGCCTTTTATCTGCTCGTCTTTTAACCTGGGTCCTTCACGGACTTAAACTCTTATTTGGTCGTGCTGTAACCTAACTCTTGACCCTTCGGGATCTTTATTTATGCATTTCCTTGTTCTCCATTCATGTATTCTTTTATTGTTGATACTTGGTCATCCTTAACTTGCACTCATCAGGTGCTTGGCACATAAATAAAATCACACAATAAATGAATGGAAAACAAACTTGCATTAATAACTTGAAATGGGTTCAACCCTTACATAAAGTACTACCGTCCTACTCGGAGCAACATGCTCTTCAATGGTTTCAATGAACCTTATTTCTACTTCTACTAGATAGATATGAAGCTAAGTTCTATTAGGATAACTTGAGCCCATCGGGGCTTTACAAGACTAGGCCTACACCAGATTTTGTTTTTGATGCTCCATCAAAATAGAGCACCCACCACTCCTTCTGGTCTCCTCCTTATTATTCTGAGGTTCACTTCCTACTTGGGGTATTACCTCATGCCCCCCGACTTCTTGGTTGCCAATGGTACATTCAACCACGAAGTCAGTTAACGCCTTAGCCTCAATGGCTGTCCGAGGCTTTTGTGTAATGTCCTCTGACGGCCTTTCTTGACGTTTCTTACTACTGCGGACATCCATGTCTTCAATCGGAAGGACCTGTCCCCCGACTCCATCAGGCCTTAACGAGGCTACATAACAGCTTCGTGCCATCTTTTGATCACCTTTATGTTCTCCAACACCATTCCTGGTTGGGAACTTGATCTTCATATGATAAGTTGAGGTGACAGCCTTGAATGCATGAAGTCCAGTCCTTTCGAGGATAGCGTTGTACGTTGAAACCGCCTTGATTACCAGGAAGTTCAACATCTGAGTGGCCTCCTTGGGCTCCTGTCCAATAGTTACAGGCAACTGAATAGTCCCTTCAACTTTGGATTCTACTCCATTAAATCCACATATAGGCATGTTATTGGGGGTCAACTGAGAATCAATGTACCTCATCTTTACAAATGCATCATGAAATAGAATGTCAACGGAAGCTCCATTGTCTATCAAGACTCGCTTCACCTCTGAGTTTCCAATCACAGAAGTTATGACCAACGGGTCATCATGGGGGAACTTCACCCCTTCCAAGTCTAAGTCATCAAAACCAACCACTACTTCAGTTTTTGCACGCTTCGGGGCCTCTCCCACGATGTGCATCACTTCTCTAGCATAAGCCTTCCGAGAATTCCTTGTTGTGTCGGCCGCAGTCGGGCCTCCTGAGATCATGTTGATTACTGGCCCTCGGGGCTGTGGGTTGCGATCTTGATCGTCATCCCTCCTATCATACTCTCTTCTCTGATTACCACGGTCGTCACCCTTAGTGAAGTGGCTCAATTTCCCTCTACAAATCAAAAACTCAATCTCATCTTTGAGTTGCTTGCAATCATCAGTGTCATGCCTCACATCTCTGTGGAATCTGCAATACTGATTCTTGTTTCTCTTTGCGGGATCACCCCTAAGTGGCTTCGGCCATCGGAAATCCTTATCCTTCTCAATGTCCAATAAGATTCGACTCCTAGGAGTATTCAACCTTGCATACTCTGTGAACCTCGGTCCTTGGTTCTTCTTAGGGGCATAGTCGGAGTCCTCGCTAGTTCGGGGATACTTGTCCCTAGCATCATAATCCTGGTCATCATACTCATGGTCTTGCTTTCGCTTCTTGGAGTCGTTGTTACCTCCTCCTCCACTTACTGTGGCTTCTTTCTTCATGCTATCTTGAGCTTTGATGTACTTGTCAGCCCTTCGTTGGAGCTCGACCATGTTTTCAGGAGGTGCCAATGACCTTTATCAGTAGTATAAAACTTTTCTTCCTGGAATTGTTTGGGAGTTGCGTTTCTCGCTATACTGTAAAGGTAAGCAAAATCTTCCCAAGTGTTCGTGACTTTAATATCAAAATCACTGTCTTCTTCCAAATGGAACTCGACTTGTTGCTTTGCCGGCAACTTTCCAATGATCTTCAAATTTGAGACCTTGGCTAAGGCTGTTTTGTAGGGGTTGATTCTACTATTATCTCGAATCAGCTCTAATGGTGCCTTTTGTTCGGAAGTTGTAAAGATTGATGCGGCTGCTTTTGCTTCATCATAGCTTTTAAACTTCTTGTGCTTCACTCCACTGTGACCTTTCACAGCTTGTTCTGCTAAATCCCAATTGAGATATATGCCTGGATATGGACCGTTAAAAACTACATAGTAGTTTTTGCTGATGACCGGGCTGTTTAAAGATTGCTCTTTGATTTTTGGGATTTGAATTCCCCCGTTAGGCCGAAGATTTAAATCTTCTCTTTTGCCAACGTTAATGGAGGTTTGTACCTCTGTTACAGTTTTTTGTAAACTGTCAACACACGGGTTTAAACCGTCTTTACCAGTAGAGAATGAACTCACTGGACTAGCTTCGTTTTTACATGTTTCCATGCGAGGAGAAGGGTTAACCTCTTGTTTATCTGAACTGGATCTCAGATATTCCATCTTCATTCTCAACAACTTAAGTTGTGAGTTCTTGATTTCTATTTCCTGTAAAAGGAGTATTTCCTGCATTCTTAAATCATGAAGAGAATCGTTAGTATTCTCCATCATGTGCAGATGATGGGCTACCAAAGAAAGGTAGTAAGAAACTCCGATGAGTTTTCGTTCTTTTGAGAGAACTTATAAATATTGAAGGATCGCTGTTGCGAGTTGTGATTTTTCTTCTCCAAATCCTCTCATATTTATAGCCAGAATTCAGGCTTTGGATTCCTGCAAAAGTAAAGATAACAAGAAATATCATGTCATAAACTTTACACCTGTTTTTGCTGGAATTCTCTTGTTAAAAAATCTGCTAAGCAGTTTTTAACTCCTTCGATATGTTGAACATCGAAACTGTAGCGGGATAGCCATTGTTGCCATCTCACCAATCTTCCTTGCTTATTATCTCCCTGTAACTTAATACGAAGAAAATAAGAGAAATTTCTATTATCAGTTCTAACCAGAAATTTAACTGGAGTTAGATAAATAGAAAATTTGTTAATTACTCTAATGACTGCTAAGTATTCCTTTTCATTGGAATGATAATTTTTCTCAGCGTCCTTAAAGCTTCCTGAAGCGTATCTGCATATTAACTCTTTATCAGAATTAACGGCTTTGAGCACTCCTCCCCAATATTCTCCTGAGGCGTCTGTCTCAATGATAAGCTTGTCATCCGGTTCTGGATGATAGAGTTTTGGAAAACTCTTTAGATTCTTCTTGACTTTGACCATGTAACTGGTGTCTGAATCTTTCCATTCCCAAGGAACATCTTTCTTGAGCTTTGTCTGCAAAGGAGCACGTATAGCTGCAAGTTTGGGAATATAATCAGAAGCATAAGTTAATATACCTAAAAACCTTTGCAACTGTTTTTTGTCTTCAATTTTATCCGGGAACTTATGAATATGTTCTAGGATGTGTGACTGAGGACAATGGGTTCCTTGATCAATTTCTAGTCCTAAGAAATTAATCTTTGTCTTGAAAAGCTGAGCTTTCTTCTTTGACAGTATAATACCAAGTTGTTGGCATTTCTTTAATACTGCTGCTAAATGTCTGAGATGATCCTGTTCATTATCACTAAAAATAAGAATATCATCTACATATACACAACAGAATTTTTCAAAAGACCTGAATGCATTTTGCATATGTCTTTGGAATATAGATGGCGCTTGCTTGAATCCAAAAGGTAGCACCTTCCATTGGTAATGTCCTTGAGGACATGTGAATGCTGTCAATAGCTGTGATTCTTCGTCTAGCAATACCTGCCAAAAACCAGATTTACAGTCTAGTGAGCTAAACATTTTCTTACCTCTGATAAGGGTGAGTAATTCATCCTTGTTTGGTAAATTATGGCTGTCTCCTATGGTGGCATCATTAACCGCCTTGTAGTTGACTACCATTCTCTTTTTGCCTCTTCTCCTTTCTGCTTCATTTTCCACTAGGAAAGCTGGAGACATGTGAGGTGATTTGCTGGGTATGATGATATTCATATCCAGTAGCTCCTGAATTTGTTTGCCAAATTCTTCTCGATCTTGTGGACTGTACTTCATAGGTTTTACCTTGATTACTGTCTTTGGATCTCTGAGCTTGATGCTTCCTTTCATCCATTGCTTAGTCTTTTTAGGATCTAAGGGATTTTCAGAGCAAACTGAATCCAATAATCTCTCGATTATAGATTTCTTTTCTATATTTAGAATCAAATTTTTACAAATAAAATTCAATTCTTTAAATTTTTCTAAACTATGCTTCCCCCTTTTTAAAATTTGAATTTTATTAGGGCTGATGTTTATAGCTTCTGGTTGACGAGTCTTAGACTTTTTCTTCATTGATTCAAGAAAATCTTTGGCTCCAAACTTTTTAGCTATAATCAATTTTTTGACATATACTTTTTCACCTGAAAGAGTTAGAATAATATGATCTGGGTGTTGAGTAAATGGTCCATATAGGTTTAGAAAATTATTGCCTAGAATAAGGTCTACACCTGATTCCTGCTGATAGATTGTAGGAATATGAAATATTTCACCTGCAATCATTATGTCAAGGTTTTTACATACCTTTGTAATAGTTATGGAACTATTATCTGCGATTTTTACCTCTATGGGTTTTTCTGCATTAACCCAATGTTCTTCTGGGATAACGTATTTACTTGCTAAGCACAGACTTGCACCTGAATCAACATAGCAATGTAATTCTATCTTTTTATATCCTGCAAAACTCAAGATACCAGGGATATAAATAGAATTAGGGTTGGTGATATTAGATATCGCCAGATCTTTTACTTCTTCAGTCTGAATCTGATGAAGTATATTCATTAGTCTCTGACTCTTCTGGTCCGGGATCTAATTCTTCTTCAAGGATGTACACTTCTTGTTCATTCTCGTATGGTTCTTCTATAGGAATGTATCCTAAAGAGTATACCTGTTCAAGCATTCGAGCTTTGCTTTCATGCTTTTTCCGGTTAGGACATTCATTTGCATAGTGTCCTTCTTCATTGCAAATCCAACACCTGCAATTTTTCTTGCCTTTTGGGCAAAACTTTTGTTTATCGTTAGAAAACTTCTTGGAAGATTTTTTCTTAACATATTTACCTGATTTGAAAGGTTTCTTTTTCCTAACAAACCTGTATTTTTTCGTATATTTCTTATACGATTTTTTCTTGTAGAACTTTTTAGATGCTTTGCTACATCCGTACTCAAATGGTTGTTCTACTATTTTTTCACAGCATTTTTTACTAAATAATTTTAGCTGTTTTTGCTTTTTAGTTAAATCACAAATCTTACTGATTTCTTCTTTAACTATTCTTTGAGCGTAGCCTAAACTATACTCTGAAACACTTGTTGCTTCAAGGTTGAAACGTTCAAGGGCCTTTTCACCGACTAAGGGAATTTTAAGAAGATAATCTCTGATGAACTTCTTATAATCTTCTCTATCAGTTAATTGATATAAATGTTTTTCATAATCATCATAAAATCGATTAAGAAAACATATATCGCAAAGCTGCATTTTAGTAAGCATGGATTTTGCTTTACTAACTATCTTAGCTAATTCTTGAATTTTATTAGCCGAAAGATCTATTCCTAAGAACAATGTATAAATAGCATTTATAACATCCTCATAGGCAAGTATGGGGTCTGTTCTTGGTCCCCATGTGGTGCTTTTAATCATGCTATTAACTACACCTGTACACTTATGCTCCATCAATAACAAAACTGTTTCTTGATCATCATAAGCTTCGCTGTTAGTCTGAATTATTAGACTAATTTCTTGAGACCATTTTTCTATGAGCTCTTTTCTATTTGGTTTACCATCAATATTTAAGATATTACTACCGTAAATATTAGTAACATTTTTAGAGTCTGTAGTAGAATAAGAAGGATAAAAATTTCTTCTTCTTTTCCTATTACCTGTGGTATTGTCCTCAGGTTCATCTTCTTTTTTGACTCCTGAATTTTCTCCTGTTTCTGGAGATGCTTGATTGTTCATTCTGAAATTTTCAGGGAAAACTTCTTCTTCTGAACTTTCATTGCTTGAGTATTGAAGCGTTTCTCCAGAATCTGATTCTTCTGCTGAGCTGAAAGCTTCAATAATATTTAGAGTTTCATAGTTATTAAAACCAAATAATGATCTTAACTCACTGTTTGACTCTATTTCTTTGTTGGCGATAGAGTCATCCTCTATTTCCATTAATCTGATTGCTTGTTCCAATTGACCATAGTTGTCATCTGTAACCTGCAATTCTTCATCTTCTAGATTATTCCAGAAGAATTCTTCTACCTTTTTCATGTAGTTCATGATGATTCTTTATCACCAAATGGCCAGGTTAAGCTTCCTGCGTTCTTTCCAGAACCCATTTCTTCGTTACCAACATTAAAGTTAGGATAACTGTATTTCAAGGGTTTCTTGAATTTTTCATCTGTTAAGATGATTTCTTTGCCTGATGTACCTGTCTTAAGAGCATCAAGAATTTCTTTATTGCAAGGACAATCATGAATAATTAATTTTATTTCATTAATAATCTTTGCTGCTGCCGCTTCAATATTATCGGCTCTCTGATGATTTTTAAGCAACTCTAGAATTTAAACATCATAAGATTTAACCTTTTTAAAATTTGAATTTTATTAGGGCTGATGTTTATAGCTTCTGGTTGACGAGTCTTAGACTTTTTCTTCATTGATTCAAGAAAATCTTTGGCTCCAAACTTTTTAGCTATAATCAATTTTTTGACATATACTTTTTCACCTGAAAGAGTTAGAATAATATGATCTGGGTGTTGAGTAAATGGTCCATATAGGTTTAGAAAATTATTGCCTAGAATAAGGTCTACACCTGATTCCTGCTGATAGATTGTAGGAATATGAAATATTTCACCTGCAATCATTATGTCAAGGTTTTTACATACCTTTGTAATAGTTATGGAACTATTATCTGCGATTTTTACCTCTATGGGTTTTTCTGCATTAACCCAATGTTCTTCTGGGATAACGTATTTACTTGCTAAGCACAGACTTGCACCTGAATCAACATAGCAATGTAATTCTATCTTTTTATATCCTGCAAAACTCAAGATACCAGGGATATAAATAGAATTAGGGTTGGTGATATTAGATATCGCCAGATCTTTTACTTCTTCAGTCTGAATCTGATGAAGTATATTCATTAGTCTCTGACTCTTCTGGTCCGGGATCTAATTCTTCTTCAAGGATGTACACTTCTTGTTCATTCTCGTATGGTTCTTCTATAGGAATGTATCCTAAAGAGTATACCTGTTCAAGCATTCGAGCTTTGCTTTCATGCTTTTTCCGGTTAGGACATTCATTTGCATAGTGTCCTTCTTCATTGCAAATCCAACACCTGCAATTTTTCTTGCCTTTTGGGCAAAACTTTTGTTTATCGTTAGAAAACTTCTTGGAAGATTTTTTCTTAACATATTTACCTGATTTGAAAGGTTTCTTTTTCCTAACAAACCTGTATTTTTTCGTATATTTCTTATACGATTTTTTCTTGTAGAACTTTTTAGATGCTTTGCTACATCCGTACTCAAATGGTTGTTCTACTATTTTTTCACAGCATTTTTTACTAAATAATTTTAGCTGTTTTTGCTTTTTAGTTAAATCACAAATCTTACTGATTTCTTCTTTAACTATTCTTTGAGCGTAGCCTAAACTATACTCTGAAACACTTGTTGCTTCAAGGTTGAAACGTTCAAGGGCCTTTTCACCGACTAAGGGAATTTTAAGAAGATAATCTCTGATGAACTTCTTATAATCTTCTCTATCAGTTAATTGATATAAATGTTTTTCATAATCATCATAAAATCGATTAAGAAAACATATATCGCAAAGCTGCATTTTAGTAAGCATGGATTTTGCTTTACTAACTATCTTAGCTAATTCTTGAATTTTATTAGCCGAAAGATCTATTCCTAAGAACAATGTATAAATAGCATTTATAACATCCTCATAGGCAAGTATGGGGTCTGTTCTTGGTCCCCATGTGGTGCTTTTAATCATGCTATTAACTACACCTGTACACTTATGCTCCATCAATAACAAAACTGTTTCTTGATCATCATAAGCTTCGCTGTTAGTCTGAATTATTAGACTAATTTCTTGAGACCATTTTTCTATGAGCTCTTTTCTATTTGGTTTACCATCAATATTTAAGATATTACTACCGTAAATATTAGTAACATTTTTAGAGTCTGTAGTAGAATAAGAAGGATAAAAATTTCTTCTTCTTTTCCTATTACCTGTGGTATTGTCCTCAGGTTCATCTTCTTTTTTGACTCCTGAATTTTCTCCTGTTTCTGGAGATGCTTGATTGTTCATTCTGAAATTTTCAGGGAAAACTTCTTCTTCTGAACTTTCATTGCTTGAGTATTGAAGCGTTTCTCCAGAATCTGATTCTTCTGCTGAGCTGAAAGCTTCAATAATATTTAGAGTTTCATAGTTATTAAAACCAAATAATGATCTTAACTCACTGTTTGACTCTATTTCTTTGTTGGCGATAGAGTCATCCTCTATTTCCATTAATCTGATTGCTTGTTCCAATTGACCATAGTTGTCATCTGTAACCTGCAATTCTTCATCTTCTAGATTATTCCAGAAGAATTCTTCTACCTTTTTCATGTAGTTCATGATGATTCTTTATCACCAAATGGCCAGGTTAAGCTTCCTGCGTTCTTTCCAGAACCCATTTCTTCGTTACCAACATTAAAGTTAGGATAACTGTATTTCAAGGGTTTCTTGAATTTTTCATCTGTTAAGATGATTTCTTTGCCTGATGTACCTGTCTTAAGAGCATCAAGAATTTCTTTATTGCAAGGACAATCATGAATAATTAATTTTATTTCATTAATAATCTTTGCTGCTGCCGCTTCAATATTATCGGCTCTCTGATGATTTTTAAGCAACTCTAGAATTTCTTCTAACTGTGGCTTAATAATCTTAGTGAAATCTTCTTGTAATTCCTTAAGACTCATCCTAGAATCTTTCTAAGGTAATCCTCGATTTCTATAAGTTTAGACGTAAAGTCTATAACTTCTTTTCTAGATATAGGTATGTCATGCTTATTTTTACTAAGCTTTTCTACCTGTTCCGTAAGCTTTTTAATCTCTTCGTTATTCTTAACTAAAAGATTCATAGCTTTGTTGTTAATCTCATTTACGAGATTTTTTATGTCTTCTAGCCTGTTGCTACTGCTAGATCCACTCCCCCCTCTCTGAAAATAAGTGGTTCCATATTTTCCAAAATAACTGGGAGCTTTTGAGAATTTCTCGCTTGGATCTTTACTAAGACCGAAATAAGATAACATCTTATATACTCCAAGTAAAATTCTTCCTGTAATCTGATTAAGATTATTAGTAGCTGCAATTATTGTAGTAATTCTTGCACTACCTGGGTGACTACTGAAGGTATAATTCTTCAGGTCTTGTTCTACTTCTTCGCTTAATCTTTTTAGATTAAGGATTTTTCCTTTCTTGTAAATATGAGGATTTACAGGTAAAGAAGTAGTCATTTAACTGATACGTTCAAGCTTTCGTCCTAAACTATCAATTCTAGTTGAGACATTTCTTAAAAGACTGTCTGTTGAGGATTCTCCTATGACTAGGTTTTTCCCCTTAAAACTCATTCTAGGTTTTTCTCCTAAATGAGGTTTATTCCTAGCAATATCTATTGCCCATGAATTTTCTAAAGGACTGATTTCTGAGAATTGCTTCTCTTCTACAGATCCTATGTCTGAGAATATATCTTCTAATTCAATATACTCTGATTTCTTGTAATCTATACTGTGATCAGTGGTTCCATGTTCCAGGGCTACCATGGACACATTATTCTCCAAATCAGTGATATTCAACGTCTCTTTAGTGAACCTCTTGAGGTAATCTCTCAGATTTTCATTCTTCCCTTGCATCACGTACATGAGGGATGTGGAGCTTTTCTCATGAACTCTTCCGCTGATAAACTGGCTGATAAAAGCAGCGCTCAACTCCTTAAAAGAGCCAATTGAGTTCGCAGTCAATCGGCTATACCATCTTTGAGCCATGCCCGACAGGGTTTGAGGGAACGCCCTACACTTTAAGGCGTCACTTGCAGGCTGCAGCAGCAATGCGTTCGAAAACGTCCTGACGTGGTTTGCGGGATCACCCGTTCCATCATAAGCCTTGATTTTCGGCATCTTGAACTTCTTTGAGATACGAGCATTCCTCACCTCCTCAGTAAACGGAGGTGTGGGATCATCAGGATCCCCAAGTGGCATCAGATCCTTGGGGTTGCTTCTGGGGGTTTTCACCCTTGTTGTTCTTCCAGTTGGGGCATCAGCCCTTCTCTGCCTCCTTGAAGGCCTTTCCAAATCGACAAAGGGAACCCCTCCTGAAGTTGGAGGAGGTCGATTCTGGTTCAATCTTGATTGCTCCCTCGCCATATCGTCCTTTAGTTTTAAGATCTCGACCTCATGAGCCTTAATCTTTTCAGCAATTGACAAAGGGTGTCCGTCATGGATAGCCTGAGTCCTCCTTCGAGGTTCTCTGCTAGCACGTCACCTCCTCGGGGCTTCATCGCGATCATCATCATCAGATGACGCTGAATCGTCAGTATAAGGACCAGAGTAATCGTCATACTCTCGATCTCGGATCTGTAATGCGTGACCACTTGGTCCAGGGTCCCTTTATTGAGAGGGATAGTTAAGCAGTCCATACATCGGATTGGTACTCAAAGGGAGCATAGTGGTGGAGATATATCCCTCCAAGAGTGGACGATTGGTTAAAGGAGAGATCACCATCTGAAGAGAGGTGGTTTCTTGACTTGGCTGGATGACTACAGGTAACGTACTCTCAACATGGGGATTCATCCCTATAGGCTGAGAAACTTGAGGCTGAGTGATCGCCCCTGTTTTTGGGGGTACCTGTTCAGTAGCGGGAGGAGCAGAGCTGAGGGGTATGGCCTCGGCAAAGGTCGTTGTTGTTCTTCGTGTTTGAACCATGGTTGATGTTTTCTTCCCATAGACGGCGCCAAATGTTGTGGAATAAAAACTAGGTTACGAAATTGTATTTAATGCTAGGGTTCGGGAGCTTCGTGCTTTAATGGTTGTTTCCGTGTTCGAGACTAATCGGTCCTCACAGAGTGCCTACGTATCTCGTATTGAGAATCAAGCCAAAACGTAGTTCTGAGAATGAGGGGTCAGGCCCTTATATAGGCTGAGAAGCCCTAGAATTGCAGTAGAATTAGGTGACTTGGTGGGCAAGCCGCCGCCTTGAGGAAGATTCTAGACTCCTTCCTTGTAGGAATCAGTTTCCATGTTGAAGTAGGTGCCTTGGGGGCTAAGTCATGCAGGAGTAATATCCTTATTTGACTCTTATTGCTGAACTGGTTATTACCCTTAATATTAATTACGAAATTAATATCATAAATAAGGTTTGGGCCCATCTGGTGGGCCCCGCATTTGGACCATATTATGTTAGGTCGAATACACAATATATAATCAAGTACTGTATGATAGAATAACAAGAACACACGTTTTAGTATTTAAAAACTGTTTGGAATTAATAATTCCTCTCTCAGTGATGTAAAATATCACAGAGAGCTGCTTAGGTTACAATGAATGATATTCGTTCACGATAATTACCCTTCTAGAGTTAACCTAACTGTATTTATAAGATATACAGCTGCGTACAATCGTTAATTGATTCTCCTATAATTAAGCTATACAATTGTTATCAATTACGATTGCTACACGTCTTCTAAGTCAACTCAATCTCTTTGATAGCTATCCAATCTTCAAAGATATTGCTTCCATGTTTATCTTGAATTAATATTCAATCTCTGTTGACCTGTAGACGCCTCCAGTAGACAGACTTTAACAAACTCTGTTGTGCTCCCAACTAGCAGTGTTTGCGCTTCCTTCTGTCAGCCAGCAGTGTTTGCGCTTTCTTCTGTCAGCATTTGCGCTTCCAGCTGTCAGCGTATACTCAAACTCTGCTACGACTGCTTTCATTAACAAGTTAAACTCTTTTTCCCTGTAACACTTAAACACTGACATTAAATCACATCAATTATATCTAACAATCTCCCCCAACTTGTTCATTAGTTAAAATGTACAAGTTCACAGTAATTGATGATGTCAAAACAATCTAATAGAAACACAGTGTTTAACATTTAATCAGAGTTTAATATTGACTTAACAAAATCTACAGAAAATTCGAATTACTTACAAATTCTGTCTACCTAACCTCCTCAAGATCTGGTGTTGTTCTGAGATAATCTATCAACAGTCTTCTCTCAGCATTTTCAAGTTCTCTCTACATAACTTCCTTGATTTCTCTTAACTCAGGATCACTTTCATCAGTCTGATAGATAGCAGCTCTTAGATCGTAGATTTTATTTCTCCTCATCTCATTTCCCAGTCTTATGAATTTTACTTCCTCTGATTGAGAATTAAAATCAAGAACTGTAACACCCAGATCAGTCTTTAATTTTGTTGTTCCCTTCCTCATTTCAACAAGATTTCCATTCCAATCTCTGTACTTAGGCACATACTCTTCAGTAGTCTTTGACCCAGTAAAGGCTTTGGCTCTCAGCATATATTCTCTTATGAAATTAGCAATGAGTTCTGTTCGTCATTTTCTGACCCTGAATATATGCAGAACATACTGAAGTTCTTCAAACAGTTTGAGCTTGATAGCATCTTCATTCACTTTATACACTGTTCCATCTGCCATGAAGTACAACAGGAAGTGAATATCTAAACTCTTCTGGTGAACCAGTTGAACTGACTCCAGTTTATCCAGATTCTCTTGAATCATACCAGAACCAGGAGAAACAAGTGTTGAGGGATCTCTTGGACTATTACTGAATCTTAAATCTCTATTTGAACCCAAACCAGAAGTATTCCTTCCAGGAGGTTTCCCTGAACAAGTTATGCTATGTTGGTAACTACTAATCTCTTCTGTTTGTGCTGGAACTGGAATTTTAGGTCTAGAGAATCCAGGTAAGAGTATGCTTTGAACTGGTAGAGATTCACTCACAACTTTGTAGCAACAGAGGTTGTGTCTACCTTTTTGCCTTTGTCTTATTCACCCATTATTCCTTTCAGCTTCAACTTAGCATTAAGAGAAGATTTTCTTACCAATTTTCCCTCTTCTTCTTCTTCTTGAATACCAGATAAATTTTCTTTAATTTCAATTCCTTTCCTTGCAGGCCTTGAAGCTTTGGCAATCTTCTTTCCTTTCCCAGACTTCAATGCCTTCAAATGTTCTTCTTGTAAAAGCTTTTCTTCAGCATGAATATCTTCAAGTGTAGCCCCCTCAGCATTTTCTTCACGAAAAATCTTAGCAGCCAGCTCTTCATCTGTTTGTGGATTGTCAGAGAATCACAAATCCTTTTGTCTTGAAGTACTCTGAAGATTTGTATTTGCTACTGATCTTGATTTTGATCTTGTAGACCTTGTAGACCTTCTATGTCCATGACTTGGATTTGCAGTTCTTAACCCTTTATCTGAATTTGCACCTTCTTCATCCAGATGATCCTTCTTTGACAGAGTTTGAGAGTGCTTGCACTTAGTTCTAGCAATTCTCTCCCCCTTTTTGACATCATCACCATCTGGAATCAGAATAGATGTGATCAACTCAAGAGAGTTTGCAATAGAGTCAACCTTGTCAGTCAGCAAAAGCTGATTCTGTTCAACTTTACTCAATCTGTCAGTAAGAGTCTCCTGAGCCTTGGAAAATTGTTGAAACAGCTTGGAATTAGCTCTGTGAGATTTCTCCTCATGAGTAGCAACTTCAGTTCTGAGATCCAGAAGTGCTTTTTGATTGTCATCAAACCTGTGATTCAAGGCCTTAACCTGAATCACTGTTCCTTGTAGACAGGTTAGAATATCATGATTTGAAATCTTCTTAGAATTTTCCTTGAGAAAAGTAGCTGCTCGTCCAGTAGGAAAGATGCAGTCTACTTTGTACCAATCTGCACTTTGCTTTGCCATATAATTTTCATCAATTTCTTGTACAGAAGGTCCAGCAAAATCTGGTTTCTCCCCTGTTTTCTGTCCATCAGTTTGAATGTGATCATTGACAGGTGCAACACTCACTGATTCAAAAGAATCATTATCAGAATCATCTGCAACTGAGGCAGCTTCTTCATTATGATCTGTAGCAGGTTCTACTTGAGTAACCTGTTCTACTACATCAACAGCAATTTGTTCTTGATGTGCAACCTGTGCTTGAGTAATTTCCTCACCATGTTCTGAGCTTTGATGTGCATCAGAAATGAACTCAGTGTGAGATGCAACCTCTGTTTCTTCTAACACCACAGTAGGTTGATCTGCAACACCAGTGTCAACAGAGTTTGTAGCAGCCATGGTTGTTGGAATTGGAATTTCATCTTCAACAGAGAATGTCTGAGAATTTTCAGCAAAATCTTCCATAGGAGCAATGACTGGCTCAGCAGCTTGAAATCCAGTTTCTGCTTGAAATTCATTCTCTGTTAGTACAGGTTCAGTGACAATCTCTGTCTCGACAATAGGAGTCTCCTTAGATATGTCCTTTGGAGCTTCAGTTACTTGCTTTTCATCAGATTCTGCAAGTATCAACCTCCTCATTTTTGCTTGAGGCACTTCAACTACCTCTTCTTCTTCAGTAGAGCTGTCCTCAATTAGTGGTGATGAAGGCCTATTTGCCCTTTTGATGACCCTTCTGGTATAAACAGCTCCAGGAGATGTCTGTTTAGCCTTGGAATGCCTTGTATTAAGAGCTGTATGCTTTTGCCTTTTTGGTTTAGATTGTGGTTGAGGTTGAGTAGTAGTGACTGGAGGTTCAGAGATTGTTGAAGGTAGGATGATTTCAGGTTGATTATGAAATGAAGGTGGAGAATGTGATGCAAAGTGTAGAGGTGAAGTTTCAGGTGATGGGATAGGGTTAGAGTGTAGAGTTTCAGTATGGTCAGTAGCCAATGGTTCAGGCATTTGTTGTTGTTCTGGTTGTTATGTTTGTTGTGGTTCATTCTGTGGTGATTGTGGATCTTGGGGTTGGTTGATAAAGTTTTGCAAGGCATGTGGCAAAACAAAGGCAGGTAGGTCTTTACCAACATCCTTATTAGTCATATCAGAGAATATTCTCTTATTGACTTTAAAGGGCTGATTCACATCAGCTTCATCAATAATTAGCCCAGATACACAAGCAGTGAATAATAGCTGACAAAATCTAGCAAAGTATACTGTAGTAGACTCTGACAGTTTATCACCTAAATTCATTAAAACATAACGACCAAAATCAAAATTACTGCCATAGAGTAGAGAATACCCAATTTGCAGACTATCCATAGGAATGGCATCCCAATTGGTGACCTTCTTTTGGAATGTTCTTGTGATGCAGTCAAAGAAAAAATTCCATTCCTTTCTGAGATTTGGCCGTTTGACACTGCCTAGCTTTGCAAGAGAATCCATGTAACCAATTTCTATTAGCATTTCCCGCAGATTTTGCTCAGAAACAACAGCATATGAGCTATGTGTGTCAAAATCCATGGTCTCTCTAACAGTTTGTGGAGTAATCACAAGCTCTTGTTCATCATGAGTAAAGATTATAGATGGAGTCCCATTTTCTCCTCCATCTACATACTTTGAGTTTTGCCAGAAAGTGGCAATCTGAGAAGCAGATAGGATAGATGGTTCAGTTAAAGCATGCCCAATCTCGGAGTCACGGAGAAAGTTCTGAATAAGATGAAACGCTTCTGGAGCACGGTCATTCTCGAGCAGAGCTGCAAAGTTGTTAGGAACAAATCGAAGACCAAGAGATGTAAAAGGTTTAGTTGCCATTAAATCAAGAACAGAGCAGAAAATGGCAGTGAAAATGGTATGTAGGAAAAGTGTTTGTGAAAATGCCCAAATGAATAACACGAAGGAACTGTGTGATTTAGTAAAGTGAATGTGAGTGGATGTGTAGATAAGAGTAAAAATGAATCGTGATACACAAAAGTGATTAGAATTGTAATTAAGAAACAAAAATCCAATCGTTTGTGCATTAAAACACGCAACAGTTCCTAGATTAATGTGTAAGTGGGACACAATAATGGGTGAGTGGGACACGTGTCATGCATCCAACGGATCAATTAATCATGCGCAGTAAAAAGTAATTATCACCGCTGTATTCACTTCACTATTACCAAGACACTTTAACACATTTACACTCATTAACAGTTGTCAAACACTCTATTTACTCTAAAATTTTCAAATTATCTTAATGAAAATTTACCTTAGAATACTAAACACAATTCAACAGCGTTTGTCAATTTTCCAACTTTATCACTGAAACCCTTTCAAAAAATGCACAGTTGTGAATATTTCTGTGTGTGAAGCAGAGGTTACCAAATCAATTTTTAGAGCATCTAATATTTCATAAAATCCATAAAGTAAATCAATAAATACTAAATGCACAAACTCTCATATTAAACACTGATTATATGATGAAAGCGAAACTCTGTAGTTACTTAAATACAGAAATCTGAATACGCCTATTCCCTTTGATGTCCATGATTATCCAAGTAAGCACACAGTCTTTATAGATAAAAAGATCAAGAGATAGATATCAAAGCATCATTCAGTGAGTAACATGCCAGGGATTTGATAAACTCACAAACTCTCAAAGCACACAAGTGTTTAGGTGAAGTGTTTATACTCAAGTTCAATCAGTAAAAGCAGATACTACCATATGCTTGAATGTCCACCAAATCTACACTACATTGAGTACACGTATGCACAAATCAAAAGGACTTTATTCAGGGTTGTAATTTAGTAAAATCAAACAGGTGAAAAGAGATGGATTAAATGAATAAATGGCGAACTGAACAATTTAATAGAGCAAAGTATCCAGTTGCACTGTTAGTACATATTTGTACAAGATGATCAGCATATATACATTTTTTTTTAATATATATATACTGAGTAAACTTTTCTTTGTAGAGAAACTCTCACCTGTTTGCTCTTCAATATACAAATGAATATATCTGCTCTTGATATATCAGAATTTAAACGAAGCAGTTATTATGGCTCAAAGGGGTTTTCTAAGGGTGGAATTTATGAACAGTGTTTGGAGAAAGATGGTAAATCCTAGTGCCTTTATCATTTTCATGCACACACGTATCATGTAATCTCAAAATGGTTTAATACAAGTTCTAGAGCAACATACTCACTGATGAACATCACACATCAATAAAATCTAATTGATATAAAATGTATCAATCACTTACTTGGCTCAAATTCTCACAGGGTGCAGACATGAGTTTGTACTCACCAAACTAAACAATGACACATCTCAAGTTTTATAATTTTCACAAGTACTAACAAGGAATCATCGAGAACCATGTATATGTTTTGGAAACAGAGTGTCACTAATCAGAGATTAGAGTTCATCAATATCAGAAGTTATTTATGAGAGGCAATGCACAAAGTATTCTTAGATTCAGAGTTTAGGACCAAATAAACTAAGAGATGCTATAAATATGAAACAGTATCATGCTGTGTTAACTTACTGCACAATTTCTGATTAGATCACAATGAATCAGAAAGAGTCATGATTTAATTACTGAGAATCATGCTTCATACATATTTCTTCATTGGTGTTTTCATCCAGACAATAATCAATTCAGAATTCACAGAGTTTATCAAACATGTTAACAGAGTATGACATCCAATCATGCTGACAGAGCTTAACAGTGTTTAAACAAAAACATGTTAACAGAGTATGCATCACAGAGTTTAATCAACAGAGTTCACATAGCACTTAGCAATTTATAGAAAAATGAACAACACATTTCACAAGTAAAATTTTGAGTCTAACCAATATCTCTAGTCAAAACCAGAGATCATTCCTAGTTCATTGACCAGTCTTGTGAATATAGCTTCAATCAATGGCTTTGTGAAGATATCTGCAAGTTGTTGTTCTGTAGACACAAAATGGAGCTCAATATTGCCTTCCTCTACATGTTCTCTGATAAAGTGATACCTAATGCTGATGTGCTTGGTCATTGAGTGTTGTACTGGATTACCTGTCATTGCAATAGCACTTTGATTATCACAGAAAATAGGTATTTTGCTATACCTCAATCCATAATCTAGCAGTTGATTCTTCATCCATAGAATCTGTGCACAACAGCTACCAGCAGCAATATACTCGGCTTCAGCTGTAGATGTGGATATTGATTTCTGTTTCTTGCTGTACCAAGAAACAAGTCTGTCACCAAGAAATTGACAACTCCCACTTGTGCTTTTTCTGTCAATCTTACATCCTGCAAAGTCTGCATCAGAGTAGCCAAGTAGTTTGAAATCTGATTCTCTTGGATACCACAGCCCTAAAGTTATAGTGCCCTTGAGATACTTAAAAATCCTCTTCACAGCTGTTAAATGTGGTTCTCTTGGATCTGCCTAAAATCTTGCACACAGACATGTTGCATACATGATATCAGGTCTACTTGCTGTTAAATAGAGTAGAGAGCCTATCATTCCTCTGTAGCTTGTCATATCTACTGATGACCCTGTATCTTTGTCCAATTTAGTTGCAGTTGCCATGGGAGTTGTTGCAGATGAACAGTCAAGCATGCCAAACTTCTTGAGAAGATTTCTGGTATATTTTGCTTGATTGATAAAGATACCATCATCTGTTTGCTTCACCTGTAAGCCTAGAAAATAACTAAGCTCTCCCATCATGCTCATTTGATACCTGGACTGCATGAGCTTGGCAAACTTCTTACAGAGTTTATCATTAGTAGATCAAAAATAATGTCATCAACATATATCTGAACTAAAAGCAAGTCACTTCCAGATTTGAAATAAAACAGAGTTTTATCAATTGTACCTCTGTTGAACCCACTTTCTAAGAGAAATTGAGCCAGAGTTTCATACCATGCTCTTGGTGCCTGCTTAAGTCCATAGAGTGCCTTGTCTAGCCTGTAGACATGGTCTGGATATTTTGGATCTACAAAACCAGGTGGCTGTTCAACAAACACTTCTTCTTCAAGTTTTCCATTCAGAAAAGCACTTTTTACATCCATTTGAAAAACTTTGAACTTCTTGTGAGAAGCATAAGCAAGAAACATCCTTATTGCCTCCAACCTTACAACTGGAGCAAAAGTTTCATCATAATCTATCCCTTCTTGCTGTGAATAGCCTTTTGCCACAAGTCTGGCCTTGTTTCTTGTAACAACCCCTTCACTATCAGTTTTGTTTCTGAATACCCACTTAGTACCAACAATAGACCTATTCTTGGGTCTTGGTACAAGTGTCCAAACTTCATTTCTCTCAAATTCATTTAACTCTTCTTGCATTGCTGTTATCCAATCAGCATCTTTAAGAGCTTCTTCAACTTTCTTTGGCTCAGTTTGTGACAAGAATGCATGAAACAGACATTCATTTGTTGTTGCACTTCTTGTTCTTACTTTTGCATCTGGATCACCAATAATCAAGTCAGGTGTATGAGATTTGGTCCATTTCCTAGCTGAAGGCAAATGACTTCTCTCAGAGTTTGATTCTCCCCCTCGATCCATGTTCTCCTGATTTCCTTGGTGTCTTTCTTCATTCTCTGAGGCTCCCCCTGAATGTGACTGCTCAGAATGTGAATCATCAGAGATTGATCCAGATTTTTCATGTGATTCACTTTTAGAATGTAAATCATCAGAGTTTTGTTCTTCATACTCCCCCTCAACTGGTTCTCTCCTTTGTTCTGGTTGAACAATTTCTTCTGTGTTTACCAGTAGAGGTTCAGAGTTTGTATCAACAGAGTCTGTTGGAATTGATCCGTCAGAGTTTATTTCGTCAGAGATTAGATCTTCATTTTCAAAATGTAGTTGATCATGGTCATTGACATCTTCATGTCCAGTTATTTTCTTGTCATCAAAAGACACATGAATAGATTCCATGATCACTCTGGTTCTCAGATTATAAACTCTGAATGCCTTAGTTGACAGTGGATAGCCAACAAAAATTCCTTCATCTGCCTTTAGATCAAATTTGGTCAACTGTTCAGGATGAGTTTTCAGCACAAAGCATTTACACCCAAAAATATGAAAATATTTCAGGTTTGGCTTCTTTTCTCTCACCATTTCATATGGTGTTTTTCCATGCTTATTGATCAGAGTGGCATTCTGAGTAAAACAAGCAGTTTGAACAGCTTCTGCCCAGAAATAGGTTGGTAATTTTGCTTCATCAAGCATAGTTCTGGCAGCTTCTATCAAAGTTCTGTTCTTCCTTTCAACTACACCATTCTGTTGTGGAGTGCCAGGTGCAGAAAACTCTTGTTTAATTCCTTTGTTCTTGCAAAATTCTTCCATTGTTGAATTCCTGAATTCATTTCCATTGTCACTTCTGATAATCTTCACTTGATTCTTTGACCCTTTGTCCAGCTGCATTATATGCTCTGTCAGTGTTAATGCAGTTTCATCCTTCTTTGCTAGAAAGTACACCCAAGTGTATCTGGTGTATTCATCAACAATGACTAGAGCATATTTCTTCTTTCCAAGAGACATAACATTCACTGGTCCAAAAAGATCACCATGTAGTAGATGATAAGGATCAACAATTAAAGACTCAGAATTGCTTTTGAAAGAAGCATTTCTCTGTTTGGCCTTTTGGCATGAATCACACAAGCCATCTGCATTTAACAAGGACTTTGGAAGTCCTCTCACAAGATCATTCTTTATCAGCTCATTGATGTTGTTTAGATTTAAATGAGAGAGTTTCTTATGCCACTTCCAACTCTCTTCACTGGACATCCTTGTTGACAGACACACTGCTTTGCCATCAGAGTTTGTTGACAATTTTATTTCATAGATATTATTGTGTCTGTTTCCAACTAAAGCAACTTTCCCTGTAGATTTACTGATTACTTGACAGTATTCAGGCTGGAAATCTACATGATATCCTCTGTCACAGATTTGACTCACAGATAGCAGATCATGCTTGAGTCCTGGAACCAGAGCTACATTTGTGATGATGACACTTCCAAGATTAATATTGCCATATCTCAGAGTATGTCCTATGTTGCCATCTCCATAGGAAACTTTTGGGCCAGCCTTCTCCACATACTCTGATAGCAGGGCTTTATTTCCAGTCATGTGTCCTGAACATCCACTGTCCACGACTAGGGTACTTTCCCTGGTGCCCTGCAATCATAAACAATCACTGATTGTTAGTTTTAAGGATCCAGACTTGCTTGGATCCTTTTGCTTTATTGAATCTGTTAGCTTTTGCAGCGGATGTATCATTATCAGAGTTTAAACTAACATTTTCAGTCTTAGCACCTGCAGAATTAACTTTAACCCAATTCAAATTAGGTTTTAGTTCATAGAAATTATGATAAATAGCATGATAATTCTTGCAAGTATAAATTGAGTGCCAAGTACTTCCACAATGTTTGCACAGAGTTTGTGGTCTAGGTTTGACATTATTCTTTTTCACTCCAGATTTGGAGGGTAAGGAATTAATGTCTTTATTCTTCCTGCAAAAACTAGCAAGATGATTAGTACTACCACAGTTATGACACATTTTTCTAGGTGCAAATGTAGCAAGCATTGGCCTATTTCCTGATATTATGCCTACCTTTCCATTTCTGTTTTTCCTAGGCATTTTCTGTTTGTTGACAGATTTTATCTCTTTAAGCATTTGCTTAAGTTGTTTATCTGTCATTGAACCAATGTTAACCTGTTTTGCACAGTTTTTTACTGGCTCACTTTCAACAGCTCCATGTTCATTTTTAACTGTTCCATGAACAAATTTTCTTGTTGGAAGAGTTTGCCTAACTTTCACATGATTTAGAAATCTAAGCTCATCTTCCTCACAGTACCCTAAACCAACAGTGTCAGCTTGAAAAACCTCATGAGTGTCTTTTCCAGAATCAGTCCAAGTTTTAATAATGTGATTTGCATCCTCCAATTCAGATTCTAGGTGCTTATACTTACCTAGCAACTCTTGTTCTATAAAAACAGCATCATCTCTTTCTTTCTGAATTTTTTACATGTTTTCAAGTTTTTCTTCAACAAGTTTGTTTCTCTCTTTAAGTTGAGAACACTCATTCTTGATTCTCTCATTCTCTAAAGTCTGATCCCTATAACTGATATTTAATGCTTTAAGATAAATCCTCAATTCAGTTATATTATCAGTATTATAAGCATAGGTAGTTGGGGGTACCTTGAGTTCAGAATCTTCATTCTGAGTAGAAGCCATGAGTGCATAATTAACTTCCTCATCTGAGTCTGAAGTGTCTGCCCAGTCTCTGCCTTTTGTATAGAGTGCCTTTACAGTTTTACCCTTCTTGCACTCAGGAGCATAGTGACCCATCTCCTTACACTTGTAGCATTGAATCTCAGACTTATCTTTCTTCCCAGATTTGGAGTCCTTTCCCTCAGATTTGCTGAAATTCTTCCTGTCAGACTTTGAGAAATTCTTGGAGAATCTCTTTCCCTTCTTGAAGTTCTTGAATCCCATCTTCTTGAAGGTCTTTACCATCAATGCAGCCATTTGCATCATCTCTTCATCATCTTCAGAATCAGATGATTCATCTATGCTTGTGTCAACATCAGAGTTTGATGACTCACTTTCTGAATGAATGACTAAGGCTTTTCCTTTTGCCTTCTTCCTTGATGGTTTCTCTTCAACCTTGAGAGCAACAGACTTTAACTTCTTGCTTGATCTCCTGTTTCTCTGCTCCATTTCCAATTCATGAGTCTTAAGCAGTCCATAGATTTCATCAATCTCAGTATCAGCAAGATCATAGTTATCTCTAATAGTGGTTGTTTTCACATCCCACTTTTCAGGTAGAGAAAGTAGAAACTTGAGATTTGAGTCTTCTAGATCATATTCTTTGTTAACCAACGATAGATCATTGAGCAGTTTACAGAATCTGTCAAATGTTTCTGTCATGGTTTCTTCAGACTTTGCCTCAAAATGTTCATACTCCTGTGTGAGTATGTTCCTTCTATTCTTCTTGATAGCAGCAGTTCCTTGACACCTAACCTCAAGTGCATCCCAAATTTCTTTTGCAGTTGTGCAGTTAATCACTTTGTTAGACATAACATTGTCTAAAGCACTGTGAAGTAAATGCCTTACTTTTCCATCCTTAGCAATAGATGAAAGATCCTCAGCAGTTAGATCTTTCTTTTCCTTTGGAATCACTTTTGATTCCTCACCAGCAACAGCAGCAGTTAACTTTGTAGGTTTATGAGGGCCTTCATAAATTCTGTCAAGATATTCTGGATCTGTAGCCTCCAGAAACATTGTCATCTTCACTTTCCAGATTGCATACTCTGCTGGCTTAAGTATAGGAACCCTAATTGTCTCATACCTACTAACATTAGTAGGAGCTTTCTCAGAACCTGATGGAGGAGGAATCTCTGCCATTGATTACTATTGTATTTGGATCTTAAACTGTAATAAAGTAACAGATTTTCTCTGATACCACTTGTTAGGTCGAATACACAATATATAATCAAGTACTGTATGATAGAATAACAAGAACACACATTTTAGTATTTAAAAACTGTTTGGAATTAATAATTCCTCTCTCAGTGATGTAAAATATCACAGAGAGCTGCTTAGGTTACAATGAATGATATTCATTCACGATAATTACCCTTCTAGAGTTAACCTAACTGTATTTATAAGATATACAGCTGCGTACAATCGTTAATTGATTCTCCTATAATTAAGCTATACAATTGATATCAATTACGATTGCTACACGTCTTCTAAGTCAACTCAATCTCTTTGACAGCTATCCAATCTTCAAAGATATTGCTTCCATTTTTATCTTGAATTAATATTCAATCTCTGTTGACCTGTAGACGCCTCCAGTAGACAGACTTTAACAAACTCTGTTGTGCTCCCAACTAGCAGTGTTTGCGCTTCCTTCTGTCAGCCAGCAGTGTTTGCGCTTTCTTCTGTCAGCGTTTGCGCTTCCAGCTGTCAGCGTATACTCAAACTCTGCTACAACTGCTTTCATTAACAAGTTAAACTCTTTTTCCCTGTAACACTTAAACACTGACATTAAATCACATCAATTATATCTAACATATTAGGTCTAATTAATGCTACATTAAATGTGTCTTTAGGGCTTATTTTTAACCCATATCATATATATATATATACTATAAGTGTCCAAAATCATGCAAACGACATAGGTCCATGCATTACTTGCTTAAAACTTCAAGAAACCAAAAGGGTGAGGTGAGTTATACCTTTCTTAGCCTAGTAGTATTCTTAAGAATGATGAGTAAGCCTTGGATGATCTTGATTTAACCTTAATAAGCTTTAAAACCTTCAAGAAACATAAGAACACTTACTTAAAATCACTACTTAGACACTATTCATCACATATTTCATAATTTATTTGACTATCAAGAACTCAATGAAATAAATTAATTTTTTACCTTGGATATATGGAAGTATGATGCAGCTTAGGAATTAATTTTATGATTTTTAGAGAAGTGGAAGTGGAAGAAAATTTTTCCACTCCTTGCTTGCTTGAAGAGGGGCCGAGGTTAGCTTTCTCGCTTGAAGAGGGGCCGAGGTTAGCTTTCTCATTAGATTTTCTAGTATTTGACATACTTGTACCATTTCATGGAAACATGGAACTTGCCCCTTGTACTTTCTAGTTAGATACTAACTAAGTTAGTTTGCTTCCTAAGTATCTAGTTTGCATGGCATTTAGCTTGCATGGGCTTCCTTACTTGCCAACCAACACTTGTTACGTAATTATTTTCGTAAGTGCGATTAATTCCAGATACGCTTCGCGATACAAATCATTTTACCGTAATTCCTTACTACTGCAAGTACTTGTAATTTGTTTAAATGGTGGAATTCGAAATCCACAATTTTACTTTTCATAATATAATTCTCGTATTCCTTAATATCTTGTAAAATACGACCATTTGAAATAATGGGTTTCGTCGAAAGCTAACGATTTTTACAAACACTTATTTGTACCTTAAAGACGTAATATCAACTCGAAATCCTCATTTAATAATTCATACATAGCATAGTTGCAAAAGTTTTTTGTTAAAAGCACGATCACTATTCATCCAGGTACTTTACAATTGACAAAAAATCCGGGTTCTTACAGTGTGTTGTAGATGGAATGTTTAAGTTGAATGTTGAAGTTAATAAAATTTCAATTTCCTCTTACTTGTTGAATCATTTCAATACTTAGCATACTAGACTTTGTCACATTAATAAATGAAGCATAATAAATAAGAACAACCTAGGATTAAATTCTAAGTTGTCTATCTCTGATTTAGATAAATGTGAATATTGTAGTCAAGCGAAAATCACTAAGACTCCCCACAAGTCAGTAGGGATTAAAGAAATAGAACCATTAGATCTAATTCATTCTGATATATGTGAATTAGATGGAGTCTTAACTCGGAAATGGTGAGAGATGCTTTATTGAATTTATCGATGATTGTTCTAATAATACTTTTGTTTATCTTATGAAAAACAAAAGTGATACATTTGACATGTTTCAGTTATTTGCGAATAGAGTTGAAAATCAGTACAAGAAGAAAATCAAAAGACTTCGTAGTGATAGAGAAACAGAGTACAAATCAAACCTATTTACCAAATATTATGACTCTCATGGGATTATACATGAGAGAACTGCTCCTTATTCACCAGAAATAAAGGATAAAGCGAATATGAATATAGAACTCTTACGGAGTTAGTAGTTTGCATCATGCTTGGTTCTAGTGCTGCATCTTACTGGTGGGGAAAAATCATACTAACGATCTGTCATGTACTCAATAAAGTACCAAAATCTAGAAGTATGATAACTCCCTAGGAGACGCTTAAGCGTAGACAACCCGATACTTCCTACTTTAGGACTTGGGGTTGCCTAGCTTATGTTCGAATTCCTGATCCTAAAGGCTTAAACTTGATAGTAGAGCCTATGAGTGTGTATTTATTGGATATGGCTTTGATAGCATTACCTACAGATTCTTTGATTTAAATGCATGAGTTATAGTAGAATCAATCAATGCTGATTTCTATGAAGACAAGTTTCCATTTAAATTGAGGAATAGTAGGAGTGCGTCAACGAGTATTACTCCTCGTTTGAAGGAGAAAGAACAAACCAAGGATTTGGAAAACGAATTGAGGAGGAGCAAGAGAGCAAGAGTCGCCAAATATTTTGGTCATGACTTCTAAGTTTATAAGCTTGAGGACGATCCAACCAGTTTTAAAGAAGCCATGTCTTCTTTAAATGTTGATCTTTGGCAAGAAGCCATTAACAATGAGATGGATTTTTGGAATCCAATAAGACTTGGCATTTGGTTGATTTACCTTCTGGTTGTAATTCAATAGGATGTAAATGGTTCTTTAAGAAAAAGTTAAGACTTGATGGTACTGTCGAAAGATATAAGGCTTGACTAGTAGCCAAAGGCTTTAAACAGAGGGAAAATGTGGATTTCTTTGACACATTTTTACTAGTCTCTAGGATGATATCAATCAGAGTTTTTATTTCGATAGCTGTCATCCATAATTTAGTGATTCACCAAATGGATGTGAAGACTGCCTTCTTAAATGGTGAACTAGAGAAGGACATTTACATGGATCAACCTGAGGATTTCGTGATCCATGGGCAGGAAAAGAAGGTGTGCAAGCTAGATAAGATTATAAATGGGCTTAAGCAATCACCATGGCATGAAAAATTTGACCACCTTATCATGTTAGATGATTTTAGAGTCCATGAAAGTGACAAATGCATTTACTACAAATTTGAAAATGGAATTTGCACCATTATCTGCATATATGTAGATGACCTACTGATATTTGGATAAAATATTCACGCAGTAAATAAAGTGAAATCATCGTTGAATGCCAACTTGATATGAAAAATCTTAGAGAAGCAAGTGTAATCCTTGGTATCAAGATTACTAGGTCAGAAATGGAACTTTCTTTAGACCAATCTCGATACGTTGAGAATATCTTAATGAAATACAATTACTTTAACTATAAGCCTGCTAGTACACCATATGACCCTAGCTAGTGTTAAGTTGTATAAAATGAAGGTCATGGTGTAAGACAACAAGAATATGCAAGTATCATTGGCAGCCTTAGGTATGCTGCTGCTACTGATGGCATTAGACCCGACATACATATGTCACGGGATTGTTGGGCAGGTTTACCAGTAGACCTAGTATGGAGCATTGGTATGTTATTTAGAGGGTCATGAGATACCCCAAGAAAACTATGAACCTTGGATTACACTATGGTAAGTTTCCCGATGTCCTTGAAGAATACAGTGATGCTCACTAGAATGCCTTGTCAGAAGACTCCAAGGCAATAAGTAGCTATATTTCTAGTATAGCTGGTGGTGCTGTTTCTTGGAAATCAAATAAACAAACTATTTTAGCTGAGTCCACTATGGAAGCAGAGAAAATAGCACTAGCCATAGCTAGTGAAGAGGCTAGTTGGCTATGAAACTTTTTAGCTAAGATCCATTTATGGAAAAGACCGGTTCCATCTGCATTGATCCATTGCGATAGTACCGCGGCTATCAATAAAGTTCAGAACCGTTATTTTAAAGGTAAGAAATGACACATACACTGTCAGAGAGTATCTCTCTAAAGGAGTTATTAGAATGGATCATATAAGATCAGATGATAATTTCGCAGATCCTTTGATGAAAGGATTAGCTAGAGAGAAAGTCCATAAAACTTCAGTTAATATGGGAATATAATTGCCCGTAGAGGGTAGTCACTCGTGATGGTAACCAAAACTAACTGACTGGAGATCCCAAGAAATAGCTAGATTCAATGAGGTAATAACAAGTCATGAAGTGATATGCAAAGAACATGCAAATTTTATATTATTATAGAATGTTTCCTGAAATGACAATAGGTTGATTTATTTAAAACTCTTGATACTTGATACTTGATAGACTCACCTATGTGAATGTGAGAGTGGGGGCCGCTTCCTATGGAATTTCAGGTAAAAAAATTCTAGAGCGTTCACATACCAGAATTGACATGCATGGCCTTTAATGCACGGGCTATTTGATTACACATTGAAAGGTTGTGCGTGATTTGATGTCCAGGATAGAGTTCAAGACTACGAGTCACTCTTATTTAACTCGGGATCTTACTCACTACGCATAGTTTCAAGTCTGAAGATGCCTTTGTTTATGTCCAACCTTACTTTTTCGAATATCGCTCAAAGTACACTTATATATTTTTTTAAAAAATTTAAGTGGGGGATTGTTGTAATTTTAATACGAATTACTTTGAATAATATATGTTTATCAGGTTGGAGAGTTTTACAACTTATGCATTAAAAAGAGAGAGCTCCTTTTTTGCAGTTCATTTGTATACATTTATTTGTAGAATATTTTGATCAATTATTTTTAAAAAATTTGGTGTCTAGGTTATCTGGATAAAAAGGAAGAGTCACGGATTAACGTATGTGTGTTACCCTTTTTTAAGCCAATAACCCTTGATTCATGCCTAGCTTTTATTCCTAATAGTAGTATAAATAGATGGTGTTTTTGTAGCTAATTTAATACACCATTTTTAAATTTTCTTGAACAACATACAAATTCACTCCTTTTGTCCACTTGTGTCATTTTTCACCTCTTTTACATATTTATTTATTTTTGGTTTTACAACCATATACATACAGTATATGTTAGGTAGTCTTGGTCTTGGCTCACCATCTTCATTTGTAGACTTTATATATGTATAATCTCAAATCAACTATCATCATTTTGGTGTATTTTTATTTATATTACATACTTGAGCTGTATATTAAGGTGCAATTCAGATTAGTGTTTAGTGGTGCAAATAAATTACCGAACCAAAATTTCTTGGGTTGTTATCCTAGAGACGACGTGATAACGTGAGTATGTTGTAATAATTTGGATATAGCCGCGAAATGTTTTATAGGAAACGTTATTCGTGACTCAACACAGAAAAATTCGGTAAACTTGTTTTAATTTCATAGATTTTAATAATCATAAAATATTTTTGTGGAAAAAAAATCTTTTTTTAGGAAAAAAAAATTCTTTTATTTTCCGCAATTAAATTTCCAATAGAAGTAACACCAAACTTTCTCGCCACATAACTTAAAAGCACAAGCTTTGGCTTCTGTGTTCGATTCTCGCTCATCCCGAGATTTATTAAGAACAGATACTAATTGTAAGGCATGTACGTTATTTATTAAAAAAAACACCCTGAATTGCAAATAGAAAATAAACAAAAGAGAACAATCCTAGATTTTTTCTTCCAAATCCACCTATATTACTGAATTAATCTTAAGGGTGATCAATCTTTGAGAAACGTTAAAGATAAATCAATATAAATAATTAATACGATCACAAAAGCGGAATAAAGAATTCACTTACATGCTAACAAAAGAATCGATTAAAGATTTAGAAGGAAAATTAGTTCATCATCTTAAAAGAAACCAATACACAAGAGTAAGAGTATATAAATATATATGAGGAAAGTAAATAGTAAGAAAAAAAGATTAAATTTGTATTTGCAGCAATCTCTTCTTTCCAAGTTTTTTCCCTCTTGACTCTTGAGCGAAGCCTCTCTCTTTTCTTCTTTAGAAACGTAATTCCTAATAATAATGTATAGTGTCTATATATTTCTAATAAAAGTATTTTGATGCTTGTACGAAAAAATACAAATAAATTTCCTAAACTAATTTTGTTTTCCAAGAAAAATTCGTAGCTAACTTTTCTTTTGAAATTATGGATTGTTCTAGATATAATTTGATATTTGGACCACTTTAAAATGAAAGAACTTTTACTATTTTCGCATGGATTGTTAAATCGTTCAAAACTAACTTTCTGACCTTAAGATATGAACTAAACATTGAAGTACGAGCTCCAACATATTTTAATTTTCCCTACAAAATCTCCAAATTAAGATCTTTATTCTCCAATCATCCAAGTTTAGGATTATTTGCTTACTACAATAAAATATTAAAAATTGTTGAATAAAACTTCAACTAAATGTAACATACAATGAATTTGAGAAATATTTGAATCATATAAAATATATATGAATCTATACTCTATCACATACTCTGTCCACTACACCATAAACAGCCTGTAGTAACCCAAAAATTTTGTTACCTTAGGGTCTAAAATGTTACTATAGACCCATTTTTGGGCTAAGGTAACATAAATTATAAGTTACATATTTTGATGTTACCTTAGGGTACCTAAGGTAACTTATTTCACCCCTAGGGTAACATGCCCTTTCTGGTTACCTTAGAGGCCTACTGTAACATAAAAATGGCATATTGCAACATAATATTCGGTTACCTTAGAGTGCTTCAAATTTTTTTAAAAAGTGGGTCCCACCATTAGGGGAGTGCATTCGGTTAACCGAAACCAAAACCAAATTTTATTTCGGTTAACCGAAACCGAATTGTAGGTAAAAGTTCTACCGAAAACCGAACCGAACATTTTTTTTCGGTTTTAAACGAAAACCGAATTGTAATAAAAGTTAAAGAAAATTGTTAAAAAATAGAAAATATAGTACACAACCACAATTCATAAGTTTATCATAGCTCCACAAGTTACTGAATACAAGTTACTGAATTTTAGTTTACATTCAGAATTAAGAATTACAAAACAATGAAATAGAGAAGGTGGTAAATTAAAATTTAGTCTTCATTCTCCTGTTGCTCTGCTCATGTGTCCTGTCCTGTCTCCTGCTTGCTGTTGTGCTGCCTGCTGGTGCTGGGGCCTGAGCACTTTTTCAGCCTTCATCTTCAACGGTTCTGCAAGTTAACATATAATAATCAGTAGTAGTATTTTACTACTAAATAGATATAGTATTTAGTAATTAGTAGTAACTTCTTTCTGCAGCAATTCAGAGATCAGACCCCTTTTCTCTATACTGACTACTGAGTACTGAGCAGGAGCACTACAAATTTTACCATATGTCCATTCCATTTAGTAATACATTCTAAACCACAAGCTAAAAAGTGTATCAAGTTTTCATAAACCGAGGTCAGCTCTTTGAACAAAATGTGACATAAACATTGGCAAAATCATAAAAATGATCACACGATCAACCTTACAAGCCCCTTTACTGAGCTATGTTGCTAGACTGCTAAAAATGAAGTGAACGAACCTTACTGCTTAAAGACCAAATGCCAGACCTGTTAATCTCCTATCTCACATGTAAAACACCTTTTTTCACCACAATATTGTACAAATTTTCCTTAAAATACAGAATATTATTATTTATCACACACAAAATAAGGAAGGCAATCGTAAATCGTAATGCCTAAAAATCACTTATGTAGATAGAAGAACTTAAGCAAGAAATCTCACATATGGAGTGTTCACTTTTCAGATTTTGAATTATAATGCTCACTGTTTGCAATAACTAAAGTGAAATAACCACAGTTCTACTCATTCTCAGCAAAAGCACAAACTCCCCCATGACTTGCTTCTCCATAAAAACCTGCCAATAAACCAGAATGCCATTGGATCATTTAACACATTTAAGTAAATGAATTACAGATATAGCAAAGGGAATTAAGGATTCCTACTCAAAGAAGTTGGAGTCATGCTGGTCGCCATATGTTATCAACTCCGAAATTGATCTCAGTGCCTCAATTACAAAATCCTTTGACAAAATAGAAGTGAGAACAATCCAGCGATGAACAAAATAACCACATGGACCCTACAGAGCAATATAAAGCATTATTAAAAGGTTAAACCACAACTACATTAAAAGCCTGACAAAAGGCCATTGCAATTTAGGATGCAGTAGGCAAAAAATAAAAGAAGAACAATCAAATTTGAGCAGACAGAATCATTGCGAAAAGAGCTCAAAATGAAAAAACAAAAAAATTACAGTGACAATTGTATAAGAATAAAGAATGCATAGACAATCTGCCAAGCCCAAGATATACAATTAAATTGACCTAATATAGGTGTATATTTGTAGAACTGCGACAGCTGGCTCAAAATTATTTCAAACAATCTACATGATGCTAATAAATAACTGTTCTTGTCTTAATACTCAAATGAACTTAAAATAAATATTATTATAACTGTACAATCCCAATTCTTCTAGGGATTTCATCTTGTTACATCCAAGTAAAGCTACTACAGTGTCAAATTCGGACAGGACATCAAATCTTATAGAAGCTGAAGCCTGATATCCAGTATGCACCTAGGAAAAGAGTAATTAAGTGTACTTTTAACAGCGACCTACTTCAACAATTATGTTCCAATCTAGTAGAACAACTGATTTAAATAATAATAGGCATGATGACATCCAAAGTTCATATATGTTATTATATGGTACATGTATAGTGTTTCAATGCAGATAAAAAGAGCATAGACATACACAAACTGCTTTCAGATTTGACAAATACATCTCATAATTATCAGCCTCTGCACGCCTCCATCTCTCAAGAAATAAGTAAAATTTTACAACTTCATATGCAGGATCGAACTTCTCTAAATTGTTATCTGACAGATCAATGATATCTCTGGGAGATATATGTGGGCCCAGACTAAAATGACCAATGGCTTGCACACCTCTCAATTGCATGAATTATATATGGGTTGTCTTTAGCATTTACAGCATGCCACTACAACAATTCTTCCTGGGCATTACTAACCTGTAAAATAATGAATTCCATTCATTAACATTCATATATATAATCTCATAAAGAAGAAAAATAATAGATGAAGAGGTAGAAGAAATACTAACCATGACACCATGTACTCCTGGAATGCTAAAAAGTTCAGCATCATTACCAGAGTCACCACAAGCAAGAGTGTTTTTAGGAAGTTTTTCCTTGTCACTTAACTTTTTTAGCAAATAAGCAAGAGCTTGTCCTTTCCCAGCACCTTGTGGCAATATATCTAAATCTATCCCTCCACTGTAAATTATTTTAACATCCAACTACATAAAAGCAGATTAATCCTATGAAAAAGAGTTTCTTACTTAGCAACACATACAGTAGGTAAAATTCTACAGAGTTAAGTGAAGTAAACAAAGAAGTAAACATCAACATCACTGTGAAACGCCACAGAGCAAACAAGAAAAATGAATAAATTGTAGTTCAAGAGTTCAACCTTACCCCATGTTTTATAAAACATTCAGAAAGAGCCAATGTTACTTCTTATGCCTTTTCTTGCCGGACATTAAAGCTAACCTTGTGTGGTCGTTGTTCAGTTTCAGGTTGCATAACCCCCAAATAGAACAAGAATGACAAGTACCATATTTTTAAATTGGAAAATCAAATCAATTCTCTTCACAATTAAGTAGATGATATCAAATTAATAAAATACAGATGCACATCTCCTATGCCGAGTAAGTGTGAACATGTTAAATATAATTGATGTGATTTAATATCAGTGTTTAAGTGTTACAGGGAAACAGAGTTTAACCTGTTAATGAAAGCAGTCGCAGCAGAGTTTGGGTATACGCTGACAGATGGAAGCGCAAACACTGCTGACTGGAAGCGCAACAGAGTTTGTTAAACTCTGTCTAGCGGAAGCGTCTGCAGGTCAACAGAGATTGAAGATTAATTCAAGATAAACATGGAAGCAATATCTTTGAATATTGGATAGCTGTCAAATAGATTGAGTTGACTTAAAAGACGTGTAGCAATCGTAATTGATATCAATTGTATAGCTTAATTATAGGAGAATCAATTAACGATTGTACGTAGCTGTATATCTTATAAATACAGTTAGGTTAACCCTAGAAGGGAATCATCGTGAACGAATATCATTCATTGTAACCTAAGCAGCTCTATGTGATATTTACATCACTGAGAGAGGAGTTAATACAAAAATAGTTTTTAAATTTTTATTTACTCATACTTTATTGATTATTAGTGTGTATTCGGCCTAACAATTGGTATCAGAGCCAATCTGTTAATTCACTATAGCTTAAGATCCACACAAATACTATTATAATCAATGATAGAAATTCCTCCTCCCACAACAGGCTCAAGTGCTGAGAAGGCTCAACCTACAACAGTTAGCCGATATGAGACAATCAGAGTTCCCATACTCAGGCCAGTAGAATACTCTACCTGGAAGGTGAAAATGGCTATGTTTCTGGAGGCTACAGATCCAGAATATCTTGACAGGATTTATGAAGGTCCTCATATGCCAACAAAATTATCTGTTGTTACTGCTGGACAAGAATCTAAATCTGTTCCAAAAGAGAAGAAAGTTCTGACTCCTGAAGACATCTCATCTATTGGCAAGGATGCAAAGGTTAAACATCTCCTTCATAGTGCATTAGATAATGTTATGTCTAACAAAGTGATAAACTGTAAGACTGCAAAAGAGATCTAGGATGCCCTTGAGTTCAGATGTCAGGGGACTGTTGCAATTAAGAAGAATAGAAGGAACATACTCACACAAGAGTATGAACACTTTGAGGCTAGATCTGAAGAGACAATGACTGAAACTTTTGACAGATTCTGTAAACTTCTCAATGATCTGTCACTGGTGAATAAAGAATATGATCTAGAAGATTCAAATCTCAAGTTTCTTCTTTCTCTACCTGTAAAGTGGGATGTAAAGACAACCACTATTAGAGACAACTATGACCTTGCTGAAACTGATATTGATGAGATCTATGGACTGCTCAAGACTTATGAACTGGAAGTGGAGCAGAGAAGCAGAAGATCAGGCAGGAAGTCAAAGTCTGTTGCTCTGAAAGTTGAAGAAAGACCTTCAAAGAAAGAAGCATCAAGGAAGAAGGCAAAAGGAAAAGCCTTGGTCATTCATTCAGAAAGTGTGTCATCAAACTCTGATGTTGACTCAAACACAGATGGATCATCTGATTTTGAAGATGATGAAGAGATGATGCAAATGGCTGCATTGATGGTAAAGACCTTCAAGAAGATGGGATTCAAGAACTTCAAGAAGGGAAAGAGATTCTTCAAGAATGATTCAAAGTCTGACAGGAAGAATTTCAGCAAATCTGATAGAAAGGACTCCAAATCTGGGAAGAAAGATAAGTCTGAGATTCAATGCTACAAGTGTAAGGAGATGGGTCACTATGCTCCTGAGTGCAAGAAGGGTAAAACTGAAAAGGCACTCTACACCAAAGGCAGAGACTGGGCAGACACCTCAGATTCAGATGAGGAGGTGAACTATGCTCTCATGGCTACTACTGTAGATGAAGCTGATAATTCTGAAAATAAGGTACCTCTGACTACCTATGCTTATAATACTGATAATGTATCTGAATTGAGGATTTATCTTAAGGCTTTACATATCAGTTATAGGGATCAGACTTTAGAGAATGAGAGGATTAAAAATGAGAATTCTGAACTCAAAGAGAGGAATAAGCTTGTAGAAGAGAGACTTGCTAACATGCAGCAAGTTCAAAAGGAGAGAGATGATGTTGTCTATCTAGAACAGGAATTGCTTGGTAGGAATAAGCAATTAGAATCTGAGTTAGAAAAGGCTAATAATACAATTAAAACTTGGACTGATTCTGGAAAAGACACTCATGAGGTTTTTCAAGCTGACACTGTTGGTTTAGGGTACTGTGAGGAAGATGAGCTTAGATTTCTAAATCATGTGAAAGTTAGGCAAACTCTTCCAACTAGAAAATTTGTTCATGGTATAGTTAAAACTGAACATGGAGCTGTTAAAAGTGAACCAGTAAAAACCTGTGCAAGACAGGTTAACATTGGTTCAATGATAGATAAACAACTTAAGCAAAAGCTTAAAGAGATAAAATCTGTCAACAAACAGAAAATGCCTAGGAAAAACAGAAATGGAAAGGTAGGCATAACATCAGGAAATAAGCCAATGCTTGCTACATTTGCACCTAGAAAAACTTGTCATAACTGTGGTAGTATTAATCATCTTGCTAGTTTCTGCAGGAAGAACAAAGACATTAATTCTTTACCCTCCAAATCTGGAGTGAAAAAAAACAATGTCAAACCTAGACCACAAACTCTGTGCAAACATTGTGGAAGTACTTGGCACTCAATTTATACTTGCAAGAATTATCATGCTATTTATCATAATTACTATGAACTGAAACCTAATTTGAAATGGGTTAAAGTTAATTCTGCAGGTGCTAAGTCTGAAAATGTTAGTTTAAACTCTGAAAATAACAAATCCGCTGCAAAAGCTAACAGATTCAATAAAGCAAAAGGATCCAAGCAAGTCTGGATCCTTAAAACTAACAATCAGTGATTGTTTGTGATTGCAGGGCATCAGGGAGAGTACCCTAGTCTTGGATAGTGGATGTTCTGGACACATGATAGGAAATAAAGCCCTGCTATCAGATTTTGAGGAGCAGGCTGGCCCAAAAGTTTCCTATGGAGATGGCAACATAGGACGTACTCTGGGATATGACAATATCAATCTTGGAAGTGTCATCATCACTGATGTAGCTCTGGTTCCCGGACTCAAGCATGATCTGCTATCTGTGAGTCAAATCTGTAACAGAGGATTTCATGTTGATTTTCAACCTGAATACTGTGAGGTTATCAGCAAATCTACTGGAAAAGTTGTTTTGATTGGACAAAGGCGCAACAATATCTATGAAGCAAGCTTGTTGACAAACTCTGCTGGAAAGACTATGTGCCTGTCAACAAGAATGTCCAGTGAAGAGA
Source organism: Kitagawia praeruptora (assembly GCA_037693485.1). Classification (NCBI taxonomy): domain Eukaryota; kingdom Viridiplantae; phylum Streptophyta; class Magnoliopsida; order Apiales; family Apiaceae; genus Kitagawia; species Kitagawia praeruptora. Next base: position 87,698,481 of record CM075350.1, read on the forward strand.
GTTGGAAGTGGCATAAGAAACTCTCTCATTTAAATCTGAACAACATCAATGAGCTGATAAAGAATGATCTTGTGAGAGGACTTCCAAAGTCCTTGTTAAATGCAGATGGCCTGTGTGATTCATGTTAAAAGGCCAAATAGAGAAAGGCTTCCTTCAAAAGCAAGTCTGAGTCTTCAATTGTTGATCCTTATCATCTTCTACATGTTGATCTTTTTGGACCAGTGAATGTTATGTCTCTTGGAAAGAAGAGATATGCTCTAGTCATTGTTGATGAATACACCAGATACACTTGGGTGTATTTTCTAGCAAAGAAGGATGAAACTGCATTAACTCTGCCAGAACATATAATACAGCTGGGCAAAGGGTCAAAGAATCAAGTGAAGATTATTAGATGTGACAATGGAACTGAATTCAGGAATTCAACAATGGAAGAATTTTGCAAGAACAAAGGAATTAAACAAGAGTTTTCTGCACCTGGCACTCCACAACAGAATGGTGTAGTTGAGAGGAAGAACAGAACTTTGATAGAAGCTGCCAGAACCATGCTTGAAGAAGCAAAATTGCCAACCTATTTCTGGGCAGAGGCAATTCAAACTGCCTGTTTTACTCAAAATTCTACTCTGATCAACAGACATGGGAAAACACCATATGAGATGGTGAAAGAGAAGAAGCCTAACCTAAAATATTTTCATATTTTTGGATGCAAATGCTTTGTGTTGAAGACTCATCCTGAACAGTTGACCAAATTTGACCTGAAGGCAGATGAAGGAATTTTTGTTGGTTATCCAGTGTCAACTAAGGCATTCAGAGTTTATAATCTGAGAACAAAGGTGATTATGGAATCTATTCATGTGTCTTTTGATGACAAGAAAATAACTGGACTTGAAGATGTCAATGACCATGATCAACTGCATTTTGAAAATGAAGATCTAATCTCTGATGAAATAAACTCTAACAGAACAATTCCAACAGACTCTGTTGATGCAAACTTTGAACCTCTACTGGTAAACACAGAAGAAATTGTTCAGACAGAACAAAGGAGAGAACCAGTTGAGGGGGAGCATGAAGAACAAAACACTGATGATTCACATGATGAAAGTGAGTCATATGAAAAATCTGGGTCAATCTCTGATGATTCAAACTCTGTTGGTTCAAAATCTGACAACTTAAACTCTGAGCGATCGAATTCAGGGGGAGCCTCAGAGAATGAAAAAGGCTAAAAGATGATCAGGAGAACATTGATCAAGGGGGAGGATCAACTGTTGACAAAAGTCATTTACCTTCAGCAAGGAAATGGATAAAATCTCATACACCTGATCTGATTATTGGAGATCCAGATGCAAAAGTGAGGACAAGAAGTGCCACAACAAATGAATGTCTGTTTCATGCATTTCTGTCCAAATCAGAACCAAAGAAAGTGGAAGAAGCTCTTCAAGATGCTGACTGGATAACAGCAATGCAGGAAGAGTTAAATGAATTTGAGAGGAATAAAGTCTGGACTCTTGTACCAAGACCAAAGGATAGATCTGTTGTTGGTACCAAATGGGTTTTCAGAAACAAGACTGACAGTGATGGGGTTGTTACAAGAAATAAGGCCAGACTTGTGGCCAAAGGCTATTCACAGCAGGAAGGCATAGACTATGATGAAACTTTTGCTCCAGTTGCAAGGTTAGAGGCAATAAGAATCTTTCTAGCATATGCTTCCCACAAGAAATTCAAGGTTTTTCAGATGGATGTGAAAAGTGCTTTTCTGAATGGAAAACTTGAAGAAGAAGTGTTTGTTGAGCAACCACCAGGATTTGTAGATCCCAAGCATCCAGATTATGTCTACAGGCTTGACAAGGCTCTCTATGGACTTAAACAGGCACCAAGAGCATGGTATGAGACTTTGGCTCAATTTCTTTTGGAAAGTGGGTTCAACAGAGGTACAATTGATAAAACCTTGTTCTACTTCAAACTTGGTAGTGATCTGTTATTAGTTCAAATTTATGTAGATGACATAATTTTTGGGTCTACTAATGATAAACTCTGTAAGAGGTTTGCCAAGCTCTTGCAGTCCAGATATCAGATGAGCATGATGGGAGAGCTTAGTTATTTTCTAGGCTTACAGGTGAAGCAAACAGATGATGGTATCTTTATCAATCAAGCAAAATATACCAGAAATCTTCTCAAGAAATTTGGCATGCTTAACTGTTCATCTGCAACAACTCTCATGGCAACTGCAACTAAATTGGACAAAGATACAGGGTCACCAGTAGATATGACAAGCTACAGAGGAATGATTGGCTCTCTTCTCTATCTAACAGCAAGTAGACCTGATATCATGTATGCAACATGTCTGTGTGCAAGATTTCAGGCAGATCCAAGAGAACCACATCTAACAGCTGTGAAGAGGATTTTTAAGTATCTCAAGGGCAATATAACTTTAGGGCTGTGGTATCCAAGAGAATCAGATTTCAATCTACTTGGCTACTCTGATGCAGACTTTGTAGGCTGTAAGATTGACAGAAAAAGCACCAGTGGAAGTTGTCAATTTCTTGGTGACAGACTTGTTTCTTGGTACAGCAAGAAACAGAAATCAATATCCACATCTACAGCTGAAGCAGAGTATATTGCTGCTGGTAGTTGTTGTGCACAGATTCTTTGGATGAAGAATCAACTGCTAGATTATGGATTGAGGTATAGCAAAATACCTATTTTCTGTGATAATCAAAGTGCTATTGCTATGACAGGTAATCCAGTACAACACTCAATGACCAAGCACATCAGCATAAGGTATCATTTTATCAGAGAGCATGTAGAGGAAGGCAACATTGAGCTCCACTTTGTATCTACTGAACAGCAACTTGCAGATGTCTTCACCAAACCTTTGAGTGAAGCTACATTTACAAGGCTGGTAAATGAACTAGGAATGGTCTCTGGTTTTGATTAGAGATATTTGTTAGTTCCATAAATTTTCTTGAACAATATGTTGCTCATGTTTGTGTGAATTTAAGTCTGTGCTTAGAATCTCTTCATGTGTTTTTATACTGTTAGCATACTCTGTTTATCAAAATCTGCTGCAATAATGATTAAACTCTGATGTGACTCTGAATCTGTTTGTCTGAACATTAACACCAATGAAGAAAAATGTATGAAGCATGATTCACAGTTATTAGTCATGAATCTTTCTAAGTTATCTGTGATCTAATCTTAAACTGTGCAGAAATTTTTACACAGCATGATACTGTTTCCATATTTATAGCATCTCTTAGGTTATCTATCCTAAACTCTGAATCTGTAAACAGTGTGTGCATTGCCCCTAACGATTAACTTTTGATGTTGATGAATTCTAAACTCTGTCAGATAAACTCTGTTAATTCAAACTCTGATTAGTTAGCTTCTGTACTTAGAACACCCCCAAAGCAATTAGATAGGCTATTTAGCACTCCTTTAAGATTATGTTGTAACTAGGACGACCCAAGAACTTGCTGGTAAAAAGTAAGGGCTAAAATTCCTTAATTTTTGGTGACTAGTCGAGGACTAGGAAGACCCAGGAACTTATCAAAAGATAAGGGCTAAAATTACTGGATTTTTGGTGACTAGTTCCAACCTCTGATTACTGGAGAGAAAAAAAAATGTATATATTTTTTAAGCTTAGTTAGAAGGGGGTATAGGAAAATTCAGAGTTATTGTATATTATTTCTCATCTACAGAGTTTAGCATTCATCAGATATTAAGAGTTTACTGTGAGAGTTTGTGCATCCAATGTTTACTGATTTATTTTATGGATTTTATAAAATATTAGATGCTCTAAATATTGACTTAGTAAACTCTGCTACACACACACACTCATATTCACACTGTGCAGAGTTTGAAAGGGTTACAGTAATAAAGATGGAGGATTGGTAAACGCTGTTGGATTTTGTTAAATACTCTAAGGTATTATTTTATTTCGGACAGAATATTTAATTGGAGTTCAAAGAGTTTTTGAAATATTGCATGTATTATGTGACAACTGTTAGTGGGTGTCGTACAGTTAATGTGTATTGGAAATAGGAGAGAGAACAGCGGTGATAATTGCTATTTTACTGCGCGTGATTAATTGATTCACTGCATGCATGACACGTGTCTCACTCACCCATTATTGTGTCCTACTTACACATTAATCTAGGAACGGTTGAGTGTTTTAATACACAAACGATTGGGTTCTGATTTTTAATTACAACTCTAATCACTTCTGTGTATAACGATTCACTTTTATTCTCACTTACACAAAATTACATCTCTCAGTTCTCTCATTTTTCACTTCGATATTTTCACAAACACCTTTCATACATACCATTTTCACTGTCATTTCCTGCTCTATTCTTGATCTAATGGCTTCTAAACCGTTTACCGCTGTTGGTCTTCGATTTGTTCCTAACAACTTTGCAGCTCCACTAGATAATGAACGTGTTCCAGAAGCGTTTCATCTTATGCAAAACTTTCTTCGCGACTCAGAAATTGGGCAAGCTCTTATTGAACCCTCTACTCTCTCTGCTTCTCAGATTGCCACTTTCTGGCAAAACTCAGTCTATGTTGCTGGAGGAGAAAATGGGACTCCAACCATAATCTTCACTCATGATGAACAAGAATTTGTGATTACTTCACAAACTATCAGAGAGACCATGGGCTTCGACACTTACACTTCATATGCTGTTGTTTCTGAAAATAATCTGCGGGAAATGCTAATAGAGATTGGGTACATGGAATCTCTTGCAAAGCTAGGCAGTGTCAAAAGGCCAAATCTCAGAAAAGAATGGAATTTCTTCTTTGACTTCATCACAAGAACATTCCAGAAGAAGGTCACCAACTGGGATGCGATTCTCATGGACAGTCTGCAAATTGGGTATTCTCTACTTTATGGTAGTAATTTTGATTTTGGTCGTTATGTCTTAATGAATTTAGGTGCTAAACTGTCAGAGCCTACTACAGTTTACTTTGCTAGATTTTGTCAAATACTATTCACTGCTTGTGTATCTGGATTAGACATTGATGAAGCTGATGTGATTCAGCCTTTTGAAGTCAATAAGAGAATATTCTCTGATATGACTAATAAGGATGCTGGTAAAGAGAACCTACCTGGTTTTGTTCTGCCACTTGCTTTGCAGAACTTTCTCAATCAACTACCAACACCACACTCTGAACCACAGTCCCAATCTCAACTTAAAACCAAATTCATTCTGTCTACTACTGCTACCACTTCACAATCCATAGTTGACCCAAACACTCAACCTTCACCTTCACTTCAAACCCAATGTCAACCTTCATTACACACTTAACTACCAACTCAACTTCAGCCATCTAAGCCAAAGAAATCTAGAGCTATCAGGCCTCCAAGAAAGCAAAGAATAAACAGGCTTGTAGAAGATGAGGCTCCTATGTCTAAGAGAAGAAGGTTACTAATAGATGAATCTGAGAGTGAAAATGAAGCTCAAGATGAAGCTTCAAAGGACATCTCTAAGGAGACTCCTGTTGTTGAGATAGAGGTTATCACTGCACCTGCTTTAGCAGAGAATGAACTTCAAACTGATGAGCCAGTCATTGCTCCTTTGGAAGATTTTGCTGAAAATTTCCAGTCATTCTCTGTTGAAGTTGAAGATCCAATTCCAACAACCATGCCTGCTACAAACTCTGCTGACACTGGTGTTGCAGATCAACCTACTGTGGTGTTAGAAGAAACAGAGGTTGCATCTCACACTGAGTTAGTTTCTGATGCACATCAAGGTTCAGAACATGGTGAGGAAATTGATCAACCTTCAAAAGATGTACCTTCAGAGTTTGTCCTGGTAAACACTACTCAAGTACAGGTTGCTCATCAAGAACAAACTGCTGTTAATGAAGAAGAACAGGTTGCTCGATCAGAACCTACTACAGATCATAATGAAGAAGCTGCCTCAGTTGCAGATGAAGCTGAAGATGGCTCTCACAATATTCTTTCTGCTTAAGGGAGTGTAGAAACTGACTCTCCATCTAATGTTGAAGTTCAGACTGATGGACTGAAATCAGGGGTGAAGACAGGCTTTGCAGGACCTTCTGTCTGGGATGTAGAAGATGAGTACTTGGATAAACAAAGTGCAGAATGGTATAAGGAAGATTGCATTTTTCCTATTGGACGTGCAGCCAGATTTCTTAAGGAAAACTCTCAGAACATTTCAAATCCTGATATCCTAACTTGTCTACAAGGAACAGTGATTCAGGTTAAGGCTTTGAATTAGAGGTTTGATGACAATCAGAAAGCACTTCTTGATCTCAGAACTAAAGTTGCTACTCATGAGGAGAAATCTCACAGAGAAAATTCAAAGCTGTTTCAACAATTTTCTAGGGCACAGGAGACTCTCACTGATAGATTGAGTAAAGTTGAACATAATCAGACTTTGCTAACTGAAAAGGTTGACTCTATCGCAAACTCTCTCGAGTTAATAACATTTATTCTGATTCCAGATGGTGATGATGTCAAAAAGGGGGAGAGAATTGCTAGAACTAAGTGCAAGCAATCTCAAACTCTGTCAAAGAGGGATCATCTGGATGATGAAGGTACAAATCCAGAGAAGAGGTTAAGAACTGATGCTGCAAATCCAAGATTTACAAGGTCTACAAGATCAAGCTCAGCAGCAAATACAAATCTTCAGAGTACTTCAAGACAAAAGGATTTGTCCTTCTCTGACAATCCACAAACAGATGAACAGCTGGCTGCTAAGATTTTTCTTGAAGAAAATGCTGAGGGTACTACACTTGAAGATGTTCATGCTGAAGAGATGCTTTTACAAGAAGAACATTTGAAGGCATTGAAGTCTGAGAAAGGAAAGAAGACTATTAAAGCTTCAAGGCCTGTAGAAAAACGAATTGTGATCAGAGAAAATGTAGTTGGCATTCAAGAAGAAGAAGAAGGAAAATTGATAAGAAAATCTTCTCTTGATGCTAAGTTAAAGCTGAAAGGGATAATGGGTGAAGAAGACAAAGACAAGAAGGTAGACACAACCTCTGTTGCTACACAAGTTGTGAGTGAATCTCTACCAGTACAAAGTAAACTCTTACCTGGATTCTCTAAGCCTAAGATTCCAGTTCCAGCACAAACAGAAGAGATTGGTAGTTTCCAACATAGCAGAGCTTGTTCAGGAAAGCCTCCTGGCAAGGATACTTCTGGTTTGGGTTCAAAAAGAGATTTTAGAATTAGTAACACTCCAAGAGATCCCTCATCACTCATCTCTCCTGGTTCTGGTATGATTCAAGAGAATCTGGACAAACTGGAGTCAGTTCAACTGGTTCACCAGAAGAGTTTAGATATTCACTTCTTGTTGTACTTCATGGAAGATGGAACAGTATATAGGGTGAATGAAGATGCTATCAAGCTCAAACTGTTTGAAGAACTTCAGTATGTTCTGTATATATTCAGGGTCAGAAATCGACGAACAGCACTCATTGCTAATTCCATAAGAGAATATATGCAGAAAGCCAAAGTTCTTACTGGATCGAAGTCTGTTGAAGGGTATGTGCCTAAGTACAAAGATTATCGAGGAAAACTGATTGAAATGCAGAAGAACAGTGCTAGATTGAAGACTGATCTTGGTGTAACAGTTCTGGATTTCAATTCAGAATCTAAAAAGGCATATTTCATCAAGCTGGGAAATGATATGAGGAAGAACAAAATCTACTCTCTAAGAGCTGCAATCTATCAGACTGGAGATAATGATCCTCAGTTGAGAGAAATCAAGCAAGTTATGCAGAGAGAGCTGGAGTATGCAGAAAGAAGGTTACTCATTGACTACCTTAGAACAACACCAGATCTTGAGGAGGTTAGGTAGAAAGAGTTTGTAAGTAATTCTGATTTTCTGTAGATTTTGTTAAGTCAAGATTAAACTCTGCTTAAATGTTAAACACTATGATTATATTAGATTGTTTCGACATCATCAATAACTGTGAACTTGTACATTTTTACTAATGAACAAGTTGGGGGAGATTGTTAAATATAATTGATGTGATTTAATATCAGTGTTTAAGTGTTACAGGGAAACAGAGTTTAACCTGTTAATGAAAGCAGTCGCAGCAGAGTTTGGGTATACGCTGACAGATGGAAGCGCAAACACTGCTAACTGGAAGCGCAACAGAGTTTGTTAAACTCTGTCTAGAGTTTGTCTAAAGAAATAAAATAATTTTCTAACTCATTTTATAAAAAAGTTAACAAATTTTAAAAACTAAATTTATTTAAAAAATTTAAAAAAAATAAATTAGATGAAAAGAGTTGGCAAGACGAACTCTAATGTAACACATACATATTTATGTTACATGCTTCAACACTTTCTAGGTAATGCAACATCATATTTTTGGCTAAGGTAACATAAAAAAAACATTGTTACCTCAGTATGTAAGTAGTATAGCTAAGATAACATATTGGGGTAACATTTCTCCAGTAGGGGTTACGGTAGGCCATATATGGTGTAGTGGTCAAAACTGTAGAGCAATCACAAAAGAAGATGGTGTTCTTCACTACACGAGGAGTTCAACCACTCATAGTCTCATACTCGAGAAACGAGCTATACAATCCATAAGCTTTTACTACCATGAGCAAAGAGGAGCACGTACGTCATTGTCTGCAAAAAATAAGTGAGAAAGGTCTAAATTTGCACATCTCCAATGAGATTTGTATCGAAGAGGTTTGGATTTACGCAAGCAAGACAAAATATTCATGTACAAAGCAAAAATGTAGGATGACATAGGATTCCCTTATTGACTGATGCCGTTAGCACCATGAAAATACCCATGCACCATTCCTTTAAGCTTAACTAAGAACATGACTGACCAGATGCAAATCTAAATCTAACAAATAAAACATGGAAGGAATTTCATTTTATGCAATATAGCTACAAAGTCCCATCACAATGAATCAAATGCTTTAAAAAGATCTACTTTCAAGGCAGCCTTTAAATAATTCTTGAAGAAAAAAAATATTTTTCAACCTACCCAAGGATAAGCTGATTGTGCAATATCGATGACATGAGGCAATACAAGCTTAAGACGTAAGAGCAACTCCAACCCTATTCTCTATACTTGTTCTCTAAAAAATTATATAATAATAATTCTCTAAATTATAAAGAATCAAAAAGGTGTTGGCCTCCAATGGTGTTCTCTATATGGTTCTCTATAATTCAAAATCAACATTTTATTATTATTAATAATTAAATTTTAAGGGTTATTTCTCCAACAACTATATTATACAGTAATTATTTTCCAACAGCTATATTTTCAAACAGCTATATTTTCAACGGTTATATTTACAACGGCTATATTTACAACAGCTATATTTTCAACGGCTATATCTCAACAGCTATTTCGAATCCTCAAGGTAACAAAAGAAAGCATTTTGCTGCTGCACAAGAAGCAGCTAGAAAAGATGTTGAACGTGCATTCGGAGTGCTGCAAGCTCGATTCGCAATAATACGCGGACCTTCACGATTTTGGGATGTTGATACAATGAAATATATAATGACATCTTGTATAATTTTGCACAATATGATTGTTGAAGACGAAAGAGAATTACATATTTCAGATTATAACTATGACATGGATGCTGATACGCCAACTATTTCAATGAATAATGGTCGTAAGAGGGACATCAAAGAATTTATTCAAGTATATCGGCAAATTCGAGACAAGCAAGCTCATATCCAGTTGCAGAATGATCTTATCGAGCATCTTTGGCAAAGTCATGGCAGTGATATCTAATAATATTGCATTCCTATTGTATTTTTCTTTTAATGTAATTTTCATTTTCGTTGTTACTTATTTCGAATGATTAATAATAAAATGCTTTGCTAAGATTTCAATAAAATAGTATTTTCTTCATTAATTGTTACTAAGTTATACAAAATCAAAAATCATAGTTCATGCCAATATATAAGGCTACAAGGTCTCAACATAACAATAAGCTAAGACATTTTTTTCAAGATACTAGCTTGAAGAGAATTATAATAACTAGCAAGATGAGGCTCCATTGTACTAGTGTCTTTTTCCATGATAGAGGTCTCATACACTTGTCTCTCTCGCTCCTCCTTCGCTCTCTTCCATTCATGTCTCTCTTCCTCCATTTTAACAACCTTGTCAAATGCCTCCATTCTTTGTTGTGCAGTAGCAGTTAAATTTTCTTTCATTTCAGTAAGTATCAATTTGAATTGATCTTCCTTGGCTTCACATTTTAAATTTTTTAGTCTCTTTGCTGCCTTTCTTCCAATAGGTCTCTCCATCGTATCGTCACTTTCTGTGTCAATATTAATACTCGATGGACTTCCGGTAGATGGCGTGGGAGATGACTTATCATTTGGAGATGTTTTGTTTTTTTTTGATTTAGACAAGTTTGATGCAAACTTTGGCGAATGTCGCAATTCTGTCCAACAATGCATATACGGAAAAGCATGGTTTTGAATACTCTGATACATTGCGCATGCTTCCCGGACCTGAATATGTACATCAACAAAAGATGGATGTCAAAAAAGAATACTGAAATTGCAAAACTTGTAGCTAAAGAACTGCAAAACACTGCAGAAAACTGCTGCTTTTAAACTGTATAAACACTGCAAAACTGCTACTAAAAAAATTGCAGAAAACTGCATAAAAACCTGCATAGATCAAGTGCTGAAAAACTGCATTAAAACTGAAAAATTCTGGTGCAGAAAATCTAAAAACTGCTGCAAGAAAACTGTAAACTCTGAAATGAAACGATTGAAACGGAAACTAATAAATACATATAAGTACCTTGTCTTCTGCACTCAATCCACTTTGATTTTGGTCATCTATTTTACTATAAAAGCCTTGAAATTTACCCACACAAAGTTGTATCGATGACCATCGATTACACAGGGAGCTTGAACTTCGTTCAGTTTCAAACGTTTTGTACTCATTGTAGTAGTTTGCAATTCTAGACCAATATGTTTGTTGTGTTTGGTTGTTGCCTTGAATCGGATCCATACTAACATTTTTCCAAGCAGATATAAGTAACATATCTTCCTCAATTGTAAAATTTTTTGACCGACCTTTTTTCATCTTACTCGTTGAGTCTTGTGTTTGTGTTAATGGAGGCGGTTGTGAACTCATCTCTTCATTATCAGTGTATACACCATGGTTAAGCAGTTGAATAAAAGAGGAATCCATTTCCTACAATAAAACTACAACATCACACAAAAAAAATTCATCATCAAAATGAAAAACTCACTGCAACATTATATCAAACATATCATAGACAACCTAATCTTAATATGTAGAAAACATGAATAAACATCAGGTAAATCTACAAAATCAAACAAGTTCTCAAAGTAAAACTCATATCAATTATCATCTCTAAATTAACTAACAATTCAACAAAAATGTAAGGAAAACTAAAAATTCAGAATATATAACAATGGTTGAGTTTAGGTATACCTTGAGTTTGATTGTTGGCACAAAGAAAATATGAAAGAGATTTGTGAAATATATTACACACACTCGATATTGTGCGGGAAATGAAAATGAGAAAGTGCGGGAGCAGCTTGGGAGATTGAGATTGGCGGGAGTCCAGCTGGAATGTTTTACAAAATGGGCTTTCACTAGCAGATATAGATAACCCATTTACAGAATTGTAAAATTATACAAAACTAGTGTGCTGCGTTGGAGTTCAAAAAGCAGAGGTCCTTCTCTATATTTCACTTGCCACGTAGATTATACACAAGGGGAATGCAGGGTTGGAGTTGCTCTAACCCATTTACAGAATTGTAAAATTATACAAAACTAGTGTGCTGCGTTGGAGTTCAAAAAGCAGAGGTCCTTCTCTATATTTCACTTGCCACGTAGATTATACACAAGGGGAATGCAGGGTTGGAGTTGCTCTAATAGACACGTATAATGCTTCTCTTTACAGACATACAGTACTTCTCTGAGATTGGACCAACTTAAAAGATACACATATGGCTATATGAGACTATCTCAAACACACATATGGGCCAATATAGTGTAATGTCTACTTTGCATGCTTATTGTAGATGGATTTGTTTTGGGCCTATCAAAATTATGGAAAGAGATTTCGAATGCCGTTATGCCAACAAGTTTATTAGAGCATCTCCAATGAGAGAGACCCCTTAGGTAAATTTTAAAATTAATTACTATAAATAAGAATTATAAAGAATGTGTAAAAAAATTTACACTCCAATGGGACAAAACTGTTATCTATAATTATAGATAATCTCTTGATGTTGGCTATATTTGTCGAACCTCTGGAGACCTGTAGTGAATTGCCACATCACTTATTTCTATATTAAAATTATATATTCCATTAATAACAACTTGAAATATTAATAACATACCATTTTTAAAATATAGCCAATCATTATAGTCAATACCCTCGGAACACAATGTCTTACAGGTTCGACAAATTTTACATAATTAATATATTATGTAATTTAGCCAATTATTTTTAGCTAACGTCATTGGAGATGCTCTTAAGACCTCATTTTCTCGCCAAGTGTTTGTATTAATTATTTTCTTTTCAATAAACATGGCAATACAGCTGTTTTATAATCTTGACTTTAAAATTAACTTACAAATATTTGTCTATTTTGATAATTTATAACTGATAGTTTTAAAATATGTAATATTCAAAGACGATGACAAACTAAAGAAATTAAGGATTTCAAATTAATGACTGTATATATTACTGATATTATAAATGTAAAATACGAAGGCAAGTACCTGTAATATTACAAAGGAAAAGCACAGCCTACAGTGAAGAACCGGTGATGCATGTGGGTAAAAGACCCAGACGAAGTTTTGTACAATAATTTCGACAAATTAAGTATATCACACCTAAACGAACAAAGCTAGACATAAACTTTTACTATTTCCACGAAGCTGTAATTTTGTTAAATAAGTAGGATAGCATTGCATTCATTTACTTGTTATGGACAACATAAGATTCTGTTAGGATCTTTTTCTAATAATACCTTAAGTTTTAGAACAGACTGGTATTAGAACTTGGTGATTTAGTAGGGGTTGGTTGTTTAGTAGGGGTCTGAGGAGCCCCATTTATAAAATTCGCCTCCACTAGACTAGTATAGCATATAGATGCAGATCATTCTTTTAAGTAACCAGTTCATCTAATTCTGTTATTAGAGGAAGGCCCCAACAGGATCAATCGTAGAATCCCACTCGATGAAGAACCACCACTAATTGGATCAATCGTACGATAACATATATAACCAATACCAATACCAATATCACATATATAACCAGAGTCCCACTCTATGGCAATGGAGAACCACACGTAAGAGGGGTCTCCATGGAACAATGGTCTATATATATCAACAACAAATATTTAAATTAAATAAATGGGGGTGGAGGGATTCAAACCTGAGACCCCTCCTAAACCGAGCTCTGATACCATGTTAAGTAACCAGCTCATTTATAACCTTAAAGTGTTAGAAAAAGGCCCCAACAGGATCTTATGCTACAACAATTATTATTCAACACTTTCCACTTAAACAGGGTGAACTCCTTGTACAAGCTGTTTTTGTTTTCGAGCTGTACGGGGATCTATTATCTTACTCAACGGGGGTCCTCCAAAATAAATCATGGATCCTCTTGATTTATTGCTATTTTCCAAAACCCTAACAGTCATATATGCCAAAGCTCAATCAAACAGACTTATAAATAAATAAGGCCAAGTCTTTATTAAGGAAAAGCAAACAGTTATATAGCTACCAATGTCGTAACTGGCCAACTGCACCTCACTCCATATTTTTAAATTTACCATTGCAGACAGAACCCTATTTTAGCGCACACTGCATGCATGAGTGCATGTCTTTATAACCCAAAAAGACACAAACAACGTATGGTACACAGTACACGGCAAATTGTGTTACGTGAGAGAGAGAGAGAGTTTCTCTCTCTTCTCTCTCTCTCTCTCTCTCTCTCAATTCCCGAATGTTGTAGAAACTACTCCTGTACTCCACTAGACATTATTAGGAAAAACGACAAACCTACAAACATACTATAGCATGAACCATATACTTTATAGAAAGATCAATATACAAATGAGACTTTTAACCATTTAATAATACTGATTCAATGTTTTGGGATATATTCTTCGTATACTGTAATATTGACATTGATAATGTAGGAGTCCTGATCTCTCTGCTAGCTGGAAATGAAATCCAAGAGCATTCTCTGAGTTCTCTCAATAAAACTTAAAGCTCTAATTATGTGTTATTTAGATCTCAAGACTGATACATATTATCAAATCAGTGTTCTCTCCGCATTCAATAAAATTCTATACCATAATGCATTGGACATGGTGGATAGTGGTTTATTCATCCAAAAATTAACTTGCACACAATCTTTTCTTAGATAATCAGCCAATTCTGCCAACAGTTCAAGAATATTGTCACAGGCCACATCTTTTCCACTGATTTCACGTAATTATTCACAAAAAAACTAGAAAGACACAGGACCCATACGTCCCACCTGCACCTGGTACAAAAATTATGAATGCCGGGCACAAACAAATAAATTGGTTTCTATTTATTTCAACTAAATTGCAAATAAGTTTCCTTTTTTTGTTTTTTGATATTCCAAAGTAGGTTTTACTTTGACACAAATATATGCTGCCAAGTAGGGTCTAATTATGCATGGTGTGGACTAGTTAGTCTGCAAATGGCCAAAATATTAACTAATTAAGTGTTTGAACATGCATTAGAAATCTCTCGTGGAGGAGAATACACTCCAAGCATTACTTGTTGCAAACATGCAAACAAAGCACACTCAAATTAAAGCTCAAAATGACTCGATAATGTGGATCTAAAAACTCACATTTTCCAACACAATCAACTTAAAGCAAGAAGGAAGGGTGCTTCTGAGAAGAAATGGTAGGCTTGATACGGTTACTGCTGCTTATAGCTTAGAATCAAATATGATTGGGTACCAACTTGATTATAGGTGACAGAAGGTAGAAAGACGACGAAAACAAAAGGAAAAAGCTAGACTGCTGCCTTTGTCTCTGACTATTTCGTTTCAGTTTTTATGCACGCATGTTTTATGCAACTGTTCAACTTAAATGGTGGTACGAGTTGGTGCATTTATGGAGCGAAGTATTCCAGCTAAAAATACAAATATGTGGAAATTGAAATTGAGCTAAAATTTTATCGACTACAAAAACTGAAGTTTAAAGGGGTTAAATATCAATGGCATAATTCGTTATGATTCGTTAAGTTCAAATATATCACTTCAATCACTAACTACAAATTTGACTCAATATGAGGCTGCTTTTGGCCAAACATCTTTTAAGAGAAAATGACCAAAATATCTCATTTTCACTATCCTATGGCCCAAAATACTGTTTCACGGAAGATGTGGCCCGAAATGCCCACGGGATGCACCATTTGGAAAGGCGCATCCAAGTTACTGTTCATCGCCAGAATACTTCTCTCCAGCAGTCTCTCTTCGCTGGCGACCATGGCGACTTTGGTCACTCTCTCTTTGCCTCCCTCGATCTGTCTCACCACAACATCTTCAACCTACTAAAGCACACCTACGTGATCCGCACATCACACTCTCCCCTTTCCCCTATATTGTTTTCAGTTTTTGGCCCCGCAGGGGCATGAACTAAGTTTGCCGGAAAATTTGAACTCGACTGAATCGTGAATTGGGTTTTAAAAATCCGGCATTGCAAATGGAAAATCACAATTATAGGGTTGTAGAGCTTTGAAAGCCGAATCGAATGGTATGTAAAACGTAACAGGAACCTTACGTCTGAGAGCGAACAGAACGATTGAAATTTGCCCGGCGAAATCGCCATTGTCGCCATTTATCGTGAGCTCTGAGATGACGATGGATGATGTCAGACACGCATTTTCAAATGGTGTATCATGTGTTGCGCTATACCAAAATGCGTATCATGAGTGACTACACTGCTTCCCCAGAAGCGTGACTTTGTGTTGCGCTTCCCCCTGTTGCGTGACTTTGTGTTACTCCTTCAGCAGTGGCGTGTCTTCATGTCGCTCCACCACCAGTAGCGTGTCTCGTGGGTATTTAGGGCCACGCTGACTTGCGGTGGGTATTTTGGTTATGTATATTTAATTTGTGGGTATTCTGGGCCATCACCCATCTTTTAACACACGTTTCACGTCATAAATTCAAATATATCACTTCAATCACTAACTACAAATTTGACTCAATATGAGGTAGAATTGGCCAAACATCTTTTAACACATGTTTCACCTCATAAATTGCCCAGCTAATTGTTTTCTAAGTAAATAATTTTTAAATTTTGGATTAATCTAATTTTGTACATGATTCTTAAAATTATATTTTATGTTAATCATAAATATTTGGGGATTTTTTTTTTGAATTCTTAATATTATGTTTGACTTATAACCTCTAAACTCTATTTAGCAAATTATTTAAATCAAATTATGTGATTACTTTTAAATGTTGCATAATAATAATAAATTAGTAATTACATAAAATAAAACATTAAAATTATATAAACACAATATACATATATACATACTGTGTGCATACTCTAACATACCAGTACTCCAGTTCCGGGAGCATCACGTTGATGTCGATCCAAATTTCAGTAATATATATACATACTCATACACACACACACATATATATATGATATAGGCTAAAAATAAGTCCTAAAGACACATTTAATGTAGCATTAATTAGACCTAATATGGTCCAAACGTGGGGCCCACCAGATGGGCCCAAACTCTATTTATGATATTAATTTCGTAATTAATATTAAGGGTAATAACCAGCTCAGCAATAAAAGTCAGATAAGGATTTTACTCCTACCATGCTTAGCCTCTAAGACATAGAATTCGATATGGGAACTGACTCCTACAAGGAAGGAGTCTAGAACCTTCCTCAAGGCGGTGACTTGCCCACCAAGTCACCCAATTCTACTACAATTCTAGGGCTTCTCAGCCTACATAAGGGCTTGACCCCTCATTCTCATAACTACGTTTTTGGCTTGATTCTCAATACGAGATACGTAGGCACTCTGTGAGGACCGATTAGTCTCGATACACGGAAACAGCCATTAAAGCTCGAAGTTCAACCTCCCTTAGCATTAAATACATACAAACCCTAACTGCAATTCGATAACCTAATTTTTATTCCATAACATTTGGCGCCGTCTGTAGGAAGAAAACATCAACCATGGTTCAAACACGAAGAACAGCAACGACCTCTACCAAGGCCATACCCCTCAGCTCTACTCCTCCCGCTACTGAACAGGTACCCCCAACGACAGGGGCGATCACTCAGTCTCAAGTTTCTCAGCCTATAGGGACGAATCCCCATGTTGAGAGTATGTTACCTGTAGTCATCCAGCCAAGTCAAGAAACCACCTCTCTTCAGATGGTGATCTCTCCTTTAACCAATCGTCCACTCTTGGAGGGACATATCTCCACCACTGTGCTCCCTTTGAGTACCAATCCGATGTATGGACTGCCTAACTATCCCCCTCAACAAAGGGACCATGGACCAAGCGGTCACGCATTACAGATCCGAGATCGAGAGTATGACGATTACTCTGATCCTTATACTGACGATTCATCGTCATCTGATGATGATGATCGCGATGAAGCCCCGAGGAGGCGACGTGCAAGCAGAGAACCTCGAAGGAGGACTCAAACTATCCATGACGGACACCCTTTGTCAATTGCTGAAAAGATTAAGGCTCGTGAGGCCGAGATCTTAAAACTAAAGGACGATATGGCGAGGGAGCAAGCAAGATTGAACCAGAATCGACCTCCTCCAACTTCAGGAGGGGTTCCCTTTGTCGATTTGGAAAGACCTTCAAGGAGGCAGAGAAGGGCTGATACCACTAGTAGAAAAATGGCCTTTTACGTCGGTTAAATAGGTCTTATACGTCGGTTAAAAGGCGACGTATGGGCTGGCGACGTATAAGGTCAGAGTCTTTTACGTCGGTTAAAAAGGCGACGTATATTGTATCCTTTTACGTCGGTTCTTCTAAATAACCGACGTATATTGTATCCTTTTACGTCGGTTCTTCTAAACAACCGACGTATATTGTTATCCTTTTACGTCGGTTCTTCTAAACAACCGACGTATATTGTATCCTTTTACGTCGGTTCTTCTAAACAACCGACGTATATTGTTATCCTTTTACGTCGGTTCTTCTAAACAACCGACGTATATTGTTATCCTTTTACGTCGATCTTCAAAACAACCGACGTAAAAGGTCCAAAATATTTAAAAAAAATATTTTGTTTTTCTGTACAACCCAGAAAATTAATTAAAAACCAAAATTCCCAAAATCAACCAATAATTTTACATCCATAATTTTACAACCGAACAACATCTAAAAAATTAATTAAAAACCATAATTCCCAACATATTTTTACACATCCGTCCAGCTACATCAATAACAATTTAACAACATATTGACAAATATATTTTGCATCTTGTTACTACAACTTCTGTAAAAACAAAATACTGACTGAAGTATGAATGAAGAGGCAAATTCTGGTATGGCGATTCTTTCTTCTACGACTAGTTCATTTTTAATACCATCCTTGGGAATTCCAAGATGCAACCTTTCTATCTGATATGCTAATAGAACTACTAGAAGCAGAGCTCTCGCTCTCCTACAACAACTTGCCAGCTACAGCTGCCAGTAACTCAAATGCACAAAGTTGGCCGTCATCCAGTGATTCCTTTTTGAAACTCCTCCTCTACAAGCAACATAGAATATCTTAATGAACCATTTGTTAACAGCTTGCAAAAACTGGATCAAGTCACTTGATAACATTCGTTTCTGGTACATCAGAAAATGTAAGGGCTGAAATTTAAAATTTTAAAGTCAACATAACAATATTTCTAAGAGTACGAGAACAATCTGACACCCATGACACTATAAACATATGACAACCACAAAACCGGACCACAAAACAAAGTAATGGATGTACTAATTTAATAATCCAATAAACATCATATAATGATAAGAAATTGCTTGCAACACAATCTTTTTTTTTTTTTGAAATAGCTTGCAACACAATCTTAAAACCTTAGAATTCTATAACATCACTAATAGTACCATATGTGCATATTAATAAAATAATCATTAATCCCATATGTATGTATAATTGATGCAGTGACTTGGTTTTTAACATTCGAAAAGTAAAGAATCAGGAGGTACTAAAACTAATTAAGAATCAACACATCATGAGACAGGGCATATATCATATGCATTCGTCAATATAAAATTTAAAATTAAGTACATGTATGTTTACGGTAAAAAAAAACTGAATAATCAAATTAACATATAAATTCATTATATGAGTTCATAAATAAGGACATACAATAGATTAATATTTTATAACCTAGTTCATGTCATACAGGGATGTGTCATGTGTGACAAAGACATAAAAATTCATGGTAGTGCATAGTATTGTATTACAATATAAATTAATAAAGAAAAAGGTTGGTTTAATAGCTTGCACAACCATGTCAGGTGCATTTGTTTCCATCTCCAGAGACGGGAAAAGAGGTGTTGCAGGTGGAGTCTTTAGCCTTTACAATCCCATTCATTTAGATCTTTTGTTAAACTCGTCAAAGTTTGCATTGGTTTTAATAATAATAGAGTGTGTGCGGAATTGTTTGAAAATTCGCAAGGTATATTATTTACCAGTTGTAATCATTTTTCTCATTTTCAGCAAGAAATTCAAGTGCAGGTCCTTTCTTTGCAGATGCCATTCTGTAGAGAGCATAATTTACTGCACAAAAGAAAGCAATTACTTAGATACATCTAAAATTTCCGAGGAAAGGGACTTATAGAAGGCTACACACAAATACCAGTTGGCTAAAACTCATCAGAGACTGGCTGAAGTAGGCTAACAACCCTTTCCTTTTTATGCAACTCCCTGCATGAACAAGAGAAGATCTTCATCTCTTTCTTTCGTTCGATTTTCCCCTTGCGATGGCACCTCGCCTATTTTGCGACGTCCACCACCACTTCCTCCTGCTACTCCATTCATGATTGAAAATTTTATTATTTCTGCACACGACGTATTAGAAATATACTCTGTCACTACAGTCTTTTTATTCTTATAGCTGCCTTGTAGTTTTGCGCTGGGACGACATCATATGACAGTGATACAATTGCCGGATACATATAATAATTCAACATCTGAAAGCATAATATAATTTGGTGGCCAACTGATATTCTACAAGTCTCTAAGTTTTGCAATCCAAGAAAATAATGAATTTGCAGCTAGAGCTCAATATAACAACATTCAATTATTGTTTACCTTCATTGGTGGGTACTTGGAGAATGGTGTGTGACCATGAGCAAGTTCAAGTGCAGTTATACCAAATGACCAGATGTCTGCTCTGTTTACCCAAAAAAATATTATTTAGGATGTAATGTTGGTTGACCACTTACTAGATAAAACTTACGATGTAAACAAGTAAAAGAAATATATTAAGAATCAGAATGGATCAGATAAGTCTCCCACACACTTGAAGTCATATCCATGCAATTGCTACATGTATTAAACCCACACACACAGTACCCACAAAGCACATACTCAGTCACATTGTACCTGCAGGTAAATTTTAAAAAAACTTCTTCAGTTCCACATACATACAAAAACACGAAATGGGATGTTGAACTAAAAAAAACCAAAATACAATAACTTTGTCTCATCATTCGTAAAGCAATCCACCTGTTTGTTTTAAATTGCTTTTTAAAAATAAATTCTTCCTTTTTCCCTTTAATTATCATTCTTATAGATCAAACTAGAGACCTCGGTGTATTCCGTGTTTCAATACATTCACTGACTTTAAATCGAGGTCAATGTCAAAACACTATAATTAACATTTAACATTGCACAGCTGATCTATAGGTTACCCACCTACATTAACCGAGAACAAACCTCAGTAACATTCACAATAACAAGATTCAAGATTATTAATCAAGATTAAAAACTTTTAGCACAATAACATTCACAAAACTACAAATCACATGCAAACACTCCAAAAAAAATCAAAAAAGACCCAATTTTCAAAAATTAACAACCAAGATTCAAACTTTACACAAAAAAAAAAAAAGCATACCCACAAATCAAGAACATGATATTCAATATAATGCTACAATTTTCAACCCTACAATCAAGAAATATATGATAAAGATTCAATATTTACACAGAAAAATTCAAAAAAATTGAAATCATTTTCATAATATCAAGTAATGTATACAAATTAACAGCTAAAGATCATAGATTACATACTTTAAGAGTGAGAATTCGTCAACATCGTAGAAAATTTGCGGAGAAATCAAGAATCAATAGCGTATTTGTGTATGTATCTTTTTTAATCGGAGGCTAAACCAAAATTTCCGATGCTATGATTTATATGAGTCCATGACTTAGTATTCAAAAGTTTAAAGACTTCACAAAACTCGTAGCCGCCATAGTTTAAAGACTGAGAGAGAGAGAGAGAGAGAAATTACGAGGAGTATAACAGCGGATGAATTGGGGAAGAATAGAGTACGGCTGAAGAGAGAGCTGAAGAGTGAGTACGCCTGCTGGAGAGAGAGAGAGATTGGGGATTGATTAGTGAGTTCGGCTGAAGAGTGTGTACAGCGGTGGTAGTGTTTGAATTGGGGAAGAGTATTGGGGAAGAACAAGGTCTAGGGGAAGAACTGAAGACTACGTTTTTAATTAAATTAAGGGTTTTATACGTCGATTATATAAAAGTGATGTAAAAACTGAAACTTTATACGTCGGCTTTTCTAAATATGATGTAAAAGAGAATTTTATACGTCGTCTTTTACTCAACCGACGTATAAAGTAGTATTTTATACGTCGCCTTTTACTCAACCGACGTATAAAGTAGAATATATACGTCGCATTTTCCTTAACCGACGTATAATATGACCTTATACGTCGGTGTTTTCTTAAACCGACGTATATAACTGCTTTATACGTCGCCTTTAGGCGGAACCGACGTATATAACTGCTTTATATGTCGCCTTTGGCTGGAACCGACGTATAAGAGGCGACGTAAAAAATCAATTTTGTACTAGTGTACCCCAACTGGAAGAACAACAAGGGTGGAAACCCCCAGAAGCAACCCCAAGGATCTGATGCCACTTGGGGATCCTGATGATCTCACACCTCCGTTTACTGAGGAGGCGATGAATGCTCGTATCTCAAAGAAGTTCAAGATGCCGACAATCAAGGCTTATGATGCAACGGGTGATCCCGCAAACCACGTCTGGATGTTTTCGAACGCATTGCTGCTGCAGCCTGCAAGTGACGCCTTAAAGTGTAGGGCGTTCCCTCAAACCCTATTGGGCATGGCTCAAAGATGGTATAGCCGATTGCCTGCGAACTCAATTGGCTCTTTTAAGGAGTTGAGCGCTGCTTTTATCAGTCAGTTTATCAGCGGAAGAGTTCATGAGAAAAGCTCTGCATCCCTCATGTACGTGGTGTAAGGGAAGAATGAAAATTTGAGAGATTACCTCAAGAGGTTCAATAAAGAGACGTTGAATATCACTGATTTGGAGAATAAGGTGGCCATGGTAGCCCTGGAACACGGAACCACTGATCTATTCTTTAAAAGGTCATTGGCAAAGCATCCTCCTGAAAACATGGCCGAGCTCCAATGAAGGGCTGACAAGTACATCAAAGCTGAAGATAGCATGAAGAAAGAAGCCACAGTAAGTGGAGGAGGAGGTAACAACGACTCCAAGAAGCGAAAGCAAGACCATGAGTATGATGACCAGGAGTATGATGCTAGGCACAAGTATCCCCGAACTAGCGAGGACTCCGACTATGCCCTTAAGAAGAACCAAGGACCGAGGTTCACTGAGTATGCAAGGTTGAATACTCCTAGGAGTCGAATCTTATTGGACATTGAGAAGGATAAGGATTTCCGATGGCCGAAGCCACTCAGGGGTGATCCCGCAAAGAGAAAAAAGAATCAGTATTGTAGATTCCACAGAGATGTGGGGCATGACACTGATGATTGCAAGCAACTCAAAGATGAGATCGAGTTTTTGATTTGTAGAGGGAAACTAAGCCACTTCACTAAGGGTGACGATCATGGTAATCAGAGAAGAGAGTATGATAGGAGGGATGATGATCAAGATCGCAACCCACAACCCCGAGGGCCAGTAATCAACATGATCTCAGGAGGCCCGACTGCGGCCCGCACAACAAGGAATTCTCGGAAGGCTTATGCTAGAGAAGTGATGCGCATCGTGGGAGAGGCCCCGAAGCATGCAAAAACTGAAGTAGTGGTTGGTTTTGATGACTCAGACTTGGAAGGGGTGAAGTTCCCCCATGACGACCCGTTGGTCATAACTTCTGTGATTGGAAACTCAGAGGTGAAGCGAGTCTTGATAGACAATGGAGCTTCCGTTGACATTCTATTTCATGATGCATTTGTGAAGATGGGGTACAGTGATTCTCAGTTGACCCCCAATAACATGCCTATATATGGATTTAATGGAGTAGAATCCAAAGTTGAAGGGACTATTCAGTTGCCTGTAACTATTGGACAGGAGCCCAAGGAGGCCACTCAGATGTTGAACTTCCTGGTAATCAAGGCGGTTTCAACGTACAACGCTATCCTCGGAAGGACTGGATTTCATGCATGTTAACTCGAATAACTTGTAGAAGGGGGGTTGAATACAAGTTATATAATCGTGTCTGATTTTTGCTTGGTTATATGAACAAGAATAAACGAATGAATCAAATTCTGTTTGTATTAATAAGATTAAATACAAACTCTACCAAAGGTGTACAAATACCTTTAGCAGCTGCTGACAATACAAATTTATCTCTCTGTTTGTTTCGATCTTTCGAATACAAACCTTATACAGAGCTAGGCACACGAACTACGACTCTTTTTACAATGATATAGAGAGAATATTTATAATGCTTCCTATCAACTAATCACATAAAGATAATCTATACATGACAATGTTCTGCCATCCAGTTGATTGTTTCCATCAATAGAAAATCATTTCCTTCATAATACCTTCTTGCTTGTTCTTCAAACAACGATCCTGTTTTATAGCATTTGCCAGTTTCTGTAGCATCCATAATGACATCATCAGTAACACGACTGATATCAGGATTCCATCTTACATCAGGATCTGACCATCCCATCAGTACTTGATCAGTAGTTAACTTGACATATCAGGATTCAATCTCAGTTCCTGACATGTAGTACTCGATGCACTGTTCATTCCTGACTAAACTTTACAGATAACTGTCTAACACATATTTCCTATACAAAGTGCTAAATCCTTTATAAATCAAGATATACAAAAAGTATAAGTAAAATTCTATTCTTAACATCACAACTCATGAATTATTCCTAACAATCTCCCCTTATTTATGCTTTAAAATCTGAAGCATAAATCTGAGTTGTTGATGTCAAAACATATAACAAAATAATCAAAATAGAATTTATGAATTCAAAAATCATGAAGTTAAGTACCTCCTCTTTCAGATATAGACATAGTATCCAGTACTTAGAAGAAAGAATTCAACTATTTGATGATTCTTTTCCTTTACCACTTCCATGATGAGATTCACCTCTGTCACAATCTTTATCTCCCCAAGTTCTTCTTTTATCCCCAGTCTGTTGTTGTTGTTGTCTTTGAATTGTCTTTATCTCCCCCTTTTTGACATCAGCAACATTAATTCCAAGAGATTCAGTAACAAAACAAATGAGATTCATTAGAACTGCTTGATTTTCCATACTAGTGACTTGGTTATCTTCAAGTGTTTGAAGTCTTGATTGAATTTCAACTTGAGATTTCTGAATATCTTGTAGAACTTCAGAATTGACTTTAATTTTGGAAGTGTTTGGAATATCTTCAGATTCAATTTTTGTAGAAGAAGTTGCTTGTGTAGAATGATATTCAAGTAATAAAACTCGATTAGATTTACGAACATCTTCATCTTTCTGATCTGAAGCTGCAATATGATCATCTTGTCCTTCACCAGTATTCTGTGTACTAACATCCACAAATCCTGACTCCTCCTTAGATTGATCATATACTGTTGATGTCTCAATTCTTGCTGATATTGGTAGTACAAACAAAGGAATACTTGGATCATTAGAAATATCTTCTGGTACTGATGGTGTAGAAGTTTGTCTTAGCCTTTCACCTCTTCTTTTTATAATTCCTGCAGGCCTTTCTTTTTGCTTCTGAGCTTTAACTTCTGGCTTTGAGTTGTGCTTTGCTAAGTCATTCTTCTCATACATCTTGATAAAAGAATAAGTACCAGCATCCATACCAAGATTATTAGACCAAGATTCAGGAAAAACCTGATCCCAGAAATCAAACGATGGTGGTTTCCTAATTTTCTCTCCCTCACTATGGAGTTGATCATCCATACCCTCAATCTCACTTTGACTATCTAAAGTCAACACTCTTTCTACCTCTCCTTTTGCCTGGTTAGGAGCCAGCCGCTCTGATTGTGGATTAATATCCATCTTTTCAAGTGTATCACTCAAATTTGGATAAGTGCTCTCATGACCTACAGAAAAATAGAGTTTAGAAGAAGTTTTTATACATGAACTCACATGGAGAGAGGGTTCCTCATTTGGCATGGGGCTTGAGGTTTTCTCCAAGGAGTGAGCTGCTATAATCTCTGAACCCTTACAATCATCTTCTTTCCTTCCAGAGACTACAGGCTCCAGTATACCACTTTCAGGTTCTCTACTAGACTCTGATGTCTTCAGTAATACTTCATTAGACACCATAGTTAGTACATCACCGTCTTTAAGTGTTGTTTGCTGAGACTCACCCTCAAGGTAGATAGACTCTGACTGAATAATATTTGTTTGATCTTCAAGAAAATCAGTCAAAGTTATTCCTCCCATATCATAGGGTTTCTCACTTGCAATTTCAGTCATCACAGAAGACCTTTCAACATCAGTTATCACAGCTCCTGAGTCATCCAACCTCTGACTAGATGGTTCTTGTGTTGCAGTGACTGTGATCTGATCTTTCCTACTATCCACCACTGGTACAATAGTATCTTCTGTTGACTACATTCCACTATCTACTTCCTCCAGTTGTTCACCATCAACTGAAGCATCTTCAATAATGACATCCTTGTCAAATAAATATGCATGAAGTGATTGAAGTGCAACATGCTTCGAGAGTCCAAATTTCTTGACTAATTGTCTTCTGACAGATACATAGATATACATCTTCATTAAGTCAAGTCTTTGATGTAGAAGTCAATATTCATCTGGAAATAAAAGTTTTGGTACTCTTTCAACCAGAAAATCTAGAACAGGCCTTGACAACTTCACTTTGAGAGAAATTAGTCCCATAGCCAGTCTGTATGATAATGTAGTTTCCCATGAAGAATCAATATCCAGATCTCTATGGTCATTTGCTGACTTGATTGTAGCTTCATTTGTAGAGACCTGCATGATATTAGTTGGACTAGACTTTGTGTGTGTAGGTGACAATTGAATCTATCTCCTTGTTCTCCTGGTATAGTGAGCAAAAGATTTATCCTGAGAAGACTCAAGAGGTGTAGACACAGAAGTGATCTTGGGATGAGATCTTTTTCAATAGACACAGTCTTTTGAGAGACAGTATCCAGTAACTGTTTTCCCTTTTTAAGTACTACAATCTTTTGAGAAACTGTAGCCTGGCTGTGACTAGGTGCTTCATCTCTTTGTCCTAGCTTAGAAAGTCGAATTGTAGTCTTCAATTTTTCTCTCTCAGTAAGAGATATATTATCATCATCTTCACTAGAACTACTACTACTTGACACAACAAATCTTCTCTTCCTTACAACTGATGTCTTTTGAGAAACATCAGAGGTTGGTTTCTTTGAAACAATAGGCCGTGGATTAAAACTTTGTTCTTGAATTGTTTCAGAGACTATAATGTTTTGGGCTACTTGGGTAGACACAGGTGGGTTCTCCTCCAAATGAGATTCCTGAGCCATTTCACCACAAAAGAAAGAAGAATTATAGAGAGTAGGAAGATGAGTTTTAAGAATTACCTGAACATGATGTGGATAATGAATTGCAGGTATTACATCTAGATTCTTTTCATTGAACTTCTTTGTAATGTCAGAGAAAATTCTCTTTTGCTGTACATAAGAAGAAACACAATGTTCTCTACCAAATCTAGTTTCAACATCAGGAATAAAATGGTTAATAAACATTTGCATAAATCTATGATAATAAACCATTTTCCTGTTTTGATCTCTTAACCCAAGTTTAATACTCATCTGATTTAAGATAATGTGACCAATGTTAATTACTCTGTCATAAAGCAAACTGTAAGCAATATGTGAAGTAACAGAAGTAATTTGATCAAAAGAACTACATTTACCAGTAAAGCATTTAGCTAATTGATCAAAGAAGAAAGACCATTCTTTCCTAAGACAAGATCTTCTTAACTGACTCATGTTATCTAAAGGTCCATTATAACCTAATGCAGATAACATAGTTCTAACATCATCATCAGATGGTACATTCTCATAATTCAAACTAACAGGTAAGTGAAGTACTGAATTAACAACAGATTCAGTAATATCAAAAGAATCGTGTCCTAAGTGTAGAACAATCTTACATGATTGACTCTGAGTAGAATCAATTACCTCAGCATTCTCCCAAGCTTGTGTAACAGCTGCTTGATTAATCTGTGGAGATGCTGTCAATGCATAACTTAATGGTCCATACGCCAGAAAGTTCATGATTGGATGAAAATCAGTTGACACTCCTTCCTTGTTGGTGATAGTTGCTACATGATTGTTCGTCATAAAATCGAAGTCACCAAACTTGAAGGCTACTGATTTAGGTAATCTTCTTTGAGCTTCCATTTTTGATCTGAAAAGAACTTGAAAAATTCTTGAAATGGATTAGTGATTTTGAAAACTCGAGAGTGTTTTTGCTTTAGAGAATGTGAAATTAGAGAAAGCAATTACACGATTAGAGTTTCAAAACAAATATATTTCACAAATCTTTCAGACCACTATCCCACGTCGACACGTAGATTGACAGGTGTCAGTCCCTGAAAAGTGCGGTTATCCACGATTTTTGGAAAATAAAATCCAAAATTGATTTTCATGAAATAAATCAGGGTATTATCAAGATAAAAATCAATACTGATCAGCTTCCTTTTCCTGTTGTGACCTCTCATCAAAATAATCACAAAATGCAATGTGATTTAAAAATAATAATTCTCAAATCCTGATGGTCACACTTGAAATCCTGATCAATATCATCCTGATTCCAGAGACTTAAATGGAGTTTCCATGTGGCATTTTTTTTATATCTGAAAAAGAAATAAACAATTAATCTGAACAAAATCAATTGGTTGGATATATTCGACATTTCTTGAAAATATAAGAAATACAGTCACACGCGATAATTAGCATCTGACTTCATTGATAGTTCCAAGTGACTGTTCAGCTTCTCACGTCTTTCTATAAAAGAAACAAACGCCTTATGCCATTCTCCATAAACCTTTCAATTTCTTTTCTTCTCAACAATGATTCTCAAACCAAAATTCCATTCAAACCCATTCTTTAGGTTTTTCACATTCGTTGAACATCCTGTTCTTGATCATCTCTTTGAAGAGACGACTTTTCTCATCGAACTAGTCATGGATGGAGTAGTTTTAGATAATATCCAGAGGTTTCTCCTAGAACATCCATCTGTTGGATACAATCTTCCCCTAACCTCCTCAAAACTTGAGGATGAAGAATTTGGCCAAGAGTCTGAGGTTGATCTTGATGTGGATACTATACATTTAAGTTAGCTACTCTCATTCAAGTCGCTCAGACAAGGAATCCAAGAGTAGACGAGGCTGTTCAAATCCCCTGATGGATTTCTTGAGATGCTCCTTGTCCTGTTTCTCAGAATCCATATCATTAGACAAGTACAGGATTATCAGTAGAAGTTAGACAAAAAGATGTTGTATTTCATTTCCATGTATGTAATGCTTTCAATTAATGAAAATACAATTTCTTATTATCTACTTGTCTTTTGATTATTGAATGATGTATAAATTATTAGTATGCAAATATTAAAACTTGCTGACATAGACTTAACACATCACAGAATTAGATTACTACACAAAGTAAACGTCAGGATCTGAAACAATTTTCACAATCCTGATGCTGACACAATACTGATGACGTCAGCATCCTGATAACAATTCTAATCCTGATGATTATTAACAAGTCTATCATACTGAAATTTATCAAGGCAAAGTGTTATAGCTAAAGCATTTAACAATCAAATATAGATCCTGACAAGAATATCAAGTCTATAAGCTAAAAACAACATACCTTGCTACTTTTGCAGATGTTAAAGATCTAGAAATTTAACATTCCTAACTCACTTACTAATCTATTGAATGTAGTCTCATCAAGTGGTTTAGTTAGAATATCTGCAAGCTGTTTGTCAGTAGGAACAAAGTGAAGTTCCACAGTACCATTCTCAATGTGTTCTCTAATAAAATGATACCTGACATCAATGTGCTTAGTCCTTGAATGTTGAACTGGATTTTCTGCAATTTTGATAGCACTAGTATTATCACAAAACATAGGAATATTACTAAGTGTCATACCATAATCCATCAACTGATTTCTTATCCAAAGGAGCTGTGCACAACAACTGCCTGCTGCTATGTACTCAGCTTCTGCAGTTGAGGTTGAGACAGATTGTTGCTTTTTCTTGCCCAAGAAATCAATCTATTTCCCAAGAATTGACATGTACCTGTAGTGCTTTTCATGTCAATCTTACACCCTGCATAATCAGAGTCTGAATAGCCAATTAGGAAGAAATCAGATTCTCTAGGATACCACAAACCAAGATTTGGAGTTCCTTTGAGATATCTAAAAATTCTCTTCACAGCAATTAAATGAGATTCCTTAGGATCACTTTGGAATCTAGCACATAAATAGGTAGAAAACATTATATCTGGTCTACTTGCAGTTAGATATAACAATGAGCCTATCATGCCTCTGTAACTAGTATTATCCACACTCTTTCCCTTAGGATCAAAGTCTAGTTTAGTGGTTGTTGCCATGGGTGTTTTTACAACTGCATAGTCTTGAAAGTCAAACCTTCTTAAAAGATCTTTGATATACTTTGACTGATTAATGAAAATACCAGTCTCAGTCTGTTTGACCTGCAAGCCTAAGAAATAATTTAATTCACCCATCATGCTCATATGATACTTAGATTGCATAAGATTGCTAAACTTAGCACACAATTTTTCATTAGCAGAACCAAATATGATATCATCAACATAAACTTGAACTAAAAGCAATTCACCTTTTATCTTTCTAAAGAATAGAGTTTTGTCAATTGTACCTCTTGTGAAGCCATTTTCAAGAAGAAATTTAGACAAAGTCTCATACCATGCTCTTGGTGCCTGCTTTAGTCCATAGAGTGCCTTGTCAAGTTTGTAGACATGATTTGGAAATTTTGGATCAACAAATCCAGGTGGCTATTCCACATACACTTCCTCATCAAGTTTGCCATTTAGAAAAGCACTCTTTACATCCATCTGGTATACCTTGAATTTTGAATGAGCTGTAAATGCAAGAAACATTCTGATTGCTTCCAATCTTGCTACAGGTGCAAAGGTCTCATCATAATCAATGCTTTCTTCCTGAGAATAACCCTTGGCCACCAGTCTTGCTTTGTTTCTTATAATCATACCAGATTCATCTAGCTTGTTTCTGAAAACCCATCTTGCACCAACAATAGATCTATCTTTAGGTCTTGGTACCAGTTTCCAGACTTTGTTTCTCTCAAACTCATGTAACTCTTCCTTCATTGCAATTACCCAATCAGGATCCTGTAAGGCTTCTTCAACCTTCTTAGGTTCATTCTTTGAGAGAAAGCAACTATACAAGCATTCATTTTGAATTGATCTTCTAGTTCGAACACCACTATTTGGATCACCAATAATCAAATCTTCAGTATGATCCTTTGTCCATTTTCTAACAGGTGGTAGATTGACTATACTAGTCTCTCCCCCTAAGTTAGTGGTATCTCTTGTAGAAGAATTCTCTCTGCCTTCAATAACTCCCCTTTGATCAATAGAATCAGTAGATTCCATATTGCTGCTAGTTACTGATCTTTCCTCAGTAGACTCTGAAAGATCAGTTCCTGATGGAGTAGACTCTGAATAGCTAGTCTGCTCCTGATGATTACTGTGTTCTCTTTGATTTATTTGCTCCCCTTCAACAGTAGCATTCCTTTGAGAAGCAATAGAAATTCCTTCTGGAGAACCTTCATAATCACTGGAGAGTATCTCAGAATTCTTCAGATTTTCAAATTCCAATTTGTCATGGCTCTCATCAGTTTGCAGAATTCCAAATTTCTTATCATCAAATACAACATGAATTGATTCCATAACAATGTGAGTTCTGAGATTATAAACTTTGAAGGCCTTAGATGCTGAATATCCTACAAAGATTGCTTCATCCGATTTGGCTTCAAATTTTCCAAGTTGTTCTGGATGAACTTTTAGGACATAGCATTTGCATCCAAAGATGTGAAAGTATTTCACACTTGGTTTCTTTCCTTTGATCATTTCATAGGGAGTTTTTCCATGACTATTTACCAAGGTACAGTTTTGAGTGAAACATGCAGTGTTAATAGCTTCTGCCCAAAAGTAGGTTGGAAGTTTTGCATCTGCAAGCATGGTTCTTGCTGCCTCTATGAGAGTCATGTTCTTTCTTTCCACTACACCATTTTGCTGAGGTGTACCAGGTGCAGAAAACTGTTGAGTGATTCCATTGTCTGCACAATACTCCTTCATTGTAGAATTCTTGAATTCTGTACCATTGTCACTCCTAAGTACTTTGACTTTGTACTCAAAGTTATTCTGAATATTCTTGACAAGTTCAATGATTTGCTGAGGAGCTTCATCCTTCTTGTGTAGAAAGAACACCCATGTGAACCTTGTGAAATCATCCACTATCACTAGAGCAAATCTTTTCTTGCTGATAGACATAATGTTTACTGGACCAAACAGATCAAGATGTAGCATGTGAAATGGTTCAGTAATTGAATTTTCAGTCTTGCTCTTGAAAGTGGTTCTTCTTTGCTTTCCAAGCTGACATGCATCACAAAATCCATCTTGCACATAATTTGCCTGAGGTAGGCCTCTCACCAGATTGTGCTTAACAAGTTGATTAAGCTTCTTGAAGTTGAGATGTGAGAGTTTCTTGTGCCAATTCCAGCTTTCATCACTTGTTGCTTTGCTGTAGAGACATCTAACAATTCCTTTAGATGTATCACTTAAGCTGGCTTCATATATGTTACCATGTCTTTGACCAGTTAGAACAATGTCTCCATTCTGCATATTCAAGATTTTGCATCCTTCTCTGTCAAAGATTGATTTGTAACCTTTATCACCCAGTTGACTTATGCTTAAAAGAGTATGTTTCAAGCCTTCAACCAGTGCTACATTTTCTATGATGACATTCCCCAAAACAATTGAGCCATATCCCAGAGTTTCTCCTTTGTTGCCATCTCCAAAAGAAATTACTGGGCCAGCTTTCCTCTCAAACTTTGTAATCAAAGACTTCTTTCCAGTCATATGTCCAGAGCATCCACTGTCCAAGATAATTGAATGCTTCTTTCCTGTGCCCTGCAAACAAAAAGTAACTAGTTAGAATTTTTTAGGACCCAACTTTGATTGGATCCTTTCTTACTAGATTTAGAAACAACAGGCTTTGAGGATTTTGCCTTTACTTTACCTATTGCAGAGTCAACTTTAGACTCTGATTTCACAAACTGTTTATGACTAGGAGTTTCAGATTTCAGAGAATAATAGTCATAATACAGTTCATGATATTCTCTACACATGTAAATGGAATGAAGTAAACTACAACAATGATAACAAGATTTTTGTGGTTGGTATTGAATTTTCTGAGTCTTGGGGAATCTGGACTCAGTTTTCCAAGAAGGTTTTTAATTGCAGTCTAGGGCCAAATGATTATGATTTCCACACTTATAGCATTTTTTCTAGGTGCATCAGGTACATTCTTGTAATTATTCTCTTTGTTAATACCTTCTTTTCCATTCCTATTTCTTTTGATCTTGCTAGACTCTGAAAGACCATCTAATCTATGTTTCAACTTAGACTTAGACAGAAACCCAATGTTTACATTCTTAGGTTTCTCTAACACTTTCTCATCTGAATTACTATTGTTAATCCTTTTGTGTACAACAGGGGTACCTTTTGAATTAACAAATTTAGCATGATTAGGTTCAGAAACAATTTTCTTACCTTCAGATTTAGATGTGCTAGCTTCTACTTTACTATCATCATTGACAATAGCTACTTTTTCTTCTTGTCTAGCCTTATCAAAACCTAAACCACATCTCTCTCTTCCTCTAGTTTTTTTCTGACATAGTCATAAGCCTCAAGAATAACACTATAATCATGCTTAGCTTTATCAGAACTTAACTTGTATTCTTCCATTTGAATTAACTCAGATTCAAGAAAATTATTTCTATCAACTAATTTATCATTCTTAATCTTAAGTTCATCTCTTTCACAAGTAAGAATTCTAAAATTAGTCATAAGATTCTTAAACTCAGCATGGATAGATCTAATTTCATCAGAATTTAAGTTATCAAATGAATCAAGAGAGTGAAGTGATACCTTAACAGAGGATGGAGAAGTTTTCTTTGGAGATCCAGGTTTGTCTGAAACATTTGCCATCAGTGCAATGTTGTCATAATCCAATTCATCTTCAGAATCACTGGAATCAGCCCAATGGCCAATCCTTCTGTGTGACCATAAGTGCATTACCTTTTCCTGAATTCCTAGGCTTCTTACACTCACTAGCAAAGTGTCCAAGCTCGCTGCAATTAAAGCACTTGATATTGGTCTTATCAAGCTTGACAATTGTACTTTTGCCTTTGTCACTCTTCTTCTCCTCCTTCTTTTGAAAAGGTCCTTTGCTAAATCTTCTCCTGTTGAGTCTTCCTTTCTTGAAAGCTTTAGCAAACATAGCAAAGAGTTCCTGCATCTCAGATTCAGAATCATTGTTGTCAAAGTCCATATCAGTGGTCTCTGACTCAGAACTTTCTTTGCTTTTCTTCTTCCTTGAGTTCTTTACAGCAATCTCTTCATGCTGTTCTTCCGGAAGCTTCTTTAATTCAGATTGAGCAGTAAGTGCAACAGTCTTCATCTTTCCTTCAGTCCTGCTCTTCTTCTGCTGCTTGTCAAGTTCATAAGCTCTCAGTTTTCCATATACTGCCTCTAATGATATTTTATCCAGATCATTAGCTTCCTCAATCGCAGATATCTTCTCATTGTAGAAATCAGGCAAAGCTTTCATGAACTTTGTATTCATATCCTCCAAGTCATAATATTTACCATGCATGGCCATCTCATTGATGAGTTTTGTAAACCTATCAAAGGTATCAGTAAGTGACTCACCAGACTTGGATTCAAAGTACTCATACTGTTGTATAAGTAGTGTCCTCATATTCTTCCTGACAGGCTTAGTTCCTTCACAGTGAACCTTAAGATTGTCCCATATATCCTTAGCAGTTTTACAAGAGAGAACATAGTTAGTGAGAACAGAATCAAGATTGTTGAATAATATGTTTCTCACTTTAGCATCTTTAAGAACATTCTCCTTGTCCTTATCTGACCACTCAGATTTTAGCTTCTCTGCTGTATGTTCTGGAACAACTTGACCATCAACAGTTGCTTGTCCAATAACTTTAGTTGGGATAAAAGGTCCATCTCTGATTCTGTCAAGATAATCAGGATCTGTTGCTTCCAGATGATGCAACATCTTTACTTCCCATATAGTATATTCGTTTCTCTTGAGCATAGGAATCTTAGTATTCCCATCCTTGTAACCAGACATGATTGCAGATCTTTATGATTTTTCGAAATCAACCTGCTCTGATACCAATTGTTAACTCGAATAACTTGTAGAAGGGGGGTTGAATACAAGTTATATAATCGTGTCTGATTTTTGCTTGGTTATATGAACAAGAATAAACGAATGAATCAAATTCTGTTTGTATTAATAAGATTAAATACAAACTCTACCAAAGGTGTACAAATACCTTTAGCAGCTGCTGACAATACAAATTTCTCTCTCTGTTTGTTTCGATCTTTCGAATACAAACCTTATACAGAGCTACGCACACGAACTATGACTCTTTTTACAATGATATAGAGAGAATATTTATAATGCTTTCTATCAACTAATCACAGAAAGATAATCTATACATGACAATGTTCTGCCGTCCAGTTGATAGTTTCCATCAATAGAAAATCCTTTCCTTCATAATACATTCTTGCTTGTTCTTCAAACAACGATCCTGTTTTATAGCATTTGCCAATTTCTGTAGCATCCATAATGACATCATCAGTAACACGACTGATATCAGGATTCCATCTTACATCAGGATCTGACCATCCCATCAGTACTTGATCAGTAGTTAACTTGACATATAAGGATTCAATCTCAGTTCCTGACATGTAGTACTCGATGCACTGTTCATTCCTGACTAAACTTTACAGATAATTGTCTAACACATATTTCCTATACAAAGTGCTAAATCCTTTATAAATCAGGATATACAAAAAGTATAAGTAAAATTCTATTCTTAACATCACAACTCATGAATTATTCCTAACAATGCATTCAAGGCTGTCGCCTCAACTTATCATATGAAGGTCAAGTTCCCGACCAGGAATGGTGTTGGAGAACATAAAGGTGATCAAAAGATAGCACGAAGCTGTTATGTAGCCTCGTTAAGGCCTGATGGAGTCGGGGAGCAGGTCCTTCCGATTGAAGACATGGATGTTCGCAGTAGTAAGAAACATCAAGAAAGGCCATCAGAGGACATCATACAGAAGCCTCGGACAGCCATTGAGGCTAAGGCATTAACTAACTTCGTGGTTGAATGTACCATTGGCAACCAAGAAGTCGGGGGGCAGGAGGTAATACCCCAAGCAGGAAGTGAACCTCAAAATAATAAGGAGGAGACCAGAAGGAGTGGTGGGTGCTCTATTTTGATGGAGCATCAAAAACAAAATCTGGTGCAGGTCTAGTCTTGTAAAGCCCCGATGGGCTCAAGTTATCCTAGTAGAACTTAGCTTCATATTTATCTAGTAGAAGTAGAAATAAGGTTCATTAAAACCATTGAAGAGCATGTTGCTCCGAGTAGGACGGTAGTACTTTATGTAAGGGTTGAACTCATTTCAAGTTATTAATGCAAGTTTGTTTTCAATTCATTTATTGTGTGATTTTATTTATGTGCCAAGCACCTGATGAGTGCAAGTTAAGGATGACCAAGTACCGAAAATAAAAGAATACACGAATGGAGAACAAGCAAATGCATAAATAAAGACCACGAAGGGTCAAGAGTTAGGTTATAGCACGACCAAATAAGAGTTTAAGTCTGTGAAGGACCCAGGTTAAAAGACGAGCAGATAAAAGCCACACGCAACAATCAAAGCCATGCAAGGTCGAGGATGTTAAGGACTAGCTACTCTTCAATATGTCTTAAGTACCTGGATTGAGGATCCAAGGATGAAGACCAATAGAGAACAATGATGTATTTGCTTGGACAACGGCTGATATGCCAGGGATTGATCCCCAATTTATAACCCTTCGATTGAATGTCGATCCTGAACGGAAGACAATAAAATAGAAGAAGAGGAATTTCACTCCTCAAAGGCAAGATGTCATTAAGCAAGAAGTTGACAAGCTCTTAGAGGCTGGGTTTATTGAAGAGATTCAGTTCCCCGAATGGTTGGCTGAGCCTGTGATGGTCAAGAAGGCAAATGGGAAGTGAAGGATGTGCCTAGACTTCACTGATTTGAATGATGCATGCCCGAAGGACTGTTTCCCCCAGCCAAGGATAGACATGTTGATAGTTGCCACAGTTGGACATGAGATGTTGAGCTTCATGGATGGGTTTAGTAGCTACAATCAAATTAAGATGCACAAGAATGACATCCCAAAGAATGCAGGTGCTACTTATCAACGACTGGTGAATAAGATATTCGCCCTTCTGATTGGGAAAACCATGGAGGTCTATGTTGATGACATGTTAGTCAAGAGCCTATTCAAGGTAGACCATATCAAGCACCTCAAAGAGGCATTCGAAGTGCTGAGGCACCACAAGATGATGTTGAATCCAGCCAAGTGTGCTTTTGGCGTTGGATCAGGAAAATCTTTGGGATTAATGGTTTCGAAGAGAGGCATAGAGGCCAACCCTGATAAGATCAAAGCGATCTTGGACATGGAACCACCCCGTTCTATACGAGATGTACAGAAGTTAACCGGCCGAGTTGCAGCCCTGGGGAGATTTATCTCCATGTCTGGTGACAAATGCTTGCCATTCTTTCAAGCATTGAAAAAAGTTAAAAATTGTGAGTGGACTACTGAGAGCCAAGAGGCCTTTGAGCAATTGAGGAGGTACATGGCAGAAGCCCCGTTATTGGCCAAACCTAGTCCCGGGGAGACTCTTTATCTATACCTGGCGGTATCCGAACAAGCGCTGAGCGCCGTCCTCATTCGAGAAGAGAAAATGGTTCAGAAACCCATTTACTATGTTAGCAAGGTGTTGCATGGAGCTGAGTTGAATTACTCAACCATCGAGAAGTTTGATTTGGCATTGATAACAGCCTCAAGGAAGCAGTATTTTCGAGTTATGAAAGTTGTTACGATTCAGTTTGATGAGTTCTATGTGGAGCATATTCCAAGAAATGAGAACGTTATGGCCGATGCCCTGTCTAAATTCGCTTCTTCTGAGATAGAGAATTATGCAGGGAGTGGTTACTTCTAGGTCTTGAAGGACCCGACCATCAACTCTAAGTTGGTAGCACTGATTGATGAAGGAAGTTGAAGGATAGACCCTATCAAAGCTCATCTTGAGACTGGTTGGCTCCATGATAATGCCTTGAAGGCACAGAAACTTTTATTGAGAAAGTGTTGAGATAAGAGGTCCTTTGTAATTCCATACTTAAAATCTTGAATCTCAAATCCCGACACAAAAATTAAGCCTTGATGGCCAACAAGGCTATCTGCCTCCAATCGAGCTTGTCGTTTGAGTTTTAGGGCTCGAATCAAGAGTCATTAATCAAGTTGAAACCTAAGCAAGGTTATATGAGTATAAGAATAAGGTTGGAATCCTGGAGTCAAGATAGAGGAGTGACAACTAGCCAAGGCACACCAGACTTGAAGTCAAGTGCTGAGTGGCAAATGAACTTCTTGAACGATCAACCGAGAAGCAAGACCTCCACCACACGAAGTAAGGGGGGCAAGAACTAAAAAGCTTCACCACAAAATCTACATCTTAGAATGAGAATGAAGGGTTGGTTATAACCGACAACCATAAATGGATTCAAGGTTTAAAACCAAGAATTCAACAAGCGAGTTAAGGCCCAGAAGGTCACGAAAGTTATGAAAGTCAATTTGAAGTTAAGGATGTCTGTTTGGTCAACGACTTTAAATAATGACATCCGACGATCGAATACTGACGTTGAGGTCCAAATATCGATGTTCGAATACTGACATTGAGGTCCAAATATCGACGTTAGAATATTGACGTTTAAGTTCAAGGACCGAGAAAAGGCCGACCAAGTTCCGAGGACCGGCCGATCAAGCTCCCGAGGAGGCCTCCGACCGACCGACCACCGGTCGACTGACCTCCTGGGGGAGCTTCGGCCGACTGATGGCGATCATCGGTACGAGATTTCAAGATTTGATGTCGAAGATGGCCGACCAAAACACGGCCGATTGAGGCACCGGGGGCACTCCAGCCGACTGACATTGATAGTCAGCACGAGGTTTTGCCTAGCCGACCGAGAACCGGCCGACCGGGCTCCAACGGAAGGCTCCGGCCGACTGACATTGATAGTCAGCACGAGGTTTCGCCAACCGACCGAGAACCGGCCGACCGGGCTCCAATGGAAGGCTCCAGTCGACCGACATCGGTCATCGCGTCGAGATTTTGCTTCGATCGACTGAAAAAAAAATAATTGGCCGATCGGCTCACCGAAGACCCTCTGGCCGACCGACGTCGATGGTCGATATAAAAAAAACGAAAATTTTTAGCCGATCGGGTCATCAGCCGACTGCCTCCCCGTGCTAGCGCTGGCCGACCGACGTCGATCGTAGGTCTGAGTTCTTGCTTCAGCCGACTGGGCTCCTGGCTGACTACCTCCACACGAACGTTTCGACCGATCGAGACTTATCCTCGAGTCGAGATTTTGTTCCGTTTTAAAAAAAATAAAAAAATTTGGCCGACCGGCTCTTCGGGTGAGCTTCGGCCGACTGACGCCGACTGTCGGTGCGAGAATTTGAATCGGCCGACTGGCTTCCCAGCCGACTGGCTTCCCGTGCATGCGTTGGCCGACCAACATCGACTTTCGATACGATTTTTTGACTCGGCCGATTGGTGGCGGTGCTCGAGTCGGGATTGCGAAATTTCGTTTTTATTTTTCCAATTTGGTAATCAAGGAAAGTGAAAACTGAGTTTGAAATTAGCACCGTTTATTGCCGTTTAGCGCCGTTTAGCATCGTTTAGCACCGTTTAGTATCGTTTAGCGCCGTTTAGTGCCGTTTTATGCCGTTTAACATTATTTAAACATTGTTAAAACATCGTTAAGGCTTATTAGTGCCGATTAGCATTGAATTAACATTGTCGTAAATGCGTCGGTCGCTCCACGCTTTACATCAAGACAATACTCGTGAAACACTAGTGTATGAAGATGAACCCTGACCCGAGTCTCGGAAAGGACTGTTAAAACTTCAAGGAAAACCTGATCAGTTTTCCTAGAAGTTGGGGGGCAAATGATATGGGCTAAAAATAAGTCCTAAAGACACATTTAATGTAGCATTAATTAGACCTAATATGGTCCAAACGTGGGGCCCATCAGATGGGCCCAAACTCTATTTATGATATTAATTTTGTAATTAATATTAAGGGTAATAACCAGCTCAGCAATAAAAGTCAGATAAGGATATTACTCCTACCAAGCTTAGCCTCTAAGGCACAGAATTCGATATGGGAACTGACTCCTACAAGGAAGGAGTCTAGAACCTTCCTCAAGGCGGTGACTTGCCCACCAAGTCACCCAATTCTACTACAATTCTAGGGCTTCTCAGCCTATATATGGGCATGACCCCTCATTCTCATAACTACGTTTTTGGCTTATTCTCAATACGAGATACGTAGGCACTCTGTGAGGACCGATTAGTCTCGATACACGGAAACAGCCATTAAAGCTCGAAGCTCAACCTCCCTTAGCATTAAATACATACAAACCCTAACTGCAATTCGATAACCTAGTTTTTATTCCACAACAATATATATATATATATATATATATATATATATATATATATATATATATATATATATATATATATATATATGCATATAAGGTTAATAAAACAGTTGTCTCATTACAACAACGAGTTTTTGGGTACATTGACTTAGGTTTATTCACACAATATTGCGGAAAACAGTTGTATATTGGTCTGGTGTGTGCAACGGCACTTTCAAAATACCGTTGTCTGAATCAATTTACTAGACAATGATTTTTAAATCGTTGTAAGAAGGGATTAGACAATGCTTTTTCGAGAATGAAAAATAATCGTTGTTTGCCAAATTCGGGCAAAACTTTTTTACCAGACTGTTATCTGATCGGTGTTGTCTGATAGAAAATTTCTTGTAGTGATGTGTGGTTGAAATTTTATCAAAATATAAATAACTACAACAATAGTTCAATAAAGGTGATTATAAAAACTTCTATATATTGTTTAGGAAGAACTCTCCCGTAGTTAACATGCTTTTTCTGATTTAAAAAGTTTAACAATTGAAATTGGGATGGAAACTATTAGGGTTCAACTAACAATCCGGTGTTTTTATTTGGAGAAGATATAATATTTTTTTAATCTTGCTCGGTCAGCAACCACCTATACCGCCAACTCAGAAAATAAGA
Source organism: Kitagawia praeruptora (assembly GCA_037693485.1). Lineage (NCBI taxonomy): Eukaryota > Viridiplantae > Streptophyta > Magnoliopsida > Apiales > Apiaceae > Kitagawia > Kitagawia praeruptora. The sequence continues at coordinate 87,739,516 of CM075350.1, forward strand.
GAAACACAGACAGAAAATGTTTGACTAAAATAAAAGTTGACTTTAACATATACTATATATATAAAGCCCCAACATGTCACATTTTAATCAACACCATATTACCATACTAACCTTCAGCCTTCAGCCTTTTCATTCCCGTAAGTTTGAAACTGTCTCCTTCAGCAATTACTGTCCATAATACCATGTATCAGTCAGTGTGGGTGAGTGTGGGTTATGCTGCTGTTTCCTTCTCCCTGCCTCCGCTTGGTGCTATTTTTCCTTGCCATTGTAACGCGCATTTTTACCTCGATTTTGTTCCTCTAGTAATTTTGCATAGAAGCAAATGGAGCAGCAAACAAGGAAGCGAGGACGCCCTCGAGTTATCATTACCGAGGTCGTGCTTGAGGCACGCCGCCAGGCTGCACGCTAGCGTGTTGTTAACCGCCGCAGAGGTAGTGCCATTCCGCTTGTTTCTCTTATCGTTGTATTAATCTATTTTCGAATTTTATACTAGATGAACTAGGTCAGTATGCTACACTGCTACCTGCGTCTCTGTTTTTTTTAGTTTCAAAATTATTGTATACTGAAACTGTTTAGGTTCATTATTTATTGTCACAATCATCTTGGTGATTGTACAAAAGTGATATCATCTGTAGTTCATTTTTCTGATTCATGTGCTAAATTAGTTATTGATTAACTTAACTTGTTACTTCTGGCAAATTATAGATGAGCACAGAACTGAGAATTGTTGACAGAGCAAATATCCTACAATGCCAAACCAGGAAAAAGTAAGATTGAATCCCTTTAAAAGGCACATCCAGGGCCAGATTGTCACTTGAAGATCACCTATCATCATATACATTAGACTTCCCAATACTTTCAAAATTCTCCGTGTCTAGGTAAAATACAGAATTTTTTACTCCTTTAACAACTAGCTCAATGGGGGTTCCCCATACCCATATCCCTGTAGAATCAACAAGAGAGTGTCGTTGATATCTACATTCTGCAATGAAAGATAGTGTAGACATATCGTGTTGTTGTAATTCCGAATCTACCTTTAGTTTTTATGTCACGCATGTGCCCGACACCAAAACCTTCAAATCAAAAACCAATTTTTAGGCCATAGTGCAGTACTGCCTACTAACAGTACCATAAAGTTAAGAAGAAGTGAATTTGTAAGCATAGAAAGGAAGCCACACCTTTATCACAAGAAAAAGAGAGCAGTTGATTAAGCAAAAATGATTTTCCAGAACGGTACGGACCAATAACCTGTTGTATATAGAGTATCAAGTGAAGAACATCTCTTATAAGAAGACAAATTTATAATGATAGTAGTAGTACTTCAGTCGTCCTTTCCCCTCACTGAGCCGCTTAACTATTATCTGCTAAATTGTTTATTTCAGCCAGCCATTTGTGATAATAAAGCACATTGAATAATAGATATCCTAACTTTTGTTTTACTCATTTCAGTTCTGATTATATCTTACAATGGCCTGTCTCTGTACATTTTGTGCACTCCACACACAGAGATGATATACTTTAGTTGTACTAACACATTATGCACTAAATTACTGAGCGCATTTTTAATTTTTTATGCCAAACATGTACAATTTTGTCGTAATGAAGCATTCCTAATTTGAAGCATGAAACGAAAAATCAAAACCAGGACCTGAGAAAAGGAGTGATAGCTTTGTGACTGGTGAGAAGAAGATGAGGTTCACTACTATACTTTGGGTATAAGGAGTAAATGATGTAAAATAAACTGCACTTGGTACCTTTAGCTGCAACAGGATTTGTTATCCTCTCGATTACTTCCAGTATTGAATATGAAATTCTCAAATGCTGAAACCAAATGTGGGGTTTTCTCAGTATACGATGATGAGTCCCTCGGGCCTGATTGTTGCAGCAGTTCCCTTTTTGTTTTGTTTAACCTGCTTGGGACATAATTGGTAATGATTTGACAAAAGCGGTTATGGAGTTCTTTGGAAAATGGGAAATTACTCAAGGATGTGAATGTGATAACAATTACCCTTATTTCTAAAATCAAATGTCCTTCCTCAGTGGCAGATTTAAGACAAAGCTCCTGTTGTAATGTCATTTATAAAGTCATTGCCAAGCTAACAAGAGTATTCTACAAAACATTTTGGTGTGTCAGGACCTGGTGAAACATGTGAAAGGAAAGGAACAAAGGGCTGATGTATGATGAAAATAGACATTAGGAACGCATATGATACTATATGTTGGGAATTTGTGGAGGATCTCATGAATGCATTGAAATTTCCGGTGAAGTTCAATAAAATAGTGATGATGTGTGTCTCAACAACAATGCTTTGTTAGATGATTGATGGCTCCAACTCATGTTTTTTTTGGTACTCAAAGAGGGTTGAGACAAGGTGATGCCATCTATCCTCTTATTTTTATTCTTTACATGGAATATTTAAGTAGAATTCTGCCATATGTCCGAAAGAAAGAGGACTTTAACTGTCGTACAGTATGTTCATCGTTCCAGCTGGACCATCTCTATTTTGCTGATGATTTGTTGATGTTTAGTAATGGAGACATCAGATCAGTTCACTATTGATGCAGGGACTAAAGCATAAGCCCCACACTAGTTAAGGTAGGCTAAGTATATACCAGCGATATAAGGACCTGGTTACAACAACTTTCTGATTAGTTCTTACTGGTCTCGGGCACAAGCTCAGAAAAATCCATCCTCACCCAGATAATGACTACATTTGATGGGTGCCAAGATAAATTATGCAAAGGGGGATATTTCGAGTGGCTTATGGTTTTTTGACAGCAATAAGTAGAGCCACAAATATTGCAATTTCTTGCAAGGATAACTGAATAGAATCGTACAAAGTGTTATAGAGGCATGTTTTCTACGTGTGACTGATTGATCTCTGCATGTATATTGATCTACTTAAACTCAATTCCCAAAACCTAAATAACCTATAAAGCAATGTGCCAATGTGACAGGTATTACAATGTGTACTCTCTCCATTAGTTTTTTTCCCCTTTCCCTTTTAGTTTGTTTTAGCTTAAAGAATCTATTTCAATTGTAATTAAGTGACTACTTAATATTTACTGGGTTGCTAAATTTCTGATACTTCTCATATAGTATTAATCTGTATAGCCTTCCGGTGATAACATAAATGTGATGTTGATATTCTAGGCAAATATATAAATATGAATGCTTCAACCATATGTGATGGAGAGATCATAAAATTTTAGTTACAAATAGTACAAGCCCTGAGCTCTTAGAAAGGCCCTGTTTGTGTTTGATCCTATCGTTTGTCTTGCCCAAGTAAATCAGAAACTTAGCACTGGTATCGAAGTTGTAAGAGAATACAATACTGGTTTTTAAAGATACATAATGATACATAATTAAGGTGAACCATACAAATAGGGATGAACTATAGAAACTAACAAAAGCATTTTTCCACAGTTTACTTGCTAAGCATTTTTCCTGCACATTTACAAGTTACAAAGCCTTATCCAAACTTGGTGCTTAGACAAAGGATCCGTAATATTTGGTAATGTATTTGCCTTGACGTATTATTGGGATGTTTTTGCACAAGCTGTAGCTTTTAAAATTAAGGCCCAGTAGGCTCCTTTATTCTATGTTTTCTTTCCAATCAATTAATAAAGATGCACGTTGCACTTTCTTAATTTATTTGCCAAAAAGGGAAACACAAATTTCTACCCAATCAAGATTTAAATTAACTATGTTGGATGCAGCCTAGAGGAGCTCAAGATATCCCTTTGGGGGTAACAAGACAGCATTGTTTGAAATGAATTTTGGCAGCCATCGACATAGGAATGTGGTGGTCATCATTACTGCTCTGTTAACGAAGCAAAATATGGGTAACACCACCTTCTACCAACATAAACAAAAAAGGGTCGTAAAACATAAAGTTCAGGAATGTTTTTAATCAAACCAGTGTTTTCAATACTGCCCTGTTATACTAAACTTGATCCTGTTGCAGGAACCATGTACTTATCATCAACTCAGTCAACAACTATTTCCTTTGAACCAAGATATGATGAGACAAACAACCTTGGCCGACGCATCACAGAAGAGTATGGTCAATTTATATGTCCCATACCACACGAAACTCATTTCGAAAGTTTGCTACACCCAAGCGAGGATCCACCCACCCACCTCAACATTAAGTACAATAATAGCAACTCCGTTATGGGTACATCAAAAGGTAAATACCTACGACAATTACTCCAACTTTGTATTACGTCAATCTCTTCCAGGACATCCCACTATGCTTAATGGCCACTCATCCTCTAAAATAAACTATTTTCCCATGCAGTACTGTTGTAGCGTGACCATCGTCAATGTCGTGCTCTTTGAACAAACCCGGGTTAACTACTGCCATTCCTGCAAGCATCGTGTGGGAATGGATAAGGACAACCATTATTGTCCTCGATGCGGCCGAAACTATGTGGCACAACTAAGGAGGTAAAAACACTCCTCACGATCTCCTCTCACACTTTACAAAGAAAAAAGAAATCAAAAACGCGACTAATGCAGTATAACTCATAACACGCATTGCAGCATGGGCATACCAATGCTTTTCAAGGACGGAAACTCCTTATAAAATGCGTCCTGCAATACACGCAACTAAGGGCAAGTCAACCTTTACCCTGAAAGGTTCCTCATCCTCCAACATCTACAAAGGAGTACGTGCCAAGAAAATCTACAACACAACAATACTTTACCACGGTGCCGGAATGGAACAACAAGCTTTTCAATAAAAAAAAAACTAGTGTTTACATTATTTGCTTAGCGTCTTGAACGGCAACATAGCCTCACTAAAGCTTTCCCAGGCCTGTGCATTTGGGGTTTAATTAAATGCTATTTTGGACATTTCATTCCCCTCAAATATTTTCCTATTAGCCCAGAATTATGCTAAGGTCTCACATACTTTAGTAATTAATTTGTTCCGGCTTATCTTCTCACCTGTACTTAACAACCTATGGAACTCTCCTACATATTCTAAAGGTATTCGTTAAGACACCACTCCCAACAAACATTCCTCATGTACAAATATTTCACAACTCATAACATGGACAACAATCTTCTCACCGGACTAATAGTTAGAGATGAAACAAACTCAGACAAAATTTCGACTCACTTCCGCTTGCGACAAATTCTTTATATTAATATTAACAAATTTTCTTCAGAAACTAAAACATCCAATTAGGCAACATAATTTTTGTTCCTCCAACAAAACTAGAATCTTCCCGTGCCTTGCACGGGTTTTGAAGCTACTTTCATATAAATTTAAGAAGTTGATGATCACATCAACTTAAATTTGCAGTTAATGATTATATTGATATATTTGTATGTAATGAATCATGTGATTGATATTTAACCCAAGTTTAAAGTGGGTTATATCAAAAAATCATATGTTCACAACTTTAAGATTTTGTTAGATAATGGTAATTTCACCAATTTAGTCTCAAACTAGATTATAGCCCGTGCTACGCACACGGGTATTACATAATTTTATATTTAAAAATTGAATAATTTAATTGTGAAAAAATATAATTAGTACAATAAATGCATTTTTTTATATATTGTAATAATTCATTTCAAAATTTCTTTAATTATATATTTTATTATATATGTTATATATGTTATGAGATCATTTAAATAAATAATATTTTGAGTAAAGGGAGTCTAAAGTTGCCTTTAGATAATTTTCTAAAGTTAATAATTAAAATGAAGACATATAAGCACAATTATTGATGCCCCTACGGGGGCCCTTTTAAATAAAAGATAAGAATGAATTAAAATTACATAATTTTGAAAGTTAACTTTAGGGAATCCTTCTAAAGTTTACTGTAGGATCCTTTTTTCTAATATTTTAATAATATATTTATTATATATGTTATGAGATCATTTGCATTAATCAAGTTACCAAAATTTAAAGATTAATTCAAATATATATTAATAAACTTACCATAGATAATATGTATTGCATTAATGAAATAATGATATTTAAATTTGATATACAAACTTTCCATAATGGAAAATGAATCAATAATCATATGGATCTTAGCTTCTATAATCCAAAAATGGGTAACAAATAAAAAATATGAATAATTCATGAATCTAAATAAAGTTAAAAGAAAAGTAGGGTGAGTAACCCTGAATTTCATTGGAAAACATACCGTAGAAGCCAGCCAGTGATTATATATATGTAACTTATTGATTTATTCTTTTACATGCAAAACACAGAAAATAATAAAGCAACAATTTGATTATTCTTGTGGAAATTCTCAATCTTGTCACTTCAAACTTTATTTCCATCAGCCAACAACAAATCTTTACAATCTTGAGTCCGGAAAGATAAGGTTTGGAGTGACAAAGTAGTTGGTTTTCCAATTAGTTTTCTTCCCTCTCTCCTTGGTGTTGCATCCCAATTAGATCTTTTTAAATTGAGATGAAAGTATCTATACCTCGCTTTCGTTTTCAGAAAAATCCGAAGGGATGTGAATATGTGATGATCAAGTTGATACTGTATGTCTTAATACTGAGTTTGATTCTCCCTCTTCCTTAATTTGCAAGCTTATAAACTTTATTCAAACTGAATTAAAAAGACGCATGCAAAATATGGGTACATTTGAGTGATAAGAAACTGGGTTGCAAACTTTTTCCTCTATCTTTTTAGAGGATATTTCTAACCACCTAAAATTAAAATTTAAACCTAGCTATTTGTTTTGTTCCTATCAAATATCTCCAACTTAGGCTATGATTTTTTCAAATAAGCACAATCTGTTGTCAGCGAGCTTTGATTTGTATGCAGAATTTTTATACTCAAACCAAGTAAACTCCTTGTACAAGCTGTTGTTGTTTCCTTGCTTGAGCAGTGAAGGCAATGGGGCTATCATCTCACTCAAAGGTGGTCCTCCAAAATATATCATTGACACTCTTGATTTGTTGCTGTTTGCCAAAACCCTGTGCCTCACACTTTTAAACCTCCCATTGGTCATCACCTATAGAGTCAAATTATATGATAACTCCATCAAACAGACTGTTTAAAATATCAAGGACATGTCTCTTTCAAAAAAAGTACTGGTATCTGTCTGTGCCTCAGTATAAAATTTGAGTATAAAATTACCATGCAAACACAACCCAATTTAGCATGCCCCCTCAACCATCAAGTTGATACTTGAAATAGATATATTTTTATAGCAAGAACCCACAAAGATTCATGACTCACCTTCTCAATCATTATATAACAACCCATGGTGCAATTACCAGAGAGAGAGCATGGGACCAGATAAACAGATAAAGTTGAGTTCATTAAAGTATTAATTTCGAATATTGTAGAAACTATACAAGATATTATTGTAATTTGCCATGAAATCAACTACTGTATATAAAACTCAAAGTTCATTATTGTGGTAGAGTTATGTTTTTATTTTTTACCTGTAAGGAGTCACCGACATTGATGAAGAACGAGTCTTGGTCCGCTGGAACTGAAATCCAAGAACCTTCTTTCAATGAGATTTGAAGGCCTGATGTGTTATTGGATCTCAAAACTGATATGATTTGTGGATCAGTGTGCTCTCCAAAACCAATCAAATTTTTACCATGAAACACTGGACATGGTGGATAGTGATTCAACCTAAAAACAGAGTCACTCTGTTTATCCATCAAGAGTTCACTAAACACATTCTTTTGTTGAATCATTAGCCCATCTGCCAACATTTCAAGAATTTCACAGGCCATCGTTTTCACTGCTTCTACATAATTACTCACGCACAAACTGCAGCAAAGTAAAGAAACCTCTGTTAAACAATACACTACTTTTTTTTTTTTTTTTTTAAAAAGGTAAACTTTTGCGACTTCAGCGGAAATAATTATTTGTAGTCTTTGTTACCTAAAGTTTTCAGGGGTTTCACCAACAACTGATGCAATTCTTTGGCAGTCATTCTCTGAATTTGTACTTAAGAGAAGATACTCAACCCATCCTACATCGCCATTCCGGCCAATGCTTTTATTTCCATAGCCAACAGGGTTAGGAGGCCCTGCCTTTTCTTTCTCAGGCAGAGGTGAAGAGAAAAACTTGATTGCTTTTGATTCAAGTTTGGAGATAAATTCAGTAGGGATGCCATGGTTGATGACTTTGAAAAATCCGAATTCTTCACAGGCCTTGACAAGACATGACTTTGAGTCTGGTTGAGAGAGGTCAATGAGGGGAATCAATGTGTTGGTAGATTGGCCAGAATTCACTACACAAAACTGTTCCATCTTTGGAGATTGCTTAGACATGACAACCATAGCTTGGATGAGAGAATGCAAAGGTTTTATAAATGTACTGCTATGAAAAGGTGACTTCTACAAGTACTAGTTTAAAAGAAAAATGAGTGATTTGATGTAAAGATGCTGTATCTTATTGGTTCTGGAGATATAGGTGAAGGGCTTGGTGGTTTTGCTTGGCTATTTATAGGAAGGAGTCGGAAAAAAAGATTTTTGAGTAGTATAATCTTCTTGCTACTTTCCTAGCATTGAGTGAAAAATATATACAGTATGTAGGGTATATTCATGTGCCTGATGATGACCTCAGGTTAGAACCATGAGGATAGAATAAATTAATACAAATTTTAAGGGTATTTGTGTAAATTACTGATAAAAAATTTAGATTTACAAAACTGTTCCTGCGGGGCCCCTTATTTTATAAGCAATATTCTTATAACCTCAGGGGAGATCCCTGAGGTTGTCCTCATGCCCAGTTTTCTCAAATGAAAATGTAACCAAAATTTTATTTTCAATTCTATGTATATTTCTTTGTTAAATGATACTCCCTCCGTCCCTTTTGATTCTTAACATTTCACTTTTTCAAAACTTTCTAGCACGCAATTTAAGGTGCATTTTAAGGATAGTTAAATAACTTTTTTTTAAAATTTTCTTTTTCTGTATAAAAATTTAAACATTAAATTTTTATACAGAAAAAGAAAATTTTAAAAAAAAGTTATTTAACTATCCTTAAAATGCACCTTAAAATGCATGCCAGAAAGTTTTGAAAAAGTGAAATGTTAAGAATCAAAAGGGACGGAGGGAGTAATAGTCTATTTTCAGAAATTTTTTTGCATGTACATTTCCAACTTTCAAGGACATATTTCCAAATTGTTCATTTTAAAAATAATACAACATTTAATGAGGAGCCCATTATGGAGGATTGTCGATCTATTGTTAAGGACAGAGCATCTCCAACCCTCTAAAATCCTTAGGTAAATTTGGATAAATGATACCACAAATAAAAATTATAGAGAATATGTAAAAAAAAAAATATATCACTCCAACCACACATTCCTGTTGTCTAAATATTTAGCCAATACCTGTAAAAAAATTACACATCATCTATTACCATAATAAAATAATAATAACATACTATTTTTAAAAAATAGCCAATCATTATAGCCAATACCGTCGGAGCACAATGCCTTACAGGTTCAATAAATTTTACATAATCAGTATTTTATACTCCCTCCGTCCTTTTGATTTGTTATCACTTTTTTTGTCACTTTCTGGCACGCATTTTAAGGTGGATTTTAAGGATAGTTCTATAACTTATTTTTTAAATTTTCTTTTTTTTGTATAAAAATAGGATTGTTCTATTTTTATACAAAAAAAGAAAATTTCAAAAATAAGTTATGTAACTATCCTTAAAATGCGTGTCAAACACCCTATTTTGAAATGATAACAAATCAAAAGGACGGAGGGAGTATCATTTTAGCCAACCAATTTAGCTAATACCATTGGAGATGCTCTTAGGGTCCCATTCTGTTTATTTTATTAGACATTCGGCGAATTGAGTAGCTCACGCATTAGCTAGAGAGGCTGGTGATTTAGCATCCTTTCTAATCGATGTTTTAAGTCTTGATTTAATATAGTATCTCATTTTGGTTTCAAAAAAAAAAAAAAAACTTCTGTCTAAATTAATTTATATTCGTATGAAATTAATCCTTTCAATTAAAAAATTATCATTAAATTAATACGGAGTACATATTTATTAATGTGTATAAATTTGAAAAATAAATGCCGTAATAAAAGAAAATAAGTATTTCTTCCATTTCTAAATGTTCTTTTAGATTTTGAGTCAATCATGTTGATCGATTTTTTATTGTAATTTTGGAAATATTTAATAATATTTATGTATTTTAAAATTATATATATATAAATGTATGTCATATGGTTTCGTATTTCTATAAATTTATCACTTAGTATTAATAAATTTTAAAAATATAATAACTTAAATTTAATTAATTTAATGAAACTATAGTCAAAAAATGATAATTAAATTGAAATAGAGATGTATATATAATTCACGGAATGCATTTCGGCTATACAGTAAGCCGCCAACTTTCATCAGAAGTGGAAAAGTTGCCATTAATGTAACTAAAATTTTTGGGATCACCTGACTTTAATGTTTCTTTTACTACAAAGGTTGCCTTTCTTTCCTAGGAGTACGAAAGAAGTACTGTACAACGGGCGCACCTGAAAACGAGGTAGCTCTGTGAAACTTTACTAGTATAAAATAGCTCATATTGTTAAAAGTTAATGCATTTATAATGGGAATAAGAGGAAATGTATCATCTAATTAAAATATTCTTAAGATTGTAATTTTTTCAAAAGAGACTTGTATTGTGGAACGGAAGGAGTATCCTGTAATGATTTTTCCAAGGATCTTTTTTTTGTGTGTGTCCAGGATAGGGCTGGCAATCGTGTCGTGTACTTTCGTATTTTCGTGTATTTCGAGCTAAAATTGAAACCGACACTAAATCATTTCGTGTAGTGACCACTTTAACCGAACCCGAAACGAAATGTTTCGTGTTCACACGAAACGAAACGAAAGTACACGAAATAAAAATATAAAAAATTATAATATAATATTTCGTATAATTTTCGTGTAATTTCGTGTACTTTTCGTGTAATTTCGTGTACCCAAAACGAAAGTACGAAATGAAAACATAAAAATAAGAATTATATATATAATATTTCGTGTACTTTCGTGTACCCAAAATGAAAACCCATATTCGACACTAAATATTTCGTGCAATTTCGTGCTCGTATACTTTCGTGTTTCGTGTACCAAAAATCAAAATTCAAAACCATAATTTTCGTGTCGTGTTCACGTGTCACGTGTCAAATTGCCGGGCCTAGTCCAGGATATATTTATTTACTTTCAGCACACTTTTATGAGATGACTTATTTTTATTAGTCAAGATTTTTATTATTTATTGATCCATTATCATTAAAAAATAAAGTCAATTAAAATTTTATAACTCAACTTTTATCTTTTCTTGTGTGGTCTTAGGTGGACATATATTAAAAAGACCCTTTTTCTTAAGAGCACACAATAATAATTTAGTTCACATCGTGAATGATTATTTTCATTAATGAATATGGATCTTTTACGTACACAAAAATTTCAATTAATTAAATTTTCAAATTTATAAATAAATCATAAAAAGTAATTATTAAAATGTGTTGGTGGACATACACTACAAAAACCGAAAACTATAAATGTTATATAGAGTCCCCTTCTAGAGAGGACCTCCTTATATAGATAATATGAGAGAACCATATATTTTTTCTGATTCTACAATAGAACCATTTTTTTTTCAAAAATATTTCTATAAAAAAAAATTGACATCGGCACGTCACTGCTGACGTGGCTCTGCCACGACATCACTGCTGACGTGACACTGACACGTGGCACTACCACGTCATCGCTACTGATGTGGCAGTGACACGTGGCAGTGCCGCGTCAGCTACCACGTCATCACTGCTGACGTGGCACTGCCGCGTGTCACTACCACGTCAGCAGTGATGACGTGGTAGCTGACGTCAGCAGTGCCACGTCAGCCGCCATGCCACGTCAGCATTGGTTCTGTTACAGAATCAAAAAAAAAATTATGAAACAAAAAAAAATTGATCTTTTTTTATAGAACCAAAAATTAAAAATTTGATTCTACTATAGAATCATATAAAATTAATAGTTCTCTCATATTCTCCATATAAGAAGGTCCTATCTAGAATAATGGCCTTGTTATATATGTGGGTACTCCATCTTGTGAGAATTAGCGTTTGAACTGTGAAATATACTACAAATTTTAATACTAGTGGCACTATTTAGATAATTTGTAAAAGTTTGAGCAGTTTAACTATTAAATTTTTAGCAAAAAATTGTAGACAATCATATTTGATTGGTTATATTTGTTAAACCAATTAACCTCTTATATATAATTTTACATAATCATAATTATAGATTATACCACTTGAGTGTACATCCTCACCATTAGTAAAAAAATTTAGGGTTTTTTTCTAATATATACCATTTGAAAAGGTTATTTATGAATATGTCCTATTTTTAATTTTAATTGTAAATATGTCCCATTTTACTAATATGTCCCATTTTCAAATATAACCATGATTAACTTACTAACTTTATATCATTAAAAGACATTTTTGTCCTCCTAAGTCCTAATTATCCTAATTCCTCTAGAGAAATGTTATGAAGCAATTATTTCTTTAGAAGCTTATTTAAGTTGTCAACTATTCTCTATGCATCAAACATAATCATTAATGGAACGATCCCAGGACGTCACTTTTTTCTTTTTTGCTTCTGATAGTATCACGTAAGGAATTAAAGGAAGTAAAACGAGAATTAAAAGAAGTAAAATGATAGTACAATTAACACATTGCCCTAAAGATATTTATCTTACAAGTTCAGCAGCATCTCAGCAAGCTAACATGGTTGCTGCACTAGGTGCCCCTACGGGGCCTAGCTCGAAGGGGGAGGTGGTGGTGGTGGTGGCGTCGATGGATGAGGTGGTTCCGGTCGATGGGTCGCGTGGATGTTTCCGTTGAATAGTTGTGCCCCTGCGGGGCCAGGAGGAGGATAGGAAGTGGGTGGGAGAGTGGACATTATAGTCTTAATTAGTATAAACTAGCATTTTGCCCGTACTTCGTACACGACATCTTATTTAATTTAAAATGATAATACCAAAAATTTAACAAATTTGATTGATTTCTTAAAACATCTTATTTAATTTAAATTGGCAATACCAAAAATTTAACAAATTTGATTGATTTCTTAAAAAGATATTGTATGCAATTATATAAATAATCATTTCTTAGAAAGATATTATGTACAGTTATATAAGTATTTAATAAAATAATGATATGCTAAAATTTATATAAAAAAGTAGCATACAATTCTATTTTAACAATGTTGAAAATTTATTTAATCCATCAAAATCTGCAATAAAAGTAATAAATATTTTTACAAATATTGTTCTCTAATTGAAAAAAATAATAAATTGTCTTCATTATTCAAATGCAGAAATGATAATCCCTTCACCTCCAATTGCTCCAAAACATTAAATGGCTCCATAACATTAAAACTCATATAATATCAAGAACATATTATATTAACTATAAGACCTCATAGTTAATATAATATGTAAATGTTGGAGAACAATGAGACCACATTTCAAGCAATTTTAAATTTTTTTTGTTAATTTTTTTTTATGAACGGATAGAGGGTAGAATTATAAGATTTTTATGTGAAGATGCCCGCGGGGCCCTTAAAATAGCTTGAAATGTAGCGAATATGTGTGTTCTCACTGTTCTCATTTTAATTTTTTTTGTTAATTTTTTTTATGAATGGATAGAGGGTAAAATTATAAGACTTTTTTTGTGAAGATACCTCTAGCGGGGCCCTTTAAAATAGCTTGAAATGTAGTGAATATGTGTGTTCTCACTGTTCTCATTCTCACCAGAGCGTGGCCATTAAACTGTATTAGTAAATTCATGTATGAAAATACAGTGTATATATATTATTAAAATAGATTCTTTTATTAAAAATAAGTAAATTATACAATTAAATAAGCAAGCCAAAATATCAGATAAATATTCTAGTAGATTTATAGTTTATGTTCAAATTAAGGTCTTTCACCATGGCTCTCGCTTTCTGAAATTGTTGAATTTTTATTTTATTGACTTTATTATATTAGAAGTATGTTCTTATTGAAACGGGAATATAATAATTTGAATTTGAATATATTTTTAAACTACTTATTTTGATGGGTTGTTAATTTTTTTGTGATCAATTTAGAGGGGTGACCAAAAATAAAATTAATTGGAATACATAAACCGATTACCCACGTTATGATAAACAATACCTATAAAATGGAAGTTGCTTATGTGGTTCAGGTTTTTTTAATTACTTCAATACTTCATTAGCTTGATCATCATGTGGACCACCTTTCTTTTTATCACTTATGTTGTTGCTATGTAGTCTATCTTTAACTAACATCTTTCTTTTTATCACTTATGTTGTTGCTATGTAGTCTATCTGTAACTAAACATCTCTCTCTGCTTGTAATCTATATTTATAAATGCAAACTTCTTCTTGTATTGTATTTTGTTTTCAATATTTAAAATTATGTAGCTGGAGGAGAAGAGAAAGGCTGGAGGTGCAATCGTAGTACTACAACTACAACATTACTGAAAATAAGTACAATATCATAATAGAATTTTTTGTTCCAATCTAAATTGGGTCGCTCCAAATGCTGTGTAATGACAAAAAGGGGCATTAAAGAAATAAAGAAGATTAAAAAAATGAAGGATAATACTGTTTACCAAAAACACAGGTCTCCGCAAGAAGCTCACTTATTCACTTTTATCTTCAAATAATGTATGATTACAAATTATAACAATCACATTTTCCACTACATATTCTTTCTCAAAAAGCCAACTAAACTGCAAAAGGGAAAAGTTAGTGCTTTTATATTTTAATATGGAGCTCAAGCGAAAGTGCTAAATATGAGATCATATATGAAGTGAAATTGAACGCGAGTAAAGAAAATATTTAGAGCATAAATAAGAGCAATGTTGCCTGACCCAGAGGGTGAGGCTTGTAACGTGGGTCTAAGCTTCTAAGTATGCTATTCCATAGTCCCTTCGGAGATATCTGATAAAAAGTATGCTATTCCATAAGACCTTCTGGTACGTAGCATGTCTATCTCATGAACCTTAAGTTGAACAAATCCATAAAGAACATAAACTTCCTTGAAAACAAAATAATGTCTATAAGTATCAAATTGAGTCCCAAGATTATTTACAAATAACATGGTATGTACTGTGTCAATGTTATTAACTGGTAATCTTTCCAACTACCTTTGTCATTATGACATGTAAAATTGAAAATTGAAAGGCCAAGCAAATATTTTAAAGGAACCTTTCTGGTGTCCTGTATATTATTATAACATCGGGTAATTCATTAAAACTTTAATTCTTAAATTCCAAACCAAAATCAAAACCAAACAAATATTATCTTGTCTAATTTTTAATGCTGTGAAATCAATAAAAACTTAACTCTTATGGCCAAACTAAAAACCGGAACCAAACATATATGACCCGTACGGAGGTCTAGTACACACACCTTAACCCTACTTCAGGGGGTTGAGATGTTAATTTGGTGAAAAACCCAGCTTTCAAATCTGAAAAGTGCAAACATGCGTCAAAATCCAGCAGTGTGAAGATTTGAGCGGCTTGGACTTTAAGGTGAAAAATGACAGAGATAGATTTGAGTAATGACAAAAAGGAGAATCAAAGAAATAAAGAAAGATAAAAAATAAAGGATAATAGTAGAGGTTTAGATTTGGCTCGATCCAATTTGGTTGCTCCAAATGTAGTGTAATGACAAAAAATAGTATATGTTTAGATTTGGGTCGATCCAATCTAAATTGGGTCGCTCCAAATGCCGTGTAATGGTAAAAAGGGGCATCAAAGAAATAAAGAAGATTAAGAAAATGAAGGATAATAGTATCGTTGACGGAATTCGACTAATCATGCAACATATTTAATCATTAGATCTAACAGTTCTAATTTTAACTAAAAATCTAACGGATATTATTCGTTGTATACGAATTTTATTATATTTTGTTAGTGGTTAGAATATATGATGTCATATTTTTGGGTATGCAATTAGTAAATAAATTTAATCATGTAATATATTTAATCATTAGATCTAACAGTTCTAATTTTTAACTAAAAATCTAACGGATATTATTCGTTGTATACGAATTTTTAATATATTTTGTTAGTGGTTAGAAGATATGATGTCATATTTTTGGGTATGTATTAATTATTGCAATATTATGTTTTAAATTAAAAGTCAACGTGTTTTAATTAAAGAAAAAAAATTATTGATTGGAAGATATGATATCATTAATTATAAGTAAACATCTTTTAATTGAAAAAGGCAATCAGCTAATTATCATTAATTATATTATTAATAAAAAAATGAAGGATAATAGTAGAGGTTTAGATTTGGGTTGATCTAATTGGGTCGCTCCAAATGCTGATTAGAGAGAAAAAAATTATTGATTGAAAGATATGATATTTTAGGTATTTATAAAAGTTAATATCATATCAATTATAAGTAAAAATCTTTTAATTGAAAAAGACAATCGACTAAATATCATTAATTATATTATTAATAAAAAAATGAAGGATAATAGTAGAGGTTAAGATCCCCTCGTTTCTCCTTTATATAAGTATAAAATAGCTATAATTTTTAACTAAAAATCTAACAAATATTATTCGTTGTATACGAATTTTTATTATATTTTGTTAGTGATATTTAATTTCCACTATTAGTAAAATTTAAAATGCAATTGAGTTGTATATTTAGATTTCTCGATTAGTAAAAATTTAAAATGCAATTTAGAGAAATTGATAATTTTAATATGTTTTACTTCAAAACAGAAATTGATTAGTTATTGGGAGAAATTTTATTTATCACTAAGTAAAGGTAATTAAGTAAAAACAATAGGTATCGACCGACCGACCAAACATTCAATGTTTTAAAATGAAATTTTAAAGATAAGGATATTGAAATTGTATATTTAGTTTTCTCGATTAGTAAAAATTTAAAATGCAATTTTGATATTTACTTTACTTCATTAGTAAAGATTTTATAGGTAAAAAATAATGAAACTATATATTTAGTTTCCTCTATTAGTAAAGTCTTAAAATGCAATTGAGATTTTTTTTAATCATTGGAATTATTAATTCAAAAATTTGAGAAAATTAAAAAAATAGAACCGAGCTATTTGATGCACTGATTTTTTTTAATATTATATGAATTTTTCATTAATTAAAGTTAATTTTTTAAAAATATAAATTTGGGAGGCTTAAATTTTTATATGAGATGATTTGATAATAATTATATAAATGTTATCTGTGATATTTCTAGAAAATGAAGGATTTTAGTTAGAAAATATAAAAAAATGATAGATTTTACTTGAAAAAGGTAATCGGCTAATTATTAGTATTTATATAATTATTATTTTGTTTCATTAAATAGAAGATGATACATTTTAGATAAAAAAAAAAGGTAATCGCTTAATTATTAATTTTATAATATTATTAGTTTATTGTATTAAACAGAAGCATCCGTGATATAATCGGAAAAAGAGAGATTTTAGTTTTAAAAATAGAAAGGTAACGTGAAAATTAAAAAGATGACATAATTTATGTGAAAAAGGTAATTGATTAGTTTATAGTAATTATAATTTAATTATGTTATTTTACTAAATAAAATTGCTCATAGTTTTTAGAAAATGAGAAATTAATGTTGCCCCTAAAATTTCTAGGAAAAAAGGAAATTTAATTAGAAAAAATATAAAAGATGATACGTTTTAGTTGAAAAGGTAATCAGTTAATTATTAATACTATAATATTATTAACTTATTTTTATTAAATAGAATTGCCCGTGATATAATTGGAAAAAGAGAGATTTTCGTAAGAGAAAGGAAAAAAGGTAACCGTCCATGATACAATTGGAAAAAGAGAGATTTTAGTTAGAGAAAAGAGAGAAGGTAATGTCTTTTGGCTCAAAAAGGTAGTTAATTAGTTAATATTAATTGTAATATAATTATGTTATTTTATTATACAAAATTGATCGTAGTTTTTAAAAAGGAGAAATTTTAGTTAGATAAAATGTAAAAAATATTGTATTTTACCTAAGAAGGAAATTATTTAGTTATTGAAAAATAGAAAAGGTAATATGTTTAACTTGAAAAAGGAAATTGATTAATAAAGCAGAAATTTTATTTAGATAAAATATAAAAAATAATGTATTTTACCTGAAAAAAGTAATTATTTAGTTTTTAACAAATAGAAAAGATAATATGTTTAATCTGAAAAGGGAAATTAATTAGTTAGTCGGATGAAAATTTTAGTTAGATAAAATATAAAAGATATTGAATTTACCTGAAAAAAGAAATTATTTATTTATTGAAAAATAGAGAAGATAATATGTTTAACCTGAAAAAAGAAATTAATTAGTTAGTACGATGGATTTTATTTGAGTAAGGGTAAATAAGTAAAATCAATTGGTACCGTATAACATAGTATAGATTTTATTAGTGGTTAGAAGATATGATGTCATATTTTTGGGTATGTATTAATTATTGCAATATTATATTTTAAATTAAAAGTCAACGTGTTTTAATTAGAGAGAAGAAATTATTGATTGAAAGATATGATATTTTAGGTATTTATAAAAATTTGAACCTTGAAATTTTAGTAAATAAATTTAATCATGTAATATATTTAATCATTAGATCTAACAGTTTAATTTTTAACTAAAAATCTAACGGATATTATTCGTTGTATACGAATTTTTATTATATTTTGTTAGTGGTTAGAAGATATGATGTCATATTTTTGAGTATGTATTAATTATTGCAATATTATGTTTTAAATTAAAAGTCAACGTGTTTTCATTACAGAGAAAAAAATTATGTAATGACAAAAAAGGGCATCAAAAAAATAAAGAAGATTAAAAAAATGAAGGATAAAAACAGTAATTTTCAAAATGCAATACTAGCAGACATTAGGAATTCAAAATGCAATACTAGCAGACATTAAGAATATATTGATATATATATAATTATATGTATATGAGTTATATGTGAGTTAGATTTTAACCATAGGACATATTTATAAATTATGAATAAAATGGGATATAAACATAAAAGCACCCTTAATTTGGGACATATTTGATAAATTCCCAAAAATTTACATTATCATTATAGTCAATCAATATAGCCAACCATTTTACATAATACCTGGGAGATGCTCTAAGGCTTTATTTTATATAAATTTTGTCATTATCTATATTCATCTTTCATCATTTGTTCTAGTGTAATCATTATTTTCATTCATCCTTTAGAGCATCTACAACCATATCAAACTCTTAGCTAAAAGTCTATGTCTCTATCTCCAATCATATCAAACTTTTAGCTAAAAATCTATGTGGCTTTACAAAAATAAATCTTATACATAATACGTAAAAAAATTAGTCATTCCAATGGGACAAAACTCTTGTCTATAATTATAAATAATCTTTTGATTTTAGTTGTATTTATCGAAGCTCTAAAAATCTGTAGTGAATTGTCATATCACTTAGTAATATATTAAAATAATATATTACATTAACAATAACTTGAAATATTGATAACATGCCATTTTTAAAATGTAACTAATCAATATAGACTATGTCTTTGCATAACTAATATTTGGCAGCTGGCCCCTGACAATCGATTGTCAGGGACCGGTTAACTAACAATCAGTTTTTAAACCGTTGGATCAATGATCCAACGGCCCCCCTGGATTACAAAAAAAAATTCCTATCCGCGGAAAATTTCCGAGGAACGTAATTTTTTTTTTTTTAATCTCAGCCGTTGGATCCTTGATCAACGGTTGTGGAACCGATTGTTAAATAACCGGCCCCTGACAAACGATTGTCAGGGACCGGGACCCTTAATATTTTATACAGTTGAGCCAGTAATTTTTAACCAACCGTTGATTACAATTAATAAATTTTCGATATTAAACAAAAACCCCCCAAAATAAAAGCAAACAATTCATCACACAACTATCACAATCATGATCTTCGGACATTATAGTCACTACTAGCTTAAACCCCGTGCGATGCACGGAATTTTTTTAATATTATATGAATATTTTTTAATAATTTGATTTAATTTTTTTAAAATCTGAATGACTTAAATTTTTCAATGAAATGATTTTATGATAATTATATAAATGTTATTCGTGATATTTCTAAAAAAGGGGAATTGTAGATATAGAAAAGATGATAGGTTTGAGTTGAAAAAGGTAATCGGTTAATTATTAGTATTATAATACTATTATTTTATTTTATTAAATAGAAGCGCATGTGATATAAATTATAGTAATTGGAAAATGAGAGATTTTAGTTAGAGAAAATAGAAAAGGTAAGGTGAAAATTTAAAAGGTGGCATGTTTTAGGTGAAAAAGGTAATTAACTAATTTATAGTAATTATAATTTAATTATGTTATTTTACTAATTAAATTTGCTCGTAGTATTTTTAGAAAAGGAGAAATTAACGTTGCACGTGATATATCTAGAAAAAGAGGGATTAAAAAAGATAGAAAAGATTATACGTTTTAGCTGAAAAAAGTAATCGATTAATTATTAGTATTATAATTTTGTTATTTTTTTTTTAATAGAACTGTCTGTGATATAATTGGAAAAGTAAAGATTTTAGTTAAAGAAAATAGAAAAGGTAACGTGAAAATTAAAAAGATGACATGTTTTAGGTGAAAAAAGTAATTGATTACTTTATAGTAATTATAATTTAATTATGTTACTTTACTAAATAAAATCGATCATAGTTTTTTTTAGAAAAAGAGAAATTAATGTTAACCGTGATATTTCTAAAAAAAGAGGGATTTTAGTTTGAAAATATATAAAAAATGATACATTTTAGCTGAAAAAATATATTTTAGTTAGAGAAAAGAAAAAATGTAACATATTTTGGTTGAAAAAGGTAACTGATCGATTAATTAATAGTAATTATATTAAACAAAATTGCATGTAGTATTTTTAAAAATGAAGAAATTTTAGTTAGATAATATCATGTGCATGTTTTAGGTGAAAAGGTAATTGATTAGTTTATATTAATTATAATTTAATTACGTTATTTTACTAAAAATAATTGTTCGTAGTTTTTTTAGAAAATGAGAAATTAATGTTGCCCGTGATATTTCTAGAAAAAGAATGATTTTAATTAGAAAATGTAGAAAAGAGTATATGTTTTAGCTGAAAAGTGAGATTTTAGTTAGAGAAAAGAAAAAAAGGTAACATAATTTGGTTGAAAAAGGTAATTAATCGATTAATTAATAATAATTATATTAAACAAAATTGCTCGTAGTATTTTTAAAAAAGGAGAAATTTTAGTTAGATAAAATATCATGGGTCGTCTGATTTAATGAAATAAATTAATAATATTATAATTAGTAATAACTAACTGATTACTTTTTCTCAACTAAATGGTAATATCTTTTCTATATTTTATAACTGAAATATATCATTTTCAAACTTGCTATTTTTACCTCTTTTTCAGCTACCCTTACTTAGGTATTCTTTACTTGTTTTATATTGCTTAATAAGTAACCAATTACCTTTTTCAATTATTATCTTTTGTACATTTTCCAATTGAAATATCTTCTTTCCAAACATAACATGGATCCTTCTATATTTAATGAAATAAACTACTAATATTATAATTATTAATAACTAACTAATTCCCTTTTTCAGATAAAAGGTAATATCTTTTCTATAATTTTAAACTAAAATATCTCATTTTCAAAATTATCTTTTTACTTCTTTTTCGATTATTATCTCCAAAACTTTGCTTTTTTACTTATTTTTCAAGCTACTACCTTTCCAAATATGGATTTTATCTATAATTAAATAAGGGTAAATAAGTAAAGTCAATAGGTACCGTACCGATCAACCGACCAAACTTTTAATGTTTCGGCTTTTATATAATAGTATATTGATTTTGTTAGTGATTAGAAGATATGATGTGATATTTTTGGGTATATGTTAATTATTGGTAAATATGATATGATTGAAAGATATGATATGAATGATGTTTTTAGGTGTTTATAAAAGGTAATATCTTCAACTAAAAGTAAATATGAAAAAGACAATCGACTAATTACCAAAATTATATTATGTTATTATTTATTTTAGGTGTTTTAACAGTATAGATATTGTATATATTTTTCTTTGTAATAAAGGTTAAATAAGTAAATTCACGAAATACTAAAAAAACATATACCAAAAAATAGGTGACAAAATTTTTAATGTTTCGGCTAATGTTTTCTTATTATAAACAATGTATACATATTTTTAATATATTTTATCAATAATTGAAAAATATGATGTTATATTTTCGGGTATATATTAATGATTGCAAGATTAATTTTAAATTAGAAAGGTAACATATTTTAATTCGAAAGGAAATATTAATGATTGGAAGATATGATACGATTGATGTTTTTAGGTGTTAATAAAAGGTAATATCTTCAATTAAAAGTAATTATAAAAAAGGCAATTGACTACTTACCATTAATTTATATTATGTCATTATTTATTTTAAGAGTTTTAATAGTATAGATATCATATTTTTTTTATAATTAAGGGTAAATAAGTAAATTCACTACGTACCAAAAGAATTGATGATGGTGTTATTTGCGTGGAAGAAGAAGGTGAATGAGCAGAAAAAGGAAATGCAAGTAGACAACTATGAATTGGGAAGGACTCTTGGAGAAGGAAATTTCGGAAAAGTTAAATTAGTTAAGTTGAGTAAAAATTGTAATTGATAATAATATTAATATTAATTGGGTGCAAGGGTAATTAGGTACATTCAATAGGTACCTTCGACCAAACTTTTAATGTTTTAGCTTTTATATAATAGTATAAATTGTTGATTATCATTTATACATAATTGCAACGTAATACCAAAATCATTATATTAAAATAAAAATATAATCAAAAAAATTATATATAAATATTATCGCTAATCATCACCTTTACCTCCATCATCCATCGTCGACATCACAAGAATCATCCTCATCATTACACACGACAATTATTTACATAATCATTCATTTAAAGTTAAAATCATCATAAAATTAAAACAATGCAACAAAAATAAAAATTAACTATGCTTTCAAGAAAAATCAACATCGACGAAATATTTTACAAATTAATACCTTATATATAATAAGCATAAGCGAGATCTTATCCAAATTTTTGGTCGTTACTATCAAAATTATATGATCCGTTGGATTATAAATAGACGATCAAGATTAGATCACATTAAAAAGAAAATTATAATCTAAAAAGGAATCAAGATTAGATCGCATTAAAAAGAAAATTATAATCTAAAAAGGATATAATTAGAAAATGTTGCATTTGAAGTGAATTTTAAAAAGAAAAATTATATTCTAAAAAGGATATAGGGTTGTATTAAAATTGAATTTTTTAAAAAAATTATAATCTGAAAAGGATATAATTAAAAAAGGTTAAATTAGAATTATATTTTATTTATTTTTTATTAGTATTAAAAAAAATCATATCTACTACTCCTTGGGCTTTATCTTGAGATCTAGAAATTAGATTTGGGTGATTTTACAAACCACGCGAAACTCATAAAATTATTTTTAATTTAGTAATGATATAATAATTATTATTCAAATGGAAAAACTAAGAATCTCAAGAGAAAATATGATTACGAGTTTTTACATTAATCCTATTTAACGTAGAATTCCTACATTGATAATTATGCTATTCAATGTAGAAAACCTAATTATATATGATTTAAATCATTGACATATATATTTTCGTATTACAATATAAATACACTTTTTAGTTTATAACATATTAAAATTTAAATATTTTTTATGCTAGATCCAACGGTTTTCATCTATTTATTTTAAGAAATTTGTCGTATAGAGGTCCAGACTACCGATTATCAAAGTTTTGGATAAAGGAAAAAGAGTTTCTACCTGACACTGTAGGAAATTTTTCTACAGTATCGCTTTAAATTAAATCTGGGTCATAGATTAATCTAATCCAATGGCCCCGCTAGGGGCACCAAACACAAATCAAATACACCCTTACACACACAATTCCACCTAATTTTCTCCATTTTTAATTTTATTTTTCCCGTCAGTTAGTGAATTTTTTTTTTTTGAAATCTGACTTCATTGTATTTTTCTCCATCTCTCAACGACCAGTTTGCATATCATATATGCAGCAAAATCGTGATTTTAAGGCGACACTGTAGAAAAGTTTCCTACAGTGTCAGGTAGAAACTCTTTACCCTTGGACAAATCCCTCTTATACTTATTATTAAAATTGTATTTGGTTGTTAGTAGAACCATCTTCAAATAATTATAAGGGTATTTTGATAATCAAAACGAATTATAAGTAGAATTCATAAATCAAATAAAATTTTCAGCGTAAAAAATCGTCAATTTTTTCTCTTTTTTCCTTCTACGTAGATTTAATTAGAAAAAATTTATTAAACCATAGCCAAATTAAAGATTATTTTGTTAATTTCACGTGGGCCGTAATCGTCCAAATTAAATTTTAAGAATTCAAGATAGAGTACAAATATTAAATCGAGCGTGTAAAACTTATATATATATCAATTTTTAATAAAAATTTGTTATGCAAATTAATAACTTATGAAATTAAAATATATATAATGTAATTAAAGATATTAAAAAAGGAGTCGTGCGTTGCACGGGTTATAAGCAATTTATATATAATAAGCATAATAGAGATCTTATCCATAATTTTCGTCACTGTAATACCAAAATAATCTCAACCGTGGAATCTATTTTTTAAAAAATAGACGATCAAGATTATATCATATTAAAAGAGAAAATTAAAATCTAAAAAGGATATGATTAGAAAATGTTGCCTTGTAAATGAATTTTAAAAATAAAATTATAATTTAAAAACGATATAATTAGAAAAGGTTGCACTGGAACTGAATTTAAAAAAAAATTATAATTTGAAAAAGGATATAATTAAAAAAAAGTTGCATTAGAATTAAATTTTATTTATTTTTTATTATTAAAAAATATTCATATTTACTATTTGGGCTCTATCTTGAGATCTATAAATCAGATTTGGATGATTTTACAATTCACGCGAAACTTATAGAATTATCTTTAATTTATTGATGATTTAATAATTATTATTCAAATGGAAACACCAACGGTTTTCATCTATTTATTTTAAGATTCAACGGTTCTTATTTATTTTGACCATATTACCAATTATCAAAGTTTTTGACAAAATCTCCCATACACTTATTATTAATATTTATTTTATTATTAGTAGAACTATCTTCAAATAATAACAAGGGTACTTTGAAAATCAAAACGAATTATAAGGATCATGGTCGGCTAATGGTCGGCTAATGGTGGTTGGCTAACCATGGTTGGTCGTCCTTAGTTGGCTCAGGATTGAAAATCAATCTTGGCACGTTGATATCAAAACCTCAAGGCTGGCGTTCTAGATCGAGGATCCAACATTTCAGATTGGTTTTCAAGTTTTTACTTGAAGTTTCAACCTTTGGCCTTTCACCTAAACCTCAAGTTTGGCCTTCATAGCTAATCTTGGCCTTCATGGCTAATATCTCGTGTTTCTCATCCTAAGATTCAAGGTTGATGCTCACATACTCAACGTTGGTGTTCTGGATCAAAGACCCAGGATCCCAAGTTGATTTTTCAATTTCCAATTTGAGGTATCAACCTTTCTTATTAGTTTTTCTAATAAGTATTCTTAATCAACCACCATATATCTATCAGGTTGGGGGTGTTCTGGACCACCGACACGAGGTTTCAGGTCAATAGGAGGTGAATGGTTTCGTGAACCTTGAATTCAAACGACTTGTTTCTTAATCATCGTGACCTTCCGGGCTTTAACTTGTTTTCTGAATCCTTGGTTTTAAGGTTATCTTCGATCCTTGACTATCATTCTAAGATGTAGAACTTGTGATGAAGTTCTTAAGTTCTTGCCTCCTCCTCGTTTCACATGGAGGAGGTTTTACTTCTCGGTTGATCGTTCAGGAAGTCCGCTTGCTCCTTAGCGCTTGACCTCAGGTCGGGTGTGCCTTGGTTGGTTTTCAACCCTTTATCTTGATTCTAGGTTTCATCCCTCTTCTTATGCTCATAGAACCTTGCTTAGGTTTCAATTTGATTGACGACTCTGAATTCAAGGCTTTGAATTCAAATGACAAGCTCGATTGGAGGCAGACAGCCTTGTTGGCCATCAAGGCTTAAATTTTGTATCGGTCAAGATTTTAATTATGGATTGATAAAGGACTTCTTATCTGAACACTCTCACTAACAGTTTCTGTGCCTTCAAGGCATTATCAGGGAGCCAACCAGTCTCAAGATGAGCTTTGAGAGGGTCTATCATTTAGCTTGCATCAACTGGTGCTACCAATTTCGAGTTGATGGTTGGGGCCTTCAAGACCTGGAAGTAAACACTTTCAGTAAAATTTTCTATCTCAGAAGAAGTGAACTTGGACAGGGCATCGGCCTTAACGTTCTCTTCTCTCGGATGTGCTCCACATAGCACTCATCAAATTGGGTCATAACAGCCTTCACAACTCTCAAATACTTTGCCATGGTTTCATCCTTGGCTTCAAACTCACCATTCACTTGTGATACTACTAGCCTTGAGTCTCCACAAACTTTGAGGTTCTTGACCCTCATGATTCTGGCCAAGCCTAACCCGGCTATCAATGCCTCATACTCAGCTTCATTGTTGGTCGTTGGGAAGTCCAACTTTAAAGCATATTAGACTATGAACCCGTTAGGGCTTTGCAAGACTAAACATGCACCACTAGATTTTGTTTTTGATGCTCCATCAAAATAGAGCACCCAATACTCCTTTAGCTCAGGTACGAGTTCTTCATCTTTATCCTCTCTTCCAGGGGTGCTTACTATCTCCTGCCCCCCGACTTCTTGGTTGCCAATGGTACATTCAACCATGAAGTCAGCCAATGCTCGAGCCTTGATGGCTGTCCGAGGTTTATATGTGATGTCAAATTTTCCAAGTTCGATCGTCCACTTAGCTAGCCTTCCACTGGCCTTCGAGCTGTGCAAAATATTTCTCAACTGCTGGTCCGTCAGGACTTCAATCTTGTGTGACTGAAAGTATGGTCATAGCTTCCTTGAAGCTGTTATCAATGTCAATGCAAACTTCTCAATGGGAGAGTAATTTAACTCAGCCTCGTGCAACAGTTTGCTCACGTAGTAGATGGGTTTTTGAACCTTTTTTTCTTCTCGAATGAGGACGGCACTCAGTGCTTGTTCAGATACCGCCAAATACAAGTAAAGAGTCTCCCCAGGACTAGGTTTGGCCAACAATGGGGCTTTAGCCATGTATTTCTTCAATTGTTCAAAGGCCTCTTGGCTTTCGGGTGTCCACTCAAAGTTCTTCACCTTTTTCAATGCTTGAAGAAAGGCAAACATTTAGGTGCAGACTTGGAGATGAATCGTCCTAAGGCTGCAACTCGGCCTGTCAGCTTTTGTACGTCTCGTATAGAGCGAGGGGGTTCCATATCAAAAATTGCTTTAATCTTATCAGGGTTGGCCTCTATGCCTCTCTTTGAAACCATCAAACCCAAGAACTTTCCTGATCCAATGCCAAAAGCATACTTGGCTGGATTCAACATCATCTTATGGCGCCTCAGCACTTCGAATGCCTCTCTGAGGTGCTTAATGTGGTATGCCGTGGAAAGGCTCTTAACTAACATATCATCAACATAGACCTCCATAGTTTTTCCAATTAGATGGGCAAATATCTTATTCACCAATCGTTGGTAAGTAGCTCCTGCATTCTTTAGACCAAAAGCCATAACAAGATAACAGAAAACACCAAAGTCAGTTATGAAAGATACCTTTGGGATGTCATCCTTGTGCATCTTAATCTGATTGTAGCCACTGAACCCGTCCATGAAGCTCAACATCTCATGTCCAGCTGTGGCATCTATCAACGTATCAATCCTTGGCAGAGGAAAACAATCCTTAGGGCATGCGTCATTTAAGTCAGTGAAGTCTATACACATCCTCCACTTCCCATTTGCCTTCTTGACCATCACGGGGTTAGCCAACCACTCAGGGAACTGAATCTCTTCAATAAACCCAGCTTCTAAGAGCTTGTCAACTTCTTGCTTTCTGAAGCAAAATTCCTCTTCTTCTGTTTTATTGTCTTTCATTTAGGATCGACATTCAATTTGTGGGTTATGAGTTGGGAATCAATCCCTGACATATCAGCTGCTGTCCAAGAAAACACATCATTGTTCTCTTGTAAGAATGCTGTCAGTTTGCCCTTCAAGGGTTCCTTCAAAGAAGCTCCTATGTAAGTAACTTTCTCAGGGTCGCCCAGCTCTAGAGGAATGGGGATTAAGTCCTCTGCTGGCTTCCCTCGGTGTTCATCATCACCACGGACATCCATGTCTTCAATCGGGAGTACCTTCCCCCCCGACTCCATCAGCTCTCAATGCAAATATATAACAACTTCTCACCATCTTCTGGTCACCCTTCTGTTCTCCAACACCATTCCTGGTCGGAAACTTAATCTTCATGTGATAAGTAGAGGCAACAACCTTGAAGGTATGAAGTCCAGTCCTTCCCAAGATTGCATTATAAGTCGAGGCCGCCTTGATTACCAGAAAATTCAACATCTGAGTAGCCTCCTTTGGTTTTTGCCTGATTGTCATGGGCAACTGAATAGCCCCTTCAACTTTGGACTCAACTCCGTTAAACCCGTAGATGGGCATGTTGGTCGGGGTCAACTAAGAGTTAGTGTACCCCATCTTCACAAACGCGTCATGAAATAGAATATCAACCGAAGCTCCATTGTCTATCAAGACTCGCTTTACTTCCGAGTTTCCAATTATAGGGGTTATGACCAATGGGTCGTCATGGGGGAACTTCACCCCTTCGAGGTCTGTGTCATCAAAACCAATCGCTATTTCAGTCCTAGCACGTTTCGGGACCTCTCCCAC
Organism: Kitagawia praeruptora; assembly: GCA_037693485.1. Taxonomy (NCBI): domain Eukaryota; kingdom Viridiplantae; phylum Streptophyta; class Magnoliopsida; order Apiales; family Apiaceae; genus Kitagawia; species Kitagawia praeruptora. The sequence continues at coordinate 87,768,478 of CM075350.1, forward strand.
GATGTGCATCACTTCTCTGGCATATGCCTTTCGAGAGTTTTGAGTTGTGTCGGCCGCTGTCGGGCCTCCCCAAATCATGTTGATAACTGGCCCTCGGGCCTGTGAGTTACGATCACGATCATTATCCCTTCTATCATTATCTCTTATCATAATCCCTTCTCTGGGTTCCACGATCTTCACCCTTCGTGAACCTACAATCATCTGTATCATATCCCACGTCTCGGTGGAACCTACAGTATTGCTCCTTGTTTCTCTTTGCGGGGTCACCCCTGAGTGGCTTCGGCCATCGAAAGTCCTTATCCTTCTCGATATCCAACAAGATCTTACTCCTAGGAGCATTCAACCTTGCATAGTCAAAAAACCTTGGTCCAAAACTCTTCTTCGGTGGTGATTCAGAGTCCTTGCTAGTCCGGGGATACTTGTCCCTAGCGTCATACTCTTGCTCTTGCTTTCGCTTCTTTGAGTCATTGGTACCCTTTCCATTACCTACTACAGCCTCTTTCTTCATGTTATCCTCAACTTTAATATACTTATCGGCCCTTCGTTGGAGCTTAGGCATATTCTCAAGTGGATGCTTCGCCAATGACCTTTTAAAGAAGAGATTAGTGGTTCCGTGTTCCAAGGCTACCATGGCCACCTTATTCTCCAAATCTGTGATATTCAAGGTCTTCTTAGTGAATCGCTTGAGGTAATCCCTCAGATTTTCATTCTTCCCCTGCACCACATACATAAGGGATGCAGAGCTCTTCTCATGAACTCTCCCGCTAATGAATTGGCTAACAAAAGCAGCGCTCAACTCCTTAAAAGAGCCAATCGAATTCACAGGTAACCGGCTATACCATCTTTGAGTCATGCCCGACAGGGTTTGAGAGAACGCCCTACACTTTAAGGCATCACTTGCAGGCTGCAATAGTGGTGCGTTTGAGAAAGTCCTAACATGATTTGCGGGATCACCCGTTCCATCATAAGCCTTAATTGTCGGCATCTTGAACTTCTTAGAGACACGAGCATTCATCACCTCCTCAGTGAACGGGGGTGTGGGATCACCAGGATCTCCAAGTGGCATCAGATCTTTGGGGTTACCCCTGGGGGTTTCCACCCTTGTTGTTCTTCCAGTTGGGGCATCAGCCATTTTCTGTCTCCTTGAAGACCTCTCCAAGTTTATAATGGGAATCCTCCCTGTGGTTGGAGGAGGTTGATTTTGATTTAATCTAGTTTGTTCCCTTGCCATATCTTTCTTTAACTTTAAGATCTCGGCCTCATGAGCCTTGATCCTCTCAGCAGTTGTTAAAGGGGGTCCATCATGGATGGTTTGAGTTCTCCTTCGAGGTTCTCTACTAGCACGTCGCCTCCTCGGGGCTTCATCGCGATCATCATCATCATCGGATGACGAATCATCAGTATAGGGGCCGGAGTAGTCGTCATACTCTCGATCTCGGATCTGTAAGGCATACCGCTTGGTCCAGCACCTCGAGTAGGAGGGTAGTTAGGCAAACCATACATCAAGTTGGTATTCATGGGGAGATCCGTAAAGTGGATCTGTACTCTCGGTGGTAGCGGATGATTAAGATTAACAAGAGGAGAGACCACCATCTGAAGAAGATTGGTTTCTTGACCTGGGTGGATGACCACAGGTAATGTACTCTCAGCATGGGGAGTCATCCCTATAGGTTGAGAAACTTGAGATTGGGTGATCGCCCTTGTTGTTGGGGGTACTTGTTTAGTGATGGGCGGAGCAGAACTGAGAGGTAGGGCCTCAGTAGTAACTGGTGGTGTTCTTCGTGTGGTTACCATGGTTGATGTCCTCTTCCCACAAACGGCGCCAAATGTTGTGGAATAAAAACTAGGGTTTGTGTGTATTTAATGCGGGTTGGAGAGCTTCGAGCTTTAATGGCTGTTTCCGTGTTTCAAGACTAACCGGTCCTCACAGAGTGCCTACGTATCTCGTATTGAGAATCAAGTCAAGACGTAGTTCTGAGAATGAGGGGTCAGGCCCTTTATAGCGGCTGTGAGAGCCTTAGAATTCTGGTAGAATTTGAAGACTTGGTGGGCAAGCCACCGCCTTGAGGAAGGTTCTAGACTTCTTCCTTGTAGGAGTCTGTTTCCTTATTGAATTGGATGCCTTGGAGGCTACTCTTAAAGATATTGTTTCCTTGTCGGTCTCTTATTGCTGAGCTGTTTATATCCCTTAATATTATTTACGAAATTAATATTTAAATAGGGCTTTTTGGACCCCATAAATGGGCCCACGTTTGGACCATACCGGGTCTAATTAATGTCATATTAAATGTGTCTTTAGGGCTTACTTTTAGCCCATATCAAGCCCAATCAGCATCACTATAAGCACGTAACTCTAAAGATGAAGTAGAAGAAAATAAAAGACTTTGAAATTGAGTCCCTCGAAGGTATCTGAGAATACGAAGTACAGCACCCCAATGCACAGTAGTAGGAAAAGTGACAAACTGACTAACAACATGAACACCATGCGCAATATCCGGACGAGTAACAGTGAGATAAACAAGACTACCCATAATAGTACGATATAAAGTAGGATCCGCTAAAGGAAGACCATCAGATGATGAATAACGAACATGCATCTCAAGAGGAGTATCAACAGTCTTATTATCAGTAAGACGAGCACGATCAAACAAATCAGCAATGTATTTAGACTGAGATAAAAGATAACCTTGGGACGACGTAGCAACCTCGATCCCTAGAAAATATCGAAGCAACCCCAAATCTTTCATAGCAAAACAACGAGCCAACTCTCGTTTCAATGATTCAATACCAGCACAATCATCACCAGTAATAATCATATCATCGACATACAAAGCCAAGAGAATACGACCTGCACTTGTACAACGAACAAATAAAGCAGAATCATGATGACTAGAATGAAATCCAAGTGAAATAAGCACAGTGGCGAACTTCTCAAACCAACAGCGGGATGCCTGTCGAAGACCATAAAGTGACTTACGAAGCCGACAAACATAACCAGGACGATGAGGAAAACCAGGAGGAGGCATCATATAAACTTCCTCATGTAGATCACCATACAAGAAAGCATTCTTAACATCTAACTGAAATATGTTCCATTTAGAAATAGAAGCAACTACAATCAAAGCACGAACAGTGGTCATTCTGGCAACAGGTGCAACGACAGCTAATAGCATGTTTCCCTGGTGGTAAGGGAACCAAATCCCAAGTATGTGTTTAATGTAAAGCAGTAAGTTCCTCAGCCATAGCTTCCTGCCAAAGAGGATCACGAACAACATCTCTATAGGACACAGGCTCAGAAAACCGTGAATAGATGTAACAAATGAGGCAAATGAAGGAGAATAAGAGGAATATGAAAAATCAAGATGTCGTGTGGACTTACGGATACGAGTAGATTGACGAGTGGGAGAAGGTGGATCCAAAATCTCTGAAGAAGATTGAGTGGTCGTAGACCGAGGCGGAGATGAGAGAGTCTGGGATGTCTTATGAACTGAAGTACTGGAACTTGTGGGCGAATCTTCCTCAATATCCGAGTCAAAAGGATCAATACGAATGAGGTCTGCCTGTTGCATGTTATGGGAACTAGTAGGGACAGAAAAATATGGAATATGCTCAAGAAACACAACATGACGAGAAACATATAATTTTTGCCTAACAGGATCAAAACAACGATATCCTTTCTGACTAACACTATAACCCAAGAAAACACACAAAGCAGATTTAGGGGATAATTTTGTACGCTCAACATGGGGGGGGAGAACAAAACAAGTAGAACCAAAAACACGCAATGAGGAATAATCTGGCACATCTCCATATAGTTTCTCAAAATGAAGACAACCCAATTTCTTAAAGGTCATGCACGGTCAAACCTGGGGCCTAGGGTTTGGAATCAGCCGATAGCCTCCTCTTCCTCTTCCTAAAATGCCGAAGCAGATACACGAGATCAAGGATTTCCTCCTCACTCCCAGAAGGAAGAATGCACGTTCTGTGAATATCAAGAATAATAAGGATGTCGTCAAGTTTAAGGTTCGATGCTCCAAGTACTTGTACACACTATGTGTGTTTGATACTGAGAAGGCCGAAAAGTTGAAGCAATCTCTTCCCCAGGTTTGACCGTGCAGGACCTTTAAGAAATTGGGTTGTCTTCATTTTGAGAACTGTTTGCTCTGATATCATGATAAAAGTGAAGAGATAAAAGAAAGTAACTAGGGTTTTATTACATCGACATAACGTTTGTAATACATGGCTCAATGTTTATATAATAAACCTTTATAAGCTAAATTACTAAATTACCCTTAATATTAATTATCACTAATATATAATAATTATATATATTCTAACAATTAACTTGGTTTTTCTCTCTTTTATCTGAAGTCTCACGGACGTCACCTCCCTTCCCTGTTATTTGTTCTTTAACAGGTGGGGCTTTCCCGGTGGAAAGCCCCAAATTCTTTCTTTTGTTTTATTTAATTTGTCTCCTTCAATAATCTTCCTTTTTGGGTAAGTATTTCTACCTTTTTGGTTTGCTTTGAATTGTTTTTCTAGATCTACATTATCGGAATTTTCGATTTTCTTTCTTCTTCGATTCAAGCAGAGCTTATTGGATTCGAGAGTTAACCACTAATCTTATGGTTTCGTTCGTCAGATCTAAGTTTTTTTGGATTTTATTTTGTATTTTCAGTTTATTTTTATTTTGGTTTTTGGCTTGTATTTTTCAGTTTGGTTTCTCTCTTTTGTGAGAGGTTTGTTAGTCGCTTCTTTATTGCGAGCGGGGGTCTTGATTTAGTGATGAAATTTTATTTGAGATTGCAATTCTGATCGATAGCTCAAACGATAGCTCAATCGAGACTTAATGAAGTGGGTACCAGTCATCCAACGAAAATGAATGAAGTGGATACATATATATATATATATATATATATATATATATATATATATATATATATATATATATATACTTCAAAATATTATTTAACTATATTTTCATGAGAACAAGTAATTGCAATTTATTGTTTGTTCGATTGAATCATCACTAATAGAGAACAATAATCATTCACAAACGAATAAGATCAAGGAAGTAGAGGACACAACCTTTGAAAAAGGGCCACGGTCAATCAAATAAACACTTGAATAAAGCATAAACATGCCTTACAAATATGTAATTTAAATATTATTTTTGATATATAATGTGTACAATTATTAATAGATGTACAAAATACTCAAATGAAAAAAAAATTTATTTCAAAGTATACACATTGCTAATTCATAACAATATAATTTGAATAAACAAATAACGGAATGCACTGATATCATTTACTCCCTCCGTCCCCCAGTCCCCCAGTTCTTTACATTGTGCTTGGACACGGAGATCAAGAATAATGGATATAATATTGTTAAAATAAATGAAGTAGGAGGTGTAATAGTAATTTTATTGTTAAAATAAATGAAGTAGTGAATGTAATAGTGTAAAGTGTTGAAAAAATGGAGTGAAATAGTGGATGTAATAATGTATTTTATTTTTAAAAGTTACTATTTTTAGTAATATAAAGACTTGGTGGAACGTCTCAAAAGAGAAAGTATAAAGAAATAAGAGGGACATAGAGAGTAATATTTAAATAATTTAGATATATAAATGAGCAATATGTGTAAAAAAAAATGAGAGGGGCCGAGAGAATAATATTTTAATAAATTTAGATATATACTCTCTGTGTCCCATCCATTTCTTTACAATTTCTTTTTTAGGCCGTCAAACCATTTCTTTACATTACCCAAAATAGTAAGTTTTAACACTATTACACCCACTACTTCACTTATTTTAACAATACTTTACACTATTTCACCCACTACTTAACTTATTTTAATAATAAAATCACTATTACACCCACTACTTCACTTATTTTAACAATAAAATCACTATTACACCCACTACCTCATTTATTTTAACAATATTACACCCACTTTATACCCACTATCCTTGATCTCCGTGCCCAGCCGCCATGTAAAGAACTGGCTGGGACGGAGGGAGTAAATGAGCAAAATTTGTAGACAAGATCTTTTTGTACGATACGAATGGTATTGTCGGAAACACGTGGTACAAAATGACATCCACTTGTAGTAATGTGGGTGGGAAAGCAAGATGCTGTTATGAATGACGTGGCTTCTTTATAACCATCGATTTTTCAAGTCGGCACCATCACTGTTCACTCACTCAAGTTGTTGAATTCGGGCCACGTCACACACACATGCACTAGCACTGTTGTTATTGTAGAATCATTAGTTGGAAATATGGGTGTAAATGAGTCAAACTGTTCGTGAGCTATTCGAGCTTGGCTTGTAAAATATTCGAATTCGGTTCAATAATAATCGAGCCGAACTCGAGCTTGAGCTATTCGAATAGTTGACCGAGCCGAGCTCGAGCTTCATATTACTCGATTCGTATGGCTCGCGAGCCTAATCGAGCTTATATATATTTTATTATTTATATATATTTTTTATTATTTATATATTATTTTTATGTTATTTATATATTATTATATAAATATTTAATATTTTTATATATTAGTCGAGTCAAGCTCGAGCCGAACTTAAGGTATTTGAGCTTTTTTTGATAATTAGTGAAATTGATTCAAGCTTTCGAGCCGAGCTCGAACATATCACATATGTGTCGAGCCGAGCTTCGAGTTTGAATTTTATGTCGAGCTCGAACCCAAGCTCGAGTCTGGCTCAGTGTTCGGCTCGGCTCGGCTCGGCTCGGCTCGGCTCGTTTACGGCCCTAGTCGGAAAGTTGATACGCCGACTTTACCCCAATTTTGAATCATAAAAAGTATTCTTATTTATTTACTTTTCAGAAAAAAAAATGATCTCGTTGATTTCTACTTATAGCATCAATCATGTTCTTAACAAGGTTGTAAAAATCGGGAATTAATAGATTAAATCGGGGATATGCCTCTTAAACATAAACATAAAAGGAATAATTTAGTTTCCTTTCTTTAATTTTCGAACGCGACATGTAGACAACACTCTACATATTCATCGCCGAGAAGCCAAATAGTCCCCAAAGATTTTTTTTTTTTTTTTTGGAATATCCCCACAGAAATGTTTAGCGTGACTCAAAAATTTATGAATGCAAACTAGTTGCAGTTCGGCGAAAATCAAACTGAAATTGATTGATAGTTGCGTTTACATTTGGGTCCATAGTTCCCGTCTTTTTTTCATGAATTAGTTATATTTGAGAAAAAAAATTCTAAAATTATTTTTAATTGAATTTTCTAAAATTAATTTTTAAAATTATGTAATTTTTTTTTACCTTTTATTTATAAGGGCTCCGTAGGAGCATTAATGATAATGAGGATGTGTCATGCTTTTGTTGGTTAACTTTAGGAAATTCTCCTAAAGTTAACTTTAGACTCCCTTCACCCATTATATTTTACATTCTTTTTTTATTCCAAATTTAATTATATATATATATATATAATTTTATAAATTGTACTTTATATTCCATAAATTTAAATCATAGATTTAATAAAAACCCCTTATACGTTTTTTTAATCAAAAATACTATTGATTTTAATGAATATATTGACAAATACGATATAAAATGATTGCAGTGATTATATAAATTCTAGAACTTATACATATAAAATTTGAGAGTATAGTTTTATTTTATTTTTTAACCATTAATCAATATTAATATATTTATAAAAAAATAAACTAACAGATTTCAATTAAATAAAATTGTGAATATTATGATATACGGTATGCAATAAAATCATTAAAATATGTTCTACCATCATAAAATATATAATCATTGCACAATTTTATATCGCATTTATCCATATATTCATTAAAAATGATAATATTTTTAAATGAAAACGTATAAGAAATTGTTATTCAATATATAATTTAAAATTAGAAAATATAAAATATAAAATAAATTTTTTGAAATTATATATATAATTGAATTTGGAATATAAATAAAAAAAATTAAAATGCAATTAACTCCTTTTATATATTGAAATGTACATATACCATCGCTCTCATCTTAATCAGTAATCACTCTTATCTTAATTACTACTCCCTCCGTCCCAGCCAATACTTTACGTTGTGGTTGGACATGGAGACCAAGGATAGTGGGTGTAATATTGTTAAAATAAATGAAGTAGTGGGTGTAATAGTGATTTTAGTGTTAAAATAAGTAAAGTAGTGGGTGTAATAGTGTAAAGTGTTGAAAAAGTGAAGTGAATTAGTGGATGTAATAATGTATTTTATTGTTAAAAGTTACTATTTTTAGTAATATAAAAAATTGGTGAAACGTCCCAAAAAGGAAATTATAAAGAAATGGATGGGACAGAGGGGGTAATATCATGGAATGTATAATCAAATCTGAACAACCGCAAGGTGGTTCAGATGTTTTAGTCATTCAAGTCTTGACTATTGACTAAAACCAAACCAAACCAAACATACCCAGTATATCCCGTACAGAGCAGGGTTTGGGGAGGGTGAGATGTACGCAGACCATGCCCCTACTTCTTACGGTAGGGAGACTGTTTCCGTGAAGACCCCCAGCTTAGTGCACAACAGAAAAATAGTGTGTGATATTTACAACGACTTCATAAATTTTGGTAAAGATCGCAGTCATACCTGAGCCCATGGTTTTGATCACATGGGACTTACCTACGTGGGGGTTGTCCACTCCAATCTCGAAACACTCTGATCTAGGATGTCTCCTCGCACAGATCCATGCGCCCATGGCTTTGGACACACTAAGATGACACCTGGCCAAGCTCCCTGCAACTACAAAACCAGAAAACAAAAGAAAAAAAACAACATAACCAAGGCAAAAAAAAAAAAACAGAGAAAAGAAAACGAAAAGACGAACTTCTAAGATAAAGCTAACCGAGATAACCCAACTCTGAGGCTCTCAATAACAGAACCGCTCCCTAAAAGAGAATCCACTACTCTGATCTTGCGTCTCCAAGCGCACCTATCAGCGGTCATGGTCTCATTTAAGCTTAAGGCCTTCAAATCCAACCTAAGCTGCTCTTCCCATGACCTCCTCGGTCTGCCTCTCCTCCTCACCCCATCGACCGAAAGACTCTCGACCCTCCTCACCGGGGCTTCAGCCAGCCTCCTACGGACGTGGCCGAACCATCTCAACCTCCCTTCCCTAACTTTCGCAGAAAAAGGCGCAACCTCAAGCTCGGTCCTAAAAACCACATTCGGGATTCTTTCCAACATCGTGTGCCCAGAAGACCACCGCAACATCCTCATTTCAGCCGCTTCCAACTTGCCCTCGAGGGCCTTCTTCGCCGCCCAACACTCCGAACCATATAACATCGCAGGACGGATTGCCGCTCTATAGAATTTCCCTTTCAGCTTTAAAGGGACTTTCTTATCACACATCACTCCTGACGCTGCCCTCCACCTTAGCCATCCAGCCTTGATACGATGCGTGACATCGGCTTCAATCTCACCTTCCTTCTGGATGATCGAACCCAAATATTTGAACTTATCCGTACGAGGGACGATCTGATCTTCAATCCTAACCTCCACCCCTTCCTCGATGTCCTCACCACTGAAGTTACACCAGAGATACTCGGTTTTTGACCGGCTCACACGCAAGCCTTGGGGCTCCAAAGTCGATCTCCATAACTCCAACCTCTCGTTTACCTCCCCCCTCGACTCCACCACTAACACGATATCATCAGCGAAGAGCATACACCAAGGAACGACATCTTGAATCCCTCGCGACATGACATCTAGGATAAGAGCGAAAAGAAGAGGACTCAGGGCCGACCCCTGGTGTAGCCCAATCTCAACAGGGAAAAAATGGGAGTCACCAACTGGAGTCTGGACACAGGAACTAGCTTGGGAGTACATGTCTTGAATCGCCTTAACGTATGGCGACGACACTCTCCTCTCCTCAAGGCTCTTCCATATAGCTTCACGAGGGATGCTATCATACGCCTTCTCTAGATCAATGAACACCATATGAAGGTCTTTGCGACGTTCCCTGAACTTCTCCATAAGGCGTCTAACGAGATGAATTGCCTCGATAGTTGATCTCCCAGGCATAAACCCAAATTGATTCTCTGATATTTCAACTCCTCTTCTAATCCGACCTTCAACCACTCTCTCCCAAAGTTTCATAGTATGACTGAGTAATTTAATACCCCGATAGTTACTACAACTCTGAGCATCGCCTTTGTTCTTGAAAAAAGGGACCACAATACTACGCCTCCATTCATCTGGCATCTTATCGCCGAGGAGGAGAACATTGAACAGATCTGCTAGCCATTCTACGCCAACCTCAACAAGACAAAGCCACACCTCGATTGGGATCTGATCCGGACCAACTGCTTTCCCTCTAGCCATCTTTTTAAGGGCACCCTTGACTTCCTCCTTGCTAATACGCTCGCAGGGATCGAAGGAACGCACAGACGAAAGAGAGACCTCTTGTTCCACACCGAAGCACTCCTCCTAGCCTCATTGAAAAGATTATGAAAATACGAACTCCACCTCTCTTTAATAGCATCTTCATTCACTAACACTTGGCCTGAATCATCCTTAACAAACTTAACAGAACCCAGGTCGCGTCGCCCTCTCTCCCTAGCTTTAGCTAGTTTAAATATAGCGTTCGCTCCTTCCTTGGTGTCTAGGCGCTTGTACATCCCCTCATAGGCTTCACTTTTGGCTTTTGCCATAGCCTTTTTTGCCTCTCGACGCGCCACCTTATACGCTTCCATCTTCAGAATCCTCTCCGCCCCTGCACAACTCAACAAAAGCTCTTTAAAGAGCGCAAGTTTAGCCTTTACTTTATTTTGAAGCTCCTCGTTCCACCACCACGACTCCTTAAGGCCACTGAACTTTCCTGAGGAAACCCCAACCACCTTCTCGCCCACACACCGAATAGCCTTCGCCAAGTTGGACCACCTAAGAATAGCATCTCCATCACGTGCAAAACAACCTTCGTTAAGCAGAGACTCCCTGAATTCGGCCGCCTTCTCGCCCTTCAAATTTTTCCACAGTATTCTTGGTCTAAACTCTCTCATCCTGCGAACAGCTTAGATAGATCCATGGCCAACAGACGGTGCTGGGAAACACACGCCTCACTCCGGAACACCTTGCAATCCACGCATGCCCTAACATCACACCTGCGCATAAGTAGGTAATCAATTTGAGTGTTGTGCCCCCCACTACTAAAGGTGATGAGGTGCTCAGCCCTCTTCTGAAAAACAGAATTCACAATTACCAACTCCCGGGCAGTAGCAAACTCCAACAACGCGAACCCGCTGAAATTCCTGACCCCAAAGCCGAAACCCCCATGTGCGCTGGGATAACCATCTGCCCTCTCACCAATGTGCCCATTAAAATCGCCACCCAACACTAAAAGTTGGTCTTCAGGAATACTTCCGACCAACTCATCTAAACAGACCCAGAAAGCCTCCTTCTCCAAGTCGCCCAAACACATTTAATTATATTTGTTACTCCTTCTCACCCATTCATTTCTATACACTTACTATTTTGAGGTGTCCCACACTCCCATCATTTTTATACATTCCAAAAATAGTAAAGTTTTAATAATAAAAAACACTATTACAACCACTAACTTTCCTCCACTATCTCAAATCTATAATATAAAACACTATTACCCCTACTACTTTCATCCACTATCTCAAATCTATTATTAAAAATTGATAGGACCCACCATTTTACCCAATTTACATCTAACTTTACTCATTTTTTACACATTTTTTTTTATCTCTGTGCCCAAACTCAATGTATACTACTCACTGGGACCGAGGGAGTATACATTAAATTATATTTGGTCATCCCACCACAAACCCATTAACTAGGCTCACAAATTTGAAATCAATCTATAGTACTCCCTCTGTTTTTTTATATGACGTTTGATTTTTTGCACACATTTCCAAGTGCTTTGACCAGGTACTTAAAATTATTATTTTTAAAATTTTCTTTTTGTGAATTAAAATATTTATTGTGTATTTTAATTCAAAAAAAGAAAATGTTAAAAATAATAATTATAAATGTCTGGTCAAAGCATTTGGATTTGTGTGCAAAAAATCAAGCGTCATATAAAAAAAAACAGAGGGAGTAGTATTGTTAAATGACGGATTTATATAAAGATCTACCGAATACGTGTTCTAGACAAAATCTTGAATAATTTTTAATTAGTGAATTATAGCCTAAATATATATTTTTATTTAATATTATATTATTAGTAATTTATATCATTTTTTAATTTGCTTTTTATGTACTTCATATATATATGATTAGTATATATAAAAAATGTATAAATAACTATCAAAAAAGTTTAAAAAATTGATTTGTTGACATTCGATCTTATAAATTATGATATAGCTCTTATATATATATATATATATATATATATATATATATATATATATATATATATATATATATATATATATATATATATAGGGAGGTGCTCAAATGAGACCCCTCTTATAATGAGACCCTCTCTTATAATGAGTCCCCCTCATATTTCATCTATTTTAAAGGGCCCCGCCAGGGGTACCTAATACGAAAAAGTCTTATAATTCTACTCTCTATTCGTTCATAAAAAAAAAATTTAAAAAACATATTTTTTTTTCAAAAAAAATGATGACGTGGCACCCAGTTTTTTTATTTTTTTTAATGAATGGATAGAGGATATAATTATAAGCATTTTTCGTATTGGATGCCCCTGACGGGGCCCTTTAAAATAAAAAAAAATATGAGGGGGACTCATTATAAGAGAGGGTCTCATTATAAGAGGGGTCTCATTTGAGCAGCCCCATATATATATATATATATATATATATATATATATATATATATATATATATAGTGGATGCAGCTACAGCTATAGCAGCTCAGTCGAAGGCGTTGACTATGAAGGTGGATTCTCTGACCAACTATGGAGTTCAACAGGTTGCAAGTGTTTGTGAACTATGTGCGGACGCACATGAGACAAATCAGTGTGCCATATCTTCTGAATCGGCACAGTTTGTGAGCAACTTAGCTATATTTTTTATCTGCCACGATGTTAACTTTTGTGTGTTTGACACTTTATTTGTGTCTATTTGGTTACAAGCATCAAGCAATTTGATTCATATAAAACAAAATCTTGCTTGACTTTGCTTGCTTTTGATGAGAGGTCGTCCGTTTGATGAGAGGTCGTCAATTCCAAGCTGATCTTTAAGCATCTACTTGATCCTTAAGCATCTACTTGATATCCCCAATCAAAGTTTCCATTGTTAAGAGTCTCGTAGTAACACCTCCTGCATTTGACTCAACTTTGTATCATCCCGAGTTTGATCAACAGCCCTTAGGAGAAAATGGACCCTTATCTTAATTATATTCTATCAAACATCCCCACACTAAGCATTTGCACGTCCTCGAGCAAATAAGTGAAATAAAACTAAGTCCTAACAAACATCACTTTCGTAGATAACACAATTGCATTGAGCATATGCAACAAGTCGTTAAACTCCTAGGCAGCCCTAGTAGGACGAGTGTTGTCTCGTGAGGGTTCATGGTTACAAAAATCCCTTTTCAAATTCTAAATTGTAAGTATAAATGAGGCTATGCAACCACCTATTTGTTCATTTTGCAAGTATAAAAAGATAATGCCATATATATATATATATATATATATATATATATATATATATATATATATATATATATATATATAATTAAGTTCTATATATGGAGACCACCATTTGAGTGGAGACCATATACATTATGCACTCAAAACATTGCAAAACATATATATTTGCAAAGAATGTTCAATTAACATTATTATTTCATTCAAAATCTTAAAAATCATATATGATTTGCAAGCAGAACATATTTTGGAGAACAATACGTTCTGCAATATTTTGTTTGCAGAACATACATGATTTTCAAGATTTTTAATGAAATTTGCATGTAAAACATATATGATCTTCAAGATTTTCAATGAAATGTATGGTATAGTGATTTTCATAGAACATGATTTTCAATAAATAAGTTTTTGCAATGTTTTGATTGATATTGGTCTCCGGTCTCCACTAAAAATGTTGGTCTCCATGGAACTTAACCCATATATAGTAAAGTTCTATGGAGTACTGTTTTAATTGGAGTACTTGGAGTACATATACGTTCTGCATTCAAATTTTTTCAAACTTTATTACTTTGCAAAGCTTATTACGTGAATATCACTATTTCATCGAAAATATTGAAAATTTTGTATGTTTTGCTAACAAAATATTGCAAAACGAATTGTTCTGCGAAACACATTTGTGTTGCAAACATATATATTCCGATTGCAAAATATAAAGAATTTTCAAGATGAACATATTGCAAAACATACATGATTTTCAAGATTATCAATGAAATTATGATATTTATATAACAAGGTTTGCAAAATAATAAATTTTAAAATATTTTGAATGCAGAAAGTATATGTACTCCAAGTACTCCAATTAAAACAGTACTCAATAGAACTTTACTATATATATATATATATATATATATATATATATATATATGCCATTGCTCCATAAAGAACATTTTTATATAAAGAACAATAAAGAACATCATGGAATCATTTATTCCAACAGATGTCATCAGTGAACAGTGATTTTTTTTTTTGCTGACTAGATAGAGGGTGAAAAAATAAGAACTTTTTTGTATTGGGTGCTATGACGGAACTCTTAGATTAGATTAAATATGAGTGTTATAATAGTGTTTTTTATTATTTTTCATATAAGGTGTTTTTCATGGAGTGCAGCTATATATATATAAGGTGAAAGGAGTCTAAATTAACTTCAGGAGAATTCCTGAAATTAACCGTTAAAATTATACACACCATCTTAATCATTAATGTTAACTTTAGAAACCTTTTTATCATATATATATATATATATATATATATATAACTGTGCAATGCTTGCTTTATACATACTATTCATTAGTTTTTTTATATTAAATTAAATTATATTTTTATTATTTTGAAAAATTACAAAATAATTTTGAAAATTTCATTAAATTGATGATACTTCTTTTATTAATGTTAACTTTATTTTTTAGTTGTTACTGTATTTTCTTGAAAGTAATTTCATTTTTTTATAATGTTGAAATCAACAAATTTCATATTTTTATATTTTTTCACTCAAAAACTTTTTTAATACTAAATATAATTAATTTTTGTTTTTTCTTGAAAAATTTACAAAATTATATCAACAAACTAGATTTATAATATTTCAATTCGAAAAAAAGAGGCGTGTAATAATATTTCGTGTTGCCAGTTTTGTAAAATTTCATAGAAAGTCGAAAGTTCCAAATCTAGTTCGAATCTTATATCTATATAAAGGAAAATCCCGGGAGGCTGACGTGGCTCCTCCAGAATCTCCCCTTCTCTGTTTCTATTATTTCTGATTTCTTACAATTTTATCCCATTTCTCTGATAATTATTCATTCGTTTCTTCGCCTGTATAGTAAATTTGTGATAAATTTTGTGTCTTCCTGTCTTCTTGTAACTATTTTTATGAAAAACGCATCCGGACAGTCTCGTCGGTTACACATTTAGATAACGAAAACCCCTTTGGTTGCTCATCGGTCATTATCTCGTCCCCATTGCCTCACTACTACTTATCCATCCACCCATCATCTCAATTCTTGTACAACGATATCTAAACCAATTATAAGCTCACAACAATGGCGTCTCTGGCACTTCTCCACTCATCTGCCTCCTCATTTCATAGCCACTTCCCGGCGCCGGCGCCGTACTCCCGGAAATCTCTCCATTTACCTTGCCGAAACAATTTCACGGCCAAGGCTGAAACAAACATTGTCCTGGTTGAGAAATCTCATGAGGACACAATTGGTGGTTTAAAAAAAACTTATCTTGAAACTGTTGCTCCCCTTCTTAACTTCTTAAAGATGAGTTCTCTTACACTAACATTCATCCGATACTTATGTTTTTATGTTCTTTTTTTGGCTTCAGTTTGGGACTAAAATTTCTGAGTTATTGTAATTATTTATGTATTGTGTTTAGAATTTGACTGTCTTGGAACACTTGCTGTAAGGAGATGCATTAGGTATTTTTTGTATGTGTTTTTCCCAAAAATGCTAGCTTTGTAACGGTATCTTGGATCAGTTGCTGGCTTTTAAAATTGTGTACTTTTACTTGCAATGTTCGTATTTATGTTTCGTTTTGTGTGGTGACAAAGTGTGTAAATGTAGTTGATGGCGCCGTCTGTACATTTTTTCCTATTGTAATTATTTGGTGGGAATTAGGTTCTTGTGAACTTTATACTTTATTTAGTTAACCTTGGTATTGGATTTGACATAGGTTCCTACAGTTAAGAAGATTGTCGCAAATTGTGGTATTGGAGATGCGGCTCAGATTTCCAAGGGCTTGGATGCGGCAGTCACGAGCTGCCATTGATTACTGGACAGAGGCCTGCGCAGACACGTGCAAAGAGTGCGATTGCTACTTTCAAGATCAGAGAAGACCAACTATTGGGAATTGTTGTAACTTCGAGAGGAATGTAAGAATGATTTTGTTTTATTCGTTTAAGGGCTGTTGCATCTTTTGTTCCATGATATTTTTTTAGTTTGTTAATGATTCAACGTGACTTTTATCGAGTTACCAAAGGGTCGATGTTGTTCTTTATGTTGAGTTTGAACACAAGAATGGGTACTACTTGATGACACCCTTGAAGGAACAAAATATTTTGATTTTAAGAAGTAGGTATTCAATCAAATAAAATTAAAATTGTGTGTGAACTTTTTTATGTGACTGCACTTGAAAATTTGTTTTGGTTATTGTTCTTAGACATATAAAGCAAAAACTTGGCTGTCTGACGTGGCGCTGCTAAGTGCCCTCATCTAAAATTCCTAAATTTTCCCTTTTCCTAGAATGGATCCGTGAAAAAAATCTTTGTACCTATATATATATATTCTTGCTATAAGCCTTATTGCCTCCCCTGTAGTTAATTTAGTAACATCCCTTGTAGTTAATTTAGTATGGGAATTCAAAGGACTTTGCCGATTAAGTACTTTGGTAACCCAGAACCCATCGGCTCCTCTCTAATTAGGTATGTATTTCACAGCAGGTAATTAATTCGAGTTTTGAGAGTGCACACCTTGTGTTTGATAAAAAAATCCTAAACAAGAATGGGGTGGATTGTGGTGGGAGTGAGGGGACTCAGGTTTTGGTAAATGAGTGTGAGAAAGGGTTTGTTTATGTAATTATGCTCAGTTATGATTTTACACAGCTATGCGCATATGTTGAATGACACACGCACGCCAGGTAATATGTTGAAAATTTTTATGTATTTGCTTTGGTTTTTGGCCCTTAAAATTATCCTATTAGGTCTCTCAATTCAGGTCAGATTAATTTGGAGGAAGTTTAGGTATTGTCTGCAGACTTCTGCACTTTCCCAGTGTGAGCATCACTAGATTGGAAACTGATAGAGACTCGAGGGTAAGCAACGTACAATACATATTTCCAGATAAATTTACCAATTTCAACAAGTGTAAACTCCCAAGGTCATGTAAGATATCGTCATCGGTCAGATTGCAGTATGAAGATCTAAGCATTGCAAGGCAGACAAACAAGTAATATCACCCACACTAATGCGGTTCACATAGCTACTTGCAGTATGTACATTTTTTCCTATTGTAATTATTTGGTGGGAAGAAAGCTCTAATTGAACCTATACAAAATATTGAAGACCAAGAGTGGTTTGTTGGCTTAACTGACAAATGGAAGGTAAGGGTAACATTTAAGTTTAACATTTTCCCCCGTACCATTTTACTTTCACTTTGACCTTTTGGACGTATTTTAAGATGCATAAAAAGGTACCTCCGTAAATTATTTTTTGAACTTTATTTTTAGTTTATTATTTATACTTTGATTCAAAAAAATTCAGAAAATAGTTTGTGCATTGTTTTTTACACCGCAGTAAACGTGTAAAAAGGTCAAAATGACAAGTAAAAGTGGATGGATGGAGCATCAAATATGCTCTTGTGGCGAATTTTGTATGCTTATCAAGTCAGTGAGGTCTAGCTCTAGGTATACATATGCTGAAGGAATAAGGAATTCACGCTGAAGAATACAGAGTATGCAATTGGTGTAGTTGTTTATGCCGGGCAGGAGGCAAAAGCCATGATGAATGGTGTAGCATCCCCATCCAAAAGGAGCAGACTGGAAACTTACATGAATAGGGAAATCATTTGGTTGTCTATTTTTCTTATCGTCATGTGTGGAGTAGTGGCTATTGGGATGGATTTATGGTTAAAGCGTCATGATAGCCAGCTTTATAGATTGCCTTATTATAAGAAATCTTATTCAGTAACAGGAATGAGACCTCCCAAATTATACAAATATTATGGGATTTCTATGGAGACTCTCTTCTCCTTCTTGAGTTGTGTAATAGTGTTTCAAATAATGATACCAATATCCTTGTACATCACAATGGAGTTGGTTCGGTTAGGGCAGTCATTCTTCATGGTCAAAGACAAGCATATGGATTATAAGCCTACTGATACATGGTTTCAGTGCAGATCCCTGAATATCAATGAAGATTTAGGTCATATTCGTTATGTATTTTCTGATAAGACAAGAACACTTACTGAAAACAAAATGGAATTCAAAAGAGCAAGTGTGTATGGGAAGAATTATGGAACATCCCCGATTGCGTCAAGCACTTCACAAGATAGAAATGTTGAAGGTATGACTGCATAGTATATTGTGTTAAACAGTTACGGTATGTTTTAACCATGTATGCTGACACTACCAAATGTTTTTTGATGGCATCCGGCTTTTTTTCTTTATGTTAATTTTTTTTTAAAGATTATGACTTCCTAAGAGAATCTGGTAGTTTCTTTTACTAAATGTTTTCTTTTTCCAACATCAGTGTACCTTTGAGATACCTATTAGATATCAGTTGTTCCTCAAATCAAACACAAATGTATGTTTATGTGTGTGCCTTCTGCTCTCTAATGTTTAGTTGCCTGGGCATGCTGATCACAGATAAAAGGAAATTCACTATCTAATCATGATTACCTTTTCATGATTTTTTCGGGGCCATCAACAGCCTCTTCCTCAGGTAAAAAAAGATGGAAGCTAAAATCAGACGTTACTGCTGATTCCGAACTCATAGACATGCTGCACAAGGACAGTACGCAAGATGATAGGATAGCAGAACATAAATTTTTTCTTGCATTGGCTGCATATAACACTGTCATTCCTATCCATGCAAGTTACACTTGAACTGAGAACATAGATGACGATATCCTTGCCATTGACTATCAAGGTGAATCTCTTGATGAAATAGCATTGGTTACTGCTGCCTCGACTTATGGATATACTCTTTTTGAGATAACTTTTGGGCATATTGTTATTGATGTTAATGGTGAGAAATTAAGGTAGAACACCATTGTCAGTTTAATTTCGCAATGCTTAGGATGATGGTAGTTTGCTTCAGTGATGATGTAGTTTAAGGGCCTCTTTAGAGTATCAGAACTAAGAAACATTTTAGATAGACCTGAAAATCGTAAATTATTCTTAAAAAGTGACTTGCAAATTAATGAAAACATATTAATTTCAAAAAGAGAGAATTAGGGTTTACAAACTTAGTTACTAAAAAAAAAAAAAAGGTTTACAAACTTAGAATGACAGTGTATAATTTACTTATTGTTCCCCAAGAACAAAAGAAGGTTAAGTTAACTAATATTATTTTTTAAAAGATATTTTTGTTTGATTTATATATTTATATTTTTATGATCTAAAAGCGAAAAATATATATAAGCATATGCTAATATAATTTTTATAAATATTTTTGCGAATCGCGCGAAGCGCGATTTATTTACCTAGTTCAGTGCATAAATGAAAAATAGACAGCATATATATGCAGGATTGAGAAATATCACCCTTTTTTTTTTTGCAATAATGAACATTTATTCTGTTTTGTTCCTGTATGAACGGGGGATCAAACTGTCACTCTGTCAGCCGTTAAGGTATTGGAGTACGGAGTATTAATTTCCGTTGAGATATTTACTTACATTTTTTTTCATGGCGTCATTGATTCGGTTGACAAACTAATGACCCGCCCAAATAGCCAAGAAAATACTTACAAACCTCTTGTGGGCTACATAATCCTGATGTACAAATAATTAAGTAGGCCCAAAAGCAAAATGCTTTATCATTCAACAATGACTTAAAGGAAAAGCTCCTTTTAGCCCCTCTTTGGTTGGAGGAGAAGAGAGGGGAAGGGAGAGGGGAGGGGAGGGATATGAAATGTAAAATTATGTTTGGTTCAAAATTGGGAAGGGGATTGGAGGGGAGGGGAGTTTTTGTTTAATTTTTTCACCCTCCAATTTGGGGTTTTTTGGAGGTGAGGGGAGGTGGAACATTTATTGGACAAAAATACCCTTACATGTGTAATTCTAATTTATATTCTCTTTACATATATGAAGATTCTAAATGTAATTTACTCATAAAACCCTCCCCTCCCCTCTTGTACCAAACAAAAAATGAATCTTCTCCCCTCCCTTGAACCAAACATAAATATTATTAAAATCATCCCCTCTCCATTCCCTCCTTTCCCCTCCCCTCCCCTCCCCTCCCCTCCATTAAAACCCCTCCCCTCCCTTGCCCTCCCTTGAACCAAACATAGAGCTTTTTGCTCTGTTTCTGTAATTTGCTTAAAACTGGGTTTTAAGTTAAAAGCTTTCATTAAGTTATAAGTTCCTTTTAGGTACTTTTGACTTATGACTTATTACTTATCCATTTTTTTTAATTTTTTTTTGTTTCAGGACTTTTGTAAAGTTTAAATATTATGAATTTAAAATTTTTTAAAGTCAAATTTCATTTTAAGTCAAAATTATTAAATCCTTATTTGACTTTAAGTAAAATTATCCAAATACATTCATTCAACTTAAAACAAACAACTTTACTTTCTTCATTAAATTAAAAACATCTCCATTAAATTAAAAATAATTTATTTTAAGCAATCCCAAACGACCTCTCATATGTTAACGTCCCGTTTCTTTGTTCATAATGCAATGCAGCTCCGTTTATGTTCATTACCCCTTTTTAATTGATGTCACATCTCTAAGATAATGAGCAGTAAAAATCTAAGATTACGTGAAGCTTCTATCGGTTTTCTGAACAATATTTTATTCCATTGATACAAACACTCAAACATCACATGTTTTAGCTCATAATTAGCTGAGTGTGACATATATATTATTGTTAGAGGCCCATCTCCTTTATGGGCCGAACCGATATTTCAATGCCTCAAGCCCGAACAGAGGCCCATATTCGTCTGGTCCAGTTGCCGATAACGGTCGTATGGTTCCAACTCCCGAGAACGTGGGACACGTCGGCACACGATGCCCACTATTCGGATAACCGCCCGGAAGGAGATGAATATTAGTCAGGTTCTTCCTTTCATTTCACGGACAATTACACACAACACAAACACTCTACGTTCTAAATTACCTTACCAAAAACCGACTAACTTATTCTCACACCGGAGGTGAATCGGGGGGCCAAACCCTCGCATTCTTCTCATTTGCAGGTCCGACCGAACCAAGGTCCGGCGAAATACAGTCGTAACATTTGGCGCCGTCTGTGGGAACGTAGAGTTGCGTTTGTGTTGAATTATATAGTTAGTAATGGCGAATGAAACCGAGATACCAACAGCTGACGATAGCACTATAGCCGGAAATATTCGCACCACTCCTCCCATCACCCCAAGGCTTTTGATTTTCGACGAAGAGGGAGACATACCGTCTCCCGAAGAACAAAGGGAAATTCTGATGAAGTGGCGAGAGGAACAAAAAGCCAAGGGGAAACGGAAAGAAATAGAAAAGGAGAAGAGCAGCAAGGAGGCCGAACGTCTGGCCAAAAAGAGGGAGGCTGACCGTTTAAGGCTAGAAGCCCTAAAGCTCCAAAGGGAGGAGATCGAGCTACAGGAAAGGACCCTCCGCGAGGCTCTAGAAGCCGAAGACACGGAGGTGGACGACCGAAGAGATAAGAGGCCAAGAACCAGAAATGATGAAGATGAGTCGGGGGACTCTGAATCATACTCGAGGAGGACCCGGTCAAAGGTAGTTTATTCCTCCGACTCGGAGGAAGAGGGCCCCCACACGGACGATCGTATCCGAAGGATCGAGAAGGCCATGTTCGGAGAGAGAAAGGTCAGCCACGAGCCAGTGGTGACCGAGGACATTGAACAGTTTCGACCGCCTCCTGGAAGGCAGTTCCCGAAGATGAACGAATTCAACGGAAAAGGTGACCCCGAAGACCACTGTGAGAAATATGAATCACTTATGACTGGGATGGGGCACTGTGATGTGATGCTCTGCAAGATGTTCAAGACCTACCTAAAGGGGAATGCATCCATGTGGTACAGGTCATTGAGACCTAGGTCGATAGGCTCGTACGAACAAGTGAAGAAAAAGTTCTTGAGGCACTACTCACATTTGTGCCGAAGAGAGAAGGATACAGAAGCCCTGATCCACTGCAGGCAGGGACCGAACGAAGATTTGGGTGATTACTTAGCAAGGTTCAAAGAGGAAGCCGGTATGGTCACCAACTTGGACAAAGTCAAGGCGGCTGGATTCCTCGCCGCAGGCCTCGACCCTGTTAAAGGTAAGAAGCTTCGGTCCTCTCTTTATGATATGCCTCCCAAATCTTTAAATGATATATATGTGAGAGGAGAGGCCATTAGAAGAAAATTGGAATCTATTGGGGGGTACAAGGAGAACAAGAAAAATGATAGGTATGACAGGAGGGATGACCGGAGGGATGATAGAAGAGACGACCGAAGGGGTCGAGGAGATGTTAAGAGCAGGTTGAATGATACGAGGCCCGACAAAGGAGCCGAACGAAGAAGAGATAGAGATAGTACTGTGTTCACACCATTAAACACACCTATCTCGAAGATTCTCCATGAGATAAAGGGTAAACCTAGGTTTGTCAGACCACCCAAGTTGAAGACCCCTGAGAATAGAAGAAGCGACAGCAAATATTGTGACTACCATCGGGACAAAGGTCATAACACCGATGAGTGCTATCATTTGAAGAAATTAATTGAAAGGATGATCAAGGATGGGGAACTGACCCAATTTGTGGGCGACTTAAGAGACAAACTCGAATCCAAGGAGAAAAGGAAGGAAGCGGAAAGTTCCGAGAAGTACCGAGGGGAGGTCAGAACAATTTCCGGAGGAACAGTGCTTGATCGGGACAGTAAGACAGCAAGGAAAAAGTATGCCAGACAGATCTATAACCTATACCAGTCAAGTTCAGCCAAGCAACCGCTACCTATCTCTTTCACCGAAGATGACTACGAGGATGTGATATGGCCGCACGAAGACCCACTTGTTATAAACCCAGTAATCGGGGAAAACAAGGTATGGAAAGTGCTGGTGGATGAAGGGAGCTCAGTCAACATTCTATACCACCGAACGTATTGCAAGATGAATTTGGGAGGCGAACAGCTAGAACCATGCCACGAGGCACCTTTGTATGGCTTCGGTAATCAGCCTGTGCCGATAGAAGGGACCATCACCTTGTCTGTCATGATGGGAAAAGCGCCATACACTGTGGTGAAGGAAGCAAAGTTCTATGTCGTTCGGGTGGATAGTCCGTACAACGGAATTCTGGGAAGGCCAGCCTTATCTCTGTTCCAGGCTGTGTCCTCTATCCCTCATCTGAAGTTGAAGTTCCCAACAGAGCATGGAGTTGGGGAAATGAGAGGCGATCAGAAAGCCGCCAGAATAATCATGTTGGAGGACTTGGAAAAAGACAAAGACATCGAGATGACCGAAGCCGGAAAGAGGAAAAGAAATGAGACCGAAGCTGGGGGCAGCCACCAACTGCTGAACATCGAGTTGGAAAAGTTTGGGGCCGACCTGTCAAGCCCGATTGCTGAGCCGGCTGCAGAGACCGAAGAGGTGGAACTGTACGTGGGTCAGTCGGGGAAGATGATCCAAATTGGAAAGAGCATGGAGCCGAAATTAAAAGAGAAAGTCATCAAGGTCATTAGGGAATTCCACGACGTGTTCGCGTGGAATCCCGAAGATATGCCAGGCTTGGACCCTGCGGTCGCTAAACACTGCTTAAATGTAGCTCCCGAAGCCAGGCCTGTAAGACAAAAGAAAAGGAATTTCGCCATGGAAAGGCAGAAAGTAATTCAAGTTGAAGTCGAAAAATTGCTGGAGGCAAAATTCATCGAAGAGATAGACTATCCCGATTGGTTGGCAAACGTAGTGGTGGTGAAGAAATCTAATGGCAAGTGGAGAATGTGTGTCGACTACACCGACCTGAATAAGCATTGTCCGAAGGACCACTACCCCCTGCCGAACATTGATCAACTGATAGATGCTACTTCGGGGCATCAAATACTCAGTTTCCTGGATGCATTCTCAGGATACCACCAAATTGCCATGAATGCCGAGGACGTTCCAAAGACAGCATTCATCACACCGAATGGCACTTATGCCTACATAAAGATGCCTTTCGGCTTGAAGAACGCCGGGGCAACATTTCAAAAGATGATCAACAAAGTGTTCAAAGCCCAGATCGGTCGGAACATTGAGTGCTATGTGGACGATATGATTGTTAAGTCCCTTTTCAGGGATCATGCCGAGGATCTGAGGGAATGTTTTGAAACGCTCAGAAGAAACAACATGAGGATCAATCCGAACAAGTGTACGTTTGGAGTAAATAGTGGGAAATTTCTGGGATACATGGTTAGCGCCAGAGGAATTGAAGCCAACCCGGAGAAGATTAAAGCAGTCATTGATATGGAGGCACCGAAGACAATCAGGGACATTCAAAAGCTGACCGGACGGCTAGCAGCCCTGAGGAGGTTCATCTCCCGATCGGCCGAAAAGGCCCTACCATTCTTTGAAGTGCTTCAGGGGTCCAAGAATTTCGAGTGGGGGCCGAACTGCCAGAAAGCATTCGAAGATGTTAAAGAGTACTTAGTGAAAGCCCCACTCTTAATGAGACCCGACCCGAAGGAGACATTGCAGCTGTACTTGGCTGTGAACGACCGAACACTTGGAGCCGTGTTGGTCAAAGAACATGAAGGGAACCAGCATCCGGTGTTCTATGTTTCTCATATTCTCAAGGATGCAGAAACAAGATATCCGAATGCAGAGAAGTTCGCTTATGGACTGGTAGTGGCCGCAAGAAAGCTAAGGCACTATTTCCAGGGAAGGACGATCAAAGTTGTAACCGATCAGCCGTTAAAGAAAATATTGCAAAGACCAGAGGCATCGGGCAGAGTGGTTGCTTGGGCGATCGAACTGGGGGAGCATGATTTGGAGTATACACCAAGGACTTCGATCAAAGCCCAAGCATTGGCGGATTTCATGGTAGAATGCTCTTTTTCGGGGCCGAATGACTTAGCTCCTGAAGAACAAATGATTCAGGCACCGGGAAAATGGAAGTTGTTTGTCGATGGGTCGGTCGCCAAGGAAAAGTGCGGGGCAGGGCTAATTCTTACAAGCCCAGAAGGATTCGAGATTTGTCAAGCTATCAGGTTCACTTTCCCGTTGACGAACAACGAAGCCGAATATGAAGCACTCTTGGCAGGGCTAGATTTGGCAAGAAATTTGGAAGTTAAGCACATTAGGGCGTTCAGTGATTCAATGTTGGTGGTAAAACAGTTCTCAGGAGAGTATGGGCAAAAAGATCCCCGAACCAAGGCATACGCCCTTAAGGTACGTGAACAATCTTTGCTGTTTGAAACTTTCGAGTTAACTCAAGTAGCTAGAGAAAACAACAGTCGGGCAGACGCCCTCTCGAGGTTAGCTTCGGCAGAAACCCAAAACCTAAGTGGGTCCATCTATCTGACCGAAGTAAAGACACCTTCGATAGACAAGAAGCAGTGCATGGAAATTCATCAAGGGGTCAATTGGATGACTCCCATCAGGGCCTTCTTGGAAAAAGGCATCCTACCACTTGACCGAAGGGAAGCACAGAAGGTGAAGTATCGGTCGGGAAATTACACTCTGGTCGGGGGCCGTTTGTTCAGACGATCGGTAAGCCAGCCGCTACTTAGGTGTTTAGACAAAGATGAACAACAGCTTGCTTTGGAGACGGTTCATGAAGGGATTTGTGGAGAACATTTGGCAGGACGATCCTTAGCCTTCAAGATCCTTAGGCAGGGATTTTTCTGGCCTAAAATGAAAGAAGACGCAACAGAGTATGCAAAGAAATGCAAGCAATGCCAGCTATTCAGCACAATCCCGAAGCAGCCTCCCGAAGAGATGTCTTCAGTCCTTAGCCCGATCCCATTTGCTATGTGGGCGGTCGATATTGTGGGGATCCTACCCACCAGCACTAAACAAGCGAAATACTGTATTGTGGCAATCGACTATATGACTAAGTGGATAGAAGCAAAACCCCTTTCGGCCATTACCGAAGAAGCCGCGAAGAAATTCATGCTGGAACAGGTCATCTTGAGGTTTGGCATACCTATGGTTTGTGTGTCCGATAACGGTACTCAGTTTATTGGGAGCAAGTTCAGAAAATTCCTGGCTCAGTTCGGGATACAACAGAAGTTCAGTTCGGTAGGGCATCCCCAGGGAAATGGGGCGATCGAGGCGGCCAACAAAATCATCTTTGATGGAATCAAGAAAAGGCTAGGAGAAGCTAAAGGACTTTGGGCTGAAGAACTACCATGGGTCCTATGGGCTTACCGAACAACTACGAGATCTTCAACCGGGGAAACGCCTTTCAAACTGGCCTTCGGAACTGATGCCCTTCTACCCGTCGAAGTTGGCCTGGAGTCTTACCGAACAGAAGTGTTTAACGTGGAGACGAATGAGTTCGGACTTCGAGCGAATGTGGACTTACTGGAAGAAGAAAGAGAGGCTGCCCACCAAAGAAACTTAAGGTACCAATTGCAGGCAGCCCAGTATTATGATTCGGGGGTGAAGAAGAGATCCTTCCGAACCGGGGACTTAGTGCTCCGGGAGTTAGCCACCTCCATGCCAACCAAAAAAGGCAAGCTTATGCCCAACTGGGAAGGTCCATACGTGGTAATTGAAGTGGTCCGACCGGGCACCTACAAATTGGCTCATCCAGACGGTAGCCCAATCAAAAACACCTGGCATGCCGCTCGCCTTCGACGTTTCTACCAGTAAGCTCACTGGTTCAATTTTTATTGTTTTTTACTTCAGTATTTTGTCTTATGCAACTTTATTCTGAATTCCATAAGCTAGCATCAATCTGTAATCAAGTCTATGTAAGAATTGCATGATTAATGAAAAGATTGTTTTGCTCCATTCTTTATCCGTTATTGCTAAGCTAAGTACATTTATAGCCAAAAAGCTAAGTACGCAATATTAAGCTTAATGGACCCATGTTTGGGGCCGACCGTATAAAACATGCGCCCTTTAACTTATTGGTAGTGTTCAAGTGCATTGTGTTCTAAGCTACAAATACTTGACGAATCCAAATTTGGGGCCGACCGGATGAAATTTGGCCTCTTACAAAATTGTCTTAGTATTTAAGTTACTTTGACATTAATTAAGGCCGGGAGGAAATATTTTTCAGCCGACCGAACGAGACCTTAATCATTTACAAAACCCCTTAAATACTTGGGGACAGCTAGGTTACGACCAAAGATGCACAAAAAGGCAAGAATTATGCTAAGGCAAAAATGGCCGAAGAAGCATAAAAATACAAGTAATTATGCCAAGGCAATATAATGCCGAAGACGCATAAAAATAAAAATAAAATAATCATGCCAAGGCAAATCAAAGCCAAAGACGCATGAACAGAAACAGGAGCCAAATTGAGGCCGAAGCCGAAGACGCATAAAAAAGGGTATTATGCTAAGGCAAACTTAAATAAAACAAGCCCGAAGGCAAAGTAAAATATTACAAGCCCGAAGGCACGAGTAAAGAGCCCGAAGGCAAAGTTAAACAGTACACATTCGAAAATATTAAAAATCTACAAAAATTACAAGGCGTCACCAGCTGAAGGATCGTCGGAGAGAGACTCATCTTCGCCCGAAGAAACCTCCAAGGGTTGATCAGTGTCCTCCCGACCGACTGGATCCGTCATCCCGAGTGAAAGATCGATCAGCTGGGTATGATCAAGGCCTAGAGAATGTGCCTTCAACACAGCGCCGTCATACCCCATCTGATAGCATCTTTCTTCGGTCAGCTCCAGAGTCTTCTTCAGCTTCCGAACGTTCTTCCTTGTAAGTTTGAGCTGTTTGTTTCTCCACTCGACCCTAGCCCTCAAGGCGTCCATCTCCTGCAACTTTGCCTTCAAGGCATCATTCTCAGCCTTCAAGGAGTTAGATTGGCCGGTGACCCTCTCCAAGTCAGAAGTCGCATTCCGGAGGTCCTCTTCAGACTTGACCGCCCGAACTTCAGTCTGGTTGGCCGCCTCCAGCTTTTTCTGTATACCCTCCATCCGTTCGGTCACAACGGCCGACCAAGAGACCCCCTGGAAATAAACAAGGGAAAAGAATTAAACACTGAATATAAGTGAAGGAAATAACACCGAAGGAGAAAAAGCTTACCATGGAGAGCAGAGCCAGCATTTCAGTACAAGCCTCAAGGTCGTTTGCCTTAGCAAACGTGGGCCTGTCGGCGGGCAGAATGAGACCCCGGCAGAGATCAGGGCCTACTACGGTAGACAGTTGGGGGGCAGGGACGATGATTTGATCCGTCTCAATAACTCCCCAGGGAGGAGAGTATACTTTCAGCCCGACATCTCCCGACCGGCCCCTTTTTCGGGAGTCGGCTGAGGGGGTCTGGACGATACCATCCCCTTGATCTCGCGGAGGAGAAGAAACCAATGGAGCTTCGACCCTTTTCCCTGAATCGGGAACAGATTCCAACTCTTTGCCGGCCGATCGGGCAGCAGCATCGGCTTCGGCCGTAGCGGTTATTGAAAGCTGAGATGCCTTCCTGCGCTTGTGCTCGATGATATCCTGAAGAGTAGACACTGCACAAAAATACCAGGGTTAAATATGAACAACAGGAAATAAAATGCAATGTTTATAGGCAGTGCTTAAATGGAAATCAACAAGGCAAAATAGATGTTACCACTACCCCAAAGGGCGACCAACCAGTCGTTATCCCTGTCGTCCGATAGCGGAACCCTATCCATGTTAAGTTCGCAGAGAAGACGGTAGTCATGTTTGTCCGACTGCAGGAGTTCGGGATACTGCAATCTCGACGGATCGAGATCCCGCCATCGCCCGTACTTCTTCATTTTCGGGCCAGAAATGAAAGCCCACTTCTCGTGGGCCCCTTTGTTGTTGGAGTTCGTTTGGGCCCAATCGGCCCTACCAGTCCGACGGTATATAGTGTAATAGCCGTGGCTCTTCGAATTCCTTCGGAGTTCATAATGATGCCAGAACAAGGTCGTCCTTGGCGTCATCTTTTTGGCTAGGCATCGGGCCTGAAAGGCATTGATATGAAAGAAGCTGTTCGGATCTAACTGCCCTATAGCTATCCCCAGTTGCTTCAGCAACTTCTTCAGGATCGGCAACATTGGCAGCCGAAAGCCGCATTTGAACGCCATCTCGGATATGCCGGTGGCTACGCTTCCTCCATAAAGGGGGGGAACCTCAGGATTATGCCAAACACGGTCTTTCTTCCTCGGCGCAAAGAAGTACCAGACATTCTTCTCGACCAGATACTTAGAGTGGAATTCTTCGATTTTTTCTTCGGTCAGTTGCGATCGGAGGTTTGCGGCCGGGAATTGATTGACGTCGCTGAAGGGTGAAACCTCCGAAGGACCAGCACCTTCGGTCGACCGATCCATGTCCCTGCATTCGGAAATGAAGAGACGTTAGCCTTGTACTCGGATAAAAAAAGATTCAAAAGGAGAGTAAGGCCGAGTACAGTGAGCCAGGATCGGTCGGGACGCCTACAACCTAGGGCAAAGGGAGTCGAAGACTTAAAACTATGAAAACTAGGGCTTTCCGAAGGGGATTCGGAAAGATCAAGACAGTCCGAAAATGTCCTCAAGATCCAAAGATCCCGAAGGAAGCTCTTGCCAAAACCATTTTCGGACCAATCTCAATATCTTGGGAAATGCTAATACAAAACTAAAAACGTGCATCAAGAAGAACCTAAACGTCTGGGGCATGCGAGCATTTCATTTAAAAAGCACAGGCGATTTTACGCATACACACATCTAGATACATACATGAATATATGGAAGTGCAGAACAATTATAATAAAGAAGCAAGAGAGAAAATGTCACTTACTGGTTTGAAGGTTCTTGATAAGACTGAGTTCTTGAGGATAGATTGCTTGAATGTAGACGTCAACCGGAGTTGGAGAAGAAAAGACGACCGGCGACGAATTGACGTTTCCAATCGTCGTTAGCGAAAAGCTCTGAGAAATAAAGATTTTGGTTCTGGTTTTGTTTAAACTGGTAAGCGTAAAAGTGAAAATGAATGGGTTTAGAAGGATTATATACAGAGGTGTGACGTTTGGACAAAGCCGTTTCGTATTCAACGGCGGGGATTGAAGCGTGAATCTCGAGATTGGACAGCTGTTAAACACAAGGGGACACGGATTCCAAGGAAACGTTTCGACCTTGTCCATCGTCCTTATTATCTGAATGAGACGTCCGAAGAGTGAACTCCGAAGATGGGCCTAGGCTTTGGCCTCCGTCCTGAGGATAACTCCGAACGAAGCCCAGGGACATGTTAGAGGCCCATCTCCTTTATGGGCCGAACCGATATTTCAATGCCTCAAGCCCGAACAGAGGCCCATATTCGTCTGGTCCAGTTGCCGATAACGGTCGTATGGTTCCAACTCCCGAGAACGTGGGACACGTCGGCACACGATGCCCACTATTCGGATAACCGCCCGGAAGGAGATGAATATTAGTCAGGTTCTTCCTTTCATTTCACGGACAATTACACACAACACAAACACTCTACGTTCTAAATTACCTTACCAAAAACCGACTAACTTATTCTCACACCGGAGGTGAATCGGGGGGCCAAACCCTCGCATTCTTCTCATTTGCAGGTCCGACCGAACCAAGGTCCGGCGAAAAACAGTCGTAACAATTATACTATCGAATTTTACTATAAAGTCCAATCCATTAGATAAAAATAAAACGATTTTTTTATTCCATCCGTCTCAAAAAAACTTTTCCTATTTAATTTGAATATGTTTGACAACGTATACTTTTAATAGTTAATATCTTTAATTTCGTATTATTATTAAATATAAAAATTTCACTATATTAAATTACTCACAAATACGAATAAAACAAAATCACTCATAACTATATTTTATTTTATAAATTAAACATAAATTAATAATCAACCGCTTACAATGAATAGCGTTCAAAGTCTAGAATTGTTTTTTTTATATAGAGGGAGTACAAAATAAGTAAAAGTAGCTAACAGATCAAGATGTATCATTTACGATTTCTCATATAAAAGAAAAAGAACTTTCTTGAAAAATTCAAATAAGATTTTTTAAATACTTTTTGCAAAAAAATTGTTTTCTATTACTGTTTCGTACATATACGAATTTTTTAGAAATTTTGCAGTGTTCAAACAATCCGTCAAACCGTGAATCCGGACCGGATCACAACAATCCGAACCAACAAAAACCGAAACCGTAAAACCGTTGTTAGTGGTTCGGTTAACCGGACCGTTTATGCATAAATGGTTTGGTTATGATTTTCAATATTTTAAAACCGGTTAAACCAAACCGGACCGTTATATAATAATACGCTAAAAATTCTAGTAGATAATTATAAGTTAAGATTATAACTTATAGTACGTAATGTATATACGTATATTTAATAAAAAAAAAATTAAATTACTTAATAAATCTAATATTGAGTTAATTATCAATATTTTGTAATTCTACACTAAATTAATTTGTTTACTATTTATATAAATTCAATTGAATTATATAAATGTAATACGTAAACAGGAGACTAAAGATTGATAAACAAATATTGTAATACATATATGTAGTGTATAATATTTATGTTTATTAAATTTTATTTATATTTATTTAAATTACAATTTCATTTTTAAGTTTAACAAAAATTAAAAAAATAATATGGTATAAAGTTCAAATCGTGGTTCGAAACCGGACCAATCCGTTCTTCTATGGTCTGGTTTGGTTTGGTCTTGGCATCTAACTGGTCTGGTTTGGTTTTGATTTTTGAAAAACCGTTTATATTGGTTTGGTTCGGAAAAATCAAGAATCCGGACCAAACCAATCCGTGAACACCCCTATTTTGCACATGCAAGTATGCAACTAGATACACAGCGTGTTTGGCTTCGCCGACTTTTAGGAGAAAGTGACTTTCAGGAACTTTTGCTTCATTTGGGTGACTTGCTTAAAGTTGGGTTTTAAGTTAAAAAATTTCATTAAATTATAAGTTCCATTTAGGCCATTTTGCTTATAATTTATGATTTATCGAGTTTTTTTTTTCCCACGATTCTTCCAAAGTTTAAATATTATGAATTTTAAATTTTTTTTAAGTCAAATTTTATTTTAAGTCAAAATTATTAAACCCCATTTAACTTTAAGTAAAATTAACCAAACACATTCATTCAACTTAGTCAAAAGTAATTTATTTTAAGCAATCCCAAACGGCCTCACAAAACCAAATGCAACTTAAAGCAATTTCAATCTTTTTCAAAAAAATGTAAAAACAAGTTGTTTTTTGTTACAAATCGTTAAAAAAAAATACATTTAGTTGCAATTATATGTTTGTTGACAAAAAATAAAGCTATTTTCGCGGGAAAAATCTTTGCCATTAAAAAATAACATATATTTAAAATACCTGATCATAACTGTAGCTTCTAACTATGAAAAGGTTAAATCTTCTATTACTCTATTACTATATATTATACTTCAACACAAGGGTAAAAAGTGTCATTTTAATGGCTATGAAATTACTGTTTTACCCTTATTTATTGAAAAATAACAAAAACACCACCTTTTCAAAATTTATGTAAAAGTTGAATATAATTATGTTACTCTTCTGTGAAATTACTGTTTTACCCTTATTTATTGAAAAATAACAAAAACACCACCTTTTCAAAATTTATGTAAAAGTTGAATATAATTATGTCATTGTTTTACCCTTATCAATATATTCTTAATGTCTGCTAGTATTGCATTTTAAAAATTACTGCTTTTACCCTTCATTTTTTTAATCTTCTTTATTTCTTTGATGCCCTTTTTTGTCATTACACAGGAAAATTACAGCTTTTATCCTTTATGTTTTTAATCTTCTTTATTTCTTTGATGTCTCTTTTTGTCATTACACAATATTTGGAGCGACCCAATTTAGATTGGATCGACCCAAATCTCCTTTATTAATCAATTTCCTTTTTCAGGTTAAACATATTACCTTTTCTATTTTTCAATAACTAAATAATTTACTTCTAAGGTAAAATACAATATCTTTTACATTTTATCTAACTAAAATTTCTCTATTTTTAAAAACTACGATCAATTTTGTATAATAAAATAACAAAATTATTTTATAATTAGTATTAAATAATTAATTACCTTTTTGAGCCAAAATACGTTACCTTTTCTCTTTTCTCTAACTAAAATCTCTCTTTTTCCAATTGTATCATGGACGGTTACCTTTTTCAAACACGTTACCTTTTTTCCCTTCTCTTACGAAAATCTCTCTTTTTCCAATTATATCACGGGCGATTCTATTTAATAAAAATAAAATAATAATATTATAGTACTAATAATTAACTGATTACCTTTTCAACTAAAACGTATCATCTTTTATATTTTTTCTAATTAAATTCCCTTTTTTTCTAGAAATTTCAGGGGCAACATTAATTTCTCATTTTCTAAAAACTATGAGCAATTTTATTTAGTAAAATAACATAATTAAATTATAATTACTATAAACTAATCAATTACCTTTTTCACATAAATTATGTCATCTTTTTAATTTTCACGTTACCTTTCTATTTTTTAAAACTAAAATCTATCTTTTTTTTGATTTTATCACGGGCGGTTCTGTTTAATACAATAAACTAATAATATTATAATATTCATAATTAACCGATTGCATTTTTTATCTAAAACGTATCAATTTCTATTTAATGAAATAAAATATTAATTATATAAAAACTAATAATTAGCCGATTACCCTTTTCAAGTAAAACCTATAATTTTTTCTATATTTTCTAACTAAAATCCCTCATTTTCTAGAAATATCACGGATAACATTTATATAATTATTATCAAATCTCATATAAAAATTTAAGTCTCCCAACTTTATATTTTAAAAAAATTAACTTAAATTAATGAAAATATCATATAATATTAAAAAAAAAATCGTGCATCGCACGGGTTTTAAGCTTGTATAATAAAAATTCGTAAACAACGAATAATATCCGTTAGATTTTTAGTTAAAAATTAGAACTGCTATATACTTATATAAAGGAGAAACGAGGGGAGGTAAAGTGGCGTCGGTCAAATAGCTCGGTTCTATTTTGTTAAATTTCTCAAATTTTTGAATTAATAATTCAAATGATTTAAAACAATCTCAGTTCCAATTTAAAACTTTACTAATAGAGGAAACTAAATATATAATTTCATTATTTTTTACCTATAAAATCTTTACTAATGAAGTAAAGTAAATATCTAAATTGCATTTTAAATTTTTACTAATCGAGGAAACTAAATATACAATTTCAATATCCTTACCTTTAAAATTTCATTTTAAAACATTGAAAGTTTGGTCGGTCGGTTAGTTGGTTAGTCGGTCGGTCGGTACCTATTGTTTTTACTTAATTACCCTTACTTAATTATAAATAAAATTTCTCCTAATAAATAATCAATTTATGTTTTCAAGTAAAACATATTAAAATAATCAATTTCCTTCTAAAATATGTTACATTTTCTATTTTTTTTAGCTCAAATCTCTTTTTTCCAATTAAATGACGCCCTTACTTAATTATAAATAAACAATTTCCCAATAACTAATCAATTTTCTTTTTCAAGTAAAACATATTAAAATAATCAATTTTTTTAAAAAAAATGTTACCTTTTCTATTTCCTTTAGCTAAAATCTATAGTTTTCCAATTATATGGCGCCGGTCGGTTGGTTGGTTGGTTGGTCGGTACCTATTGTTTTTACTTAATTACCCTTACTTAAATATAAATAAAATTTATCCTAATAACTAATCAATTTCTGTTTTCAAGTAAAACATATTAAAATAATCAATTTCTCTAAATTGCATTTTAAATTTTTACTAATCGAGAAAACTAAACATACAACTCAATTGCATTTTAAATTTTATTAATGGTGGAAATTAAATATCACTAACAAAATATAATAAAAATTCGTATACAACGAATAATATCCGTTAGATTTTTAGTTAAAAATTAGAACTATTATATAAATATATAAAGGAGATCCGAGGGGATCTAAACCTCTACTATTATCCTTCATTTTTTTATTAATAATATAATTAATGATAATTAGCCGATTGCCTTTTTCAATTAAAAGATGTTTACTTATAATTGATATGATATTACCTTTTATAAATACCTAAAATATCATATCTTCCAATCAATAATTTTTTTCTCTCTAATCAGCATTTGGAGCGATCCAATTGGATCAACCCAAATCTAAACCTCTACTGTTATCCTTCATTTTTTTTATTAATAATATAATTAATGATAATTAGCTGATTGTCTTTTTCAATTAAAAGATGTTTACTTATAATTGATGATATTACATTTTATAAATACCTAAAATATCATATTTTCCAATCAATAATTTTTTTTCTATTAATTAAAACACGTTGACTTTTAATTTAAAACATAATATTGTAATGATTAATACATACCCAAAAATATGACTTCATATCTTCTAACCACTAACAAAATATAACAAAAATTCGTATACAACGGATAATATCCGTTAGATTTTTAGTTAAAAATTAGAACTGTTAGATTCAATGATTAAATATATTACATGATTATATTTATTTACTAATGCATACCCAAAAATATGACATCATATCTTCTAACCACTAACAAAATATAATAAAAATTCGTATACAACGAATAATATCCGTTAGAATTTTATTTAAAATTAGAACTGTTAGATCTAATGATTAAATATGTTACATGATTAAATTTATTTACTAAAATTTCAAGGTTCGAATTCTGTCAACGATACTATTATCCTTCATTTTCTTAATCTTCTTTATTTCTTTGATGCCCCTTTTTACCATTACACAGCATTTGGAGCGACCCAAATTAGATTGGATCGACCCAAATCTAAACATATACTATTTTTTGTCATTACACAACATTTGGAGTAACCCAATTGGATCGACCCAAATCTAAACCTCTACTATAGTATTATCCTTTATTTATTTTTTATCTTTCTATATTTATTTGATTCTCCGTTTTGTCATTACTCAAATCTATCTCTGTCATTTTTCACCTTCAAGTCCAAGCCGCTCAAATCTTCACACTGCTGAATTTTGATGCATGTTTGCACTTTTCATATTTGGAAGCTGGGTTTTTCACCAAGTTAACATCTCAACCCCCTGAAGTAGGGTTAAGGTATGTGTACTAGACCTTCGTATGGGTCATATATGTTTGGTTCCAGTTTTCAGTTTGGCCATAAGAGTTAAGTTTTTATTGATTTCACAATATTAAAAATTAGACAGGATAATATTTGTTTGGTTTTGATTTTGGTTTGGAATTTAAGAATTAAAGTTTTAATGAATTACCCGATGTTATAATAATATACAGGACACCAGAAAGGTACCTTTAAAATATTTGCTTGGCCTTTCAATTTTTTATTTTTCATGTCGTAATAACAAAGGTAGTTGGAAAGATTACCAGTTAATAACATTGACACAGTACAGACCATGTTATTTGTAAATAATCTTGGGACTCAGTTTGATACTTATAGACATTATTTTGTTTTCAAGCAAGTTTATGTTCTTTATGGATTTGTTCAACTTAATGTTCATGGGGTAGACATGATACGTACCAGAAGGTCTTATGGAATATCATACTTTTTATCGGATGTCTCCGAAGGGAATATGGAATAGCATACTTAGAAGCTCAGACCCACGTCACAAGCCTCACCCTCTGGGTCAGGTAACATTGCTCTTATTTATGCTCTAAATATCTTCTTTACTCGCGTTCAATTTCACTTCATATATGATCTCATATGTAGCACTTTCACTTGAGCTCCATATTAAAATATAAAAGCACTAATTTTTCCCTTTTTCAGTTTAGTTGGCTTTTTGAGAGAGAATAGGTAATAGAAAATGTGATTGTTATAATTCGTAATCATACATTATTTGAAGATAAAAGTGAATAAGTGAGCTTCTTGCGGAGACCTGTGTTTTTGGTAAACAGTATTATCCTTCTTTTTTTTAATCTTCTTTATTTATTTAATGCCCCTTTTTGTCATTACACATTATTTGGAGCAACCCAATTTAGATTGGAACAAAAAATTCTAATATGATATTGTACTT
Organism: Kitagawia praeruptora; assembly: GCA_037693485.1. Lineage (NCBI taxonomy): Eukaryota > Viridiplantae > Streptophyta > Magnoliopsida > Apiales > Apiaceae > Kitagawia > Kitagawia praeruptora. Next base: position 87,806,022 of record CM075350.1, read on the forward strand.
ATTTTCAGTAATGTTGTAGTACTACGATTGTACCTCCAGCCTTTCTCTTCTCCTCTAGCTACATAATTTTAAATATTGAAAACAAAATACAATACAAGAAGAAGTTTGCATTTATAAATATAGATTACAAGCAAAGAGAGATGTTTAGTTACAGATAGACTACATAGCAACAACATAAGTGATAAAAAGAAAGATGTTAGTTATAGATAGACTACATAGCAGCAACATAAGTGATAAAAAGAAAGATGGTCCACATGATGATCAAGCTAATGAAGTATTGAAGTAATTAACAAGCCTGAACCACATAAGCAACTTCCATTTTATAGGCATTGTTTATCATAACGTGGGTAATGGGTTTATGTATTCCAATTAATTTTATTTTTGGTTACCCCCCTAAGTTGATCACAAAAAAATTAAAAACCCATCAAAATAAGTAGTTTAAAAATATTTCAAATTCAAATTATTATATTCATTTCAATAAGAACATACTTTTAATATAATAAAGTCACCCATGGTGAAAGACCTTAATTTGAACATAAACAATAAATCTACTAGAATATTTATCTGATATTTTGGCTTGCTTATTTAATTGTATAAATTACTTATTTTTAATTAAAGAATATATATTAATAATATATATACACTGTTTTTTCATACATGAATTTACAAATACAGTTTAATGGTCACGCTCTGGTGAGAATGAGAACAGTGAGAACACACATATTCACTACATTTCAAGCTATTTTAAAGGGCCCCGCTAGGGGCATCTTCACCAAAAAAAAGTCATATAATTCTACCCTCTATCCATTCATAAAAAAATTAACAAAAAAAATTTAAAATGAGAACAGTGAGAACACACATATTCGCTACATTTCAAACTATTTTAAAGGGCCCCGCTAGGGGCATCTTCACACAAAAATCTTATAATTCTACCCTCTATCCATTCATAAAAAAATTTAACAAAAAAAATTAAAAATTGCTTGAAATGTGATCTCATTGTTCTCCAACATTTACACATTATATTAACTATGAGGTCTCATAGTTAATATAACATGTTCTTGATATTATATGAGGTTTAATGTTTTGGAGTCATTTAATGTTTTGGAGTCATTGGGGTGAAGGAATTATTATTTCCGCATTTGAATAATGAATACAATTTATTATTGTTTTTAATTAGAGAACAATATTTGTAAAAATATTTATTATTTTTATTGCAGATTTTGATGGATTAAATAAATTTTCAACATTGTTAAAATAGAATTGTATGCTACTTTTTTATATAAATTTTAGCATATCATTATTTTATTAAATACATATATAATTGTATATAATATCTTGCTAAGAATTGATTATTTATATAATTGCATACAATATCTTTTTAAGAAATCAATCAAATTTGTTAAATTTTTGGTATTGTCAATTTAAATTAAATAAGATGTTTTAAGAAATCAATCAAATTTGTTAAATTTTTGATATTATCATTTTAAATTAAATAAGAAGCCGTGTACGAAGTACGGGCAAAATGCTAGTTTATTGAAAAATAACAAAAACACCACCTTTTCAAAATTTATGTAAAAGTTGAATATAATTATGTTACTCTTGAGAATCGAACCCTGACCTTCCATTTTCAAAGTCATGTCATAACCATTATGCTATATTCAATTTTGAGTATGTTTTAAAAATGTTATTAGATACTCCCTCTGTCCCATCCATTTGTTTACACTTTCCTTTTTGGGATGTCCCATCCAATTCTTTACATTTCTAAACTTTCCTAAAATAGTAAAGTTTTATAATATTAAAATCAACTACATCCACTAATTTTCTCCATTAACTCATTTTATACATTATATAGTGATGGGTCCCACCACTTTACTCATTTTTCCTACTTCTCTCCTCCTTCTTTATATTTTTCCTTGATCTCCGTGCCCAAACCAAATGTAAACATTTGGTTGGGACGGAGGGAGTAAGTCACATCTTCTCCTATTGTCCCATTTTTTCTATTTTAATTTTGACTAAATAACTCATTGGTTTTTGTTATTTTTAGAATATTACTAAGAATATAATTACGAAAAATATTTTAATCTATTGAGTAGACTCCACCATTCTTTTTTGCCATTTTAAACGATTGAAATTAAAAATAAAATTTTCAGATAAATTTTAGATTATAAAAAAATATAACCGAGTTCGGGAAAAAATATATTTATTTACATTCGCCTCCAAATAGATATTAAATTATTAAAATAGAAAATAAAATTTGATTTAAAAAAATATGTAAATCTTATCTATCACATCAAATATAATTAATAATTGCATCACATAATTTTTAGCAATATAAAATTTTAAATATGTGAGTCATATTAGAGATTTTTGGTTGACCTAATATTCACACTTTTCAACACAAGGGTAAAAAGTACCATTTTAATGGTTGTAAAATTACTGTTTTACCCTTATTTGTTGAAAAATAACAAAAACGCCACCCTTTTAAAATTTATTTAAAAATTAGATATAATTATGTTACCCTTGAAGATCGAATCACTGACCTTCCACTCTCAAACTCATGTTATAACCATTATACTGTACTTAGTTTTAAATATGTTTTAAAAATCTTATTATATAGATAAACCATATATTCGCCTTTCATCCCATTTTTTCTATTTTTATTTTGAATAAATAACATATTTGTTTTTCTTATTTTTAGAATATTGTTAACAATGTAATTACAATTTTTTTAATCTATTGAGTGTATTCTACGATTCTCTTTTGCCATCTTAAATGATTGAAAGTAAAAATAAAATTTTAAGATAAATTTTTAGATTATACAAAATATAATCGAGTTTGGGAAAAAAAAACGTATTTATTTACATTCGTATCCAAGTAGATATTACATTATTAAAATAAAAAATAAAATATGGTTTCAAAAAATATGCAAATCTTATTTATCAAATCAAACATAATAAATAATTGCATCACAAATTTTTTAGGTATATAAAATTTCAAACATGTGAGTAATATTAGAGATTTTTGGTTGATCTACTATTTGGGCTTTCAGCAATTTAAATATATGATTGGTGTTAAAACATGAATATTTAAAACAATAAGAAAAATAAATGAATTTATGTTAAAAAGATGAGAACTCTAAAAATAAATCTATGTTATATATATGAAAAATAATGTAACTCATTCTCAATATTGAATGAAAGAAGATAGGATTTTTGAATCATAAATGTTACTCCCTATGTCCCAACCATTTCTTTACATAAAAAACTGCGTATCTGACACGCATTTTAAGGACAATTCTATAACTTATTTTTGATTTTTTCTTTTTTTTTGTATTAAAATAGGATTATTCTATTCTTATACAAAAAAAGAAAATATCAAAAATAAGTTATAGAACTATCCTTAAAATGCACCTTAAAATCCGTGTCGAAAATTGGTCCGCAAATGTTAATTATTCAATGGGACGGAGGGAGTACAAAACTGCTATAGTTATAAAAAATGACCGATTAGATTATAACTCGACTTTAAAGGATGTGTTAACGGAGGAATTTGGTGATAACAAATTTCGGAGGTTGCTGGAATAACGAAACTATGAAAATAGGGGGATTTGGGATTTCGGATGTTTGGGGCTGGACTTGAGAGGTGTCTCGACTTGTTAGATGTGTCGGATCCTTTTTCAAGATGCCTGCGTACCTTATATTTATAAGGATCAAGCCAACACAGTTCTGTTAAAAGGATTGGTTTTTAATCCCTATGATTGTTAAGGGATGTATTTTGGGAATTAGTAGATTTTATCTCTTTGAATTATATTCGTGTTGGGATACCTTCCTGATTTGAAGGATATCGTTTAGAGATATTTTCTATCATAAATTGATTGGGATTGATTCTTTCCTCGTTTCAGAGAGAGGAAATAATTAACTTGGGGGTTAAGTTAATTATTACTAGATTCGTATTTGGAAATTTGGGAGATAATAGAGGCAACCGAAATTATGCCGTAACAACTATCCCCCCAGTTCTTCAGTGTAGCTTGATGCAGTGGAGAACTAAGAATGCTTCGATCTTCCAAATTTCCTGAGTCACTGAAATAACTAGGAGATAAAGATTAGTAAAAAATATGGAGCACCTAGGTGCCCGTAATGCGCATGTAGATGTAAACGAGACAATATGCGAGAAATAAATAATAAGTTTTGTAGGTGTGAGAGAATTTATCTTGGAGGGTCAAGCATTATCCGGAAGAGTCATTCAAAGCATTCCAAGCAATTTCCTAACAAACAAACTTAGCAAGAAATACCCTCCTTCAAGGAGGTCGTATTCCTAAAAAATATGAAAAATATATCTCGGAATACCCTCCTCTCGGGAAGTCGTATCCTCATTCTAGAAATACCCTCCTCTCGGGAGGTCATATTCCCAAAGTCGTACCTTGATGAGGCGTCGGAAGTACGGACATCCCCCCCGGAAGTACGGTTTTTGCAAGGATTTAATTATCGGGATACCCTCCTCTCGGGAGGTCATATCCAAATTCCAGAAACACTCTCCTCCCGAGAGATAATGTAGCTGAAAAATCGTACCTTGATGAGGCGCCGGAAGTACGGACATCCCCCCGGAAGTACGGTTTTTGCAAGGATTTAAATTATCGGGTGATACCCTCCTCTCGGGAGGTCATATCCAAATTCCAAAAACACTCTCCTCCCGGGAGATAATGTTCTAGAAAATCGTTATAGTTTTATTAAAACTCTCCTTAGAGAAGATCGTCTTTTCACATATTACCCTCATCAGAATTGGGTCTTCCAAAATAATCAACTCTTCGAATAAGAGCCTTCCCAAATAATTACCCATGCAAAGGAGGGTCTTCCAAAATAATCAACTCTTCAATTAAGAGCCTTCCAAAATCTTAACCCTACAAATGAGGGCCTTCCAAAATATTACCCCACAAAGGAGGGCCTTCCAAAATAATAAATTATTCAATTAAGAGTCTTTCAAAATATTACCACATAAAGGAGGGCCTTCCAAAATAATAAACTCTTTAATTAAGAGCCTTCCAAAATCATGTAACACGAAGATAACACCTAAAATCTTGAAAATCTTCACAATTCTAATTCTGCCCAGATCTGTTTTTAGCGTTTTTGACCTTCTAAACGATTCTTTCTGAAAAAACACAAAACATGAAAGTTGTAGAGAATGAAAAGACCTTTCCGATGATATAAGACTCATCAAAAACGGACTTATAACGAATCGGGAATTAAATAAAACGTCTGCTGATCTGCTTCTCGATGCTGAAAAAACGAGATCTGATTGTATTTTGTGATTTCGAGAATAGATCGAGATATAATCTGAGAAAACTCAAAGAACGAAAGATATAGGCAATTTAACAAGCTTTCCGAATCATTAAAAATCATCGAAATCCGACATGTATTGAATTTACTACGAATTTTATAATATAACTAACTTGTATGAACAAAATCATAAGAAAACTTATCTTAATTCGGAATAGATCCACCGCCTCCACCGCTTAGCTCCTCTATTAAAGCAGTTCCAGATCCATAATAACCCCCCATGCGTATGAATTGATTGTCCTCCACAATCAATAAATAATGCCCTCCTTCTAGCGCCAATTGTTAACGGAGGAATTTGGTGATAACAAATTTCGGAGGTTACTCGAATAACGAAACTATGAAAATAGGGGGATTTGGGATTTCGGATGTTTGGGGCTGAACTTGAGAGGTGTCTCGACTTGTTAGATGTGTCGGATCCTTTTTCAAGATGCTTGCGTACCTTATATTTATAAGGATCAAGCCAACGCAGTTCTGTTAAAAGGATTGGTTTTTAATCCCTATGATTGTTAAGGGATGTATTTTGGGAATTCGTAGATTTTATCTCTTTGAATTATATTCGTGTTGGGATACCTTTCTGATTTGAAGGATATCGTTTAGAGATATTTTCTATCATAAATTAATTGGAATTGATTCTTTCCTCGTTTCAGAGATAGGAAATAATTAACTTGGGGGTTAAGTTAATTATTACTAGATTCGTATTTGGAAATTTGGGAGATAATAGAGGCAACCGAAATTATGCCGTAACAACTACCCCCCAGTTCTTCAGTGTAGCTTGCTGTAGTGGAGAACTAGGCATGCTTCGATCTTCCAAATTTCTTGAGTCACTGAAACAGCTAGGAGATGAAGATTAGTAAATAATATGGAGCACCAAGGTGCCCGTAATATGCATGTAGATGTAAATAAGACAATATGCAATATGTAAATAATAAGTTTTGTAGGTGTGAGAGAACGTATCTTGGAGAGCCATCCAAGCATTATTCCATAAAGTCATTCAAAGCATTTTGATCAATATCATCATCCAGTCGAAGAAGGTCATATCTACCATGACTTCTCGAGGGTATCCCCTCAAAGGGGGTTATTTTCCTCAGAATTTTATAAATTCGGGATACCCTCCTCAAAGGAGGTCGTTCCCCATATCAGAAATACCCTCCTCACAGGAGGTGGATTTTCAAAGATATCTTCATTCTTACTAAGACTCTCATTAGGGGAGATCATCTTTCAAAATATTATCTTCATCAAAATAGGGTCTTCCAAAATAATCAACTCTTCGAATAAAAGCATTCCAAAAATATTACCCCTGCAATGGAGGGCCCTCTAAAATAATAAACTCTTCAATTAAGAGTCATCCAAAATATTACCCCCACAAAGGAGGACCTTCCAAAATATTAAACTCTTCGAATAAGAGGCCTTCAAAATCATGTAACACGAAGATAACACCTAACATCTTGAAAATCTTCACAATTCAAATTCTGTCCTATCTGTTTTTGGCATGTTTGACCTTCTAAACGATTTTTACTGGAAAAACACAAAACACGAAAGTTGTAGATAAAGAAAATATCTTTCCGATGATATATGGCTCATCAAAAACGGACTTATAACGAATCCGGAATCAAATAAAGCGTCTGCTGATCTGCTTCTCGATGCTGAAAAAACGAGATCTGATTGTATTTTGTGATTTCGAGAATAGATCGAGATATAATCTGAGAAAACTCAAAAAACGAAAGTTATAGGCAATTTAACAAGCTTTCCGAATCATTAAAAATCATCGAAATCCGACATGTATTGAATTTACTACGAATTTTATAAGATAACTAACTTATATGAACAAAATCATAAGAAAACTTATCTTAATTCGGAATAGATCCACCGCCTCCACCGCTTAGCTCCTCCATTAAAGCAGCTCCAGATCCATAATAACCTCCCATGCCTATGAATTGATTGTCCACCACAATCAAAAAATATAATCCCCTCCTTCTAGTGCCAATTGTTAACGGAGGAATTTGGTGATAACAAATTTCGGAGGTTGCTGGAATAACGAAACTATGAAAATAGGGGGATTTGGGATTTCGGATGTTTGAGGCTGAACTTGAGAGGTGTCTCGACTTGTTAGATGTGTCGGATCCTTTTTCAAGATGCCTACGTACCTTATATTTATAAGGATCAAGCCAACGCAGTTCTGCTAAAAGGATTGGTTTTTAATCCTTATGATTGTTAAGGGATGTATTTTGGGTGTAACGCCCCAAATCCGGGGTCAGGGATTTGGTCGTCACGCGGAAATCCTTAACATCAAATTACCTGTTTAACAACATTAAACCATCTGTAATCATTAAAACTGAAATATAACTCTGCGACCCCAACCACCAAGCATCTTTTAGGTCATAGGGCTAGAAACAAGAACTAAAATCTTTACACCTTCATTACATCCATTCTATTACATCGCACTATGTCTTACAAATCTTATACTACTAGTATAGCTTCGTTGGGAAGTACACCAGCAACTAGTACTACTCAATACAAAGTAATATATATTACACATTAATGTACCTACATATAACTTACTCAAGCTATAGCTTTTATGGATCATAACATCTTCATAAGGGCGTACTGCCTGCTTCTTCTGAGCCATGCAGATAAGCCTCAACCGTCTACCTTCCTCTGAAAGGTTAATATTTAAAACAAGCAAGTATGAGTGAAAGAATTGCCCAGCAAGTATTAATAGAGCACAACAATATATATCAATATATACATGGAGTTTTAAAATCCAACAATACTTAACATCATTTCCGAAACATTTATAACTATGAAACTTCAATAAAGAAAATATGACGTTTAACGCAACATCCAATGAACAGATAAGTTTATAATAACCATAGTAATCTTCATATCTTAGCGAAATAGTGTACACTACAGTATTGCTAATCTTTTATAAGGCTTTTCAAAATACGCAGCTCAATATGCTGCTAAGACAGCTGCTTATCATCATATACAAACCAACCATTAGAAGGTTTCATCTTTAGTATTCCTCAATCTGAAAGCATATACATATAAGTATGTCATTTCCATCAAACACCTTACAGATCAACATCATGTACCGGGTATAAGTTCTTTAACCACTTGATAAGTCTAAACTCAGAAATAACTGATAGGAAGAGAGTCAAAGCTCTTGAAGCAAAACATTTGGGACTTAACATCAATAACCGATGAACCATCTTTCATCTTTTAAGTACTTTCACAAGTGCACTGAACACGTGCCAATATTATCGAAATAATCTTGCAGTTCTAGATACTGCATGAATTCATCATCTTTCAAAATTGAAAACAACGCTATCGGCTACTTGGCACTTAGGCCTAAGAAGCAGTGTTTGAGTATTTTTCCAAAGTGGAGGATGGGACTTAAAGAAAACATAAAAACCTGACAAGGATTGACGATGATCAGTCGCCACATCCAAGTCCAATAATCCGCGGGTCTTCTCTACCGGTAGAAGGATAGAAACTACATCCGTAACTATCCCCGGGTGAAAACTACATCCGTAATCACCCTCGATGAAAACTACATCCGTAATCATCCTTCGGCAACACCTGGGCCGGAATAATAATTGATGGGCCGCCTGGCTCACGGCCGCTTACACATCCCGGGAATCGTTCGTCAACGATTCCCACACCTGCCAGAGTCCCCTTTTTCTTTTCTTGTCAAAATCATTTTGATAGAAAACTTGAGTAGTTGAAGTTCGACTTCAGTCGACCGATAATTTCTCGAAAAACGAGCAAGAGAGTAAAACCTGACCGGGGGTTTTCAAAAATGTTTTGGAGTTCAAAAGAGTTCAAGTATAGATATACACTTGTACCGATATCAATCTCGACACAGGGTTTTGTGATCACACATGGAAAATGGTACGCATGAAGCTTGTAACCACAACAGGGTAATTCCATATATATATAAGTTCTTGAAAAGTAACTTACCTAGATAGATTCAAAATATAATATTTTTAATGACTATGAAAGTCCTTAGACAACCTTTAAATAGTGTTTTATAACCTTCAAAACACTTAGAGTATTTAATAAATATTTGACTACTATGTAACAAATAATAAATATTCAATAATCCCTTTTTAAAAGAATACTCAAATTAATATTCATTTATCAAGTAATATTCAAATAATATTTACTATTAAAACTGGAATATTTAATAACCTCAAAACACCCAAATACAACTCTTGGAATGTTTCTAATCACAATCAAGACACAATCTCTCCAGCAGTCTCCAAACTATAGCCACTTTATCAAATAACTACTACTGACTCTCGGTCAATAAGAAATAATTAATAAGCATGAAATCCTTCTTCTCTTTCCCTTTTTTTTTGTTTCTTAATGAATATTATAATTAATATTCATCGAATTAAATAAGCATTCAAATAACATATATCGATATCAATCTAGCTGTTTTAAGCTGAAAGTAACCAATTTATAACCATTGGAATATCTTTAATCCGTATTGAAAATAAACTATCCCCGATAAATAATATACTAGATAGAATCACTCCATTAAATTGTTTTATTATTTCTCCGGGACAAAGTGATTTTAAGAAAGCGTTTTGAAAATGATATTCATCTAATTAAATAAATTTAATTAGGCGAATGAGGTTTATTTAATTAGTAAATGCTTTCAGGAGCATCTATTAATTAAATAAACACTGGTTTATTGGTGATGTTGCCTTTAGGTTAATTATTGCGAAATTCTTTTTTAAAAGCTTTGCCCGGGTTTTCGAAAACATACAATACAAAATAGCCCCAACACGCGGCTAAGTTCTAAAACTCAATACATGCCCTACCCTCTGAGCCTTTCTTATTCCGATACATAAATATACACCTCATAACATATAGTCCACTTCCATAGTACGAAAAGTTTATAGATATATATATACCGTATAAATCAAGATATAGAGCCATAAAAATATCACTGCCCATCAACAGTATTATAAGCCATGGGGTTTTGGTTATTGCACGAGCAGGATTTAATATTGTTGGCAAAGCAAGGAATACAATGATTTGGGAGAAGAAGTACAAGGTTGGAAAAACTCGCGATTATGGATTGAAAACTTATTTAACACATTTCATATATTTAAAATAAATATACTCTGAACAATAGAGTATGCATAGTAAACTTGCCTCTGGTCCTTAGCGGAAAATAGAAACTGCGAACAAATCCTTCGCACCTCGTCCAAGTAATTCCATGGACCTTACCTGACGTCTCGATCTTCCTTTTTTGATGCACGTCATTCCAACTCGATTATGCCCTAATGGTACTGAAATAGTTATGAGTGCGTGTCAGTCCTACCTCGTATATCGAGTAGACATAACTCGGAATTATCACTAAATAACATAAAGTCAAACTATAGGTGTCCTCCCTATAGTTGACTATTCTAATACCACTTATTGCACATAACATATTATAGTAAAGAAAAGAAATGGAAAAGTCCCCTTTTTTAAAGTGGACAATTCCTGGTGCTAAACACCTCAAACCATACCACTTAATCAACTTAGTATATAGATAGTCCTCAAACATAATTAATCCTCGAGACACATAAATCCTTGAATTAAATCACTTAGCACATAAATCCTCGAGACAACAATTACCCTCGAATTAATTCACTTAACACATATACACATAAATAGTTAACACCCAAATCATACCTTTAAACCCTTGAAATCAAATAAGTTAAATAAATTAAAATGCAGGGGATTTTTAGAAAATTTCGGCATGTAGTATTCGTTTATCGGACTATGGGCACAGCCCCTCAATGCCAATCAAAAACAATTCAACCCTGTTTTAATAAAAATAAAGCTGCCTCAACTTGCAGCAACATAAATTAAACAGGTAAGGAAAAGTATCCGCCCAAGCATGCGGCACATAAACAATTAAGGAAAATAAACTAACAGTTTATCCTTGCTATACAACATTTAAAAACCATACAATCAGGAAATAAATTCCTATTATAAGGAAACTTTTTGAAATAACCTTTTTTTGTAAAATAGACTATCCCGGGGTCAGAGCCCCTCAATTATAATCAAAACCATTTGAAAATAACTCATACATCATGTTATCTTGCCAACACAAGTCAAGAACAAATGCCTTAAAACAATTTTCCAAACATTGACATTTTTATGAAATTTTAGTTTTAATGTTCTCCGCTAAAACTTTCATAACTCAATAACCGTAATCTTAAATAATGCAAGGTTTTCGCGTACGTAAACTAGAAACAATAGAGAACAGTTTGTCTTAAGGAACAATCATCAAAACACAAGTGTAAATGCCTCAATTCTTCTGTCTAAAACAAGACAGTTACTACATACTCTTCGTTGTCACTGAACTACGTTTTCTTTTACCTTAACTCCTTATCCACATGTTATAAAATTACCAAAATTTATAGGGACCATAATTAGACCCTTCTCTACAACTTTCGTTCTTTGGCCAACCAACAATAAAGGCCATAACCTCCTCAAAAACACTTGTCAAAACAAGGCAGAAAATCTGGGAATCAAAGTCACCTCTGCGCAGTCTTGGTTCAAATATTTTTCATAAATCGAAAAATTCATCTTTTCCAATGAAATTTTTACATCCTCCTGTTAGTTGTTATATACATCTCGCATAAAAATTTAAAGGCTTAACTCGCTCTTTATCATACAAAAACAACTTCACAAAGTCGAGATAACTCTGCAATTCGTGTATCTCTGCACCTCTTTACTAATAAATTCATAACCCCCAACTTACATATCTATAAATCTTGAAATTTTGCAGGGAGCCTCTACAAACTATAAGCAACAACTTTCATGTACAAACTTTAAGCTAATTCGGAGCTCAAGGGAACAGAATTTACCGAATAAAGTGGCGTAGCTGCTGTCCAGGAGCACTGCTTCATCTTCTCTCTCTCTCTCTCTCTCTCTCTCTCTCTCTCCATCTCTCCCCTTCAGCTGTGTTTTTAGTGTGTGGCTGCGTGTGTTGTATGTATATGTTTGTATATATCTAGCTGTGTTGTGTGTTTTGTTACCCCTAATGGGCCTTGGGCCCAATAACAAATTAAAACACCCAACAATTCACTACATACTTAAAATAATATTTAGAGTTATAAACTCTAATTTGTAAAAATAAAATTTCTAGCATAGTTAAATACTAGAACATTTTTAAAGACTTTTGGAGGAAGAATTAGAATTAAATCTAAATTTTCTAAATTGATATGCATTTTATAATTATTAATAATTTAGAAAAATAATTCATAAAAATAATAATTGTGATTCATAATTCACAATTTACAGGGCTTTATAAAAATACTACAAACACTATTGTTTTAGTAAAATCTCAAATTCTTGATTTTATATATTAATCAAGTAATTTCTGCAAATCCTCAATTAATTAAAATAATCATTTTCTAAGGGTTTTAAAATCTCTAAATTATTCAATAATTTAAAATAAAATCTTTACTGAATAATTTCACATTCCAAAATTAAATCTTTGCCCAAATAAACTATTGACTCGAGATATCTACTAGGTCAATAAAATTTTAAAATGGGACCCGGTTCCACTTAACCGAAAATAATTAAATAATTGAATAATAAAATAATAAAAAAAAAATTCCTCCTCATTTTAGGAAAACATTACTATTATTGAAATAATAATAAAATCATTTCTTGAAAAAATCCGGGTTATTACATTGGGAATTAGTAGATTTTATCTCTTTGAATTATATTCGTGTTGGGATACCTTCCTGATTTGAAGGATATCGTTTAGAGATATTTTCTATCATAAATTGATTGGGATTAATTCTTTCCTCGTTTCAGAGAGAGGAAATAATTAACTTGGGGGTTAAGTTAATTATTACTAGATTCGTATTTCGAAATTTGGGAGATAATAGAGGCAACCGAAATTATGCCGTAACAGGATGATTATATGAAGTTTCATATAATAAAATAAATTCATCAATATAATATATAGTGGTAGAGTTGTAACATTTATTTATATTACTTTAGATGCAATCAAAAAGTTGATCTCAGATATCATATGGATGTACAACTCATTAAGGTCATTTAATCATATTTTATTTCAATTTAAATATTTGAAAAAAAAACTAAAATAAAGTTAAAAAATAATTCAAAATTATAATATATTTTTTTTTTCAAATTACTTAAATTTAAAAAAAAAATTCGATATTGTATAATATGCTCACGCTCTGCTAAGAACACATGTTAGTATGAGAACAATGAGAACTCTATTCTATAGCATAATAACACAACAATAAAAATGTGAAAAATAAGCAGAACAATTGTTCTGCACTTTTACCCACCACGGGTGTCTCTGTTGGTTGGTACCGTGACTTAGGGGCTTACCACCCCAAGGTCATAGGTTCGATCCTACTGGGAGCCAAGGAAGTAAGTGGATTGCCATGTTTGGTGAGTACGATTGTGCTAGCAATTCTCCGAATTAGTCGAGCTACGTGAAACTTGGCCCGGGCACTGGATTATCAAAAAAAAATTTTGTTCTACACTTTTTAAAAGAATATAGAACAATATTCTCACTATTTTCACATATAAATTCTTCTCACCTGAATCATCCCTTGTATAATAAGCATTAGACTAAAAACAAAACTTGAATTTGAAAGTGTACAAATTTGTATGTACATATATGAACCACAAAGATGACTTCTACACAAGGTTTTGTAATATGTTTTTGTCTACGTTAAAATCACATGAATTACATACCTCTATGTTATTTATGGACAATTTTACTAATTTAATTATTTATATTATGCTCAAATATTCAATTTGATAAATCTGATTTCACGCCATTTTAAACACTAAGTTAATATTTCAGCAAGTAAAGTAAATATGTGATTACTATCGTATTGATATTTATCTGAATTTTATGAAATTTAATCAAATTATAAAATATTTGGTACTTAAATTTTGTATACAATATTACAAAATAACTATAAGAATATGAGACAAAATCGAAATCTTATCAATTATCGTATTTTTCTTTATAAAATTATCTTAATTAATATATATTTTCAAACGAAGAATTATTTTAGTGCCCGTGCCCGTGCCTCGCACGGACTTTTACGCTAGGATACAAGTATACTTTGAATGGATGAATTTTGGAATATGGTAAGTACACCATTTTTAGTTAATAAAATGACAGTTATCAAGTATATTACTCCATCTCACATTTGGTTATTTAGCAGTTAATTAACGGGTTAAATATCAAAGTGTTCATCGAAGTGAAACTCATATATCATTTTACTCACCGATCTTAATGGGGTATCATTTGAATCACTAAAGTCATAATAAATATCAAACAGATAACTCTAAATGTGTGTTCGAAAACTAAAGATAATCTTTTGTTGATTCAGGACATTTTTTTTGAATGCTATCACAACCATATGAAACATTGTTCAATTCTAGTATTTCAGATAATATATTTAGAATTTCAAAAATTCATTTACTATTTATTTTTAAATTTATAGTCAATTTTCTTATTTTAATTAAAAATAAATAGTAAATAAACTTTTTAAATTCTAAATATATAATCTGAAATATTAGAATTTAACAACTTTTTATTTGTTTGCAGTAGCATTCAAAAAAAATGTGCAGAATTAACAAAAAAATATTTTTATTTCTCGAACAGATATTTAGAGTTATCTATTTGATATTTATTATGACTTTAATGATTCAAATGATATCCCGTTGAGATCGATGAGTAAAATGATATATGAAATTCACTTCAGTAACCACTTTGATATTTAACCCGCTAATTAACCAGGTTGTAAGATACTACACCACCATAATTGGGATATGTATTTTTTCAGGTTCTTGTCTTATCAAATAATTTGATACGATGATGCCTACAGTAGATATCAACTAAATGTAGTAAAAGGTGAACTAGTTCCTCAAATACTCATGTTCATGAAAGCTAAGAATTACTAATAAAAAGGCAGAAAATTAAAAATCTAAAAAGGAGTTTTTGGTTGTTGATTGACGCAAGTCATATCAAATACTCCTATAAAATATATATGGACCCAGGCGTGGTTAGAATAAGATATGTAGTAGCTGGCTTTCACTGGTATAAATCTGTATGATTGAATCTATTATCCACAAATCTTCTTGTTCATATAAATCTTCTTGTTCATATAAATTTCAGTGGGAAATCGATAGCATTAGATACTGTAGGCTCTTTAACAGAACGGGGTTTAATGATAGGTTTTGACATATTTGGTTAACTTGACTAATCAGATTTTGTCTCAAAATCTATATTGCATCAAATTGTCTACAAAGCAATGTTTGTGAGGTTCTTTCTCAACCACAGCATGACATTTGTATTCACAAAATTGCAATTCTACTGGAAAAAAGTAGAGATAATACTTAGGGGTATAAATGAGTCAAACTGTTCCTGAGCTACTCGAATTCGGCTCGTAAAACATTTGAATTCGGTTCTATAATAATCGAGTCGAACTCAATCTCGAACTATTCGAATAATTTATCGAGCCAAGTCGACCTCGAGCTCCAATTGCCCTTCGTAAGACGGCTTGTTGAATGTCCGATGACGGGCTCATAAGATTCACTAGCCTAATCGAGCCTTTATTATTTTTAATTTTTATATATTATACATATATTTTTATATAAATATTTAATATTTTCATATAATCTATATATATTTAATCGAGTCGAACTTGAACCGAACTCAAGCCAAATCAATCATATTTGATTTTTTGACAATATTCAATGAAATTGATTCGAACTTTCGAACTGAACTCAAACATATCGAACTTTCTACGAGTCGAACTTCGATCTTGAAATGAAAGTTCGATCGAACTCGAGCCCGAGCTCGAATCCGAACTTTTTATTCAAGTTCGAGCTCAAACCTGACATATTCGACTCGGCTCGATTCGATTGTACCCTTATTAATACCTTTTATAACAAAATATTGCAGAACATGATAGGGAATTAGGGATATATAACATGTTATTTAATAGCACTCAACTAAATCTCGTAGTATAACCTTCTTCTAAAATAAATAAATAAATGAACATAATAAAAACCTTTATTTTTGTCACACTTCTTCTTCCTACGATTGTGATCATTATCTATCACCCGATTCCTCCGGAGCCTAGATTTGACACAAGAACGGGTCAAGACAGATAGCTCGTCCACAAAATCTTTACCTAATTATTCATCACTACAACAAGAAAGAACGGGGTCAAGACAGATCATGAGTGCAAATTAACAGTGATAAAACACGCCACGATGTACTTTCATACACGTCTTTGACATCAATTGAGTTTACGGGGACACCTTTCTTGCCCTTGATCCAGCTCAAAACTTCTTCTTTGCAATAAACTTTCTATATCAATATAAACCATGAGTAAATTATTTGTATTTCTCACTATAACGCTCTGTATATTGACGGAGTAGATAAAAAGTCCCTATCATTCATCTCCCTCACACAAAATAAATTATTTCTCGGTTATTTGTACAAGTTACCTAGGTGTTAAACTCTTGCCCGAAAATAAGAAAATTTCATTGTCTAACACGTGAGTCTAATTCCATGACAAGCGGAACAACTCTCAATATCACATATTCACATTGCACAAATTTTAAAAGAACTAAATATACTTTACTTCAAGAAAACAAAAAAAAAAAAGAAAATGTACTCTGCCTCTGTTTATCCAGAACGTATCCGTTATTGTCAATGAAGTTTGTTTCCCAAAAAGACATCGCTTTTCCTGGTCAGTTGTTCAGCCAATTTATGCAGGCTCCTCGTTAAATAGAAAAGCATTTAGCTAGTGCTTAGAGGGTACTAAATATTCAATATTTACCTCTGGTCTTTGTGTGTTTTTCTCTGCAGAAAACTTTTCGGTGCTTCAAGGGTATTGCACCTATGATTGAAGTAATTGTCCAACTTCTGTGGGAGATCAGTTGCTGTTATTGCTTACAGCTTAGTCCTCCAGTTACCTGGAACTCCAGGAAGATAGTAGTGATTCTAAAAGCTCGGCAGGGAGGCAGGGTACTGAGTCTTGGCCACTATTGCTTGTGAGGTCATGTAGCCCAGGTATTTGTTGCCAGATCTTGAAATTCCAGTCACCTTGGAACTACTATTTCTGTGATAACCAGGCAGCTTTTGACATGGCTTCCAATCCATTTCATTATGTTAGGACAGAGCACATGGAACTGGACTGTCATTCTGTCAAGGAACAGGTTCAAGGTGTCCCTACCAAGATTCCATTTATGTTGAATTTACTGATATCACCAAGGTTCTTGGCAATGCAGCTCATTGGTTCATTTGCTCCAAGTTGGGGATATAAAATCCTTGTGTGTGTCCAACTTGTGGGTGGCAGTGATGGTAATACGCCAATAACATATCAGCAAAAACAGCTGCTACACAAGGCAAAGATCAATAAAAGCACTCGGTGCCTCATCTGAGAAAGCACTAAAGTCGCATATAAATACAGCGCTAGAGATGTGTTTGTATAATTATCAAAAATTTCTATAAACTGATGTGATTGGTGGGTATGATAGTTCATGTAACTTACCAACAATGCTCATGTACTGTAAATATTTAGAGAGAAATGAATACATTTTTATACACATATATTTACATTTATCTTTACATACATTCACCAACATATCTCTTGTTCTATCACAATGCCCGCAAATGTGTGTGATTTCCCTATTTCTTCTTTTTCCAGCATTCAAGAATGTGTGCATTATATGTTTGTTTAAAGGCCAACGAAAGTTCCATTTGTTGTCATTCTGTTAATTTTTTTCTAGCTGTTGTAAAAATATGCAAGTTTTACCAGACACGTGACTTCAAAGTGCATTACACACACACACACTCTCTCTCTCTCCCTCTCTCTCTCTCTCTCTCTCTCTTATTTCGGTAAGGTCAATTACAAGAAATTAAACACTCACAGACACATTGCCTCCATTGAGGCTTGAACCCTAGACCTTTCGTAACTAAGGATGAGGGATATCTGCTAGACTATATTCTTTAATTACTAGTACACAACAGCTTCACAATTTTTCCTGAGGTGGCAATTTTGTGTAATGTGACGGGTCTGATGTACATGATCCTGTTTTAGGATCAACCCGAACCCGACAGATTGAAAATTTCAACCCGAACCCTATTTGCAATGTACCCGGTAAACCCGTGGATGACATGTTTTGACCCGAAAATGATTAAAATTAATTATTTATTTATCTAAAATGATTTTATTTACAATATAGTAAAAATATATAATAGTATCTTTAAGAGTTGATATTTGAATTAAAATTATTAAAATGATATGTAGATATATAAAACATGTTTACAGATAAGTAACGTAAATTTATGCATTTTGTGTAACGTAAATATTTTAAATAAGTTTTCAAGTCGGGTTCGGTACTTTGGATCAACCCAAAACTGACCCGATTTTTCGGGTAAATATTTACCCAACTCAAAACTCAAAACACTTGACCAAAATTCGTATTTTATAGTGTCGGCTTTCGGGTCGTGTCAAATTTTGTCACCCCTAATTTTTCCTATAATATCATTTATACTTCATAGCAATAAAACTGGATATATGTTAAAAGTTTTATCATTACTACATTATTCATGATATATGTAATTGAAGTAGTTATACTTTACACGAGGCACAAACTGATTGCAGCAAAACCTTGGCATATACAGTGAGAACAAATCCAGTAATATTACCTCTGTACTGCTCGTAACTCGTAAGAGTCATCCTTTCCAACTTCCACCGAAAAATTACATAATCCATCCAGCGAACTTGCCAGTATGCTCTCATAGTCTTAAGGTGAGCAAGGTAGACTCATGGTAATATACACCCTCGGCAACAAGCAATTTATGACTACATATGCTCTTTTATGTACGTTGTATTCTCTTCATATCATTATTTTTTCCATTCATTAGTACGAATCTAGCAACACCAGACGGTTTCCAACACATACGCAGCATTATATAAAACTGAAAATGACAAAGAAACGTACATCAAATAACCAATTAGCTAGTACGGAGGATCACTTACTTGAAAGGCAGAGATTCGTACTGAGTGGACGACTCCTTACTAAGAAGTCCTTAGTGTCATTTTTTTATAGCTCTACTTAAGTCATATCTATAATTTATAACTGATGCATTCTAGTTGTTTACAACTCTCTTCCAAGCTAATTATATATTAAAATGTTACAAGAAAACTTACAATCAGTCATAGGAAATCCTTAACAATGAAAAAAATGAAAAAATGAGGCAAACTCTTATGCCCCGTTTGATTGGGGAGAATTAGAATGAAATGAACAATGTGAACAAAATTGAAGGAGAAAACACGGAGGGAGGAAGGAAAAGTGAAAAAGAAATGAGTGGGTGCATTTTACAGTGAGATTTGTGTACAAAAAGAGTAGGATGGCATTTCTTCTCATACTGGTGGTGGTTTTTGGCTATATTTTAGATTGTTAGGAATGAAATGGAGGAAAGAATAAAAATTATAAATATTTACCTATATAGTATTCATCATTATTTTCACCTTAACCAAACACAATGTAAGAGCCTCGAGGTTGATTTTTCAAGGCACTCTGCACTTGTCTATATTGTTGGGAAACCATAGATCAAACTTTGTAGACCATTTAGCAAACAATGTTGCTTTTGCAAAATGCAAGGCTCAAGTATGAAAGAAAGAGAAGGAAAACATCAATTGTTGCAATGTTGCTGTACATATATGAGTGTGTTTGTGTTTGTGTAAAACTAATAAGCTAAAGTTCAAATTTTCTTAAATGACAATACAATAGAAATAAAAAACCATTATGTATAAATATGAAAGAATTTTCTCCATATTTTTTTATGTTTTCAGTTGAATACATTATGCATATTCTTATTTTATTAGAATTTATTTTATACTATATATTACAGGTATTTACAAAAGATATTGTTTTTTATTTAAATAAGAATTGCTCTTAATTTACTACAGCAAATACTGATTAAAGTTATTTTGCTAAAGAAAAGTACTTGTTATTGTATGATATGCAAAATGATCAAATACTAATTAATTGACCTTTACAACAAATTTTCAATTTACGTTTAAGTAAATCCTTATTAATTATAAATATCATTAGATAATAATAGTTTATATGGTTTAAAAAATAGAGAAGAAAAGTTAGCATTTTTTTCATCAAATGTTGTTCACTAAATTTTAAGAATCACAAGAGCAAATCACCCCCCCCCCCCCAATTTAGTTTTGGATTGTGTGGATAGGTTGTAAAAACAGGAATTGACCTAATTGATAGTGCTTACCGAGTCTAGTCTCGTTAGCCGTAGTGCAAGTCGTTTGTTAGAAAATCCTTCTGCTGCATTTCATCTACAATAAGCCTTAAATTACTTCTGATGTCTGCAAATTCTTCATGGGATTGATCTCCTGAAAGAAAGAGCACAATCTTGTCCTTTACAATGATCCAGCTGCATCCTGGACTCTTTTTAATCCCTTTCAGTTTTTTAACTATCCTCACTTTTTCCTCATCCTCCTTTTCACCTGCAATAGAGTAGAGGTCTGACAAGACCACGTAAGGTGTTGCGTTGCTAGGCTCCAAATCAGAGAGATGTTGCGCTGCGACCTTGGCAATATCAACGTGTAAAAATGTTTTACTTGCAGCAAGTAGAGCACCCCACACTCCAGAATGAGGCTCAACTGGCATTCTATTTATTAACTTAATAGCTTCATTCAGCAAACCAGCTCTTCCAAGGAGATCAACCATGCATGCATAATGATCAGGACCAGGCTCAATGTTATATGAGCATTTCATGGACCTGAAGTGGTGCCATCCTTCTTTTACCAGTCCCACATGCGTACAGGCTGACAGTACTCCGAGGAATGTGATTTCATTTGGATTTACACATTTCTCTTCCATTTCCTTGAACAATGAAAGTGCTTCGTTTCCATAGCCATTTTTAGAAAATCCAGTGAGCATCGAGTTGAAAGATACAACATTTGGGTCACTGATGGACATGAAAATCCTGTAGGCATCACCAAGGCTTCCACACTTTGAATACATTGAGATCAGCGAGTTTTGGATGGACAAATCATATTCCATATCCAATTTTAGAACATGAACGTGTAACTGCTGGCCTTGGTTTAATATAGCCAAACTAGCTGACGAACTGAGAACACTGCTAAAAGTAAGAGGATTTGGTTTGACATCTCTACGGAGCATATTCATAAACCAGCAGATAGCCTTTTCATATTCTCCATTATTCTCCAGTCCTGAAATAACAGCAGTCCAGGCAACATCATCACCTTGATCAGGCATCATTTCAAATAATTCAATAGATTTCTCAATTGACCCATTGCTAGAAAATCCCTTTATCATAGTGGTCCAAGAAACTACATCTTTTTCCGGCAGTTGCTTAAAAAGTTCAAAAGCCTGATCAACGTCACCAGATTGAACATACCCAGCAATAATAGAATTCCAAGACACCGTGTCCTTTTTGTCAATCATATGAAAAATTTTAGCAGCTGCATCTATACAACCAAATCTACAATACATAGTGATAACTGTATTTCCCAAAAAGACATCAAGACCTAATCCCATTTGCAAAACTAAAGCATGTAGTTGACAAGCTTCTACATATCTACCAAGTCTTCCACAAGCTTCAAACAGTACAGTCAACGTATTCGAACTAACTTCTACACTATCTTCATGTCTCATACGCAAAAACAATCTAAACCCGTCTTCAAAGCACCCTATCTTCAAATACCCATGTATCATACAAGTCCAAGTAATCACATTTGTCTCCGGAATTTTACTAAACAATTCTCTCGCTTCATTAATTTTCCCTTCTTTACAGTACCCGTCAAGCATCGAGCTCCATGAAACCACATTCCTCTCCTCCATACCCTCAAACACTCTCACAGCCTCCTCCAACTTACCCATTCTCACAAACCCAGATATCAAAACATTCGAAGAAACCGGATCACGCAAACTCAAAGGCACTTCATTGTACAACTTTTCAGCCTTATCAAACCTCCCAGCCTGCACAAGTCCATTCAACATAACTCCATAAGAAACCGCATTCCTCTCGGGCATTTCCAAAAATATCTGAAGGGTTTCATCTACCCCCACTCTATTACGTACATAACCCGAAAGAATCGCATTCCAAGACTCAACACTTCTCTCAGGCATTTCATCAAACATTTTACGAGCTTTCTTGATTTGCCCACTTCCAGCGTACGCTGTGAGCATTGCAGTCCAGGATATAATGTTTTTGTAGGGCATGCGATTGAAAACTGACTCGGCGGATTTAATATCACCGTTTTTGCCATGTTTAGTGATGAGGGTGTTGGAGTAGATGACTGAGTTTCTTGTTTTAGTGGTTTGTTTTGAGATGGAAGAAGCTGAGAAAAAGCGTATCGATGCGTGCATAGAAGCTCGCTTTGGTGCTAACATTTTTTAATTTAACAAACAGGACCTGTCGGAATGCATTCATAATTCAACAAATGAACAATTATTTATTTGCAGTACTTATTTTTGTTTTTTTTTTGCCAAACTTTATTTGTAACGCACCGATCGATAAATTATATTAATAAATTAATATAAATATATTATTTAAATTTTTATTTAGAAAAGATATAATTTTATTGGAATTTTAATTAACGTGAGTATAAAATTACTTATCCGTGAATTCATATCAATTGAATTAATATCAATATTATGAACCAATCATCAAAACAAATACAACTCACGTTGAAAAGTTCAAAATCCCTCTTTATTGTTTTTTTTTTAAAAATTTAGCTTTGATTTTATTTCTCTCTTTGTTAGAGAATATTTCTACGTATCATGTTAACAAATTTTTCACCCATATTCTGAGAATTCGATATATTTATTAAATATCGAATACTTAAAATATTTATTATGTTAATTTATTTAAAATAGTTGTATGTTCGTGGTTAATTTTTCGATTACATATTAAAAATGTGTAAAAACTTAATGCTCACGACTCCAATAAATCATTAGACTGTCTATCAAAAAAGGTTGCATGTTTCAGCGATATGAGAAAGGATATCTATTGTGCAATATATATGAAACGAACGTAGTTATAACAATATAAACTTTCATCTAATCTAGTTTGCTATATGATTGTTCAATATCATATTTACAAATTATATGTCCTTTTATTAATGAATTGATTTACTATAAAAAAAAAATATCAACTAACCAAACAAATTCAATATATCGCGTTCTTGGAGTAACAAATAATTGTTAGATTTTATGGTTATTGCCCTTAGTTTATTTGTAAAGATCATTTAAAATGTGCATTTGTAGTTTGGAAGTTTGTATTTTGGTTTTTTATTCTTTTTCATTAAAACATTGAATAATAAATTTTAGTTTTTTTTATTCTTAAAGTAAGACATATGAAAATGAGTATTATCTATCTTTTTTTTAATTTGACTAACTTGTGAAAATAATCTGCTGCCCATAAAACTGAAATAAAGTGTATAATATATAAACACATAATCACATTGTTATATAAGTGTCCTTATAATTCAGATTTTGGGTTAAATAACATGAAATTCATTTTCCTTGAACAATGAGTATATTTTTCCTACATATATAAGAATAAATAACTTACGTAGACCTGACAAATCATTTTGTACATTCATGTCATGTACTTTAGGGTATTGAACGAAAATGACATGATATTAAATCGTGTACCCGAATTTAGAACACAAAATGACACTGAATTACACAATTTTTTTTCGTGTCTACGAAATGAAATGAAATACGTGAATAGAAAAAATATAACAATTTTATGAAATATTACTATGTATCCAAGTTATGTAAATATTTAATTATATGTCTTAGAACAACATTGAGATGTTACAAAACAAACTAAGAGTAGCATGCATGGTTTAAAGTCTCCCAAACAAAATGAAACCTTCCTTTTTATTTTTTTCTTATTTCTCGTTCTCTCTTTGTGTAGAATTTTTGTACCAAGTTATTTAGTTTTCCTAGCCATTTTTTATGCTTAGTTGATATAAAAAAAATTATAGTCAACCAGCAAATTCAATATATGCTCTTAGGTTAAGATATGAAAATTGATACTAATACTTTAATTCAATAATACAAAATTCAAAAAGACACCCTTTTATTAAAAACAATATGTAATTTTAAGTGTATCAAACTTTTTATTTATCATTATTAATAATTTTTAAAACAAAAACCGTAGTTGCTACTCTCTCTCCACCTTTCCCAAAAGATGCTAAACTAATGTTTAGGAGCTGATATTAGTTTTTTTAAGTATTTTTAAAAAAATTATATTGGTTTTTCTTTATTTTTCAATAAAAAAATCATTGAGAGTCTAGTACTCCGTTGTCCGTTGGTGGATTTTATCTAACAAAATATTAGATTTTGTACTAACTCCTTGTAAATAATAAGACTTATTTTCTTTTCCTTGATTTTACTTTGACTTTCACTAAATATCTCTCTTATTGAAAGCCTAATATCCTATTTGTGGATTTTGTCTACCATATATTTGATTTTGTTATATTAGTTCATTGATTTGAATAGTATAGAATCAGAATTCTGGTCGGTTGTTCGAATACGTCATGACAAATCAGATATACATATTCCTCACGTTTAAAACAAATTGTTAAATCATCTCTCCGAAAAGACTGTATAATTTAATGACATAATCTAGAGATATACCATAATTGAAGATCTGTTCCATGATTGGATAAAGGAAATTAGTGATATAATTAATATGTGTTTGTTCAATTTTAATTATTTTTGTAGATGTTGTATACCCTTTTATTGATGATTTTTGCAGGTTTGATTACTTTTATGTATGACATATAATTATCAATAAATAAATAGTGATTTATAAGAAAATTTGTGCTAAATTGACCAATTTATTATGGAAATATTCACTAACATATTTTTATGGACTCTATAATATGTTTTATTTTTTGATTAATAATTTATACACTAAATAATGTAAAGTAATATTTAAGAGTATATTTAATATTTTGAATAATTCAAATATATTGTCAGGTCAATTGTTTTCCCATCAATTATTGCATAGTTAAAAATTTTTGTATTTAAAATGTTAAAAGATGATTGGTTTAAAATTCATTCTAACATTTTAATTGGTTGATTAGCTTTTTTTATAACTGAATTATTTAATATTTTACATAACTTAAATTTTGAATGTGTATTTACTATTTAGAATAGTGTGGTAAATAGTTTTATATTTTTAATAGTTTTTAGTTCATGATTTTAATTGTACCTTATGATTTTGAATTGAAAGTTTGAGATATAATAATATCTATTATAAATATAATAGATTCATGTATTAATATATAAATTTTAAATTAAATAAATATTATATTTAGAATAAAATTGTTAAATAATCGCTGAATAACATTGACAACCCAAAACTGTTAAAAAACTTTTATCTATATTCACATCTAATAATGTAAACAAATTAGTGTAATGGGATAAGGATTGATGCTTACAATTTACTAAGTCGCTGAATTATTGAAGTTTGCTATTGAATATTCTAATGGAAGTAACTCTAGGAGAATCCGGACTGGGGATGATGATAACAAAAATTGTTTTCTATTTTTTTTGTCACAAACGTTTTTCTTGTTGAATTTATTGGACGATTAAAACACGACACATATAATACATATATACAATCGAAATAAAAAATAATTTGTCTAAGTATAAAATGCCATATAATAAAAAGATGTAAAGTAGTACCTTAACCGAAATTGATCTGATTTAGACATGAGAAGAATTGATGCATACACTTAATTTATCAAAGTTGGCTAAGTCTAATGGGCAATAGGGAATAAGCGGCTTAGATTTCCTATAATGTTTAAATTGATATAATAATTATATTTTTTAGTTTGTAAGAATTTTATTTTATATAAATTGTTTATTAGTTAACCATTAAAATAAAAATTAGTAGTAATTATGTTTAGTTAATTGATATTAAAAAATTAAAATTAATTTTTATTGAGTGTAACTTGATTTGAGTTTAGTCTTAGCTTAAACGTATAATCTAGATCCAACAGAGAAACATGTTACATTAAGTTTAATTGATTTAAATTTAACAGATTCTGATTGATGTTAAAATAATTCACAATCTTGTGATTGGTTAACTAACACATGTTAGATTCGGGTATCCTTCATCATAATAAAGGATGTTAAAAAAGAATTCATAACTAAAAGATATTAAACCATATGTAATATACTGTTATGTGGATTTATAGAAAATAATATGTACGGTTAGTAGACATTTTTTTAAATAAAAAACCTTGTAATATGCAAAGTTATTAAATGAAGATATTTCATATATAAATTTATTTTAACAGCGATTAGTAAATTAGAATAAGCATGGTCAATAATAAAATTTTTGTATATTATTGAGTGATTTAAAGTTTAGAAGTAAATTTTGATTGCCTGTAAAATAATTTTAATTTGTTGGTTGGTAATTTATTCACCAACCAATAATAATACTCTTATAGCGTATTTTTAATAATTAAAATAATTAATATATGTAGTGTTTGTTTATATGAATTTATTAATTATTTTATTAATAAATTGTGAATAAATATATTTTTGGACCTTTTAAAAAATCGAGTTTTTGAAGATATGTATTTTATCCAAGCTATTTAAAATTTGTTCAAATCTAGTTTTGTAGTGGTAGCTTATATGCATTTATTAATTAATTTTATTAAGAAACTATGAATAAATATATTTTTTAGCTTATATAATATTTTTTTTGAATGTACGGATTTTACCCAAGTTATTTAAAATATGATTTCAAATCCATTTTTTTTCTTCAGATTTTAGTATATTTAAATTTAATTTAACAACGATTAGTAAATTAGAATAATAAATTTTTTGTATATTATTGAGTGATTTAAAGTTTAGAAATAAATTCTGATTGCCTCAAAAATAATTTTAATTTTTTGGTTGGTAATTTGTTCACCAACCAATAATAATACTCTTATAGCATATTTTTAATAATTAAATATATGTAGTGTTTGTTTATATGAATTTATTAATTATTTTATTAACAAATTGTAAATAAATATATTTTTATTTATAATATGATTGTGACTGATTTTATATTAAAAGAGTGGTTGATTAATGAATGATTAATTAAGAAATTTAATTTAAAATATATAGTGGTATATCGTGATTAATTTCAAATTAAAATAAAGATTTTCTAGTAAATATTTTTTATTTAAAAAAATAGGTATTTTTGGATATGTTTAATAAAATTGTTATTGTATTTAAATTAGAAGTGTTAACTAACCATGATTAAAGATGTAAGGTGAAATTGTAAATAAGGAAAGGTCTAAATTTTAGGAATTAGCTATGATTGGTCCTAAAATAATTCCTCGATTCTTATTGGTTAACTGACGTGTGGTAGACTCAGGTATGATAATAAAAGATTCTTTATTAATTTATAAAACCACGTTTCATTGACGTTTTGATATCAAAGTATTAAAATATTAAATTTGGTTATCATTAAATTTTGATTTAATTTTCTATAATTATACATAATTTATTTTTTATTTTATTTTTTTGATTTATTCCGGGTTCGATTCAATTTCATCGTGATTTCAGGTTCAATTATCTATAAATATATTTTCAAATAATACTTAATAATCAATATATTTATTCTCAATAATATAATATTTAATTGTTTGATATTAATATTTTAATTTAGACTGTGCGATGCATAAGTTATCCGTTAGTTCTTAATTAATAATTAAAACATTTATAACTAACAATGCGAATAGAAAATAGCGATTTTTTTAAAAATACCCAAGGATTTTAAATTTTTTGCAAAAATACTATTGCTTTAAAGGTTTTTTTTACAAAAATACAGACTATTTAAAAAAAATGCAAAAATACGGATCAACTAAAATCAATAAGATGCAACTTTTTTGACAATTTAATAAATCTGAAAGCAACCCAAATCAACTAATTACAACTTAATTATTTCAACCCAAATTCACCAAAGCAACCCAAATCAACTAATTGCAACTTATTTATTTCAATCCAAATTCACCAAATTAACCCAAATCAACTGAAGATCGGAGAACATATATGAGTACGTTTTCGAGAACACACGTATACACATATACACACTGAGAGACAACTAAATTACAATGAATACTAACTCAAAACTAAAACAAAACCAAATCTCAGAAAATCAAAAAACAAAACTCGGTGAAGCCATTGAACTCAGAACTCAACAAATACAAACTAATCCTGAAAACGATGACTAAAACTAATTTCTGAGTAAATTGTTACCATCTTAATCAATGTTCCTGGGCCAATTTCTTAAACTTCGCTTGAGTTTCTTAAATTCGGTGGGCGGCGTTGATTGGAGATGGGTGGTCGTCGACCTGCGACCCCAATCTGAAGAGGTCATCGGAGGATATCGGAGGAGGCGAGCAGCGGGGGAAGAATGGATCGGCGGGGCAGGATGAATCGGTGGGGGTGGGGGCGGGGGCGGTTGAGAGAGACCGTAGTTTTGCAATTTCTCAAAATTTCTCAAAGATAGAAACGTATATTTGCAAGGAAATGGTGAAGAACGTATATTTGCAAAAAGAAGTATAAATAATAGTATATTTGGTAAATATTCAAGAAAATATTAATCGATAACTCATAACTGTTCCGTCTCTTTATGATGACTGACATAATTATCACTAAATTACTGCTTGAATTATGGAAATTATTAGAGTTCTGCATTATTGAAAACAATGTACATAATTATTCAGAGAGCTATATTTCAAAGAATCAATTTTGCTATATAATATACACCTTGTTGCTAAATTCTAAAGGAATATTAAAATTTTTGCCTTTCCAAGCATCTAATTTGTTCCGGTGAAAATCTGTAACAACATCTCGAGTAATTTTTGTTGTACTAATGGAATATGTCATTAAATCTCAGACAGATGAGCAGGCCCGCAAGCCATAGCTACAGTTCCAACTTCCTGAACGGATGGAGAATATAATATTTTTGGGGCCGAATTAGCAAGTTCATCAGACAAAATAGTTATGAACTTTGGTCAAATATGTCCGGAAATATGTCACTAAGGGTACACGTGCCTTACATGCATAGAAGTTAATATCCAAATCCCCTTACCAATCGCCTACATATCCTATTTATAGGAATCAATCCCTGATATAGTTCTTTAGGTCATTTACTCCTTTATTGATCATTAAGCCACGTTTTTTGATATGTTTTTTCCCTCTTGATAAGGCTGATCTTGTAACAATTTAGTTGATATGATAAGGCTGATCTTGTAGCAATTTAGTTTATAGGAAGAGTACTAGTTTCCTTAGGATTATGTGAAAGTTTATCCTAGAATGTGTACTTGCATATATACATATCATGTATATAAAGTATTTATCCCACTTGTTGTGAGTGAAGCCAGTTTGAAGTCCATTTCTTGAAGATATTTCATTTATTTCTCGCGGGGTTAGCTTGCTTTGCTTCTAAAGAAGAGGAGCAAGAGTCCTTATCCAACTTCACACTTCACTTCTGTCAAGTGCAGGTAGAGCTACAGCTATATCGACACCTGACAGCTATACCAATATCCATACCTTCAGAGCTACACCAATATCTGTCCTAACTACAACTAGACCAGCTGGAGTCTAACTGGAACTGATTAGGTGAATCTCCTTATTATACGTAAACCATACAGATTGGACCTCTAATACTTATGAACTTGATATTAGATCCATTTTTGGGCACATCATAATTGTTAACAACATCGTACAAATTTTTTGGGCACATCATAATTGTTAACAACAACGTACAAATAAATAGTTGTTTGGTCGCCTCAAAAAGCTATCGACTCTTGGACATCACTTTAGAACTTTAGTGTATATACAAGCCTATCTTAGTATGCTCTAAGCTCAGCTGTATACTTTCATTTCATACAAACTACAAATTGCACGTTAGTTGATTGTTCTTGTAAATTATCATGGCCTCAATTGTAGCTTAAAAATGGCCATTGCTCACAACAAATGAACATAATTTCAGTGCAATTAAATGCATGGAAATGAATGAGAATGCTATTTTAATATCACTACTCCAAGTTTCACAACTTGAAGATCGCGACATGAAAAATTATAAAGCGTGATTCAATCATTAGAAGCCGAGATTGATCCAAATGTTACGATTAATGATCATGATCACAATATTTCCTTTCCAGTACCCGTCGTAGAGAATTTTCAACCATCTAATGTGTTACGAATGAAGGATGAGCATTATCCGATATCGGATGATCATATGAATTTTAATTGAATTAATGATGTGGAACTGGTAATTTTTCTCTAGTATGAGATGGGATGAACATATGGTGCATGGACATGACTTGTGATTATTACGAATTCGATATAAAAGTTGAATTCGGAGAAGCGGGGAATTATGGGGGTGTTTGGAGGAACTAATTTTCCAGAATAAGTTAACTTATTTTAAGTTGAAAGTTAAGATTCCTAACTTTCCAATTTATTTTTGCAACTTATTAAATCTCAAACATATATTAAATACTTGTATAAAAGAAAATTATCAAAATGTAAATTTTTTATCCAAAAATAAGTCTATAAGTCCTTAATAAAAGCTAAGCCGAGCCAAACAAACACTATATGTATCAAAATACTACTAGTAACACCAAAGACACTACTATTGTCAAAGATCCATCTGTATTAATTCTATATATTTTCATAATTCGCATAAATGAATTCTTTGGATTCTATTACTTCATTAAATTGTAGACTTGTTGTCCAATTACCCTATTCCCATGTCAAAAATAAGAAAAATGTCAAATATTTACCACTATAAAAAAGTGCATAATTTCATATGGTACAAATACGGTAAAAAAAGGGTGGTGCTTAATGAAGTTCATCTTTTCTAAATACAATTCATTAAATTTACATTTATATTAATACTCATAGCTGCAACTTTGCTGATTACGGCGTGGGTATACTGAAATATTAATACAGGTACATTAATTACATAATAACTGTATCAAAAACCCATATGAACAATCACTTAAATATAGTAGTTTAAAACAAATATAGTCGCGACAAATAGTAATTTAAATATTTAGTTTTAAAATATAAGGAGTACTAATTTTAAAACAGATATAGTCGTGACAAATAAATAATTTTAAATTCATTTTAGATATCAAAATTTTACATAATTATAATTTAATATTTAGTTTTAAATAGTTTTAAGTTTAACTTAAATAATTTTATGTCATATACTTAACAATTTTTTAATTTTAAATATTTAATGTCATAAATTAATATAATAATATCATATACTTATATTTTACTTCATTAATATGCACTTTTGATATTTTACAGTAAAATTTCTATAAATTAATATTTTTGGAACATGTGAATTTTCTTAATTTACAGTGACTATTAATTAATCGAATTTAAATTTATAACGTCATCCTAAATATATACTTTTGATCCAACATAAGGATGACGATATAAATTTAAATTCGATTAATTTACAAGTGCTGTTGTAAAAAGCTGAAAACTGTTTGGTAATATTTTTTATATGTGCATGTTTTAATGTAAAAATATATTAAAAATAATGTGTTTGATGAGGTTTGATGTTGAAATCAGCTACTGCTTTCGGCAAAAGCTGAAAAGCAGCTTTTTTCAAAAGCATGGGGGACTTGCTTTCTCTAAAAGCAGCTTTTAGGCCAAAAGCACTTTTCAGAAAAACAACTTTTAAATTTTACCAAACACCTTTTGAGCTGATTTTTAGAAATAAGTTGTTGTTGCTGTCTACAACAGCAATCCCAAACACACCCTAAGTCTTGTAAAAGGATGAAAACTGTGCAAACTAAGTCTTGTAAAAGGATGAAAACTGTGCAAACTACCTGTAATCAAGATTAAGGTGTGTTTTCGTCAAAAAAAAGAAAAAAAAATCAAGGTGTCAATAAATGTTCTTGCACAGAAATTCAAGTTAAGGATATCCCCTAAATAATAAATCATGTTGCCTAAAAGCATTGTTTTTTACACCTCCTACCCCAAGACTTGCTATTTAATTACAGACCATGCCATTGAAATAGTACAAAATCATTTCTTTTAAAAGCCTTTCAACTCAACCACTGTTTCTAGTCACGTGCTTTTCAACTTGCAGTGTTTTGGATAGCACATCCTCGATCCATTTCTGAGCATAATTCCAAGAAAATTTGAATTCTAATTCTACTTTCCCATTCTTATTGTGTAGGAGCTTTACCTTTTTCAAAATTTGAATTTCAATTCAACTTCTCTCTTTAACTCCTTTATCTTCTTATGTATCTAATTACGATACTTTCAAATTTGAATCTCATTTTTTATGTCTCTCTATTGTTCTCTACTATTTTCTTAACTTGACTGTCTCTAATTCATCATTTTTTGTCCGCTATTTTTCATTTCATTACAGGTTATATGGTGAGATTTCATTTGGATAAAATCAGGTGCAATGAGTTTATTTAGAGTCGTCATTTTTACTTATAGAGTAATTTGAAAATTCATTTAGAGTGATGAAGTATAAGTAGTTTGTTAATTCCATATATATATGTAACATCAAGTAGTACAGATTGTACTAACCAGGTTTGTTTGACTTTATTACAGATTTAAATATGCACAACAAATGTTGATGGATTGACAGAATCACATCAAAGCTGTTTATAAGCCTCTAAATTTAAGGTTTAAATTTGATGATTATTTTTTCTCTAATTTATCGATTTTTATGTGTATCTCTTATGGTTTCAATTGGGTACTATGATGTTGAACTGTGAATCAAGCACTCATATTAGTCTACAACATGTTTGGACTTTTCTCATTTCTTGAATTTATGTAATATTATCTTTAAAACTATTATATATCAGTACAAGGTTTTAAGGCTAAATGACCCATCAACATTTGTGATTTAGGGTGATTTTCATTTCTTAATTTGTGAGTTTCTTCCGCGTCTGTTAAATTTTGTTTCACTTAACACTACTACACATTTAAATTTAGGAAACACCACTTACATAGCGTTTTTTGAGAAGCGCTATGCATGTATGTCACAAAGATAGCGTTTTTAAAGAAAGTGTTATGCAAGTAATTATGCAACACAATAAAATAAAAAAAAAAGAAAAAAAAAATACTTACATAGCGTTTAATTAGGAAGCGCTATGTAAGAGTAGACTTAAATAGCATTTTTTAAAAACGCTATGCTAGATTCTGTATTTTAAGTGATATTTTTTTAATGTTCATTAATTTTTGAATATTTATTTACTCTTATATAGCGCTTTTGAAAGAGCTATAGTTAATGTATTTTTTTTTTACTACCCGTAACAATCCAATACTACGTTTCATCTTCATCTCAAATGACCTAATACTCTCTCCCCGCCGCTCTCAATTATCTCTCCCTGCCCCTCTCCCTCGCCCTCTCAATATCTCTCCCTCTCCATCAGCTATCTCCGTCCAACTATCAATAAAATAAATTGATGTATCAAACCGATCCCCAATTCAACTGTCGATCCCTAATTCCCAATCGATCTCCATCTTCTCAATTCATCTTCTCTCTCTGGTAGTACATCTCTCTATCTCTCTATAGCAAATCGTTGATCCAATCTTCTCTCTCTGGTTCATCTTCTTCGATTCTAGGGTTCGATTTGGTTCAAATTGAACCAAATCTTCCACGATTTGAATTTCAATTTTAGGGATTCAATTCTAGGGTTTGTTTTGGGTTTATACTTAATTTGTTTTCTGATTTTGTAGGTGCTTTATGTTTGGAATTCAAGCTCAACGGGTTTCAATTCTCTGTGGGTTCAGATTCTTAATTGACGACTAAGTTCATCGGGTTTCGAAAATCAAAGGTACGTACAGAAATTCACAGAGACTTGTAGTATATTTGATGTTTGTTTATGGTTTAGACTTGAGCATTGTGACTATATTTAATGTTTCTTTACTTAAGACTTGTGGTCAAATGATGTTCTTAAAATTATTAACTTAAAAATGAATAGGCTCTGCTTTTGGAACAACACTGGTGTATTTATCTATGAATAGGGTCTGATGAACAACACCAGTTTCTCATATTTGCGTCGGATGGTTTGTGGGAGCATGTTAGTAACCAGGTGGCTGTTGATATTGTCCACAATCACCCATGAAATGTAAGTTGTCAGTGGTTAATAATATCCTAATGTCTACAGAATTTAGATATATTCACTTAAATGTTGATGGTAATTTTGCTCATGTATCACTAGTTTCTGAATTAGAAATCGCATTGTCGAGTACCACTATTCATGCTCTTGATTTAATGTCTTTAACCTTAGTAGTTAATGCTAAAGTTTTAATCTCATTCCGGTACTAGGGTACTAGTAAACTATATATACACGTACATAGTAAGATATGCGTAATATTTGTAGAGGCATGATTCCTCCCAGGGAACATATAAGTATTTTCTTTTACCTTGCATGGATTTCATTTAGTTGTTGAATAGCAAGACAACAAGAGGCTATAGAGGACCAATTTCAAGGAATTTTATAAGAAAACCTTGTCCATACCACCCTATTCTCGGACTAGAGTTTGGCCATTCCCTTAGGTTCATAGCGATAGCTGAATCTTAAAACTTGCATTATCTGCAGCTTACACATAGAAAATTATGTATATAGTTTCAAGGTTTATCAGGTAAAAAGGCAAATAAAAATAATGCAGCAGTGTATTTGAATGTAGTAAGCCTTTCAGTAGGGGGAAATTGTAAGGTAGAAAATTATGTATATAGTTTTCAAGGTTTATCAGGTAAAAAGTATGTGCAGTGAAATTATGTATTTAGGTTTCACGGTTTATTTGGTAAAAAGTATGTGCAGTGATATGACCAGGCATTGTATTAACATGATTACCTAATTCTGTTCTGCCTTCTGTTACTTTTTGTGTATTTTAGTGTTGGCTGAAGAAACAGAATGATACCTTAGATCCTGATCGACCTGACTCAGGAGATCAGGTTATGTGGACTTCCGGAATTATATTTGGAAAAGGAGAGGTAAATATTTTACCAATGCAGGGGTTAGTTTCAACCTTTTAACTGCTGCATAACAATATTATTGGTCATGCTATATGGTAAATAATCCGTTATAATTTTATGGATTCCTATATTAGAGAGCTTTGAAGTTCTTCCTCTTAGTTGAAAATTAACTTGACGCTTTTTTCATCATTGGATCTTTCTCTAGAATGTAGCATTGATCTCACTATCATATCTTACCTAATATTCTGCAGGTGATTATAGCACTACTGGAACAGATGTAAATAACACACACCACATACCTTCAGCACGGGTAAGCACTTAGAGTCTTAGACTACCATATGGTACAGGGTTTTTCCAACAATGATGCATTTCAATACACTGCATGACATAATCAAAAGTAGTTTCACATGCTAACCCCAGTAGTGAGCCCCTGCTAAAGTAATTTACCTCAAGGTTGGTTTCATTGGCATCGTTTACTTACAATTTTTGAACAGGATCCATATGCATCAGTTGCTACAACTTGACCTTGTTGAGAATATACTAGTTTGGTATATGCACTATGTTTAGTGATTGTGATCACTTCCTTCATCCCAAACATGCATCACCTACTTATTGGGTTTTCTCTTTAGGGTCAACTTGCCAAGGAACAGAGTAAAAGAGTAAAGCAGAGGCATTGTCAGCAGAGGTTTTGCAGCTCTCAGCACGCCTCCAGCAAACTACACAAGCATACAATAGTCTTGCACGCCTGTATCATTCTATGTGTAGTTTTAGGAGAAATATGAAAACACATAATTTTCGATGTGTATCTTTCTTTGTACTGTTTATACTTTTTTCTTTGAATTAATAATAATTTCAGTTTGGAGTTTATTATGTATTGCACATTTAGTTTACATTTTATTGTATTTTATAATTTTTTAAATAATTTTACAGAAGAAAATATAAAAAAATAATTAAATTTTGAATTTTGAAAAATTGTATCACTTCAATAGCGCTTTTTAAATGCTATGCAAGTGTTGTGCACTTAGACAACTCTAACTTGTACAGCGTTTTGTAAATCGTTATAGAAGCATATTACTTAGATAGCTCCAAAAAAAGTGCTATGCAAGTCCTGTGTACTTCAATAGCGGTAGCTTATACAGCGCTCAAAAGCGCTATACAAGTGCAAAAATAAGCGCTATGCAAGTGCAAATTTGTAGTAGTGTAAATTGCAATTGTTGGGCTTGCCTTTCATAGTTCTTACCTGAATTTGATGATGTAGAATTTGTATATTGCAAATGTAAGTAAAGTGGTGATGGCAGGACTGGCTCCTATTGGTTGTGCTTCCTACTACTTGTGGTAGTATCATAGTAGGAATTGAAAGTGTGTCCAGATGATAAATGACATGATAACGGAGTTCAATTTTGTTGTAAAATACATGGTGGAGGGACTCAATCACGAGCTACATGATGCTGATAATAAATAATATGATATCTTTGAAGGTTCATGGACATAATCAAGAATCACGATCGCTTTGGTTTGGTGAGATGGTATTCTATTTCTTTTCTTGCATTTCATTGTATAATTAAGTAGCATCAATTCATTATTATATGTATTTCTCAGGTTTTAATGTCACGGCAGAGGCTTGCTGTGGTTTAGGATTGATGGCAAGAAATATGCTGGTAGAAAAGGTATATATATTATTTTTAAAAGCCTTTCAACACAGTCACTGATACAATATTTGCTATGCATGACTTGGTGTGTATATACATGCTTTAATAGTTGCTATGCTTTATGATGAAACATGTTCAGGAATCTACTAACCTATAGATGAGATATGATGTGTTATATGTCAATTCTGTAGGTATCGACAGCTATACTGTTTGATATTGTGGCAACTATGTCTTAGAATATTTAAAAGCAGTTCCTTGGTCGATATTTCAAATTCCCTCTCCGATATTTTCAAATTCCCTCTCCGATATTTTCAAATTTCTTAGTATGGGTACTTATATTTCCTTTGAAGTCTTGCAGATTTGTTATCACTCCAAAGTCTTGCAGATTTGTTAC
This sequence comes from Kitagawia praeruptora, assembly GCA_037693485.1. Taxonomy (NCBI): domain Eukaryota; kingdom Viridiplantae; phylum Streptophyta; class Magnoliopsida; order Apiales; family Apiaceae; genus Kitagawia; species Kitagawia praeruptora. The sequence goes on from CM075350.1 coordinate 87,843,474, forward strand.
TAATTTGGTGAAAGATTAAACAAAGGCATAATAAAAACTTGCAGACGGAAATTGACCAAGCGAGAAAAGATGATGCTTTTAAGACTTTGAAGTGGTCTGCAATGTCGAGGGGAGATGATAGGAAATGTTATGACCAGTACGAATTTGAAGCAATTACTACTTTGTTTAGACAAATTACAACTACCACTTTAATTGGATATTTAAGAAATGTGAGTTTTAAATCAATGTGATTAATCACGTATAACAAGGTCTCATAATTTGTCTTTTAATTGTCTACATTTGTTTTTTTATATATCATTGTTTTACATTAATTGTCAAATTAACAAGGTCGCTCTAAGTTTTTTAAAGACGCAACGGAAATTTTAAGTGTAAGGTCAACGATGTATAATATTTAATTGATTTTCAATTTTGTATTGAATATAGCACAATGATTAAAAAATAATAAAATATTAATAATAATGAAGCCGAAACGTAGAATTACACTAAAATGCATTTGGCGATTTTGACTTGCATTCAGAAATTATGTAAAAAAATCTCATTATAAATTGCCATTTCATTATAAATTGCCATTTCATTTGAATGTAAAATCCTAGGGCAACAAGAAAGAAGACGAAGACCTCATTCCATAATACATTGCACAATTCAAACATGATAATCACCTTAATTGTATCCAATGTTGCCAAAATTCAAAAACCCATGTATCAAATTTCACTTTTGTACTCAAATCTTGCATCAAAATCATCTTCTACTTCATTTTCTTCATCTGGGCCAATTCAAGAATTTGATAATTTCAACATTCTCAAACACAAAGACTGGTTAAGCCCAACTGAGCTTGTCAAGATATTTCAAAACCTAAAAGATCCGAACTTGTCTCTAACTCTTTTAAATCAAGTCATGAAACGCAAAGATTACAAGCCCAATCAAGTTTTTTACACTACTGTGATAAATAATCTTGCTTTAGCAAAAAATTTTGATGGGGTTGAAGAAATTATGAGGAGGATTAAAGTTGAAAAAAGGTGCAAACTTGGTGATGATTTTTTCTATAATGTGATTAAAATTTATGGGCATTTAGCTGGTAGAATAAATAGAGCAGTTGAGACTCTTTTTGCTATGCCTCAATATAATTGTTGGCCTACTGTTAAAACTTTTAATTTTGTATTGAATTTGCTCGTTACGTCGAAGCAGTTTGATATTGTACATGAGGTTTATATCGGTGCTTCTAATTTGGGTGTTGAGGTTGATGCTTGTTGTTTGAATATAATCATTAAGGGGCTGTGTGAGTGTGGTGATGTTGAGGCTGCACTTAAGGTGCTTGAGGAATTTCCTAAGCAGAATTGTGTTCCGAATGTGAGGACCTTTTCGACATTGATGCATGGGTTGTGTAAGCAGGGGAAGGTGGAGGAGGCGTTTAAGTTGTTTGAGAGAATGGAAGCTGAGGGTATTGAAGCGGATGCTATTACGTTTAATATTTTGATTGTTGGGCTACGGAAACATGGTAATGCTGAAGAGGGGATTAAGCTTTTCGACAGGATGATGCTTAAAGGTTGTGAACCTAATCCAGGAACTTATCAGGAGGTCTTGTATGGTTTGCTTGATACGGAAAAGTTCGTTGAGGCAAAGGAGTTTATGAGTGGTAATATGTTTCGAAAGGGCATTAAACCAAGTTTTGAGTCATATAAATTGTTAATACAAGGTCTCTGTGATCAAAACCTTGTGGATGATGCACACTGGGTTCTTAAGAAAATGGTGCATCAGGGATTTCTACCAAAAATGAAAATGTGGAAGCAGCTTATCCAATGCGTATTGTCGGGAAGTAAGAATATCGCATGCAACTCATGTGAAGAAATCATTGAGAAATAGCCAGCAGAAAGGTGAATATCTGCCAACAGGCCTGTTATGATTTATAAGATTTTTAATCGAAATATGACTAACAAATTTTATTTTATTTTCATTTTTTTTTTTGCGTTTCCATAGTTCTGTACATAAATATTTTTGAAAAAATTGGTTGATCATGTATGCAAATATGTAAGTTTGTGACTGAAACTTGCAGATACTTGTCTTTGTAGGTTTTATACAATACGTAAATTATAAAGTCCACACCTTAGAAGGAACTTTAAACATGGAGTGCCAATTAATTTAGATTAGCAGGATTTTCCATATTTCATAAATTATGTTCTTTATATCTGTTGAAAAAGATAATAATTAATTGCAGATGATGTACCTTGCAGCAATGCATGTGCCCTAGATATTGCAAGTTGGGCCGACTGGTTCAGGGCTGCAAATTGCAAACTAAACTGCAGCCCATATTTTGCATCAAATTGCACTCTGCTTATAAAAACCATAATAATCAAACCAACCTCACTGCTGGTTTGATGTCCAAGCAAAAAAAAAAAAACTGAATCATCGGCCACTGACTAATCAAATTTTCATGAATCGACCCAACATCTTAATATTCTCTGTTGTCTGATGCCTCTTACTTGTCTCTTCTGAACCTTTAAGACTAATGTTGGCTACACTGTTTGGATGCAGGGTTATCCAAATGGACCAAATGTTCTTTTTACTTGCAGAAAATCACTGCCAAAGCTAGGTGTAGAACTGGATGCACCTGAGTTTGTTGTACCTTGGTTACTAACAGGTGATGCTGTAAACTTGTGAAACACAGACATGTCACGACCTGGAGTTTCTAAGCCTAGTTCACCTGTGAGAATGCACGCTTTAAGCTGCTAGCAAAATTCCCGGCATGCTTCCGCAATATGCCTAGTTTTTGGTTAATTTCACTCCATGTTGCTCTCCAGTCTTCAGTTCCAGTTATGGAGTACTAGTAGGAGCAGAAAGGCTGTTCTAGAATCTGGACTATGAAGAGAACACCATCACCTTCACACTCACTGCTTTAGCCTCTAGTATTTTCACGTTGGAATGCAAATGGTGTTGTTTTAATTGGTTTTCACTGTAATCTTGACTTTCATCACTGATCACTGCTACTGCCAGACATGAGCTCAACAATGACTTGATTCTGTTCATCATAATATGTAGTAAATTGTACCAATACTAAGTATGCAAATGTCTTGAAATCTATAGTACGTCTGTCCTTGACTCACAGTCTGTGTAATGTTTTTGGTTGGATCATTGATTGATATGAACCGACTTTATTTTTCTTATCAAGGAGCATAACTATATCAGCCAATTTGACAATTCAGCTCTGTAATCTAACTCTGGTTGTTATTTCCGGGACGACATGTCAAGTTGAAAGTCCATCTTACATTTGTGTCTGCAGTTCATAACTCACACTACAAAAACTTGTATGGTTGAATGTAAGGTCTATAATGTTATTGTCCATACAAAAGGAAATTATATCAATGAATCTCGTGTTTGTTTTCACAAATAAATAGCTTTTCTATTTTGTAATAGTAAGAGATAACACACAGGACTACAGGAGTAAATAAAAATAAATAAATGAAGTACTACTATATTAGACTAAAAACTACTCCTAGACAGTAGTTGTAATGTTAAGCAACATATTTCCCACATCGAAAGAAAGGAAAGACAAAAAGAGAGCAAGTGTTATAAAAAATCACGGGGTGCGAGTCCATTGGGCCATCCCGTCCTGTCAGGGTGAGGGGCGACGCGTCAATGATCGTATAGAGACGGCGGGTCGTGCCAACACCTAATATTAACGAACACACTCATAGCGCGAGCAAGCCCCTGCCCTCTTTTGGCATGCTTGCCCGTCACTTTTTGGAAGCCCACTTTGTCTAGTGGGCTCAACAATTCCAAAAACAAGTTTTTTAATATATACAAAAAAAATTGCATATTTTATGAAATTGTAAGAAAATAACATGAAAAATTGATAAAACAATACTAAGAAAGACATATCATTTGATTTCTAAAATTATATTTTTAAATTTTCATTTAATATTTGAACTTTTAGAAAAATAAATAAAGAGTAAAATGCAAAACTATGGCTGTAGTTTACACTGAATTGCAAAAAAGTGACGGAACTTTCAAATTTTCATTTTAGTGGCCACTTTGTTTTTTATTTTTAAATTAGTGACCAATTTTTTTTTGATTTTTAAAATAAGTGGCCAAAATTGTTTTCGATTTCTAAAATAGTGGCCAAAATTATTTTTAATTTTCAAAATAATACATGAAAAAAGATCGATAACCACTAAAATGAAAATCTGAAAATTCGGTCACTTTTTTACAATTCGGTGTAAACTACGGCCACCGTTTTGCAATTTACTCATAAATAAATACAGGTTTTGAGGTTCCTATAAAATTGGGCGGGTTCGGGTACCCAAATCATTCCAAGGATCCGATCTGCAGCTTAGACAGTGAAACTGAGCATCACACAACAGAACTGAACAACAAAAGAGAGACCAGAAGCAATTTGTGACAAGATGGGATTGGGAAGCATAGCAGCAATCTCACCATCAAAACACCCCCATCTAACACTCTCAAACACCCCCTTGTTCAAACCAGTCCCAACCCAAGTACCAAACCAATTCAACACAAAATCAAAAACCCCATTCCCAAATCTTGTAATAAAAAGCTCCTTAAAACCCCAAACCAACCCAAGTCCAAAGCCCCCACTTGTAGTTGTTGGATCAGCCAATGCTGATATTTATGTAGAAATTGATAGACTTCCTTTACAGGGTGAGACTATTTCAGCCAAAACTGGTCAAACTTTGGCTGGTGGTAAAGGTGCTAATCAGGCTGTTTGTAGCAGCAAGCTTGATTACCCAACTCTTTTTGTGGGCCAGGTTGGTCAAGATGCTCATGGGAAATTGATTGTTAGTGCACTTGTGGATGGTGGGGTTGGAGTTGATTATTTGAATGTTGTGTCTGATGCTCCTACTGGTCATGCTGTTGTTATGCTTCAGCCTGATGGCCAAAACTCCATTATTATCGTTGGAGGTGCGAATATGAGTTGTTGGCCCGAGAGGTTGGGAGAGGGTGGGTTGGAGGTTGTGAGGAATGCTGGCATTGTTTTGCTTCAGAGGGAGATTCCGGATTCGGTTAATATTCAAGTTGCAAAGGTTGGATTTTTTATATTGGTTTGTGTTTAATATATGTGGTTGTTTGCATTGTATGTTTGTTTTAAGGCTTTGACCTAATGTTTAGGATTTGGAAATAGATTTCGCACATTGCTGTGTGTGTGATATATTTAACATTTTTAGGACTGCTTAATGTGCAGAATTTATGAATAGTTTTCTGCATTGCTGTATTTTGTATGTATATATGTATAACATTTGTTAGGACTCGGGACAGGGTACTGTGTAGAATTTGCAAATGGGATTCTGGAATTGCTGTATGTTCTATGCGTAACATTATTATGTCCATTTTTTATGGGTTTAAATTATGGCGGTGAATGGTAATACCAATAAATTTGTATGTCATATCTTAGTGAAGATTGAAGATGTACTTGTATCATCATTGTTTTGATATTGGATTCTTGAAAAACATAAAATCTACTGAAATTGTAAGTGGTTGTAGTTGAATTTGTTGAAAAGAGAGATAAAGAGGTAAATTTTTAGCCATTTTTATCAATGTTACGTTCGGGAATTCAACTCGGTACTTTAATATCTAGAACATCCTGATGCAAACTTAATCATGGACGTTAATACGTCACAAATTAAATTATTGATTGATTATATAGGCAAACCTATCTACTACTAGTAATGGTAGTAATATAAGAGGAGAAATAGAAAAAAACAAGGGCTTTTGTATATCAACTTTTGACACCCAAGTATTTATAGTTATTTGTTTGTTTGGTACTTCTATAAGTGAGGGGGAGTGTTGAATATAATATGATCTTATTAAGGCCTCTTTCTAATACCTAAAGGTATTGGGAGAACTGATTACTTAACAAATTTCATCAAGTTATGGAACTTTTACCTATACTTTTCGATGGAAGAGATATTACACTGAAGATTGTTTCATGATGTTTGGTGGTTTGTATAGAGGTACATATTTATTTGATTAGATTTTGTTCCAACAGTAATCAGAACATTGAGACAGGACATTATGTTTGTTAAAAGAGTACGTTAAATTGGAGGTTACCTGCTTCTTCTTGTTTGTTTCTTTGGGTTTTTAAGCTGATATCACTAGTACTCTTTTGGTTACTAGGCATTAACGGTTTCTTGCATCTATTATATCATCAGGAAGCCAATAGTTCGGGTGTTCCCGTCATTTTAGATGCTGGGGGTGCAGATGGACCATTACCATCAGAACTTCTGAAATTTGTTGATATTCTAAGCCCAAATGAAACAGAACTCGCTCGTTTGACAGGGTTACCAACTGAAAATTTTGAACAGATTTGTGAAGCTGTGGCTGAATGTCACAAAATGGTAAGTTTGACCTTCAATACTATTGAAAGCATGTTATCCGTTATCTGTTTATAGTTGTCTGTCGATCTTTTGGTGCTTGTACAAATTGCAAACAGTCATCCTATTCTCGTATTTTGTCTTGCGTAGCATTAATTTGATCCAAGTCATGCTTACAGTATCTTCAAGGATTGAAAAAAGAGATATGTTTTCTACACTGCATGTCTTGTCTTCTCTGATTTTATGATTCCCTTCTATTTTACTTCTCTGATTTGTAGAAACAACTTCGTTTTGAGAAACAAAGATACACGATCTACATATAGAATCTTGTTATCAAAGAGAAATTAAAAAAATTCTAGTCATTTTTAGTGCATGTTTGATGTGGTGCCTATGGAACAGATCAGAGTTTGTTGGATCACATGAAAATTTTGTATGTCTTAGAAATGCACGTTGCAATGTTGCATATGTAGTTTATCTTGGTTCGTACACAGGAAATTTTACCAGCGTAAGTAGATACAGTTGCAGTTAAAATTTTCAACACATACTCACAGTTTATAAAGCAACAAAATGAACAAAGCTTTTGATGTGAGAAATCCATCCAGACTTTAAGAGTTTTCTCAGTTTGAGTATTCAAGAGCCAGATTTCTTGTAGATATACCAAAGATAGGACTTGGAATAGTTAGATTCCTTGTCACAACAAAACCATATCTTAATACCTGTTGGATTCTGGATGACAGATCCGTCTGTTTTTTATGGTTCGTGCTGGATTAATTTTACAATGTACCAAGTTTCCGTTTTCAGGGAGTTGATAAAGTTTTGGTTAAACTTGGAGCTAAGGGGTCAGCTCTATTTGTTAAAGGGGAAGAACCAATTAAACAACCAATTATATCAGCTTCAAAAGTCCTTGATACAACTGGAGCTGGTGATACTTTTACTGCTGCTTTTGCTATAGCTCTTGTAGAAGGAAAATCCCAAAAGGAGTGCATGAAATTCGCTGGTGTGCAAATTTGTGTATAACGTTCTTAGTATTATATAGTTATTGATTTCGGGCGTCAACAATTTTGACACTTCTCGATGATTTTGCAGCCGCAGCAGCCTCTTTGTGTGTTCAAGTGAAGGGAGCTATTCCAGGCATGCCTGATAGGAAATCAGTTTTGGACCTTCTTCAGTCTGTTTGAGACTGGCCGTGAGCTCGATTATTCAATTTTTGCATATTAATAAGAGGTGCAGGCAATATGTTTTCTTCCAGAATTTTTCAACCATGTGCGTCTCTTTCTCTTTTTTTGATAGATATCGTGTCGGTCATCGTGCTTATATAAGAGGAGTGCAGGGCCTCTTGTTCTCTTTTATTTTCCTCTAATTTGTGGATGATGTAGCCTTAAAGCATATGCTGTCAAGTCGTCAACTAATCACAATTGTGGTTTTGCCTTCTGATCATGGCAAGAGAAAAAATAAATTCTGCTCTGCTTCTGATTCCTTTTGGGGAAACATTGCTAAATCATGCACTTCTGTACTTTCTCATACCCAAAAGTGTGACCACATCACTTCATCAAAATATAATACCTATAAGTGAATGCTATATGCTTATGAGATTTTGGCAAAGGCAGTCTATCATTTTTGCTCTTGTTTAACTTCAGTACATCCACCTCTTTTCTGTCTTTCTTACTTTGACTGGCCCGTCATTCAATCTCTATCTCCCCCCACTGCAAAAATTTGACAGCTTATACTGTAGGAACTTCAAATTTGTCTTTTTGTAGATAGAATATCACCATAGTTATTTGTGTACATGCACTTTCGTCTATTATTATCTTCTCAATGAGAGTTCTTGGAGGTAGTAACTGATCTTCAAGTTTATTTACACTTTCTCTGGATTGTTTGTCGATGTGCCAACAATTTCTGATGATTTCTCCCCTTTATGCAGAGGTTTGGTATTTGGTGCATCAGATATCAGTCTGCTAAACAAGGTTACTGTTTATATATATAATAAATATAATCCTTCGGTACAATGTTGCTGATTTTCTTTATGTTCTGCCATCCTCTTGTTGCTGATTAAAGGATGATCATGGTCGAAGAAATGAGTTGTGCAAAATACACTCTGGATTTAATACCAGCCCCAGGCCCCCAGCTCTCTCCTGTTCAAGGGAACTGTAAGACTGATTTAATACCAGTCCCAGCTCTCTCCTGTTCAAGGGAACTGTAAGATGCCATCAAGATCTCCCTAGCTCTGTGTATCCATGCGTTGTCTTTCTCCTATAAACGAAGCCTAATACTAGGAACTGAGAGAACTGACAAGATATGTGGTGAATGCTTAACAATGTCATGATCTTCCTGATTTCACTATGATTTATAATAAGATTTTACCTTTCCATTTTCCCAGTATCCTGTTTTTGTTTTTAATATCTTATTGTAGTTCAAAACTGTCCTAGTACATTTTTCCGGTATTACATCATCTGGATCCTGAAAATGTTGAGAAAAAAATTGCAAGTCCGGAGATGTAATAATGGGCTAATATAGATTTTGGTTTTGCTGCTAAATACAAAAAATTTACATTCGAAAATTTCATTGATTGAGATCAGGGTAACTCTGCTCACTAGAGTCAGGTTCGCCCTACAAAATTACTATGAGTTAAATTTGGGTCTAATTAAATTTTGACAGAGTATATCTACACCCCTTTTAAATCTAATTTATTTATAATCGTTTTAAATGTAATTGTCTAATAGAAGCTTGGTAAAAACTAAAATTTAACTTGGTTAATCAATTTTATATATTTGAACTGAGTGTTGTGATAACCTAGTAGTATATCAAATATTAACAATCCTCATTAAAAATATATTATTGGACAAACAAACACAAATGCCAAACATATAGAATGCAAATGTTACAAAAATAAGATTGAAGGCTAACCATATAGAACTGCAAAAGAATATTCAGCATCATAAACTACCTCAGTAGTAGAATTACAAGCAAAAACATGAAGGCTACATCAGAACAGCATTAACAACAGAATAACTATGTAAAAAATCACCTAAATTCACAAACGCGTCCTAGTGCATAAGCATAATCCACTACCAGGAACTTGGATCTTGACTGACAACTTCCGGAAATTTTCCGAAAGAAGTATAGTAAATCACCCATCTTCTCGTTTACACAACATTTATGTATACATAATCTTGATCTCAACTGCAAAGAAAGTATATCAGATTCTCTTAACCGAACAAACTGAAAGAATAAGCTGGCTGTGTTGTAACAAGAATGGGTACTGAAATATATCAGATAAGATATTTGATTTATGGAAATGTTTTTATATATATGCAAAGAATCTTGAATTTCTTGATATAGCTAGTAAGACTCGAAAATCAAACTTGTAGAGGAGGGTGAAGAATCTTGAATTTCTTGATATGGTAAGAGGAGGGTGAAGAATCTTGAATTCTTGATTTAGTAAGACTCGAAAATCAAACTTGTGGAGGAGGAGGAGGAGGGTTTCCAGGGCCAGGAGGTAACACAATATTGAATAGTTCAGTCATTGTGCTAAGTCTTGCATGAAGTTGGTTGCGGAAATCAGGAAAGCGATAGAGGACATGGTTAATGTGAGCACGGAGTTGATAATCGGGAACTTGATCGATGGTATACAAATGCACCAGATTGGACAATGTGGTATAGTAAGGTTCATGAATGGAGATGTGTTGGCGAAAGAGCTCCATAAATTGAATGCAGAAACACATTAACCCTACTTTATTCAGTTTAGCAAATCGAACTTCAAGGGAATTGTTAAGCAAGATGTCGTCGTAATAGTCTTGCAGAAGAGTGTACACCAGCTGGGTTAAATCTTGGTTATGATTCCCAAACGTGAGAGTGATGATATCATGTCGTTGAGAAGCAGTGAGAGCATCGTTGTTTTCGAGATATGCTGTTAAATTCCGATATGCAATCAGCCTGATTGGATCATCAGCCAATCTTTCTCTCACAACATTATTAACAAACCGACAAACGTCCCATTCAAGATTCGACATTACACCAAAAGATCAATCGATCGATACTCAAGACTGTGTATATTTTGTAGAAAGCGAGACAGAAACAGATAATGACGAGAGCTAGAGAGACTACGGAGAGATTGAGAGAGATGGAGGGTAGAGAGATGATATGGCAAGCAAGAATGCAAGATTGTGTATATGTATCATGAAGCAAGGCAGAAACAGAGTAGACAGGAACAGATAATGACGAGAGCTAGAGAGATTACGGAGAGATGGAGAGAGATTTAGGAGAGAGATGATATGGCAAGCAAGAACGCACGATTTCGGAGGGTATATGTATAATGAAGCAAGGCAGAAAAACAAAGTATGAAGAAGACAGCGAAAGATGAAGAGTGGAGATGTGACATGCTAAAACTAATAACCCGTTTATATAGACATGTAAAATCATAGAAGCACGTGTATGCGTATTGCGATATAACTATTCAACTGAAACGGAATCTTGGAAAGATCTAGAGCGGAATCTTAATAACGGAATTCATCAATGCCAGACGTTTACAAGTTTTGGATTTGTAAATCAAATGCTGTAAAAATGCTGCAATTTTCAAAAACATAAATGCTGTAAAAATAGAGTTTTGACCAAAAATACCCCAAAAAGCTATATCACATAACAAGAATACCTCAAAGCACTGATGATGGTCATAAATACGGACGCATTTCATATGAGGGTAATAAGGTTACGTATTTGATATTGGGGTAACTAGTATAGATTTTTCATCTATTGCGCATTTGGAGAATGGGTAATAGGGGTTACCCATTTTCCAAATGCGTAATAGGCTTCCCTAACAGGTCTATTACCCCTCTTCCAAATGCGTAATATGTATAAAATCTATTAATCTTTTCCCAAATACGTAATAGAGGGGTATTTATGGCCATCATCCATGATTTGTGTTATTCTCGTTAATTTTATTAAAAAACAGAGTATTTATGTCATTCTTTCTATTTTTAAATAAAATACTAGTACAAAATGCTTTTGCAAAAAAAAAAAGTCCAAAATGCCGTAATGCAAACTGTGAAATTGATGGACACTGTTACAAGTACAACTTGAATCTCTTTTCTCTTTAACATTTTGAAATTCTGGAAAGTTTTTATCTATATTAGGAAAAAGGGATAAGTTTTTATCTATAGTAAATTTTGAGTCCAAATCGTTTTCACCAAAATACATCAAACAATGTACTCCCTCCGTTTCAATTTGTGTGTCCTGTTTTGACTTTGGACACTGTTTATTATAAATGATTGACTACTAATTTATCCATAATCTATAAGACCAAATATAGTCATGAGTGATCTTGTTGGATTCATATTTATGAGTACTTTAATACAATGAAGTTTTTATATTTAATACTAATACGAAATTGAAGATATTAATGATTAAAAGTGTGTGTTGGCAAACGTGTCCAGAAGAAACAAGACACACAAATTGAAACGGAGGGAGTAACTCAATAGTCAATACACATGGTTGAGCAGTGTCGCTCAAATCTTGCTGACTTGAGATCATGAGTTTGATTCCTGGGATGTTTCGGGATTAAGTGGGCTACCATACTCGGGGGTATAAGTATGCTAGTATGCCCTCCAGATTAGTCGAGGTGTGCGCAAGCTGGCCCGGATACCGGATTATCAAAAAAATAAAATAATTTATATCCTATATATAATAAGCATAAGGTAGATATTTGGTTGACTATACTACCACGAAAAGAATAATCACCATTGGATGAATATGATATTAAATTAAATCAACGGTCAATATTATATTATATTAATATTATATTATTATATTATTATATTATAAAAGATTATATTATATTATTTGGTTGGCTAATACTTATACTACCGCGAAAAGAATAACCACCATTGGATAGATATGATATTTAATTAAATCAACGGTCAATATTATATTATATTATTATATTATAAAAGATTATATTATATTATTTAGTTAGTTATACTTATACTACCGCGAAAAGAATAACCACCATTGGATAAATATGATATTAAATTAAATCAACTATTATAAAAGATTATATTATATTATAATTAACATCTAATGCAAAGGTAGTAACAAGAAAGGAGACAAGATGGATTTCGTATGTAAAAGAATTCAACTGGAAAGCTAAAGAGAGACAATTAGCATCAGTCAAATAGTTAAAATAATTAAATAATGCAATTGCAAAGTTCTTTTTTTTTACAAAAAATTATAAGAATAAAACTTTATTAAAGACATAATTTAATTTATATTTATATCCTATATATAATAAGCATAAGGTGGATATTTGGTTTTCAATATTACCGCAAAACTAATATTAACCGTTAGATATATATTTTAATTAACGGTTTAGATTATATGATCTATTTATTAATTATTAATAATTATACTTATGTAATAACCTTAAACTGATTAGATCCCACGTACAATATATAATAAGCATAAGGTGGATATTTGGTTTTCAATATTACCGCAAAACTAATATTAACCGTTAGATATATATTTTAATTAACGGTTTAGATTATATGATCTATTTATTAATTATTAATAATTATACTTATGTAATAACCTTAAACTGATTAGATCCCACGTACAACAGGTCCTCCACACGTAGTCGTCAACGGAAGTTCTAACTCATATAGGATGAATGTAAACGTGCAGGTACACATTGGATTCGTAACCAACCTAATCAATCTTCGAACCAATCAACAAATATTTAATTTAAATATTTCAAATATAAATTTTAAATCATGCATGTTATTAATTAAATTTATATCAAATTATAAAAAATAACTATAAATGTAAAAACATAATTATAACATAAAATAAATTTAGAACATATCAAATCGTGCATCGCACGGGTTTTAGGCTAGTAAAATTAAAGATAAGTTTTAGGATCGAGGATGCAAGTTTCGATCGAAAAACATCGTTTATACAAAATATAGATCCAATAAAGTTTTTTCTTTTTTTGACGACCGTCTCCAAACAACATTACAAAACTAAGAAAAATCACTTGTCATCAAAGAGCATAAAAACACCAGTTGGATAGAAATCCAACCGAGAGGGAGATTACGAAAAAGAACTTGCTTAGCAATCCGGTGGACAACAACATTGCAAGAACGAGACGCAAAGATCGAATAAAAAGATGTTTAATATTGATAACTCCATATTCCGATTCGGCATCTCCTACGCCGTCCCCATGCCCGGAAAGCGGTGTAGTTGGTGGTTGGGACTCTGCAAAACAATGCCGGGAGGTGGGTTTGGACCCGCGGCATAAGCGATGGCGTAGGAGGATAAAAGATAAGAACAAGAGTATCTAATTATGGAAGGTGTGTGTGTAAAAGAGAATGTAACCCCTAAACCTTTGTCTCCCGGTCTATTTATAGGCCAAGGATTAGGGTTTAGGGGTAGGTACCTGCAATCATGAGCGTTGGATCCGAGGTAGACGGGACACTTGTCCATTCCTGATAATTTCCACGCGTCCAGATGATATTTGTGGTGGTGTGTGTCTTTAGCTAGACAGCACGTGGCATGATAGGGACGTGATTGTGCCCATCCTAGGATTCCCTTATTTGTCACTGCCATGTGGGACCACAATCATGACTCATGTTCTGTCATACCTCCATGTGTACTGGGCTTAGGTCATGGGTCTGCTAAGTTCGGCCCAATCTGGACTGAAGTCTCCCGAGTGGTTCTGGGCCGGGTCCGTTCCGGTCCGGATTGGATGTGGCCTATCATTTGCCCCCCACTCCCTTATGCGGATTTTCCGGATAGGGGAGTAGAAATTTGAGATTAGTCAGGTGGGACAACTCGGATTCGAGTTGTATTGAGAGGAAAAAATTTTGGTTGAATGTTGCCTCCTAATCCGAATTGCTGACAGGTGAGAGTAATTCAGATTGAAGTAGTCAAGAAAAATTTTTGGTTGAATATTGCCTCCTAATCCGAATTGCTGACAGGTGGGAGTAATTCGGATTTAAGCAGTCCAGAAAATTTTTTTGGTTGAATATTGCCTTCTAATCCGAATTGCTGACAGGTGGGAGTAATTCAGATTGAAGCAGTCTAGAAAAATTTTTGGTTGAATATTGCCTCCTAATCCGAATTGATGACAAGTGGGAGTAATTTGGATTGAAGCAGTCCAGAAAAATTTTTGGTTGAATATTGCCTCCTAATCCAAATTGCTGACAGGTGGGAGTAATTCAGATTGAAGTAGTCGAGATTTTTTTTTTTTGTTGAATATTGCCTCCTAATCCGAATTGCTGACAGGTGGGAGTAATTCGGATTGAAGTACGTCGTTGAATTCTATTCGATTTTGTGGATTTTCCCTCTATTGATTTTGAAAACATGTCACTCCAATTCTCCTAAAAAGGCGTGCGACAACTGTTTGCCATTACTTCCTCTGTCTCTCCACGTCTCTAATTATTTCCCAGCCTATCAAAACGTTCCACGTGTCCCACCCAACCGTTTCTTTTCAGAAGTTATATATAACTTCTTTTGAGTTTCAATTGTACTTTCATTCACCTTTTTCCACAGAGCCAAAGGGCGAAACATATTTTCTCTTTTCGGGATCTGCGCCTCCGCTGGAGTTCACACATCAAGGCTCTCAATCTTCCTTTGATATTCCTTGGGAATTTTGCTCTCGTAAGTTTCTTTTCCCCCTGGTTTTACTCTAAATCCCCATTTGCATGTAGTTTTGAGGAACAATTTATGCGACTGTTCCTCTTCTTTAACTTTGTTTGTAAGTATTTGTATGGCTCTTGTGTTTTTTGGAGTAGGCTTGTGGTTTGTGTTTATGTGCAATTTGAGTTTCAGTGTTTGACGACTGGAATTGAAGATGATTTTAACCGTTCGTTGGTCTGTGCTTGTGTTGATTGTTCTTCGTGTTTATAGCTTTTTGAGTTTGTATGTTTGTGTGTATACATGTATGTATAGTTTTAGATCTTGTTGTGGTGTTTCGGTTTCCTATGTAATGTGTTTTTGGGGTTTGGGTTTACGGATAGTCCGGATTAGTGGCTCGATATCCCCACGGATGAGGTACCTAACCCGGATATATGGTCAAGAGATAGTGTTTAGGGTTGTCCTACCTTGGAATTTTAATCTGACTCTGACTTGTCACGCTAACCCAGAATATATAGGAAAAATCCTTGCCCGGATTAGATTAAAATACGAATCCGGACTTCTTACATTAGAAATTTATGAATTAATGCGAATTATGGGTTGAAGAGAGAGAGCTTAACCTTGTCTATTTCTTCAGGTTTATGGTTTGTACCAAACAACGGGCAAGGAGACCAAAGACTCCCTCTGATCCTATTGTCATTAGCTCCGACAGTAGTACTGGTAGCTCTAAATCCGTTAATCAACCCGCTTCCATAGTAGATTTTGACTGGTGTTTAATGGCCAAGAAGAAGAAGGATACCCGGGAAGTTGTAGTTCAATTCTTTACTAAAGACCGAGGTAGTGCTCAAAGCGTCGTGGGTCCGGACGGACTTTGGGTAGATAGCAAGTACCTGTTCGTTAGGAAACATGAAGTCGAAGAAAGCTTTTTCTATGGTGACTTCAGCTCTCAATATAGGCGTCGCCAACCGCGGGGGTCTCCCGGGACTTATGATCAGGCCCGATTAGATTCGGCCTTTTCCAAAACTGTTTTGAGTGAGGTCCCATATCGTCTTTCAAGCAAATGTGCAACATATTCTGATTCGGATATGGATACGGTAGTCCGATCCACCTTTCATCTTGAGCCGGAAATTGAGTGGAGATGGCCCCGCCATGGTGAGAGAATCTATCATCGTCCCGACGATGGGTATATCGGGGTCTGGTTAGAACATCTTCGCTCTGGGTGGACTCCAAAGTGTCACATCTTTGTGAAACACCTTTGTAAATATGAATACGGGATTTGCTTGATGCAGTTGGTCCCTAACGCCGTCAAGTGGATCTCCTGGTTCCTTGCCGCTTGTCATTGTACTGGGATTTTTCCCAGCCTGAAACTCTTCCAGCAAATCTTTACCCTCGTTCATTCTAGCAAGGATCCCTTTTATGAATTTAGGTTCCGTGGAGAGGAATTAGGTTTTGGGTCCGGGGACGCGAAACCAGTAGTGATGGAGGGTTCCTTGAAGGGGTGGAATCGCTCATGGATGCTCTTGAAAGGTTGGGATCTCGAGTATATGCCCCTCTTCTGCAAACGAATGGCAGAGATCCCTGAAAGGTTGACCTATAAATTCGAAGGTGAAGCTTTGAAGAAGCTCCACACCTTCTGCTTAAGTGTCGGGTTTCAAATGACTCATGATACTTTCATGGATCACCAACGGATGTATAAACTTGGGTGTAAGTTGCTTCTTTTTCTCAACTTGGTCTTTTATTATTTAAGGCACTAACTTGGTTTCCCATCTTCCTTGATTTCCAGGCTTGCCTCATTACAATCCGGAGCTAGTAGAACAGATGAAGCACAATCCAGCCTTGGAGGCCCTGGCCTCCCAGATGAAGAAGCTTACCGGAATCCACCAGGTTAAGATCACTGCGAATCGTGTTTCGGACTCTTCTGAAACTGGGACCGGAGTAGGAGACGGTTCTAGTGTTCAGAAAGAGGGTGGCGGGGAGTCAATGGCCCCTCCATCGGGGTCGCAGGCGCCTCCTTTGCACATAGAGGATTTAACTCAGATTGAAGGAGTGGAATCTCCCCCAGCGGTGAGCCCTTCTCATAAACGACAAAGGTTGCTTCAGGATGATCCCAGTTTTAGTCCGGATTCTATCCGTGAGTTGGGTGCAGTGGCCACACGTCCTGGTTCCGGTACTAGCAAGAGAGGCGCTCCTCATCAAGTCGGAAAGCTTTCTTTGAAGGAAATTTCCGAATTTGCAGCTTCCATTCCCGAGGATTCTGATTGGGCTGCAATGAGGCATCTTCGGAACCCTCAAGTTTTGAAGAACAGTTTTGCCATTTGGGCTCAGGTGACTTTAACTTTTGCACTATTCTTTTCTAGTTTAAGCCATGACTATATTCTGAATTTCTCCTGTTTATTTCTCAGCAAGGGCTGACATTAGCCGGGGCTGTTGCAAACTCCAAAAGAGAGGAACGTGAGATTGAGGAGCTAAGCAAAAAGCTTTCTGAGAAGGAAAAGGAAATTACTGGTAAAGACTTGATGATTGCTGATCTTGAGAAGGCTTTAGCCGAAAGTTCCCGGAAGGACGCGAGGATCCAGGAGCTTGAGAAGAGTGTTTCTGAGCTGGATGATAAGGTCAAGGGAGTTACTGACCGGGCTGTTGCCGCGGAGACAAAGGCCAAAACTTTCCAGAAACAGGCTGTAGATTTGGATGCTAAACTCAAGGCTGTTAAGTCCGAGAAGGTCGTCATTGCTGAGTATAAAGGTTCCGCTGACTATACCAATGTCGTTGCCGAAGCTACCGCTGCCAAACTTCTACGTTGTTGGCTGGTGGCCGAACGGTTAATCCATACGGATCCGGAGGCTTCATGGGTCAAGTTTACCGAATCATATGTCGCAGCTGAGTTGGCCTTTGATACTGATGGAACTGAGCCTCAGCCATACGACGGTCCCCGTCTAGTTGCTCCTCCTCATCCTACTCCCCGTGACCAGAATTGAAAGTTGATTGTATTTCGATTTGTAACTCGTAAACTTGTGGGTTGTAATCTTTGAATTTGTCTTTGAACTTGTATGAATTTCCCTGCGAATCTTTACTTTTGTCTTTATCCACATATATCTTGGTATTTGTTTGTGTTGCCCCCCAATCCGGATTATTTCCGAAGGTTGGGATCCGGATTGCTGTGGAAATCCACAACAATCCAATGTAGCATTAAACTTCCACGACAATCCAATGTTTGAGATCATCTGAGTAATTTTGAGAAAATTTGTAGCATTTGCCCCCCAATCCGGATGTATTTGGGAGAATTAAATCCGGATTGTAGTAAAAGGTTGAATCTTTCTCTTAAGTCCAACGTTTAAAACATTGGGTGACTTAGAGAAAGTTTGTAGCATTTGCCCCCAATCCGGATGTATTTGGGAGAATTAAATCTGGATTGTAGTAAAAGGTTGAATCTTTTCTTTTAAGTCCAACGTTTAAAACATTGGGTGACTTAGAGAAAATTTGTAGCATTTCCGGATATTGGATAATGGTGAAAGCAGATATTTTTCTTTTGGTTTTCTGTATTTTTCCTCCACTACGCCATAAACGCACAAATGCAACGCCGTGTTTACTGTTGCTTTAGGCCAAAAAAGCATTGCGTTAGACCAAATGCAACACCAGGGGGCGTTGCATCCGCCACCGTCATATTAGACCCCCTAAGGCAACGCTTTATGGCATCTAAAGCAACATCAATAAGCGTTGCATCTGACATATAATGCAACACCAGAGCATTCAAATGCAACACCAAAAGGGCGTTGCATTTGACATTAGCTAAAATTACAATTCCACGTCACTAAGTGGGTCCCACTAGCTTGCCAGGTCACCAATGGGTCCAGCTGGCATGCCACGTCAGCAACAGTCCAGTTGGCATGCCACGTCAGCAACAGTCCAGCTGGCATGCCACGTCAGCATGTGGGGGCCCACTTGCCATGTCATCATGTGGGCCCACGTGCCATGTCAGTGATGGGGCTTGCCATGCCACGTCAGCACTGGGTCCCACATTCCACGTCAGTACAGGGGTCCCACTTGCCATGTCAGCACTGGGTCCTATGTGCCACGTCAGCATTGCAGCCCACAGCTATGTAATGCAACGCTTTTTTTGCTTTTTAAAACACTAGTATCTGATCAAAGGCAACACTATATTTACCAAAGGCAACACTAAAATATCTAATGCAACACTGGAAAGATCAAATGCAACGCTTTAATTAAAATTTCTGCAATATTCTGTTTCTTACATAAAGAAACCCAACAAAATACATTCAAAGGCATTCAAAGCCATCCCAAACATTCAACCAGCCACCAAATAGTTACAATCATCCACACCAACATCATACTAATACCTAATAAAACATTACTAATACATCAAAAAGGAATCCAACATGATTCTAAATAGATTGTAACAACTCGAGATTGCATCTGCAAGTCCATCGGCCACAAGCGCTGCAGCAGTGGCAGCTATGCCTATCGCTCCATCTGTGAAATAGATTAATAAGAAAGCATAAACAAAATCAGTCCACGGTGAAGTAGATTTCAACACAGACCAAGATTTTTCTTCAGTGTTCTTATTTCACAAACCATATATATTTATTACACCCTTGATACATAACTTTCTCCCTGAGGCCTGAACTTGACATTTATAACTCCTTCAAGGACACCCTTGATCTATACATGATACATAACGAAGGATTTATTTGGCAGAAAACTGAGTAAGCAATCCTATCACCTAACGACATTAAAAGAACCAAATTAATTTTCCATGCTGAACACTTGAAACTAATACAAATATGCTGTAAATATATGAATCCTGAATTTGCACCCATTTGTATAAAACTAATTTAAAAATCTGCTTTATTTAAAATTCACAAACAGGAAAAGGCTTTAACTTTAAACATAAATTGAATGAGGTAATCACAGAATTTACATATCTACAACATATCATTACCTATAGCAGCAACTTATGTTAATGTCTTAATGACATTCTGCTGGTCCACGAACACGGAGGTGACCAAATTATAAATTAATACAAGTGTGGGGTACATAGATGTCAAAACGAATACCTATGTTACTAATTTAAGGCGAATACATATTTGCTTGAGCCTTTGCCTAGGTTAATTTAATGTATGATTTACATAACAGGGGATTGGGGAACTTAATATCCCTATGTACATACCTATCGTATCTCAGAATTCAGTTTTAATAATTATACTTAAACAGTTACGATAATAACCCCTATTACATTGCATATCGAGATCAAAAGAATACCGTGTTTCTACATTTTGTAAAGCAATTTGATTTTACAAAATGAGTCAAACATCGTTAACAAATGAGAGGAAGGTAATATACACTGTCATCCTTACCTCATTTTTCATGGTTGTAGACTCTTTTGTTGAAGCCCAAGCACTGTTTATCAAGAGAATCAAAGACGAGTCAAGTTCTTTTGCCTTTTCAAGGCTATTAATTTTCTCACATGCCTCCTCAACTGATGGACGATTCAGAATAAAATATACACAAATTTAAAGAGTAATGAATGCATATTAGTATTCAAGTAGAAGATAATGATCTAATAAAATATCATTTAAAGAGTAATCTGCTAGTCTTTGTTTCTCTAATTAGGATACTCATCATAGAATAATTTATAAGGTGAACAGAGAGATTACATTGAGAAATCACAGCAAACAATATTATTCAACTCTGAGTCTCTGTGGTTCCAGAATAAATAATATCATCATCTGCTACAAATCAAATCCCCTGACCACATCATTATACTCTAAATCGCTGAGGTTCCAGAATCAGTGATATGATAAACTGCTACCAGTACTGGTGCTAGATTTCTATGTTTGTCAGATGAGTTTATTTACAAGATACTTGCATTTCCAATGTCATTTTAACATTAAATGTGTCCCAGAAAAGTGATTTCATATTATTTAGCTCTAGTGTATATGAGAATGCATCAATTACATATAGGCAGAGAGGATAACCTAGTACTAAATTCACTTATAAGAATGTCAACCAACACAAAATGCACACAAAAGAATGCAGTCACAACATATCAGGTGTGTTCTAAAAAAAATCAATGAGATAAGAAGTTGTATCGAAAGTGTTTTTATAGAATGGGAGACTAAATTGATGCGTCAAATCGATTACAAAAATACAGCCTATACGTTGATGAAAACATACTCTTCGCTGCTTAAAAAATAAAATCATGATTGCTGCAAGGGTAAATATCAGACACAGTTTAGACAAAATTATGAAAGCAGTCTTAAATTACAGATACAGGTTCATATGTAATAAGCAACAAATTTGTGTTCTAATCAACCAACCTGTGTACAACATTTTGGTCATGCAGATACTTTAAACCAAGCAAAATCTCTCTTGTGCTCCTGAGGCTTGAGCCTCTATAAGTTGATTCTGAAGTGATCCTTTGCTTACCAACTCTAGAAAGATATAAAGAGTTGAGTCCTCCTGCAAAGATCATAAAAAAGCAAATTGTAACTTACCAAGTAACATATGCAATTATTTATAGGAAAAAATAAGAGACGACCGAAGATAATCCATGAATGATAATCCATGAATGATACGGAGTATAAATTAACAATAATGCTCATAAGCAACACAAAACGTATACATGGTAGCTTTAGTGATGGGTTCCCTAATACGCGTCCTACATTTCTTTTCTCTCTCTTTATTTTTTTGTCACTTCTCTTGGTAAGAATAGGACTTTTAATGGTTATTCTTATAAAAAATGCATCCACAAACCTCGGGATTATGGTAAGAGATGTACCTTATATGTGCCATAATATTGAACATTGTTCTCATGCTCAAACGTACTGAGAAGAGAAATCGCCTGCAAGAAAAACAAGGGATTGAAAGAGGTGTTTCCAGCAGAAAACAGAATTTAGACTCCTTAGCCATCAAAACAGCAAGTGCAGAACTCAAGGAATGCTGAAAGTTAAAAGCTAAGTAACATGGTACCTTTAGGAATGCTGAACTCCAAACCTCTGTAATCTTTAGATTAGGGTCCGGTTATATGACAGTTCACATGGTATATTCCACTCGTTTCCCAGACAAGTTTCCCTGAAAAAGCATGAATTAAAATGAATTCAAAGAACAACAATTACGAGATATTGAAAACAATCAAAAAGGTATAATTACACAAAATGCTATGTAGCATATGTTCAATTTGTGTTTGTACACATACGGATAGAGATACACAGCAGCAAAGATGTGAGCATAATTAGAAAAGCCTAATGCATTCTTGTACAATTCCAAAAAACACACATATGCTAGTATGTTACAAGTACTAAAACTCATCTTTGGAGGAAGAACTCTAGCCGGAAGAGTCGACGCAATCTTAACATCCATAGCAGCAGATTCATAAGAAAAGCAAGAAGGCCAGCCCTTTAAAACGACTCAAAACTTGAACACAAACTCATACTCGGTGATTAACAAACGAAATTAACAAGGGAAAAGGGATTTAGAATTAAAAAGAAAAGGGATTGCAGCTACTTGACAAGAAAAGGGATTTAATCGAAGTAGAAGAAAGAAAAAGAAGGAGATGGGTTTGGTGCCTGTTTGAATAGAACGAAGAAGAGGAGGGGTGTTTGGTGTCTGTGTTTTAAAACCAAAATAAACAAGGAAATTGTCTTGGTTGTGTTTGAACTGTGAACGAAGAAGACAGAGCAAATGAATTAATCCAAAAACCCTAATTCAAGAAACTCAAATTGGGGGAATTCATCCAAAAACCCTAATTCAAGAAACTCAAATTGGGAGATTGGCTGTTTTTAATATTCAAACAAAGTAATGAATCTGGGTTATAATTAGAACACGGATCTGAAATAGGCCGGTGTTAGATTTGTGAATCGATAGGTTTGAAGTTTGAACTGAAATGTGTGTAATAGGTAAAGAAAGAAGAGTATAAGGTGAAAAGTAGAGAGCGGGATGTGAAAAGTGTAGAGCGGGATAATTAGCCGCCCATTTGATTTCATTTTATTTTTAACAAAAAAAATTATACGTGTAATGACTAATGAGTGCTTTATTGATATATTTTTGTTAATATAATTAATTTTAATTATTGTACTTAGATAGAAAGATCCAACCATACGGATGTCAACATATATCTAATGTAATGATATTCCTAAAGTTTGAGAAAATAAAAAATTAATTTGATTGGAGATCTTAGTAGATCACTACTATTTTCAATATGACTCGTAACTAGTGCTTTGTTACGGATTATTGTTTTTATTTTTTAAAAAATATTTTTGAACGATCCAACCGTACGGATGTCAATATATATCTAATGTAATGATATTCCCAAAGTTTCAGAAAATAAAAAATTAATTTGATTGGAGATCTTAGTAGATCACTACTATTTTCAATATGACTCGTAACTAGTGCTTTGTTACGGATTATTCTTTCTATTTTTTAAAAAATATTTTTGAACGATCCAACCGTACGGATGTCAATATATATCTAATGTAATGATATTCCCAAAGTTTTAGAAAATAAAAAATTAATTTGATTGGAGATCTTAGTAGATCACTACTATTTTCAATATGACACGTAACTAGTGCTTTGTTACGGATTATTGTTTCTATTTTTTTAAAAATATTTTTGAACGATCCAACCGTACGGATGTCAATATATATCTAATGTAATGATATTCCCAAAGTTTTAGAAAATAAAAAATTAATTTGATTGGAGATCTTAGTAGATCACTACTATTTTCAATATGACTCGTAACTAGTGCTTTGTTACGGATTATTGTTTCTATTTTTTTAAAAATATTTTTGAACGATCCAACCGTACGGATGTCAATATATATCTAATGTAATGATATTCCCAAAGTTTTAGAAAATAAAAAATTAATTTGATTGGAGATCTTAGTAGATCACTACTATTTTCAATATGACTCGTAACTAGTGCTTTGTTACGGATTATTGTTTCAATTTTTAAAAAAAATATTTTTGAACGATCCAACCGTACGGATGTCAATATATATCTAATGTAATGATATTCCCAAAGTTTTAGAAAATAAAAAATTAATTTGATTGGAGATCTTTGTAGATCACTACTATTTTCAATATGACTCGTAACTAGTGCTTTGTTACGGATTATTCTTTCTATTTTTAAAAAAATATTTTTGAACGATCCAACCGTACGGATGTCAATATATATCTAATGTAATGATATTCCCAAAGTTTTAGAAAATAAAAAATTAATTTGATTGGAGATCTTAGTAGATCACTACTATTTTCAATATGACTCGTAACTAGTGCTTTGTTACGGATTATTGTTTCTATTTTTTTAAAAATATTTTTGAACGATCCAACCGTACGGATGTCAATATATATCTAATGTAATGATATTCCCAAAGTTTTAGAAAATAAAAAATTAATTTGATTGGAGATCTTAGTAGATCACTACTATTTTCAATATGACTCGTAACTAGTGCTTTGTTACGGATTATTCTTTCTATTTTTTAAAAAATATTTTTGAACGATCCAACCGTACGGATGTCAATATATATCTAATGTAATGATATTCCCAAAGTTTTAGAAAATAAAAAATTAATTTGATTGGAGATCTTAGTAGATCACTACTATTTTCAGTATGACTAGTAACTAGTGCTTTGTTACGGATTATTGTTTCTATTTTTTTAAAAAAAAATTTGAACGATCCAACCGTACAGATGTCAATATATATCTAATTTATTGATATTCCCAAATTTTCAGAAAATGAAAATTGACACGTCACCCAGGTGGGTCCCACAACTGCCACGTCAGCATTTATTAAAAATTCAAAAATACCTAATGCAACGCTTTTAAACAACAAATGCAACACCTCTTTCACCTAATGCAACGCTTCTGCCACGTCAGCCAATGACACGGCAGCAAATGTGGGTCCCACATTTGCCATGTCAGCAAATGTGGGCTCCACACTTGCTACGTCAGCACATGAGGGCCTCTGCCACGTCACCCTGGTGGACCCCACACTGCCACGTCACTCTGGTGGGTCCCACAAATGCCACGTCAGCATTTATTAAAAATTCAAAAATACCTAATGCAACGCTTTTAAACAGCAAATGCAAGACATCTTTCACCTAATGCAACGCTTCTGCCACGTTAGCCAATGACACGTCAGCAAATGTGGGCCCCACATTTGCCACGTCAGCAAATGTGGGCCCCACATTTGCCACGTCAGCAATTGTGGGCCCCACACTTGCCACGTCAGCACCTGTGGGCCTCAGCCACGTCACCCTGGTGGACCCCACACTGCCACGTCAGCATTTATTAAAAATTCAAAAAAAACCTAATGCAACGCTTTTAAACAGCAAATGCAACACCTCTTTCACCTAATGCAATGCTTCTGCCACGTCAGCCAATGACACGTCAGCAAATGTGGGTCCCACATTTGCCACGTCAGCAAAAGTGGGCCCCACACTTGCCACGTCAGCACATGTGGGCCTATGCCACGTCATCCTGGTGGACCCCCACACTGCCACGTCACCCTGATGGGTCCCACAACTGCCACGTCAGCATTTATTAAAAATTCAAAAATACCTAATGCAACGCTTTTAAACAGCAAATGCAACACCTCTTTCACCTAATGCAACGCTTCTGCCACGTCATCCAATAACACGTCAGCAAATGTGGGTCCCACATTTGCCACGTCAGCAAATGTGGGCCCCACACTTGCCACGTCATCAAATGCCACGT
The DNA here is from genome assembly GCA_037693485.1 of Kitagawia praeruptora. Lineage (NCBI taxonomy): Eukaryota > Viridiplantae > Streptophyta > Magnoliopsida > Apiales > Apiaceae > Kitagawia > Kitagawia praeruptora. The sequence continues at coordinate 87,869,152 of CM075350.1, forward strand.
CAGCACGTGTGGACCCCACTGCTGCCACATCAGCATTTTTTAAAATTAAAAAATATCTAATGCAATGCCTGCAGCTAGTGTTGCATTATGTGAAACACCGTGGATCAAATGCAACACTAAATTATATGTAATGCAACACCAGTTCAAGTTCTGTTTCGTTAGACCTAAAATTTCATACCTAACGAAACACTTTCACTGAAACACTTTCTAAAAGCGTTGCATATGAGCATTTATGGCGTAGTGCTCATTTTTTGTCAACTTTTTCATAAATCTTCGAAAGCTGTGATTTCTCCATTCAAACCTTTTGGTCTTCGTGTTGTCAATCAGCATCAATATCAATCAACATCAATGTTCCAACCATTCCCAATGTCCTCGAAAACTGGAAATGTTTGACCTCTACACTATTCGCCGTCTATAAATACTCCTCCTTCACTCTCATTTTTTGCACCTTACCTTTTCTTTCCAAAGCCTCCTCAGAACTCTTTTTTTTTCTTTGTATTTGCTTGCTAATGGATCCCAAAAACATGGTGTACGACTATAATAATAACAAAATCATCGTGGACGGCATGGTGTTTGATGGCCCCACAAACATGGCCGAGATTGATGCCGTCCTTAAGAGGATCGCTGATGCTCTTGCTCTGCGTAGGATGGTCATAGATGAAGCTAGGAAGAGGCGCGGTGGGCCTGGCAACGGCGGGGAGGGTGCTGGTGGCTCAGGCACTGCAGCCGTTTAAATACAATCACTTTATGTTTTTGTATTTTTATGAAAGTTGTATCTCCCCCCCCCTGCTTAATAAAAATGGCTTGAAAAACAGTCATAAACATTTGTTTCTGTTTCTTTGGTTTTGTTTTGAGTAGGTATATTTGTGTTTGATTTTATTGTTTTGACTTCGATTGATTTCGATAGTATAACAGTAGTTTTTTCTGAATTTTCATCTCGTTTGCCTCCAGTTGGGATCTGTGGTAGTAAATTGTCCGAACTAGAGTGGGTTTTAGCTAAGTCCAAAGTTCGCAGATTTTGGATTACTTAGTAAAATAAGTTTTGTTGTGTTTGCCCCCAGTTCGGATACTTTTCATAGAAAATTATCTGGACTAGAGCGTTTGTTTTTTAGCTAAGTCCAAAGCTCGACAGCTTTGGATTACTTAGAAGATTTTTCCGTTTTCGCCTCCAGTCCGGATTTTTTCCGTAGGGACGGATCCGGACTAGAGTAGTTGTTTTTAGCTAAGTCCAAAGCTTTACAACTTTGGGTTACTTAGAAGATTTTTCCGTTTTCGCCTCTAGTCTGGATTTTTCCGTAGGAACGGATCCGGACTAGAGTAGTTGTTTTTAGCTAAGTCCAAAGCTTGATAGCTTTGGGTTACTTAGAAGATTTTTCCGTTTTCGCCCCCAGTCCGGATCTTTTCCGTTGGGACGGATCCGGACTAGAGTAGTTATTTTTAGCTAAGTCCAAAGCTTGACAGCTTTGGGTTACTTAGAAGATTTTTCCGTTTTCGCCTCCAGTCCGGATTTTTCCGTAGGAACGGATCCGGACTAGAGTAGTTGTTTTTAGCTAAGTCCAAAGCTTGACAGCTTTGGGTTACTTAGAAGATTTTTCCATTTTTGCCCCCAGTCCGGATCTTTTCCGTAGGGACGGATCCGGACTAGAGTGGTTATTTTTAGCAAAGTCCAAAGCTTGGCAGCTTTGGGTTACTTAGAAAATTTTTCCGTTTTTACCTCTAGTCCGGATTTTACGTAGGAATGGATCCGGACTAGAGTAGTTGTTTTTAGCTAAGTCCAAAGCTTGACAGCTTTGGGTTACTTAGAAGATTTTTCCATTTTCGCCCCCAGTCCGGATCTTTTCCGTAGGGACGGATCCGGACTAGAGTAGTTATTTTTAGCTAAGTCCAAAGCTTGACAGCCTTGGGTTACTTAGAAAATTTTTCGTTTTTCGCCCCAGTCCGGATCGTTTTCGGAGGACTAGAGTAGTTGTTGCATATTGCTCTTGCCCTGGCTCTGATGTTTGCCTATGGCTTTGAACCAGGGACTTTTGTGTGTGTGTGAGTGATACTATAAGTTTGCAACGAAAGATAAAAAGTACAAGGCAAAGCCCTTTTTCGTTAATCATAACTTTCAAACTACAAATAAATTATTCTTGCTTCAGTACAGAGACTAATAATCTATCCGCTGAAGACTTTTTGGGCTCATAGGTAGCTCCTTAATTGGTTGTTTGGCCTCGACTTTCTCTTCATTGGTAGAACTTCCGGAGCGGAGGCCGTGCCAAGTATTGGGGACCTCGGACTCATCCATATTGATCAATTTGTATGTTCCCGGGTGTAGTACTTCTTTGATCTTATATGGACCTTCCCATTTGGGCATGAGCTTTCCAGTGTTGGTTGGGTCCGAAGCCTCGGTATCTCGCAGGACTAGATCTCCAACTTGAAAGTTTTTGACTCTGGCCTTCTTTCCAAAGTACTCCCTTGTCTTCTCCTTATATTTTTCCATTCTCGCCACAGCCTCATCTCTGACTTCATCAATTAAATCTATATTGATTTGCAGGCCTTCTTCATTAGCCACTTCCTCGAAGTTGATAGCTCTGTATGACGGAGATCCCACTTCAATGGGTAGCAGGGCTTCAGTTCCGTATGCCAGTTTGAATGGTGTTTCTCCAGTGCTTGTTCTTGGATTGGTCCGGTATGCCCATAACACATTTGGCAACTCCTCCGGCCACTTATTTTTGCTCTCCTGGAGCCTTTTCTCTATTCCTCTGAGTAGAATTCTGTTGGTTACTTCTTCCTGGCCATTTCCCATCGGATAAGCCACTGATGATTTCTTATGTGTGATTCATCTTTCCTTTAGATAATTTTCGAAGTTCGAACCCACGAACTGCGGCCCATTGTCGGATACCAGGACTCGAGGTAGTCCGAATCTCATCAATATGTTGTCCATGAAACGGATGCAGTCCTGTTGATTGATGGTTCTCATAGCTTTAGCTTCTACCCACTTTGTCATATAATCGATTGCTACCAACAAATATCTCAGATCGCCCTTGGCTCGGGGAAAAGGAATCATGATGTCAATTCCCCAGACAGCGAACGGTATAGGAGACAGGACTGAAGAGGGTAAGACTAGACTTTGTCTTTGGACGTTGCTGAATAGCTGGCAGTTCTTGCATTTTTTGACAAATTCCACCGCATCATTGTGAATCGTGGGCCAGTAATAGCCTTGCCGTATTATTTTGTAAGCTAGAGCCTTTGCGGATAAATGATCTCCACAAATCCCTTCATGAACCTCTTGCAGGCAGTATTCGGCTTCGGCTGGCCCGATGCACTTCAGGACCGGACTGGAGAATGTCCTTCGGTATAGTTGTCCTTCTTCCAAGAAAAATTTAGCGGCCTTAGCCTTGATCCTTTGAGCTTTATTCTTGTCTTCCGGCAACTCCCCCTTACCCAAGTATAAAATTACCGGGGTCATCCAATTAGGTTGATCTTCGATTTCTATCACTTCGTCATTTTCGGTGGTGGGCTTCTCGATCTCTTCAAAGTAAACTGAGTTGTCTAGTTCAGTAGCATTCTGGACTAGCCTTGACAATGCATCGGCTTCTGCATTTTCTTCTCTATTAATCTGAACCATTTCAAACCTTGGGATCGTAGTCAAGTAACTTTTAACCAGAGCTTGGTACTGAGCTAGCCTTGGATCCTTGGCAATATATTTTCCTTTAGTCTGTTTCACCACAATCTGAGAATCACTATAAACATTCAGGCTCTGGACTTTCAGGGATCTGGCCAACCGGAGTCCCGCCAAAAGCGCCTCATACTCTGCTTGGTTGTTTGTTGCTAAGAACTTGAAGGTTACAGCTTGTTGTATTTGAAAACCGTGGGGACTTTTCAGGACTAATCCTGCCCCAGATCTCTTGCTCGTTGAGGATTCGTCAACGTACAAGGACCAAGCCTCCGAGTCTGAGTTGTCTTCTTTCCCCAAATCTATAAGCATTGGACTAGTTCGGAGTTCGGGAAAAGAGCATTCCACAACGAAATCGGCTAACACTTGAGCTTTGATTGCTGTCCGAGGTACGAATGTGAGTTGGAACTGGCTTAACTCCACTTTAATTTCTCAAAGGCTGGTCCATTATCACTTTAATTTCTCTCCCTTGGAAATAATGCCTTAGTTTCCTGGAAGCTGTCACCAGGGCAAAAGCGAATTTTTCCAAGTTCGGGTACCTGGTCTCCGCATCTTTCAATACTTGACTGACGTAATAAACTGGTTTCTGTTGTCCTTCATGTTCCTTGATCAGGGTTGCCCCAACATCTAATGCTCTGTAGCTAGGTAAAGAGACAGTGCTTCCCCAGGCTCAGCTTTTGATAAAATTGGTGGCGACGACAGGAACTCCTTTATAGAATCGAAGGCTTTCTGGCAGTCCGGACTCCAGTTAATCTCTCTTTTGTTCTTCACCCCCTGAAGCAGCTCGAAGAAAGGTAGGCACCGTTCGGCCAACTTTGGAATGAACCGCCTCAAAGCAGCTAAAGAGCCTGCTAGCCTCTGAATTCCTTACTGAGTCCGGGGCGGCTCCATTTCCATTATTGCCTTGATCTTTTCCGGATTAGCTTCGATTCCCCTTTGACTGATCATGAATCCCAAAAATTTCCCCGCTCCTACCCCGAAGGTGCACTTCTCCGGGTTTAATTTCATCTCATGCTTCCTTAAGTTCTCGAAGCATTCCTGCAAGTCCGGAACATGTTCTTCTACTGTTTTTGACTTGGCTATCATATCATCCACATAAGACTCCAAGTTTCGACCTAATTGATCCTTAAATACCTCCACCATTGCTCTTTGATAAGTTGATCCGGTATTCATTAATCCAAATGGCATGTACTTGTATGCGTAAACAGCTCTGTGAGTTATGAAGGCGGTTTGGGCTATATCAGCCAGATTCATCTTGATTTGGTTGTAGCCGGAGAACGCGTCCATGAAACTGAACTTCACATGCCCCGCAGTGGCATCAATGAGCTGATCTATGCTGGGAAGAGGATATGGGTCTTTCGGGCATGCGGCATTCAGATCAGTATAGTCGACACACATTCTCCATTTACCGTTCGATTTCTTTACCAGGACTACATTGGCCAGCCAGTCCGGATACTTTATTTCACAAATTATTCCTGCTTTGAGGAGCTTTTCAACTTCTTCATCAATTGCCTTCTGTCGGTCCGGAGCAAAGTTCCTTCTTTTCTGTTTTACTGGCTTCTTGTTTGGATTGACATCAAGGTTGTGCATGGCTACAGATTTGTCGAGTCCGGGCATGTCCTCCGGACTCCAGGCAAAGACATCTGTATAGTTTCTGAGGAGTTGCACAAGGTTTTTCTTGAATGTCGGGTCCAGTCCGGATCCTATTTTTATATTTCGAGCCGGATTACCTTCTTCCAACTCGACCATTTCGGTCTCGACCGCCGGTTCGACCTTACCAAGGTCTTTCTTTGAAATAAATTGCTGAACTCGGGCCTCAATATTTGTTTCCAGGTAATCTCTGGCTTTGGCAATTAGTTCTTCCTTGGTCTGAGCTTCAACACTTTCAAAATTTTGGACTTCATGTCCGGGCTCCTTTTTAAAGTAATATCTATGCTTCTTTTGGCTCAAATTCTTGTGGTACAAGGATGCTTTTCGTTTGTTCTCCGGATCTGTTTCAGCCATAATCAATGCTTGGCCATAACAACGGCCAGCAGTTTTCGAGTCACCTTTGACTTCCCCGACTCCGGACGGAGTGGGAAATTTAAACTTTAGGTGGGGTGTGGAGGTTATTGCCCGAAGATTGGTTAGCGCCGGACGGCCAAGGATCATGTTGTAAGAAGATGGGGTATTGATGACATAGAATTTCACCATATGGGTGACTTGCTTCGGGAGGGTTCCAAACTGCATAGGCAGGTACAATGTCCCTTGAATTGGGACTAAGTTGTTCCCGAATCTGAAGAGTGGGTCTTCTCTGCATTCATTCATCTTTACGGTGCCCAGCTGCATTATATCGAATGTATGTTTGAAGATGATGTTGACTGAGGATCCGTTATCAACCAGGATTCTTTTGACTTCGTTCTCAGCAACATCTAGGCTAACCACCAAGGCTTCATTATTATTGGGATCCACTCCTTCGAAGTCGGCGTTGTTGAAAGTTATCACTTATTCGGGAAAGGACTGTATCATCATTACTTCATCACCTGAGTCCGGACTAGGTGGAGGAGAGTTGGATCCCCACATTACCACATTGACCACATGCTTCTTTCTCGTTTCTTTTTCCGTGGTTATCCGAGATGTGTACTGCCCCATGTTTCCTTTTTTGATTTGATCCTCGATGAAGTACTTGAGAGATAAGCAGTTTTCAGTTGTATGACCATGAGTCCCATGATAGTCACATTGTTTGTGTGTAGGACGCTTCTCCGGGGCAGTGATCATCAGTTTGGGTGGGTAAAAGTATGGTTTGACTCGGACTTCTTTCAGGATATCAGCCCGGGTGCGGCTGAGTGGAGTCCACTCAGGTTCTGGCTTCGTGTTAGCTTTAGGCGATTTAGCAGACTTGGAGTCCGGATTAACAATCACTACAGCAGGTTCAGAGATTCTTTCGAAAACTGATGGTTAAGAGTTCTGGATATAGTTGGTTTGCCTATTAGGCTTAAACCTCTTGTCAAGTTGATAACCACCTCGAGGGCGATCATCGTGGGTATTTCGATATGAAGAATTTCCTTGACGGGTCATTCTCATCGCCTACAGAACATCACTTTCTTTGATAAATCGCGCTGCCATGGAGTATGCTGCAGCCAGACTTTCCGGCTCTTTCTTGATCAATTCATATACATATCTTTCATTTTGGTCCGGATCCAGATTTCTCCGGAAGATGCTAAGAGCCTCACGCTCATCCAAGCGCGAGACTTTGTTTATCGCCTCCTGGAATCGCTTCATATAATCTGCGAGAGATTCATTATCATTCTGACGAATAGTCTCCAGGTGGCACATGTGTAACTCATGAGTCCGGTTCGCTCTGAACCTTTTCAGAAAGGCCTCTCGGAATTCTTTCCAAGAGTGAATGCTTCGGGAAGGGATTCGGCTGAACCATCTCTGAGCCCCTCCTTTTAAGGTAGATGCAAAGAACTTGCATTTGGTAATGTCATTATAGTAGTAAATGAGGGCGATCTGCTCGAAGTAATTCACATGCTCTTCGGGGTCTCCCAACCCATCGAAGGAATCGAACTTGTAATGCTTCAGATTCTTTTGTCTAGGGATAGCTTCCAGAGATCAGCTGAACGGGGTCAGCATTCCTTCAATCTCAAGCCCGGAGTCCTGTCCCACTTTCTTCTGTAGCTCATGAATCATATGCATCAAGTTGTCTTCCGGCTCATCTTCGTCTGAGATAACCTCCGGACTGACTTCTCTCAGAACTCTTTTAGATCCGGACCTCCTTAAAACTCGATCCTCTTCTTCCTGTATCCTTTTTTGGATTTTGAGTTCAAGTTTCGCTTCTTCCTCCTGTCTGATCTTCTCCTTGAGTTCGGCTAGCTTTCTGAGTTTCTCAACTTCATGATTTTTGCTTTGAGCTTTGTTGGTTGTTTGCTTTTCTTTGCTTTTATCACCAATCATGTCAAAGACAGATCTCTTGGATCGGTGGGAGTGTTGAGAACCCTGGGAGTTTTCAGCCTGCTCTGGTTCGGGAGGTGGCGGTGCTCGGGCTGCTCGGTATGCCCGGATTGCATCCGCCAGCTCCTCACGGGTAAGATCCTGCAGGTACATTCCAGCTAGAGGCACATCAGTATACTTGTACTGGTTGACCTCAATGTCAATTCGGGCATCGCCTGGTACAATCCCTGCCCTTTCCACGACTGGAGGCACTTCAGCCGGTACCAAGGGCAGGTCCGGGGATGGGTTAAGGTCTTGTGCTCGGGTGTTGGTTCTTTGAGTAGATTTGCTTCCTCTTACCATGATTCAAGTTTCGAGGCAAGATAGTTCAGAAAGTATTGATTATAACAGATCTAAGCTGAGCTTAAGGTAGAACAGCCTAAGTACGGACTCAATGCTCAAATATAAACACAAGGTGGTGAATACGAGTAGATAGGAGGCGGCTATGAGTACAGATCTAGATTTCGGCTAAGTTTAAAAACTAAAAATCGTAACTTTGTCACCGATCTGGGCTAGAGAGTTAAATGACACTAACTACGTGCACATATGGCTGAGAAATGTGTAAAGGTGACATTTTTAATAATGGTTTCACAATGGTTTTTTAGATCTTACAGCTTGATTTCGGACTCTTTTTAAAGAGTTTGTTGATGTCGTCAAGTCCTATGGCACCGAGACCAAAGGACATAGCACGCCCCTCCTTCTAGCGCCAATGATAACTCCATATTCCGATCCGGCATCTCTTCCGCCGTCCCCACGCCCGGAAAGTGGTGTAGCTGGTGGTTGGGACTTTGCAAAACAATGCCGGGAGGTGGGTTTGGACCCGCGGCACCTCCAGCGTGAGAATAAGCGACGGCGTAGGAGGATAAAAGATAAGAACAAGAGTATCTAATTATGGAGGGTGTGTGTGTAAAAGAGAATGTAACCCCTAAACCTTTGTCTCCCGGTCTATTTATAGGCCAAGGATTAGGGTTTAGGGGTAGGTACCTGCAATCATGAGCGTTGGATCCGAGGTAGATGGGACACTTGTCCATTCCTGATAATTTCCACGCGTCCAGGTGATATTTGTGGTGGTGTGTGTCTCTAGCCAGACAGCACGTGGCATGATAGGGACGTGATTGTGCCCATCCTAGGATTCCCTTATTTGTCACTGCCATGTGGGACCACAATCATGACTCATGTTCTGTCATACCTCCATGTGTACTGGGCTTAGGTCATGGGTCTGCTAAGTTCGGCCCAATCTGCACTGAAGTCTCCCGAGTGGTTCTGGGCCGGGTCCGTTCCGGTCCGAATTGGATGTGGCCTATCAAATATAAAAGCCATGGACTTGATATCCTCGATCAGAATAACATATTCCCAGGAAGAACTAATATCGGTCATGCGTAGTTAAATGACGATTTTACAATCAAACTCAATCGAAGTAGAGGAAAGTGGAGAATTGCCGATAGAGTTTTGAGAGGGAAAATGCTAGAGTTACATAAAGTTTTACAAAAACTTTTACAAAATGATAAGTGTACAATGGGTCTCCTGCATTCATATTAGTATCAACCAATAAAAACATTTATTAGTGAAATCCACTTCATTGTGTAAATATTTCTGTGCAAATTTTCTGTGTACCTGGCACTACTCTAAAGAGAATATGGGCGTTTGTTTTCCAAGAGCACCAAGACTCGGCTTAAGAGCTGGACTTAGGGCTGGCAATTTCGGGTTTCGGGTCTGGTTCGTGTCGGGTCAGCAGACTCGGGTCGCATTTTTGACCCAACCCGAACCCGACCCGAAATTTTAATGGGTACAGGTGCTCAACCCGAACCCGACACGAATGGGTTTCGGGTCGATTTCAGGTAACCCGACCCGAAAATTTAATTTTTTAACATTTTAAAAATAATATATATATATATATATATTAAAAATAATATATTTTAAAATATATATATATATTAAATATAATATATATTAAAAATAATATATATATATATATATTAAAAATAATATATATATATATATATTAAAAATAATATAAATAACATATATATATATATTAAAAATAATTATATATATATATTCGGGTCAGTTTCGGATAACACGAAACCGACCCGAACCCAACCCGAATTTTTCGGGTCAAATTAGGGTCAACCCGAAACTGACCCGAACCCGAAAAATATAAACCCGAAACCGACCCATGCGGATTGGGTAGTTCGAGGAGACGTTATAAGCGCTAGATTACTATAAAGTAAAAAATCATAACATTCCAACATCATATGTTCCACGGTTTCAACATTATCCTGACAGATATGGCAAGTTGGAGTTGGGGAACAATTTCTTCTAAATTTTTTTTTTTTTTTTTTTGACGAAATGCATAGGATTATATTAATGGATCAAACCAACTTAAAATACAGCGGGACAAACCCCCAACTGTCACTACGACCAGGGTGAAAAACAAATAAATTGTTTTCTGATCGTTTAACAAGATGAACATTAAAAGTTCTTGAAACTAAAAACGAATCTGAAGACTTCCTAGGCGATCCATACTGCGCCAACATCCCTGAAGGTAGCGGTATCACAATTGACCACATCACATAAGAACCATTGATATCCCAGTGTTCAGAAGCCTCAAGTGTATAAACTGAGGTTAGAGGAACAATACTCCAGCTATCTACATGCCGGATACCAGCTATAGACATGCCGAACATAGGAACCCCCAAAGGATGATTAACACTCCAGCTATCTACATGCCGGATACCAGCTATAGACATGCCGAAAGTGAAAATCCCCAACAAATAATGAACAATCTTTGGTTGTGAGTGGTGAGCTCTTGCAATAATCGTCACTGTTCCAGCTTTGATGTAGACTTTCCAGATCCCCCAAGTCATCAGCAAACCCATTCTCAGCAGATCCAACTTCAAACAGGCACAAGCATAATTAATCAACATAAAAACACTCCAAAAGGAGAGACAAGCAAACCACTCCAAACGGAGAGACACACAAGCGCCCAACTAAATTGGGTTTTATTTGCGAAATCAAGAACCAAATCGGTGCAGATCTGAGGATTAAGTGAGGAGCAAGGCTCGATTTTTGGCTAGATCTCAATTTTTATTAAAAAAGAAAATGAAAATTAGGAAGATGGATTGAAGAAAGGAGTAGAAGGATGAAAAAAAGGGGGAATATGAGGCAGGGGCGGCGGGGATGAGGAAGGAGGGGGGGCGGAGAAAGAAAGGGGGAGGGGGGTGTTTAGAGAGGGTCGACTCTCATCAGCAGGGTTAAAGATAATTTCTTCTAAATAGATTGTCCTTTGTAGCTAAAACATTACTTACAAATGCTTTACATAAAAGATTTTAACTTGACATTCCAAATTCACTTCCAAAAAGTTTTGTCAAGTATCGCAGATAATGACACTTGTTGAGAATTGCGATCCGAACTTAATATCATTGTTCAAAAAATCAATCGATTAATCGGCGTCTAGGTGCTAGGCGGTGACTAGAAAATGTTTTTTTCCCCAAAAATTGGCAATTAATCGGATCTAGATGGAGTTAATCGGGATTAATCGGCCAACATGTTAAAAACAATCAAATTAAGCACAAAATTGTAAAAATGTAATTTTTTTAATAAAAAATATAACTTACACATGAAAGGGTAAATTCACTTATCATGTTTGATAATAAAATGAACATATTTATATTTTTACTTATATAAAAAATATTTTTAATACTAAAATTTTATTATATATAAAAATTATTTAAATACATCCAATTAATATTTCGATTAATCATCGCCTAACCGATTAATTGCTAAAAGTACCGTCTAGACTTTTTAGAACCTTGCTTAATACCTCGAGCAATTTGGTAACCTGATTTAACTACCATTATCAATATGGTGCCACACAACACAAGAATATGCGGAGCATTAGAGAAACTAAGAGGGATGGAAGTGATTTGATATTGTGACATCAGGACGTAATTCCTTTAGCTTATGTATGTGTTCTTGTTTCATTTAATAATGTTAACTAAATTATTAAATAATTTCATTATTTTTCATAAAAATTAACAAAATTAACATATATAATTTATCATATTAATTGAATGTGAACTATAATTTTGAAAAAATAAAATAAGAAGTAATGAACAATATAAATGGGACGAAATAATATATCGAATCTTTGATTAAGCATGATGGATATTTTAGACAATTTCTCTAATAATAATAAGTTCAAACTAGCATTAAAATACAAAAGTTAGCGTGAAAATGTAAAAGGTATGAAGAATGAGATAATAAGATATTAATAAACTCAACCTTCTTATGTAAAATATAATAACTTAAATAGCTTCACATACAGTATGAGTTGAAAATTTAATATAAGGACATTTTCTAATTTTTGATAAAAAATTGGTCAAATTTACTACTCAAAAATCAATATGGACAATTAATTAGTGACAGGAGAATAATATTTATACTCTGTTCCCATTTATTTTATCATCAATCATATTTTCACTTTTTATTGAATTATATTAAATAAATTAACAATTATAAAAAAAATTAATTTTTAAATTAATTAACACAACTAATCCTTATTTTATCATATAAATGAAATATAAACAATACTTTTGGGACAAACAAAAATGTGATCATAATGAATGTGACGGATGAAGTATTATTATTAACCCGCATAAATTATAAAATTAGTTTTTTGAAAAAACAAAGCTGTTAATTCAATAATAAAAAAGCATACGGCAACTTTCAAAAAAAAAAAAAAAAAGCATACGACATTTACACCAATGATCGAGTCGAACAAACAGTAAATTGAAATCGTCTGATCTCATGAAAAGACAGATAAACGATATTTTGAAGATAATGTATATACAAATACAAGTACCCGCTTCATGCATCGTTTGATTACTGGTACCCAATTCATCATACCTCGAAAAAGCTATCGTTTGAGCTATCGACCATGAATGCGATTCCATAATGACCTTCATCCCTGAATCAAACCCATGAAAATCATGCCGATGTATAACCTCGACCATGGATAACACCAAAACAAAATCAAACTCTCACAAGTACGTGAAACTAACAAAACCCAAATAAATTGAGAACTTATTGAAAGGAATTTTTTTTTTTTAACAAGAAGACGATGAATAAAGGAATTGGGGTTTTCCACCGGTGAAAAATCGATGGAAGCCCCCTCAAAAATCTTGGATGGAGACTACAATTTTATATTTTAAAATTAGTTTTTAAAAACATGCATTTATTTTAATTTTATTCTTTATTCATGGTTACAATTATATATGACAAATATATCATACAATAGATCTAACTTACAATTGTTGAATTCTAAAAATGTAAAAACAACAAAGTTACGTGACTATTGATGTTTATATTTTCAAAGATGAGAAGAAATTGAATTTGGATAAGGTAGACAGTCAAAAGCAGAAGTGTGATGTCTTAAAGAAACGAGTCAATTATTTCGGATTGAAGAAACTGTACGTCTTGGCTCGTGAGACAACTGGACAATTATTTATATGTCATGCTTATGACTAATCCACATAATCTCGAAAAATTGGGAGCAACTGATTTTTATATTAAAAACTAAAACCATCTAATAGTTAAAATTTGTTGAAGTTTTAGACATGTAAGAGCAAGAGTAATGATGTGCTATAGTTGTATTATAGCACAAAATACAAAATATCGAAATACAATGGTGTTCTATAGTTTGTGCTAAAATAGTAAAATGCTATAATTTGTGTTATATATAACACAAACTATAGCATTGTGCTATATTTTGAAACACCCCAAAAATGTAAAAAGTGGGTGGGGAATATAAAAGGGAGGGAAACCATTTCTACATTTGCTTTGCTTCGCTTCATGACCTTTTTAGCACAAACACCCCAAAAAGGTTATATATGAAACAAGATATAGCACAAATCATTGGAGGTATGTTGTTATTTTAGCACCAAAAACCACTTTTTGGTGCTATATTATAGCAATAGCTCCATCTATTTTAGCACAAACATTGGTCATGCTCTAACTAGAGATGTTCAAAAAGCCCGAAGCCCGAAATCCGGCCCGATCCGATCCGGAAAAAAGCCCGAAAAGCCCGGTCCGAAAAAACCCGGCCCGGTTCGGCCCGGCCCGAGGGCCTAAGATGGGCCTCCTATTTTCCCCGAAGCCCGGCCCGAAAAGCCCGAATAAAGCCTAGGCTTTTAAAAAGCCCGGTTCGGCCCGGATAAAAACCCGGGTTTTTAAGAAATCCGAATAAAAATCCGATTTTTTATAGATAAAATCTAAAAATATTTAATATTTTTACTAAAATTCAAGAATATTAAACTTAGCAATACGATTTGAAGGATTATGTGGCGAGGAAGAATCAACAATATGCAAGATAAATCATTCTTTCAAGAAGACTTATTGAGTGTAAAGGATGTATTTCTCGAATTGGTCGTATACGAGAAGATTTGCACAGTGTGCTTTTTATGTATTCTGGATTATAGAAGTTCGGGAGTGTAACTCTTAGAAATGGTTTCTTTTGTAAAGATTTTCTTTTTTTGTATATTAATATATCAGCTTTACAAAAAAAGACAAAAATTACGTATATATAAACTAAAAGAAGCCCGGATAAAAGCCCGGTCCGGCCCGGCCCGAGGACCTAAAACGGGCCTCATATTTTAGTAAAAGCCCGGCCCGGTCCGGCCCGGCCCGATTTTTGAAAAAGCCCGGCCCGGCCCGATTCGTAAAAAGTCCGGGCTTTAAAAAAGCCTGGATAAAGTCCGGCCCGAAGGGCTTTTTGTGCATCTCTAGCTCTAACTAACCTAATTATACATAGTAGCTTGTAGCTCGTAACAGAGGTTGTTTTTAATTTTTTTATTATTTATTTATGGTTTAGTATAATAATATTATAAATATTAATTTTAATATATTATTAGAAAACTTTGAATCTTACATCTATGTATATAATTATTTTTAGTATTAATATAAATTACTATGTTGTTGAAGATCATGATATATTTGAATTGGAAATTTAACAATTGTGAATGGAGAATAACAAAAAATGAGGAGATAACCAGAGGTTAATCAAATTACAAATTATATTCAATTATAGATACTTGTAAACGGGATGTTTGTTTGCATTTTGTTACATAGATTAGGGGTGAAAACGAGTCGAATATGTGCGAACACTAGTATGATCAGATTCGGCTCGAATTTATAATTATTCGTTCGGATCCGGTCCGGATTCGAATTAACATGTTTATATTTTGCTCAGATTCGACTCGAATTCGAATATAAATGTTCATATTTGATTTGGTTCGACTCGATTGAGTACCGAGCTACTCGTTTTTCGATATTCGAATTCGAATTCGTTCAAAATAATTTTAAAAAATTAAGCATATCGGAATAATTATTTACAAAATACTAAAATATGTTAATTTGTAGAACATTACTTTAATATATATATATTTCATATACAATATATAATACATACATAACTTACGAATTTTAATCGAATACGTACATTATCGAGTACTCTAAAATTATTCGAGTTATTCTGTATGAAAATGAACGAATACCGAAGTGGTGAGATTCGACTCGATATTCGTTCGAATTATAAAATAAGATTCGAATTCGCTCGTTTATTGTACGAATATGAATGATATTCGTTTTTAACGAATCGAATCCGAATTCGAACCCGGATTACTCGGATTCGTTTTCAGCCCTAACATAGATGTTTGCACGAGTACATCAAGTATGTATCCACGTATAATTCCATACTAGCTTACATTTTGTGCGATAAATGGAAGATTTTAAATATTTTTATTTTAATATTTAATATTTTTATTTTATTATTCATAAATTTAATATTTACTTTTTAATTAGTAAGAAAATAAATTATAAAAGATAATAAAATATAATAATACGTATTTTATAATATAATAAATGATTGTTTTTTGCTTGTATATTGAAAATATATAAATAACTTTTTAAATTTAATATGTTATTAACGAAAATTGAACCTTGAAAATCTTTATTGAGTATGGAATACACACAAGAAAATACTGAGGGGGTTGAATTATTTTCAGACTTTCTTTGATTTTCTTTTACTTGATGATCTGTTTTACTTGATGATCTGTTGTGAATTTGTGTATGTGTGATAACGTGTATTTTATACACGTTTTCTCTTTCATTCTCTTGCATTTTTGTTAGTTCCAAATGTAGTTTTATTGATATTAATTATGTTTTTCATCTTTCAGTGCCTCATGCTTAATTTTTAAAAAGATGACTTATTTTGGGCTTGAAAGCAAAGATTATGCAAGAGGAAAGTTAGAAGATGCAATCTCGCGATGCCGGGAGGTTTTTAATGTATTATCTTGAAGATTTTGCCTCACACGGCCGTTCCGCAAGCCGTTCAAAGAGTTTAAAAGGAGCAGTTTGCTGTCTGGCTGTTGTACGGCTGTTCAACAGGCCGTGCAGAGTGTTCAAAGTAGTGCAGATTGTGCAGTCTATTGTACGGGATGTTGTACGGCCGTTCATCAAGCCGTACAGCACTTGCTAGAATTTTTTTGGAGCAATTTGACTCTCTTGTCCTCTTGTATAATGGATGTATTAATAGAGTAGTTATAAGCCAAGCAAAATATCTTATCTTCATCTTATCTTTATCATTCAAGAGCATTCAATTAGGATTAGTGAGTAGAGAAACATTTTTTACTCATAATCTAGCATTGATTATGAGTAACTAACTCTATATATTTGGCTCAAGGAAGGAGCTCTTGTACTAAACCCACTTCATTTTAAGTAAGATTTATTTCACTTTATCTTAAATGCTTGTGTTGTATTGATTATGATTTTGCTTGGAGATTTGTAAGTTGCTTCATCTTACTCTTCTTGTAATTTCAATTGCTAATTGTTTGTGCTAATTCGTAATTGCCAGTGCATTCATTATAGTAGCACAAGGTTTAGTTTACCTAAATCCTCAAGCTTTAAGTGCAAATACCTAGGTTGAGCTCCTCAATCTTGGGTTTGTCCTAACCTCTTTTTGTTTAATTCCTTGATTTAAATTAGTAGTGCTTCACTATTGGTTGCTAGTTTCAAGAGAGCTAATTTATGTGCTTCACTAAATTAGTATTTTTAGAAGAGAATTAAGTGATTGTGTGCTTAGCAAATGTAAATTGCGGAGATAAGAACACAATCAACTCACTTTAATCCAATATTGTATTAGATTTTAGTATGATACAATATATATATATATATAGGCCTTTACTCCATACAGAACACTCTTATATAAAAAACAATAAAGAACACCTTAGATCTATTAGATCCTTTGGCCCCGCCAGGGACACCCAATACAAAAAGTTGTTATTTTTTTACCCTCTATCAAGCAGGCAAAAAAAAAAATGGAGTTTACTGTTCATGATGACGTCACTGATGACGTCATCATCATGAACAATAACTTTTTAATTTTTTTTTTTTTGAGATGATGGATGGATAGAAGGTAAAAAAAATAAGAACTTTTTGTTTTGGGTGGCCCCGCCAGGGGCATTGGATCTATTAGATCTAAGGTGTTCTTTATTGTTTGTTATATAAGGTGTTTGTTATGGAGTCCAACCTTATATATATATATATATATATATATATATATATATATATATATATATATATATATATATATATATATATATATATATATATATATATTACAATGAAAAATCTTAGTGCTAAAAAAGAGAGGTTGTGCACTTATAGAACATGTGCACAGTGCACTTGCTACAAATTTAGTAACAAACAAATTAACTTTCTAACTTGTCTATTCCTTTTTGGTGCAAGTCTAGGCATCATGTGATACAATCTGATTTCTATTCTGCCTAGATCCACTTCTTCAGCTGCATGTTCCTTTGAATATCTCTCCAAGATTTTTTGTAGACTTTCCATGTACACACAACACTAAAATGTCACTGTTGGTGTTTTGGTTTGTGTAAATCTTCTGACTTGAATATCTTCAGTAATTTGTCTTTAAGAATCCATTCGAGAAATGACCTAAGTACTAAATTCGTTAACTTGAGTTGAATAGTTAGATAACTCTGAGTTCTCAAACTAGCATTTTCTTAACATATCAAATCTATTCTCGAATGTATCTTTTCTTTTATGGGCCTTAAGTTGTCGAATAGTGCCTTCACTTTATGAATTCTTGAGATATCGAATGCTCGTATCTCCTAAAGATATCGAATAGCTTATGAGGCCTTGAGATATCGAATATGGTTTGTCATAGTGAAGTCCTTGAGATATCGAATGCAACTTTGACTTGTTGACTTCTTGAGATATCGAATAGTGACTTCTGACATATCGAATGCTTGACATCTCGAATTCCTGACTTCTCTAACAGTGCAAATTACTTTTCGAATGTGTACTCAAGCAAATTTCCAAACTCCAAAATGTGCTTATTTCTTCAACCTTGTTCTCCAAGCTTGAGGCATGATCTCTGGATCTTCTTTCAAGCATTATTTTATGACTATAATTTGTACAATTACACAGTTAAAATTGGTGCCCTTAATAATTACATGTTACAAGAAAAAATCTACCTAAAAGTGTTCCCCAGTTAAGGTATCATTTAAGTAATGCAAAATATTACAAACAATTAGGTTTGTTATTAGATAGTTTTTTTTATAAGCAAAGCATTGTATTAATTTGAAAAAAAAAATACAGATGCAAAGGTATCCCCATAGGAGAGGGTTACCGAACTTGACATCTTTTACGAATCACAGACAACAAACAACCAAAACAGAAGCTACTTTAGGTAGCCATGAACGAAAAGCAACTAAAACAATCTAGAACCATGAACCACTCAGAGGATTGTATCATAAAAGGAATAGCGACCACACAGACCTAGAAAGCAGAACTCCCATAACTTGCACCCAGACTAGTAGCTTCCATTTCTTAGATTACCTCCTGGTTAGGAACACCTTCTGCCAAGATGAGCTGGGCTACATGGAACATCATTCCCAGCCTTCTTTCATGATCAAATCTTGCTGCATAGCACCTTAATAACTTCTTTTACACCCACCCTGAAATTATTTTTTCTCTGAGCACTCATTCTTTGGCTATTCTATCCGCTTCAGTGTTAAATCTTCTATTAATATGGGCCACCTTTACTAACGGCAGAATTTCCAGAGTTTGCAGAATATGATGGTTATGCATTATAGGCTCTCCCTTTTGACACATAGTCGCCACTTGTAAAGAATCCGTTGCAATGAGAATTGGGACATTACTCCACCCATTATTGAGAATGCCATCTAACATAAATTGTAAGGAGAATGCCTCTATCTCGAATGGGTTCAGACCTTTATGAGGGCCTGAATAAATGAAATGAACTTGGGCTCTCTGATCCATTAGGAATCCACCTATACCAGCCTCTATGTTGTTTAGAATGTTTACTTTCCATGCTCCATCTATGAATCCAATGTAGTCATTCGTTTCAAACCATCTACTTAATAGGATGTTGAGGCCACTTATTCTACTTCTGATATAGGCTAACAAATGGTTGAGATTCCAGAGATTTATCCATTTAGTTAGAACCTGATTATTAGCTAGACTCCAATTCCATGCTCTTAGTTTAATTAGCTTTGACATCATGTCTGCATCTAGCCGATTCCCTGAGAATAAGAGCTCATTCCTAGACAGCCATATTGTCCAAATCGTTGCACTCATGCAAATCAATTTGCATTGACCTTCCAGTCCCCTTGAGTATTCCTTGATTGCATCTTTTAGACTGTGCTGCATCCTTGGTTTTATCTCTAGCCAATTATGAAATATTTCCCAGCAGTTAGTAGCTAGAGAGCAATCCCAAAGTAAATGCTTGATATCTTTTGATTCTTTTTGACACCATCCGCAAATTGGACTGATTTGAATGCCTCTTCCATGGAGCAATTCTAAAGTTGGTAACGCTTCGTGTATGATTTTCCACATACATATCTTGACTTTCATGTGAACTTTTACTCTCCATACGCTGTTCCACACTGGATCCTCAACCTCTGTCGCTTGAAGAGTCTCATATCCTCTTGATGCTTTGTAAATACCATCATTTACTTTCCATTTGAGACAATCTTGGTTGTTTGACAGGGTTGTGTTATGAATTATTGATTCTAGTCTCTCCAAATCTTCTAATTCCCACCCTCTTAACCTTCTTCTCCACCATTGCGTGCCTCCTAGCTTGATTTCCTCCCATTTTTGGAAAGCTTCCTTAACCGAAACCTTTTTGTTAATGAACAAGTTGTATAGCCGGTTGAATGAGTTTGAGAGAAGCTCCTGTGATACCCAGCATTCCGTCCAAAAAGGAATGTTTTCTCCTGATCCCACCTGCCATCTAAAATCGTTTGGTTAAAAAATCTTCAATGCTGTGTTGTTACTCACTTCTGCAATGCTCTGAATTATTGGCGATAAAAGGTTCTTCCTATTTCTAGGTTGGGTAAAGAATTTCTCCCCATATTTTGCTTCCAATACTTTGCACCAGAGTTTCGATTTTTCCGCTCTTGCTTTCCACCACCACTTGGCCAGTAATGACATATTTTTCCATGCCAGTACTTGTACACCCAGACCACCTTACAAGCATGCCTTTGTGATTAACTTTCTTGGAGTAATTTATAATATAATGTAAATGTTTAAAAATAATATGGTGAAAATAGAAAATATGAATTTTTAACTAAAATATGTTGTTGAGGAAATCGAACATTGAACTTTTAGCAGTAGTTTAAAAGATTATATAAATATTTAATAATAATGTGTTTCTGATGGAATTTGAACCTTGAACTTATATATATTATCAAAATAATATTCTTTTAGCATTACATCCAATGATTCTTATTAATCTATCTTAAAATCCAACGGTTGCTATTGAATATCAGAGTGTGCTAAAAAAATGCATCAAACTACTATCCAAATATATCCTATTCGACTTATAATAATATAGTATAGATAAATTATTTACGAATTATGTATAATTCAAAGCGTAACAAAATATTGGATACATGGTCCAAAAATTTTAATCAAGCTTGAGTCAGAACTTTCCAGGGAAGTTCGAGCAAAACAATTTCATCATTTTATCAATTTTCTCTCGGTTTTATCAGTTCATTACACTAGCTTAAAACTCATGCGATATACAAATATTTTTTAGGTTTTTTTATTAATTTAAATTAAAAATTTTAAAATATGAATTTTGTAAACTTAAATTGTTAGGCCGAATACACAATTATAATCAAGTTCGTATGAGAGAATAACAAGTAAAACACGTTCGAACAATTAAAAACTATTTGGAATTAAAAACTCCTCTCTCAGTTATGTAAAATATCACAGTGAGCTGCTTAGGTTACAATGAATGATAATTCGTTACTCGATACCCTTCTAGGGTTAACCTAACTGTATTTATAAAGATATACAGCTACGATACAATCGATAATTGATACTCCTATAAATCAGCTATACAAATGCTATCAATTATGATTGTTACACGTCTCCTTAGTCAACACGATCTCTTTGACAGCTATCCAATCTTCAAAAATATCGCTTCCATAATTATCTTCAATAATCCTTCGAAGTCTGATGACCAGTAGACACTTCCTCTTCACAGAGTTTAGCAAACTCTGTCGAGCTTCCAATCGTCAGAGCTTAATTAAACTCTGATCGCTTTCCACTTCCAGTTAAACTCTGATGAATCACTGTAACACTTAAACACTGATATTATTCACATCAATTATATTTAACATAAATTTTAAATGATCTGAAAATAATTATATATATATTGTCCGTGATATTTTTAGAAAATGACGGATTTTAGTTTGAAAATATTGAAAAAATGAAATGTTTGAGCTAAAAAATGTAATCGATTAGTTATTAGTTATTATAATATTATTAATTTATTTTACTTAAATAAACCTACCCGAATAGGTTTTTTTGGGGAAAAAATAGAAAAGATAACGTATTTTAGCTAAAAAGGTAATTGGTTAATTATTAAAAAGGTGGCCAGATTTTACACTCATTTTCAAAAAAGTGGCCAGACTTTCAGTTTTGCAAAATGGTGGCCAGGCTTGCCTTTTTCCTTTCAAAAAAGTGGCTGGAAATGATTTTCAGCTTATTTGGCAGGGGTAAAATGGGAAAATATGTTATTTTACTAAAAAAAAATGTTAAAACCCCCAAAAATTAACCAAAAAATCCCCAAATTAATATGTGTCACCATATGATTGGTTATATTCGTAATAATAATAATAATAATGTCCCCCATGCATGCAAATAAATTGACTAATTAAATCTTGACAACTCATATTTGTGGATTTTTTGGTGAATTGATGTGCATACATGGGGGGGCATTATTATTATTACGAATATAACCAATCATATGGTGACACATATTAATTTGGGAATTTTTGTGGACAATTTTTGGGATCTCTAACATTTTTTTCCCATTTTACCCCTTCCAAAAAGCTGAAAATCGCCTGTAGCCACTTTTTTGAAAGGAAAAAGGCAAGTCTAGCCACCATTTTGCAAAATTGAAAGTCTGGCCACTTTTTTGAAAATGAGTGTAAAATCTGGCCACCATTTTGAAGTTTACTCTTAATTATAATTAAAATATTTTATTTTCTTAAATAGAATTGCTCATTGTGTTTTTGAAAAGGAAATATTTTAGTTAGATAGAATATAAAAGATAATGCATTTTACGTGAAAAACAAAATTGATTATTTATTGAAAAATATAAAAGTAACATGTTTTACATGAAAAAAGAAAACATTTTACTTGAATAAAGTTACCTGATTAGGTTTTACTGAAAAAAATAAAAAAACAGAAAAGGTAACATATTTTAGCTCAAAGAGTAATAGGTTAATTATTAGTAATTATAATTATAATATTTTATTATATTAAATAGAATTGCTCATAGTGTTTTTAGAAAAGGAGAAATTTTAGTTAGATAAAATATAAAAGATAATGTATTTTACGTGAAAATGAAATTGAGTAGTTTTTGAAAAATAGAAAAAATAACATGTTTTACCTAAAAAAGAAAATTTGTTAGTTGGTAGTAACTATAAATAATTAAGTAGGATAATTAAGTAAACATAACATATATCGCCAAGTAAGGATAAATAAGTAAAATTAACAGGTACCATACCGACCAACCAAACTTTTAATGTTTCGATTATTATATAATACAACGGTTGTAAAAATCGGTAATCGGTATAAATCGGTTGAGGTACTGATTTAAGATTAATCGGATAATCGTGGATTAATCGAAAAAGTATTAATCGGATATTATAATAATATTTACTATATTAGTCTAATTTACAATTAAACTAATATTTAAAAATATTTTTAAAATTATATGATTAAATAAAATAGAGTATAATAGTTTATTATGGATATAATTTAACTTTGTAATATTAATTAATAAAATTAATAATAATAATAATAATAATAATAATAATTATTTAATAAATGACATGTATTGTTTAAAACTAATAATATAAAATCATAATATGAATTTGTTGTTAACGAGATTCAGAACTTGGATCTTTAGAAAAGGGATTTAAATATAAAAGTGTTGTATTGGCACTACATAGCCGAAAAATATCGTTTACTATTAGATTTAACGATGATCATCTATTTACTAAATATCTAAAGATCATTATTCTTTTAACCATTGGTTGAACCAAACAACCAAACTTTTGCTTATTATATATTAGTATAGATATAAATTATAGATAGATTTGTTTGGAAATAAAAATTAAAATATTATATGAAATAGTAAAAATAAGAGTAAAATGATAGGATTAATGGTAGATTAATCAGTACTCCCTCCGTCCCAATTTATATGTCCCTCTTGAAAAAAATACGAATATTAAGAAAAATGTTGTTTGGATAAGGTTTTTCAATAAATAACCTTAATAAATGCATTGAAAAATGAGAATATAGTTAAGTTTTAAAGAAGTCAAGCATTGAAAATACAAATATAGAGGTAATTTTAGAAAACTAGACTTAAATTTGTATAGAAAGAAGATATATTTGTATGGAAAGAAGAGAGGGACATGTAATTTGGGACAATTTTTTTTTTACAAAAGGGACATGTATTTTGGGACGGAGGGAGTATTAAAAGTAGAAAGTGAATATAGTGTAGAAAAGTAACGGATGTAATTTTTTTTAGTAAGAAAGTAATTCATTAATCAATGATCATATGACATGTATAAAATAATTTATATTGAACAAACACAACATATAAATAGATCAAATCAGAATTTTCTGGTGAACTAGGATGGTTGAGCAGATCATTTATTCGGTTACATTCCTCGTTCATATATAGTTGAAGTTTGTAGTTTTTTTAGAAAGATAATTTAATAATATGTTGTAATCTGAAGAAAATATATATATTTAACTCATATAAATGTATTCGAACACATGATTGTAATTACGATCCCATACGATTCAAAATCATTGAACCACTATTATAAATCCTACAAATCTAGGATCGCAGGTATTAAAACAAACGGGGCTAAAACTCTCAATAAAAGATTTATTAAAATTGAAAACAAAATTAAAAAAAATTGAAAACAAATGGGGTTTATTATCAACCAAAAGACTAATGAATAATGATCACCCTTAAATTAAAAATTGAAAGTTAGGATTTTTTGAAAGGTGAAAGGAAAGAGCCGCTAAAGTAGTGAATGAACTTAATTTTTATATTATAAAATTTGATTAATTGTATAAATTTCTGAAATGTAAAAAATTGAAAAAAAACCCAAAATAAAATGTAAAGAAATGGTTAAGAGGGACGATCAATTATTAATTCATAATAAATGATATCTCAGTAAATGAGAAATAGATAAATTATCGTTTAAATTCATCGATATAAATTGAGATGTGCAAAGAGTTGAACTAAGAACAAAAAAAAGCTCTTATTGTTTAAATTATTTTAGACGCTCTATTTATATACCATAATAGATTAAGGGGGTGTTTGGGGAACTTTGTTCCAGAATAATTTAACTTATTTTAAGATAAATTTAGAATTCCTAACTGTTTTCTGACAAAAGTTAATTTATAGAATCTTAAACATATATTAAATACTTGTTTAAAAGAAAATTATCAAAATATGAAATTTTTATCCGAAAATAAATCTATAAATACTTAAAAAAAGTTATGCCAATCAGACTCAAAATTAAATGATGTTAACATGAAAGATTTGGTTCATGATGGATCGTAAATTACTACCATAAATGAAAATTTGAGTGTAGTGGGTAGAAACTAAACCCTAGATGCGGTGGACAATTAAGAAGGGGCCGTACAGACCAAAGTTAAGAAGTCATAAAAAGTGTGGTGTGGATGATAACCAAAGTACATAACCCATACAACCAACACATGACTGCTAGTCCTCTTCCTTACAATACAGCTCCCCTTTGTATCTATCCATCCATCTCTCCTCTCCCTATATATATATATACATACCGCCTGCTAAACGCCCACTTTACTATTCATCTCTTTACATAAACAAACTACCCAACACGCTTTCAAATTCTCTCCTCTCTCTCTCTCTCTCGACATCCACAGAGAGATACACATATACACACACAAACAGACTTTGATTCAACTTGGCGGATTCATCGATGCGATGAGACTTGAGAGGGTGAGGTTTAAGGAGGATAATTAGGGTTGTTTAGAATTGAATGAGTAAAGTGGGTCTGATTGTTGTTGCTACCTGGTCATATACTTATTCTGTATCTATATCTTGTTTTCAACACAAGTTTACTAGGATTAGTCGGTTTGTTATTCCAAGTCGTTGTCGATGGGGAAAATGTAGTTGGATTTTTTCTTCTTGTTTGTTGTTAATTTATATAAAGATTCATATTTTGACTTCTGGGCTAGTGAATTATGCTGCAGAATCAGCGAAAAAAGGTATAATTTTTTAGCTTTATTCGTTTGTCTGTGTTTTCATGTTCATTTATTGTTTGGTTTTTCTGTGGAAAAATTGAATCTTGATTGGATTGGTTGAGGCTTAGTTGTTTATATTTTGTCAATGGACTTGTTTTAAGCTGCTTTGTTTCGAAATTAGGGATCTTGTTTGGATTTATTGAATCTTAGCTGCTTTGTCTAGTTTGTGCAAGTGGATATGTTTAGGCTGCTTTGTTTGGAATAAGGGGAATCTTGATTGGACTGGATTATTCTTGCTTAGGTTTAATTTTGAATTTTTGAGATGTGCTATATGTACATTTTAAACTTTTCAGAGAAAAAGATATCCTTTTGTTGGTTTGGTGAATCTTATGGACTTGTTTTGATGATTTTTATTTATTTATTTATTTATTTATTTTGTTGTTGTTGTTGATTAGACTGAGAACTAGGGTTCTAAGTGGGCACGGAATATTAAATCCCGTGCCCGCCTCATTTTCCACATTTTCCACGGGGATTTGTTGTTGATATAAATTTACTTATTAAGATATTAATAAATTATAACCTATTATAATATATACGTAGTATGTCTTTTATTTAAATTTAAGCAACAAAAGTTTTCACTAACTTACTAAGATTGTTAGAAAGGTTTACCTTCTCAGGCCGCTTGCAATGAATTTATCAAACATACAGTACTAGTGTTGTGTTTGATTGGGGTGAATAAAATTTGCACTATTTTCATTCTCCTTCACTCTCATTTTCCTTACAAGTTTCATCATAGAAAATTTGCACTCTCCCCTTTTTGTTCACTCCTACGTCTTACATTCTTTCCTTCCCTTGAACTTTGTTCATCATTTTCATACAATTCTTCTCCCATTTAGAATAATGTATTCATAACTGTACGATTGCAAATTAAAATATTTACATCACTAGTGTCTAGCTGATCAATGCTAAGATTTTGCAGTAGGTACCTATTACTTGTCTTTTTGATCAGTTATATACTTGCGTGGTTTATATTTTCACAATCATCTTGGGTTGGTATAAATACTTCATGGTGTTTCAGATGTAAAGAGGAAGTTTAACCTGCTATGTGTGGTTTATATTATACAAGCATGTCCTGGTTTTGTACATCTGGCTTTCTAAAATGCTTATAGGTTTGAATATACATAATTTTTTTTGTTGTCTCTATTGCTCATCTTTCATTCCCTACCTGTTGTAGAATACGAAAGAGTTGGACTTTTTCACTGAATATGGGGAGGCCAACCGGTACAAAATTTTGGAGATCATAGGGAAGGGAAGCTACGGGGTTGTCTGCGCAGCCATTGATACACATACTGGTGAAAAAGTGGCAATAAAGAAAATAAATAACATATTTGAACATGTATCTGATGCTATTCGGATTTTGCGGGAGATTAAATTGCTAAGGCTATTACGTCATCCCGATATTGTTGAAATTAGGCGGATCATGGTCCCACCCTCAAGTCGAGACTTTAAGGACATATATGTTGTTTTTGAGCTCATGGAATCCGACCTTCATCAAGTCATTAAAGCCAATGATGATTTGACTCGTGAGCACCATCGCTTTTTTCTGTATCAAATGCTACGTGCATTAAAATTCATGCATACAGGTACCGATCTATATAACAGTTAATATTAGATGGTTAGTTTCTTATAGTGTAATTGTTTAAAATGCTGCTCGTCTTGAAATTTTGCATTGTTAAAGGGTCTTCTATTTTATTATATATGTTATTCTGAGGCTTTAAGCTATTCTGTTCCAGCTAATGTGTACCATCGAGACCTTAAACCAAAAAATATTTTGGCAAATGCAAATTGTAAGCTCAAAATATGTGATTTTGGACTAGCAAGAGTTGCTTTCAATGACACTCCAACAACTGTATTCTGGACGGTATGGAATTCTTATATATCATAATTGTTTTCTTTTTGAAGCTTTGTATTCACTGCTATGTTGGTTATTGTTTAATTGCATCCTGATGCAGGATTACATTGCTACAAGATGGTACAGGGCTCCAGAGCTTTGTGGATCATTCCTCTCTAAGGTTCGTAGCCTTTGTTATTTACCTGACAACATGCTCCGAGGCTGGAGCATGGTTTGATGGATTTGTAACGTTATCTTATCTTGGTTAAGATGCCATTTCCTTTTACAACTGGGATCTATGTGCTTAGGGATTTGAATCTTCTATAAAGCAGTTAAGAATCTGTTTGAATACACATTAATGGTATTAACTATTAGCCAGTAGAAGATGAATAGACATTAAGTTATGAGTAACTTGTACTACTAGCCAGTATTTGTCATTTTTCAATGACAGGAAATTGATTATATCAATTTGGGTTCCTATCTTATCTACCATATATTCTATATTAACGATAAACATTCACGTTCTAATGCATTTAGACAACTTTGCTTTGGGATACATGTCTCCAAAAAAGGTTGTTAATGACATTTATGTTTCTAGATATGGCTGATGAGATATACATATACATATACAGATACATGTACAAATACGTATATAGGCGTAGGCCATTATTTTACAGAGAACCCTCTTATATGGAGTCCAAGCGAGAACCATTGATTCTACTATGGAATCTCATAAAATAGTAATAATTCTAAAATTTTGTTTCACAAAACATTAAATTTGATTCTAATCTAGAATATTAATCATATTTGGTACTCTCTCTTTCTCTATATACTTTTCTTAAGTGTAGAGACTAGAATGGATCTAAATATAAAGCATTGCTGCTAATGATATTGCTGCTATTGATCTATTATAAAAACTGAAAAGTGAATATAATTTCCGGCAGGGAACAAGGGGTTGGAATTAGAGGTATTTCGTAATCCACTCTTAAGAGGAGTAAGTTTAACAAAATGAAAACTTCCAAGTAGATTACAAGCTGACGTTAGTCACGTTACTATTTTTAATAAACCTAAACTCTATTTAAATCAAGTATAGAAGATAAAGATTAATATGGATTATCTCCAAAACTAAAACTTAAAAGATAACAAATAAATTTCAAATTAATTGGCTTCCAAAGTCTTCTAGATTGTTTCCAAAACGTCTTCTTTCTGTTGCATCAATCTAAACATTATAAAATTCAAAAGCTTTGATACCAGGATTTTCAATTTTACTGTTGTATCCGTATTGGACAAGAAATGGTATTGGACAAGAAATGGGGGTGGGATCTAAGTCCAATTATTCATTTAAAAGCTAAGCATTTCGCACTACCAGTACAATTCAAGATACATCCAGTGCCTTTAGTAATCTATGTTAGGAGCATGATGTCTGCAGGACTAATCATATTGGATGCTCATATAAAATCAAGCTTGACAGCTTATTAGTAATAGTCAACATTTATAAAGATGAGGAATAGATAATATTCTATATTTTACACTCGAATGGCGAGTTCCCACATCCGTGTCTAATAGAATCCTTATGTAATCAATATTGAGACGCAATTCTTGGATCCATATCTGAATTTCATAGGTAAGTTCGGGCAGCGTAGATTATTCATACTGCGAGTTGCCATGATAAATATTATTGATCCATAATATATAAATGTTGTACTTGTAACATTCAAGGGTATGTGGATAACATTGAGTCTCTTCATAGTTTTTTATGTGGTCATGACTAAATGAAATTCCTAGGCATGTAATTTCACTTAAATGCACAATTCCAGCTATGATGCATTGTAGAAATACTTGTTTTAGTTTAAGCCTAAGATTAAATTAGAATCAAAATTTTGTATGGAAATAAAGCAGTCGCTGAAATTGGTGCGAGTATATAAGTTATGGGTGTAATGGAACTCCTAAAATTAAAATCATAAACACTCGTGATACTAGAACAAGGACCCTCCGGATTACTGATCTACTAGTAGTCAACTGCTATTTCATTGTGTTTATCTTCCACTTTTTTCTTTCACTTTGTAAAAGTGAATAAATAATACAAGAGTTCATTGGTGACTAGGTAAGTGAGTTATTATTTTTTATTATTATTGTACACCTCAGCTGTTAATCTTCATGAATAATGTGAATTGGCATGTTTAGTCCTAATGCTATTCAAAAACATTCTAGTAGCTGACTAGCTTGTTTATATATGCCAAGTTTATATTCTGTCAGAAACAAATTATTTATCATGATTATTAGAAATAGTTTAGTAGCACTTGACCTTTGGTTATTAGTTCTTTTTAAGTTGAAGTAGTCAGCTAAACCTATATTTTCCCGGGATTACGCTTAATTCAGGTTCCTAATATATGGAGGCATTGTAGAAAGGGATCTGGATACTGAAAATTAAAATATTGGTTTCCTAATTATACTAAAATGAAGACATGATATTTTCCTTTTTTTACGGTACATATATTCTTCTTGCTTGTGTTGATAAAATATTCTTCCTTTCTGTTGCAAATTCTCCTCCTCTGTGCTACTTTGTGTTTACTTGATATGTGCCATGCTTTTAACATTTAGGAACCTCCTGACTTGTTCTGTATTGCTATTGTAACAGTCGGTTTCTTGTTTACATTTACTGTGATGACTAAAAGCGCTACCCGAGAAATGAATTTGTATTTAAGTCTGTCAAGAAATATATCGGTCATCAAGCACCTTGACGTGTTGAGCACTTGAGCTTTTCAAGTTTAGTCAATTAACTATAAATACTTAAAGATGTTAGACTTTTATACATCATACTGCTAACTGTATGACCAACAAGATCTGTTTGACTGAATACATCTTGTTTTGATAATTGTCTCAAACTCTACTGGAACTAGATATTTTTGTGTTTCACGCAGTGCTGGACCCAGTGTTGTGTAATGCACAATTTTGTTTAAAGCACAATAGCCAGTATTAGAGTGCAACTCGCAAAGCACAATTAAATGTACACATTTTTTCCAAAAAAAAAGTTGTTGATTTTATATTATATAATTATATCCTTACTAAAATAATTCGATTGTGTTCATATGTCTAACGAGTAACGAGAAGATAGTGCTTGACATAGTTTTAGACATTATAACATAATGGAAATGTTACTAGATAAGTATCAATCTGTAATGTTCAACTCAAACCCTTTTAAATCATTTTGTTCACTTTCTGGCCCCTAAAATTCTCTCATCTATCAGTTGCATTTGGGCTGGACATGTTATCTGTTTTTTGACTCGAGTATTGTGGTTATTCAGGCTCACTTTTTTGCCAGTTCTAAAATTGCACTTAATTGCATATTTTCGACTCGCTTACGCAGAATCACAGTGCAATTGATTGCACTTTTTAGAACACTGGCTGGACGCCTGGACCTTATAGCAGTTTATTTGGAGAATTTAGTTGCTAGCCTTAAAATTGCGTGATAGATGACATCATTGTTTGCAGTATACCCCTGCTATTGATATATGGAGTATTGGATGCATCTTTGCTGAGGTATTGACTGGAAAACCATTATTTCCTGGGAAAAGTGTTGTTCATCAACTGGATCTGATCACCGACCTTCTTGGGTCACCTTCAACGGATACCATTTCTGGGGTAAGTAATGTTTCTGTATAGGTGTTCCTAGTTACGGCTTAAACATTGTTACCTACCATGTTAATTTACATGTCCAATTGATGCAGGTTCGAAATGAAAAAGCAAGAAAATACTTGATAGATATGCGTAAAAAGCAGCCTGTGGCATTTTCTGAGAAATTTGCAAACTCAGACCCTTTTGCAGTTCGTTTATTGCAAAGACTGTTGGCTTTTGATCCAAAGGATCGGCCAACTGCTGAACAGGTGGCTGTTTTATTTTGTTGAAGAGTTTTTGTTTGAACATTGAATTAACCTTTAGTGGTGACTGCTTCTGAAATTTATTAACAATTCCTTGCTTTAGAAGAATATATATTTTTCATTTTCTGTGTTACTTTTTTAATTATTGCTTAGATTTAAAATCTAATGTAAGTCATAATCCAGTATTTTGTATTTTGGTTCCTTAGGCCCTGGCTGATCCATATTTTATTGGTCTGGCAAAAGTTGAGCGGGAACCTTCTTCTCAGCCTATTTCTAATGATGAGTTTGCATTTGAAAGTCGCAAAATGAAAAAGGAGGACATCAGAGCAATCATATATCGGGAAATTTTGGAGTACCATCCTCAATTGCTTAAAGATTACATGGCACAGAAAGAAAGCACCAATCTTTTATATCCCAGGTCCGAACTCCTATATATGAGCATATATGTAAATGCATGTGGTTATCAATGTATTTTGTTCCGAGGTGTGAATGCTTTAATTAAAAATATCATGTTCTGGTCTGATCCAGTATTTGCTTACTTGTGTCAGTGCTGTTGGCCAATTTAAAAAGCAATTTGCTTATCTAGCGGACAACGGTGGCAAAAGTGGGCCTGTTACAGATAGAAAACATGCATCTGTCCCGCGGTATAGGTTTCTATTCCCTTCTCTGCACACTCTTTCTAGGCTCCAAGGCTCAAGATAAGACATTGTGAGAAGTACCCACTTGATATAAGAAATCTGTATTTTATTTTTGTGACGTCACAATAATACACAAGGTTTTCTTTTCTTGCTGAACCAGATAAGTTAACATTTCAAACGATTTTTTTTACGTATTGAGAACCTTTGGCTAAATTACACATATGAAACAACGCAAACATATAAATGTTAGTGAATTGACATGTTGGTAGTGTAGCAAATTACTGTCAACTTGATATCCTTAGGTGTCTGTCTGGATGCGCGTGTAAAGGTGCTGGTCTATGCGTTAGGAATCCTTTCTGTTTCTAATTTCACGTTTAGCAAATAGGAACTACATGTTTTATTTGAAACTAGGATAAAGATCACGAAGAATCTTCTTTCCTGGAGCAGAAAAAAAGCACCAATGATATTATTATCTTCAGGACTTGTTGAAACATGTTATTAATTGTTTTCGCAATGTAAACCTCTTTATGATATTCGTCATTGTGTACATCACCACCTTTAGTGCATGCATATGCCAGCCATTTGTAGCCAACTATTACCCTAATTTAATTGTTGCGGATCTTTAAAAAATACTTTGAAAAGATGAAATTTATTTGAATCAGTTAGTTGATAATCTCACAATCATGATTATTATTTATTAGAATCATTTACGTAGTGTGGACTGTGGAGTGAGGCAAGTGTAAGATGATGATAATTGATAGCTGTCACACCTCATTTTTACTCTGCTTCTTCCCATTTTTAAATTTACTTTATATGCAATTGGCAGGATGGCATTCTCAAACCTATTTTTACTTGCCTCCATCTTGTTTTAATTCATTAGTCATCTATTGTTGTTTCAGTTTGGTTGTAAATGTGGTCCTTGTGTGTCTCAGATTAGCAGTTGGGAACTTTGTATCTAGTTTTAGCATTTAATCAGGGATGGGGCTGGTAATTTGTGTAGTATAAAGTGGTGTATCTTCTTACAACTTCTAATCCTCTACACAGGTCTACAGTTAACTCGCGTACAATACCTCCCAAACCACAGCATACTTTGGCAACTTTTGACAATCAACGAATGGCAGAGGCATCATGTAACAGTACTAGAGTTACAAATTCTATTCCTGGAAATCTGCCCAAAGCTTCACGGCCACCACCACGTATTCCAACAGGTACGGAAGCACTTAAACTTTAGTTCACCATTATTGGTATGAATAGATAATTAACAAGAGATTCATGAGAATTGAAGTCACATGTGACAATATGTATAATAACTTGTCGTGGCAACTCCGAGTCATGGTTGTTACGGTGTCCATATGGCGTCCGTTTTATCGCCATATGGCGCCAGATCGAAGCATAATGCTATGGCGTCTGGTTCGCCATAAGAAATTGCAAAAATCGTCGCCACAGGACGTCACAGGACGACTTGGACGACCTGGACGGCCCGACCGGGCCCGTTGACCCGACTTAAAACCTAAAAAATAAATTAAAACATAATATAACCTAAAATCTTAATTGTAATCGACCCAAATTGAAGCCTCTTCTTCGCGAGTCGCGACCTCTGCAGCCTCTTCTTCGATCGTCATCTCTCTTCTTCTTCTTCTCTCTTCTTTATCTCTCTTCTTCTTCTTTCTTCTTCTTTCTTTTTCTTTCTTCTTCTTTCTGTGTGTATCTGTGTGTGTATATATATATATATATGTATGTATATACATACCGACTGGTGTGTATCTGTGTGTGTATATATATATGTACTGACTGTGTATTCTGTGTGTGTGACTGTATTATTTGTGTCATTCTCGAGTTTTGTTTTGGTATTTTACTACTCGTAATATGTAAAATTGGGTCGAGGACTTTAAGCTGTTTGTTGGGCTTTAAAGTTGCATTCTTTATATATATAAAATTGGGTCACTTATGGATTTGGTTTGGTATGTTTAAGCTCATGAGAATTAATGTACTTCATCTTGTTATGGTAAATTGGTAATATATATTAAGGCCTTTGCTCCATAAAGAACACTCTTATATAAAGAACAATAAAGAACACTATAAAATCATTTATTCCAATAGATCCATTGGCCCCGCCAGGGGCACCCAATACAAAAAGTTCTTATTTTTTTAGGCTCTATCCATCCAGCAAAAAAAATAAATAAATAAATAAATTTGAAAATTTTACTGTTCATCGATGACGTCATCAGTGACGTCATCATGAACAGTAAAATTTTCAAAAATTTTTTTTTTTTTTTTTTTTTGCTGGATGGATAGAGCCTAAAAAAATAAGAACTTTTTGTATTGGGTGGCCCCGCCAGGGGCAATGGATCTATTAGATATGAGGTGTTCTTTGTTGTTCTTTATTTAAAGTGTTCTTTATGGAGTCCAACCCAATATATTAATTATTATATATATAATATATATAATAATTAATATATTATATATAAACGCCACGGGCGCCATTCGGATGCCACGTGGACGATACATCGACATATTGTTGTGGAGGTCCTTGGGCGCCACGGCGCCGTGACAACCATGCTCCGAGTTGTGTATGCCATTAATTTGTCAGTCTTGTTATGAGATTAGTAGTTTCCTATATCTATGAAAGGTAGTAGTTCTAAATGTGCTTAATAACATTGCTATCTTGTCACAATTCTTTTTCTGCAAAAGCAGGAAGAGGTTCGGGACCAGTTCTACCTTATGAGAGTAGTAGCAGAAATGTCATGTGCACATATAATGCCAGAGATTTTGTTCATAATTCAGTTCCTCAGTCACACTCTCCAAATTATGTCTTCAGAACTAGCACAAGGGATGTGGAGAAACTTATCAAAGAAGACCAAATAGATTCTTCATTGGTCAAACACACAGTCCCACAGTCCATGGAAGGGAAAGTTTCCCCTGGAATCGCACCGGACTTGAATTCTAACCCTTACCAGCAACAAAGTCAACCAAGCCAATTTAATGACCCAATGCAAATAGATCCGAAATTACTACAGGTGCAATCTCAGCTCGGAGCAGTTGGAGCTGGCGCTGTAAATTTTACAACTAGAAGTTAGTGATTCAGTATGTTCTTTGGTTGGATTTGCCTCGATGAGTCGAGCCTGGCATGCATTATACAGGTAGGACGTTGGCTTGTTGGGAGCTTTGCTGTCTTGTGCTAGTTTAGTTTTGTAGAGGTGTTAAATTATGTCCATGTAAAGTTGCTGTAATTGTTGTCTCGAATTTTTATTTAAAAAGCTATTACTTTTTCCAACCATAGAATTAGCCTTACCCTTTCTTCTAATCATAGCTACATTTAAACTTAAATCAAAGATCTTGGAAGATGATTTGCTTGTAAAATAATATGTAACACATTTTTCTGAGATTATGATATCAAAGTTTCTGACTGAGCTGATAATGCCCAAATTTTATTTTTTTAATCGGTATACATGCTGATGGATGTCGGAATTCTCATTACTAGAATGATGCATCTGGATTGGTCATCCCTTACAACTGCACACACAAATCGAACTGGGGTTACTCCTCTATACCTATTTGCAAACGGTCTGGTGCAAACGTATGCACCAGACTGTTTATGGAAATCCAACGGCTCTGATTTAAAAAAAAAAATTCATCGTACCGCAATAAGTTTTCGCGGTACGGGGTAATTACCAAAATGCCTCCTGTTTTCACATCAAAAATCTACTGTTCATCGTACCGCAGAAACTTTCTGCGGTACGTGAACAGTAAGGACATTTTTGTAATTTCTTCGTACCGCGGAAACTTGTTGCGGTACGATAGATTTTTTTTTTTAAATCAGAGCCGTTGGATCGTTGATCCAACGGCTCTGGAACCGTATGTTCCACAAACAGTCTGGTGCATACGTTTGTACCAGACCGGACCCCATACCTATTTACTTAAAAGTTACTCCCTCTATACCTATTTACTTTTCTTGTTTGTTGAATAACACTAGTTTTAAGATAGTGGGTAATGAATGTTGTTTTTTTTTTGAAAGAGTGGGTGTTGAATATTATTTTTAAGTAGTGGGTATTGAATAATATTTTTTATGGTGTAGTGCGTATTGAATATTATTTTTTTGTGGAGTAGTGGATATTGAATATTATTTTCTTATGACTTAAAATAGAAACTTGAAAATTTATTTGAATTACCTTAAAAGAAAAGTAGGAAAAGTATTAAGGAACGGAGGGAATATTTGTTTTATGATAGCCCAAACATCATTCGTGAGTTCGTGAGCCTATTAGTGAAGCAAATTAATGAAGCAACAACTAGTATCATAGAGAAGCGGCCATAAATTAGAAAGTATTGACCAATTTGAAAGATCATTTGATGTAGTTAAAATAACTTAATTTTGGGTTGTTCGATCAAGAGAAACCTGATGGAATTTATAACTGTCTCAATATTTTTTTTTTATTATCTGAATGTTTAGAATCTAAAGACCATTCCAATGCTCCCTTTCACCATGCATAAACTAAACCAACAATTAAGATAAGCACGAAAATTAAAGCTTCTACAAATACATATACACCTAATACATCGAAACTCATTGTCCATCAATAAAGAAAAACTGTTTCAAAACATCAAAAACAACAAAAACTACATTGATATGACTTACCAGTTACTCCCTCCGTCTCAAAATACTTTTCCTGTTTTTTTGGACACGTTTATCAACACACAATTTTGATCGTTAATATCTTTAATTTCGTATTAGTACTAAATATAAAAACTTCATTGTATTAAAGTACTCACTCATAACTATATTTTATAAAAATAAATTATGCATAAATTAGTAGTCAACCGTTTGTAATGAACAGTGTAAAAAGTCAAAACTAAAAATGTAATATGAGAGAGGGAATACCAAGTAAATATAAAATATAATTTTATTAGATTTTGATGAATGCAAATAAGCCATAATGTATTCGAGAAGACAACTACTCAACTAGTAGGGCACACGTATAGCGTACACGTGAAGCCGAAGCCTAGAAAGAAAGTGTAAGAAGTGTAGAAAGTAGAAACAAAAAGGTCCTTTCAGTGTGACTCTTCCATGTCAGAAAAGGATTTTTACTGGGAATGAATGTTTGGAAAATTTATTTTTTAAAATAAGTCATTTATTTTAAGATAAAGTTAAAGATTCTTATATTTTTTTTAAAAAAGTTAACTTTTTTTTTTTTACAAATTATGAAATTTCAAACATATATTAAATATTTATATAAAAAATTTATCAAAATATGAAATTTTTACCCGAAAATAAATTCATAAAAATTTATTTTAAATCGTAATCAAACAAACCAATTAATATGAACTATTTATTGTGTACATAAATATTCGGAGCTTCCGATCATCATCATCCGCCAAGTTGAAAGGAATGACTGTCTATTTTGGGTGTTATCCCCATATATCACATTTTGAAAGTAAATGGTCATAAATATCATAATTTAAAAACTTGATCTCAAATATCACTCCATAACACATTCTAATATAGCATTTTTGTTTTTTTTTTTTTCCCTTTTTTTCCAATAAATGTTAATGCATTTAGCATTTCTTTTTTGTTTTTTCTTTTTTTTTTGGTTGGAAACGCTAGCTAAACCTTTGTTTTCAAAACTAAAATGCCAATTTATGTGGCATTTGAGGATATTTTGGGATAGTTTCAAAACTACCCATGTGAACTATTAGATTTTTAAATATATACTACGGGTTAATTGGCTAATACATAACTGAACTCGTGCCTAACTTGCAGTTGGGTAACTGAACTCAAAAAGCTTGCAGTCAACTCATCAAAGTAATTAAAACTTGCAATCGACTAACTACCGTTAACTCCATCTAACGTCCCTGACGGAAATCTGACGTGGCATGCTGATGTGTTAAAATTATACACGTCATCTGCTGAGGTGGTTTGGTTCATTAAAAAAAAAATCATTTTCTTTTCAGTAATTAAAATCCTTCGTTCTTTATTATTTTGTTTCTTAAAATTGTTCTTTTCAACACAAACAATTGCAGACCTGCAATTAGTTTGTTTAAATTGTAAAACCCAGCCCCTCTCCTGGTCTCCCTACGAAGTCATATAGCTGTGTATGTAGTTAGTGTTGCTGTGTATACGTTCGTGTTAATGGGTGTGTGAGTTTTGATCGAGGTGTGTGTATAATACAGGCGTGTATGTGTGGTCATTTCATCGAATGGCTGGCGTATGTCTTTAGTCGAGTGGGGGTTGAATTGGAGAGTTCAGTTGTCTCCAGTTTCATTAATGTTGTGTTGAACCTGCTGCGAGTCTGTGTGTGTGTGTGTTTTAATTTCGATGTATATGTGTGATGCGATGATTGTGGCTTGTTTGGGCTGAGCAGTTGATAGTGTGAGCGTGTGTCGAGTTTCTCTATGGGTGAGTAGTAAAGTAACGGGGTAATTGGCTACATAGAAAGCTTGCAATTTATGGTGAATCGGATTTGGGAATGTTTGTTTATCCAGATGAGTTCTCTCTGGAAAGTGATTGGATTGAAATTTACAAGGCCTCATGCTCTAGTATTCCATACGATTGTTGGAATATGATTCTGCTTACAACAATCAAGATTCCTTTAACAATTGATATTGACAGGCCCCTTGGATTCTTATTTCGTTCTGATGAACATACATATATGTCGGATGATACGGAGATTCTAATTACTACTACTGAATCTCAGACTCCTGATTGCAACAATACATTCTTGTACAATCCGTGTGCCAAAAGCTTCATCAAAATACCAGATTTTGAAGGTAGATTTTCCAGAATAGTTCCTCACATAGACACCCTTGAATCGGTGAAGAATGTGAGGTACCTTCAGTATGGCTAGAGGTTTGATTCTGGGTGTGAGAGTGATGGGAGATTGTTTATAAAAAAATTAAATTAATCAAAGGTGTGAGAGTGAGGAATAAAAGGGCTTTGATCGGACTCCTCAATTGCTCAAGCTTTTCCGGCGATAACAGTGGTGGGAAAAGGGGAGAGAGGCGGTGAGGTGAGAGAAAAGAGAGAGAAGAGACAGGGGAGGGAGAGATGTGAGAAAAATAAATAAGAAAAGAATTCTAAACTATTTATATTTAGAAAAATATAAATAGTTTATGTGGCAATTGATTTGTCAAATGTGAGGAGAGAGAAACGTCCATGTGGCTGCTTATGTGTACATAATTAACGGACCTCCGTTAAAAGTCAAGAGACTTAACGGCGCTGCAAGTTATTTTGTGTTTAGTGATTAAATCGCAATAAAATATTAGTGTACTGACCTAATTGCAAGTTTTTTGAGTTCGATTACCCAACTGTAAGTTGGACACGAGTTCAGTTATGAAATAGCCAATTAACCCTATATACTACACATCTTTCTAAAATTCTAAAAATACCGACCTTGTTTTCAAAATTCCAAAAATACTACCTTCCTCAATTGCAACTTTTGCAACCTCATTTGCAACTTCCAGTTTTCAAATTTCTGATTTCATGTTTTGGGGTTCAGATGTCATTTTCGACCTCTTTTTTGGACTCTGATATATATATATATATATATATATATCAGAGTCCAAAAAAGAGGTCGAAAATGACATCTGACAAATGGAACTTGAAATCAGAAATTTGAAAACTGGAAGTTGCAAATGAGGTTGCAAGGCCCCGCCAAGGGCACTCATAATTGGTGACTTTGGGTTGCAAGGCCCCGCCAGGGGCACTCATAATTGGTGGATTTCTGATTTGCAACTTTCAGTTTTCAGTTGCAACTTTTGCAACCTCAGTTGCAACTCCTCAGTTGCAACTTTTGCAACCTCAGTTGCAACTCCTCAGTTGCAACTTTTGCAACCTCAGTTGCAACTTTTGCAACCTCAGTTTTCAGTTGCAACTTTTGCAACCTCAGTTGCAACTTTTGCAACCTCAGTTGCAACTTTTGCAACCTCAGTTGCAACTCCTCAGTTGCAACTTTTGCAACCTCAGTTGCAACTTTTGCAACCTCAGTTGCAACTTTTGCAACTGAGGTTGCAACTCCTCAGTTGCAACTTTTGCAACCTCAGTTGCAACTACGGTTTGCAACCTGAATTGCAATTTTGCAACCTCAGTTGCAACTTTTGCAACTGAAAACTGAAAGTTGCAAATCAGAAATCCACCAATTATGAGTGCCCCTGGCGGGGCCTTGCAACCCAAAGTCACCAATTATGAGTGCCCTTGGCGGGGCCTTGCAACCTCATTTGCAACTTCCAGTTTTCAAATTTCTGATTTCAAGTTCCATTTGTCAGATGTCATTTTCGACCTCTTTTTTGGACTCTGATATATATATATATACATATATATGTATATATATATGTATATATATATATATATATATATCAGAGTCCAAAAAAGAGGTCGAAAATGACATCTGAACCCCAGAACATGAAATCAGAAATTTTAAAACTGGAAGTTGCAAATGAGGTTGCAAAAGTTGCAATTGAGGAAGGTAGTATTTTTGGAATTTTGAAAACATAAAAGTATAATGAGGTAGTATTTTTGAAAAAATGATTTTATAGAAGTGAAAAGATAGTTGGGTGGTAGTAAAATTGGAAATAATTATTAAAATCTTATGTATTTATGTAAATATCCCTTTTTTTTTTTTACAACGTTACCCTGCCTAACACCACTCATCAAGTTCAAAGAAACGCAACTTAACAATTTGTTTTACAAGAGACGCTAACCATCTTGCGTTTTACATTTTTTAAAAAATAAAATAAAATTAAAACAACAAGAATGCCAAACGCAATAGCATTTCTAATAAAAAAAAAACTTAAAACGCTATAATATTTTGAGTTATGATATTTTGGATCAATTACTTTAGAATTGTGATATAATAAACACACATATAAATAAAAATATATGTAGAAAGAGAAAATAAATATGATATTGGAGAGAGAGAAAGATCTTGATATACAACATCTAGGGCTGTCAAAAAAATTCGAAAAAATCGATATTCGTCCGAAATATCTGTAATCGTATTCGAAAAAACGGATATTATCCGTATCCGAAATAAAGCGAATATTATCTGTATCTGAATCCAAAATATCCGAATCCGAAATAAATATATGTGATATTTAAATTATATATATATATATATATATATATATATATAATGTAAAATTTTTCCTATTAGCTTGTACAATAAAACCTCCTTAAATTAATACTCGATTAATTAATAATCTCTATCAATTAATAATTTTTTTCGGTCCCAACTTGGGACCAGTTTGGTGACCAATTTCGATAAGATAATAAGATAATAATTTTTTTGGAAACTCTACATAAATTTATGGTCCCAATAATAAAATATAAATTGTACGATTCATTCTATTTAAATTTATAAAAATAAAAGTTAATTTGTTTGATGTCGAAAATTTTCAATAAATTAATAATTTATCGATTAATTAATACCACTCTAAATTAATACAATTCTCCGGACCCGAATATATTAATTTATAAAGGTTTTACTGTAGTGTTTGTTTGTGTATATTAATTAAATAATATATATGTATACAAATTTTATATAATTGTAAAAATATTATAGACATATATAAAAAATAACATTTGAGTTTAATATTTTAAAAATAATAAAATTAGATTGAAAAGATAAATAAAATTAGTATGGCATTCGAAGTTTTATTTTTTCTAAATTAAAAAAATGTTGTTTTGAAATAATCGTGAATACGTGTAAAAAAAATCCGATATCCGTCCGTAATATCCGTATTTGTATTCGAGAAAAAGCAGATATTATCCGTATCCGAGATGAAACGAATATATCCATATCCGAATTATCCGTTTGACAGTCCTAACAACATCTTTGTGATGTACAGTAGTATATTGGGTGGGAGAGAGAGGGAGAGGGAAGAGAGAGAGAGAGTGAGGGAGGGGAAGTGTGTGTGGGAGAGAAAGATCTTGACATACAACATATTTGTTTTGTATTATATGGTTTCCTTTCATCTTTTGGTCTCCAGAACATCTCCAAGGGTGTTATGTAAAATGGTTAGCTATAATCATTAGCTATAATGATAATGTAAAATTTTTGTTAAGGGTGAACATGTATATTTCAAGGGAATTATCTATAATTATGGTCATGTAAAATTATACATAAAAGTTTTATTGATTCAATAAATATAGCTCACCAAATATCATTATCTATATTTTTTTGCTAAGGGATTAATGGTTGGAGTGCTCAAATTTTTACATATTATCTAAATAGTGCCACTGGATGCCAACTAGATGCCATGTAGATAATTTAGCTAAGGGTTTTACATTCTTGGAGATGCTCTTAGAAGGTTAAACATTGTTTATTATGAACTATTGCTTTTTTAACAGATTAAAATCATTTATGAAGAAATTTGGAATATATGAGTTATATAACTTATATGAAGTAATGAGATCTCTGTGTTTATTGCAAATTAAAAAAAAAAGAAATTGGTAAATGTGAACTCTTTATTTTTGGTTAATAAGATTGTTTTGTTCCTCTTCTCATATTTAGCTAGAGAACTTAAAAATAATGATTGTTTTGTTGCATGACACATTGCTCTGTCAGCTCAGCATATCCAGGGGCCAAGAACTCGAAGCTTTTGCTGCCTATTTGGATTGACGAAGCTGGATAAGCCTCAACCAGGTCCAACCTTCGGACTCGATCCAAGATATAGTAAGTAAACGACATTATTGTCTACTTATTTTCATTGAAACCACTTTGGTTCTGCCTTTTGATTTAATCATATGTCTTTATTTCATTAAGATTGAAAGTCACACTGTTTGTACTTACTAAAGGTCAAAAAGTCCCATTGTCGTTATTTATCTTATACAACTTTTAACGGTGGAATTTGATGATAGCAGATTTCAGAGGTTACTGGAATAACGAATTATGAAAATAGGGGAATTTGAGATTTTGGATGTATGAGGCTGGACTTTAGAGGTATCTCAACTTGTTGGATGTGTCAAATCCTTTTTCAAGATGCCTTCGTACATTATATTTATAAGGATCAAGCCAACGCAGTTCTGTTAAGGATTGGTTTTTAATATTGTTAAGGGATGTATTTTGGGAATTAGTAGATTTAATCTCTTTCAATTATATTCGCGTTGGGATACCTTCCTGATTTGAAGGATATCGTTTGGAAATATTTTCTATCATTAATTGGAGATAATTCCTCGTTTCAGAGAGAGGAAATAATTAACTTGGGGGTTAAGTTAATTATTATTAGATTCGTATTGGGAAATATTAGAGGCAACCGAAAATATGGCGTAATAACTACCCCCAGTTCTTCAGTGCAGCTTGATGGACTGGAAAACTAAGCATGCTGCATAAATTGGCTCCCTTATTTTTTGTGATAGATGACCTCCTCTAAGGAGGGTCTTCGTGATTTATTTAAAAGACGATCTCCTCTAAGGAGGGTCTTAGTAAGAATGAAGCGATCTTCGGAAAATTCACCTCCTGTGAGAAGGGATATTTCTGAAATGGGGAGCGACCTCCTTTGAGGAGGGTATCCCAAATTATTAAATCCTTGCAAACACAGTACTTCCGGGGGGATATTCGTACTTTCGGCGCCTCATCAAGGTACGATCTTCGGAAAATTCACCTCCTGTGAGGAGGAATATTTCTGAAATGGGGAGCGACCTCCTTTGAGGAGGGTATCCCAAATTATAAAATCCTTGCAAAAACCGTACTTTCGGGGGGGGGGATGTCCGTACTTCCGGCGCCTCATCAAGGTACGATCTTCGGAAAATTCACCTCCTGTGAGGAGGGATATTTCTGAAAAAAGGAACGACCTCCTGTGAGGAGGGTATCACAAATTTTTAAATCCTTGAAAAAACCGTACTTCCGGGGGGATGTCCGTACTTCCGGCGCCTCATCAAGGTACGATCTTCGGAAAATCCACCTCCTGTGAAGAGGGTATTTCTGAAATGGGGAGCGACCTCCTTTGAGGATGGTATCCCAAATTTATAAAATTCTGAGAAAAATGGCCCTCTTTGTGGGGGATACCCTCTGGAAGACATGGTAGATATGACCTTCTTCGACTGCACGATGATATTGCTCAAAATGCTTTGGATGACTATATGGAATAATGTTTGG
Source organism: Kitagawia praeruptora (assembly GCA_037693485.1). Lineage (NCBI taxonomy): Eukaryota > Viridiplantae > Streptophyta > Magnoliopsida > Apiales > Apiaceae > Kitagawia > Kitagawia praeruptora. Next base: position 87,913,149 of record CM075350.1, read on the forward strand.
ATGACCTACAGGATACATTCTCATACACCTACAAAACTTATTCTTTTTTACATCTCGTATATTGTCTCGTTTACATCTACATGCATATTACGGGCACCTTGGTGCTCCATATTATTTACTAATCTTCCTCTCCTAGCTGTTTCAGTGACTCAGAAAATTTGGAAGATCGAAGCATGCTTAGTTCTCCAGTCCATCAAGCTGCACTGAAGAACTTGGGGTAGTTGTTACGCCATATTTTCGGTTGCCTCTAATATCTCCCAAATTTCCCAATATGAATCTAATAATAATTAACTTAACCCCCAAATTAATTATTTCCTCTCTCTGAAACGAGGAATTATCTCCAATTAATGATAGAAAATATCTCCAAACGATATCCTTCAAATCAGGAAGGTATCCCAACGATATAATTCAAAAAGATAAAATCTACTAATTCCCAAAATACATCCCTTAACAATCATAGGGATTAAAAACCAATCCTTAACAGAACTGCGTTGGCTTGATCCTGATAAATATAAGGTACGTAGGCATCTTGTAAAAGGATCCGACACATCTAACAAGTCGAGACACCTCTCAAGTCCAGCCCCAAACATCCAAAATCCCAAATTCCCCTATTTTCATAATTTCGTTATTTCAGCAACCTCCGAAATTTGTTATCACCAAATTCCTCCTTTAACAACAACAAATTTATAATTTATATGATATGAATCCTTGAGGTTGTCCATTTTAAACTTAACATTGATTGGTTGTCTGTGAACTCAAAAACAAGTTTTGTACAGTTAACTGCTTCAAATCTGCAACCAGCTCCTTACTAAAAATAGTTAAAGTATTTACATTCTTGTCGATAGATTTGCATTATTTTTCTGCAATTGATGAGTACTGCGAGTCACCTTAGTGATACTGCATATCATATATCATTTGAACTTATCACATGTTGTATAAAAGCTTATCTAATTATATATTAATATATTTTGTGCTGGTGCTCAGCAAACATTTTTCTGATTTGCATGTGGAAGACATCTTCTGGATGATAGAAGCCGGTCAAAACTTCACCACTGTGGGCAGCATCAGTCTGGATTACACTCATTATATTATTCTTTCTCAGTCTTATACATTTTGGAGTTAATACTTGGACAAGTTCTGTTGAGAAAGAAATGACGGATACATTGTTTGAAGCACCAGGATAATCTTGCGTCCAAGGAGGTAATTCAGCCGACCCTCAAAAGCAGGTAACGGTATCACTGTTCAACAATTTATCTCTCTGGCTTATGATGTGCAATAGTGACCTATAGTGATTTCATTCAGATGCATCATTTTATATTTTGTTTACCATGTTTCATTTGTTGCTACTAATATCAGTAACAAAAGCTTATACCACAGGTATTTTATGTAATCTAAGACTGTGTCATTTGACCTATAAAGTTGAGAAAATAGTTTTTGTTTCTTACAAGAGAGTTCATGATTTCGTACTTTGATAATTTAGTTAGGGATTTTATAGTTTTGTACTTTGATAATTTGGTTAGGGTTGTAACTCAGAGTCGAATTTTTGGTTATCGTGTCAAGTCGAGCCTAGAAATAATGTTCAAACTTGGATCAACTTGTATTCTTTATTGAGCCAAAATGCTTGCTTGAGCTCAAAATCGACCTCAATCTAAGTCGAGCCCATTTCGTCGAGTTTGAGCCGACTCGATTCAAATTACAGCCCTGAATGTGGTGGTAGTCATCTATATTGAAAACAGAATAAAGAGGGAACAGAACTGCATTTGGTAATCTGACCTTTCTGCATTTTCTGATACTTTGTTTTGATCATACAGGCATATAAAAAGTGAAGAACCCTATGTGTGATCCTATTATCTCCATATTTGTGACTGAGATATGTTATTTGCTTGTTCACATGTAGTAAGCTCCGGACTACATTAAAGTTTTAGACCATGTAAAGCTTTTTTTCTCTTTCTAGTTAAGAAGTCATTCATACTATCCTGGTCACAAATGTTGCTGAATTATTTATAAACCACATATGTACAAAAGAAGCAATAAATTAGCTTATTAATCTTTTTGTGATTGACCAACTTTGTGTAGTTGTCAGGTGTTTTATTGGCTAGAAGGATACTAACCTAGTATTCTGAATACTGAAATTCCTCCAGTTAAGAGTAGAGTTGCATTGCATATTTGAATAACACATTAACACAAAAGTAAACAGATTTTTAAATGTGATATTTAATCTATCGCCTTCTGAATAAAATTAAACTTCTAGCCAACTAGTTGATTATATATCTCATGTCATGATATGGTACATTCCTGTGTAGGGACATTAGGTCTCGAAGAAGCTATAGCACTCTCAACCTTCAAAAACAAAAGGGGAAAAAAGTTGTGTAACCTAGCAAGTCAACAAAGTACGGAGTAACATATAAACCCAACAAATTACTGTTACTTTACACCTAACAACTATGAAGAGTACAAGTCCCCCAAATGAAGCCCATTATGTTATTATCCTATATATAATATGAAGATTAAGGGTTCGAGAGTGATTAGAAAAATTGATTCTACAGTCGCAAGCTCACGTTAGATGATTTGGAGAGTCAATACAAGAAGTGATCACCTCCGCTCTTTGAGATGTAATAAACTGTTTACAAGCACAAGTGAGGCCTTGCCAACGACTTCTGTAATTAGAGAGTGGAAGCTGTTTATTGGTTGTATATTTCACTTGGTCCTAATTTATTAGTTTTCCTCAAATTTTATTTTATCATGTTCAACTATAATTTATCCAAGTTGTGAGTAACCTACCTTTTGAAATTTGTTTTAAGTAGGTTGAAACTTGAAATGGTTTAACATGTGGTGAGCACACACCATGGTCTATTATCCTAGTCCGCCACCAAAGTTATTTACTATTTGGAGAGAACATTAGACTTTTTGCACATTTCATTGTCAACATGAATCGGGAAATGTTTGCTAGCAGCATTGCAAAAAATAAAAATGGGAATCTTGAGAACTTGCCTTTTATGTTATTAGCATAGCACTTTCATTTAGTATGGACGTATGGTGACCCGACGCAATACATGCACGAGTAGACATGAATCTGGTAAGGGCTCAAAGTTAGCTAAATCACAAAAGTTTCGATTGGTGTATAGTGGCACCTCTTAATTTTATATTTATTCTCCATCAGTGTTCAACTTTTTGGAGTTGGGACTTGGGCAGGTTGAAAAAGGAAACCGGAACTGATGTTGGTTCCGGCATTCAGGAAAGATCACTTCCTGCAGCAAGTTCCATGTGTCTGTGCGGAACAGGTATCCATTTCACATGTCTGTGAAGTATGCAAATGTAATTTATAATTGTACAAGTCAACCAATTTATGTTACTTTCTCTTATTTACGTTATCTTGTTAATTGCTACAAATCTATCTTTTCTTATTTACGTTATCCTGTTGATTGTTGGGGAATAGGGTGATAATAACTTGGATTTTTCTGAAGTCGTGTGAATACTTTCAGATTGAAGTTATTTGTGGTTCACCCAAATAATTCAATCAGATAAAGTCAGAAATTTTGCAAGAAGAGAGAATGTGTTTTGTTGTGAATTTCAAATGAACCAACTATATGAAAATGATCAATGCAACACCTATTTATAGATGTCAACAGATGTGTCTTTTGTCAATAAACACATCTCAAGATGTGTCTTTTGCCAACAGACAAATCTCATTCCAACAGTCATGTCTAATGCTAACAGACACATCTCAAGATGTGTCTTTTGCCAACAAACGCATCTCATTCTTCTCATTCTAACAGATGTGTTTGATGTCAATAAACATGTCTCATAAGCAATAATACTGAAATCATAACGAACTCGAACAGAGCATGCACTCCGCACTCTCCTGACTTGTTCGATGTAACATTACGATTACATTGATCAACTAGTCAATCCAATTACACTAAAATATCCAACAATCCTTCCCCATTTTAGCATAATCCATGATTAACTAAACAAAATCACAACAAACAACAAACTTATGCATAAATGAAATATCGTGACGATTGAATTTCACATTAGTATATTACACATTCCAAATATTCGAATACCAAGGTGTCACTATGTATTGAACCTTCGTTATTCATAGTGAATACATGAAGATAATATACACATAACTTTACATTCTCAAATGTTCTTACTTGACACCATATTTTACTAGCCTTGTGTCCTAATCCTTCATAAGCATATCAAAGCCAAGTCCAAGCTTCTTGAAGCGACTAAACTTCATGCTCAAATAGGTAGTTCTTTTATTCTCGCACCTGCATATGCAATTTTCAAAATAACTATTAAGAAGACAAACTTCAACCTCCTCAACTTGCAGGTCTGAACACATCCCTTGGGATGATACTTTAATGTGTTCCAATCTCTAGATGTTAAGCTTTCCACATTGAATTCAGCACCTAATGTCATATTAGATGGTAATTGGGTATCTCAACATGAGAGACTTTTAGATGGACTTTAATCCCATCCATACTGCCGACTTGTGCACAAGATCTCTACTCAACCATTTGGTTAGATGATCGACTAAATTATGTTGAGTTCTTATAAACTCCACTGATATAACTCCGTGTGTGATAAGCTCACGAATCATGTTGTGTCTAACACCTAAGTGTCTAGACTTGCCTTTGAACACTTGTCTATAAGCATTCGCCAAGGCAGACTCACTATCACATCTGATAGATATGGGTGATATCGGTTTAGGCCACAATGGAATCAGCCGCTGATAATGCCACAAATTCAGATTCCATCGTTGAATCAGTAACGCAACTCAGTTTCTTCGATGCCCAAGAGATAGCACCTCCCCCAAGAAGGAATACCCATCCACTTGTGGAAGAATGATCTTCCTTATTGGAAATCCAACTTGCATCCGAATGACCTTCAATAATCGAAGGAAATCCAGTATATGTCAAACCATAATCCATGGTTCCTTTCAAGTACTTGAACACTCGGCTTAAGGCTTGCCAATGATGTGAACTTGGTTTGCTAGTGTACCTACTAAGCTTTCCAACAGCATAGGCAAAATCTGGCCTAGTGCTTATCATGGCATACATAAGACTACCAATAGCCCTTGAGTATTCAAGTTGAGATACTGCAATACCTGTATTAGGTAGGAATTTAATACTAGGATCAAGAGGAGTGCTAACAGGAGAACAATCCTTAAAGTTAAATCTTTTCAGAATCTTCTCAATATAATGAAATTGAGAAATTGAAATACCATTGTTTTCACGCTTGATCCTTATACCAAGAATCACCTCAGCCTCCCCCATTTCTTTCATATCAAAATTAGATGACAAGAACTTCTTGGTTTTATCCACTTGATTTTGGTCAGTACCAAAAATCAACATGTCATCCACATATAAACAAATTATAACTCCTTTACCAGAAGCATCAAATTTGCTATATACACACTTGTCAGCTTGGTTGAGAAAATAACCGTTAGACAAGACCACAATATCAAATTTATCATGCCAATCCTTCGGTGCTTGTTTCAGACCATAAATTGATTTCTTCAATTTACACACCTTGTTCTCACAACCAGGCATAACAAACCCTTCGGGTTGTTTTATATAAATCTCTTCATCTAATTCACCATTCAAGAATGCAGTTTTCACATCCATTTGGTGAATGACAAGATTGTGTATAGCAGCAAGTGCTATTAACAACCTAATAGTGGAGGTTCTAGCAACAGGAGCATAAGTATCAAAATAATCAATCCCTTCTTTTTGTCTAAAACCTTGGATTACCAATATGTCTTTAAACTTATTTATGGTACCGTCCACCTTCATTTTCCTTTTGAAGATCCATCTGTTTCCCAATGCTTTACAGCCAGAGGGTAGATCACTCAATTCCCAAGTATTATTATTCATGATAGAATCCATTTCATCTTGGATAGCTTCTTTCCAGAATGCAACATCCCTAGATTTCATAGCTTCGCTAAAAGTATTTGGATCCTCCTCAATAACAAAACAATATTGGTACTGATATTCAATTTCATCTCTAGAGCCTTCTACTAGATAAAGATGAAAGTCATCTCCAAAAGACTTTGCTTTTCTAGCTCTAGTGCTTCTCCTTGGTTCAGACGGTCCATTCACATCTTCAGTAGAAACTGAGTTCCTACTAGAATAATTCTGAAGCATGTCCCTTGGTCTAGGTATAGATGTAAATCTGTTTTCATCAAATATAGCATCTCTTGACTCGATAATCGAGTTCACAGATACATAGTCATTAGATTCTAACACATAGAATCTATATGCTATGGAATGCTCAGCATAACCAACAAATATGCAATCTATAGCTCGTTCACCCAAGTTTCTTCTTTTGGGTTCAGTGAGTCTTACACCTGCTCTACATCCCCAAACTCTCAGAAAACTCAATTTTGGTGACTCTTTATACCAAAGTTCATAAGGGGTAATCTTATTCCTCTTACTAGGAATTCGATTCAATAAATGACAGGCTATCAACATAGCCTCACCCCAAAATCCCTCACTCAAACCCGAGTTGGATAACAAGGAATTAACCATTTCTTTCAAAGTCCTATTCTTTCTCTCTGACACACCATTTTGCTGTGGTGTATAAGGAACCGTGGTTTGATGTATTATACTAGTAGATTGAAAATAAACCGGATCATAATACTCACATCCTCTATCAGTACGTAGATTTTTAATCATGGTACTCTGATGTAGCTCTACTTCTTCATTTATAAATTTTAAAGAAGTCAAGAGCTTCATCATTAGCATGGAATAAATATACATAGCAATATCTAGTAGCATCATCAATAAAAGTAACTACATACGTTTTATTTCCTAATGTTGGTGTAGAATGGAAATCACACAAATCACTATGTATTAGTTCTAAAACATCAGACACCCTATTAACCTCTTTAAAGGGCATTCTAGTTATCTTTGTTAACATGCATGTTTTGCATTTTTCATTGTCTAAATAAATAGCAGGTATGAGACTCATTTTTGACATATCCTTTATTCTTCTGTAATGTACATGTCCTAGTCTAGCATGCCATAATTCTGGTTTATTCAAATTATTGCTAGTACTAGTAGAGCCATGCAAGCAGATTCATCAATAAATGGAGTATTTACATTCAACATAAACATACCATTACACAAATAGCCAAAGCCAACAAAAGAGCCATGTTTTGACAATATATATTTGTCACTTTCATAAACTTGTTTATATCCACAATTGTTCAATACAACACCAGACAAGAGATTCTTCTGAATCCCAGGAACATACAACACTTTATTTAACAATATACATTTGCCAGAAGTAAAAACTATCTTGACATTTCCTAGTCCTTTGATCGGTTCAGTTGCAACATTTCCCATCTTTAAGATAGATCCATCTTCGATTGGTTGAAAGTCTATGAACCAACGAAGATCTTTGCATACATGACTCATTGCTCCTGAATCAATCCACCAAGCAACATTGTCATCCTGCACATAAAATGCCTCAGATATTAGTGATACATAATTCTGACCAGAATTATAATTTTGTATTAAAATCTGACCTTGTTGCTTTTCTGGATCCTTGGATCCACTTGGACCAGCATTTTGCTTTTCTTGCTTGCCTTTACCAACCCGACAATCCTTCTTGAAATGTCCAGGTTTGCCACACTTCCAACATGCCATCTTAGGCCTTTTGTTGGAAGAATTGTTGTTGTTTCCTTTAAACTTTCGTTTATTACCCTTGCCATTCTTAGAGTTCTTGGAAGATCCACCATCTTCAACCATATTCACAGAAGAGTTACCGACTTGGTTCTTTCCCTTAGGATTATTCTCAATTTCTTGAGTCCTCAAAGCCTCTTCAATTCTGAAGTGACTTCCAAGTTGAACCAGAGTCATATCATCTTTATTATGTTTCAAGGAGTGTTTAAAATCCTTCCATGATGGTGGTAGTTTGTCTATAACACCAGAAACTGAGATAGATTCATCCATCTTCAGATTGTGTTGGGCAAACTGTCCCAGAATCCTTAACAATTCATTGTATTGTTCCATCACCGGTCTAGAATCGACCATTTTATAATTTATAAAATTACTGACCAGAAGCTTCTTACTAGAAGCGTCTTCTGCCATGTACTTGGATTCAAGAGAATCCCACAATTCTTTCGCTAACTCAACATTTTGGTATATATCAAAAAGGGAATCAGACATACTGTTTAAGATGTGACCACGACAGATGTAGTCATCGTTTTCCCATTTGCAACGCTTCCTTGTTTGTTCAGCGGTTTCATCCACAATCACTTCTGGAATGGGGGTACTCAAAACATATACAACCTTTTGCCAACAGACACATCTCATTCTAACAGATGTGTTTGATGTCAATAGACATGTCTCATAAGCAATAATACTGAAATCATAACGAACTCGAACAGAGTATGCACTCCGCACTCTCCCGACTTGTTCGATGTAACATTACGATTATATTGATCAACTAGTCAATCCAATTACACTAAAATATCAAGCATTGATTGCTGCAGATTTATATCATCGAACTCAATAACAACTTAATTAGATAGACAGTAAAGCTTTTGATTTCTCTCCAAACTTAAATTCACAAGCATATCGTATCTAAGCTGGGTTTAAGATCTAGGATAGAAACCTCAATTTGTGCAAAGAAGAAACCTTTGCACAATCATTGCCAGTTGTGCATTTAAAAAGAGGCAATCGCGTGGCTAGGTTCATGAAGGCGCGATACAAAAGGGCATGTGTCTAGATTTGACTCACAGATATGGTCCATTTATTTGATTTGTGAATTAAAATTCCGCACCAATTCTTAGTCGATTTGTCAAGATAAAGGACTAAACTAGTATGTTGTCCGGTTGACAATGGGTGAGTGCATTAGGGGTGAGCAAAAAATCGAAACCGGACAAAATCGAACCGAAAAAATCGAAACCGAAATCGAACCGGCGGTTGCGATTTTTGATTTTTAAAAACCGAGACTTTCGGTTCCGGTTCCGGTTATAGGTTAAAACCGAACCGGCTAAAACCGAACCGATTATTAAAATAAATAAATAAATATGTAATATATATAAATTTATATAATTTATATGTATTTCTAAATTTAATAAATATATTATATCTTGAATTATAATTAAGCTTCAAAACATGCGGATGAGGCGGGAAGAACAAGCTGTCCTTTTTTTATTACCATGGCGTTGAAGTTGGCTTCTCTCAAGCTTAAGCAATTAGTTAAATATGTTGGATGAATCCCTTGTCACATTAAGAATTTGTAGCATTGAGTTCCCAGTTTTAGATGTTAAAAAAGATTATTTAGTTAATAGAAGAATAAACCTAAATATGTGCTCTCTTTTTATGTAAAGTCCCTAATGGTAGGAAAACAATGTAAAAGAATTTGTGTAAATTTCTTGAACTGGTGTTAGTTTTTTTTGGTGCAGAGCCACTTCTAAGTTCGGGTCCGTGCATAGATTAAAAAAACTCGACAAATTGAAGGAAACCATTAGATGGATCCTTGATGTTCTTCTGTTCCGCTTGCTGGATTTGCCAAAAACTTGTGTGATTTTGTTTAAAAATTGAGAACGTTTTAATTTATAAATTTAAAATCTTATAATATATTTATGATTTTTTTGTTCGGTTTTATAACTGAAACCGAACCGTTAAAAACCGAACCGAGCTTTTTAAAATCGAAATCGAAACCGACGGTTCGGTTGCAATTCCGGTTTTTAATTTTTAAAATCGAAGACATGCAGTTTCGGGTTCGATTTCGAGGCAAAACCGTCCCAAACCGAACCGTGCTCTCCCCTAGAGTGCATGCAGGTGCGGAGTTATTTTATGAGCAGAGTATAGTAGGCCATTGCTTAAAAGTTAGAACTAGTTGAAATTAGTTTACGTATGTAATCTCTAAAACTATATTAGACTTCTAATATATGTAGTAGTAGGTATTAAATCAAGATCAATTTGTATTCTAATTATATTTGTAAGTTCATTAGTTTTTTTTATGAATAAACTAAATTATGTGGAACTATTACATGTTAATAAGAAGTTAGGGCACGTTATAGCCATTCTATCAATAAGAAAATCCCGAAGTATGGTAGGTTTTTTTTTTTTTTTTTTTTTTGCTCAGGAATGATAAATTTCATTCATGAAAAGATGATACATCCGAAGAGATAATAAAAGCTTCATCATCTAACCGAAAGGTATGCTTAACCAATCCATGAGTCTAACAACCCATAGGAAAGAGATTCCTCCGGAAGTTTAGATAACTACACCTTTATATCCACCAAAAAAGGCCTCGTTAAAAACCCCACAAGAGAAAAACCCTATGGGAAAAAAACTCAAGCGGGGAAAAAAGAGTGCCCTACTAAATAAATGGGTACAACATTTAACAAAACCTAGAATTGAAATGACTATAAATTTCTTGATTCTTCGGCTTGATTCATCCACTATAGTAATCCATAATCCCGCCTTCCATCTTTTTTTATCGCTTCCCTCATCCTTCTTCATTTCATACTTTTTCCCATCCAAGTAAGTCTATCTTGTAAACCAGCCCACTTCCAAAAAAGTAGTTCACCTGAACAATAATAGGCAATCAAACTAATAAGTCTCCAATCGATATGTAAAAAATTATATATGCTATAAAATTAAAAAGAAAATACATCCCACAATAAATTATTATCGAAAACGTATGTGTTAATATTTCATAAAAAAATAAATAAAATAAAGTCTAACCAAGAAAATCTTTGGTTAGACACTAAAGTAAAATATATATATATATATATATATATATATATATATATATATATATATATATATATATATATGATTTAAATGAAATAAACAATCAAAGCCAACAAAATGGCACTTGATTGGCTATACAAGGCCAAAATATACGCCATCCTTCCTGGCCACCATTAAAGGTACAAAAACAGCCATCAATCAAGGCATAAATAGAATTGATCAGTAAATGGAAAAGAGTTACAATAATTAAAACCACAAGAAATGGCCTTAACAAAAGCGAACAAATTACGGAATCCATTTCACACTTAACGGCTATGTACCCCTCCGTTTCCTTCCATCCACATCCAATCTATGCATTTACGTAGTTAACAACAAAATCTCTCCTAATTTTTAAATCAGATCCAAAATTTGTGCATAGCATTTATTACAAAACTAAAAATATGCTATATTATTATCTACTCCACCTAAAAAATAAAACATATATTGATTTGAAAATTCACACTATTCAATTATGACTCAGAACACACCAAAACATCAAACATATATGTATAGATCACTAAAAATGTCACAAACTATTTTAAACAAACATAAATTAAACAACTAACACCGAAAAATATAAACCCACCGAATAAAATAAACCCATCAGAAATCAGAAGTCTCAATAAGACACCAATCACACTACCCAGTTTTACAATTAGATCTAAAAATTACAGACCCTCATTTTAACACTACCATCACCAAATCAAATCGTAAAAAAAATAATTACACATATACTCAACAGATTGGCACAGCAATTGCAACATAACAACACCTCAAAGTCCATATTCAATTAAAATTTAAAATGCACAGGTACAAATTCAAATTCAAACTACGAATTAACATCAACACCTCTATTAGAAAAGGAAACTGAATAATTTATTGACTACATTAAGGAAAACCCTATAATCATTAAAACCAATAAATATATCAATAACTAAAATTACTAGTCAACACAATTAAAGCCTAATTTCTATTTCTAGCTTAAAGTCACACTCAAAATTAGGAAAATTAACTAACACACCTAATTAATATTGATACAATAAATCACATTAATATTACATTTATTAGCATATTAATCATCATCAAATCATGGAACAAAACAAGAAGTAACAAATAAGGCAATTCAACGAACTGAACATCACCCAGTCGACTCAGGGACTCAGTGAAACACACAAACACAGGTTCGCAGAAAATAAAGCGAAACAACAAAACAGAATACAATTAAACCCATGAACTCGGAAACTTGGAACGATTTGACTCAGAATACGCAGCATCAAGCCTCAAATAACTACAATTAAATCAGCAAAAAGCGTAACCAAAGCAGAACACGAGCAAAACTAACAAATTCTTAGACTCAGAAAACTCGGACAACAAAACAATGACAGCAAAATAAAAACAACTTCGAACTCCTGCGAACAACACAATACAACAGATCCAATTCAAACGAACACTACGTCTGCCAATACAGAAAAAATAACCAGCGAAAACAGGAACTCAAACAGCAAACTCGAATCAACAGCGGAACAAACAAAACCCAGAAATCGAACTCAGTAACGAAACAGTCCATAAAACTTAAAACTAAACCCAAAGAACACTAAACCAGCAGCGAATTCTACGATTCTAAAACGGAACAAAACGAAACAATCAAAACAGTCGATGCATCAAATCAAGAACGTAACCAACAACGAGGACAAAGGGAAATGTGTGTTATAGATTCGAAATAAAGAAAAGGAGAAGAGAGGGTTGTGTTTGAATCGAAAAGAGAGAAAGGGGAGAGGGGAGTCGCGTGGTGTGCTGCAGCGATCGGAGAGAGAGAGAAAAGCCGAAAGGAACAGAATTAGACATTAGAAAGACTCTGATCTCGGTTTTGTTCTTAACAGTATGGTAGGTTTTTTTTATCGGTTGTATCTTAGGTATTATTTACAAACAAATTTTTTTTTACATTTTGTAGTTATAATTTTTTTTTCCTATTTTATGTTTAAAAAAATGTCTTGGTCGGTTTCCTCCACCACTGATTGCATTTGCATGGCTAGATTTCGTAAGGCATAATGCAAAAGAGTATTGCGGGGAGCTGGTTTCAAACCAAAACCATGGTCCATTTTCCTCGATTAGAAATTTCAAAAAAAATTGAACCATTTCTCGATTTGCGCAAGGGTCTAATCTATCGTTCCAATTTTATTGGATGTACCCAACAAAGAAAACACGAATTAAAACTGTTCTGATATGAAGAACATGTCATCCCTTCCTCGAGCCGATGTGGGAGATTATTTTGAGATAACAAGTGAAGGCTCTTAATCTATAATTGTACTCATGCAAGGCCTTGAGGCATCAGATGTTATGGATAACAATGCTGAGCGAGCGTTGCTCTCCTATGGGATTGTTATGGCTTGTAATTTTAGTGGATTGTTCTTCAAATTCTAAGGTGGTCACTGGCTAGATGCCTTTCTATAAAAGCAAATCATGGAAGTGTCAATGTTGTCTGCCATCGAAACTACACCATTGCGGAGTCAAAATGGTGCAAGCACTAAAACAACTTTGAATAATAGTTTCAGGACGAAAAGGAATTAGTAATCAAGATTTCTTAATTTGTGATATGTTTAGATCGTAGCCTATCTATCAGAATTTGGACCCCTGGATATCTTCAAGCCTATTTATTCATTGAAGATTAAACTAATTGGGACGTCGTTTCCGTCCTTGGGAAAGGACGGAAGTGCAATTTGGTTAATATGGCCAATGGAAAAAGAGAGCAAGATTTTTTGCAGGTATTTTTTGCACCTATGCTGTAGCTATGATTTTTTTGAAAATACACTATCCGTCACTATGTTTGGTTGTGAAAAACCAATATCAAAGTGTTAAACTTGTCATGTCCTTACCTTTGAAACTTGTTAGATGTAACTTTTGGGGTGAGCCAGGCAAGGTCTAATGTGCATAACTATAACTAAATGAATAAATTGAACTAAGTTTTGGAGGGGTGAATAAGAAGTAGTTCAACACTCATGAATATATTGAACTAGGATTGGTTGGGGGACGCCAGGCAGTAGTGCAATATATTGAACTAGGTTTGGGAGGGGTGAGCCAAGCCTAAGCAGTAGTGCAACACTTGGACCAAGAACCCAATACCCACAATAGCTTAGCAAGCTATTGTAATGGACCTTCCTCTTAGGGATGGGAACGGGTCGGGTTCGGCTCGGGTTTTGCAAAATCCAAATCCAAATCCAAATATTTTCGGGTTTCGGGTTTCGGATCGTATCGGGTTTCGGATCCAAAACTCAATATCCAAATCCAAATCCGTCGGATTTCGGATCGGGTCGGGTTTTTTTCGGGTATTCAAAATTAAAAATAGTGTAAATAAGTTGCTTAACAAAAAAATAAAAAAAAATTGTGTAAGTAAGTTAAAAAATACCGCTACATCCATGACAATTTATTTTCTCGATCTTTCCATATCTTATGTCTCAAAGATATGTATATGTATAATATGTATTTATAATATACATTTATATATAATATATAATATATATATATATATATAATAGTGTATGTATAATATGTATTTATAATATACATTTATATATAATATATAAAATATAAAATATAATAAATAAAAGTCGGGTATTTTTCGGGTTTCGGGTTCGGCTCGGGTTTTGATCGGGTTTCGGGTTTCGGATCGGGTTTCATGAAATCCATATCCATAATCTTACGGGTTTAAAATTTAAATCCATATCCATATCCAAAATATCGGGTTCGGATCGGATAAAAAATCGGATTTCGAATCGGGTATCCGTCGGATCGGATTTTTTTCCCATCCCTACTTCCTCTTACAAAATTAAATTAATTTAATATCGTGTGAACCAATGACCCACATATCTAATCAAATATTACACCGATAAAAACAGATACTACCCTTAATCTTAGCCAAAAGGCAGAGAAACGTATGCCTTGAATCATAGGCCAGCTCTGCTTTTATACAGCACTTGAATTAGACATTCTCTATAGACTTCGATGTGGGACAAAGACATCCTTGTTGCAAAACACAGAGTCTGCCTATTGAACTGAAATGTGATCTGCGGCCTTTGACATCTTCATTATTGATTTGTATTTTTGTATTTGCACACTCAAACTAACAGTTTATTCCACAATCGGTTGTTCTAACTTTATTGATTACCTTGATGAACCTGGTTGTGCAGCTAAATTTTTATAATATTGCTTTGCAAAGAATTTCATTGCAACTTTGTGATTACATCATGTATCTACTAAATAGACAGCACTACCATAAAGACCAGTCCTCAATCTGCTTCAGCTTGTACACACATTCAATTTTTTGTATTCTCTTGTGATTTATAACTCCCCCTGTGTCCTGGGTGGTTTATTTGGGTTCTTTGGTCTTTTGCTCGATGCAATTTGCTGATTCAAGTCTTTAAACTTCAAACTGTTTCTTTTGTTCCATCAGATTTTAAAGAAGAAAATATTTTACATTAGTGTTGTAGGGATGCACCCCGATTAAAGGGAACCCTTCCAAAAATTTTCGATGGCACATGGCCAACGAGGGGGTTTGGAAATAGTTTTCAACCAGCAATCGACGCGCCTCAGTTAGTAAACTTCACTAGCTGCGTCACTGCCCCAAGCGCAAGGATGGTGAGGGCCGAAGCCCCGAACAATATCTGTTGCCCTTTCTTATTTTAAACTGATTCTTCCTTGCATGCTTTTGGCACTCAGCGATGTGGTTAGTATCGCGTACAAAGATTATAAGCTAGGGTTGTGTTCTTTTATCAATATATCCTATGGGTGTCAACATTTTAGAGCCTGTTTGGCAAACATGACTTAAAGCTAAAAAAGGCTTTAAGTCATTTTTGCCCCGTTTGTGTAACGTGACTTTAAGCCGGCTTTAAGTTAAAAAACTGCTTTAAGCCATAAGTTACATTTAGGTACTTTTGACTTATGACTTATGACTTATGGAGCTTTTTTTTTTTTTTTTCACAATTCTTGTAAAGCTTAAATATCATGAATTTAAAATTTTTTTAAGTCAAATATCACTTTAAGTCAAAATTATTAAATTCCCATTTAACTTTAAGTAAAATTACCCAAACACATTCATTCAACTTAAAATAACAACTTTACTTTCTCCTTTAAGTTAAAAACACCTCCTTTAAGTCAAAAGTAACTTATTTTAAGTAATGCCAAACACCCTCTTAATCTTTAGCATATTCTCGGAAAAAATATCATTTGGCTCAGGCTTATCAAATTTTCTATATGCACATTGAGTGGTAGGGGAACAAAGTTTACAAGACAAGGATAATTTAAAACAAAAAACTCAGTCTCAACCTGACCAGGTTCATGTCCTGAATATGTTGAAGAAGATTTTAGATGGCTTTATGATGAATAAATCTAACTTTTTTCATCGTGAACTAGATTCCTCTATGTGCCTCAAACCAAATGAACGAAAGAGTCTACGCCCTTGTATGCGCGCGTCAATGCTATGCAACTGTTACATCTACATGCAGTATTATGTTGATGCATTGCTACAAGTGGAGAGGGTTAACGTTAACCTTATGCCCCCATCCGTTAATGCCCAGGCCCGTCGCTAGCTTTGACATCTTCGTTATTGATCTGCATTTTTCTCGTAAAAACTGAGGAACCAACTAGTAATTGCACGCTCGCACTAAAACTTTATTCCACAAACGGTTGTTCTAGCTCATGTATTTTACCCAGAGGAATAGTTTATACTGTCAGGTTGTTAAAATTGTTATTGTAATTGCTTCCTTTTTTAAAATAAATAAATAAATAATTGACCATTTATGTGACTAACTTTGGTGATTGCCTTGATGTTTTATACGTCCATCAAGCAAATACTGAGAAAATACTAGTAGAATGCTTTATGGAAGATAGAGATGCAAAGAGAAACAGAATTTCAGGACTTAAAACGTACTATATGATTTTGTATTGTGGCCTAGATAGTGAAGAAACTTGGTTTAATTGCATGTTTATATTTGGTGTGGATGTTATTCTATCTAAAACTGGAAATTTTTATCATTCATGAGGGGCTGGGGACCAGATCTCATGTTCAAAGACTTAAACGGAATTTTTTTTTTTTAAACAACCTTGTGAATTTTTCAGTTACCCTCCTTTGGGTTTAATATAGTTCAAACATATAGGAAAAAGTGAGTACTAATACCGGAACTCGTGTCTTATTCTTCGTGTTTTCCTATACTAAGGTGTTCTCTCTTACCTGGCTTATTAGCTCCCAACACTTCACTAGAGGTCTAGCTCATTTTTATGTAATTGAGCATTGATCCCCTACCGTGACATATAGGGCCGTTTGAGAAATCTTATTTTTCAGAAATAAGTTAATTATTCTGGAAAAAAGTTGGGAAATATGTACTTTTTTCTGAAATAAATAGCTTATTTTTACAAGATAACGAATATTGAACTTCCCATACACATTTTTTTATAAAAAAAAATATATATGTAAATACGAAATTTTTTACTTATAAAAAAAAATATGTAAAACACGCACATAATGGTGTACCTAGACTTGGTGGTGAGCTACCTTCTTCCATACTGTCGGTGAGGGGTTTTTTATTGTGCTTCATTTTTAATTTTTTAACTTGATTGCTTGTGCTGCATCTGATTTTCATAAAAAATCATTTAATAATGTCAGTATAATATTTGTAACTAGAATTGTAGGGCTTTACCCAATGT
Source organism: Kitagawia praeruptora (assembly GCA_037693485.1). Taxonomy (NCBI): domain Eukaryota; kingdom Viridiplantae; phylum Streptophyta; class Magnoliopsida; order Apiales; family Apiaceae; genus Kitagawia; species Kitagawia praeruptora. The sequence continues at coordinate 87,930,611 of CM075350.1, forward strand.
TAAAGGGAGCCCGTCGACGGCACAAGGCAAGGCCCGAGGGGGTAACAATTGCCACACCTCGGCGTATCATATAGGACACGGGCAACATGATTGAACTTATTGTAGGGAGCCAACCAAAGGAAGACTCCTCCAAAAACTGGCGTATGCCACTCTATAAGTGACGATCACACGGTATTCTTTAGTAAAAGGCGAAAGAATAGTTCGCCTTGTGCTCATCACATGGCTGCGTAAATTTTACAGTTCTGTGTTGTAGCAATTTTGTACTAGAGCATGACAATCAGATAACCTCCCCTTTCAATGTGGGTTTGAATTGTGCAAGTAGCTCTTCACGGCAATTTATCAAAACTATTGACAGAATGATAATCCAATAATTTTTTACTGTATTAGTTTTGATGTATTTTTACACGTCTCACTTTATCCTGAAAGGCAATTTTGCAAAGGGGTGCGTTCCTGTGCAGACATTTACTGAGCGTATGCTACTTTTTGCGGTACGTATACAGTATTGTTTTTGGTGTGAAAATAGGTGGAGATTTCTGCGGTACGTGCCCCGTATTGCGGAAAATTTCTGCGGTACAGTGCAATTTTTTTTTAAACCCCAACTTATCCAACAATCGAGAATCCGTATATTGTGTAACAGTATTTAGCAACCGTTTATTTTTGACCGTTTGCCTTTGGCAAAATTAGTTCTCATGTATCGAAGTCGTTTCAATAGTATTACAATCTTATTGACAAGTGACAACATTTCAAAATGATTTGGAATCAGATTTCTACTATAAACATAATAACTGAGTTTGAAACTAGAGTTGTAGGCCCTTTACCCTCCCAGAAATTCTCGTGGGTCATTTGTGGCAAATTGTTTTACTAAATAAAATTTTAGTATCGATGTTACAAATGCAGTGAGACATGAATTTCTAGATTGATCATATGTTTGCAATAATCTATGTTTAAACAAAAATTATACATATATTTTCTCCTAAGAAAAGTAGAAATTAATTTTACCAAATTTGTAAGTTATCCGTGGAACACGTATAAATTCAACGCAAATGTTTCAAAATTATTAAAAAAAAATCAAAAATTAATAAAGGAAGGAGAAATAACAAGCACATTAATTCTTGTACAAACTAAATAATATCTCCAATTAAATCATCTATATTTTGAAACTTATTTTACTTCCCTAAAAACACAAATTAGTATTTAGTATTTAGTAATGGTGTTCTAAAAGGCGGTAAGCGGTTCTAAGCGATGTAAGAACCTTTTAGCATTTAAGCGGTTAAACGAACGCTTAAGCGAAATTTTAAGCGGATTAATAATATATTTTTTTAACATTTTTAAATATAATATTATTATATATAAATCAAATTTATATAATAATTAAGTAATAAAAATCTAAACATAAAATGTTCCTCATAAAAATGAAATGTTTTTTATTTAAATATAGTTATACTTGGTTAAGTTCTATGGAGACCAACATTTTTAGTGGAGACCGGAGACCAATATCAATCAAAACATTGCAAAAACTTATTAATTGAAAATCATGTTCTATGAAAATCACTATACTATTAATTTCATTGAAAATCTTGAAGATTATATATGTTTTACATACAAATTTCATTAAAATTTTTGAAAATCATGTATGTCCTGCAAACAAAATATTGCAGAACGTATTGTTCTCCAAAACATGTTCTGCTTGCAAATCATATATGATTTTTAAGATTTTGAATGAAATAATATTGTTAATTGAACATTCCTTACAAATATATATGTTTTGCAATGTTTTAAGTGCATGATGCATATGGTCTTCACGGTCTACACTCAAATGCTGGTCTCCATAGAACTTAACTCTAGTTATATTTATATTATAATAAATATTATTTATTTAAAATTAAAAATTAGTAGGTCAACAACTCTTTGATCGCTTAATCCGCTTAATGACTGCTTAAACCGCTTAATAGCTTCTTAATTTGCTTAATAGGCCGCTTAATCTTAAAAACGTTTAATCACCCGATTAGTATAAAATCGAAACGTTTTATGGTCCAATTTCACCTAGAAATCTGTCGAAATGACCATTTAATACGCTTTTTAGAACCCTTTTTAATAATAAATTTCTAATATACGTACAAAAATATTATAACGAATTAGGATGAAATCCGCAAACTAACAAAACAATAACAACCTCTTGACATAACTTTTTACAAAATGATTTGGGTATGAAGGTTAAAAAAAATGTAAAACAGTAGAGAAAAGAAAAAAATAAGTAAATTAGATGGGAACCGTAGACGAAACCAGGAATATGTATTTGAGAGACCAAATTTTCCGGTTATTGGAAAATTATCAAATCAAAATTTTTTTGAAAACAATTAAGAATTAAATGAAGATTTTTGTAAAAAATAGGGGATTAAATGAAGATTGTTTTTTTTTTTGACGAAATGCAGGAGGATATATTCATAAATCAAACCAATACAACATAAAACAGTGGGACAAACCCCCGACTGTCGATATGACGAGGTTGAAAAACAAATAAATTGTTTTCTCATCGTTTAACAAATTAAACTTAAAAGTTCTTGAATCTAAAAATGAATTCGAAGACATCCGAAATGATCCAAACTATGTCAACATCCCTGAGAGCAGCGGTGTTACAATTGACCACGTCACGTAAGATCCGTTGATACCCCAGTGTTCAGAAGCCTCAGTTGGAATTCAACTCTAGCTATCTACATGCCGGATATCAGCTATAGACATGCCGAAAATAGGAAACTCCCAAGGATGGGTAATACCCCAGCTATCTACATGCCGGTTAACAGCTATAGACATGCCGAAAGTAAAAACCCCCAATAGATGATGAACAATCTTTGGTTGTGAGTGGTGAGCTTTTGCAATAATCGTCAGCTTCCCAGCTTTGATGCGGACATTCCAGATCCCAAAAGCATCATCAAAGTCATTCTTAGCAGATCTAAACAACCAAACATGCTCTCACAAGGAGAGAAAAACAAACTCCCACAAGAGGAGAGAAAAACCCAAAAACACTCACAATCCTCACCAAATGAGGATTATTATTGAAAGGAATCGAAAATTAGACTTGAAAAGGCCTCCGGCCGGTGGATAAACCACCGCCGGAGGAGAAGAGCTCACTGGCGAAGACTAAGCCGAAGAAGGAGATAGAGAGAATATTGCTTTCGGTGGAAAGTTTGTCACGCTTTTTATAGTTTTAAAAAATTTGAAGACTAAATGAAATTTAGAATTTTTGGGGTGATGGTCCCCACCTCGTGTCCCCCTCTAGTTTCGTTTTTGGTGGGATCAATCAATATTTTATTTAATAAAGTGAGTTTAATGGAGAAAAAATATTTGGTGTAATTAATTTTTATATTATAAAATTAAATTATTTAGAATAAAATTTGAAATGTAAAGAATTGAAAAAGGAATTAAAAAAGAAAAATATAAAGAAATAAGAGAAGCCGAAAAAGTACTAACATAAATCTTTGTTATCGTGAAATGTTGTACCAAACAAATATTATTATACTAGTATTACCATTCTACATTTATCCTCAGACAAACTAGTAGTGGTGCTTTTTGTCACCGCAAACGTTACTCTCTTTTTTTTGAAAATGCTAGGTACCCCAAATTGGTACCTAAATTTTTTCCCAAACTACATGTGTTATTATCTGAATGGTTATAATTATAATGGGCCCGCTAGGGCCATATAAATCCCACCAATTAAAATTCTCCATACATCCAACTCATCAATGCCACATCATTTGGGAACATTTTTTGGGTACCAATTTGGGGTACCTAGCATTACTTTTTTTTTTACGAAATGTATAATTTCATTAAAAATAATATAATACAGTCAGAACAAATCTCTACAACTGCCATTACAACCAGATTGAGAAACAAATAACAAACTAAACATAATTAACTGGTTTGTTTTCTGATCGTTTAACATATAGAATTTAAAAATTCTTGAAATTAAAAAGGAAGTTGAAGATATCCCGAGCAATCCATATTGCACCAACATCCCGGAAAGTAGCAGCATCACAAATGACCATATCGCATAAAAACAGTTGTTAGCCCAATGTTTAAAAACCCCAAGAGTAGGAGCGACACCCCAGCTATCTACATGCCGGATACCAGCTATAGACATGCCGAAAATGGATTATTCACCCCAGCTATCTACATGCCGGATACCAGCTATAAACATGCTGAAAGTGAAAACCGATAACGAATGAACAATCTTTAATTGTGAAAGGTGAGCTATTGCAATAATCACCACCAATCTAGTTTAAATGCGGGTTTTCCAGATTCTCCAAAACATTAACAAAATCATTTTCAACAAAACTCCGCTCACAATTAAGAAGCGAAAACCAAAACTCTCACATAGGAGAGACATAAAATCACCCAAAAAGATGGACGAAAATAATCAAAATCTCACCCAGAGATGAAGATTAATGAACTTATTAACAAGAAAAAAGAAAGAATATGGGGTATATCTGGAAAAGGGGAAGGAAAGGTGAGGATGAAGAGGGGGACGGATGAAGAAGATGAGGAAGAAGGGAGGGGACGGGAAGAAGAAGGGAATTAGATGGTTGAATGGAGGATTGGAGGATGGAAGAAAATGGAGAAAAGGGGGATGACCGGCGACTAAAATTGAGAGTCGACCCCTAACCGTCGCTTATGTGATAACACCGCAAACGTTACCTACTACGCTCCATTTTAAATTATGTATCATATCGTTTAAACACGATTATATATCGTATCACTTTTAGTTCTGTGAAATGTTTTGCACATAAATGTACCATTCGTAAATTTCATTAAATAATTGACATAAAAGTAATATTGATTCTGGATCAAGGTTATCATATTATATTATTTTTACATGCATTTTAATATTATATAAGCATACATAAACACATGCATATATAAATACGAAACGGTAAGAAATACTCCCTTCATCTTTTTAAATTGTTAACATTTACGGATCAATTTTTAATACGAATTTTAAGATTTCATCTTTTTAAATTGTTAACATTTACGAATCAATTTTCAATACGAATTTTAAAATTAATTTTAAGGATAGTACCTACTAATCTCTTACATTCATTTCATTCGTCTCCGAATACTAACACTACTACCGTCCTATTTGGACACCACATACATCACCTACTTCTATAACTGACGTGGCCTCCTTTTATTCTTGTCCCATGTGATGTGAATTCATGTCCTTTTTGAAAAAAAAATTATCACAATTTACATGTTTCCATCTTCTTTTCATAAAAATATTTTTTTTCCTATACAAATTTACGTCTAATTTTCCAAAATAACCCTATATTTGTATTTTCAATGTTTGACTTCTTTAAAACTTAACCCTATTCTCATTTTTAATGAATTTATTAAGGTTATTTATTGAAAAACCTTATCCAACCAACCTTTTTTTAATATACGTATTTTTTTAGAAAAGGACATGTAAATTGGGACCGAAGGAATATCTAAAATTATTGCTTTTTGGGAATTCGTGTTGATGTCTACTTACAGCCCGTTTGGCAACCACTTATTTTAAGTTCATAGGGCTTTAAGTGCCAAATGCTCCGTTTGGCTACACCGGCTTTAAGCCGGCTTTAAGTTAAAAAACTGTTTTAAGTCAGAAGTTACATTTAGGTACTTTTGACTTATGACTTATGACTTATTGAGTTTTTTTTTTCCACAATTCTTGTAAAGCTTAAATATCATGAATTTAAAATTTTTTTAAGTCAAATTTCACTTTAAGTCAAAATTATTAAACCCCCATTTAACTTTAAGTAAAATTACCCAAACACTTTCATTCAACTTAAAGTAAATAACTTTACTTTCTCCTTTAAGTTAAAAATACCCCCATTAAGTCAAAAGTAACTTATTTTAAGCAATCCCAAACACCCTCTTAGTCTCAGTTGAATTTATTATTGATTTTTTGGGAATATCTATTACTCCCTCCGTCTCTTAATTCTTTTCCCACTTTCCTTTTAAGGATATTCAATATACTTTTCTCATTTCTATTTTTGTCCATAAACAATATTATTCAATACCCACTACTCCACCCACTACTTCTTAAAAATAATATTCAATACCCACTACTCCACCCACTAATCATTACAAATAATATTCAACACCCACTATTCCACCCACTACTCCAAAAAAACAATATTCAATACCCACTACTCCACCCACTACTCCAAAAAAACAATATTCAATACCCACTATCCCTTAAAAATAATATTCAATACCCACTACTTCATACAAAAATAATATTCATTCCCCACTATCTTAAAACCCGTGAAATTCAGCAAACGGGCAAAGAATTTTGAGACGGAGGGAGTAAATTGCTTCAAACCGATCGAAGTAGTCGAATAATTTTTTTTTTTTTTATAGTTTAAGATTGCATCAGAAAAGAACGGAGTACGACACTCGTTAAAGAAGGCTTGGCAAGACACAAGACACCTACAACATCATCACTTAACTACAAGCATTGACTAAATGCATGGCGACCAACACAAAACTACACAAAAACATGACATAATTAGCAAGAAATGGGCTAGCCAGTACCTAGTGTTTGACGTTTAATTAATAGAGGGCATCCTGTTGACGAAGAAATTTGGGAACAACAAATTTCAAGGTACGTTGACGAAAACAAGATCTAAGATGGTGGTTTTTTGCTGGAAAAAGTGGTGGTGTGTGGTGGCTGTTTGTAATTGGTGGCTGAGATTGATAGGGTTAGTGGCGGCTATTTCAGAGCTCTTTACTTCCAACCTCTCAATCGGGCTACGTATCCTGGTATTTATAGGGATCAAGTCATACGTAGTTCTTGGAGAACAAGAAACCCAAATGGGCTTGGATTATCGGTTCAGCAACCAGAATGTTCTACTATGAGGCCTAACCACAAAGGTCCAAGGTTCATCCAAGATCCCAAGACTTCACGGATAAGGAAACTTCCCCCGTCGAGGACTAGTCCTATCCGCTACCGCTATTTCTTGATTTCAAGGATGCAGGTATAGTCATGGTTTACCCCAAGTGTAGAACGTATCCCTGTCCCCCAAATGAGAAGCACCCACCAGATAACAGGACAGGTGATCCAGAGCTTTTGGGTGCAAAGTTTTGGATTACTCCAAAGTTCCCTAATGAGGACGCGCCCATTGGCTAAAGGAACAGAGCTCCCAAAGCACACACCAGAAAGTTCCCATCTTTCCACCTTAGGGCTCGCCCTTTGTGTCTAAGATGGGTCCTTATATCCAGGCATACCCCTGGAGGCCTTCTGCGATGGACATCCCACTCCTGAGATACGACATGATGGGATTTCTTCAATGAAACCTAAGAAAACAACTTAAATGGACATTACTAATATAACTCACCCAAAGAGGGCGCACCCTCATTTAATGGAAGGGGAGGGCGCGGCCTTACTGCTGTAAAACTAACCAAACCCTAATTAATTCCTAAAATCTCTAAATATAACCCGATATTATTCTTGAAAATACCCGATCCGAATTTTGGCTATAACAACTACCCCCCAATTTTATATGAAATCAAAGATAAAATGTGAAATTTCATTAAAGACTCCAAAATTTTCTTCAACACTACCCCCAGGGCGCGCCCTATCATAAGGCGCATTTTCAGAATTTTAATCGTTTCTCAATGTAACAGCTGTCATCCAACACTCCTTTCAATCCCTTATAAATACCGGGCTTACCCATCATTTTCAACTTTCTACTTTACTCTTTCACACAAAAACCACCCCACTGGCGATTGTTTTCTTCTCCGAGCAAAAACCGATCAAGGCGATCGTTTTCAGCACTTCTTTTCCACAAATTCTAATCGGAAACTTTCAAGGTATATTTCCATGTCTTTATTTTATGTTTCTATCGCGTAATTCGAATGATATTGCCATGTGACTGTTCAATTTTTCCGTGTTCTTCATTTTCAAATATATATATGTGCGTAAGTATATGTTATTTGATCCATATTTACTTCAAAACTCGCTGCTACAACTTGTTTGTTGACCTGTTGACTCTCTAAAATGACCATGAGTAAACAGATAGTGGGCGCGCCATATCTGTAAAACGCGTCCTTTACTCATTATATAGATGTACCTTTATTTTTGCAAGTAAATATTTTCCATATTTCCCTTTAGTAACTCTCTGGACGCGCCCTCAGAATTTTCTTTTTATTCTTGCAGCTGGAGGACGAGGGTGCGTCCTCTCCGTACCATCCCTTTAAAGAATTTAACAGACGTAACGGAACTTACTCTCCTCCCTCTATTTCATTTCCACCAGAGTATCCAAAACCTCTTTTTTCATTCATTTCACCCGAAGATACAGCATACCTTTTGAATAATTTTTCCGAAATTATGTCAAACTCCCCAACTGATTCTTTCGACTCTCTCGATCATGTTCCTATTCAAACTCGAATAAATACTCGAAAAAAGATAACTTCGTCTCCTCCTATTTTTGACGATTTTGATGACGTAGGAACCGAACAACCTACCCCCAAACGAAGAGGTAACAAAATTATTTCTTCTGACGAGGAAAATTCTGATGAGGAAATCAACCATACCAATGAGGACGCGTCCAATTCTGAGGACGCGCCTTCTGATGAGGAAAATTCCCAAAAGGTTTATTCTCCACCCCCTTCACCTATTCCCTATATCCATCCTCCAATAAAAAGGAGTGAAAAAGATTTAAACTGGAGCAAATATAAAGAAGAACTCTCTGAGACTGAAAAGAATGCGCTTAGGAAAGAAGCCAACAAGGTTGATTGCGTAGGAATGTCTAGCAAGGCAACTGTTGATGAGATTAAGTGGTGCATGAAATACTACAATATGAGTGGTATTTGGGGACGTCCTCCTTCCATGATGCGTCCTCATATCTTCAACTATAGCAGAGATTTTAAAATCCCACGAATGGTCTTGACTCCAAAACTGGTTGCCCTTGGAGTGGGCGCGCCTTTACATCCATATTACCAGCAAATTATCGAATGGTATGATGTAGCACCTATTCAATTATCCCCCAACAGTTATACCTTAGCTGCTGCTCTTTTTATCCTTTACCAAGATACCTTAGCACCTATTTCGAACAACACTCTTCCAATAATTATGACTTAATAAATATTCTTGGAATATTTATTTAATTCTTCTAACTCGATTCAAAAACGATTACTCCATTCAAATAGTACCTTCGACCTTCGAATATTATGTAAATTATGTCCGAGCCTTATTATTATTATTATTATTATTATTATTATTATTATTATTATTATTATTATTATTATCATGGAAGGTTCTCAGTAATTCCATTCTTCATTCGATTCTATTATAAGGGAACCTCACTTGAGAAATGTTATTTACTTTGTGACTACCCGGTCATAGATTTTTGAAACTATTCTTTTCACTCGCAACTTGGTTGCTCGTGTTCATTGAATCTTGTGTACCCACTCATTATTCGAGGGGTAAGAATGTTGAAACAAGTTGGTATCCATTAACAAGCAATGGCTTGGGAAATATGGGTAACTTTTCCTTTCCAACTAGATACGACTACTTTGTGGAGTCTTATCAACAAGTATTATACTTGGGGAAAAGGGGACGAACTTTACGTTTCAAAGTTATGGATGTTAAATGAACTAGGAGATGCGTAAGTGACCAAGTGGCGCCGGTCCAGCAAATGGCCCAACCGTTGGCCGAGGGGGTTCTAGAGGGCGGTAGACAAGTAAATCCGTCGGTGCTTCCTTCTACATGTAGAGAACAAGAGGTGGGGAGCATATCATGCGACTGATCATCGTGTAAATGTTATGTCTCCTAGCGCGTCAATGCTTCAGTATTAGTTCATCTTTCAACGTTGGAAATTTTCTGCAACACTATCTGTGTTGGCAGGGTTAAAAAGTGCTTGAAACTGGAATTGCATTATTTTCCTGCAAGTTCCTCTTCCATGATAATGATGCTATCTTGCTTATCTTTGGCATAACGGATATTCCCACAGAAAATACAATTTGAGTTACCTTGTAACTTCATCATTTACATTATACTGGCACTATCTTCGTAAATACATGACATATGGCTTCAACGATATTGTTGACTGGTTATATATATATTATTGTTCAGTCATAAATTATTTTTGGTGGGCTATTGCTCACCCTTGCTTTATGTATTATATCACAACAACAGCTAGATCAGATGGCCCGCACAAGGCGCATTCAGCGTAAGCAGGTGTCAGCCGTCAGAGGATTACCGCCGAGGTTATAACTACCATTGCTGAAGAGGAAGCTATTGGTAGGCTAGTTGTTAGCCTTTGAGTATAAAAGGTATTTATTATATGACATAAACAAATGGATGGCAAAGAGTATGTAATGGTTAATTTGTAAATCTCTTGGGTTGTAAGATCTCAATCTTGTGACTAATAAAATTTGGTAGTCACTCTGATTTCATCTCTGGGACTATAACGGGTGTGTTATGTTGTTATTTTGGGTCACAAGGTTGTAATTTCATTTATATTGGTTTTGTGGATGGGAATTGAGACCGTAACGACCAGATCCCTGACCCCGGATCTGGGGGTGTTACAGAAATTGTATCAAAGCGTACGTTATAAACCCCAGAGATGATGCGACGTTAAAACAATAAATTCACCAAGATAATAAGAACTCTTGCCAAGTTCGTAGTCGAATACTTAATGTAGTACTGACATATAAAACACTTATGGGAACTCTTAAGTATCATGATAGTAACTTAGCTCGTTCTCGTGTCGACTTGTAAGGCGATGGTCCTTGAGGCGTACGAGCAGCAGCACGGTGATGCTTTATTATATGCTGGAGATCGGCTTGTTGACTCGATGGAATACCCTACTGAGAACCAGGAGGAGGTTTCAGCTAAAGAGGAGAATCCTGTTAAGGATAAGGAGTTTACCCTTGAGAAAAGGAGGGTTGTAGCCAGAGAGAGACTGTGGGAGTTAAAGGTATTGTGCTCAGAGAAGTGAGCGTAAAGAACTGAGACATTATTAAAAGAACTAAAGATGCATATTAGATTCATAACTGGACTGCCGGATGTAGTACCAACAAGTAAGACGGATTGGAAGAATTACTTGAGATCTTATATGGGGATAGATAAAGATCCTTAGAGACCTTCAGATTAATGAGAAAAGAGTTAGAGTGGTACATGATTATCAAAGACAACGATAGAGGACAGGGAGCAGAGTCTCTAGGAGCAGTTAAGATCGAGGCAGCAAGTAACATATCATTTGATAAATGGATTAGTGTGAATATTGTTAATGATAATTCGCCATGAGAAGGCAGATTTCATAGGTTATAATTTATAAAGTCAAACTGAGATTAATGAGGTGGTTTGGTTCAGGGAAATGTCCATTTTATGAATGGATCAACTTAGAAAATAAAGACATTGGAAGGTGATGGTATGATTGGATAAAGTATATAAGGAAGTAGTAAGCGAGACAATGATCTTAGAACCTACAAGAGGAAAAGACCAGTGAGTCTATGATGAACTAGTAATGAGACTATTGTCAAGAACCAAGTATAAGTTTAGTTCAACTCAGTGAAATGATGAACCAGAAACATTAGGTGCATGTGATTCAGAGGAACATTAAAGTCTTTCAGTTCCTTGAATGGATTATAGTAGTTACCTTAAGTTTATTTCGACACTGAATCGTAAATGGATCAAGTAAGGCGATCAATGGTTAAAAGGTAATTGAGAATGTTTTTAAATGAAACCTGGAGAAGCAAGTGTTTGCCAAGATCTCGAAGTATGAATTTTGACAAAATGAAGTTCAGTTATTAAGACGAGCGAGCAATAGTGAGGGGCGTTGGTTGACCCCGTCGAAATAAAGGTAGTTTCAATCGAGAAAGGCCAACCACACCAACAAAGGTGAGAAATTTGAAAAGTTTCACAAGGTATTACCAAAGAGTTGTTTAGGAATTTACAAAGATTGCAGTCCCGTAACTCGACCCATTTGTAAAACTGAAAAGTTTGAGTGGGCAAGAAAAATGTGAGAAAATCTCCCTAGAGCTAAAGATGAAATTGGTAACGACCCAGCTTTGGCGTTACCTAATGGAAGAAGGAAAATTTTGTGATATATTGTGATGCCTCTCGTACGGGTTTAGGTGCTGTGCTTGTATAGCACGACAGAGTAACTACGGATGCATTCGGACAACACGGTTCACCAGATTCGGATGGCCTTGGTGCTGCCAATTTTGTAAAATGACTAACTCCGATAATAGTGTTCCTTTTTAGACTAGTGGTTAGGCAGACTGATATTTGAATGTAACGACTAATAGGGCGAACAGCTATCAGGAAGATGTGGCATGTTTCAGTTTGGAACTTTTGATTTCCTTCTATAGATTTATATATTGGTTCCTTTTCAGCGACTAAACTTCCAACGTCATGTCAATAATTCCGTTATTACAACTACTTATGATTCTACCTGTTTGGATGTTCCTAGAACTTTTCTGCAAGTTTCAAAATGGATCTTCTTAGTGTTACCAGTGGGTGAATATATTGAACAAGATTTCCCCGATTCTGGAAAGAAATTCAACAAAGATGTGGCAAACCTTGTCTTTTTGACTATCAGAGCACGTCATTAAAGAGAGTGGAAACTGGAGCGAACCCTATGGATTTAAGGTAGTTAAGGACCAAAATGGATTGAGAAATTCCAGGAATGACTAAAATGAAAAGGCTATTAGGTCAGAAGTGTTAAGCTTACGCGGCACGTGGAATTGATAAGAGTAGTTAAAAAGGATAAAAGTCAGGGAAAGGACCGGAGACGGTACCGAGAAGTCGATTGAGACTTATAGGGAGTAAAGTTTTGAAAAGATCAAAAGGTATCAAAGAAGAAGGCACGATGCCAACAATTGCTAGAAAAGTAATGCTATTAGCTAACCCCAAAATTCACATATTTTAGTGTGGCTAGTTGGGGCCAAGTCACAAAGGATTATCAAAGTGACTAAACCAGCAACGAAAGGACAAAGCGTGGTGCTTCTAACCAAGCTCCAACCGTGAGGACTTTGATCTAAAGTAAATTGAGATGGTGCAGTATGATGCATCAATGTTATCTGGAACTTAATGTCCTTAAGAAGAGTAATATGTACTAAGAGATTCATGTTGATCACGACCAATATCTTCCAGAACATCCTTGCTACCATTACCAAGTCCTGAAAGGATGGTAGATAGACGTATGTTGTCCGCTGGAAGGTCATGTAGACTGACATTCGTTTGAAGGAGGAGGTTAGCATTAAGCTACCTATAGATTATCAATATGAGAATGATTGAAGAGAGACCCTTATTAAGAATATGATTTGATTGCCAATTTCAGGAGGTGAGTATTCCTTGAAAATAGAATTGGGGATAGAATATCCATAAATCAAGATGAACCCTGGGAATGCACCAAGGGTAGCATTACCCCTAATAAAGACAGTGTGAAATTCAGATGATATAAGTTGAATCGACCAAGGTAACAATAACCTGTAAAGATTTGTTGGAAAGGAGTCTCGAAAAGTGCTTAGACAGAATTATTATGGGACTGATTAATGATGTTTGATATACCCTGTACTCAGAAAATACAGGAGGAATGATGAGGATGACCTAAAAAACCTTATAAGAAAAAAGGTAATATTCTGAACTTCGAATTAAAAGTTTGGTAAGGAATGTATATCAATAATAATGCCAAATAAGGCATGTGTGAAACCATGAAGGGTTATGGATTGAACCAATAAAGGTCGAGATTACCCTAAAATAAGAAGGGATTAAGTAAAGAAATATCCTAGGTATGATTGGGAGTAATTGTGATAAGTTCACATCGAAAGATGGAAGCAATGACTTATGGAAAAAGACTGATGTATATTTTCTCCTTAAGCAGAATCTAAGGAAGAATACTTTCACCCCACAGTGATGAGAACGAGGTAGAGAAATTTAAGTGGAATAGACCCAAAAAACATGGATTGCAAGAAATTATTATTATCAGGAAAGGCCAATGAGGTGGCCGACACTTTAAGTGTAAAGGAGTAATTATGAATGCTCATACCAAAGAAACAGAATGATATTGAGAAGGCCCTTGAAGGTCATAATGTGGTGGAGGATTTACATTCCTTCTGATATTGGTGCAAGAGTCAACCATAGGAATAGTTTAAGGAAACATTCGATTCCTGATGTCGTCTTAAGTATATTACCTGCATTAGGAGATCCTATTTGAGGTAAACCACGACCATGATTCGAAATTAATTAAGCAAACCGCTAAGCTTCTAGTCTTCTACTGGAGATGTATGATTAATAATCTCATCAGCCTGTTCCAGCTGCGATGCTCGAAGCTCTTCTGCAATTTTATCTGCTTCATGTAATATCTACGTCAAGTTCAGGAAGCGTTCCTTATGGATATGGAATAGTGATTATTTTGTTTTCCTAGAGGATCTTGAATTGACAATTATGAAACCCGTATGTTTAGCTATTAAAGCACTGTGTAAACGATAAACTATGGTGATCCTTCTGAGAAATTAGGTGATAACGACTGTGGAAATGTCGAATTGAATCTAAGTTAGAGAAATCATCCGGGTTTATTTTGGATGGTTTAATTTTGGAATGACGGGATATTTAAAATAAATGATTAGGCTATGATGGTTCATAGAATGATTTTAGTAGAAATGAAGACAAGTGACTGATAGAGATGAAAATAGAGTTGAGGATCCATAAGGGAGTCAGATAGGCAGACTCATGAGAAGCTCCAGTAATGAAGCGAGAAAAGTATGGAATTGGCAGGGCAAGGGTATTGGCCAAAACGGAAAGTTGGAATTAGAAGCATAAATGACATACAAATTGACCCTTTTAGGTTGGGAGAAGTCGAGGAAATTTGGAATAGATTGATTGAGTAATAAAGAGACTCATGGGATGAGAAAGTGAAATCTAGATGGTTGAACAAAGGAAAGTTTGACCCCAAACGCGTATTGAGTAAAGGTGACGAGTGTCTCAACACTGAGATGTCGGTGGAGTTAAACAACAGAAGTAAATAAGAATTAGATAATACGAAGGATGTGATTGATAAAGAAAAGATTGTGAGATAATTATGAAATGAGAAGCAAGGAATGTTATGAATGGACTTTCTAACGAACTCTCAGGATGACAACATGATAGTGTTAGTATTGTGAATATGAAAGAGCCAGTGGTGGGGCGTGAAATGCCAGTAACGATGATGTCAAGTTAGAAATTCAAGATCTAACCCAAAAGGGTCGAAGGATTTTCCAAAAGTGAGTGATGCTAAGATCGAACAAGAGTATAGGTCCATAGAATGATGGACAGCGCAACCAAGACATGTGACACGTGAGATTACGATAAAGTAGTATTTGATACGAACACGATTATTTTTCTTCTCTGATAAACCTCTATAGTTCAGAGGTAAATTTTAAGTATGATATTTGACAATCATGAAAAATTTCTATAATTCTCTGAAATTCTTTTCTTTTCTTCTCTTTTATTTTTCTTCTTCTACATTGAGAAGAACAACCCTTTAAGGAGGGGAGGTACTGCTACGTGACTACCTGTCTATGTGATAGGAGTCTAAGTGGATCACCATAACTTGTCTAAATTGCTTGTCAAGTACTAAAGGCTGGCCACCTTCTGTACTAACTATGCAATAGGATAAATGTTCATTGATCATAGTGATCTCTCAATAAATTCTTCTATTTATGTATTGATCGAGATTGCGAAGATTAAAGTGATCAGGAAATGTGTAATTACGAGTGAGGTTATCTTCGAATTCGCAGCGCAATAGTAATACCAAAGTCACTGCAGATACCAATAAGGTTGATAACATATGACTGGGTAAGAGCATAACCCGGATAGTGTGTTGTACGAAACATAGCAGAGATTAATGAAAAAGGATTGGGATTGATTAAGGATTGACTGGGGAACTGGAAAGTGGAATAACCAACAAGTACCCAATTGTCTTCTACCTGATTCCGGGACGGAATCCTTTTAAGGAGGGGAGACTGTAAGAACCCGAATTTTCGGTAGAATTAAAACTTTTTTTTTAATATATTGATGAAAGAATGAACAGTTATTCCGACTACAAGGTATTAATAGTTCTAATGAATGAATGTGAATGGGTATAGATTCCAATGATTATATGTCATGAAAAATGCAATGGGTTGACAACCTAGATTAGAATAATCTATCTCCTAAGAAATAAGATATGGTGTTAGTAGTATTTTTATGTGTTCGTTCACAGGGAAGGACTGAATGTAATATCAAGTTCAAGTATCTTATCTCTCACAATTTAAAAGTGTAAAAGAATGTTTGGGTTGTTTATAAACTAAATTAAACTAATTATCAATCGAGAATAAAATATATGAGGAAAAACAATCCAAGAACTGGGGTTCTTCACTTGGTTTCAATGCACATTCAATATCTATGTGACGTCTACGTTCTTACTCTACTGAAAACAATTCTTCTAAGGTTATAATGTTCCCTTCCAAGATACAATATAATGTCTACAACTACACCTCAATTGTCACTTCCATGATACAATCAAAGTACAATCATAAACTATTACGCACCAAGAATTATAAGTCTCACAACTCTCCTATTAATCTTCCAATCAAATATTTGAGTTATGTCTGTTAAATCTTGTACTAAAATTGCAACTCCTCTTCCAAGTTATTACAATCCCTAAAATCCAATCAAAGGTTCATGACTCCCCTAATTGTGTTAAGCCCTCAATAACAGATCAAAAAGCAAAAAAATCACAAATAATTAAACACACATGAATACCAAGGAATACTACCCAATCTTCCGATTAGAGATTTAGTTACACATAATTAAGGAAGAAAACAAAACACATGAATTAATGGAAGAACTCATAATTATAAGAATATAGAAAAAACCTTTAATCTTCAATCTTTGAAGAAAATAATAGTTCTCCAGAAAAATCCCTAAAAGCTGCGTACAAAGTTGTATCTATAGAATAGTGTTTTTCTCCTCTCTAAATTAATAACCTAGATGTGTTTATATAGATACACCAAGTCTTGCCCAGCAAGAAATTACCTTCTATTACAATTAGAATTTAAAGAAGGTACCCAAAACTGCCCAGAATACAATTAGAATTAGAAAAAGGGCAAAACAGTAAATTCCCAGCCTTCTTTTACAAGATCACGTGCGCGATTTCATTCAGCATATTCCTTGCACGTGCTATCTATCCCAGGTTGTAGAAAATCTTTCAAGCTTCGCGTGGGCAGTAAGATCGCTGAAAACGGACTTCTAGAACTCCAGATATGGCCAAAACAGTGTAGACTGCGCAACCTTCCCGGAAAATCCGAATTTTAATCAATTAAATCTCCAAAAACGACAGAAGCATTGATATTCTTGCAAACCTGCACAACTAAGCAAAACACATCAAAACTATAACAAACTTGAGTCCAAAACAATCAATTTAAGCCGATATAGAATGATACCAGCATCCAGCAACTTAGTGATTTCTTTCTTCACCACCTCTTGCAAATTCGGATTCAATCTTCTTTGTCCCTCAATCACAGGCTTATAATTATCTTCTAAGGCAATTCTATGCATGCAAAGAGCAGGGCTAATTCCCTTGATATCTTGAATTGTCCAACCAATAGCTGATTTATATTGCCGAAGAACATGTAATAATTTTTCTAGCTCATCATCACTAAGCAAAGCAGAAACTACCACAGGATTTGTATCATTAGGACCAAGAAAGGCATACCTCAAATTAGCAGGTAGAGGTTTAAGTTCAACCTGTGGTGCCTCTGAAAGTGTAAAAACCATCTCAACTTCTGTGTCTCGAACAACAAGTGCTTCTACCTCTACTACATCATCTAACACCCGTTCTGCTCCCACGAAGTGTTCATTTTCGAGCTGCACAATTTCATCAACTATGTCAACAGTAAAACAAGTTGCTCCAAAAGGAGGCATCTTCATTGCTTTGTTCAGATCAAATTCCACTTTGTCCTCGCCAACATTCAATGTAAATTTTCCAGCTTTAACATCGATAGTAGTGCCAGCAGTAGCCAAGAATGGTCTTCCCAAGATAATGGGTATCTCGACATCTTCATCCATCTCTAACACCACAAAATCACAAGGTATGACAAATTTATCCACTTTGACTACCACATCTTCAATGACCCCCAACGGATACTTAACAGAACGATCCGCCAACTGAAGTGGAATCCGTGTCTTTTTAAGCTCTCCAAAACCAAGCCGTTTGCAAATTGAGTATGGCATCAAACTCACACTTTTCCCTAAATCACACAAGGCTTTTATGTTCTCCATCTTCCCAATAGTGCAAGGCAAAGAAAAACTTCCCGGATCTTTCAATTTCTGAGGAATGGCCTTTTGGATAACTGCACTGCATTCCGCATTAAGAGTAATGGTTTCTGCATCCTCAAATTTCCTTTTCTTTGTCAACATCTCCTTAAGAAATTTAGCATAAAGTGGCATTTGATTCAAAGCTTCAGCCAAAGGAATATTGACATGCAACTGCCAGAACATAGTCAAGAACTTCTCGTACTGCTTCTCTAACTGCCTGTTGTGAAGTCTCTGTGGAAATGGAATAGGAGGAACATAAGGTGGTGGAGGAACATATGGCTTTTCTGGTTCTTCTTCCTTCATCTCTTCATCTACTTTTTCTGACTTTTCTGCATCAATCTCTACTATCTCATTTTCTTTTTCAGCATACCTCTCTTTAGGCTCAAGAGCCTCAACCTCGGGCAACTCTTTTCCGCTCCTCAAAGTAATTGCTTTGCATTGTTCCTTACCATTCTGGTCGGGTTGACTTGGAAGAGAACCTTGCTCACGAACACCCATCTTGGAGGCAATTTGTCCAATCTGTGTTTCCAGCATCTTTTGAGATGATGCCATCTGATCTATTCTTGATTCCATATTAGCCAATGCCCCAGAAGTTCCTTGCATAATCTTATTTAGTGCAACCTCCCAATCAGCTGGTTCTTTCTTTGGCGGAGGTTGATACTACTGCTGTGCTTGATACGGTGGTCGTGACTGAAAACCAGGAGGTTGATTCTGCCTTGGAAATGAATAAGAAGGATTAGCTGCATGATTATTACTGTAAGAAAGATTGTTGTTTGGCCTTTGATTCGGATTGTAGTAGGAGTTATTCTGAACAGGCCACGGCTGTCTTCCCTGAATAAAAGATGTTTCTTCTGGAAATTGTTGCACATAGGAGTTCTGACTAGCACCATAATCATTATACCCTTCCATATGTAAAGAAATAGCATTCACATTTACCCTTTGTCCTCGCACCTCCTGAGTTAGAGTATCCAATTTTTGAGCCAGCATGTTGATCATCTCAGATTCTTGTGCTGCTTTTGCTGAGCTCGTCCCACTAGGTGCCCATGAATAATTATTAGATGCCAATTCCTCAAGGAGTGCTTTAGCCTGTGTAGTTGGTGCCTTCTTGAAATTTCCACCAGCAGCCACATCCAAACTCCAACGAATATCTGCATTCATGGCCCCATAAAAAGTACTAATGATCTGCCAATCTTCTAAGCCGTGATGTGGACACTTCCTCAATAGTGCCTTGAATCTCTCCCATGCTTGATATAAACCTTCACCCGGTTGTGTTTTAAAACTCATAATCATAGTCCTCAATTGTTACGTCTTGTTAGAAGGATAATACTTGGACAAGAATGCAGTAGAAAGACTCTCCCATGTAGCAACCGCAGTGTTTGGAAGTTATTGAAACCATTCCAAAGCTCTTCCCTTAATAGAGTAGGGAAACATGTGGAGACGAATCTTATCACTCGTGACACCATTGATTCTGAATGAGCCACACATCTGCACGAAACGCTCTAGATGTCTATGTGGATCCTCTAGTTCAATGTCTCCTTCAAAAGCTTGATTGCTGATCATCTGTATTAAGCTCGGATTAATGTTGAACTGGGTTGCACCAATCTCTGGAGTTTTGTACATGCAATTAGCAGGATTTGGTGTCTCATGGTCCCAAATAGAAGTCTCATCAACATTAACAACAGCTTGAACTGCCGGCTCTCCCATCTTAGCTTTCTCTTTTCTTAGCTTTCTCAAAGAACGCTCGATTTCAGGGTCAAATTCCAATTTTCTAGCGCAAGATAAACGTCGCATACACCTGAAAATCACCAACAAAATAACTTGTCGAACCAATTAAAATCTAAATAATAAGAAACAATTAGCCTAAACTCAAATATACTGCCTTCCCCGGTAGCGGCGCCAATTTGCTAGTAGTATTTTTATGTGTTCGTTCACAGGGAAGGACTGAATGTAATATCAAGTTCAAGTATCTTATCTCTCATAATTTAGAAGTGTAAAAGAATGTCTGGGTTGTTTATAAACTAAATTAAACTAATTATCAATCGAGAATAAAATATATGAGGAAAAACAATCCAAGAACTGGGGTTCTTCACTTGGTTTCAATGCACATTCAATATCAATGTGACGTCTACGTTCTTACTCTGCCGAAAACAATTCTTCTAAGGTTGTAATGTTCCCTTCCAAGATACAATATAATGTCTACAACTACACCTTAATTGTCACTTCCATGATACAATCAAAGTACAATCATAAACTATTACGCACCAAGAATTATAAGTCTCACAACTCTCCTATTAATCTTCCAATCAAATATTCGAGTTATGTCTGTTAAATCTTGTACTAAAATTGCAACTCCTCTTCCAAGTTATTACAATCCCTAAAATCCAATCAAAGGTTCATGACTCCCCTAATTGTGTTAAGCCATCAACAACAGATCAGCAAAGCAAAAAAATCACAAATAATTAAACACACATGAATACCAAGGAATACTACCCAATCCTCAGATTAGAGATTTAGTTACACATAATTAAGGAAGAAAACAAAACACATGAATTAATAGAAGAACTCATAATTATAAGAATATAGAAAAAACCTTTAATCTTCAATCTTTGAAGAAAATAATAGTTCTCCAGAAAAATCCCTAAAAGCTGCGTACAAAGTTGTATCTATAGAATAGTGTTTTTCTCCTCTCTAAATTAATAACCTAGATGTGTTTATATAGATACTCCAAGTCTTACCCAGCAAGAAATTACCTTCTATTACACAATTAGAATTTAAAGAAGGTACCCAAAACTGCCCAGAATACAATTAGAATTAGAAAAAGGGCAAAACAGTAAATTTCCAGCCTTCTTTTACAAGATCACGTGCGCGATTTCATTCAGCATATTCCTTGCACGTGATATCTATCCCAGGTTGTAGAAAATCTCTCAAGCTTCGCGTGGGCAGTTAGATCGCTGAAAACGGACTTCTAGAACTCCAGATATGGCCAAAACAGTGTAGACTGCGCAACCTTCCCGGAAAATTCGAATTTTAATCAATTAAATCTCCAAAAACGACAGAAGCATTGATATTCTTGCAAACCTGCACAACTAAGCAAAACACATCAAAACTATAACAAACTTGAGTCCAAAACAATCAATTTAAGCCGATATAGAATGTTCCAAGTGGATATAAAATCCACTTATCATATGGCATTCCAAAGAGGAAGGAGATATTCTTTTGTCATCCAAATCGATATCTGTTATTAGTCCAGTGGTTCCGTGAAAGGGTTAAGGAACGCTCGAAAGAGGACATTTTTTAAATATAAGGAATAAAGAAAGAATAAGTGATGAATAGTGTTTTTGGTGGAAATGAGAATATTATCAGACGATGCTATATAGAAGTATTCCGAACGGATTTCTGAGTTCGTATTCATGATCCAGGAGCAAGATAAGTGTATTTAAACGATATCGGATTCAGAAAAATAGCACTTTTATTTTCTCCGGGATTTCCCTGGACACTGAATGACTTAAGGATTTATTAATAAGATTTATGGGATTTAAATGCAGGAATTATAAAGGAGGATTGAGAATAATAGTATTAATATTAAGAAGGTTTCCGGTAAAACCCTAACTAGAAATCCTTGAGATATTCCTCCGAACAATCAATCAAATTGAGTAATAACCGGACAAGGGAGCAAGCAGAGATCAAGATGCATGCATGTGTTAGTGGAAAATATCTAGTAACTAAGTGGTTACAAGAGTAACTAGCAAGATTAGAAAGCTAACCAAGTACTTAGCTTCCTTACAACTAATCTTCAACACTTGTCCATCCAAAAACATCATCCATGACATAATCCCTTTAATAAAGGTACTTTATGCAAGATATTATCTCTAGACACATCAATAATGCATTGGATGAGATTAGAACAAGAGAAAAGCAAGCCAAACTCCATCTCTCTCTTTTCTCTAAACTGCCCAGCAGGAACAACAAGGGAAGAAAAATTCATATCTCCATTTCTATCCATGATAAAATCACCAAATTTTCACCACAACCTCTCCACTCCATGGGCAACATTCTCTCAAACTTTCATGGCAATCTAATGAGTGTAGCCTAGTCAAATCTCCTCCCCAAGTTGAAGAAGCAAACTATCCTGATGCTTGACAGTTTCTAGACCGATTTTCTAACGGCCATATCTCCTTCATTACTGAATGAAATTTGGTGTTCTTTAGATTGTTGGAAATCTGGTCAGATGCTCTACAACTCTCCTTTAGAAGACTTGTCCAGAAAACCTCGGTAAGGCCCTCGTTTTTCATGATCTTTCCATTGAGTTATAGCAGATCCGAAAATCACTAATTATGTTCTTGATGATTCTTGCTAGTTTAAGGTTGTAAGGAGTTCTAAGGACTAGATTGTTAGGAATAATTCATGAGTTGTGATGTTAAGAATAGAATTTCATTTATACTTCTTGTAATCCTGATCTTATAAAGGATTTAGCACTTTGTATAGGATATATGTGTAAGACAGTTATCTACAGAGTTTGGTCAGGAATAAACAGTGCATCGAGGACTACATGTCAGGAGCTGAGATCGAATCCTGATAGAGCAAGTCAAGTACTGATGAGATGGTTAGATCCTGATGCAAGATGAAATCCTGATATCAGTCGTGTTACTGATGATGTCATATGGATGCTATAGAAACTAGCAAGTGCTATAAAACAGGATCTTTGTTTGAAGAACAAGCAAGAAGATATCATGAAGGAAAGAATTTTCTATTGATGGAAACTATCAACTGGACGGCAGAACATTGTCATGTATAGATTATCATTCTGTTATTAGTTGATAGGAAGCATTATAAATACTCTCTATATCATTGTAAAAAGAGTCGTGTGAAAAGCAATTGTGAGTTGAGCGATTGAGTTTGTATGCGTAGCTCTGTATAAGGTTTGTATTCGAAAGTTCGAAACAAACAGAAAGAGAGATTTATTTTGTCAGCAGCTGCTAAAGGTATTTGTACACCTTTGGTAGAGTTTGTATTTGATTTATTTAATACAAATAGAGTTTGATTTATTCGTTTGTTCTTGTTTATCTAATCAAGCAAAAATCAGACACGATTATATAACTTGTATTCAACCCCCCCTTCTATAAGTTATTCGAGTTAACAATTTGTATCAGAGCAGGTTGATTTCGAATAATCATAAAGATCTGCAATCATGTCTGGTTACAAGGATGGGAATACTAAGATTCCTATGCTCAAGAGAAACGAATATACTCTATGGGAAGTAAAGATGTTGCATCATCTGGAAGCAACAGATCCTGATTATCTTGACAGAATCAGAGATGGACCTTTTATCCCAACAAAGGTTGTTGGACAAGCAACTGTTGATGGTGAGGTTGTTCCATAACATACAGCAGAGAAGCATAAATCTGAATGGTTAGATAAGGACAAGGAGAATGTTCTTAAAGATGCTAAAGTGAGAAACATATTATTCAACAACCTTGATTCTATTCTCACTAACTATGTTCTCTCTTGTAAGACTGCTAAGGATATATGGGACAATCTTAAGGTTCACTGTGAAGGAACTAAGCCTGTCAGAAAGAACATGAGGACACTACTTATACAACAGTATGAGTACTTTGAATCCAAGTCGATCTGGTGAGTCACTTACTGACACCTTTGATATGTTTACAAAACTCATCAATGAGATGGCCATGCATGGTAAATATTATGACTTGGAGGATATGAATACTAAGTTCATGAAAGCCTTGCCTGATTTCTACAATGAGAAGATATCTACAATTGAGGAAGCTAATGATCTTGATGAGATATCATTAGAGGCAGTGTATGGAAAACTGAGGGCTTATGAACTTGACAAGCAGCAAAAGAAGAGCAGGGGTGAAGGAAAGATGAAGACTGTTGCACTTACTACTCAATCTGAATCAAAGAAGCTTCCAGAAGAACAGCATGATGAGCCTGCTATAAAGAACTCAAGGAAGAAGAAAAGCAAAGAAAATTCTGAGTCAGAGACTACTGATATAGACTCTGACAACAATGATTCTGAATCAGAGATGCAGGAACTCTTTGCTATGTTTGCTAAAGCTTTCAAGAAAGGAAGATTCAATAGGAGAAGATTTAGTAAAGGACATTTTCAAAAGAAGGAGGAGAAGAAGAGTGACAAAGGCAAAAGTACAATTGTCAAGCTTGATAAGGCCAAGATCAAGTGCTTTAACTGCAACGAGCTTGGACACTTTGCAAGTGAGTGTAAGAAGCCTAGGAATTTAGGAAAGGGTAATGCACTTATGGTCACACAGAAGGATTGGGCTGATTCCAGTGATTCTGAAGATGAATTGGATTATGACAACATTGCATTGATGGCAAATGTTTCAGACAAACCTGGATCTCCAAAGAAAATTTCTCCATCTTCTGTTAAGGGCACATGAAAGAAGCATTCAATTATCTTGGACAGTGGATGCTCTGGACATATGACTGGAAAGAAGTCCCTGCTTACAAAGTTTGAGAGGAAAGCTGGCCCAGTAATATCTTTTGGAGATGGCAACAAAGGAGAAACTCTGGGATATGGCTCAATTGTTTTGGGGAATGTCATCATAGAAAATGTAGCACTGGTTGAAGGCTTGAAACATACTCTTTTAAGCATAAGTCAACTGGGTGATAAAGGTTATCAATCAATCTTTGACAGAGAAGGATGCAAAATTTTAAATATGCAGAATGGAGACATTGTTCTAACTGGTCAAAGACATGGTACCATATATGAAGCCAACTTAAGTGATACATCTAAAGGAATTGTTAGATGTCTCTACAACAAAGCAACAAATGATGAAAGCTGGAATTGGCACAAGAAGCTCTCACATCTCAACTTCAAGAAGCTTAATCAACTTGTTAAGCACAATCTTGTGAGAGGTCTACCTAAGGCAAATTTTGTGCAAGATGGACTTTGTGATGCCTGTCAGCTTGGAAAACAGAGAAGAACCACTTTCAAGAGCAAGACTACAAATTCAATTACTGAACCATTTCACATGCTACATCTTGATTTGTTTGGTCCAGTAAACATTATGTCTATCAGCAAGAAAAGATATGCTCTAGTTATAGTGGATGATTTCACAAGGTTCACATGGGTGTTCTTTCTACAGAAGAAGGATGAAGCTCCTCAGCAAATCATTGAACTTGTCAAGAATATTCAGAATAACTCTGAGTACAAAGTCAAAGTACTTAGGAGTGACAATGCTACAGAATTTAAGAATTCTATAATAGAGGAGTTTTGTGCAGACAATGGAATCACTCAACAGTTTTCTGCACCTGGTACACCTCAGCAGAATGGTGTAGTGGAAAGAAAGAACAGGACTCTCATAGAGGCAGCAAGAACCATGCTTGCAGATGCAAAACTTCTAACCTATTTTTGGGCAGAAGTTGTTAACACTGCATGTTTCACTCAAAACTGTACCTTGGTAAATAGTCATGGAAAAACTCCCTATGAGATGATCAAAGGAAAGAAACCAAGTGTGAAATACTTTCACATCTTTGGATGTAAATGCTATGTCCTAAAAGTTCATCCAGAACAACTTGGAAAATTTGAAGCCAAATCGGATGAAGCAATCTTTCTAGGATATTCAGCATCAAAGGCCTTCAAAGTTTATAATCTCAGAACTCACATTGTTATGGAATCAATTCATGTTGCATTTGATGACAAGAAATTTGGAATTCTGCAAACTGATGAAAGCCATGATAAATTGGAATTGGAAAATCTAAATTTCTATTGCTTCTCAAAGAAGTGCTACTGTTGAGGGGGAGCAAATAAATCAAGGAGGACATAGTGATCATCAAGAGCAGACTAGCTATTCAGAGTCTACTCCATCAGGAACTAATCCTTCAGAGTCTACTGAGGAAAGATCAGTAACTAGCAGCAATATGGAATCTATTGATTCTATTGAACAAAGGGGAGTTTTTGAAGGCAGAGAGAGTTCTTCTATAAGAGATACCACTAACTTAGGGGGAGAATCTAGCACAAGAAATCTACCACCTGTTAGAAAATGGACAAAGGATCATACTGAAGATTTGATTATTGGTGATCCAAATAGTGGTGTTCGAACTAGAAGATCAATTCAAAATGAATGCTTGTATAGTTGCTTTCTCTCAAATAATGAACCTAAGAAGGTTGAAGAAGCCTTACAGGATCCTGATTGGGTAATTGCAATGCAGGATGAATTAAATGAGTTTGAGAGAAACAAAGTCTAGAAACTGGTACCAAGACCTAAAGATAGATCTATTGTTGGTGCAAAATGGGTTTTCAGAAACAAGCTAGATGAATCTGGTATGATTGTAAGAAACAAAGCAAGACTGGTGGCCAAGGGTTACTCTCAGGAAGAAGGCATTGATTATGATGAAACCTTTGCACCGGTAGCAAGATTGGAAGCAATCAGGATGTTTCTTGCATTTGTAGCTCATTCAAAATTCAAGGTATACCAGATGGATGTAAAGAGTGCTTTTCTAAATGGCAAGCTTGATGAGGAAGTATATGTGGAGCAGCCACCTGGATTTGTTGATCCAGAGTTTTCAAATCATGTCTACAAACTTGACAAGGCACTCTATGGACTAAAGCAGGCACCAAGAGCATGGTATGAGACTTTGTCTAAATTTCTCTTGAAAATGGTTTCACAAGAGGTACAATTGACAAAACTCTATTCTTTAGAAAGATAAAAGGTGAATTGCTTTTAGTTCAAGTTTATGTTGATGATATCATATTTGGTTCTACTAATGAAAAGTTGTGTGCTAAGTTTAGTAAGCTTATGCAGTCTAAGTATCAGATGAGCATGATGGGTGAACTAAATTATTTCTTAGGCTTGCAGGTCAAACAGACTGAGACTGGTATTTTCATTAATCAGTCAAAGTATATCAAAGATCTTTTAAGAAGGTTTGACTTTCAAGACTGTGCAGTTGCAAAAACACCCATGGCAACAACCACTAAACTAGACTCTGATCCTAAGGGAAAGAGTGTGGATAACACTAGTTATAGAGGCATGATAGGCTCATTGTTATATTTAACTACAAGTAGACCAGATATAATTTTTTTTACCTGTTTATGTGCTAGATTCCAAAGTGATCCTAAGGAATCTCATTTAATTGCTGTAAAGAGAATTTTTAGATATCTCAAAGGAACTCCAAATCTTGGTTTATGGTATCCTAGAGAATCTGATTTCTCCCTAATTGGCTATTCAGACTCTGATTATGCAGGGTGTAAAATAGACAGGAAAAGCACTACATGTACATGTCAATTCTTGGGAAACAGATTGATTTCTTGGGCAAGCAAGAAGCAACAATCTATCTCAACCTCAACTGCAGAAGCTGAGTACATAGCCGCCGGCAGTTGTTGTGCACAGCTCCTTTGGATAAGAAATCAGTTGATGGATTATGGTATGACACTTAGTAATATTACTATGTTTTGTGATAATACTAGTGCTATCAAAATTGCAGAAAATCCAGTTCAACATTCAACGACTAAGCACATTGATGTCTGGTATCATTTTATTAGAGAACATATTGAAAATGGTACTGTGGAACTTCACTTTGTTTCTACTGACAAACAGCTTGCAGATATTCTAACTAAACCACTTGATGAGGCTACATTCAGTAGGTTAGTAAGTGAGTTAGGAATGTTAAATTTCTAGATCTTTAACATCTGCAAAAGTAGCAAGGTATGTTGTTTTCAGCTTATAGACTTGATATTCTTGTCAGGATCTATATTTGATTGTTAAATGCTTAAGCTGTAACATTGTACTTTGATAAATTTCAGTATGATAGACTTGTTAATAAACATCAGTATCAGGATTGCTATCAGTATGCCGACGTCATCAGGATTTTATCGTCAGTATCAGGATTGTGAAATTTGTGTGTACTATTGTTTCAAATCCTGAAGTTCATGTTATGTAGTAATCTAATTCTGAGTTTTGTTAAGTCTATGCTAGCAAGCTTTGATTCATTCATACTGATAATTTATATTTCAGATCAGTCAATAAACAACAATAGACAAGTAGATAATAAGAAATTGTATTTTCATTAATTGAAAGCATTACATACATGAAAATGAAATACAAACATCTTTTTGTCTAACTTCTACTGATAATTCTATTCTTGTCTAATGTTTTTGGATCTTGCTTCTTTCATGCATCTAAGATACAGGACAAGGAGCATCTCAAGAAATCCATTAGGGATTTGCACAGATTCATCTGCTCTTGAATTTCTTCTCAGGATGACTTGAATGAGAGCAGCTGGCACAATCCCATGTTTATTGAGGACTGATGGATAAATGAATTGCATCTCCATCAAGATCAACCTCAGACTCTCGGCCAAATTCTTCATCCTCAAGATTTGAGGAGGTTAGAAAGAGATTGTATCCAACAGATGGATGTTTTAAGAGAAGGTTCTGGACATTATTTGGATCTACTCCAACTATGTCTAAAGCGATGAGAAAAGTCATCTCTTCAAAGAGACGAACTATGAATCTTTGGCAATGAAAAATCGGTTCATCATCTGTGAGGAATCGAAAGATGGGGTTTAAGGTCATTGTATTTTGTTGAAAGCTCTGTGTTTACAGAGAGTTTTGTGTTTGGAGTTAAGAAAGGAAAAGACATCAGGTGTTTATAAAGGAAAGAGTGAGAAGCTGAACAGTCATTTTGAAGTGTTCAATGTATCTGCGTATATATCTATGCGTATGACTGATCCTTTCGTATTTCCAAGATATTTTGACAATCTAACAAAATGTTTTTGTTTGGAATATTGATGTTCTTTTCAGGTTAAAATTTTGAGATTGCCACGTGGAACTCCATTTATTCTCTGGAATCAGGATGATATTGATCAGGATTTCAAGTGTGACCATCAGGATTTGAGAATTATTATTTTTAAAATCACGTGCATTTTGTGATTATTTTGATGGGAGATCACAACAAGAAAAGGAAGCTGATCAGTATTGATTTAATTTTGATTTTACCCTGATTTATTTTATGAAAATCAATTTTGGATTTTATTTTCCAAAAATCGTGGGTAAACTGCATTGGATTTTAGTGGGTCTGAAGAATTTTTGAATATATCTTTATTTTGAGACTCTGATTGTTTATTGCTAACTTCTAAATTGTATTTCTTAAGGCAAAAAAAAACATTCATTTAAGTTCTCAAAATCTTTAATCAATTTCAAGATTTCTCAAGTTCTTTTCAGATCAAAAATGGCAGCTCAAAGAAGACTACCCAAATCAGTAGCTTTCAAGTTTGGTGACTTTGATTTTATGATGAATAATCATGTAATAGCTATCACCAACAAGGAAGGGGTGTCATCTGATTTTCACCCGATTATGGACTTTTTGGTGAATGGACCATTAAGTTATGCATTGACAGCATCTCCTGAAATAAATCAAGCTGCTGTTTCACAAGCTTGGGATGAAGTAATTGATTCTACTCAGAGTCAATCAGGTAAGATTGTTCTACACTTAGGACAAGACTCATTTGATATTACTGAATCTGTTGTTAATTCAGTACTTCACTTACCTGTTAGTATGAACTTTGAGAATGTACCATCTGATGATAATGTTAGAACTATGTTATCTGAGTTAGGTTATTCTGGATCTTTAGATAACATGAGCCAGTTAAATAGATCTTTTCTTAGGAAAGAATGGTCTTTCTTCTTTGATCAAATTGCTAAATGTTTTACTGGCAAATGTAGTTCTTTTCAGCAAATTACTTCTGTTACATCACATATTGCTTATAGTTTGCTTTATGACAGAGTAATTAATAATGGTCACATTATCTTAAGTCAGATGAGTAATAAACTTGGGTCAAGAGATCAAGACAGGAAAATGGTTTATTATCATAGATTTATGCAAATGTTTATTAACTATTTTATTCCTGATGTTGAAGCTAGATTTGGTAGAGAACATTGTGTTTCTTCTTATGTACAGCAAAAGAGAATTTTCTCTGACATTACAAAGAAGGACAATGAAAAGAATCTAGATGAAATACCTGTAATTCATTATCCACATCATGTTCAGGTAATTCTTACAACTCATCTTCCTACTCTCTACAATTCTTCTTTCTTTTGTGGTGAAATGGCTTAGGAATCTAATTTGGAGAGCCCCCCTTTGTCTACCCAAGTAACCCAAAACATTATAGTCTCTGAAACAATTCAAGAACAAAGTTTTAATCCACAGCCTGTTGTTTCAAAGAAACCAACCTCTGGTGTTTCTCAAAAGACATCAGTTGTAAGGAAGAGAAGATTTGTTGTGTCAAGTAGTAGTAGTAGTTCTAGTGAAGATGATGATAATATATCTCTTGCTGAGAGAGAAGAATTGAAGGCTGCAATTCAACTTTCTAAGCTAGGACAAAGAGATGAAGCACCTAGTCACATCCAGGCTGCAGTCTCTCAAAAGACTGTAGTACTTAAAAAGGGAAAACAGTTACTGGATACTGTCTCTCAAAAGACTGTGTCTATTAAAAAAAGATCTCATCCCAAGATCACTTCTGTGTCTACACCTCTTGAGTCTTCTCAGGATAAATCTTTTGCTCACTATACCAGGAGAACAAGGAGAAAGATTCAATTGTCACCTACACACACAGAGTCTAGTCCAACTAACATCATGCAGGTCTCTACAAATGAAGCTACAATCAAGTCAGCAATTGACAATAGAGATCTTGATATTGATTCTTTATGGGAAACTACATTGTCATACAGACTGGCTATGGGAGTTATTTCTATCAAAGTGAAACTATCCAGGCCTGTTCTAGATTTTCTAGTTGAAAGAGTACCAAAACTTTCATTTCCTGAAGAATATGGACTTCTACATCAAAGACTTGACTTAACGAAGATGTATTTCTATGTCTCAGTTAGAAGACAATTAGTCAAGAAATTTGGACTCTCGAAGCATGTTGCACTTCAATCACTTCATGCATATTTATTTGACAAGGATGTCATTATTGAAGATGCTTCAGCTCAAGGTGAACAACAGGAGGACGTAGATAGAGGAATGCAGTCAACAGGAGATACTATTGCACCAGTGGTGGATAGTAGGACAGATCAGATCACAGTCACTGCAACACAAGAACCATCTAGTCAGAGGTTGGATGACTCAGGAGCTGTGATAGCTGATGCTAAAAGGTCTTCTGTGATGACTGAAATTGCAAGTGAGAAACCCTATGATATGGGAGGAATAAATTTGACTGATTTTTCTGAAGATCAAACAAACATTGTTCAGTCAGAGTCTATCCACCTTGAGGGTGAGTCTTAGCAAACACTTAAAGACGGTGACATACTAACTATGATGTCTAATGAAGTATTACTGAAGACATCAGAGTCTAGTAGAGAACCTGAAAGTGGTATACTGGAGCCTGTAGTCTCTGAAAGGAAAGAAGATGCTTGTGAGGGTTCAGAGACTATAGTAGCTCACTCCTTGGAGAAAACCTCAAGCCCCTTGCCAAATGAGGAACCCTCTCTTCATGTGAGTTCAGGTATAAAAACTTCTTCTAAACTCTATTTTTCTGTAGGTCATGAGAGCACTTATCCAAAATTGAGTGATACACTTGAAAAGATGGATATTGATCCACAATCTGAGAGGCTGGCTCCTGACCAGGCAAAAGGAGAGGTAGAAAGAGTGTTGACTTTAGATAGTCAAAGTGAGAATGAGGGTATGGATGATCAACTCCATAGTGAGGGAGAGAAAATTAGGAAACCATCATCGTTTGATTTCTGGGATCAGGTTTTTCCTGAATCTTGGTCTGACAATCTTGGTATGGATGCTGGTACTTATTCTTTTATCAAGATGTATGAGAAGCATGACTTAGCAAAACACAATGCAAAGCCAGAAGTTAAAGCTCAGAAGCAGAAAGAAAGGCTTGCAGGAATTATCAACAGAAGAGGTGAAAGGCTAAGAAAAACTTCTACACCACTTGTACCAGAAGAAATTCCTAATGATCCTAGTATTCCTTTGTATGTACTTCCAATATCAGCCAAAATTGAGACATCAACAGTATCTGATCAATCTAAGGAGGAGTCATGATTTGTAGATGTTAGTACACAGAATACTGGTGAAGGACAGAATGATCATATTTCAGCTTCAGATCAGAAAGATGAAGATGTTTGTAATTCTAATCGAGTATTATTACTTGAATATCATTCTACATAAGCAACTTCTTCTACAAGGCTTGAATTTGAAGATATTCCAAATACTTCCAATATTGAAGTCAATTCTGAAGTTTTACAAGACATTCAGAAATCTCAAGTTGAAATTCAATCAAGACTTCAAACACTTGAAGATAACCAAGTCATTATTATGGAAAATCAAGCAGTTCTGATGAATCTCATTTGTTCTGTTACTGAATCTCTTGGAATTAATGTTGCTGATGTCAAAAAGGGGGAGATAAAAATAATTCAAAGGCAACAGACTGGGGGAGATAAACAAACTGGGAAAGATAAAAGAAGAACTAAGGATGACAAAGGTGAATCTTATCGTGGAAGTGGTAAAGGAAAAGAAGCATCAAATAGTTGAATTCTTTCTTCTAAAGTACTAGATACTTTGTCTACATCTGAAGAAGGAGGTACTTAACTTCATGATTTTTAAATTCATAAATTCTATTCTGATTGTATTGTTATATGTTTTGACATCAACAACTCAGATTTATGCTTCAGATCTTAAAGCATAAATAGGGGGAGATTGTTAGGAATAATTCATGAGTTATGATGTTAAGAATAGAATTTCATTTATACTTCTTGTAATCCTGATCTTATAAAGGATTTAGCACTTTGTATAGGATATATGTGTAAGACAGTTATCTGTAGAGTTTGGTCAGGAATGAACAGTGCATATATCGAGGACTACATGTCAGGAGTTGAGATCGAATCCTGATAGAGCAAGTCAAGTACGGATGAGATGGTCAGATCTTGATGCATGATGAAATCCTGATATCAGTCGTGTTACTGATGATGTCATATGGATGCTATTGAAACTAGCAAGTGCTATAAAACAAGATCTTTGTTTGAAGAACAAGCAAGAAGATATCATGAAGGAAATAATTTTCTATTGATGGAAACTATCAACTGGATGGCAGAACATTGTCATGTATAGAGTTTCTTTCTGTTATTAGTTGATAGGAAGCATTATAAATACTCTCTCTATATCATTGTAAAAAGAGTCGTGTGAAATGCAATTGTGAGTTGAGTGATTGAGTTTGTATGCGTAACTCTGTATAAGGTTTGTGTTGTGGAATAAAAACTAGGTTTAAATTATTGCGGCTAGGGTTTGTGTATTTAATGCTAGGGTTCGTGAGCTTCGTGCTTTAATGGCTGCTTCTGCGTTCGAGACTTAAACGGTCCTCACAGAATGCCTACGTATCTCTGTAATTAGAGAATCAAGCCAAATAAAAACGTAGTTCTGAGTTGAGGGGTCTGACCCTTTATATAGGCTGAGAAGCCTCAAAATTAGGGTAGGGTTAGGAGACTTGGTGGGCAAGTCATCCTTGAGGAAGGTTCTAGACTCCTTCCTTGTAGGAGTCAGTTTCCTTGTATGATTGTGTGGCTTGGAGGCTACTTTTCGTAGGGATAACGTCCTTATCTGACTTGTATCTCCCAGCTGTTAATTACCCCCAAATATTAATTACGAAATTAATATTATAATTGGAGTTTGGGCCCATCTGGTGGGCCCCACGTTTGGACCATTCTAGGTCTAATTAATGCCACATTAAATGTGTCCTTAGGGCTTACTTTTAGCCCATATCATTTGCCCCCCAACTTCTAGGAAAACTGATCAGGTTTTCGTTGAAGTTAAAAGGTTTATGTACACTAGTGTTTCACATGTATCGCCTTGAATGTAAAGTGTGGAGCGACCTACACATTTACGACGATTTGCCTTATTCGAGGTTAAGCAATTTTTCGAACAACTTTTGAAATTTGCCCATTTATTTTAAGGAATTATTAATAAAATTCCTCATATTTTTTCATATTTCTCCTAAATTTTTAGGATTTTTCTGGTACCCACGGGTATTTTTCTTTATTTTTGACATATCAATCAAAAATATTAAATTGTGCTTCATGCATAAAATAATTTTAAAAATTATTTTTCTACTTTTCTGGAATTTTTGGAATTTAATTCTGTCTTTTTTCAGCTCATTTTCGAGCTCAAACTTCGAGCTCAAAGTGTTCCAGGTCGTGGGCTTGGAGCTCGTTTTGCAGTTGATTTTCGACCAGGAGTCTGCGACCTCAACTCAATATAATTTCGACCTCGAATAAGTCCCAGGTCGAAAGGACTTCCCATGTTTCTCAGTTCAATTTCGACCTCAAATTAACGATCTCAATAAAAGAAAAAACGACCTTAAAAAGGGTCCCAGGTCGTGTGGTTTTTCTTGAATTCCTAGTACAAATTCGACCTCAAACTTACGATTTCAAACCCTGTTATAACGACCTCATATTTACGAGCTCGAATAATGTTTTAAACGATCTTAAACTTAGTCCTAGGTCGTTAGGAATTTCCCAATTTTCCAGTTCATTTTCGAGCTCAGAATTTCGATCTCAATTTCAGAGAATATCGACCTCAAAAATGGGTTTCAAGTCGTATAGATTTTTGGTGACTTTCTGTTCTTTTTCGACCTCCAACTTACGAGCTAGCCCCAGTATATTTTCGACCTCAAATTGGGTTTTTACTTGACTTTCCAGGTCGTTTGATCGAGCTCGAAATTGTATTGTCAAATGAGGTCGTTGGTCACGACCTCAGACAACTTTTGCTTAGGACGCTTGTTTCGCTTTTGGGCCTTAATTCTGGGCCTCTCCTCGTGGGCTCTTAATTGACTTTGACTTGGGCTTCAACTTTTGGTCAATATGACCTTAAATTAAAACCTTAATTAGGTTCATTAATATGGGTTGGGCCATGACAGGCCTTTAATTGTTTTAACTAAACTTGGGCCTTAACAAGCCTAGTGTTGTTGGGCCTTTTTAAAGTCCACTTTGTGTTGACAGCCCATAAAAGTTTTGAACAGGCTACAACCAGTTGATATTCATTTTAACCGGTTGAAATCCCCTATCTTTTTGCTTATATAAAGGCCAAAGTTTTCACTTTCACTTCATCACAAAAGTTTCTAAAAAACTCTCTCAAAAGTTCCTAATTCCCTTAAGAAATTTTCTCTAAGTTTGATCCTCTTTCTTTGAAGATTCAAAGGCACCCTTCAAGTTTTCTAGTGATTTTTCTTCCAATCTTTGAAGATTTGAAGATTGCTCAAGGATTTCTGGGAATTTTTCCAGAGATTTCTCAGTTGTTGTTGAAGATTTGAAGAACATTCAAGGTACTTTCCAGAATTTCTAGTTTTTTAGTTTGAAGATTTGAAGATTGTTCTAAACACTTCTTTGTTCTTTGCAGATTTTCTTTGATCATCATAATTTTTCTTTGAAGATTTGAAGAAATGGCTGAAGATCGTGCTACTCAACGTTTCCAGAAACTGCAAGTGGCCTCAAAAAGAGGTATCACTATTCGTTCTTCCTTCATGAGTTTACAGGATATGATTTTAAATCGTAAAGAAGATTTTCCATCCCTGTCACACCTTGATTCCTATAATCATAGCAACATTTTCCATGACATAGAAAAAATCACTGACTATAATAGGATGTATAAAATAGAATATCCCTATAGGCTTATCCCAGCTGAACCTGGGGATCGATCTTGCCATTGGCGCCCCAATGCACTTTGTATTTATAGGGGTGCCATTGTTGCAGGGGTTCGATTCCCTTTTCATGAGTTTATCCCTAGGCTTTTAGCAGATGTAGGAGTTAACCCTTGTCAACTTCCTCCCAATTCTTGGAGGGTGATCAACTGTTTTCTGGTCCTTTGCCTTAAAAACAAATTCCCTCCTTCTGTAGCTCTCTTTAGGAAAATATTTCAATTTAAAAATTCTGCTGAATCTACCCCGGGTTGGGTTTACATTAGTCACCGTTCTTCTACTCCTCCAATCTTTCACCCCCAATCTATTCCTGACTCCAACCCAAAGTGGAAGAAGGAGTTCATGTACTTGATATGGGAAGGTGGAGATTGGGGCAATGTTTTTCGTAGTACCTTTGGTAAGGTAGTAGATGGAAGTGCCAATGACATTGAGCTGAATGAGGAAGAGACCCTTGCCTACCAGGAGCTCATCAAAGATAATTATTCTACTATGGCTTGGGATCTCCTAAATGAGTTCCAACTTAAGACTTTGGGACTTTCCCGAGTGGGCAATAAGGGTAATTTCCTTTCTTTTGCCTTCCTTTATTTGAATATGATTATCTCATACCTATTATTTGTTTTTTGTTTTGTAATTGCAGCTGCAGCTTTTATCAACAAGACCAATGAGCCAGAAGATGGGGACACTGCTAGGCTGAAAAGGGCTCGTTCAGGGAAAGATCCTCGAGCCCCAACAGCCTCGGATGCCTACTTGAGGCCCCATGTGGCTGATGTTGAGGAGGTAGATGGCTCCTCCAAGAGTGCTTGGCGCCCCAACTGGGGTATTAGGAAGAAAGACTCCATTGTTGGAGACTGCAAGCATGCTATGGATTGGTCCTATCACTCCATCACCCCTGGTGACTTCAAGGACTATGTATCTGGCTCCACTCTTGAAGGAGCTGAGAGTGCTGGAGCTCAGGCCTTCGCAGCTGTAAGCTCCTTTCTATCCACTCTTTTATGTACTTGTTTTGTCACCTGAACCGTGGTTTTAACTTTGTCTTTTGCAGGCTAATGCCAACTTCCAGGGAGTCGTATTCCAAGCTAAGACTTGGCGTTCCAACTACGAGACTTACAAGGCCAAGTTTGATGACTCCCAGGATGAACTGGGCTCTGTCAAGGCCACTTTAGCGAGGAGGGAAAAAGAGCTTTTAGAGTCTCAGGCTGAAAATGTCTCTCTCAGGAAGGACAAGGATGACCTGATTGACGAATACCTTGCCTCCCAGGAGTATATGGGCTTCATGGAGAAGCATGACGACTCTCTATTCCCTTATCAGTTTACTCAGGGATGGGATGAAGCTCTTGCTGAGGTTACTAGGAGATTTCCTGGCACCCTTAGTGTTTCAGACTTCCCTAGCCCTCATGCTCCTATGGCCTTGGCAGTGCAGGACACACGGGAGGAGAACCCAGAGGATGATGAGAGGATCCTAGAGCCAGATTCCTCTGCTCACCCTGGTGCAGCCGGAGAGGATGAGCATACTGGAGATGCTTAGTAGCTGACATCTTTATCTTTCTATTTATGCACTCTGCCTTCGGGCATGACTTTGTATTTTCGTTAACTTATTTTGAACTAGTTGGTTATGTATTCTGCCTTCGGGCATAACTTTTAAATTCATAATCCATTGTCCTTAATGCTTCTCAGCTTATTTATACTCGCATGTGTAGTCTAGCATTTTGTGCATAAATATCAATGAGTAGAGTTCATATCTTATGCGAAAATGTATGATAGTCTTATTAATATGAAGAAACGGGCACAGCCCTTACATAGATACTCTACTTCCAATATCTCAAGTTTTTTTTTTAAAAAACTTGGAATGGTTTCATCAACCTTATTTCTACTTCTATTACATAGGCAAAAAGCTAGGTCCTTTTCAGGAGAGCTTAAACATAGTAAACCTTGAGGTTCAATGCATGCCAAGTCCGGGGCACCTCAACCCCGTCCAAGGTTTCCAGTTTGTAAGATCCTCGTCCTAATGTCTTCTTGACTCGATACGGCCCTTCCCAGTTTGGGGCTAACTTTCCTTTCTGACCAACTCCAGAAGCCTCGATCTTCCTAAGAACCAAGTCACCTTGTTGAAAGAACCTCTCCTTAACCCTGTGGTTATAGTAGAAAGATGCTTTCTTTTGATGCTCCGCATTTCTGGCATTTGCCTCGTCCCTGACTTCATCAATCAAATCTAAGGCGAGCCTCATGCCTTCTTCATTAGTCTCTGGCTCGAATGCTTCAATTCTAGGTGATGCATGCATGACTTCTATTGGTACGACTGCCTCGGCTCCATAAGCCAGTAGGAAAGGGGTTTCCCCAGTTGTTACTTTGCAAGTAGTACGATATGCCCAAAGTATAGGCAGTAATTCATCCACCCAAGTATTTCTCGATCGTTCGACCCTCTTCTTAAGTCCATCAAGAATAATCCGATTGGCTACCTCAGCCTGTCCATTAGCTTGCGGGTGAGCTACCGAAGTAAAACGAAGCTCGATAGCATTTTCCTCACAGTACTTTCTGAACTCTTCATTATTGAATTGTGTCCCATTATCTGTCACAAGGATTCGGGGAATTCCATACCTGCAGATTATGTTCTCCCAAAAGAAATGGGAAACTTGCTTGGTGGTTATCTTGGCTAAAGGCTTAGCCTCAATCCACTTAGTGAAGTAATCAATGGCGACAATCAGAAACTTCCTTTGTGCTGAAGCCATGGGGAAAGGACCAAGAATGTCCATTCCCCACATAGCAAACGGAATGGGAGAGCTGATTGAAGTTAACCTTTCAGGCGGCTGCCTTACAACAGGGGCATGTTTCTGACATCTATCACACTTCTTGACATAATCCTGGGCATCTGCTAACATCTCCGGCCAATAGAATCCCAGGCGGGTAATCTTGTGAGCTAAGGCTCTGCCCCCCAAGTGCTGCCCACAGATCCCTTCATGAACTTCTTCCAATGCTTCTCTTGCCTCTTGGGGCCTTAGGCACTTCAAGTACGGGATGACAAACGATCTCTTGTATAAGATGCCTTCAATTAAGGCGTATCTCAATGCTCTCACTGACAATTTTCGTGCCTCCAAGGCATTGCTGGGGAGCCATCCGGTTTCTAGATGAGCTTTAATAGGATCTATCCAACAGCTTCCAACATCGATAGGTGCTACCAACTTAGAATTGATGGTCGGGGCCTTCAAGACCTGGAAGTAAACACTACCTGCATAATTCTCTATTTCAGAAGAGGCGAACTTAGAGAGGGCATCGGCCTTAACGTTCTCTTCCCTAGGAATGTGCTCCAGGTAGCACTCCTCAAACTGAGTCATAACTGCTTTCACGACTCTGAGGTATTTTGCCATAGTTTCATCCTTGGCCTCAAACTCACCATTCACTTGCGAGACTACCAGTCTTGAATCTCCACACACCTTGAGGTTCTTGACCCTCATGACTCTGGCCAATCCCAATCTAGCTATTAATGCTTCATATTCAGCTTCATTGTTGGTTGTAGGAAAGTCCAACTTCAAAGCGTATTCAACCGTGAACCCATCGGGGCTTTGCAAAACCAAACCTGCACCACTAGATTTTGTTTTTGATGCTCCATCAAAATGGAGCACCCAATACTCTTTCTGATCAGGTACCAGATCTTCATCTTTACACTCAACTCCAGGGGTGGTTACTATCTCCTGCCCCCCGACTTCTTGGTTGCCAATGGTACATTCAACCACGAAGTCAGCTAATGCCTGAGCCTTGATGGCTGTCCGAGGCTTATATGCAATGTCAAATTCTCCGAGTTCGATTGCCCATTTAATTAGCCTTCCACTGACCTTCGGGCTATGCAGGATACTTCTCAATTGCTGGTCCGTCAGGACTTCAATCTTGTGTGACTGAAAATAAGGTCGCAGTTTCCTTGAAGCCGTTACCAATGCCAAAGCAAACTTCTCAATGGTAGAATAGTTCAACTCAGCTCCATGCAACACCTTACTCACGTAGTAGATAGGTTTCTGAACCTTGTTCTCTTCTCGTATGAGGACGGCACTCAATGCTCGCTCAGATACCGCCAGGTATAGGTAAAGAGTCTCTCCGATGCTAGGCTTGGCCAATAGCGGGGCTTCAGCCATATATTTCTTCAATTGTTCAAAGGCCTCTTGGCTTTCAGGTGTCCATTCAAAATTCTTTACCTTCTTTAATGTTTGAAAGAAAGGCAAACACTTATCACCAGACTTGGAGATGAACCTTCCTAATGCTGCTACTCGGCCTGTCAACTTCTGCACATCTCTTATCGAACGTGGTGGTTCCATGTCTAAAATTGCCTTGATCTTGTCAGGATTGGCCTCAATGCCTCTCTTTGAAACCATCAGTCCTAAAAACTTTCCAGATCCAACGCCAAAGGCACACTTAGCGGGATTCAACATCATCTTATGGTGCCTCAGCACTTCAAATGCCTCTTCGAGGTGCTTAATATGATCAGCCTTGAGTAGGCTCTTGACCAACATGTCATCAACATACACCTCCATGGTTTTTCCAATTAGATGGGCAAATATCTTGTTCACCAAGCGTTGGTAAGTAGCTCCTGCATTCTTTAGACCAAACGCCATAACAAGATAACAGAAGACACCAAAGTCAGTTATGAAAGATACCTTAGGGATGTCATCTTTGTGCATCTTAATCTGATTATAGCCGCTGAATCCATCCATGAAGCTTAACATCTCATGCCCAGCTGTGGCATCTATCAACATGTCAATCCTTGGAAGGGGAAAACAATCTTTTGGACATGCATCATTCAGGTCAGTGAAGTCTATACACATCCTCCACTTCCCATTTGCTTTCTTGACCATCACAGGGTTTGCTAACCATTCGGGAAAGTGAATTTCTTCAATGAAACCAGCTTCCAAGAGCTTATCCACTTCTTGCTTAATGGCCTCTTGCCTCTCCGGAGCAAAGTTTCTCTTCTTCTGCTTTATTGTCTTCCTCTTGGGGTCAACATTCAACTTATGAGTTATGAGTTGGGGGTCAATCCCTGGCATATCAGCTGCTGTCTAAGCGAACACGTCGCTATTCTTTTGTAAGAATTCTATCAACTTGCCCTTCAAGGGTTCTTTCAGAGATGCTCCAACATAAGTAACTTTTTCAGGATCATTCGGCTCTAGGGGTATGGGAATCAAATCCTCTGCTGGCTTCCCTCTATGTTCTTCATCATCACGGACATCCATGTCTTCAATTGGAAGGACCTGCCCCCCGACTCCATCGGCCCTCAAGGCGGCTACATAGCAACTTCTTGCCATCTTCTGATCACCCTTTTGTTCTCCGACACCATTCCGTGTTGGAAACTTAATCTTCATATGATAGGAAGAGGCCACAGCCTTAAACGCATGTAATCCAGTCCTTCCAAGGATTGCGTTGTATGTTGAAGCTGCTTTAATCACCAAGAAATTCAGCATCTGAGTCGCCTCCTTAGGCTCCTGCCCAATAGTCATGGGCAACTGAATAGTCCCTTCAACGTTGGACTCCACTCCATTAAATCCGTATATAGGCATGTTTGCAGGGGTCAATTGAGAGTCGTTGTATCCCATCTTTACAAACGCATCATGAAACAAAATATCCACAGAAGCTCCATTGTCTATCAAGACTCGTTTTACTTCTGAATTTCCAATCACAGGAGTTATGACCAGCGGGTCATCATGGGGGAACTTCACCCCTTCCAAATCCGAATCATCGAACCCAATTACCATCTCAGTTTTAGCACGCTTCGGGGCCTCTCCCACAATGTGCATTACCTCCCTTGCGTATGCCTTTCGAGAGTTCCGAGTTGTACCGGCCGCTGTTGGGCCTCCCCAGATCATGTTGATAACCGGCCCTCGGGGCTACGTGCTACGATCACGATCATTATCCCTTCTGTCATTGTTTCTCCTGTTGTAATCCCCTCTTTGGGTTCCTTGATCTCCACCCTTTGTGAAATTGTTCAGCTTTCCTTTACGGATCAAGAATTCAATCTCGTCCTTCAACTGTCTGCAATCATCCGTGTCATGTCCTACATCTCGGTGGAACCTACAGTACTGATCCTTATTCCTCTTTGCGGGGTCTCCCCTGAGTGGCTTCGGCCATCGGAAGTCTTTATCCTTTTCAATTTCCAACAAGATTTGACTTCTAGGGGCATTCAACCTTGCATAGTCAGAGAACCTTGGTCCCAAGTTCTTTTTTGGTGGCGAATCAGAGTCTTTGCTAGTTCGGGGATACTTGTCCTTAGCATCGTACTCCTGCCCTTGCTTACGCTTTTTTGTATCATTGTTCCCCTGGCCATTGCCTAACGTGACTTCCTTCTTCGTGCTATCCTCGGCCTTGATGTATTTAGAAGCCCTTCGTTGGAGATCAGCCATATTCTCCGGGGGATGCTTTGCCAATGATCTCTTAAAGTACAGGTCGGTGGTACCATGCTCCAAGGCTACCATTGCAACTTTATTGTCCAGATCAGTGATGTTCAGAGTCTCCTTGGTGAACCTCTTAAGATAGTCTCTCAGACTTTCGTTCTTCCCTTGTACTATATACATAAGAGATGCAGAGCTTTTCTCATGCGTTCTTCCGCTGATAAACTGACTAATGAAGGCAGCACTCAATTCCTTAAAGGAACCAATCGAGTTTGCAGGAAGCCGACTATACCATCTTTGAGCCATGCCCGACAAAGTTTGAGGGAAAGCCCTACACTTCAAAGCGTCGCTTGCAGGCTGCAACAGCAGTGCGTTTGAGAACGTTCTAACGTGGTTGGCAGGATCACCCATTCCATCATAGGCTTTGATTGTTGGCATCTTAAACTTCTTTGAGATACGAGCATTCATCACGTCCTCAGTAAACGGAGGTGTGGGATCATCAGGGTCCCCAAGCGGCAGCAGATCCTTGGGGTTACTTTTAGGGGTTTCCACCCTTGTAGTTCTTTCAGGTGGGACGGTAGTCCTTCTTTGCCTCCTTGGAGGCCTCTCCAGATCTATGAAGGGAATCGGTCCTGACGTGGGAGGTGGCAAAGTCTGTTTTGATCTGGCTTGCTCCCTGGCCATATCTTCCTTTAACTTTAAGATCTCGGCTTCATAAGCCTTAATCCTTTCAGCAGCTGTTGAAGGGAGTCCATCATGGATAGTTCGAGTTCTTCCCATAGGCTCTTTACTTGCACGTCGCCTCCTCGGGGCTTCATCACGCTCGTAATCATCGCCAGAAGATGATTCATCTGAATAAGGACCAGAAAAATCGCGATAATCTCGATCTCTAATATACAGGGCATGGCCACTCGGTCCAGCTCCGTAATTGGTCATCCCATACATTGGATTGGTGCTTATGGGGAGATCCGTAGTGTGGATCTGAACCCCTCGTGTAAGGTTGTTGGGGTCTACAATCAGGGAAGAAATCCCCGGGTTAGTCCCTGGAATTGTGT
This sequence comes from Kitagawia praeruptora, assembly GCA_037693485.1. Lineage (NCBI taxonomy): Eukaryota > Viridiplantae > Streptophyta > Magnoliopsida > Apiales > Apiaceae > Kitagawia > Kitagawia praeruptora. Next base: position 87,974,023 of record CM075350.1, read on the forward strand.
GGACGATCGGAGGTAGTGTACTCTCAACATGGGTAGTCGTCCCTAGGGGTTGAGAAACTTGATATGGAACGATAATCCCAGATGTTGGAGGTACTTGCTCAGATGTCGGTAGCACTTGTTCAGTACGGGGCGGAGCAGAGCTAAGAGGTAGAGCCTCGGTAGCGATTGGCTCCGTAGTGCTTGGTGGAGTTCTTCGTGTTTGAACCATGGTTGATGTCTTCTTCCCACAGACGGCGCCAAATGTTGTGGAATAAAAACTAGGTTTAAATTATTGCGGCTAGGTAATGCTAGGGTTCGTGAGCTTCGTGCTTTAATGGCTGCTTCTGCGTTCGAGACTTAAACGGTCCTCACAGAATGCCTACGTATCTCTGTAATTAGAGAATCAAGCCAAATAAAAACGTAGTTCTGAGTTGAGGGGTCTGACCCTTTATATAGGCTGAGAAGCCTCAAAATTAGGGTAGGGTTAGGAGACTTGGTGGGCAAGTCATCCTTGAGGAAGGTTCTAGACTCCTTCCTTGTAGGAGTCAGTTTCCTTGTATGATTGTGTGGCTTGGAGGCTACTTTTCATAGGGATAACGTCCTTATCTGACTTGTATCTCCCAGCTGTTAATTACCCCCAAATATTAATTACGAAATTAATATTATAATTGGAGTTTGGGCCCATCTGGTGGGCCCCACGTTTGGACCATTCTAGGTCTAATTAATGTCACATTAAATGTGTCCTTAGGGCTTACTTTTAGCCCATATCAGTTTGTATTCGAAAGTTCGAAACAAACAGAAAGAGAGATTTATTTTGTCAGCAGCTGCTAAAGGTATTTGTACACCTTTGGTAGAGTTTGTATTTGATTTATTTAATACAAACAGAGTTTGATTTATTCGTTTGTTCTTGTTTATCTAATCAAGCAAAAATCAGACACGATTATATAACTTGTATTCAACCCCCCCTTCTACAAGTTATTCGAGTTAACATTGATCAAGGCTTGTTAGACTCACATACACACCAAGGAAGGTATAACTCTCCTGAAACCATAGATCTTACTTTGAGTTTTAAGCATGATCTTAGTATATTAAGATTAGTTATGATATTAGTGTTATTATAGACATGTTAGCATGATTTGGTGGTTGATTTGGTAACATGATGATCATTATGATGAAGTGTAAAATTTCTGGACTTAGTGAGATGTATAACATGTGTATAAGATGTATGGGTGCCCGGTGTGGCTTGGTTGTTGAAACAAAATTTGGAAATGTCCGATTTATAGCCGTCGTAATGCCCAATTTTCGTTAGACCTTAGTAATTCGTGCATAACAGTTAGGTTAAATTTCTGACCTTAATGGATACATGACCTACCCTTGTAGATCTCGAGTCATAGATCGTTTTGGCATGAAAATCGAAGCATTTGGAGTTACAGTTTAGGAGATATGATTAAATTACTAAAAGTGGTTCGGAACCGTAAGTCCGAGTTCGTAACTGAAATTGAATTCCCTTAACAAGAGTAATCCATTTACGAATCTTGATAATTAAATATTAGAGGTAATAAGGAAGGTGTGAGAGAAGACCACATGTCAAAAGAATCGTTTTCCGATTTTATAAAAATGTTCGAATCAAGGATAAGTATGAACGAACCTGTTAACACAAAATCACGCAAGTGCACGTGGTCACAAGTAATATAGATATAATTCAAGTTCGTTCCACATAGATCTGGATAAGGTTTCAATTCAGTAGATGTGCCTATGCAACAATGTATGGTTTTAATTCACTGCTAAGACAAATAACAATTTGGGGTTATTAATTATCTAAATTAAACTAAGATGCAAATTATTAAACTAAGAATTAATTAACTAAAGAGAATTGGAATCGAATTACTTATATGAGAATAAACATGGGATCCTAACTTCATTAAATACTTCGCTTAGATCTGACACCTGTAATCACTATATGCAATGGTTATGATATCTGATCGAATAACACGAAACAAGTACATGCTACCTGTCAGCATACGTATACCAAACTACCCATACATCCACAAAAGAGATAGAAGATGAATAGACACCAATTATGCTTAGACCCTATATGTCTATAGAATTTAAAAACATAACGGTTGAAGAGCAAGTTATCCACAAAGATCACATAGGGCAATATAAGTATTTTCATCTTACACTACGAATCATGTTGATAAACAATCATGAACCTATGCTAGCATGACAAGCTCTAAATCTCAAAATCCACTTTCACTTCGCAAGAGATTAACAAATTAGATGTTCGTGACACATCTATCAATTAAGCATAACCATACGAGGATATCAATTATACATCACACACAGATCTTTATAGCATCAAGATACTAAAGCTCCATAAATACATCCGTTAGAATCCCATGACAACGATTAGTTCATAATTGAAATGTTCGTCACCATGGGATTTGATGAGAACATGATATTAAACAAGATATGAAAGAAAGTAAGAATATTATTAAAACAAAGAGTTGAGAAAACAAATCTATAATCCAATGTATACAAAAGATGAAGTAGATCTAGATCCGTTGCTTGTCACGAGCGTTGAATCTTTCTCCGCTTTTCTCCCTTGCAATTCTAAGTTACGATAAAAAACGATACAAATTACAATGATAAGATGTGTTTTTATAGCCCTAGATATCTTGCCAAGCAAGTAAATATCACTACAATACAATTAGAAATTGATTTTGGTACAAGAAAATACCAAAAATACAATTAGAATTCGAATTAGGGCAAAACGGTCATTTTTTAACCTTTTCTGTCCAACCCGCGTGCTGCCTGTGCTCTATGGCGCGCTGCCAGCGCCTGCATTGCTTTTCCTGAGGTTTCTGGAGCGCTGCCAGCGCTCTGTCGGCGCTGCCTGTGCTTGAGCTGCTGGCAATTTGCTGATTTTTTCTCATTTTCTTCGTTTCTGAGCAGTTTTCTTCCGTTCTTTTTGCAATTGCTTCCGTAGTCAATTATCTTTACTTGGAATCTTTGTAAGAGCTTAAAGTTTGACTCCATACTTCATTCCATTGCACAAATCAACTCCAAATTTGACGGAAATGGTAACCCTAATCAACATTTCTACAATCATACATATTTAAACAAACCACATCAAAACTACAACAAACTTGAGGCCAAGTGAATCAATTTAAGCCGATTTGGAATGCTCTAAATGGATATAAAATCCATTTATCACACCCCCAAATTTAAACCGATGCTTGTCCTCAAGCATAAACAATTAAAACTAACTAACTAATACCACTTCCTTAGGTGATCACGGTTGCATTTGGCATATGGAACAAGCCCTTTAAACCCCTAGGAAGCCCTGGTGGACGAGTAAGGTCTCGTGAGGGCCTATAGTGAATGTACCCACAAAATCCATCTAACTAACAATGCAAAAACAATGCAATGCATGACTGCAACTAATATGAAAATGCAAAGATCCCCAGCAAACTAACCAAAACCAACTAGCAAGCAAATATCCAAAAGAATGCAACTAAATCCAAATAGAGCTCGACTAAGTCCCCGTATACTAACAATACATGAACAGAAATGTGCGTGTGTGCGCTGCTCATCAGAAATACTCCCAAAACTAGATCAAAATCATACTCATTCTTAGCCAAGACAATCACAGGTTTATAAATAGAATAGACTGTAGACACTTCATAACCTAGAAACACCTCCATCCTCATTCAAGTTAGCCAGGAATTCATGCTTTATTACTACACTACGACACATAATACTATATACAATACGCATGCTTATTTAACCGTACAATGAATGAGACCCCAAAAGGCTTATACAATAATACCCATGTAGCGAGTGTTAGGTCAGCAATCCCAAACCACAAAGGCTTTAGGTTACTAGGACTAAGTCCCCTCAGACTTAATTACTCGAGTATTAAATAGCTCACTCGTGGTTAATTTTGCATTTAACAATTGGACTTTTGACGCTTTTTTTCTGATTTTTTTCTGATATTTTTTTTCATGCAATCTGGAATGAGAATTCTCATTTCCAACCCTAGACTACTCATATAAATATGAGCCGATTACTAGCCATTTGACACCTCGCCATTATTGACAAATATTAACAACTAGCATGAAATCCCTGATTTCCCCCAAACTTAGACTTTAGTGCTCCTACACCATCAAGGGAATAACGAAAATTATAAATATAATCAAGTGATTAAATCTCAAAACATCCAAACACGCATGACCCTAACCTAGCCCAAAAGCACCCAATGAGACTGTGTAAAAGTTTTGTTTCCGTAACATGCAAGTCACTTTCGTAGGACTATAAATCAACCCTCTACTCATCATTACAACACTCAACTAGACATCTACCTACCAATCAGAATTAGCTCATCCTTGTTGGGTTCCAAGGCATAAAACGCAGCGGAAAAACGTAAATATAACAAAAAAAATTCGGAACCCAAACGCAGGATCCATGTATAATATTAGAAAGATTATGGTGAAACAGAATCATACCCTTAAAAGCTTTACTTTCACGAACTCAACGGAGATCCTAGCTTGTAATCACCACACAACCTTTGCGTCAAGATCTGTGTCTCTAAATCGTCCACACGAACGTCCGATCGTCCAACGATCCAAGGAGCAGGTACTAGCCAAATTAAAACTGCCTTCTCTCTCTCTCCAAGGAACAGCTAGGGTTTTTTTCTCAAAACGAATTCTGATAACCTCCCCTAAAATAACACATCATTATGTATATAGGGCAAAGAGATTGGGTCTAACCCTAATCAGCTTGGGCTTCCACTAAACCATTCTGATTTGGGTTTTTAATGAATTAAATTCGAAATACAATTTAATTAACTAAGTCCAACTCAATTAATTAATTAACCAATTTCGAATTTATAATCATTTAATTAAAAAAACGAAATATGATTCAATAATCAATTTCGAATTTTAATTATTTAATTTAAATCTGATATTTAAATTAAAACTCCTTTTAAAATGTTCTTATTGTGTAACCCTTTAGGTTATTATTACGTTGGCAATAATTTTAATATCCAATAATAAAATTATAAACAATGAGTGGCATCTAGTAATACATCATTGCTACCCAAGTAATAATAATAATTAGTGATCCAATTAAACCTTTCGTGATTAATGTTTCCATGTAATATAATCCCTTTAACCAAATATTATAGATTAAACTTGAGGCATGTATTTAGTCATCCTCTTCAACATTTAATCCGGGTTTAATTGATCCATGAGTAGACTATTATAAACAAATCATTATTTGAGCACGACCATGCATTTTATAGTCTCACTCAATCATGAGGCCAATAATATCTCTCCTAATTATAAGAGGGTTAAATCCTTTATCTATCATTCATACTTCTCATACTACTCATGATTTACCCGATGTCCACTTTTATCATCACCTGGTCAAAGGTAAATTTTAATGTAGTCAAAGTATATTAATCCTCGTATAGAAATATAATGATCTCAAGTCAAAGGATCATTACACCATTATCACTGTGAGTCTTTCTTATGACTTTTTTAAACATGAAGAATCTCACTGTGGGTCTGTCCAGTACCATGTACTCCTACATGTACCAATGTATCGACTTTAGTATCTCCATACTTATAACCAATGAGATGTGGTTATCTGTCAAACAACATACTAGTCTATTTATGTATTATTATTGTCCTATATAATAATACTCGACTAGGGACCTTTTAAGAATATGATATATTATATAATCTCAAGTTCAAGTCATGTACTTAAACTATAAAATGTGTATCATGATTATGCTAACAAATATATCGCAGTAATTAAAGTCATAATAAATACGTTTATTGAATAACCAAATGACATATAGGTTTATTAAAAGAAACAATGTATTGCCTCTAGGGCACCTATGCTAACAATCTCCCACTTGCACTAGAGCCAATCACCCATGTATCTAATACCCATGGAACTAGTGTGACCATCGTGCTTCTGCTGCGACAAGCCTTTGGTCAGTGGATCTACAATGTTATCATTTGTGTGCACTTTACATATGTGTATAGCACCAATTTCATTAATCTCTTGAATAAGGTGAAATCTCCTGAGTATATGTTTGGATCGGGAGTGTGATCTAGGTTCTTTAGCCTGTGCAATGGCTCCATTATTATCGCAGTATAGATCAATGGGATCTGCGATCGATGGAACCACTCCCAAATCAGTAATGAATTTTTGAATCCAAACAGCCTCCTTAGCCGCTTCACAAGCTGCAATGTACTCAGCCTCCATTGTAGAATCAGCTACTGTTTCTTGCTTTGAACTCTTCCAGCTTATAGCACCTCCGTTTAGACAAAACACAAAACCAGACTGTGGTACAATATCATCCCTGTCTGTTTGGAAACTTGCATCGGTGTAACCTTTTACAACCAGTTTCTCCTCTCCTCCATACACCAAGAATGAATCTTTAGTCCTTTTCAGGTACTTTAGAATATTCTTGACTGCCGTCCAGTGACCTTCACCTGGATTAGACTGGTATCTGCTCGTCATGCTCAAGGCATACGAAACATCTGGGCGAGTACATACCATTGCATACATGATAGATCCAATTACTGAGGCATATGGAACCTTACTCATGTGGTCCTTCTCATCCAATGATTTCGGACACTGGTCTTTAGAGATCGTTATCCCTTGAGACACGGGGACATATCCCCTTTTTGCATTTTGCATACCAAAACGATGCAAAACCTTATCAATGTATGTACTCTGACTTAGACCGATCATCCTTCTAGATCTATCTCTATAGATCCTCATTCCTAGAATGTAGGTTGTTTCTCCTAAGTCTTTCATAGAGAAGTTGCTCCCTAACCAAGTCTTAACAGCCTTTAGAGAAGGTATGTCATTCCCCATTAGTAGTATATCATCAACATATAGTACTATGAATGCCACATGGCTCCCACTAACCTTCTTGTAAACACAAGGTTCATCTTCGTTTTGAACAAAGCCATACTCTTTGACTGTTTCATCAAAACGGATATTCCATCTCCTAGAGGCTTGCTTCAATCCATAAATGGACCGACGTAATTTACATACCTTGCCAACATTCCTTGGATCGACAAAACCTTCATGTTGTGTCATGTACACATCCTCTTCAAGGCTTCCATTAAGGAAGGCTGTTTTGACATCCATTTGCCAGATTTCATAATCATGGAATGCTGCAATGGCAAGTAAAATCCTTATGGATTTGACCATAGCCACTGGTGAGAAAGTTTCATCATAGTCAATACCATGAATTTGTTTGAAACCTTTTGCAACCAGCCTTGCTTTATAGGTCTGAACATTTCCATCCATGTCAGTTTTCTTCTTGAAAACCCATTTCCACCCTACGGGTTTTACCCCTTTAGGTGGATCAACCAAAGTCCATACTTGGTTTTCGTACATGGAATCCATCTCGGATTTCATGGCTTCAAGCCATCTCTTAGAGTCTGGACTGTTCATAGCATCTTGGTATGTGAGAGGCTCATCTTCATCTATGAGCATCAAATGACCACATTGAGTCAAGAGAAATCCATATCTCTCTGGCTCGTGGCGAATCTACCAGATCTACGAATAACCTGTGTTTGTTGAACATTATCATATCCTGCTCTTGTTCCACTTTAGATTCAATGCTATTTTGTGGTTCTCCATCTTCATCGAGATCTAGAGTTCTCCCACTGTTTCTTTTGGAAACAAAATCTCTTTCCATGAACACAGCATCTCGAGCAATAAACACTTTCTGCTCAGAAGGACTATAAAAATAATACGCCTTTGTTTCATTAGGGTAACCCACAAAATTGCACTCTTCGGATTTAGGTCCAAGCTTGTTAGATACTTGACGTTTCACAAACGCCTTGCATCCCTAAGCTTTCATAAAGTTCATGCCTGACCGTTTCTCCTTCCATATCTCATATGGAGTCTTTTGAACCTTCTTAGTAGGAACACGGTTAAGTGTGAAAGCCGCTGTTTCTAGAGCGTAACCCCAGAAACTAATTGGAATATTTGCATGACTCATCATCGATCGTACCATGTCCAACAGGGTGCGATTTCTCCTCTCTGAAGCTCCATTCCATTGAGGTGTGCCTGGCGGAGTGAGTTGTGATACAATACCACACTCTTTTAAATACTCTTTAAATTCGATGCTTAAGTATTCACCCCCACGATCGGATCGTAAGATCTTAATACTTGCACCTCCGCCTATTTGCTTCTCTACTTCAGCCTTGTATTCTTTGAACTTTTCAAAGGAACCGGATTTATTCTTCATAAGATATACATATCCATATCTACTGAAATCATCAGTAAATGTTATGAAGTAGTAGTAGCCTCCTCTAGCCATCACACGCATTGGGCCACATACATCACTATGTATTAGCTCTAGACGTTTAATGGCCCTTTGACCTTTACCAGTGAAAGGGGCTTTAGTCATCTTACCAAGCAAACAAGATTCGCATTCTTGGTATGATTCAAAATCAAACTTATCCAAGTATCCATCATTATGTAATTTGGATATGCGTTTCTCATTTATATGGCCTAGACGACAATGCTAGAGGTATGTTTGATTTGAGTCATTAACTTTAAGTCGTTTGTTTTCTATGTTACAAACAGGATTATCTAAATCAAGAACATATAAACCATTAAACAAACGTGCAAAACCATAGGTAAAATCATTCAAAGCAAAAGAGCAACTGTTGTTCTTTATTGTAAACAAAAAACCTTTCTTGTCCAAACAAGAAACAGAAATAATGTTTCTGCGAATCGCAGGCACGTAAAAACAGTCTTCTAGTTCTAAAACAAGCCCAGAGGGCAAAGATAAATTATAAGTTCCTACAGCTAAAGCAGCAACTCTTGCTCCATTGCCTACTCGTAGGTCCACTTCTCCCTTAGCCAAAGTCCTACTTCTCTGCAGTTCCTGCACATTTATACAAATGTGAGAAGCACATCCAGTATTCAATACCCAAGATGTAGAAATAGACAGATTGACTTCTATAACATAAATACATGAAGTAGAAGCTTGCACAGCCTTCTTCTTCTTCAAATCCTCCATGTAAACTGGACAGTTTCTCTTCCAATGACCAGTTTTCTTATAGTAGTGACATTCACCCTTATCAACCCCACCTTTAGGCTTTAAAGCCCTTTTGGGACCTGACTTTGGCTTGGGTGTAGAATCAGATCCAGTCTTCTTCTTACCCTTCCACTTGCCTTTCCCTTTGGCCTTACCTTAATCGCCCACCATCAGTATGGGAGCAGGTTCAGCTGTTTTCATGTTGGTCTCAAATGTTCTCAACATAGCCAACAATTCAGTAGGTGTTTTGTCAAATTCATGCATATTGTAGTTCACGACAAACTGAGTGAATTTATTGTTCAAAGAATTCATGATTAGGTCAATACAAGTTTTCGCAGCTATGGGGAAACCCAAAGTAGCAAGGTACTCAATGTAACCAATCATCTTCAGAACATGTGGGCCAACTGGTTCACTTGCCCCTTGTTTGCAATTAAAGAGTAACTTACTCGTGTTGAACCTTTCTTGACGAGTTTGGCTTACAAACATGCTTTGCAAGTGCTCATTGATAGTATATGCATCCATATGCACATTCTATCTTTGAACCTCAGCACTCATACTTGCCAACATAAGAGATGCAACATCATTTGCATCATTCTCATCCCTTGTGCGGGCCACTATTTGCTCAGCAGTAGCGTCCTCAGGAAGGGGGCCTGACGGAGGGATATCAATGCAATGAAGCTTGCGCTCCTGCCTGAGGACAATCCTCAAATTCCTCTGCCAATCTAGGAAGTTGTTTCCTCCTATCAGCTTGTCCTTCTCAAGGACTGATCGTACAGATAGTGTGTTTGTGTTGTTTGCCATTACTTAGTATCTACAATGATAAAAGCACAAAATAAACATTAGATTGTCGAAGTTATTAATTATTATGTTCAAATGATTATGATATATTCATAATATATCTCCCACTATTTTTATCAAATTTGTTGCCCAGTAAATAACAATTGTAGAAGGGGGGTTGAATACAATTGTATAGATTTTCGACTTAATAACACAAGTATGAATCAATAACAGCTTTATTAATTCTGATATAAAACTGTTACAAACTCTCTCAAGAAAACCTTATGTTCTTAAGAGCTGCTAGGTTACAGAATAACTCGTGTATCCGATTACAATCATGTAAAACCTAAACTGTGTTTATATAGCGTACACAGCTGCTCTATCAATTACAAGATATATCAAATCAATTACATAGGACTCTTAATACATATCTTGAATGATAGCTGCATTCCTATAATTCAGGAACCGATAAATCAATCTTCCCGTAATCTCTGGACTAATGTAAATCTGCTTGTAATCCTGACCTACTCAAATACTGACGTTGTATTACTGATGACGTCAGCATCAGTATCTGATCAGTAATGCCCAGATCCTGATCATCACTTGAATCAATATTTAACAATCTCCCCCAATTTGTTCTTTGTGAAATAAAGCACAAATTCCTTGATTCAAAGATGTCAAAAACTCAAAACAAAATACCTTCTAAAATTCATCAGGAACAGTTTCAGATATTCTTTGATAAAACAGATTCATCTTCAAGAAGTCAGATATCAATTCTTCTTCCTTGCTTTCAAGAATTTGAATCAGTTTCTTTTTCAGATTTTTGAGTCCTTCATCTTCCTCATTAATCTGATAGATAGCTGCCCTGAGATTCTGAATTGAGCTTCTTGGAAGATCTAAATCACCTAGCAACACATAAACAATCTCCTCCCCATCTGGATTAAGAGACAGTTGTTCCATGCCTAGATACTCTTCTCTAACAGCAGTACCTTTCTTCATTTCAACCTCTATGCATCTTGAATTTAAGTACATAGGAGTATAATTGCCATCATACCTCGTTCCTCCATCCATAAATCTCTGTCTGATTGTCCTGTAAATCATAACAGACCAATTGTAGTAGACTTCTCTTTCCTTAGCATTGATGCTTTTACATCTGAGCAGATACAGAACATATTTCAGCTCTTTTACAGATTTGCACAACAACTCATGAATAACAATCTTCTTTACACTTCTGTCTTTCATGAAGTACAACATCTTTTCTACCTTCTTGGCACCAGCATGACAATCAGCAATGATAGCAACAGCTTCAAGTTTCCAGAGATGATTAACAGTTAACTCATCACCAATCTTGTCAACTAGAGCATATTGATCAGTTTGTACAGTGAAAACAACCTGTGCATTATTATACCCAATGGCTCCTCTTGTTCCAGGTTCGAATCCCTTCAAACCAAATTGCATACTTACCCACTTTGGTGGATTTTCAGCAACAAATGCAGTAGACTTTGATTTAACAATCAATAAAGATTCATTAATCAAAGAAGATTCTATTATCAGTCCTGCAGACTTGAAAACAATTGGTTTCCTATAATTACACTCACTTTTCTCCCATTTCTTGCTCTTCTTTTTCTCATCTGTTGGATAATTCTGCTGATGTTCAGGAACAGATTTACTTTTATCATACCATAACTTCCTGTTAGATTTATAAACATTTTTCAAGTAATCTCTGGTTGCTATCCTTTCTGCTTCTCTTGCTTTAGCTCTGATTTCTCTTTCTCTTTCAAATCTTCTGAAATTTTCTTGTTCATACTTCAGTGTATCTTCAATAACTTCCATATTGTGAAATTCAACCACAACCTTAAGAATCATAATCTGAAGTTCTTTTAAAATTTCAGCTTCTCCAGAATCAGGAACAGCATCAGAAATTGAACCAAAAACTAACTTTTCATTAGATACAGTAGATTGATCAGCAACCTTGCTCTTTCTTTTTAAAGGCGATATCTCCTCTTCAATTTCTTCAGGCGCATTGAATCTGTTATCCGGAGTCAGTGCAAGAGATAGTGGAGTTTTCTTCTTTTCATTCTCAGAAACATCTTTTAACTTGATTCCACTAGATCTTGTTTGCCTTGTACTCATTTGAGCAGGTATTCTTCCTCTGCCTCTGTTTTTACCTCCTCTGCCTCTTCCTCTTCTTGCAGCAGGAGCTTCATTTTGTCTTGCAATCTCTTCAAAAATCCTGTTCTGTTCTTCTAAGAACTCATCAGTAGTCATGTTTGGATTCTCTCCGGTAGATAAGATAAGTGCCTTCTCAACATGATACTGTTGAACTCTTTTGTCTTTATGAAACAGTTTAAGAACACGACCATCCCCAGTATCAAGTTCATGAAACAGATTAGCAGCATCTTCATCCTGTTCCACATACACATCATCCTCAGGAATGGTTGACAAAGTTTGACCAGGTGTCATGAACTGTTCTTCTGTCAGGATCTGAGATTGTACCATTGTTGTCACTGTCTTCTTACCAGATCTAGAAACATGAGTTGACTGCTTGGTTTGAGTATTCGATTGACTTTTCTTTGTCACTAAAGCAGCATCAGAGGTTTCAACTTTATGTGACTTAGCACCGCCATCATTTCCAGAAGTATCATCATCCTTTTTAACAACTGGATTAGGTGAGCATTTTGTTTTGACTATCTTCTCCCCCTTTTTGACATCAGAATCCTCATCAAGAAAGAAAGATAAGATTAGTTTGAGAGTTTCTTCAATATTATCGACTTTAGAAGACAAAGTATCAACTTTTGTTTCTACAGAGTTCATCCTTGTATTGACAACAGTAGTTAAGCATTGAAGCTGCGAAGCAGATGCAACTTCAGAATGATCCTTAAGAAAACGAGCATGAAACTGTTCATTATCCATCTTTACAGAAGCAATCTCATCTTTCAATCCCTTTGTCAAGATAGTAGTAGTCTTCAGATGATCCTTGAGATCAGAATTAGACAACTTAGAAGCTATATGCTGGGAATGAAAGAGAGCATTGGTGAAGTTGATAGAAGCAGTAGGCTTATCCCATTCAGTATCCCATTCATACCTCCTTAGAGCTTGAATATGATCAGGAATAACATTGCTGTATTCACCCTTGTTACTGCAAGATTCCGGATACTTGCTTGAGGAAGCCTGAGCCTGAGTACCAGAACGTAGACTTGCTCTTACAGTTGCCTGAACATGAAGTGCTTCAACATAATCAGCATCATCAGGATCATCATCTGAACTTGAACCAGATTTGTTAGTCGGAATCCTATCATCAACATTATCATCAGGATGCATAACACCTTTCATTTTCAAGTCACCAGTAGATGTAGCTGGTGAATCCTGATGACCTGCAGATAGAATAGTAACATTTCCTAAATCTCTCGTTTGTTTTAAAGTGATCTCATCACTTCTCACAATGTTACCTAAGTTACTGTCAATAGTAACTGCTACCTCACTAGAAGTTAACAACTTCTCACTCTGTTCTACCTCTCCTTTTGCCAGTTCAGGAGACTGCCTCTCATCACTCTTCTTTTTCTCTAAATGTTCACTCTCATTCTTACAAGAAAGGTTCTGACTCATCAAATGCGAAGAAATAAGAGATGGCTGAGAAGAGTGGTCTGAAGTCATACAAATAGAGGTATCCCTTATATCAGGTCTATCTGTAATCATACTATCAATAGTAAAGGAAGTAGAGAGAGAAGTGTTACCTGATACAGTAGGAATGAAGTCCATTGGCCTTGAAGAAATAGGCTCAACAAGAAGAGGAATACTTGGATCAGTAGTACTCTTGTTGCCCAGTAAATAACAATTGTAGAAGGGGGGTTGAATACAATTGTATAAGATTTTCGACTTAAACAAATAACACAAGTATGAATCAATAACAGCTTTATTAATTCTGATATAAAACTGTTACAAAACTCTCTTAAGAAATTCTTATGTTCTTAAGAGCTGCTAGGTTACAAGATAAATCGTGTAAGCGATTACAATAATGTAAAACCTAAACTGTGTTTATATAGAGTACACAGTTACACTATCAATTACAAGATATTCTAAATCAATTACATATCTCTGAATGCATATCTTGTATGATAGCTGCCTTCCTATAATCTAGGAACCGACATATCAATCTTCCTTGATCTCTGGTCTGATGAGAATCTTCACGAAATACTGACCAGCTTCTAATCCTGATAATAGTCCAATACTGACGTTGTATTACTGATGACGTCAGCATCAGTATCTGATCAGTAATGCCCAGATCCTGATCATCACTTGAATCAATATCTAACAATGTCCCCCAATTTGTTCTTTATGAAACAAAGCACAAATTCCTTGATTCAAAGATGTCAAAAACTCAAAACAAAATACCTTCTAAAAATCATCAGGAACAGTTTCAGAAATTCTTTGATAAAACAGATTCATCTTCAAGAAGTCAGATATCAATTCTTCTTCCTTGCTTTCAAGAATTTGAATCAGTTTCTTCTTCAGATTTTTGAGTTCTTCATCTTCCTCATTAATCTGATAGATAGCTGCCCTGAGATTCTGAATTGAGCTTCTTGGAAGATCTAAATCACCTAGCAACACATAAGCAATTTCCTTCCCATCTGGATTTAGAGACAGTTGTTCCATGCCTAGATACACTTCTCTAACAGCAGTACCTTTCTTCATTTCAACCTCTATGTCTCTTAAATTTAAGTACATAGGAATATAATTGCCATCATACCTCGTTCCTCCATCCATAAATCTCTGTCTGATTGTCCTGTAAATCATAACAAACCAATTATAGTAAACTTCTCTTTCTTTGACATTGATTCTTTTACTTCTGAGAAGATACAGAACATATTTCAGCTCTTTTGCAGATTTTCACAACAACTCATGAATAGGAATCTTCTTTACACTTCTATCTTTCATGAAGTACAACATCTTTTCTATTTTCTTTGCACCAGCATGACAATCAGCAATGATAGCAACAACTTCAAGTTTCCAGAGATGATCAACAGTTAACTCATCACCAATCTTGTCAACTAGAGCATGTTGATCAGTTTGAACAATGAAAACAACCTGTGCATTATCATACCCAATGCCTCCTCTTGTGCCAGGTTCCAATCCTTTCAAACCAGATTGCATACTTACCCATTTTGGTGGATTTTCAACAATAAATGTAGTAGATTTTGATTTAACAATCAATAAAGATTCATTAATCAAAGAAGACTCTGTTATCAGTCCTGCAGATTTGAAAACAATCGGTTTCCTATAATCACACTCATTTTCTCCTTTTTCTTACTCTTCTTCTTCTCATCTGTTGGATAATACTGCTGATGTTCAGGAACAGATTTACTTTCATCATACCATAACTTCCTGTTAGATTTATGAACATTTTTCAAGTATTCTCTGGTTGTTATCCTTTCTGCTTCTCTGGCTTTAGCTCTGATTTCACTTTCTCTTTCAAATCTTCTGAAGTTCTCTTGCTCATACTTCAGTGTATCTTCAATAACCTCCATATTGTGAAATTCAACCACAACCTTAAGAATCATAATCTTAAATTCTTTTAAAATTTCAGCTTCTTCAGAATCAGAGACAACATCAGGAATTGAACCAAAGACTGACTTCTCATTAGATGCAGTAGATTGAACAGCAACCTTGCTCTTTCTTTTTAAAAGCAATATCTCCTCTTCAATTTCTTCAGGAGCATTAAATCTGTTGTCCGGAGTTAATGCAAGAGATAGTGGAGTTTTCTTCTTTTCATTTTCAGAAACATCTTTTAATTTGATTACACTAGATCTTGTTTGCCTTGTACTTGTTTGAGCAGATAATCTTCCTCTACTTCTGTATCTTCCTCCTCTGCCTCTTCCTCTTCTTGCAACAGGAGCTTCATTTTGTTTTGCAATCTCTCCAAGAATCCTGTTCTGTTCTTCTAAGAACTCATCAGTAGTCATGTTTGGATTTTCTCCAGTAGTTAAGATAAGTGCCTTCTCAGCATGATACTGTTGAACTCTTTTGTCTTTATGAAACAGCTTAAGAACACGACCATCCCCAGTGTCAAGTTCATGAAACAGATTAGCAGCATCTTCATCCTGTTCCACATACACATCATCCTCAGGAATGGTTGACAGAGTTTGACCAGGTGTCACGAACTGTTCTTCTTTTGGATTCTGAGATTGCACCATTGTTGTCACTGTCTTCTTACCAGATCTAGAAACATGAGTTGACTGCCTAGTTTGAGTATTAGATCTCTTTGTTACTAAAGCAGCATCAGAGGTTTCAACTTTATGTGACTTAGCACCACCATCATTTCCAGAATTATCATCATCCTTTTGTACCACTGGATTAGGTGAGCATTTTGTTTTGACTATTTTCTCCCCCTTTTTGACATCAGCATCTTCTTCAATGAAGAAAGACAAGATAAGCTTGAGGGTTTCATCAATATTATTAACTTTTGATTCCAAGACAGTCATTCTGGAATCCATCTTCTTGTCAAGTGCTTTAATATCATCAGCAAAAAGACGTGCTTGAGAAGCAGTAGCAGATATAGAAACAGATGTTTGAATACCCGCTTGAAATTTATCAGTAACAGCCTTCATAGAGTCAATCTCACTCTTCAATCCCTTTGCTAGAAGAGCATTAGTCTTGAGAAGAGCCTTGAGTTCAGGAGTAGGCATCCTCGTGGCAATATGACCAGAATGAAAAAGAGCATTTTGAAAATTCATCTCAGCATTCGGCTGATTCTATTCAGTATCCCATTCATATTCCCTTGCAGCTCGAGTATCAAAAGGAAGAATGGTACTGTACTCCCCTCTGAATTCTTCTTGAGTAACAGACTGCATGTACCTACTCGAAGACCCATAAGTAGAAAGGAGACTTGCTTTTATTGCTGCCTGCATTTGAATTGTCTCAGGATCAGCATTAGCATGATCATCATCATCATCATCATCATCCGAGCTACCACCAGCTTCAGGAAGTTTATCATCAACATTATCATCAGGATGCATAACACCTTTCATTTTCAAATCACCAGTAGATGCAGCTGGTGAAGCCTGATGTCCTGCAGACAGATTAGTAACATTTCCTAAATGTAACACCCCCAGATCCAGGGTCAGGGATCTGGTTGTTACGATCTCAATATCCATCCATAAAACCAACATAATTTAAATTACAACCTTGTGACCCAAAACAACAACATAAAACACACCCGTTATAGTCCCAGAGATGAAATCAGAGTAACCATCAATATTATTAATCACAAGTTTGAGTTCTTACAACCCAAAGAATTACAATTTTACAATTACATGCTCTTTGCCATCCATTGGTATATGCCATATATATAAATACATTTGATGCACAAATGCTAACAACTAGCCTACCAGAGGCTGCATTCTCAGCAATGGTAACTATGACCTCCGCGATTAATCCTCTGACGGCTAACACCTGCTATGCTGAGTGCGCCTTACGCGGCCATCTGATCTAGCTGTTGTTGTGATATAGATAAATAAAGCAAGGGTGAGCAATAGCCCACCTAAAAGAACATAACTGAACAGTATTTATATATAACAGTTCAAAATATCTTTGAAACCATATGCCATGCATTAACGATGTAGTACCAATATAAGGTATGAGATGAAGTTACAAGGTAACTCAAAATATATTTGTTTTGAATAAATATCTGCTATGTCAAAGATGAGCAAGATATTATCAACTTTTCATAATAGAGGAACTTGCAGGAAGAATATTGCAATTCCAATTCAAACACTTTTCAAACCTGCCAATAATGATAAGGTTGCAGGAAATTTCCAACATTGAGAGATGAACTAATACTGGAGTTTGACGCGCCAGGAGACATAGCATTTACACGATGATCAGTCGCATGTTATGTTCCCCACCTCTTGTTTACTACATGTAGAAGGAAGCACCGACGGATTTACTTGTCTACCGCCCTCTGGAACCCCCCCGGCCAACGGTTGGGCCATTTGCTGGACCGGCGCCACTGGGTCACTTACGCATCTCCTAGTTCATTTCACATCCATAACTTTGAAACGTAAAGTTCCTCCCCCTTTCCCCAAGTATATTACTTGTTGATAGGACTCCACAAAGTAGTCGTATCTATTTGGAAAGGAAAAATCACCAATATTTCCCAAGCTGATGCTTGTTAATGAATATAAACTTGTTCCATCAATTCTTACCCCTCGAGCGTTGAGGAGGTAACCAAAAAGATTCATATCGATGTTTGAAAGAATCAAGATGTGAGTGACAAGATAGTTTTAGCAAGTATAGGACCGGGCAGTCCAATAAATAACATCTCTCAAGTGAAGTCCCCTTATATATTTTTGGAACTTTGAGCGGGTATTTAAATCTTCTTATAAGATAGATTTAAATGAAAATAGAGTTTTTGGGAACCTCCCCTTGATAAAATAGTCATAAAAGACTCCGAAATATTTTACACTATATCTAAAGGTGAAAGATAATCTTTGAATAATATGAATCATCATAAAAAGAACTTAAAAGAATTTAAATCAATATTCCAAGAATATTTATTAAATCATTAATAATTAAGGAATATGAATAAATCATAATATTGCTCGTAAGTAATCCTCGAATGAATATATAGAATTATTTACTAAATAACTCTCTTCTTTAAATGAATATTTAAAATAATATTCATTAATTAAATAAGCTCAAGTAAATGTTTAAAATAATATTCACTAAATAAATCAAACCTTAAATGAATATTTGAAAATAATATTCATTTAATAAATAATATTCTAAATAAATATCCAAATAATATTCTTTTAGCAATCAAACTTTAAAGGAACATGCGAAGCAATATTCCTTAAGTAAATAGAACTTCGAATGAATATCTTAAAATAATATTCATCAAGTACATAAAATCTTAAATGAATATTCACGATAATATTCATTTAATAAATAAATTTCCAAGAATATTAAAGTAATTACTCTTTGAATAATCACACTCTAAACGAATATTCGAAACTAATATTCATTTAAATAATTAAAGCTCGAATGAATATTAAAATAATATTCAGCAAATAAATATACGCGAATGAATATTCAAAATAATATTCATATAGTACCTCTCGATTGAGATAATATCCAAATAGCATTCCTCGAATAATTTCCAAGTAATCAATACTTTATATAAATAATGCTCATAAATAACATTCCTCAAATAACTGTCACTGGAATCCCTCCGGGTTTCCACGACTAACTCTATGTCCCAAAATACCGACTCCCGGTCTATATTGAAAGAATGAATATCATACGCCCTTCACTAAGGGTCTTAGCAAAACAATCCTGTTTATAACTGATAATTCATATCTAGTCTATAAGCCAATATCAATTCAGGGAACAAGCATATCAATAGACTTGAAAGTAGGCATGCATGCTATGGCATATGTATACAACAATCATTATATATATTATCACAACAACAGTTCCAAGTATTGGAAACTTGCCTGGTAATCCTGTTGGGGTAGTGTGCCTCGTGTCAATCCAGTGATCTATAAATAGTCACAATAACCGAGGTCAATCACTGAACATTTCGAAGGTTAAGTATAACTTAACTTAAGTCATGTAAGCTTAGTCCAAACACACCTCGAACCTATCCTTAATGTCGGATCTTTCGTATATCTTACTGAATCATTTATAACCTCGTTCTTTGCACCAATATGTTGTCTCGATAATTCTTAACAAGTTTCATGTTTTAGTCGACTCGAGATTCCTCTTTTAATCTAGCCAAAATGGGTGGTCCAAGTAGTACCTCTAGAGTTGACTTCCCTGGGAATTACTATTCCGGGACTCGTACTTCAACACTTTTAATAAATCACTGGAAACGTATTTAATTACGAAACCACTTATTAAATCATCTTTGGTATTTGTAATATTTATCATAAAATTTCCAATTCCAAGCCACGGGTCTAGATAGGTGAAATGTATTTTTGAAGTTCGGTCGACTACGGATCTTTACTATTCACACCTCTTTCACTAAAACGTTCATAACTCGGTAACCGTTAACTCAAATGACGCACCGTTTTCGCGTACATGATCTAGAGAATGTCTAGAAGGTAGCTAACTCAAAATTGGACTTAGATCAGAAGATTAATTTTTCGGAATTTTGCCAAAACAGGGCAGGAGGTTTTAATGAATAATGTTACCTCCGAAAAGTGGTTTCTTCGCACTTATCCTCGATTCGAACATTTTTATAAAATCGGAAAACGATCCATTTTACTTGTGGTTTTCTCTCACGCCTTCCTTATGACCTCTAATATTTAATTACCATGATTCGTCACTGACTTAGTCATGTTAAGGGATTCCAATTTCAGTTACGAACTTTCGATTACAGTTTCGAACCTCTTTTACGAATTTAATCATAACTCCTAAACCGTAAGTCCATTTCATACGAACTTTATATCAAAACGAAGCTTATAACATAATCTAGCTTATCATGGCAGAAATCGAAGCTTAACAGTGAGTTAAGGCTACTGCGATGCACGGTTACTTAAGGTTAAACGAAAATCGGGCATTACGACGGCTATAAATCGAATCTTTCCAAATTCCAAACTTTCCAATAATCATAGTTTCCATTCCAAACAACATATACATATAATTTAACCATGAACTAAGGCCAAGCAATGCCTTTCCGTTCATCTAAACTATTTTAATCCTTACCAAAATTCCAATCATAATCATGCTTATAATCACTAATTATCATAACTAAGCTTAAATCCATCAAGAACATGCATAATCTCAAAGTAAGACCTAGGGTTTCAAGTGTGTTATACCTTCCTTGGGGTGTGTATGCACTTAGTAAGCCTTGTATAGTCCTTGTATAGCCTCCATGAAGCTTGGATCATCAATCAAAATCAAGATCCAAAAGTTTTGTTCTTGAGGTTACTATTCATCCTCCTCTTTGATGATTTTTTTGAAAATGGAAAAAGAAGAGATTGAAGCTAGGATTTTGAGGAGATCATTTTTATGAATTATAGGACTCACATTAAAAGTTTCAAGATCAAATGATGGTTGGAAGTAGGATTTTGATCCTTGAATTTAGCAAGAAGCCGAATGGAAATGTTTATGGAGAGGGTTTGATATTTTTTGTGTTCTTTGCTTGGTTAATGTGATAATAATGCATCAAGTGGATGAGACTTGGATAATATCTCATCTTGGTTGCTTTATTAAAGTGAGGATGATGCATGGAATGAGGTATTTGCAAGACAAGTGTTGAGATTGTGGTGGTTTAAGACTAACTAGTAGTTTGGTTGCTAAGTACTTAGTTGATCCACTTGATTCTAGTTACTCTTGTAACTATATTGGTTACTAGATATTTTCTAGTGGCTTATGCATGACTCTTGCTCCCTCTGCTTGTTTCTTTGTCCGTTTATTGCTTAATTCGTTGATCGTTCGAGGGAATAATTCATTCGTTTCTAGTTAGGGTTTTACCGAAAACCTTCTTAATATTTATAATACTATTCCTCATCTTTCTTAATACTTCTCGAATTTAAATTCCTTAAATCCCTTTTATAATTCCTTATGTCTTGCAGTGTCCAGGGAATTCTCGGAGAAAATAAAAGTGCTATTTTTCTGAATCCGACAGCTTTTACATACACTTATTTTCCTCCTGGATCACTAATACGAACTCAGAAATCCGTTCCGAATACCGGATATAGCATTATTATAATAATATTCTAAATTCCACCAAAATCACTATTCATCACTTATTTTTATTTAATTCCTATAATTAGGAAAATGAACCTGGTTTACTCTCGAGTGCTCCTTAACCTTTTTACGGAACCGCTGGACTTATAATAGATATTGATTTGGATGACACAAGAATAATCTTTCTTGGAATAATATAACTTATATCCTTAGGAGATAGATTATTCTTATTTATGCTATCAACCAAAAGTATTCTTCATGACATATGATCATTTAAATCTATACTCATTCACATTCTTTGTTAATACCTTGTAGTCGGAGTCACTGTTCATTCTTTCATCAATATATAAAAAGTTTTAATTCTACCGAAAATTCGGGTTCTTACAGTCTCCCCTCCTTAAAAGGATTCCGTCCCGGAATCAGGTAGAAGACAAATGGGGTACTTGTTGGTCATTTCGTTTTCCAATTCTCTGGTCGATCCTTACACATTCCAATCTTTCTAAAGCACATCATACTGGTGTTACAATACACCCTTTATCCGTTCTACCAATTCTTTGATACTTTCACACAACACATCATCCGGTATACGCTCTTGTCCGTTCTTATACTATTAACCTTATTGGTACGTGCAGTGACTTCGGTATCACTAACGCGCTATGAAGTCCGGAGATAACCTCACTCGTAATTTTTTGCAATTCCTAATCGCTTTAATCTTCGCAATCTCGATGTATATATATTTAGGTGGAAAAATTTTATCGAGAGATCACTGTGATCAATGAACATTTGTTATATTGCATAGCTAGTACAGAAGGGGGCCAGCCTTTAGTACTTGACAAGCAATTAAACAATTAATGGCATTCCACTTAGACTCCTATCACACAGACAGAGAGTCACGTAGTATTACCTCCCCTCCTTAAAGGGTTGTTCTTCTCAATTTAGAAGAAGATAAATAAGGGAAAAGAAAAGAACGAATTCCAAAGAATCATATAAGAAAGTTTTCATGATTGTCAAAATATCATACTTAGAATTTACCTCTGAACTATAGAGGTTTATTAGAGAAGAAAAATAATCATATTCGTATCAAATTCCACTTTTTCGTAATCTCACATATCACATGTCCTTGCTGCTCTGTCCATCATTCTATGGACCTATACTCTTGCTTGATATTAGCACCACTTACTTTTTGGAAAATCCTTCAACCTCTCAGGTTAAATCTTGGATTTCTCGCTTGGCGTAACTACTACTGACATTTCACGCCACAACACTGGCTCTTTCATATACATAATATTAACACTATCAGGTTGTCATTCCGAGAGCTCATCGTTAGGAAAACCCATTCATTAATCCATTCATAACATTTCGTGCTTCACATTTAATAATTACCTCTCTATCTTTTCTTTATCAATCACATCCATCTTATCATCCAGTTCTCATTCACTTCTGTTATTGAACTCCACCGTCATCTTATTAGGGGAACACTTGTTACCTTTATTCAATATACGTTGAACGTTTGTGGTCAAACTTTCCTTTGTTCAACCATCTAGATTCCACTTTCTCATTCCATGAGTCTCTTTTATTACTCAATCAAACTATTCCATATTTCCTCGGATTTTCCAAACTTAAAAGGAGTCAATTTGTATGTCATTCATGCTCCTAATTCCAACTTTCCGTTTTGGCCAATACCCTTATCTTGCCAATTCCATACTTTTCTCGCTTCATTACTGGAGATTCTCATGAGTCCGCCTATCTGACTCTCTTATTAATTCCCAATTCTATTTCCATCTCTATCAGTCTCTTGTCTTTATTTCTACTATAATCATTTTATGAACCATCATAACCTAATTCTTCATTTCAAATATCCCATCGTTCCAGAAATTACACCATCCGAAATAAACCTGGATGATTTCTCTAACTTAGATTCAATTCGACATTTCCACAGTCGTTACCACCTAATTTCTCAGAAGGATCACCATCGCTTATCGTTTACGCAGTGATTGAATAACTAAACGTACGGGTTTCATAATTGTCAATTCAAGATCCTCTAGGAAAACAAAATAATCACTATTCCCTATCCATAGGGAATGCTTCCTGAACTTGACGTAGATATTACATGAAGCAGATAAAATTGCAGAGAAGCTTCAAGCATCGCAGCTATGATAGGTTGAGGAGATTTTTAATCGTACATTTCTAATTGAAGACTGGAAGCTCAGCGTCCTACTTAATCACTTTCCAATCTTGATAATCCTTAATGCAGGGATACCTTTCAGCATCACGAATCTTTAACTTCATGTACTCTATCTTGTTTGCGCAGAAACACACCAACATAAACTTGCTTGTCATTCATCATCATGCCATTTAGCTTATCAATATTTGTACCATCTCTGTTTCTGGTCATCTACTACCAATTCCTTGTTACTTAACTTCCCCCCACTCTTTCCAAAGGGAAGGCGCGTCTCTTGGGGAATTTGGTCTGGCCTGTCGTTGAGCCTCATAATGTCGGTAATGTGCTACTGGCAACATCAGGAATCGAATCTTTACTTAAACTATTCTTATAGTTGATCGTGGCAAAATCATTAGACGGAATATAATTTCCTCTACCACATTATGACCATCAAGGTCCTTACATTATCATTCTATTTCTTTGGTATGAGCATTTATACTTACTCCCCTATACTTAAAGTTTCGACCACCTCGTTGGCCTTTCCGGATTATAATAATTTCTTGAGATCAATGTTTTCTGGATCTATTCCAACGCAGGGTGGAAGCATTCTCCCTTAAATTCTGCTGAATGAGAGAAAGCATCTATTAGTCTTTTCCAAAAGTCATTGCTTCCACCTTTCTAGTGTGAACTTTACTACCAGTACTCCCAATCATACCTAGGATATTTCCTTACTTAAATCCCTTCTTGTTTTAGGATAATCTCAACCTTATTGGTTCAATCCATACTTTCTCATGATTTCACACATGCTTCCTCTGGCCTTATTGTTACTATGTCATACATCCCTTACCAAACTTCCCTTTCTGAAGTTCAGAACATTACCTCTTCCCTTATAGGGTTTCTTAGGTCCTCCTCATCATTCCTCCAGTATCTTTTGGGTAAAGGGTATATCAACCCTCATTAACCAATTCTATAACGATTCCGTCTATGTGCTTTTCGAGACTTCTTTCCACAAATCCTTACAGGTTATTGACACCTTGGTCGATTCACTTATATTATTTGATTTCACAATGTCTTTATTAGGGGTGATGTTATCCTTTATGCATCCCCCAGGGTTCGTCTTAATATATGGACATTCTATCCTCAATTCTATCTTCAAGGAATACTTATAACATATAATTGGCAATCCAATCATATATCCTTAATAAAGGTCTCTTTTCAATCATTCTCATCTTAATCATCTATAGGTAGCTTAATGCGAACCTCTTCTTATGAATGTCGGTCTACATGACCTTCCAAAAGACAAAATATGTCTATATGCTCTTTCTTACAGGACTTGGTAATGGTAGAAAGAATGTTCTGGAAGATATTGGTCGTGTTCAACGTGAATCTCTTAGTGCCTAATGCTCCTTTTGAGGACACTAAGTTTTAGATAGTATTTATGCATCATACTGCACCATCTTTGACAATCTTCGTAACTCTTCATTGGTCACTATCTCCATTACTAATACACCCAGGGTATTTATAAAATCCATTATCATGTATCTCAATTCATTTTACATCAAAAGTTCTTGCAGTTGGCGCTTGGTTAGAAGCAGCCCTGCTTTGTCCTTTCATTGCTGGTCTAGTCACTTGATAATCCCTTGTGGCCTGGCCTCAACTGGCCATCCTAAAATATGTGAGTTTAGGGGTCGGCTAATAGCATTACTTTTCTAGCAATTGCTGGCATAGTGCCTTCTACTTGATACCTTTTGATCTTTTCAGAAACTTCACTCCATATAAGTCTCAATCGACTCCTCGGTACCATCTCTGGTCACCCTTACTTTTCTTCTAGTTACTCTTATCAATTTCACGTGCCACAAAAGCTTAACATTTCTGGCATAACAACCTTTTCATTTAAGTCAATCCCGAACTTTCTTAGTCCGGCTTGTTTCTTAATTACATTTCCCTTTTTCCGTCCAATCTCAACTTCATAATTTTGTCTCTACAATCAATCGTAATAATTGGGATCTATCTACCAATCCGTGTAGTGGCTACCTTACCCAATTCATAGGGTTTGCTTCAGTTTCCACTTTCTTCAGTGATGTATTCAGAAAATCAGAAAGACAAGGTTTGCCAAATTTTGTCCAATTCCTTTCCAGGATTAGGGAAATTTTAGTCAATCTATCCACCCACTGGTTACATTAAGAAAATCCATTTCGATACCTAAAGAATATTTCTATGAACATCCGAGCTGGTCGAACCATAAACAGTTACAGTAGCGAAATGATTGACATAAAGCTGGGAGTTTAATCATTAGAAGGAAACCAAATATACATCGTCCTTAGAAGGGGAATCAAAAGTTTCAAACTAAACATGCCATACCTCCCCGATACATGCTTGTCCTAATAGTCGATACTACCGAATACCAGTCTACTTAACAACTAGTCTCAGAGGAACGCTACCATCGGGGTCAGTCGCTTCCCAGAATTGGCACTACCAAGGTCATCCAATCTGGTGAACCGTGTTGTCCAATTGTATTCAAAATTACGTTGTCGTGCTGCATAAGCGCAGACCTATACCTGTATGAGTTGCATCATAATATCTCCCAAAGTTTCCTTCTTCCATTAGGCAACGCCAACCCTGGTCATCACCAACTTTACCTTTAGCTCCAGGAAGATCTTCTCACGTTTATCTTGTCCATTCAAACTTTTATTCTTACAATAAGTCGGGTTACGGGACTACACTTTCTGTAAAGTCCTGAGCAAATCTTTGGTAATACCTTGTGAATTTTAAGAAATTTCTCACCTTTTCCGGTGTGGTTGACCTTTCTTCCTTTGAAATGGTCTTTAATTTGGTGGGGTCAATCAATCACTACTTCCTATTGCTCATATGTCCTACTGTCTGGACTTTATTTTGCCAAAACCCTCACTTCGAGAACATGGCCTACACCTGTTCATTCAGGTTTCATCTAAAAGCATTCTCAATTTCATCTCAACCACTGCTTGCCTTACTCAATCCATTTATGATTTAGTGTCAAAATAAACCTAGGATAACTACCATAATCCATTCAAGGAAAAGAAGGAATTTAATATTCCTTTGAATCACATGCATCTAATGTTTCTGGTTCATCATTCCACTGAATTGAACTAGACTTATACTTGGTTCCTGACGATAGCCTTGTTACTAGTTTATCACAAACTCATTGGTCTTCTCCTCTTGTAGGTTCTGAGATCATTGTCTCGCTTACTACTTCCTTATATACTTTATCCAATCATGCCATCACCTTCCTATGTCTTTATTTTCTAAGTTGATCCATTCTTAAAATGAACATTTCCCTGAACCAACCACCTCATCAATCCCAGTTTGACTTTATAAATTATAACCTAGGAAATCTGCCTTCTCATGGCGAATTATCATTAAAAATATTCGCACTAATCCATTTATCACATATTGTGGCACTTGCTGCCTCTATCTCAACTGCTCCTGGAGACTCTGCTCCCTGTCCTCTATCTGTGTCTTTGATAATCATGTGCCACCCTAACTCTTTTCTCATTAATCTATAGGTCTCTAAGGATCTTTATCTATCCCCAAATAAGACCTTAAGTAATCTTTCCAATTCGTCTTAATTGCCGGTACTTTATTCGGCATTCTGGTTATAAATCCAATATGCATCTTTAGTTCTCTTAATAATATCTCAGTTTTTTACGCTCAATTTTCTGAGCACTATACCTTAACTCTTACAGTCTCTCTGACTGCAACTCTCATATCCTCGAGGGTAAACTCCTTATCCTTATCAGGATTTTCCTCCTTTGTCGGAACCTCTTCCGGGTCCTCAGTAGGGTACTCTATCGAATCCACCATCCTATTGTCAACATACCATAAAGCATCAAAACAAGCATCATTGAGTTACTTCTCATAATCCCCAAGGTCTGTCGCCTTACTAGTCGATACAAGAACGAGCTAAGTTACTATCATGATACTTTAAGGTTCCCATAAGGGTTTTATATGTCAGTACTACCTTAAGTAGTCCGACTATGAACTTGGCAAGAGTTCTTATTATATTAGTGAATTTATTGTTTTAACGTCGCGTCATCTGTGGGATATATAACGCTCTCTCTGATACCATTTCTGTAACACCCCCAGATCCAGGGTCAGGGATCTGGTTGTTACGATCTCAATATCCATCCATAAAACCAACATAATTTAAATTACAACCTTGTGACCCAAAACAACAACATAAAACACACCCGTTATAGTCCCAGAGATGAAATCAGAGTAACCATCAATATTATTAATCACAAGTTTGAGTTCTTACAACCCAAAGAATTACAATTTTACAATTACATGCTCTTTGCCATCCATTGGTATATGCCACATATATAAATACATTTGATGCACAAATGCTAACAACTAGCCTACCAGAGGCTGCATTCTCAGCAATGGTAACTATGACCTCCGCGATTAATCCTCTGACGGCTAACACCTGCTATGCTGAGTGCGCCTTGCGCGGCCATCTGATCTAGCTGTTGTTGTGATATAGATAAATAAAGCAAGGGTGAGCAATAGACCACCTAAAAGAACATAACTGAACAGTATTTATATATAACAGTTCAAAATATCTTTGAAACCATATGCCATGCATTAACGATGTAGTACCAATATAAGGTATGAGATGAAGTTACAAGGTAACTCAAAATATATTTGTTTTGAATAAATATCTGCTATGTCAAAGATGAGCAAGATATTATCAACTTTTCATAATAGAGGAACTTGCAGGAAGAATATTGCAATTCCAATTCAAACACTTTTCAAACCTGCCAATAATGATAAGGTTGCAGGAAATTTCCAACATTGAGAGATGAACTAATACTGGAGTTTGACGCGCCAGGAGACATAGCATTTACACGATGATCAGTCGCATGTTATGCTCCCCACCTCTTGTTTACTACATGTAGAAGGAAGCACCGACGGATTTACTTGTCTACCGCCCTCTGGAACCCCCCCGGCCAACGGTTGGGCCATTTGCTGGACCGGCGCCACTGGGTCACTTACGCATCTCCTAGTTCATTTCACATCCATAACTTTGAAACGTAAAGTTCCTCCCCCTTTCCCCAAGTATATTACTTGTTGATAGGACTCCACAAAGTAGTCGTATCTATTTGGAAAGGAAAAATCACCAATATTTCCCAAGCTGATGCTTGTTAATGAATATAAACTTGTTCCATCAATTCTTACCCCTCGAGCGTTGAGGAGGTAACCAAAAAGATTCATATCGATGTTTGAAAGAATCAAGATGTGAGTGACAAGATAGTTTTAGCAAGTATAGGACCGGGCAGTCCAATAAATAACATCTCTCAAGTGAAGTCCCCTTATATATTTTTGGAACTTTGAGCGAGTATTTAAATCTTCTTATAAGATAGATTTAAATGAAAATAGAGTTTTTGGGAACCTCCCCTTGATAAAATAGTCATAAAAGACTCCGAAATATTTTACACTATATCTAAAGGTGAAAGATAATCTTTGAATAATATGAATCATCATAAAAAGAACTTAAAAGAATTTAAATCAATATTCCAAGAATATTTATTAAATCATTAATAATTAAGGAATATGAATAAATCATAATATTGCTCGTAAGTAATCCTCGAATGAATATATAGAATTATTTACTAAATAACTCTCTTCTTTAAATGAATATTTAAAATAATATTCATTAATTAAATAAGCTCAAGTAAATGTTTAAAATAATATTCACTAAATAAATCAAACCTTAAATGAATATTTGAAAATAATATTCATTTAATAAATAATATTCTAAATAAATATCCAAATAATATTCTTTTAGCAATCAAACTTTAAAGGAACATGCGAAGCAATATTCCTTAAGTAAATAGAACTTCGAATGAATATCTTAAAATAATATTCATCAAGTACATAAAATCTTAAATGAATATTCACGATAATATTCATTTAATAAATAAATTTCCAAGAATATTAAAGTAATTACTCTTTGAATAATCACACTCTAAACGAATATTCGAAACTAATATTCATTTAAATAATTAAAGCTCGAATGAATATTAAAATAATATTCAGCAAATAAATATACGTGAATGAATATTCAAAATAATATTCATATAGTACCTCTCGATTGAGATAATATCCAAATAGCATTCCTCGAATAATTTCCAAGTAATCAATACTTTATATAAATAATGCTTATAAATAACATTCCTCAAATAACTGTCACTGGAATCCCTCCGGGTTTCCACGACTAACTCTATGTCCCAAAATACCGACTCCCGGTCTATATTGAAAGAATGAATATCATACGCCCTTCACTAAGGGTCTTAGCAAAACAATCCTGCTTATAACTGATAATTCATATCTAGTCTATAAGCCAATATCAATTCAGGGAACAAGCATATCAATAGACTTGAAAGTAGGCATGCATGCTATGGCATATGTATACAACAATCATTATATATATTATCACAACAACAGTTCCAAGTATTGGAAACTTGCCTGGTAATCCTGTTGGGGTAGTGTGCCTCGTGTCAATCCAGTGATCTATAAATAGTCACAATAACCGAGGTCAATCACTGAACATTTCGAAGGTTAAGTATAACTTAACTTAAGTCATGTAAGCTTAGTCCAAACACACCTCGAACCTATCCTTAATGTCGGATCTTTCGTATATCTTACTGAATCATTTATAACCTCGTTCTTTGCACCAATATGTTGTCTCGATAATTCTTAACAAGTTTCATGTTTTAGTCGACTCGAGATTCCTCTTTTAATCTATCCAAAATGGGTGGTCCAAGTAGTACCTCTAGAGTTGACTTCCCTGGGAATTACTATTCCGGGACTCGTACTTCAACACTTTTAATAAATCACTGGAAACGTATTTAATTACGAAACCACTTATTAAATCATCTTTAGTATTTGTAATATTTATCATAAAATTTCCAATTCGAAGCCACGGGTCTAGATAGGTGAAATGTATTTTTGAAGTTCGGTCGACTACGGATCTTTACTATTCACACCTCTTTCACTAAAACGTTCATAACTCGGTAACCGTTAACTCAAATGACGCACCGTTTTCGCGTACATGATCTAGAGAATGTCTAGAAGGTAGCTAACTCAAAATTGGACTTAGATCAGAAGATTAATTTTTCGGAATTTTGCCAAAACAGGGCAGGAGGTTTTAATGAATAATGTTACCTCCGAAAAGTGGTTTCTTCGCACTTATCCTCGATTCGAACATTTTTATAAAATCGGAAAACGATCCATTTTACTTGTGGTTTTCTCTCACGCCTTCCTTATGACCTCTAATATTTAATTACCATGATTCATCACTGACTTAGTCATGTTAAGGGATTCCAATTTCAGTTACGAACTTTCGATTACGGTTTCGAACCTCTTTTACGAATTTAATCATAACTCCTAAACCGTAAGTCCATTTCATACGAAATTTATATCAAAACGAAGCTTATAACATAATCTAGCTTATCATGGCAGAAATCGAAGCTTAACAGTGAGTTAAGGCTACTGCAATGCACGGTTACTTAAGGTTAAACGAAAATCGGGCATTACGACGGCTATAAATCGAATCTTTCCAAATTCCAAACTTTCCAATAATCATAGTTTCCATTCCAAACAACATATACATATAATTTAACCATGAACTAAGGCCAAGCAATGCCTTTCCATTCATCTAAACTATTTTAATCCTTACCAAAATTCCAATCATAATCATGCTTATAATCACTAATTATCATAACTAAGCTTAAATCCATCAAGAACATGCATAATCTCAAAGTAAGACCTAGGGTTTCAAGTGTGTTATACCTTCCTTGGGGTGTGTATGCACTTAGTAAGCCTTGTATAGTCCTTGTATAGCCTCCATGAAGCTTGGATCATCAATCAAAATCAAGATCCAAAAGTTTTGTTCTTGAGGTTACTATTCATCCTCCTCTTTGATGATTTTTTTGAAAATGGAAAAAGAAGAGATTGAAGCTAGGATTTTGAGGAGATCATTTTTATGAATTATAGGACTCACATAAAAAGTTTCAAGATCAAATGATGGTTGGAAGTAGGATTTTGATCCTTGAATTTAGCAAGAAGCCGAATGGAAATGTTTATGGAGAGGGTTTGATATTTTTTGTGTTCTTTGCTTGGTTAATGTGATAATAATGCATCAAGTGGATGAGACTTGGATAATATCTCATCTTGGTTGCTTTATTAAAGTGAGGATGATGCATGGAATGAGGTATTTGCAAGACAAGTGTTGAGATTGTGGTGGTTTAAGACTAACTAGTAGTTTGGTTGCTAAGTACTTAGTTGATCCACTTGATTCTAGTTACTCTTGTAACTATATTGGTTACTAGATATTTTCTAGTGGCTTATGCATGACTCTTGCTCCCTCTGCTTGTTTCTTTGTCCGTTTATTGCTTAATTCGTTGATCGTTCGAGGGAATAATTCATTCGTTTCTAGTTAGGGTTTTACCGAAAACCTTCTTAATATTTATAATACTATTCCTCATCTTTCTTAATACTTCTCGAATTTAAATTCCTTAAATCCCTTTTATAATTCCTTATGTCTTGCAGTGTCCAGGGAATTCTCGGAGAAAATAAAAGTGCTATTTTTCTGAATCCGACAGCTTTTACATACACTTATTTTCCTCCTGGATCACTAATACGAACTCAGAAATCCGTTCCGAATACCGGATATAGCATTATTATAATAATATTCTAAATTCCACCAAAATCACTATTCATCACTTATTTTTATTTAATTCCTATAATTAGGAAAATGAACCTGGTTTACTCTCGAGTGCTCCTTAACCTTTTTACGGAACCGCTGGACTTATAATAGATATTGATTTGGATGACACAAGAATAATCTTTCTTGGAATAATATAACTTATATCCTTAGGAGATAGATTATTCTTATTTATGCTATCAACCAAAAGTATTCTTCATGACATATGATCATTTAAATCTATACTCATTCACATTCTTTGTTAATACCTTGTAGTCGGAGTCACTGTTCATTCTTTCATCAATATATAAAAAGTTTTAATTCTACCGAAAATTCGGGTTCTTACACTAAATCTCTCATTTCTTTTAAAGTGATCTCATCACTTCTCACAATGTTTCCTAAGTTACTTTCAATAGCAACTTCTACCTCACTAGAAGTTAACAACTTCTCACTCTGTTCTACCTCTCCTTTTGCCAGTTCAGGAGACTACCTCTCATCACTCTTCTTTTTCTCTAAATGTTCACTCTCATTCTCACAAGAAAGGTTCTGACTCATCAAATGCGAAGAAATAAGAGATGGCTGAGAAGAGTGGTCTGAAGTCATACAAATAGAGGTATCCCTTATATCAGGTCTATCTGTAATCATACTATCAGTAGTAAAGGAAGTAGAGAGAGAAGTGTTACCTGATACAGTAGGAATGAAGTCCATTGGCCTTGAAGAAATAGGCTCAACAAGAAGAGGAATACTTGGATCAGTAGTACTCTTGTTGCCCAGTAAATAACAATTGTAGAAGGGGGGTTGAATACAATTGTATAAGATTTTCGACTTAAACAAATAACACAAGTATGAATCAATAACAGCTTTATTAATTCTGATATAAAACTGTTACAAAACTCTCTTAAGAAATTCTTATGTTCTTAAGAGCTGCTAGGTTACAAGATAAATCGTGTAAGCGATTACAATAATGTAAAACCTAAACTGTGTTTATATAGAGTACACAGTTACACTATCAATTACAAGATATTCTAAATCAATTACATATCTCTGAATGCATATCTTGTATGATAGCTGCCTTCCTATAATCTAGGAACCGACATATCAATCTTCCTTGATCTCTGGTCTGATGAGAATCTTCACGAAATACTGACCAGCTTCTAATCCTGATAATAGTCCAATACTAACGTTGTATTACTGATGACGTCAGCATCAGTATCTGATCAGTAATGCCCAGATCCTGATCATCACTTGAATCAATATCTAACAATCTCCCCCAATTTGTTCTTTATGAAACAAAGCACAAATTCCTTGATTCAAAGATGTCAAAAACTCAAAACAAAATACCTTCTAAAAATCATCAGGAACAGTTTCAGAAATTCTTTGATAAAACAGATTCATCTTCAAGAAGTCAGATATCAATTCTTCTTCCTTGCTTTCAAGAATTTGAATCAGTTTCTTCTTCAGATTTTTGAGTTCTTCATCTTCCTCATTAATCTGATAGATAGCTGCCCTGAGATTCTGAATTGAGCTTCTTGGAAGATCTAAATCACCTAGCAACACATAAGCAATTTCCTTCCCATCTGGATTTAGAGACAGTTGTTCCATGCCTAGATACACTTCTCTAACAGCAGTACCTTTCTTCATTTCAACCTCTATGTCTCTTAAATTTAAGTACATAGGAATATAATTGCCATCATACCTCGTTCCTCCATCCATAAATCTCTGTCTGATTGTCCTGTAAATCATAACAAACCAATTATAGTAAACTTCTCTTTCTTTGACATTGATTCTTTTACTTCTGAGAAGATTGATAAGTGGATTTATATCCACTTGGAACATTCTAAATCGGCTTAAATTGATTGTCTTGGACTCAAGTTTCTTGTAGTTTTGATGTGTTTTGCTTAGTTGTGCAGGTTTACGAGAATGTTGATTAAGGTGGATGCTTCTACAATTTTTTGGGAATTAATTGATTTAAATTCGGATTTTCTGGGAAGGCTGCGCAGCTTATACTGTTTTGGCCATATCTGGAGTTCTGTAAGTCCGTTTTTAGCGATCTTACTGCCCACGCGAAGCTTGAGAGATTTTCTACAACCTGGAATAGGAATCACGTGCAAGTAAAGTACTGAATTAATTCGCGCGGGCAGACTTTGTGAAGCATGGCTGGGAAATTCCTGTTTTGCCCTTTTCGAGTTCTAATTATATTCCGGGCAGGTTTTAGCACCTTAATTAAATTCTAATTGTAATAGACTATTAAATATTTTATTGGGCAAGAGGGAGGAAACGTTTTTTATGTATAAACGTCCTACCCTTGTAATCAAAACATATACATACGTTACATATAACCTAGTTTTATTCAGAAGAGAGAGGAGGAGAAGGAATTCTTCCAAGCGAGTGACAAGCAAGGATTATTCTTGAAACCTTTGTATTCTTCTATTGTGGGGATTTAATTCTAAACCTTATTCTTCTTCTTTATTTTTACTTGTTGATTTTAGAATTATGTTTTCCAAAGAACCCATGATGACAATTAGGTCAATTATGGGCTAATTCGTTATCATGGGGTTTTAATGGATTTTGCTATGGATTCTAGTTATTGAGTGTTAATTATGCCTTGGTGTGTGATTGAATGTATTGATTACCTAGTATGTTTATGCTTATTCGTTATAAGTGCGTCGCGAACACTTGTAATTGTTTGTTTAATCCTAGTGAATGCGAAAGTGGATCTAGGGTTTAGAACAATTCATGCTAGCATAGGTTTTTGCATGTGAAGAACATGTATTAATTTGTGATGTGATTCTAACCGTTTTGCATCGACTATGTGGTTTAATGGGTGCTTGATTTTCAACCGGTATGTGTTCAATTGCTATAGACATATAGGGACTACACATATTTGGTGACTACTTGACTTCTATCAATTGTGGATGATCAGTAGGATGGTATATGCACAACGAAAGTTGGTATGTATCAGTTTAGTGCATCTAATCAGTAATCAACTCGGTCACATGCTAGGCTAAAGGGCATAAGATTCTAGATGAAGTAGTAAATGAAATTTAAATCCCATGTTTGTTTATTATAAGGTTAAAGTTAAGTTATTTTCTCGTAATTGGCTTAGTTGGTAATCAGTCATTAGTTAAATCAAACCAAAATTGTGATTGTCTTAGCAGTGAGTGTAAATCATTAGCTGGTGCATAAGTGAACATAACGAACAATTTGAGTCTCTGTGGGAACGAATCCTATTTACTCTATATTACTTGTTGACCACGTTCTCTTGCGTGAATAAGTGCGAACAAGTTTTTGGCGCCGCTGCCGGGGACTCGGTTCATTGTTTGTTTAGTTTATGATCTTGTCATCAATTTGGGTTAAATTCACTGACTCGGACGTTTTTTTTCTTTTTATTTGATGGATTATTGGGAGCAGGAATTCGTAATTGTTTGTGAGCTGTGTGCAGGTGGACATTACACTCATCAATGTGAGTATAACAGAAACCGGCCAAATTTCAGCTGGGACTACAATCAGAGTGGTATGGAGCAATCTCAATATCCATTCTACCCGCTCCAAAATCAGCAGTTTGAAGATGAGCCATACAATCCAGGGGGAATTCAGCAGCAACAGGGGCAACAATTTCAGCATCAGTATGCCCCAGTGCATCAACACTTTCAACCTCCTGAATTTCAGCAGCAGCAATTTCAGACTTGGTCTATCCAACAGTCGACCGAAGAAGCTGAATTAGAAGAATTGAGGTTGATGGCTAAAAGCAATGCATTGTCTCTCCAGAGAATAGGAGATCAGATTGGTCAAATTGCAAATGCATTACAAACATTGAATCAAATTGCAAGTGACACAGAAGGCCTAGATGTAGAGGAGGAGGACAAGAACCTTACTATCAGTCTTGACTGGCCTTTCTTAGCCACGGGTGAGACCATGATCGAAGTTCAGGAAGGAGAGTCTGAGGGCAGAGATGGGGAAGAAGCAGAACATGAAGCTGATAAGGAAGCAGAGTCGGAGGCAAACCAATCAGAAAATTCAGAATGTCCAGAAAATTCAATTCTGAATAATCAACCGCAACCACTTCCTTTGCAATCTGAAAATTTTGAAGAATCAGCCCAAGATCAAGAAAATTCCAAGGCTCAAGCTGCTATGCTAATTCCTTCGAAGGATGAAGAGTG
This sequence comes from Kitagawia praeruptora, assembly GCA_037693485.1. Classification (NCBI taxonomy): domain Eukaryota; kingdom Viridiplantae; phylum Streptophyta; class Magnoliopsida; order Apiales; family Apiaceae; genus Kitagawia; species Kitagawia praeruptora. Next base: position 88,010,619 of record CM075350.1, read on the forward strand.
TCTCAGTGTGGAAGATGATGAATTAGAAGAGCATGTTCAGTTGTTGAATGCCGCTCCGTTGCAATCTGACTTCGACCAGCTGGAGGCCGAAGAGGAAAAAAGTATCACTCCTGTTGACGAATCTACTCCGGAGAAGACTTCAGAGATCGTCCAAATCAATTTTCCTCCTCCATATCCACAGAGGCTTCAGAAGCAAACTCTAGCCATGAATTTGCCGGTGGAGGATGAGGAGTGTTTTAGCTTGAAATTGGTTGATGCAGGGCAGAGTAAAAAGTATGACACGGAGGAGAAGGCAAAGCATGGCCAACTGAGGATTACAGTGCCTTGGTTGATAGGGTTACGTATTCCACATAAGTTGCTTGGAGTGGAAGATCTCTGGAATTCTCAGGTGCGCCTTAAGCCATCAATTGAAAGAGCTCCCGAACTCGAGCTCAAAACATTGCTAGTTCACCTGGGGTATGTTTCTTGTAATTCATCTCCTTTGCTTGCTATTGTTATTGCTGCTAACTTTTCAGGTAGGCGGGAGAATGTTGTTAAGAGATCTTGTGAGGAGCGAATACGGGTAAAGCTTGTTGTTGAAGATGTCGCTCCAGAAAAGATCATTAAATGGCCTTATAGAGATAAGGTGCAGAAAATTTTCAAGAGGAAAATCGTGGCCAAGTCTAGCTAAAGACGTTAAAGAAAGGCGCTGTTTGGGAGGCAACCCAAGCATTAGTATAGGAAAAAAAAAAAAAAAATGTTGAGTGTTGTGTGAAAAAAAAAAAAAAAAAAAAAAAAGAAAAAAGAAAAAAACGAATTTTTGGGCAAATTGCAGGTCAGTAACGCAACTAGCGTCTGCGTTACTGCTAAGGAGGCAAGTTGCGGCCCTAAGACGCAACTAGCGTCTGCGTTACTGCTAGTGAGGCAACTAGCGCCCCAGACACGCAAGTTGCAGTGGCGTGTCTGGAAGCAGGGCAATTTGCCTTTCAGTTGAGCAGTTGGCGCGTGGGACTGTGAGAGAATGGATTGAAAAAAAAAAATTCTTCACAGGTTGTGTACTGTTCAGCCGCGAGTTTGTGTGATTGTATATAAAAAAATAAAATCTTTCTCCCCAATTCTTCTTATAACCCCATCTCCTCCCTAAATCTTTTCCTATTTTAATTCCAAAAACCCCTCATCTCTCCTAAAAAAATTTTCAAATTCCTATTTCTTTTCTAAATCTTTTTCTTTTATCCATTAAATATTTTTTCTATCCCATATCAAATTCCAAATTCCACCCAATTTTTTTTTCCTTTTCACATTAAAATTCTTATATTCATCCTATCACTCCATGGCCTATATATACCCATACATACACACCCAATTCATTATCTACCTCCTCTACATCTCTTAAAAAATTCAAGTTTGGGGGAAAATTAGTACAAGTTCACCTCTTTGATTCGTAGTGGGAATTCTTTGCTCTATTTTATTTTATACGAATTTGTGTTCTTGTAAATTGGGGTTTTTGTATTATTCTTGTTACTTGGGTATTTTTGGTGTGATTATGCTTGGTGGTTTTTGGTGGGATATTTTGAGGTGGTTATTGGTGGAGCTTCTTTTGAGTTGGGAATTGATTCTTATGGCTCCTAAGCGTGGGAGAGGTGGTGCTAGTGTTGTAAAATTTTCGTCTCCCGCATGATTCATTCGAGGATGAGGCATTGCAGGTATGTTTCTGCTATCCCTTGTATTTACTTCCATTCAATGAGGGCATTGAATATGTTAAGTTTGGGGGTGGTTTGAGGGATTAGTAGTTGTATATATATATTGTTGTATTTTGTGTTCATATAGGATATCATGTTTGCATAGTAGTGATAGTTCATGCATGATTGTTATGTTCGTATTATCTACGTTTGTTTCATATAGGACATTCTATTTTTTATTTTCGTATACCATGTGAGTTTTCATTTAGTTGCATTTTCATGGCATGCATATTTCATGATCCCTTAGGACGAGCTGATTCTGATTGATAGGTGGATGTTGATTTGGGTGTGATGATGATGAGTAGAGGGCTGATTTATAGTTTCTATGAAATTGACTTGCATGTTACGAGAACAAAATTTATTACACAGTCTCATTGGGGTGCTTTTGGGCTAGGTTAGGGTCATGCCTGTGGGATGTTTTGAGATTTAATCACTTGTTTATATTTAGAATTTTCGTTATTCCCTTTATAGCGTAGGAACATTAAAGTCTAAGTTTGGGGGAAACCAGGAATTTTCATGCTAGTTGTTCATAATTGTTAATAATGGCTAGGCGTCAAATGGCTAGTAGCCAGCTCATATTTATATGAGTAGTCTAGGGTTGGAAATGAGAAAGGCTCATTCCAGATTGAAAAAAAAAAAAAACAAAAAAAGAAAAAAAAATATAAAAAAAAAAAAAGAAAAAAAAAGAAAAAAAAAGAGTCTAGTATTATTTGTTCATATGCAAAATTAACCAGAGTGAGCTCTTTAATACTCGAGTAATTAAGTCTGAGGGGACTTAGTCCTAGTGACCTAAGGCTTTATAGTCTGGGATCCACTGACCTAACACTCGCTACATGGGTATTATTGTATAAGCCTTTTGGGGTCTCATTCATTGCACGGTTAAATAAGCATGCTTATTGTATATGTAGTGTCGTAGTATAGTAATAAAGCATGAGTTTCTGTCTACCTTGGATAAGGGTGGAGGTGTTCCTAGGTTATGGAGTGTCTACAGTCTATTCTGATTATAAACCTGTGATTGTCTTGACGGAAAGCATGTATGATTTTTGACCTAGTTTTGGGAGTATTTCTGATGAGCATCGCACACACGCACGTTTCTGTTCATGTATTTGTTAGTATACGGGGATTTGGTCGAGCTCTGCTTGGATTTGTTACATTCATTGAGATATTTGCTTGTTAGTTGGTTTTGGTGAGTTTGAAGGGGATCTTGCATTTTCATAGTAGTTGCATTCATGCATTGCATTGCATTAGGTTAAATGGATTTTGTGGGTACATTCGCTATAGGCCCTCACGAGACCTTACTCGTCCACTAGGGCTGCCTAGGGGTTTAAAGGGCTTGTTGCATATGCCAAATGCAACCGTGATCACCTACGGAAGTGGTACTAGTTAGTTAGTTGTAATTGTTAATGCTTGAGGACAAGCATCGGTTTAAGTTTGGGGGTGTGATAAGTGGATTTATATCCACTTGGAACATTCTAAATCGGCTTAAATTGATTGTCTTGGACTCAAGTTTCTTGTAGTTTTGATGTGTTTTGCTTAGTTGTGCAGGTTTACGAGAATGTTGATTAAGGTGGATGCTTCTACAATTTTTTGGGAATTAATTGATTTAAATTCGGATTTTCTGGGAAGGCTGCGCAGCTTATACTGTTTTGGCCATATCTGGAGTTCTGTAAGTCCGTTTTTAGCGATCTTACTGCCCACGCGAAGCTTGAGAGATTTTCTACAACCTGGAATAGGAATCACGTGCAAGTAAAGTACTGAATTAATTCGCGCGGGCAGACTTTGTGAAGCATGGCTGGGAAATTCCTGTTTTGCCCTTTTCGAGTTCTAATTATATTCCGGGCAGGTTTTAGCACCTTAATTAAATTCTAATTGTAATAGACTATTAAATATTTTATTGGGCAAGAGGGAGGAAACGTTTTTTATGTATAAACGTCCTACCCTTGTAATCAAAACATATACATACGTTACATATAACCTAGTTTTATTCAGAAGAGAGAGGAGGAGAAGGAATTCTTCCAAGCGAGTGACAAGCAAGGATTATTCTTGAAACCTTTGTATTCTTCTATTGTGGGGATTTAATTCTAAACCTTATTCTTCTTCTTTATTTTTACTTGTTGATTTTAGAATTATGTTTTCCAAAGAACCCATGATGACAATTAGGTCAATTATGGGCTAATTCGTTATCATGGGGTTTTAATGGATTTTGCTATGGATTCTAGTTATTGAGTGTTAATTATGCCTTGGTGTGTGATTGAATGTATTGATTACCTAGTATGTTTATGCTTATTCGTTATAAGTGCGTCGCGAACACTTGTAATTGTTTGTTTAATCCTAGTGAATGCGAAAGTGGATCTAGGGTTTAGAACAATTCATGCTAGCATAGGTTTTTGCATGTGAAGAACATGTATTAATTTGTGATGTGATTCTAACCGTTTTGCATCGACTATGTGGTTTAATGGGTGCTTGATTTTCAACCGGTATGTGTTCAATTGCTATAGACATATAGGGACTACACATATTTGGTGACTACTTGACTTCTATCAATTGTGGATGATCAGTAGGATGGTATATGCACAACGAAAGTTGGTATGTATCAGTTTAGTGCATCTAATCAGTAATCAACTCGGTCACATGCTAGGCTAAAGGGCATAAGATTCTAGATGAAGTAGTAAATGAAATTTAAATCCCATGTTTGTTTATTATAAGGTTAAAGTTAAGTTATTTTCTCGTAATTGGCTTAGTTGGTAATCAGTCATTAGTTAAATCAAACCAAAATTGTGATTGTCTTAGCAGTGAGTGTAAATCATTAGCTGGTGCATAAGTGAACATAACGAACAATTTGAGTCTCTGTGGGAACGAATCCTATTTACTCTATATTACTTGTTGACCACGTTCTCTTGCGTGAATAAGTGCGAACAAAGATACAGAACATATTTCAGCTCTTTTGCAGATTTACACAACAACTCATGAATAGGAATCTTCTTTACACTTCTATCTTTCATGAAGTACAACATCTTTTCTATTTTCTTTGCACCAGCATGACAATCAGCAATGATAGCAACAACTTCAAGTTTCCAGAGATGATCAACAGTTAACTCATCACCAATCTTGTCAACTAGAGCATGTTGATCAGTTTGAACAATGAAAACAACCTGTGCATTATCATACCCAATGCCTCCTCTTGTGCCAGGTTCCAATCCTTTCAAACCAGATTGCATACTTACCCATTTTGGTGGATTTTCAACAATAAATGTAGTAGATTTTGATTTAACAATCAATAAAGATTCATTAATCAAAGAAGACTCTGTTATCAGTCCTGCAGATTTGAAAACAATCGGTTTCCTATAATCACACTCATTTTCTCCTTTTTCTTACTCTTCTTCTTCTCATCTGTTGGATAATACTGCTGATGTTCAGGAACAGATTTACTTTCATCATACCATAACTTCCTGTTAGATTTATGAACATTTTTCAAGTATTCTCTGGTTGTTATCCTTTCTGCTTCTCTTGCTTTAGCTCTGATTTCACTTTCTCTTTCAAATCTTCTGAAGTTCTCTTGCTCATACTTCAGTGAATCTTCAATAACCTCCATATTGTGAAATTCAACCACAACCTTAAGAATCATAATCTTAAATTCTTTTAAAATTTCAGCTTCTTCAGAATCAGAGACAACATCAGGAATTGAACCAAAGACTGACTTCTCATTAGATGCAGTAGATTGAACAGCAACCTTGCTCTTTCTTTTTAAAGGCAATATCTCCTCTTCAATTTCTTCAGGAGCATTAAATCTGTTGTCCGGAGTTAATGCAAGAGATAGTGGAGTTTTCTTCTTTTCATTTTCAGAAACATCTTTTAATTTGATTCCACTAGATCTTGTTTGCCTTGTACTTGTTTGAGCAGATAATCTTCCTCTACTTCTGTATCTTCCTCCTCTGCCTCTTCCTCTTCTTGCAGCAGGAGCTTCATTTTGTTTTGCAATCTCTCCAAGAATCCTGTTCTGTTCTTCTAAGAACTCATCAGTAGTCATGTTTGGATTTTCTCCAGTAGTTAAGATAAGTGCCTTCTCAGCATGATACTGTTGAACTCTTTTGTCTTTATGAAACAGCTTAAGAACACGACCATCCCCAGTGTCAAGTTCATGAAACAGATTAGCAGCATCTTCATCCTGTTCCACATACACATCATCCTCAGGAATGGTTGACAGAGTTTGACCAGGTGTCACGAACTGTTCTTCTTTTGGATTCTGAGATTGCACCATTGTTGTCACTGTCTTCTTACCAGATCTAGAAACATGAGTTGACTGCCTAGTTTGAGTATTAGATCTCTTTGTTACTAAAGCAGCATCAGAGGTTTCAACTTTATGTGACTTAGCACCACCATCATTTCCAGAATTATCATCATCCTTTTGTACCACTGGATTAGGTGAGCATTTTGTTTTGACTATTTTCTCCCCCTTTTTGACATCAGCATCTTCTTCAATGAAGAAAGACAAGATAAGCTTGAGGGTTTCATCAATATTATCAACTTTTGATTCCAAGACAGTCATTCTGGAATCTATCTTCTTGTCAAGTGCTTTAATATCATCAGCAAAAAGACGTGCTTGAGAAGCAGTAGCAGATATAGAAACAGATGTTTGAATACCCGCTTGAAATTTATCAGTAACAGCCTTCATAGAGTCAATCTCACTCTTCAATCCCTTTGCTAGAAGAGCATTAGTCTTGAGAAGAGCCTTGAGTTCAGGAGTAGGCATCCTCGTGGCAATATGACCAGAATGAAAAAGAGCATTTTGAAAATTCATCTCAGCATTCGGCTGATTCTATTCAGTATCCCATTCATATTCCCTTGTAGCTCGAGTATCAAAAGGAAGAATGGTACTGTACTCCCCTCTGAATTCTTCTTGAGTAACAGACTGCATGTACCTACTCGAAGACCCATAAGTAGAAAGGAGACTTGCTTTTATTGCTGCCTGCATTTGAATTGTCTCAGGATCAGCATTAGCATGATCATCATCATCATCATCCGAGCTACCACCAGCTTCAGGAAGTTTATCATCAACATTATCATCAGGATGCATAACACCTTTCATTTTCAAATCACCAGTAGATGCAGCTGGTGAAGCCTGATGTCCTGCAGACAGATTAGTAACATTTCCTAAATCTCTCATTTCTTTTAAAGTGATCTCATCACTTCTCACAATGTTTCCTAAGTTACTTTCAATAGCAACTTCTACCTCACTAGAAGTTAACAACTTCTCACTCTGTTCTACCTCTCCTTTTGCCAGTTCAGGAGACTACCTCTCATCACTCTTCTTTTTCTCTAAATGTTCACTCTCAATCTCACAAGAAAGGCTCTGACTCATTAAATGTGAAGAAATAAGAGGTGGCTGAGAAGAGTGGTCTGAAGTCATACAAATAGAGGTATCCCTTTTATCAGGTCTATCTGTAATCATACTATCAGTAGTAAAGGAAGTAGAGATAGAGATGTTACCTGACGAAGTAGTTAAAGAATCCATTGGCCTTGCAGAAATTGGCTCAATAAGCAATGGAATAAGTGGATCAGTAGTACTTACATCAGGATCGACCACTGCAACTATAGCATGACTTGCATCAGTATTAGCTACTGATGGTTCTTGTGTAGTCTGAGGTTGAGAAGCTTCTTCAACACTTTGAGTCAAAGGTTCTTGTGTGCTTCCCTCAAATGCAGTGTCAGCGATCACTTCATCACATTCAGCAATGTGCAAATCATGAGTAGCTTTATCTACCAGACTTCTAGCTAGTTCAATTTCAATTTCAGAAGCCCCTTGAGCATTGTCAGGAAACTCCCCTGCTGATGTGATTTTGCCAGCATCTTCACTTTGAGAAGATGGTTCTTGTGGGGCAGGAATATTCTTGTCTTCACCTTCCCTTTGAGAAGGTGGTTCTTGTGTGACTATTCCTTCAGAAATGTCTGCACCTACACTTTGAGTAGGTGGTTCTTGTGTGACTGGATCTGCAATAGCTTCTGAACTCCTTTGAAGTTCAGGTTCTTGTGGGCTAGATCCTCTCAGAGATGACATAGTAGTCCTCTGTTTCTTCTGTCTATGAAAAACGTTTGCTTCAGCAGTTTTATTTTCAAGTGGTGAAGGTTTGAAACCCAACTGAGCAGCAATAGCATTTACTTGATCAACAGACATCTCAATAATTCTTCTCTTTGGAGATGCAGATGCTGGAGAATCAGAGATCTCAACAGTCTTCACAGGTGAATTATCAGGAGTAGAGATGTCAGGATTAGCAGTAGCGTCAGGAACTGATGATCCATCCTGATTAATAGATACATCAGGATTGCTCTCCATAGCATCAGTAAGATTCAGTAATTCTGTGTGAACAACAAATTTGCCTTTGCTGATTAATCTTCTTCTTTTCTTCGACTTTTCAGAGACAGCCACTTCTCTTGTATCAACAACATCAATCTCCTTTTTCTTCATCAAGACTGATATAGGCATTGTGTCATCATCAGAATCAGAATCAGAATCAACTTTTTGACTAACTTTCCTCTTTACTCCTGTTTCTTTATTCAAACCAGATGTTTCCAGAACCCTTTGTTCACCCCCTTGTGACTTCATTTGAGAGTGAGTTGGAGTGGAGAAATCCTTTGATCCTGATTGCCTCTCAGACACATCAGATCTAGCTAATTTCTTTGATTTTACAACTGATGCCTTTTGTGAGACACCAGAGGTGGTTGACTGTTTAGAAGAGTGTTTAGGTTGTGTGCTTGTGTTAGGAATAGGATGTGTAAGGTCCTGTCCCATAGCACCAGTTGCTGGGCCATATTGAATAGGCATCCTCTTTCTTAAAAGAGACCATACTTCATCAGGAATGTATGGAGTTCCATCAAACTTATTTGCCTTATCAGAATTGATTAGACTCTTTATATTGTTTTCTGAGATTTTACACATAGGCAAAATTGTATCATTCTCAAAAACAGCATGAGGACATAAGTGAGAGAATATTAATTGGAAAAATCTAAGAAAGCAAACATAACCACATTTATCTGCTTTTCTTCACTTAATGCCTTTAGTATAAAATGATAGTGTTAGTGCCCTAGAGACAATGTAATTGTGCTTCTAGGATAAACTATTTTGTTATTCAGTGATTATGTTATATCGATTATTCAACAATGATTTATTATGTCTTTATTTACTGCGATATAAATATTAGAACAATAAATGTCCTTGGAATATGTAACATGTATTCTATATCTTTAAGTATGTGACTTAAAAATGAGATTATAAGAATAGTGTTAATATTCCTAAATATCCCTAATTGAGCATTATTAATATGGGACAATTATAATGCATAAAGATTAGTATGTTTGTTGGATGATGACCACATCTCATTGGTCATAGGTATAGTGATACTAAAGTCAAGGACATAGGTGCATGTAATATTCTACATGGCACTGGATTGACCCACAGTGAGTTTCTACATGTTGATAATGTCATTAGAAAGACTCATAGTGATAATGGTGTAATGATCCTTAGACTTGAGATCATTATATTTCTATACGAGGATTAATATACTTTGACTACATTAAAAGTTACCTTTGACCGGGTGATGATAAAAATGTACATCGGGTATATTATGAGACGTATGAGAAATATGAATGATAGCTAAAGGATTTAACCCTCCTATTATTAGGAGAGATATTATTGGCCTCTTGATTGAGTGAGACTATGAAAATGCATGGCCATGCTCAAATATTGATTTGTTTTTAATAGTCTACTCATTGATCAAGGAAACCCGGATTAAACATTGATGAGGATGACTGATAACATGCCTCGAGTTTAATCTATAATATATATGGTTAAAGGGATTATATTACACGGAAACATTAATCATGAAAAGGTTTAATTGGATCACCAATTATTATTATTACTTGGGTAGCAATGATGTATTACTAGATGCCACTCATTGTTTATAATTTTATTATTTGATATTAAAATTATTGCCAACGTAATAATAACCTAAAGGGTTACACAATAAGAACGTTTAAAACGGAGACTTATTTAAATTACGAATTTAAATATATATATATTATTATTATTTCGAATTATATAATTGATTAAGTAGGACTTGATTAATTATAATATAATTCGAATTAATATTAAAACCAAAATCAGATTGGGTTTAAGGAAGCCCAAAACAGATTTAGGTTTTAAGCCCAAACTCTTTCTCTATAAATACATAAGATGTATTGTTTTAGGGTTAAGCTTTTGCCAAAATCGTTTTAGCAAAAACCCTAGCAGCTAGAGTGAGAGAGAAAGATTGAGGGCAGATTACGGCTAGTACCAACTTCGGAGATTGTGGAGACAATCGTGCGTTCGTGTGGACTAATTAGAGAAGCAGATCTCAAGAAGAGGACTGTGTGGTGATCGTTCTTGGACCTCCATCTATCAACCGAATCGGAAAGCTTTTAAAAGGTACAGATTCTGTTCTCCATAATCAACATGTCTTATACACGGATCCTAGGGTTAGGTTTCGGTTTTTTTATTGTTTATTATCGTTTTTCCGTTGCGTTTGTTGCCCCGAAACCTATCATAAAAGACCCATAATCAAATGAGAGATCATGAATTAGAGAATACCCAATTTTGGCTGAACCTGTGGGTAAAGCATCAAAGTTTGACACTTTATTCAAGAAACATCTGCTGATAGTGTCAAAGAAGAAATTCCATTCCTTCTTAAGCTTTGTTCTGTAGAGTTCTCCAAATTTCTTTGGCGTTCCATTGTAACCCAAATCCACAACATACTCAAGGAGTCTTGAATCAGGAACTTTGAATACTGGCTTACCAATAATTGATGGTAAGTGTAGGGCTTCAGCGACAACCTCAGGAGTCACATAGTATGTAACATTATTATACTCAAAACTCATTTGAGGCTTTTCTGATGAAAGTCCTTTCCCAAAAACACTTGTGTTCCAAACCTGCATTACAGACTTAAAAGATATCTTGGCAGGTTGGGTTAAAGCATAATTGATTGGGCTTGAGGCCAAAAAGTCCTGAATAATGTGGAAATCATTGGGCAAGTCCTGATGATCTAGAACTGCAGTGAAGTTATTTGTGTTAAAAGTAACTCCATTGATTACCACCTTGCTGTTCATGAAAGATAAATTCTCCATTGGAATTTCAAACACAAGAATTGCGCTAATTTTGAAATTAGGGTTTGAGAGTGCAGAGATAGAGAGACGATGTTTTACTGATGGTTTTGAGAATAATAAATCAATTATAAAACTAAATTGATATTTGGACAATACTTATGATTTCTCAAAAACAGGTGTCAGTAAACCATTCGTTTATACTGGAGTAATGGACCAAATTACTTGAGTGAGTGGTGATGATTGCACGTGTCACGACTTACATCTGTAACTATATGTAATGATCGAGTGAAACACACACGCTTGTATTATTTTAGAAATAAGATTGTGATTAAAATAAAACATGGTAATTTTGTTTTAAATAAAGAAACTTAAAACATCACAATCAAATAATACCTGGTACTTACACCAGAAATATGAATCGTTTCATATTCTTGTTCCACCCTTCTCTATTTAATCTTAGAGACTTGTCCACTTACTTCCTTAACCCTTCTGTAGTTGGTTACATCTACCTCAGTTCCTTGATCAGGATCAAGCTTTGTAGCTGTAGCTATAGGAGTTGAAGCTGTAGAGCTGTCTAGCATGTTAAACCTTTTCAGTAAATTCTTTGTGTACTTTGACTGATTAATAAAAATCCCATCATCAGTCTGTTTAACTTGCAGACCTAAGAAATAGCTCATTTCTCCCATCATGCTTATTTGATATCTAGACTGCATTAGCTTTGAAAACTTCTCACACATCTTAGTGTTAGTTGACCCAAAAATGATATCATCAACATACATTTGAACTAACAGCAAATCCTTACCATGATTCAAATACAACAAGGTTTTATCAATTGTACCTCTATTGAATCCACTTTCCAGTAAGAATTGAGCTAGGGTTTCATACCAGGCTCTTGGAGCTTGCTTTAGTCCATAAAGTGCTTTATCCAGTCTATAGACATGATCTGGATATTTGAGATCAATGAAGCCAGGAGGTTGCTCAACATATACCTCCTCTTCCAATTCTCCATTGAGAAATGCACTTTTTACATCCATCTGGAATACTTTGAACTTCTTGTGGGCTGCATATGCCAGAAAAATTCTGATGGCCTCTAGTCTTGCAACAGGAGCAAAAGTCTCATCATAATCTATTCCTTCCTGTTGAGAATACCCCTTTGCTACTAGTCTTGCTTTGTTCCTTACAATTGTACCATCTGAATCTGTCTTGTTTCTGAATACCCACTTAGTACCCACAATAGACCTACCCTTGGGCCTTGGTACTAGTTTCCAGACTTCATTTCTTTCAAACTCATTCAGTTCTTCTTGCATAGCTGTCACCCAATCAGCATCCTTAAGTGCATCTTCAACTTTCTTAGGCTCCTCCTTTGACAGAAAGTTATTATATATGCATTCATTCTGAGTTGCACTTCTTGTCTTAACACCTGCTTCAGGATTCCCAATGATTAAATCAGGAGTATGACTTTTAGTCCATTTCCTTGCTGATGGTAAGTCATTTCTTGAACTAGATGCTCCCCCTGGATTGGTGTTTTCTTCAAAAGAACTAGAATTACTAGAAGCTCCCCCTGAGATAGTGCTATCTCTTCCTGATATACTGTCAGGATTGTCACTTGAATCTGTTTCTGATGAGTCTCTACTTGATGTTTGAGTTGTATCAGTACTGGTGATGTCTTGCTCTTGCTCCCCCTCAATATTTGCATTATTTGAGTCGTCATCAGTAACTGGTATTCGATCAGGAATTGATTGATCGTCAGGATCTGACAAAGTATCAGTATCTGACATGACTTCATCAGAATTCTTGGTAGCTTCATTTGCAAAGATCAAACTATCATGAGAGTCTTCTATAATCCCTGTTATCTTTCTATCATCAAAAGATACATTAATAGACTCCATGACTGTCTTTGTTCTTAGATTGTAGACTTTAAAGGCTCTTGTTGTTGGATAGCCAATAAAGATGGCCTCATCAGCTTTTGTCTCAAATTTTCCTAGCTGTTCAGGATGAGGTCTTAGAACAAAGCACTTGTAGCCAAACATATGTAAATGCTTCAAACTTGGCTTCTTTTCCTTAATCATCTGATAAGGAGTTACACCATGTCTATTGATTAGAGTGATGTTCTGAGTGTAGCATGCTGTGTTGACTGCTTCTGTCCAGAAATATGTAGGTAGTTTAGCTTCCTCCAACATAGTTCTGCCAGCTTCAATAAGAGTCCTGTTCTTTCTTTCAACTACTCCATTTTGCTGAGGTGTGCCAGGAGCAGAGAATTGTTGAACTATTCCTTTGTATTTGCAGAACTCTTCCATAGCTGAATTCTTGAATTCAGTCCCATTATCACTTCTCAGTATCTTGACTTTGTATTTTGTGCCAGTTTCAATAAGTCTCACATGGTCCAGCAGTATTTCAGCAGTTTCATCTTTTCTGTGCAGAAAATAAACCCAGGTAAATCTAGTATATTCATCGACAATTACTAGAGTATACATTTTCTTACTGATGGACATAATATTCACTGGTCCAAACAAGTCAAGGTGAAGCATGTGATATGGTTCATCAATTGAGGATTCAGATTTACTCATGAATGATGTCCTTCTCTGTTTAGCCTTCTGACAAGCATCACAGAGTCCATCAGGAGTATATAGTGCCTTTGGTAATCCTCTTACCAAGTCTTTCTTAACCAACTCATTTATGTTGTTGAAGTTGAGATGAGAAAGCTTCTTATGCCAATTCCAACTTTCATCTACAGAAGCTTTACTGATGAGGCATGTAGTTGGATTTTCAGTATTGGTGTGAATGTTGGCTTCATAAATGTTACCATGTCTTTGACCAGTTAATGCAACCTTTCCTGAAGATTTGCTGATAACTTCGAAATGAGTATCATTGAAATTGACACGATAACCTCTGTCTGTGATTTGACTAACACTTAATAGATTGTGCTTGAGTCCTTTCACCAGAGCTACTTTTTCAATGATGACATTTCCAATTACAATACTGCTATATCCCAAAGTTTGTCCAATGTTGCCATCTCCATAGGACACAGTTGGGCCAGCCTTCTCCTCAAATTCTGATAGCAAGGTTTTGTCTCCAGTCATGTGCACAGAGCATCCACTATCCATGACTAACACATTTTTCTTTTTACCCTGCAATCAGAATCACAAAGAACTCAGTTAGAATTTTTAAGAACCCACACTTGTTGGGTTTTCTTTTCATGCAACTTAACATTTTTAGCAGCAGAAGTTTTTCTTGTAAAGACACCTTCATCAGGATTAAGTCCATTAGAATTAATCTTTTTCTTAACAGATGCATGATTAGTATTCAAGTTCTTTGTTTTTCCAAAATTTGCACTCTTAATGAACTTAGGCAAAGGCTCATAATAATTATAGTACAAATTATGGTATTCTTCACATGTATAAATAGAATGCCATTTACTGCCACAATGGAAACAAGGATTCTGTGGTTTATAACATACTGATTTATTCCTAATGTCAGACTTAGGAACTACAGTTGGCTTCTTTTTACTCCTCCTGCAATCAATAGCAAGATGATTAGAGTTACCACAGTTAAAGCATACTTTTCTTGGTGCATTTGGAATATACTCATAATTATTCTCCTTGTTTATTCCAACTTTACCATTCCTGTTCCTTTTGACAGTTGGAACTCTCTTCCTATCTGTTACATCACAGATTCTATCCCTTAATTGTTTCTTGGACAAAAGACCTACATTTTTGTTTTTGACAGTTATAGACTCAGAATGATGTGTAGAAGTAGATCCCTTTTCTGAAGTAGATTTGGGAATTTCTGGATACACATAATTAACAGGTTTTAATTTGGTTTTAGTGCTGTCTGTAACATATCTGTAGGTTTTTGGATTTGTTGAGTCATCAACTATAACTCTTCCTGGATTAGATGAAACAACCTTTTCTTTGTCCTTTTTCTCATTCTCTGGCTTATAACCTAGATACTCTTTCCAGTTTTTATCAGTAATAATTTCATGAGTTTTTGTACCAGAATGTGTCCAGGTTCTGAGTTTTTCATTTGCCTCTTTAAGTTGCATTTCAAGTTCATTACATTTAAACTCTGTTTCAAGTTTCATGTGTTTAGCATTATCACATTCTGCTTGAATTTCCTGCAAGAAAATTAACTCAGCTTCTAGATGATCATTTCTCTTAACAACCTCTACCATATCAGATTTTATTCTAGTATTTTCAAGAGATTGACTCCTAAAACTAATATGCAGAGATTTAAAAAAGATCTTAGCTCAGAGACATTATTAGTATCAAAATCAAACAAAACTTCAGATACCTTATTTTCACCAGCAGAAGTCTCATCAATTTTAGCCATCAAAACATAATTCACTTTCTCTTCTTCAGAGTCAAATGATGAGTCCATCCAATCCTTGCTTGAAGAAATGAGAGCTTTGGTTTTGGTCTTCTTGCACTCAGTTGCAAAATGACCCATTCCGTCACAGTTATAGCTTCTGATTTTTGACTTGTCAAATTTGCTGCTTTTATCTTCTTTCTTCTTGTACCTGTCTTTGTCAGTATTGAAGGTTCTCTTCTGAAATTTCCCTTGCTTCCTAGCCTTTTTGAACTTCATCTTCTTGAAGCCCTTGACTATCATAGCAACCATTTCCATTATATAAGAATCAGTAGAGTCATCATCAGTATCAGGATCAGACTCAGTATCAGTATCTGATGATGAGTCATCAGGAATTGACTCTTCCACTCTACTCTTTCTGTTAGAAACCTCCTCAGCTTTTCCCTTTGATTTTGATTCAACATTCAAAGCAACAGATTTTGCTTTGACGTTTTTCTTGTTCTTCCTCTGTTGAACCTCAAGATCATGGGTTCTTAACATCCCATAGACTTCATCAAGAGACAGCATCTTCAAATCATATTGATGCCTTATGATTGAAGCTTGAGTATCCCACTCCTCAGTTAGAGCTCTGAGAAACTTGGTGTTTGAGTCCTCTGGATCATACTCTTTGCCAACTAGTGATAGATTGTTCAGTAAAGTCAAGAATCTATCATACATATCAGTAAGGCTTTCATCAGATTTAGCATCGAACTGCTCATACTCCTGAATCAACAGAGCCCTTCTGTTTCTTTTGATAGATTCAGTACCTTGGCATTGAGTTTCCAAAGTATCCCAAATTTCCTTTGCAGTCTTGCATGCTATTACCCTATTAGACATGACATTATCAAGACTGTTATGCAAAATATTTTTTACCTTTGCATCTTTGAGTACTTGAGCCTTTTCCTCTGTCGTCCACTCACTCTTTGCCTTAATGACATAGTGTTCAGCAACAGTCTCTGTTCTTGCAACTAGTCTTGTTGGAAGAAATGGTCCATCATTGATCCTATCAAGATAGTCAGGATCCGTTGCTTCCAGATACATCATCATTTTCACTTTCCATGTTGGATACTCAGTTTTCTTGAGAATTGGAATTTTGATGCTTTCATACTTGCTTGTCGACATCTTAAGATCGTTTCTGATTGATATTAATCAGTTTTGCTCTGATACCAATTGTTGCCCAGTAAATAACAATTGTAGAAGGGGGGTTGAATACAATTGTATAAGATTTTCGACTTAAACAAATAACATAAGTATGAATCAATAACAGCTTTATTAATTCTGATATAAAACTGTTACAAAACTCTCTTAAGAAATTCTAATGTTCTTAAGAGCTGCTAGGTTACAAGATAAATCGTGTAAGCGATTACATAATGTAAAACCTAAACTGTGTTTATATAGAGTACACAGTTACACTATCAATTACAAGATATTCTAAATCAATTACATATCTCTGAATGCATATCTTGTATGATAGCTGCATTCCTATAATCTAGGAACCGACATATCAATCTTCCTTGATCTCTGGTCTGATGAGAATCTTCACGAAATACTGACCAGCTTCTAATCCTGATAATAGTCCAATACTGACGTTGTATTACTGATGACGTCAGCATCAGTATCTGATCAGTAATGCCCAGATCCTGATCATCACTTGAATCAATATCTAACAACTCTCATCAGGATTGACAACTGCAAATGTAGTATGACTTGCATTAGTATTGTCTACCAATGGTTCTTGTGTAATCTGAGGTTTTGAAGCTGCTTCAACACTTTGAGTCAAAGGTTCTTGTGTGCTTCCCTCAAATGCAGTGTCAGTGATCACTTCATCACATTCAGCAATGTGCAAATCATGAGCAGCTTTATCTGCCAGACTTTTAGCTAAGTCAAATTCAATTTCAGAAGCCCCTTGAGCATTGTTAGGAAACTCCCCTGCTGATGTGATTTTGCCTGCATCTTCACTTTGAGAAGATGGTTCTTGTGGGGCAGGAATATTCTTGTCTTCACCTTCCCTTTGAGAAAGTAGTTCTTGTGGGACTATTCCTTCAGAAATGTCTGCACCCACACTTTGAGTAGGTGGTTCTTGTGTGACTGGATCTTCAATAGCTGCTGAACTCCTTTGAAGTTCAGGTTCTTGTGGGCTTGATCCTCTCAGAGGTGACATAGAAGTCCTCTGTTTCTTCTGTCTATGAAAGACCTTTGCTTCAGCATTTTTCTTTTCAAGTGGTGTAGGTTTTAAACAAAGCTGAGCAGCAATAGCATTTACTTGATCAACAGATATCTCAATAATTCTTCTCTTTGGAGATACATGTGCTGGAGAATCAGAGATCTCAACAGTCTTCACAGGCGAATTATCAGGAGTAGAGATGTCAGGATTGACAGTAGTGTCAGGAACTGATGATCCATCTGGATTAGTAGATACATCATGATTGCTCTCCATAGCATCAGTAAGATTCTGTAATTCTATAGGAACAACAAATTTGCCTTTGTTGATTAATCTTCTTCTTTTCTTTGGCTTCTCAGAGACAGCCACTTCTTTAGTATCAACAGCAGCAATCTCCTTTTTCTTCATCACAACTGATATAGGTAGTGTGTCATCATCAGAATCAGAATCAGAATCAACTCTCTGACTAACTTTCCTCTTTACTCCTGTTTCTTTATTCATATCAGATGCAACCAGGACCCCTTGTTCACCCCCTTGTAACTTCATTTGAGAGTGAGTTGGAGTGGAGAAATCCTTTGATCCTGATTGCCACTCAGACACATCAGATCTAGCTAATTTATTTGATTTTACAACTGATGTCTTTTGTGAGACACCAGAGGTGGTTGACTATTTAGAAGAGTGTTTAGGTTGTGTGCTTGTGTCAGGAATAGGATGTGTAAGGTCCTGTCCCATAGCACCAGTTGCTGAGCCATATTGAATAGGCATTCTCTTTCTTAAAAGAGACCATACTTCATCAGGAATGTATGGAGTTCCATCAAACCTATTTGCCTTATCAGAATTGATTAGACTCTTTATATTGTTTTCTGAGATTTTACATATAGGCAAAATTGTATCATTCTCAAAAACAGCATGAGGACATAAGTGAGAGAATATTAATTGGAAAAATCTAAGAAAGCAAACATAACCACATTTATCTGCTTTTCTTTCACTTAATGCCTTTAGTATAAAAGACCCATAATCAAATGAGAGATCATGAATTAGAGAATACCCAATTTTGGCTGAACCTGTGGGTAGAGCATCAAAATTTGACACTTTATTCAAGAAACATCTGCTGATAGTGTCAAAGAAGAAATTCCATTCCTTCTTAAGCTTTGTTCTGTAGAGCTCTCCAAACTTCTTTGGCTCTCCATTGTAACCCAAAATTACAACATACGCAAGGAGTCTTGAATCAGGGACATTGAATACCGGCTTACCAATAATTGATGGTAAGTGTAGAGCTTCAGCGACAATCTCAGGAGTCACATAGTACGTAACATTATTATACTCAAAGCTCATTTGAGGCTTTTCTGATGTAAGTCCTTTCCCAAAGACAATTGTGTTCCAAACCTGCATTACAGACTGAAAAGATATCTTGGCAGGTTGGGTTAGAGCATAATTTATTGGGCTTGAGGCCAAAAAGTCCTGTATAATGTGGAAATCATTGGGCAAGTCCTGATGATCTAGAACTGCAGTGAAGTTATTTGTGTTAAAAGTAACTCCATTGATTACGACCTTGCTGTTTATGAAAGATGATTTCTCCATTGAAATTGCAAAAAAGAGAGTTGTTCAAATTTTGAAATTAGGGTTTGAGAGTGAGCAGAGATAGAGAGATGATGTTTTACTGATAGTTTTGAGAATAATAAATCAATTAGAAAACTAAATTGATATTTAGACAATACTAATGATTTCTCAAAAACAGGTGTCATTAATCTATTCGTGCATACTTGAGTAGTGGACCAAATTACGTGAGAGAGTGGTGATGATTGCACGCGTCATGACTTACCATATGTAACTATATGTATTGATTTGAGTGAAACACACGCGCTCGTATTATTTTGGTACTGAGAAACCAGAAGTCGAACCGTTTCTAGTCCTCGTTACTCGCTCATCTCTATTTAACATCTTCAGTTTTGTCCATAATTTCTTTAACCCTTCATTCTCTCCTAAAAAAAAAATAAGAGAAACCCTTCACAGCAAAATTTTACAATAATGTCGAACCTTACCATCAAAGAAAAGAATCTCCATCTCGTAGAGAAAAGAGACATCTTCAGCTATACTCGTGAAGAGTTTGAAGCGTTTGACCAGGAAAGGCAACTTGAGACATTGTGGCTTCAGATGGATGCTTGTCTTGAAGAGATTGAGAAGGAAAAACCTGCAAGAGTAGTCGATATCGATGCTGCTCTTCAAGCAACATTGGATTGGCTTTCCTCTAAAGCATCCTCATCCAACACTTCCAACCATTGTTAATGAATATGTCAGCAAAAATAACCTTATCCCTTTCAACTTCCATCCAAACAAAGTGGCAAAGATGGGATCTGGGATGGCTGCTAACAATGGAGTGATTTGGACTGCACTTTATGTTGAATAGATTAGTAGATAGAGAGAACAAAAATATGTGATATTTTGCATGTATTCTCTTTCTTATTATCAATGAAAACTTCAGTTTCTCTATTCTATTCAATGTTTTCCTGATTTACCATGTTATGAACTGAGATATAATCTGAGAAATAAACATGAGAACTAATTAAAGTAATCAAATTATCAGGAATTCAATAACTTTAATCATAGTTTGAATCAGGAAATTGAAATAAAAAGAAGACAGTTAGATTCTGAACATAATACTGATAATCGAACCGTCGCATCAGGATTCGACGTTGACCACTGTCAGGATTGATTTTCCATCAGTATTTGCAAGTCATCAGTATCTGATGACTTCTTTCTTTCAAGAGCTCCCATAGTTTACCATTCCAAGTTCATTCACCAACTTTGTAAAAGTAGTCTCAGGTAGTGCCTTGGTGAATATATCAGCTAACTGTTGATCAGTAGGAACAAAATGAAGTTCAATTGTCCCTTCCAGTACTTGTTCTCTTATAAAGTGATACCTGATACTGATGTGCTTAGTAAGAGAATGTTGAACTGGATTTCCTGTCATGGCAATAGCACTTTGGTTATCACAATAAATAGGTATTTTTGAAAATGACAAACCATAGTCCATTAGCTGATTTCTCATCCACATGATCTGAGCACAACAGCTTCCAGCAGCAATGTACTCAGCTTCTGCAGTTGATTTAGAGATAGACTTTTGCTTTTTACTAAACCAAGAAACTAGTCTTCCTCCAAGAAACTGACAACTGCCTGAAGTACTTTTCCTGTCTATTTTTCATCCTGCAAAATCAGCATCTGAGTAACCACATAAACTAAAGTCTGACTCTCTAGCATACCAAAGGCCGAGGGAAGAAGTGCCCTTAAGATATCTGAAAATCCTTTTCACTGCAATGAGATGTGGTTCCTTAGGATTTGCCTGAAATCTTGCACATAGACAGGTTGCATACATGATATCTGGTCTGCTAGCAGTTAGATATAAGAGTGAGCCAATCATCCCTCTGTAGTTGGTTACATCTACCTCTGTTCCTTGATCAGGATCAAGCTTTGTAGCTGTAGCTATAGGAGTTGAAGCTGTAGAGCTGTCTTGCATGTTAAACTTTTTCAACAAATTCTTTGTATACTTTGACTGATTGATAAAGATCCCATCATCAGTCTGTTTAACTTGCAGACCTAAGAAATAGCTCATTTCTCCCATCATGCTCATTTGATATCTAGACTGCATTAGCTTTGAAAACTTCTCACACATCTTAGAGTTAGTTGACCCAAAAATGATATCATCAACATATATTTGAACTAACAGCAAATCCTTACCATGATTCAAATAAAACAAGGTTTTATCAATTGTACCTCTATTGAATCCACTTTCCAGTAAGAATTGAGCCAGAGTTTCATACAAGGCTCTTGGAGCTTGCTTTAGTCCATAAAGTGCTTTATCCACTCTATAGACATGATCTGGATATTTAGGATCAATGAAGCCAGGAGGTTGCTCAACATATACCCCCTCTTCCAATTCTCCATTGAGGAATGCACTTTTCACATCCATCTGGAATACTTTGAACTTCTTGTGGGCTGCATATGCTAGAAAAATTCTGATGGCCTCTAGTCTTGCAACAGGAGCAAAAGTCTCATCATAATCTATTCCTTCCTGTTGAGAATACCCCTTTGCTACTAGCCTTGCTTTATTCCTCACAATTGTGCCATCTGAATCTGTCTTGTTTCTGAATACCCATTTTGTACCCACAATAGACCTACCCTTTGGCCTTGGTACTAGTTTCCAGACTTCATTTCTTTCAAACTCATTCAGTTCTTCTTGCATAGCTATTACCCAATCAGCATCCTTAAGTTCATCTTCAACTTTCTTAGGCTCCTCCTTTGACAGAAAGTTATTATATAAACATTCATTCTGAGTTGCACTTCTTGTCTTAACACCTGCTTCAGGATTCCCAATAATTAAATCAGGAGTATGACTTTTAGTCCATTTCCTTGCTGATGGTAAGTCATTTCTTGAACTGGATGCTCCCCCTGGATTGGTGTTATCTTCAAAAGAACTAGAATTGCTAGAAGCTCCCCCTGAGATAGTGCTATCTCTTCCTGATGTGCTGTCAGGATTGTCACTTGAATATGTTTCTGATGAATCTCTACTTGATGTTTGAGTTGTATCAGTACTGGTGATGTCTTGCTCTTGCTCCCCCTCAACATTTGCATTATTTGAGTCATCATCAGTAACTGGTGTTCGATCAGGAATTGACTGATCGTCAGGATCTGACGGAGTATCAGTATCTGACATGACTTCATCAGAATTCTTGGTAGCTTCATTTGCAAAGATCAAACTATCATGAGAGTCTTCTGTTATTCCTGTTATCTTTTTATCATCAAAAGATACATTAATAGACTCCATGACTGTCTTTGTTCTTAGATTGTAGATTTTAAAGGCTCTAGTTGTTGGATAGCCAATAAAGATGGCCTCATCAGCTTTAGTCTCAAATTTTCCTAGCTGTTCAGGATGAGGTCTTAGTACAAAGCACTTGCAGCCAAACACATGTAAATGCTTCAAACTTGGCTTCTTCTCTTTAATCATCTGATAAGGAGTCACGCCATGTCTGTTGATTAAGGTGATGTTCTGAGTGTAGCATGCTGTGTTGACTGCTTCTGCCCAGAAATACGTAGGTAGTTTAGCTTCCTCCAACATAGTTCTTCCAGCTTCAATAAGAGTCCTGTTCTTTCTTTCAACTACTCCATTTTGCTGGGGTGTGCCAGGAGCAGAGAATTGTTGAACTATTCCTTTGTATTTGCAGAACTCTTCTATCACTGAATTCTTGAATTCAGTCCCATTATCACTTCTCAGGATCTTGACTTTGTATTTTGTGCCAGTTTCAATGAGCCTCACATGGTCCAGCAGTATTTCAGCAGTTTCATTTTTTTTGTGCAGAAAATAAACCCAGGTAAATCTAGTATATTCATCAACAATGACTAGAGTATACCTTTTCTTACTGATGGACATTATATTCACTGGTCCAAACAAGTCAAGGTGAAGCATATGATATGGTTCATCAATTGAGGATTCAGATTTACTCTTGAATGATGTCCTTCTCTGTTTAGCCTTCTGACAAGCATCACAGAGTCCATCAGGAGTATACAATGCCTTTGGTAATCCTCTTACCAAGTCTTTCTTAACCAACTCATTTATATTGTTGAAGTTGAGATGAGAAAGGGGTTAATTGGCTATTTCATAACTGAACTCGTGCTCAACTTGCAGTTGGGTAATCGAACTCAAAAAACTTGCATTAACGTCATTAAACTAATTAAACCTTGCAATCTCATAATTAAACTATTAAAAACTTGCACTACCGTTAAGTTTCGTTGACTTTTAACGGAGGTCCGTTAATTTTGTACAGGTAAGGGATAAAATGGCTAATTCATAACTGAACTGACCCTCAACTTGCAAATAGGTAATTGAACTCAAAAGGTTTGCAACTAGATAACTGAAATTACACATTAAAACACGCACATATCTCATTATTTAATAGTATTTGAATATTTTTATATTACAATTTTTACTTCAACAAACATGTTCATATGACTTATATGTCTACTTGTGTCTTAGACAAAAAAAAGTTTAATTTGCGATTAACCGAATTAATTACAAGCACAAAAGGTGATTACAAAATTAGATTTTAGGTGGTATAAAATTGTGAGAAATTCATCCCTCTCTCTCTCTCAGACACACAGATATATATAATATGTACATCTCTTGCACGCCATATTATCTAAACTCAAATATTGGAATTTTTTTATACATTATATTTAATAAGTAAAAAATATATAAAATTTATATATGACCAATGATTAGCTCCACAAGATGAATATTACAAATATTAACTATCTCGTACAACATACTGATATATTGGATATATTTTTGAAAATCAATAAATAATTAAAATTTGGAGGGTGCACGTTTACGTTCTTTGCACAGGCTAAAGAGCTAGTTTAATAAGTTGGTTGTTTAGAATATTTTTATAACACTAAATATAAGTAAAAAATATCGTTCCATCATATATTTTTATATATTATTGTTTAGAATATTTTTATAACACTAATTGATGAGTTGATTGCAACCTTTTTGAGTTCAATTACCCATCTGCAAGTTGATGATCAGTTCAGTTATGAATTAGCTATTTTATCCATTAAAATTCTTGCCACGTCAGCTTGCCACGTCATTTTTCCGTCAGTCCCGTTAAATGAGTTAACGGCAGTTATGAGATTGCAAGTTTTAATTAGTATGATGAGTTGACTGCAAACTTTTTGAGTTCAATTACCCACTTGCAAGTTGAGGTTCAGTTCAATGATGAATAAGCCAATTAACCCGATGAGAAAGCTTCTTATGCCAATTCCAACTTTCATCTACAGAAGCTTTGCTGATGAGGCATGTAGCTGGATTATCAGTATTGGTGTGAATGTTGGCTTCATAAATGTTACCATGTCTTTGACCAATTAATGCAACCTTCCTTGAAGATTTGCTGATAACTTCAAAATGAGTATCATTGAAATTGACACGATAACCTCTGTCTGTGATTTGACTAACACTTAACAGATTGTGTTTGAGTCCTTTCACCAGAGCTACTTTTTCAATGATGACATTTCCAATTACAATACTGCCATATCCCAAAGTTTGTCCAATGTTGCCATCTCCATAAGACACAGTTGGGCCAGCCTTCTCCTCAAATTCTGATAGCAAGGTTTTGTCTCCTGTCATGTGCACAGAGCATCCACTATCCATGACTAACACATTTTTCTTTTTACCCTGCAATCAGAACCACAAAGAACTCAGTTAGAATTTTTAAGAACCCACACTTGTTGGGTTCTCTTTTCATGCAACTTAACATTTTTAGCAGCAGAAGATTTTCTTGTAAAAACACCTTCATCAGGATTGAATCCATCAAAATTAGTCTTTTTCTTAACAGATGCATGCTTAGTATTCAAGTTCTTTGTTTTTCCAAAATTTGCACTTTTATTGAACTTAGGCAAAGGTTCATAATAATTATAGTACAAATTGTGGTATTCTTCACATGTATAAATAGAATGCCATTCACTGCCACAGTGGAAACAAGGATTTTGTGGTTTATAAAATACAGATTTATTCCTAATGTCAGACTTAGGAACTACAGTAGCCTTCTTTTTACTCCTCCTGCAATCAATAGCAAGATGATTAGAGTTACCACAATTAAAGCATACTTTCCTTGGTGCATTTGGGATATACTTATAATTATTCTCCTTGTTTATTCCAACTTTACCATTCCTGTTCCTTTTGACAGTTGAAACTTTCTTCCTATCTATAACATCACAGATTCTGTCCCTTAATTGTTTCTTAGACAAAAGACCTACATTCTTGTTCTTGACAGTTCTAGTCTCAGAATGATGTGTAGAAGTGGATCCCTTATCTGAAGTAGATTTGGGATTCTCTGGATACACATAATTAACAAGTTTTAATTTTGTTTTAGTACTGTCTATAAGATATCTATAGGTTTTTGGATTTGTTGAGTCATCAACTATAACTCTTCCTGGATTGGATGAAACAACTTTTTCCTTGTCCTTTTTCTCATTCTCTGGCTTATAACCTAGACACTCTTTCCAGTTTTTATCAGTAATGATTTCATGAGTTTTTGTTCCAGAATGTGTCCAAGTTCTGAGTTTTTCATTGGCATCTTTAAGTTGCATTTCAAGTTCATTACATTTAAACTCTATTTCAAGTTTCATGTGTTTAGCATTATCACATTCTGCTTGAACTTCTTGCAAGAAAATTGACTCAGCTTCTAGATGATCATTTCTCTTAACAACCTCTGCCATTTCAGATTTTATTCTAGTATTTTCAAGAGATTGACTCCTAAAACTAATATGCAGAGATTTTAAAAAAGATCTTAGCTCAGAGACATTATTAGTATCAAAATCAAACAAAATTTCAGATACCTTATTTTCACCAGCAGAAGTCTCATCAGATTTAGCCATCAAAGCATAATTCACTTTCTCTTCTTCAGAGTCAGATGATGAGTCCATCCAATCCTTGCTTGAAGAAATGAGAGCTTTGGTTTTGGTCTTCTTGCACTCAGTTGCAAAGTGACCCATTCCATCACAGTTATAGCATCTAACTTTTGACTTGTCAAATTTGTTGCTTTTCTCTTCTTTCTTCTTGTACCTGTCTTTGTCAGCATTGATGGTTCTCTTCTGAAATTTCCCTTGCTTCCTAGCCTTTCTGAACTTCATCTTCTTGAAGCCCTTGACTATCATAGCAACCATTTCCATTATATCAGAATCAGTAGAGTCATCATCAGTATCAGAATCAGACTCAGTATCAGTATCTGATGATGAGTCATCAGGAATTGACTCTTCCACTCTACTCTTTCTGCTAGAAACCTCCTCAGCTTTTCCCTTTGATTTTGATTCAACATTCAAAGCAACAGATTTTGTCTTGACATTCTTCTTATTCTTTCTTTGTTGAACCTCAAGATCATAGGTTCTAAGCATCCCATTAACTTCATCAAGAGACAGCATCTTCAAATCATATTGATGCCTTATGATTGAAGCTTGAGTATCCCACTCCTCAGTTAGAGCTCTGAGAAACTTGGTGTTTGAGTCCTTTGGATCATACTCTTTGCCAACTAGTGATAAATTGTTCAGTAATGTCAAAAATCTATCATACATATCAGTAAGGCTTTCATCAGATTTAGCATCGAACTGCTCATACTCCTGAATCAACAGAGCCCTTCTATTTCTTTTGATAGATTCAGTACCTTGACATTGAGTTTCCAAAGTATCCCAAATTTCCTTTGCAGTCTTGAATGCTATTATACCCTGTTTGACATGACATTATCAAGACTGTTATGCAAAATATTTTTTACCTTTGCATCTTTGAGTACTTGAGCCTTTTCCTCTGTCGTCCACTCACTCTTTGCCATAATGACATAGTGTTCAGCAACAGTCTCTGTTCTTGCAACTAATCTTGTTGGAAGAAATGGTCCATCATTGATCCTATCAAGATAGTCTGGATCAGTTGCTTCCAGATACATCAGCATTTTCACCTTCCATGTTGGATACTCATTTTTCTTGAGAATTGGAATTTTGATACTTTCATACTTGCTTGTCGACATCTTAAGATCGTTTCTGATTAATATTAATCAGTTTTGCTCTGATACCAATTGTTGCCCAGTAAATAACAATTGTAGAAAGGGGGTTGAATACAATTGTATAGATTTTCGACTTAATAACACAAGTATGAATCAATAACAGCTTTATTAATTCTGATATAAAACTGTTACAAACTCTCTTAAGAAAACCTTATGTTCTTAAGAGCTACTAGGTTACAGAATAACTCGTGTATCCGATTACAATCATGTAAAACCTAAACTGTGTTTATATAGCGTACACAGCTGCTCTATCAATTACAAGATATATCAAATCAATTACATATGACTCTTAATACATATCTTGAATGATAGCTGCATTCCTATAATTCAGGAACCGACAAATCAATCTTCCCGTAATCTCTGGACTAATGTAAATCTGCTTGTAATCCTGACCTACTCAAATACTGACGTTGTATTACTGATGACGTCAGCATCAGTATCTGATCAGTAATGCCCAGATCCTGATCATCACTTGAATCAATATTTAACAAAATTGATATCCCTTACTATTAATTCGGAAAGAGTATCCCATAAATCTTTCTAGTGAGCCAAGATCCATATTTCGTCATGTCCTAAGTCAACCACTGTTAGTCCTTAAAACGTGATTATTTAGGTAGACAACAGTTGTCAATTATATCATATATAATTCTTGGATAGTTTGGTGAACAACAATTGATCTTATCTATCAAATAGATTTTGAACCAAACTCTATGCTTCTAAGTTCATAATAGTTGAATATAACCGTTTATTTTCACCTTATTATGACGACTCAATTAAGTTAAACCCAATGATACAACGGCCGAATATAACCGTTTATATTCGTCATATCTCACCACGATAGACAGGAGTCCCCTGCCACTGGCAGCCCTTCCCCTTATCGATCTAGGATTCAATGAGTGTTCATTCACTGGAAAGCATCTGATTAAAACTTAATATTTTGTTAAGGGGTTTAGAAATTTTATAACGATCATGATCACATCATAAAGAGATCCTCAATTTTTCCTTGAACCAAATATTTCAAATTGACATCTTAAATTGTTCATTTCCCAAGTAGATGGAGGATGCCAATGGTCACACTTAATACCCATTAACCTTACGAATACGCATATCCGCTTTTGTTAGAAAATCCCAATTTTTGATATCAAAAATCCATATTTAATTCCATGTTTTAAAAATCCATATTTCATAAACACAAGAATCTCATGATCGTTTGTTCATTTTAAAATCTTGAATCGTTATAGATTTTATCTTGTTTAGCATGGCAAGCATGGCATGGGTGACGTATCTAATACATGCATCCATCATTAATCTAATTAAAGCATACATCTTCTACTCTACACATTCATTCCATATATCATATGTAAAGTGCGTAAAGTAAACGTGCAATGGTTATGGCCCAATCCTATGTGATCTTTTCAAGCTAATGAAAAGATCAAGGTCAATCTATGGGGTAATAAATAACTATTACATATGTCTTCTCTATTGCTTCCAATGACTCCTTAGCCTCCATGGAATTCCTCCTTGTTCCCCTTGCCCTTCTTGGATGTTACATTAATAACTATACTAATGAACTTACAAAAGAACTAGAGTTACATTCGAGATAATTATCAATTACAAATAGAAAACGACATGCAAGTCGTATTTATTACAAACCAAAAGAATAAACCATTACAACTAGGGTCAATAAGCCATAACCATGCACCATGCTTGATAAGTGGATTTTATATCCACTAGAAACGTTCCATATCGGCTTGAATTGGTGTACTTGGACTCAAGTTTGTTGTCATTTTGATGTGTTTTATTTATTTGTGCAGGTTTGAAGAAATGTCGATTAGGGGTGAACTTTCCGTTGTTTTTGGAATTGATTACGATAAGGAATGCATAATGGTGTCTCAATATTAAATATCCAGAGGATTACAAGTCAATGGATTGAAGACGGGAAGTGAATGCAAAAATAACGGAAGAAAACTGTGAAGAAACGAAGGAAAAAATGCAGAAAAATAAGAAGCCACCAGCAAGCAGAGCGCTGACAGCGCTTGGGGCAGCGCAGGCTGCGCTCAAACAGTGGCCGGACAGAGAAAGTTGCGCAGGAAGCGCTTGTAGCTGCGCAGGCAGCGCTTGGCCGGGAGAAAATTGCAGAAAATTGTCTTTTTTCCCCCTAAACGAATTCTAATTGTATTTTTGGAACCCAAACCTATTTCCAATTGTATTCTAGGTTGTTTTTCTTATTGGGCAAGATATCTAGGCCTATAAAAACAAATCTTAGCCTTGTAATTTGTATCGTTTTTATTATTGTAATTTAGCACTGCAAGGGAGAAGAGTGGAAAAGGATTCAAAGCTCGGTGACAAGCACGGATCTAGATCTATTCCATCTTTTGTATTTGTTTAATCATAGATTTGTTTTCTCAACTCTTTGCTTTATTATTATTATTGCTCTTTTCTTTTATATCTTGTTAATTATCATGTCTTCATCTAATCCCATGGTGACGAAAGGTTCAATTATGAACTAATCGTTGTCATGGGATCCTAGTGGATTTATCTATGTAGCTTAGTAGTTTGCATGCCTTAAAGATTTATGTGTGGTGAATTCTTGATATCCTTGTATGGTTGTGCTTCATGTATTTAGGTGCGTCGCGAACATCTAATATGTTAATCTCTTGCTAAACGAGAGTGGATCTTGAGATTTAGAACTTGCTATGCTAGCATAGGATAGGTTGATGTTTTAACATCATGATTTGTGGCATTAATAGATATATTATGCTACCCTATGTGATCTAAGTGGATAACTTGTACTTAAACCTTTATGTTTTCAAATTCTATAGAGATATAGGGTCTAAACATAATAGGTGTCTATTCATCTTCTATCTCTTTTGTGGATGTATGTGTAGTTTGGTACTATTATACCGAGAGGTAACTTTTACTTGTTTCGTGTTATTCGATCAGATATCAAAACCATTGCATGTTTTAATTAAAGGCTGTTGTTAGAAATAATTGATGTAAAAATTAATCAGTGTTTAAGTGATACAGTGATAAATCAGAGTTTAAGCTGGAAGCAATCAGAGTTTGAGTAAACGCTGATGGATGGAAGCGCAAACGCTGTTTGATAGAAGCAACAGAGTTTGTTAAACTCTGTTCAACAGAAGCATCTACAAGTCAACAATGATTGAAGGTAAACATAGAAGCAATATCTTTGAAGATCAGATAGCTATCAAAGAGATTGAGTTGACTTAAAAGATGTGTAACAATCGTAATTGATATCAGTTGTATAGCTTAATTATAGGAGTATTAATTACTGATTGAATAGAAGCTGTATGTTTTATAAATACAGTTAGGTTAACCCTAGAAGGGTATTGAACATTGAAATATTCATTCATTGTAATCTAAGCAGCTCTCTGTGATATTTTACATCACTGAGAGAGGAATTATTAATTCCAAACAGTTTTTAAGTACTAAAACGTGTGTTCTTGTTATTCTCTCATACAATACTTGATTATATTTTGTGTATTCGGCCTAACAAGTGGTATCAGAGCCAATCTGTTACTTTATTACAGTTTAAGATCCAAACACAACTATAATCATGTCAGAGATTCCTCCTCCAACAGGTCTAGGCTCTGAGAAAGCTCCTACTACTGTGAGTAGGTATGAGACAATTAGGGTTCCTATACTCCGGCCAGCAGAGTATGCAATCTGGAAGGTGAAGATGACTATGTTTCTGGAGGCTACATATCCATAATATCTTGACAGAATATATGAAGGTCCCCATAAACCTACAAAGTTATCTGCTGCTGTTGCTGGTGAGGAATCAAAAGTAATTCCAAAGGAAAAGAAAGATCTAACTGCTGAGGATCTTTCATTTATTGCTAAGGATGCAAAGGTAAGGCATTTACTTCACAATGCTTTAGACAATGTAATGTCTAATAAGGTGATTAACTGCAAAAGAAATTTGGGATGCACTTGAGGTTAGGTGTCAAGGAACTGCTGCTATCAAGAAGAATAGAAGGAACATACTCACACAGGAGTATGAGCATTTTGAGGCAAAGTCTGAAGAAACCATGACAGAAACATTTGACAGATTCTGTAAACTACTCAATGATTTGTCATTGGTTAACAAAGAGTATGATCTAGAAGACTCAAATCTCAAGTTTCTTCTTTCTCTACCTGAAAAGTGGGATGTGAAAACAACCACTATAAGAGATAACTATGATCTTGCTGATACTGAGATTGATGAAATCTATGGACTGCTCAAGACTCATGAATTGGAAATGGAGCAGAGAAACAGGAGATCAAGCAAGAAATTAAAGTCTATTGCTCTCAAGGTTAAAGAGAAACCCTTGAAGAAATCAAAGGGAAAGGCTTTAGTCATTCATTCTGAAAGTGAATCATAAAATTCTGATGATGATTCAAACACTTCTGATTTGTTTGACTCTGAGGATGATGAAGAAGAAATGAGAAAAATGGCTGTTTTGATGGTAAAGACCTTTAAGAAGATGGGTTTCAAGAACTTCAAGAAGGGAAAAAGGTTCTCTAGAGATTCAAATGACAGAAAGAGTTTCAGAAACTCTGAGAGAAGAGATACCAAATCTGGGAAGAAAGACAAGTCTGAGATTCAATGCTACAAGTGTAAGGAGATGGGTCACTATGCTCCTGAATGCAAGAAGGGTAAAACTGAAAAGGCACTCTATACAAAAGGCAGAGACTGGGCAGACACTTCAGACTCAGATGAAGAAATTAACTATGCTCTCATGGCTTCTACTCAGAATGAAGATTCTGAACTCAAGGTACCCCCAACTACCTATGCTTATAATACTGATAATATAACTGAATTGAGGATTTATCTTAAAGCACTGCATATCATTTATAGGGATCAGACTTTAGAGAATGAGAGAATCAAGTATGAGAGTTCTCAACTTAAAGAGAGAAACAAACTTATTGAAGAACAACTTGAAAACATGCAAAAAGTTCAGAAAGAGAGAGATGATGCTGTTTTTCTAGAACAGGAGTTGCTAGGTAAATGTAAGCAACTAGAATCTGAATTAGAGGATGCAAAACACATTATTAAAACTTGGACACACTCTGGAAAAGACACTCAAGAGGTTTTTCAATCAGACACAACAGGTCTAGGTTATTCTGAGGATTATGTACTTAGGTTTCAGAATACAGTCAAAATTAGACCACCACTTCCTTCTAAGAAATTTGGAACATTTGTTAATGGAATAAGTGAACCTAGGTTTGAACATGGAAAAGAAGTTGTTAAGAGAGAACCAGTAAAAGCTAGTGTTAAACAGGTTAATATTGGTTCAATGACAGATAAACAACTCAAGCATAAGCTTAAGGAGTTAAAATCTGTTAAGAAACAGAAAGTGTCTAGGAAGAACAGAAATGGAAAAGTAGGCATCACTCAAGGTAATTATCCAAAGCTTGCTAAATTAGCTCCAAGAAAGTCATGTCATAACTGTGGCGGCACTAACCATCTTGCTAGTTTTTGCAGGAAGAACAAAAATATTAACTCTTTACCTTCAAAGTCTGAAATAAAGAAAGTTAATGTTAGAGCTAGACCACAGACTTTATGCAAACACTGTGGTAGTACTTGGCATTCTATTTATACTTGCAGAGATTATCATGCTATTTATCATAATTACTATGAACCCAAGCCAAATTTGAAATGGGTTAAAGTAAACTCTGTAAATGTAAACTCTGATAAAGTTAGCTTAAACTCTGATAATGTGAATTTCGCTGTAAAAGCTAACAAAGTTAAGAAAGCCAAAGGATCCAAGCAAGTCTGGATCCTTAAAACTAATCCTCAGTAATTGTTTGTGATTGCAGGGCACCAGGGAAAGTACCCTAGTCGTGGATAGTGGATGTTCAGGACATATGACTGGAAATAAAGCCCTGCTAACAGAGTATGTGGAAAAGGCTGGCCCAAAAGTTTCCTATGGAGATGGCAACATAGGACATACTCTGGGATATGGCAATATTAATCTTGGAAGTGTCATCATCACAAATGTAGCTCTGGTTCCAGGACTCAAGCATGATCTGCTATCTGTGAGTCAAATCTGTGACAGAGGATATCATGTAGATTTTTAGCCTGAATACTGTCAAGTTATCAGTAAATCTACAGGGAAAGTTGTTCTAGTTGGAAACAGACACAATAACATCTATGAAATAAAATTGTCAACAAACACTGATGGCAAAGCAGTGTGTCTATCAACAAGGATGTCCAGTGAAGAGAGTTGGAAGTGGCACAAGAAACTCTCTCATTTGAATCTGAACAACATAAATGAGCTGATTAGAAAGAATCTTGTAAGAGGGCTCCCACAATCTTTATTAAATGTTAATGGCCTATGTGATTCCTGTCAAAAGGCCAAACAAAGGAAGTCATCTTTCAAGAACAAAACTGAATCTTCAATTGTTGATCCTTATCATCTTCTACATGTTGATCTTTTTGGTCCAGTGAATGTAATGTCACTTGGAAGAAAGAAATATGCTTTAGTCATTGTTGATGAACACACCAGATATACATGGGTGTATTTTCTAGCAAAGAAGGATGAAACAGCATTAACTCTGATGGAACATGTAAAGCAACTGGACAAAGGATCAAAACATAAAGTCAAAATAATCAGAAGTGATAATGGAACTGAATTTAGAAATGCAACAATGGAAGAATTTTGCAAAGACAGAGGAGTGAAGCAAGAGTTTTCGGCACCTGGAACACCACAGCAAAATGGTGTAGTTGAAAGAAAGAACAGAACCCTCATAGAAGCTGCCAGAACTATGCTTGATGAAGCAAAATTGCCAACTTATTTCTGGGCAGAAGCTGTTCAAACTGCCTGTTTTACTCAGAATGCCACTTTGATTAACAAGCATGGAAAAACACCATATGAAATGGTGAGAGAAAAGAAGCCAAACCTGAAATATTTTCATATTTTTGGGTGCAAGTGCTTTGTGCTGAAAACTCATCCAGAACAGTTGACAAAATTTGATTTAAAAGCCGATGAAGGAATTTTTGTTGGCTATCCACTATCAACTAAGGCATTCAGAGTTTATAATTTGAGAACCAAAGTGATCATGGAATCAATTCATGTGCCATTTGATGACAAGAAAATAACTGGACTTGAAGATGTAAATGAACATGATCAACTGCACTTTGAAAATGAAGATTTATTCTCTGATAAATTAAACTCTGATGAGGCTGATCTAATAAACTCTGTTGAGCTAAACTCTGAGCCTCTACTGGTAAACACCAAAGAAACTTTTCAGCCAGAAACAAGAGATGAACCAGTTGAGGGGGAGCATGAAGAATCACATAATAGTGATAACTCAAATTCTGATAGTGACTCAACTGAAAAATCTGGATCAAACTCTGATGACTCAAACTCTGAGCAGTCACATTCAGTGGGAGCCTCAGAGAATGAAGAAAGACACCAAGGAAATCAGGAGAACATGGATCAAGGGGGAGGATCAAACTTTGAGAGAAGTCATTTGCCTTCAGCTAGGAAATGGACAAAATCTCACACACCAGATTTGATTATTGGTGATCCAGATGCAAGAGTAAGGACAAGAAATGCAAAAACAAATGAATGTCTGTTTCATGCATTTTTGTCACAAGCTGAGCCAAAGAAGGTTGAAGAAGCTCTTCAAGATGCTGACTGGATAACAGCAATGCAAGAAGAGTTAAATGAATTTGAGAGAAATTAAGTTTGGACACTTGTACCAAGACCCAAGAATAGGTCTATTGTTGGTACTAAGTGGGTTTTCAGAAACAAAACTGATAGTGAAGAGGTTGTTACAAGAAACAAAGCCAGACTTGTGGCAAAAGGCTATTCACAACAAGAGGGAATAGATTATGATGAGACTTTTGCTCCATTTGCCAGGTTGGAGGCAATAAGGATGTTTCTTGCCTTTGCTTCTCACAAGAAATTCAAGGTATTTCAGATGGATGTGAAGAGTGCTTTTCTGATTGGGAAACTTGAAGAAGAAGTGTTTGTTGAACAACCACCAGGATTTGTTGACCCCAAATATCCAGATTATGTCTACAGGCTTGATAAAGCACTTTATGGACTTAAGCAAGCACCAAGAGCATGGTATGAAACTCTTGCTCAGTTTCTACTAGAAAGTGGGTTTCACAGAGGTACAATTGATAAAACTCTGTTTTACTTTAAATCTGGTAGTGACTTGCTTTTGGTTCAAATTTATGTTGATGACATAATTTTTGGGTCTACTAATGATAAACTCTGTACAAAGTTTGCCAAGCTAATGCAGTCCAGGTATCAAATGAGTATGATGGGAGAGCTTAGTTATTTTCTAGGCCTACAGGTGAAGCAAACAGATGATGGAATTTTCATAAATCAAGCAAAATATACCAGGAATCTTCTCAAGAAATTTGGTATGCTTGATTGCTCATCTGCATCAACTCCCATGGCAACTGCAACTAAGTTGGATAAGGATACATGAGCATCAGTGAATATGACAAACTACAGAGGCATGATAGGGTCTCTTCTTTATCTGACAACAAGTAGACCTGATATCATGTATGCAACCTATCTCTGTGCAAGGTTTCAAGCTGATCCCAGAGAACCACATCTCACAGCAGTGAAAAGGATTTTCAAGTATCTCAAGGGAACCATTACTTTAGGGCTGTGGTATCCCAGAGAATCAGATTTCAAACTTATTGGTTACTCTAATGCAGACTTTGCAAGTTGTAAGATAGATAGAAAAAGCACCAGTGGAAGTTATCAATTTCTGGGTGACAGACTGGTTTCTTGGTACAGTAAGAAACAAAAGTCAATTTCTACATCTACAGCCGAGGCAGAGTATATTGCTACTGGTAGCTACTGTGCACAGATTCTATAGATGAAGAATCAGATGCTGGATTATGGATTAAGGTACAGTAAGATTCCTATTTACTGTGATAATCAAAGTGCTATTGCTATGACAGGTAATCCAGTACAACACTCAATGACCAAGCACATCAGCATAAGGTATCATTTTATCAGAGAGCATGTAGAGGAAGGGAACATTGAGCTTCATTGTGTGTCTACAGACCAACAACTTGCAGATATCTTCACCAAGCCATTGAGTGAAGCTACATTTACAAGGCAGGTAAATGAACTTGGAATGGTCTCTAGTTTTGACTAGAGATATTGGTTAGACACAAACTTCACTTATGTAATGCATTATTCATGTTTGTGTGATGTGTTAAATGCTATGTGAACTCAGTTTTTAAACCCTGTTTGTAAACTCTGCTCATAAACTGTCAAACACTATTAGCATGCTAGATAAACTCTGAGTAATTCTGATAATGTTATTGTCTGAGATGAACACCAATGAAGAAAATGTATGAAGCATAATTCTCAGTTAGTAATCATGAATCTTTCTAAGTTATCTGTGATCTAATCTTAGACTGTGCAGAATTCAACACAAGCATGATATTGTTCATATTTATAGCATCTCTTAGTTTATTTCTCCTAAACTCTGAGTCTGTAAATGCTGTGTGCATTACCTCTCATTAATAATTTCTAATATTGATGACTTCTAAACTCTGATAAGTGACACTCTGTTTCCAAGACATTTACATGGTACTTGATGATTCCTTGTTTGTACTTGTGAAAATTATAAAACTTGAGATGTGTCATTATTTATTTTGGTGAGTACCAAAGCATGTCTGCACCCTGTGAGAATTTGAGCCAAATAAGTGATTGATATATTTTATATCAATCGAATTTTAATTGTTGTGTGATGTTCATCAGTAAGTATGTTGCTCTAGAACTTGTTTTAAACCATTTTGAGACTGCATGATATGTGTGTGCATGAAAATGATAAAGGCACTAGGATTTCCAATATTTATACAAACACTGACCTTACATTAAACTCTTAGTGAACCCTTTTGAGCCTTATTAACTGTTCTCTTAAACTCTGATGTATCAAGAGTATTAAACTCTGATATATGGAGAGCAGTTAGATTCTTTTGAAAATTGAAGAACAAACAGGTGAGAATTTCTCTACAAATGAAAGTTTATTCGGAGGATATATATACATTAAAAAAAAATGTATATATCCTGATCATCTTGTACAAATATGTACTTAGACAACTGAACATTTTGCACTATTAGGTTGTTCAGTTAGTCATTTACTAATTATCTTCTTTCTTCTCATCTGTTTGATTACAGCCAAATATAAACCCTGAATAAAGTCCTTATGATTTGTGCACACATGTATTCAAAGTAGTGTAAATTTGGTGGACAACCAAGCATATGGTAGCATCTGCTTTTATTGATTGAACTCGAGTGTAAACACTGTCCCTAAACACTTGTGTGATTTGAGAGTTTGTGAGTTTAATCAAATCCTTGGCATGCAACTCACTGAATGATGCTTTGATATCTATCTCTTGTTCTTTTTGTCTTCAAAGACTGTGTGCTTACTTGGATTATCATGGACATCAAAGGGAATAGGTGGATTCAGATTTCTGTATTTAAGTTACTACAAAGTTTAGCATTCATCATATAGTCAGTGTTTACAATCAGAGTTTGTGCATCCAGTATTTACTGATTCAGTATTATGGATTTATGAAAAATTAGATGATCTAAAAATTGGATTAGTAAACTCTGCTATACACACACAAAATTCACATCTGTGCAGTATTTGAAAGGTTTCAGTTACAAAGTTGGAGAAGTAATAAACACTGATAAACACTGTGTTTATTTGTACAAGTAATTACTGCGAAAAGGTAGCAGTAAGTGGGGTTGTAATTACTGAGTATGTGCGTTTGTTCTGCTAGTTATTTGACACATGTCCCACTCACACATCTTTCAATGATCGTGTTTTACTCATAATAGTAAGTGGTTGCGTGTTTTAAGGCGAAAAACGTTTGAGATTCACTATTTACTTCATATTCACTTTCACCCACTAATATTCACTTTTTACACTTTCATTCACAGTTTCTTATCATTTTCATTTGAAATTTTCATCAAACACTTTTCACTCATATTATTTTCATTCGTATTTCTTCTCAAACTATTCTAATGGCAACCAAACCTTTCAACACACTTGGTCTTTTGTTTGTTCCTAATAATTATGCAGCTCCGTTGATCACTGAAAACGCTCCAGAGGCTTTTCATTTGATGTAGAATTTCTTAAGAGATTCAAAAATTGGTTTTGCTTTGGTCGAACCTCAAACGCTGTCTGCATCTCAAATTGCTTCATTTTGGCAAAACTCTGTGTATGATGATGGTGGAGAGAATGGGACACCATCAATTATTTTCACATATAATGAAACTGACTATGTTATCACTCCAGATACAGTTAGAGAAACCATGGACTTTGAAATTCATAATTCATATGCTGTTGTTTCTGAAATGAATCTGCGAGAGATGCTGCAGCAGATTGGGTACTTAGGTCCGTTGGACAAGATTGGGTCAGTGAAAAGACCTCAGTTACGAAAAGAATGGAGTTTCTTCTTCGACTGTATTACAAGGGCTTTTGGAAACAAGGTCACCAATTGGGATGCAATTCCTACTGATAGTCTCCAAATCGAGTATTCTCTTCTTTATGGTTCTAATTTTGATTTTGGAAGACATGTACAAATGAATATAGGAAGTAGGTTGTCAGTATCTAGAACTGTATATTTTGCTAGATTTTGTCAACTACTATTTTCTGCCTGTATGCCAAATGTTGCAATTGCTGAAGTTGATGAGATTCAGCCCTTTAAGGTTAATAAGAGAATATTCTCTGATTTGACAAATAAGGATGGTAACAGGGAGGTGCCTGCTCTAGTTTATCCTCTGGCGTTACAGAACTTCATAAATCAACCACAGGAACCTCAACAACCTCAAGAACCTCACCAAACTGAACAATCTCCAATTAATCCTGAGCCACTAAACACTGAACCACTAAACTCTGAACAAGTAAACTCTGATCCACTAAACTCTGCCCCACAACCACCAACATCTCAGCCTTCTACTCAACCTCAACCATCCAAGTCCAAATCTAAACGTAAGGGGAGAACTAAGCATGTAGCTCATAACTCAAGGCACAGACTTGCTAGAGCCACACTGGCTAGAAAAGAGAAAAAGGAAAGAGCAAATAGATCACCATCACCATCTCTTGTTGATGAAGAGTCTTCTTTTTCTTCTGAAGATGAGGCACCTATCGAGTTGCAGACTTACAAAAGAAGGAAGCTGGTAATATCTGATACAGATGATGAGATACCTGCTGTTGAGATACCTGTTGAGGAAAATGCTACTACAGAATGTGAGAAATCACCTGTTAATATGCACATGGATGACAACAGAGATGGCTTTACTATGGATGATTTTGCTGAAACTGCCATGCCATTCTCTGATCCTATGATTCCTCCTACTTCTTCTCTTCCTGTTCACTCTGAAGAAACTGGTGCAGTTGCTCAGCCTACTGTACTTCTTGAAGAAACAGTAGCTTCTCATACTGATGTATTTTCAGATGCTCACCAGGGTTTCGTTCATGGTGAAGAAGTTGAAAAGGCAACAAAGAATTTAAACTCTGATATTCTGCCTGCAGTTGTTTCTCTTGCAAAGAATGTTGTAAGAACCCTGATTTTTGTAATATTTTTAAGAATATAATATCATATGACATTGTGAATTCGGGACCTTTTGAGTCACCCATGTTGTTTAATGGAATTGATTATCTGAGAAATTTATGTTGTTACATTCACTGTGTGAGAAAAAGGGAAGATTGTTGAAGGCAAGAGGCCTACTGCTATTAAGATTTATAAAAACTTGGGATTTGAGAGTTATTAGAGTATTAAAAGATTTTAAGAGACTATGACAAGGAGTTAAGGATATTTAAGGAATTTACACAATTAAGTACTTAAGGAATTACAAGGGAAATCTCTATGCAACAAAATATTACTACGAGAAGTTAATTAAGATACGATATGAATTAAGGATTAAGTGACAACCATTGGTGGAGAAATAATAGTACAAGGAAGGATATTACATGCAAGTATCATGTAACTAGATTGTTAGAAAAGTAAACTAGAAAAGCAAAAAGCAAAAAGTAAACAATGATAGTGACTAGTCAAGGGTGCTACATCCTAGGAGACAAGAGGGCATGGTGGGAGTCTAGGCTACTACCTAGGATGGCAACATGTGACTCTTTTATACACATATCAATACATCTCATTATTCACCCCACTTTCAAACCAAAACAAAGCAAAACTCTCTCCCCCCCCCCCTTTGTAGAAGCTCTCGGCCGAACCCAAGAAAGGAGAGGAAGGGAGAATTTCTCTTCAACTTCTCCTCATCTTTAAACTCAAGCAAAAATCCTAGGGCATCCTTGTTATATGTTAAAGGTATGGTATCAATTTCAACTCCTTTTACCCACTAAATCTTGAATTATAAATTGTTGAAAGTTGGATGAGTAATGACCAAGCTTGTTCATCTTTTAGATCTTGAAGGATTAAGGTTTGTAGAGACTCATCCAAGTATTCTTAGAGGTTATAAAGCTCATCCAAGATTCCTAGATACTCAAGAAGGTATAAAACTCTAACCACTCTTAGTCATGATTTGTTTGTGGTTTATAATGGTAGATCTAAGAGTTTTAGTGCATATCTTGGTAGTATGAGTTGTAGATGATGAAATCTTGAAGTTGTATGCTTGTTTGATGGTTGTAAGACTTGTACTTAGAGTATGTAACCCCATGTATGTTGTAGAGATAAGTCTTGGTGGTTTTGATGGTAGATATGATGTATAAGTTGAGTTCTTGAAGGTTTGAGTAAGGATGAGTGATGTGTAAAAATTCTGGGAGTATGTACTGTCTTGCAGTAGGTTTTTGAACCCCTTCAACTTGTCTCCCGAGGGTCTAATACCCATGGTTAGAAAGATATTTGCATGTAGTTTCCAGAAATATAAGGCTCATGTATAGGTGATGTATAGATTTTGAGTTATGACCAGAAGAGTGAGGAGTGGTTCTGAAATCCGGACTGCACTGTATGGTCTGTTTGTGAACTGTCTTTGGACCCTCAAACTTTCTGCAAACATTGTGAAAAATTGAGAATAGCTAGATCTCACAGTAAGGAAGGCTATCCAAAAAGAATTGGATTATAATATGTATTTTTCAATTTTATAAAAATTTTAGAGTGAAGTGCGCGCAAGTGAAAAATCATGTGAGGAGTTTGTTTAACATAGTTTTAAGGATACGTAGTTATGTTTCAAGTTTGGTAACTAATTCGAGTCGGATAAGCAACGAGTGTAATTGGGTGATGATATGGACATATAGGAGGGTTAGTGGGGCGAATGGTGGAGTCGTGAGTTAGTGTGGTATTCTTTAAAACATTGTGATTAAGTGGTGTTGTTAAGATACTAACGAGCGAATGTTGGATATGTATAGATCTTCGTTCCACTTCGCGAGCCGACCACCCCAACCTCACCAAGGCAAGTTTTCCAACCCTAAGTATTTATTTTCAAAAGATTATATTCTTGATTTTACCTATGCAAGTTTACTTTTCAAAACTTATATATAAAGATTTTCCCTGCTGTGTTTATACCTTCCAAACGTATTATATGCTTATGCTTTACGAGATTATGCTGAAGTTTGAGATTTATGCATATGTGTTTGTACACCCTTGAACTTAGAATGAAAGTGTTTTCGTCGGACAACGACTCTAGCAATAGAGGTCGTAGCGGTCCAAATATACTATTGACCGGGGAGCGGTATATTATTGTATCGTGATTAAATTGCGAAAACCCGAAGAGTCATTCGGGAAGTATCGTATACTTAAGTATTTATTATTTTTTTACGTTGTTAAAAATACTCAACAATATCTATCTTGGAGTAAAAGCTTATTTTAATTAAATAATTATTCTATTAATTGTTATACTAAACCTCAAAATATTATTTATTAACTATTGTTCATTATTTTAAAGACAAAACTAATCCAAGATACCTTTAGCGTTTTCAAACTTGAATTCTTTCGAACTCAAAACATTTTCGAAAACCCCCGGTCAGGTCTTACTCCCTTGCACGTTTTTCAAGAATTATCGGTCGACTGAGGTCGAACTTCAACAACTCGAATTTTCTATCAAAATGATTTTTGACAAGAAATAAAAAGGGGACTCTGGCAGGTGTGGGAATCGTTGACGAACGATTCCCGGGATGTGTAAGTGGCCGTGAGCCAGGCGGTCCATCAATTATTGTTCCGGCCCAGGTGTTGCCGAAGGATGATTACGGATGTAGATTTCATCGAGGGTAATTACGGATGTAGTTTTCACCCGAGGATAGTTACGGATGTAGTTTCTATCCTTCTACCGGTAGAGAAGACCCGCAGATTGTTGGACTTGGTTGTGGCGACTGATCATCGTCAATCCTTGTCAGGTTTTTGTGTTTTCTTCCAGTCCCATCCTCCACTTTGGAAAAATTCTCAAACACTGTTTCTTGGGCCTAAGTGTCAAGTTGCCGATAGTGTGGTTTTTGATAAGAAAAATATTATCATCGTGCAGTATCTAGAACTGCAAGATTTTCTATAAAGATTGGCACGTGTTAGTGCACTCTTGCAATTATTTCAAAGAATGAAATATTTTTGAATGAGAAACCTTCTAAGCTAATGGAAGGAAAGAGGTTTTGCAATAATGTATTCCCTGTACAGTATGTTAACCGTAGAGTGTTTTTCCGAAAATGATATACTCATATGTATATATTTTCAAACTTGAGATATATTGAAATGAGAACCTTATAACGGATTCATATGTTATTCTTAAAGCTCCTTAGCGAGTATAAATGTTTTATTCAAACTCGGACATATATATTGTCGAATTATGTTTTGAAATCTGAGATATATACCCATACAGTTGGGAACGTTATCGAAATAAACCACATTATTATTTTTCAAAATGGCGAACTTGCTGAGCATTATGTAGCTCATTCTTGCTTTATAAAAACTTTTCAGAAAGAGAAGAATTTGGTCAGTTAACTCCGCACCAACAGAAGAGGAGTAGAAGATTTACCCCGAGATGATTTAGTTCCGGATAAATACTACAGAGTAAGTATGATAGGTTTTCAACTGTAATAGTAAGACTCGTCTTCAAGTGTAGTTGTATAAGTGGAAGTGTGTAAGATTCGGGATTGTACAAATGAATTGTAATATTTAGTGTTACTTTTGATTATCGTTTCTGAGGCTCTAACTTGTATGTGCGTAAGATTGAGGTCTGGATGGATGTATTGTTGAGTTGTAAAGTTAGTACAGGTATGATATGGTTGGATGGTGATGTGACGACCTGAATCTCTGACCTCGGATTTGGGGGCGTCACAGAAATGGTATCAGAAAGATAAGTTACAGTACTCAGAAACGAGAGTGTTGAGAGTTAAGTCTAAGTAGGAGAATGACATAAGAGATCGTAGTAAACTTATTATTGGACTACCGGAAGAGGTACCGATGAATAGAATGGACTGGAGTATTTACTGGAGGTATTATACTAGGGTCGCTAGAATCCTTAGAGGCCTTCAGAATGATGAATAGAGGTTTGAGAGTCGTACATGACCTATCGTAGGTAATGATATAGGAAGCAGAGCAAAATCTCAAGAGCAGCTGAGGTAGAGGCGATATTGCCAATATGATCGGATGACTAGGCTGGCATAAATTTTGTGGCCCATTGTTGTGGAATAAAAACTAGGTTACGAAAATGACGGCTAGGGTTTGTGTGTATTTAATGCTAAGGGTGGTTGAGCTTCGAGCTTTAATGGCTGTTTCCGTGTTCGAGACTGATCAGTCCTCACAGAGTGCCTACGTATCTCGTTATTGAGAATCAAGCCAAGACGTAGTTCTGAGAATGAGGGGTCAGACCCTTTATATAGGCTGAGAAGCCCTAAAATCGTAGTAGGGTTAGGTGACTTGGTGGGCAAGTCACCGCCTTGAGGAAGGTTCTAGACTCCTTCCTTGTAGGAGTCAGTTTCCATGTTGGAATATGTATCTTGGAGGCTAAGTCAGGCAGGAGTAATATCCTCGTTTGACTCTTATTTGCTGAGCTGTTTTATTACCCTTAATATTAATTACGAAATTAATATTATAAATAGGGATTGGGCCCATCTGGTGGGCCCCACATTTGGACCATTCTAGGTCTAATTAACACCACATTAAATGTGTCTTTAGGGCTTACTTTTAGCCCATATCATTTGCCCCCCAACTTCTAGGAAAACTTATCAGGTTTTCCTTGAAGTTTTAACGGCCTTATTCGAGACTTGGGTCAGGGTTTATTGCTCTTACGCGAGTATTTTCAACAATATCATCTTAAGGTAAAGCGTGGAGCGACCGACGCATTTACGACGATGTTGAACGACACTAAACGGTGTTAAACGGCACTTGACAGCGCTATTCAGCCTTAAACAATGTTTAAACAGTGTTAAACAATATTAAATGGCATAAAAACGGCACTAATGGCACTAATCAGCGCTAAACGGTGCTAATAGACACTAAACAGTGCTTAAACGGCACTAATCTGTGCTAAGTTTCCATTTTTCTTAACTTACTAAGTCAAAAAAACAAAAACAAGAAAAAACGAAATTTTGCAAACCCGAATCGATCATCGCTATCGGTCGGCCGGGTAAAACCCGTACCGACCATCAGTACGGGTCGGCTGGAGCATATCAATAGGAGCCGGTCGGCCGGAGACCCGGTCGGCCAGTTTTTTTTTCGGTCTGCCAGCTCCAAGACTGTA
The DNA here is from genome assembly GCA_037693485.1 of Kitagawia praeruptora. Classification (NCBI taxonomy): domain Eukaryota; kingdom Viridiplantae; phylum Streptophyta; class Magnoliopsida; order Apiales; family Apiaceae; genus Kitagawia; species Kitagawia praeruptora. Next base: position 88,055,257 of record CM075350.1, read on the forward strand.
GAAAATTCAGAGAGCTTCGCGTGGACAGTAAGATCGTCCAAATCTGACATCCGGAGCTCAAGATATGGCCCAAACAGCGTTGAAGGGTCGGATTGAGTTCCCGGTCAGCCTAAGGGCTCCAAAATGCCTCGGTCGGCCAACCATCAGTCGGCCAAGGGTCTTCAAGACTGTAGAAAACTCAGTGAGCTTCGCGTGGACAGTAAGATCGTCCAAATCTGACATCCGAAGCTCAAGATATGGCCCAAACAGCGTTGAAAGGTCCGGGACATGAGGTCGGTCATCAACGTGACATATCGATCATCAAGGTGAAGTTTCAAACATCAACTTCAGGTTTCAAACGTCAATTTCAGTATTCTAATCATGGATTTCCGTCTCCGAATATGATCTAAGTGGCATCAAACTGTGCCTAACGACACTAAACGGTGCTTAAACGGCACTAAACTGTGCTAAGTTTCCATTTTTCTTAACTTACTAAGTCAAAAAAACAAAAACAAGAAAAAACGAAATTTTGCAAACCCAACTCGATCACCGCTGTCGGTCGGCCGGGTAAAACCCGTACCGACCATCAGTACGGGTCGGCTGGAACGTGTCAACAAGGGCCGGTCGGCCGGGCACCCGGTCGGCTGGTTTTTCGGTCGGCTGTTTTTTTTTTTTTTTTTTTTTTTTTTTCGAAGCGAAGACAAAAACCCGTACCGGTGATCAATCCCGGTCGGCTGAAGGGTTCCCCGAAGGCCGGTCGGCCGGGCTCCCGGTCGGCTGGAAATTTTTTGCTCCGTTTCTTTGTTACAGTGGTTGGCTCGATCTCTATCAGTGATTTTGATCTTCACATACCGACATCAACCATCAACATGGAACCGACTTGGTCACTATTAGTGATTTTCAATTTTTGCATACTGGCTTCGACCATCGATATGGAATCAATGTTTGGCCATTCATGGCTAGAGTTACTTACTTTCGCATACCGATATCGATCATCGATATGGAATCAATGTTGGCCATTCATGGCTAGAGTTACTTACTTTCGCATACCGATATCGATCATCGATATGGAATCAATGTTGGCCATTCATGGCTAGAGTTACTTATTTTCGCATATCGATCATCGATAGGGAATCAATGTTGGCCATTCATGGCTAGAGTTACTTATTTTCGCATATCGATATCGATCATCGATATGGAATCAATGTTGGCCATTCATGGCTAGAGTTACTTATTTTCGCATATCGATATCGATCATCGATATGGAATCTTAACATCAATATCGACTTTCACTACTTGAAAATCAATAACTTGGTCATTCATGACTTTTATTTAAGGCTTCCCCTAATTTCTTGATTAGCTTCAATCTCCTTTTAAGAGTTTCATACTTGCCTGATCTTAAATGGAAATTACTTCGAATCTTTCAATCACCATGTTGGAATGTTAATTCAATGGCTCATTCTTGAACTATTCTTCAATTTCTTGATCCAAGGTTGGCTTTAGTAGCTTTGTTGGCCTTCAATGGCTTAAGCTTAGCTTTCATATTCGAAATGACGTCGGGATCGACTTTCGACATCGAAACGATGTCGGGACTCTCGACATCGAAACAAAGACCGGTCGGCTAAAGCTTTCCGGGTGCCCCGATCGGCGGCCTCCGGTTTGTTGAGCCCCGATTTTTAAACCTCAACGTCAGTATTCGAAGTCGATGACCAAACATACATCCTTCAATTCAAATTGGCTTTCGTGACCTTCTGGGCCTTAACTCGCTTGTTGAATCCTTGGTTTTAAACCTTGAATCCGTTCATGGTTGTTGGTTATCATCAACCCTTAACTCTTATTCTAAGATGTAAAAATGATGAAGTCCCTTAGTTCTTGCCCCTTTGCTACATATGGTGGAGGTCTTGCTTCTCGGTTGATCGTTCCAGCAGTTTCTTTGCCATTCAGCACTTGACTTCAAGTCTGGTGTGCCTTAGCTGGTTGTCAACCCTTTATCTTGATTCTAGATTTCCAACCTTGCTTTGGTTTGAATTCGATTGACGGCTCTTGATTCAAGTCTTTAAACTCAAATGACAAACTCTATTGGAGGCAGACAACCTTTTTGGCCGTCTAGGCTAAACTTTTGTGTCGGGATTTGAGATTCAACTCTCATTAACAGTTTTTGTGCCTTCAAGGCATTATCAGGGAGCCAACCAGTCTCAAGATGAGCTTTGATGGGATCTATCCAACAACCCCCTATATCAATTGGTGCCACCAACCAGTTAATGGTCGGGGCCTTCAAGACCTGGAAGTAAACATTCCCTGCATAATTCTCAATCTCAGAGGAAGCAAACTTAGAGAGGGCATCGGCCTTAACGTTTTCTTCCCTTGGAATGTGCTCCACATAGCACTCCTCAAATTGGGTCATAACACCCTGCACAATCCTTAGATATTTTGCCTTGGCTTCAAACTCGCCATTCACTTGTGATACTACAAGCCTTGAGTCTCCACAGACCTTGAGGTTCTTGACCCTCATGATTCTTGCCAAGCCTAAGCCAGCTATCAATGCCTCATATTCAGCTTCATTGTTGGTAGTAGGAAAGCCCAACTTCAAAGCATATTCAACTATGAACCCATCGGGGCTTTGCAACACTAAACTTGCGCCACTAGATTTTGTTTTTGATGCTCCATCAAAATAGAGCACCCAATACTCCTTCTGATCAGGTATAAGTTCTTCATCCTTATCTCCACTCTCAGGGGTGGTTACTATCTCCTGTCCCCCGACTTCTTGGTTGCTAATGGTACATTCAACCACGAAGTCAGCCAATGCTTGAGCCTTGATGGCTGTTCGAGGCTTATACGTGACGTCAAACTCTCCAAGTTCGATTGCCCATTTAATCAATCTTCCACTCGCTTTTGGGCTGTGCAATATGTTCCTCAATTGCTGGTCCGTCAGGACTTCGATCTTGTGCGCCTGGAAGTATGGTCGTAGCTTCCTCGAGCCTGTTATCAATGCCAGAGCAAACTTCTCGATGGTTGAGCAATTCAACTCAGCTCCATGCAACACCTTTCTAACATAGTAAATGGGTTCCTGAACCTTTTTTCTCTTCTCGAATGAGGACGGCGCTCAGCGCTTGTTCGGATACCGCCAGGTATAAATAAAGAGTCTCTCCGGGACTATGCTTGGCCAACAACGGGGCTTTAGCCATGTACTTCTTCAGCTATTCAAAGGCCTCTTGGCTCTCAGTAGTCCACTCACAATTTTTCACTTTTTTCAATGCTTAAAAGAATGGCAAGCATTTGTCACCAGACTTGGAGATAAATCTCCCCAGGGCTGCAACTTGGCCGGCTAACTTCTGTATATAGCACGGGGTGGTTCCATTTCCGAGATCGCTTTGATCTTATCAGGGTTGGCCTCTATGCCTCTCTTCGAAAATTTTTCCTGATCCAATGCCAAAAGCACACTTGCAACATCATCTTGTGGTGCCTCAACACTTCGAATGCTTCTCTGAGGTGCTTGATATGGTCTGCCCTGAATAGGCTCTTGACTAACATGTCATCAACATAGACCTCCATGGTTTTTCCAATTAGATGGGCGAATATCTTATTCACCAGTCGTTGGTAAGTAGCTCCTGCATTCTTTAGACCAAAAGCCATAACAAGATAGCAGAAAACACCAAAGTCAGTTATGAAAGATACCTTAGGGATGTCCTCCTTATGCATCTTAATCTGATTGTAGCCGCTGAAACCATCCATGAAGCTCAACATCTCATGTCCAGCTGTGGCATCTATCAACATGTCAATCCTTGGCAGGGGAAAACAATCCTTCGGACATGCATCATTCAAATCAGTGAAGTCTATACACATCCTCCACTTCCCATTCGCTTTCTTGACTATCACAGGGTTTGCTAACCATTCAGGAAACTGAATCTCTTCAATAAACTCAGCCTCTAAGAGCTTGTCAACTTCTTGCTTAATGGCATCTTGCCCTTGAGGAGCAAAATTTCTCTTCTTCTATTTTATTGTCTTCCTTTCAGGATCGACATTCGACACGAAGGGTTATAAATTGGGGATCAATCCCTGGCATATCAGCCGTTGTCCAAGCAAATACATCATTGTTCTCTATTGGTCTTCATCCTTGGATTCTCAAGCCAGGTACTTAAGACATATTGAAGAGTAGCTAGTTCTTAACATCCTCGGCCTTTCGTGGCTTTGACTATTGCATGTGGCTTTTATCTTCTTGCCTTTTATCCAGGGTCCTTTACAAACTTAAACTCTTACTTGGTCGCGTTGTAACCTAACTCTTGACCCTTCGGGATCTTCACTTATGCATTGGTTTATTTTCCATTCGTGTATTCTTTTATTTTCGGTACTTGGTCATCCTTGACTTGCACTCATCGGGTGCTCGGCACATAAATAAAATCACGCAATCAATGAATGGAAATCAAATTTGCATTAATAACTTGAAATGGGTTCAACCCTTACATAGAGTACTACTGTCCTACTCGGAGCAACATGTTCTTCAATGGTTTCAATGAACCTTATTTCTACTTCTACTAGATAAATATGAAGCTAAGTTTTACTAGGATAACTTGAGCCCATCGGGGCTTCGCAAGACTAGGCCTGCACCAGATTTTGTTTTTGATGCTCCATCAAAATAGAGCACCCACGACTCCTTCTGGTCTTCTCCTTCTTATTCTGAAGTTCACTTCCTGCTTGGGGTACTACCTCCTGCCTCCCGACTTCTTGGTTGTCAATGGTACATTCAACCACGAAGTCAGTTAATGCCTGAGCCTCAATGGCCGTCCGAGGCTTCTGTGTGATGTCCTCTACTGGCCCTTCTCGGTGTTCCTCATTACTACGGACATCCATGTCTTCAATTGGAAGGACCTGCCCCCCAAGTCCGTCAGGCCTTAACGCGGCTACATAACAGCTTCGTGCCATCTTTTGATCGCCTTTATGTTCTCCAACACCATTCCTGGTCGGGAACTTGATCTTCATGTGATAAGTTGAGGCAACAGCCTTGAATGCATGAAGTCCAGTCCTTCCGAGGATAGCGTTGTACGTTGAAAACACCTTGATTACCAGGAAGTTCAACATCTGAGTGGCCTTCTTGGGCTCCTGTCCAATAGTCACAGGCAATTGAATAGTCCCTTCAACTTTGGATCCTACTCCATTGAATCCATATATAGGCATGTTATTGGGGGTCAACTGAGAATCATTGTACCCCATCTTTACAAATGAATCATGAAACAGAACGTCAACGGAAGCTCCATTATCTATCAAGACTCGCTTCACCTCTGAGTTTCCAATCACAGGAGTTATGACCAATGGGGCGTTATGGGGGAACTTCACCCCTTCAAGGTCAGAATCATCAAAACCAACTGCTATTTCGGTTCTAGCACGTTTCGGGGCTTCTCCCACGATGTGTATCACTTTGCTGGCATAAGCCTTCCGAGAATTCCTTGTTGTGCCGGCCACAGTCGGGCCTCCTGAGATCATGTTGATTACTGGCCCTCGGGGTTGTGGGTTGCAATATTGATCATCATCCCTTCTATTATAATCTCTAATTTGATTAACACGATATTCACCTTTAGTGAAGTAGTTCAATTTCCCTCTACGGATTAAAAACTCGATCTCATCTTTGAGTTGTTTGCAATCATCAGTGTCATGCCCCACATCTCTATGGAATCTGCAATACTGATTCTTGTTTCTCTTTTCGGGATCACCCCTGAGTGGCTTCGGCCATCGGAAATCCTTATCCTTCTCAATGTCCAACAAGATTCGACTCCTAGGAGTATTCAACCTTGCATACTCAGTGAACCTTGGTCCTTGGTTCTTCTTAGGGGCATAGTCGGAGTCCTCGTTAGTTCGGGGATACTTGTCCCTAGCATCATACTCCTGGTCTTGCTTTCGTTTCTTGGAGTCGGCATTACCCTTGCCATTACCTCCCGCGGTTTCTTTCTTCATGCTACCCTCAGCCTTGATATACTTGTCAGCCCTTCGCTGGAGCTCAGCCATGTTTTCAGGAGGATGCTTGGCCAATGACCTTTTAAAGAACTCGTCAGTGGTTCCGTGTTCCAGGGCTACCATGGCCACCTTATTCTCCAGGTCAGTGATGTTCAACGTCTCCTTGGTGAACCTCTTAAGGTAGTCTCTCAGATTTTCGTTCTTCCCTTGCACCACATACATAAGAGATGCAGAACTTTTCTCATGAACTCTTCCGCTGATAAACTGACTAACGAACGTAGCACTTAACTCCTTAAAGGAGCCAATTGAGTTTGCAGGCAGCCGGCTATACCATCTTTGAGCCATGCCCGACAAAGTTTGGGGGAACGCCCTGCACTTCAAAGCGTCACTTGCAGGCTGCAACAGCAGTGCGTTTGAGAATGTCCTAATGTGGTTCGCGGGATCACCCGTTCCATCATAAGCCTTAATTGTCGGCATCTTGAACTTCCTAGAGATGTGAGCATTCATCACCTCCTCAGTAAACGGGGGTATGGGATCATCCGGATCCCCAAGTGGCATTAAATCCTTGGGGTTGCTCTTGCGGGTTTCCACCCTTGTTGTTCTTCCAGTTGGGGCATCAGCCCTTCTCTGCCTTCTTGAAGACCTCTCCAGATCTATAAAGGGAATCGATTCCGAAGTTGGAGGAGGCTGAGTTTGATTCAACCTAGCTTGTTCTCTCGCAATATCTTCCTTTATCCTCAGAATCTCGGCCTCGTGAGCCTTGATTCTCTCAGCAGCTGTCAAAGGAGGTCCATCGTGGATAGTTTGCATTCTCCTTCTTGGCTCTCTGCTAGCACGTCGCCTCCTCGGGGCTTCATCATGATCATCATCATCAGTAGATGAATCATCAGTGTAGGGGCCAGAGTAGTCATAATACTCTCGGTCTCGGATCTGCAAGGCGTCGCCACTTGGTCCAAGATTGTGAACAATTGGAGGGTCATTAGGCAGACCATACATCGGATTGGTATTCCTGGGGAGATCCATAGTATGGATCTGTACTCCTAGTGGCGGGCGATTGGGATCAACCAGCGTCTGAAGGGAGCTGGTTTCTTGACCCGGATGGATGACCATAGGCAACCTCCTCTCAGCATGGGGATTCGTCCCTGGAGGTTGAGAAGCCTGAGTTTGAGTGATCGCCCCTGTCGTTGGGGGTACTTGCTCGGTGACAGGTGGAGTAGAGTTTAGAGGCAAGGCCTCAGTAGAGGCAAGGCCTCAGTAGAGGCAGCCTCGGTGGAGGTTGGTACTGACCTTCGTGTGTTCACCATGGTTGATGTCTTCTTCCCACAGACGGCGCCAAATGTTGTGGAATAAAAACTAGGTTACGAATATGACGGCTAGGGTTTGTGTGTATTTAATGCTAAGGGTGGTTGAGCTTCGAGCTTTAATGGCTGTTTCCGTGTTCGAGACTGATCAGTCCTCACAGAGTGCCTACGTATCTCGTTATTGAGAATCAAGCCAAGACGTAGTTCTGAGAATGAGGGGTCAGACCCTTTATATAGGCTGAGAAGCCCTAAAATCGTAGTAGGGTTAGGTGACTTGGTGGGCAAGTCACCGCCTTGAGGAAGGTTCTAGACTCCTTCCTTGTAGGAGTCAGTTTCCATGTTGGAATATGTATCTTGGAGGCTAAGTCAGGCAGGAGTAATATCCTCGTTTGACTCTTATTTGCTGAGCTGTTTTATTACCCTTAATATTAATTACGAAATTAATATTATAAATAGGGATTGGGCCCATCTGGTGGGCCCCACATTTGGACCATTCTAGGTCTAATTAACACCACATTAAATGTGTCTTTAGGGCTTACTTTTAGCCCATATCACCCATAGTCCTCCACAGTTTAGGAGGCGGCATTTTAAGAATCAAGAAGTTTAGACTTCCCTACATAATTAAGGGTACTTAGTACTTGGAATAATGAAAGTCTTTTACTTTGGCTATAAGATCCGATTTTCGATAAGTAACGGGTTTACCTGAAAGGTGGTTACTATGCCGTTGTGGATTTCATTACCCTTGATGGTGAATTTTCCATGTGTTATTTGAGAATGTTATCATAAGACGAGCGTGCTAGATAATTCCACGCATGATTCGTACACTAGAGCATGGTAGTTCAACTTAGAGAACAAACAAGTAGAATTAACAAAGGGACTCAAGTGAAGTTGAATATGGTTGCAACGAACGATACAGTGATCTCAGAGTCTACCAAAAGGAAAGACCAGTGGGTCTAGAGTGGGATCCTTTGATAGAGATGTTATCAGGGACTACGTATATATGTATTGTAGACCTCAATATTTTTGGTATATGTTCACATGCACACACCCGCCACTGAACCTATGGACTGCACTGAGATCCCTGAGAGATCTCTTTGATCTGTTCCCAGGGGGAACTGGCCACTTGTGATTCATGTCAGAAGGCATGAAGTAGGACCCTATGGACTTAGCAGGTGTCCCCGGAATGATGTGAAGCTTGGTCTTCAAGATAAAGCACAGAAATGACAGATATATTTGTGAAACCCTAACTCGATAAATGACTTTAAGATGATGATTGAGAGACGCACTAGTTGGTGTCTTGTATTACGAAGACGAAGAGATGGAGTTACCCTCATAATGGTGATAACGAGATCACGAATGATTATTAACTTATTTTGGTAACTACCGGCTGGTGCACTACTTCATTTTAAACTGTTCACTAACCATGTTACCTCGATTAGTTTATATCAGGTAACCCTTCTAGCTTTCTACTTCAAACTTGTGGAATAACAACCAGTGATATACTTTCCCTAAAGCAGGACTTATCCGAAGTAATTTTATTTGATCCATGAACATTCTATTCAAAAATTTATGATGATCTTGTTCGGCTCAGGCCTATTTACACTTTCTTTCAATTATCCAAGGAATGTTCAACAAATATTTCCTTAATTAATCGACGCATATTACTTAACGAATATTGATATTTGATTGCTTCTTTCATACTTGCACTCTTCAGTTAAGCTCATAAATATTTAACAAATTACTGAGGACATGGATGATCTAATGTCCAGACATCCCTCATGAATTCTTTTCTTCTATTCAAGATGAGATTGTACATCGTACAATGAAATCATAGTAAGGATATCATTTTGATATTGGTATTCCGAATTTAATTCTATTGTAGGATCTGATAAAGCATGTGTACGGAGGCACCCTTGGGTGGACCGTTTCATTGATAAGTAATATTTGATGAGAGGTTATCGATTGTTCCGATACCTAGAACATTCTCTTCAGATTTTATAGTTTTCTTTTTCAAACTTAATAACTTCTTATTTCCATTCGTTGTCCGAGTAGCCTAAAGTTTCTTCAGTGGCTACGATGTTGAAATTCCGTTCTAGCCAATTGAAACTGGCTAGTCGATATGTCAATATGAATGACTAGTTGATTGTTCTAACTAGTCAAAATTGTAATGTTGTGAAGAACACCTAGCTAATTGTCCTAGCTAGTGGTGATGTCTCAAACAGGTGAACTAGCAAATTTTGTCTAGCTAGTTGCTAGTGTTTCTTGAAAAGGACTAGTTATTGTTTCACTGGTCCAACTCCCAATTTAATTCATTCAGCAATTCCTCGATGCATTTTGCATGTGGTAAAGTATGATAATGAAAGTTTTGACGAATAACTTGATTGAGACCTAGTGAGGTCGCCCACTCAACTTGAATTCTACCCATCTTCGTATCAGACTTTATGTCACTTGAATATTCTATTCTTTCATTCATATAATGAAGATTCATTTGAAACCATAGATTACTTGAATGATAAACTACTTCATTTTTATTGTCATAGAGTAGAATTGCTTTCGATCGGTTGACCTTTATCAATGTGACTTTTTAGATCCTCTATTTTTCAAGAGGAAAAGTATTCACCAGATGTAAGAATTGTATAAAGACCGTCCTTATGACTTTTGTATCCAACAATCATTGCCCTCGTGCAACATTCTCTATGATATCACATTACAAAATTATCAGGACATGAAGGAATAAACCTTGTTGTATTCTTTCTGTCCATCCTTACATCTCCGAAAATCGAGACTCCTAGTATTTGGAACCATCAACATTCTTGGAACATCCAATGTAGAATTCTTATTGAAATTATCTGTTGGACCTTGTTATTTGAAACCATTCCTTTCAAAAGTCATTACTCTAAGGTGAACATGAGGTACAATTGTGAATCGTTGCACCAATATGAGATCAAAAACCAAATGTTGTAATTGTGCAGCCAGAGCGTGATGTCGAGTAATTATTTAAAGTAGGAATAACATGTCGGGGCATACCACAGGACCTTTAATATTAGTGTAAGGAAGGTTATAAGAAAAGATGAGGTGGTTGGGAGTACGCTCCTACCAACCGTTGCCAGGATGTTATATTAATGAATTCTGGAGTTACCAAGCCTTTTCCTGATCCAAGAAATGCAAATCGATTGCGATGTAAGACATATCCTTAGAGGAAACTAACATGGAAGTGAGATGGACAAGAAAGGAAGAAATATCGTGGCAAGAATGTGAAGCTTTACTTAGCTTAAAGGGATTGATGCACATAGAGAGACATAGAGTTTAAAAGGCCCCTAATAGCAAATGGATGCATGGATATATCCCAATGATCCTTCGAGATTACCACCTAATCAAGTTTATTGGGAATTGCAGCAGCATACAGGCCTCAGGCTGATTGGCGCCAGTTGTGAAAGAGGACGAGCGTATGACATCTTACATATACCATCGAGAATCGATACCCCTAACCGGAGATGTAGGAATTGTTGACCAGTTAAAACGCGTAGTTGTTTTTCAAAGATAAGGTTGTAAGGCGGGTTTCATCAACTCAAGGTCGACCTCTGTACTGTGCCAAAGTTGGCATTTCACACTAATATAAACGTTATAAAATTGTGGTAGTATCGTTTGAGTGGACTAATGAGTCAGAAGCCTTTATGGATTAATGAACAAAGTTTTGGAATGAAATGAGATATTAGCAACAACCCCGTTGTTAGCTATACTTGATGATAAAAAGAGGACTTTGAGAGTCACGATGATGCGTCTTTCAAGAGTTTAAGAGGTGTGCTGATGCAGTAGAAAGGGGATGATAGCCTATACTTCTAAACAACATAAAGGTTACGGGATAGGACATACTAACCGTGAGTCGGGGATTAGTCATGATAGCGTCCACGCATAAAACTGAGATGTTAACCTTATGAGAAAAGTGTGAAATTTTTCCACAAGTGCCATAAGTATATCTTCATATTAGAACTAAACATAAGAAAGAGAAGGTGACGAAAGGGAGCAGGGAGTATAATGGAGAGATTTGTTATTATCCAGGAAAGGCCAGTGTAGTGGCCGATACCTATAGAAGGGATTATTCGAAATTGGAATTCAATCAGTATTGACCAAGAAAATAGAGTATATACAATAAAGAATAATGTTAGAGGAAAATGACTAAATTATGGGGAAGGACAAAGATGCATAGAGAATTAAGAGAATGTTTGGCAAACGGGTATGAAGAATGGTATTGGCAAACTATTAAGTACAAACGCGACGTGTCAAAAGCAAAATGATAGAGATCTAGTGGATTAATTCCGCCTGTAGAAAATCTTGAACGTGGACAGAATTATAATGGATTTCATAAGTAGGTCGCCGAAGACCGAGCCAAGAGATGACCCTAGTTGATTTATAATTGTTGAACAAAGTGATTTACCTACGAGAGAGTTTCTATTTAGAAGATTATCGATTTATATACGGAAGAGATGGTGGTGCGATATAAAACTTCTGCAGCGATTACGCCAGATAAAGACTTAAGGTTAAACTTCGAATATTGAATGTGCTTTCAAGTATATTTAACAAAGAGATTGAGCGTATGTACTAATTTGATCTGTGGCTGATGGACAGGGAAGAAGAATTATCCAGACGATCGAATTTATATTTAGTGTCGTGCTTTAGATTTCACGGGGCAGTCGAGAATAAAAACTTGTCCATGAAATGAACGTTGTTATCACGATCGTCACCATGCGAACGTAAGGACATCTCTTGTAAAGCGTACTGCGAAAGAAGAAGTTTCCCTTTTCTTACGTTATGAAGAAGTCAATGAACGAGGGATATAGTAGCTGAACTGGTTCGACGTATACCGAAGACTATACAGTATCCATAGCAAGTGGTAACGGCTGACGGGAGGCAACACATGCGTGCTAACCAAGCCAAGGAATATGAGGAATACCGTGCGTATTGACGTTGTCTCAGATTATAAAACACGACCACAAAGTATTCACGGGCCAACGATACAAGGACTCAACACGGATACTATGAACAAGGTAGAAGAGGAACGTATAAGTAGTGGGATAGAAATTTTCATTCATTGAACAACCGATAAGGAATACAGGTCGAGGAGAGCATGCGTTGAGAAACAACATTAAAGCGTTGGTGAGACCAAGGTGAGAGAACAAAAGGGTTGAAGTGTCAACCTGAGAGTTGGGAAGGGTAAAGTTGGAATTGTATCCACAACTATTTTCCTTAGGTTCTTAAGATAGAATCCTTTTAAGGAGAGGAGACTGCAATAACCCTAATTTTTGTGAATATTTGAAACCTGGATGAATAGTAATTTTATGGGTGGATGAGAAATTTTTGCAATCACGATATGTACGAATTATTAAATGAAGATTTCGAATTGATATTACGTCTTTACGGTGCAGACGAGTGTATGTAAAAGTCATTAGTTTTTTTACGAAACCCATTATTTCGAACGGTCAAATTTTATGAGATATCAAAGGAGTATGAGGTGGGAGACTTCGTGATGCTAAAGGTATCCCCATGGAAAGGATTGATACGGTTTGGTAAGAAAGGAAAGCTAAGTCCGAGGTTTATTGGACCTTTTGAGATTTTGAGGCGTGTTGGAAAGTTAGCCTACGAACTGGCCTTGCCCCTGAGCTTGCAGCAAGTGCATAATGTGTTTCATATGTCTATGCTACGACCCTACCATACCGACTTTCGACACATGATAGAGTACGACCAGGTAGACCTACAACCAGATTTGACTTATGTGGAAAAACCCGTGGAAATCATGGATAGAAAAGAGCAAGTGCTGAGGAACAAGGTTGTCAAGCTAGTGAGAGTTTTGTGGAGGAACCAGAACATCGAAGAATCAACATGAGAACTAGAAGACGTGATGCGTGAAAAGTACCCTCAACTGTTTTCAACCTGATTCCGGGACGGAATCCTTTTAAGGAGGGGAGGCTGTAAGAACCCTGATTTTTGTAATATTTTTAAGAATATAATATCATATGACATTGTGAATTCGGGACCTTATGAGTCACCCATGTTGTTTAATGGAATTGATTATCTGAGAAATTTATGTTGTTACATTCACTGTGTGAGAAAAAGGGAAGATTGTTGAAGGCAAGAGGCCTACTACTATTAAGATTTATAAAAACTTGGGATTTGAGAGTTATTAGAGTATTAAAAGATTTTAAGAGACTATGACAAGGAGTTACGGATATTTAAGGAATTTACACAATTAAGTACTTAAGGAATTACAAGGAAAATCTCTATGCGACAAAATATTACTACGAGAAGTTAATTAAGATACGATATGAATTAAGGATTAAGTGACAACCATTGGTGGAGAAATAATAGTACAAGGAAGGATATTACATGCAAGTATCATGTAACTAGATTGTTAGAAAAGTAAACTAGAAAAGCAAAAAGCAAAAAGTAACCAATGATAGTGACTAGTCAAGGGTGCTACATCCTAGGAGACAAGAGGGCATAGTGGGAGTCTAGGCTACTACCTAGGATGGAAACATGTGACTCTTTTATACACATATCAATACATCTCATTATTCACCCCACTTTCAAACCAAAACAAAGCAAAACTCTCCCCCCCCCCCCTTTGTAGAAGCTCTCGGCCGAACCCAAGAAAGGAGAGGAAGAGAGAATTTCTCTTCAACTTCTCCTCATCTTTAAACTCAAGCAAAAATCCTAGGGCTTCCTTGTTATATGTTAAAGGTATGGTATCAATTTCAACTCCTTTTACCCACTAAATCTTGAATTATAAATTGTTGAAAGTTGGATGAGTAATGACCAAGCTTGTTCATCTTTTAGATCTTGAAGGATTAAGGTTTGTAGAGACTCATCCAAGTATTCTTAGAGGTTATAAAGCTCATCCAAGATTCCTAGATACTCAAGAAGGTATAAAACTCTAACCACTCTTAGTCATGATTTGTTTGTGGTTTATAATGGTAGATCTAAGAGTTTTAGTGCATATCTTGGTAGTATGAGTTGTAGATGATGAAATCTTGAAGTTGTATGCTTGTTTGATGGTTGTAAGACTTGTACTTAGAGTATGTAACCCCATGTATGTTGTAGAGATAAGTCTTGGTGGTTTTGATGGTAGATATGATGTATAAGTTGAGTTCTTGAAGGTTTGAGTAAGGATGAGTGATGTGTAAAAATTCTGGGAGTATGTACTGTCTTGTAATAGGTTTTTGAACCCCTTCAACTTGTCTTCCGAGGGTCTAATACCCATGGTTAGAAAGATATTTTCATGTAGTTTCCAGAAATATAAGGCTCATGTATAGGTGATGTATAGATTTTGAGTTATGACCAGAAGAGTGAGGAGTGGTTCTGAAATCCGGACTGCACTGTATGGTCTGTTTGTGAACTGTCTTTGGACCCTCAAACTTTCTGCAAACATTGTGAAAAATTGAGAATAGCTAGATCTTACAGTAAGGAAGGCTATCCAAAAAGAATTGGATTATAATATGTATTTTTCAATTTTATAAAAATTTTAGAGTGAAGTGCGCGCAAGTGAAAAATCATGTGAGGAGTTTGTTTAACATAGTTTTAAGGATACGTAGTTATGTTTCGAGTTTGGTAACTAATTCGAGTCGGATAAGCAACGAGTGTAATTGGGTGATGATATGGACATATAGGAGGGTTAGTGGGGCGAATGGTGGAGTCGTGAGTTAGTGTGGTATTCTTTAAAACATTGTGATTAAGTGGTGTTGTTAAGATACTAACGAGCGAATGTTGGATATGTATAGATCTTCGTTCCACTTCGCGAGCCGACCACCCCAACCTCACCAAGGCAAGTTTTCCAACCCTAAGTATTTATTTTCAAAAGATTATATTCTTGATTTTACCTATGCAAGTTTACTTTTCAAAACTTATATATAAAGATTTTCCCTGCTGTGTTTATACCTTCCAAACGTATTATATGCTTATGCTTTACGAGATTATGCTGAAGTTTGAGATTTATGCATAAGTGTTTGTACACCCTTGAACTTAGAATGAAAGTGTTTTCGTCGGACAACGACTCTAGCAATAGAGGTCGTAGCGGTCCAAATATACTATTGACCGGGGAGCAGTATATTATTGTATCGTGATTAAATTGCGAAAACCCGAAGAGTCATTCGGGAAGTATCGTATACTTAAGTATTTATTATTTTTTTACGTTGTTAAAAATACTCAACAATATCTATCTTGGAGTAAAAGCTTATTTTAATTAAATAATTATTCTATTAATTATTATACTAAACCTCAAAATATTATTTATTAATTATTGTTCATTATTTTAAAGACAAAACTAATCCAAGATACCTTTAGCGTTTTCAAACTCGAATTCTTTCGAACTCAAAATATTTTCGAAAACCCCCGGTCAGGTCTTACTCCCTTGCACGTTTTCAAGAATTATCGGTCGACTGAGGTCGAACTTCAACAACTCGAATTTTCTATCAAAATGATTTTTGACAAGAAATAAAAAGGGGACTCTAGCAGGTGTGGGAATCGTTGACGAACGATTCCCAGGATGTGTAAGTGGCCGTGAGCCAGGCGGTCCATCAATTATTGTTCCGGCCCAGGTGTTGCCGAAGGATGATTACGGATGTAGTTTTCATCGAGGGTGATTACGGATGTAGTTTTCACCCGAGGATAGTTACGGATGTAGTTTCTATCCTTCTACCGGTAGAGAAGACCCGCGGATTGTTGGACTTGGTTGTGGCGACTGATCATCGTCAATCCTTGTCAGGTTTTTGTGTTTTCTTCCAGTCCCATCCTCCACTTTGGAAAAATTCTCAAACACTGCTTCTTGGGCCTAAGTGTCAAGTTGCCGATAGTGTGGTTTTTGATAAGAAAAATATTGTCATCGTGTAGTATCTAGAACTGCAAGATTTTTTATAAAGATTGGCACGTGTTAGTGCACTCTTGCAATTATTTCAAAGAATGAAATATTTTTGAATGAGAAACCTTCTAAGCTAATGGAAGGAAAGAGGTTTTGCAATAATGTATTCCTTGTACAGTATGTTAACCGTAGAGTGTTTTTCCGAAAATGATATACTCATATGTATATATTTTCAAACTTGAGATATATTGAAATGGGAACCTTATAAAGGATTCATATGTTATTCTTAAAGCTCCTTAGCGAGTATAAATGTTTTATTCAAACTCGGACATATATATTGTCGAATTATGTTTTGAAATCTGAGATATATACCCATACAGTTGGGAACGTTTTCGAAATAAACCACATTATTATTTTTCAAAATGGTGAACTTGCTGAGCATTATGTAGCTCATTCTTGCTTTATAAAAACTTTTCAGAAAGAGAAGAATTTGGTCAGTTAACTCCGCACCAACAGAAGAGGAGTAGAAGATTTACCCCGAGATGATTTAGTTCCGGATAAATACTACAGAGTAAGTCTGATAGGTTTTCAACTGTAATAGTAAGACTCGTCTTCAAGTGTAGTTGTATAAGTGGAAGTGTGTAAGATTCGGGATTATACAAATGAATTGTAATATTTAGTGTTACTTTTGATTATCGTTTCTGAGGCTCTAACTTGTATGTGCGTAAGATTGAGGTCTGGATGGATGTATTGTTGAGTTGTAAAGTTAATACAGGTATGATATGGTTGGATGGTGATGTGATGACCTGAATCTCTGACCTCGAATTTGGGGGCGTCACAAATGTTGATAAGACTGTTGTGTCTGAAAAACAACCTGCTCAGACTGTTGAAGATGTTGTAAAGAATGCAGAAGTTACAGAGATTGTTGTAGAGAATACAGCTGAGGCTGTTGTAGAAACTGAGCACACTGTTGCTGAAAATGTTCACTTTGCAGAGAATGTTGAACATGTTAGTGTTGAAGCTGAAGGTGAAGAGAGCTCAAACTATGATTCTTTTGCAAGTGTACCTGTGCAGACTGAAGGAAAGCATGCACCTTTTGCTCAGTCTTCCAAACAGCATGAGATTGAAGCAGAGTATCTTGCTAAGTTTTCTGCCAATTGGTATAAGGAAGATTGTATTTTTCCAAGAGGGAGAGCAGCAGATTTTGTGAAACACACTGCTACTGAAATTTCAAATCCAGATATTCTATCCTGTTTGAAGTCCACAGTGGTGCAAGTCAAAACACTGGATGGCAGACTTGATGATTGTCAGAAGTCAATTACTGGTCTCAAAGATGATATTAAAGATAAGGATATGACTCTGGAGTTTGATACTAAACTCAAGATTACAAAATTCTCTAAGGCTCAAGATTCTATGTCTGCCAGATTGACCACAATTGAAGAAAATTAGAATCGTTTGTCTGATAAGGTTGATGCTATTGCTTCTTCCTTGGAGCTGATTACATCTATTCTCATGCCTGATAATGTCAAAAAGGGGGAGAGAGCTAAGACTAAATGCAGGCAATCTCAAACTCTGACTCAGAAGGATGATGCAGGAGATGGAGGAGCAAAAGATCAAAGAAATCTAAGGTCAAGGGCAACTAAGAAGAGTTCACTATCTGTAAAAACTTCTAAGTCTAAGTCTGGTGGGGTAAATAATGATACTCAGGGTACATCTAAGACCAAGAGTTTGCTATTCACTGATAATCCACAGACTGATGAAGAGTTAGCTGCCAAAGTATTTCTAGAGGAGAATGAAGAAGGAGTTACTCTTGCAGACATTCAAGCTGAAGAGAAGAGTTTACAAGCTGAACATCAGAAAGCCTTGAAGTCTGGTAAGAGTAAGCAAAATGTGAAAGCTTCTAGGCCTGTTCTTAAAGGCATTAAAATCAAAGAAAATGTTGAAGCTGGTCAAAGGATGCAAGTATTCAAGAAGCCAACAGAAGTAGAAGCTAAGCAAAAGCTTAAAGGCATTGCTGAAGAGGAAAGCATGTCGAAGAAATCAAACACAACTTCTTTTGCTAAAAGAGTTATGCAGAACTCTCTATCTTCTTCTGGATTACAATCAATTTTTGGAAAGACATCAGTATTTGAACCAACCCCAGAAACTGGAGGTCCTATGGATTTTTCAGATGAAAAAGGTTTAGCTAGAAAGATTGGAAGTAATAAAGCTGGTCTGGGTTCAAGAAGAGATTCAAGACAACATGTTGGTCCTAGAGATCCTTCCTCACTGGCTGTTCCAGGTCGTGGTGTAACTCAAGAAAGCTTAGACAGACTGGAATCAATAAAGTTGGTACATCAAAAGAGTTTGGAAAAGGATTTTCTCTTATACTTTATGTCTGATGGAACAGTATATAAGATTGGTGAATTTGATCTTGATTTGAAACACTGGGAAGAACTAGAATATGTTTTATATCTGTTCAAGGTGAGAAATAGAAGAACTGAGTCAGTTGCAAATGTGCTTAAAAGAAAAATGCTTCAAAACTTGGCAACTAGAGGTATGAAATACAACAGCAGATATGTCCCTAAGTACAGAGATTGGAATGGAAATCTTATTGAGATGAAAAAGGGTACTACAAAGCTGAAGACTGATCTGGGGATTACCGTTCTTGATTTCAACTCACAATCAGAGGAAGTGAAATTCATCAGACTGGGTAATCAGATGAGGAGAAACAAAATCTATGATCTAAGGTCTGCTATCTATCAGACTGATGAGAATGATCCTGAGCTAAGAGAAATCAAAGAGATAATGCAGAGAGAGCTTGAGAATGCTGAAAGAAGACTGCTGATAGACTATCTCAGGGTTACACCAGATCTTGAGGCAGTTTTATGAATGATGCTCTGTAAGGATTTCTTGTTTTTCTGTTGATTTTGTTTAAGTAGTTTAAACTCTGATCATTTATTAAACACTGCATTTTGTTTATTTTGTTTTGACATCATCAATTATCATTAACTTGTGCATTTTTGCTAATAAACAAGTTGGGGGAGATTGTTAGAAATAATTGATGTAAAAATTAATCAGTGTTTAAGTGATACAGTGATAAATCAGAGTTTAAGATGGAAGCAATCAGAGTTTGAGTAAACGCTGATGGATGGAAGCGCAAACGCTGTTTGATAGAAGCAACAGAGTTTGTTAAACTCTGTTCAACAGAAGCATCTACAAGTCAACAATGATTGAAGATAAACATGGAAGCAATATCTTTGAAGATCAGATAGCTATCAAAGAGATTGAGTTGACTTAAAAGATGTGTAACAATCGTAATTGATATCAATTGTATAGCTTAATTATAGGAGTATTAATTACTGATTGAATAGAAGCTGTATGTTTTATAAATACAGTTAGGTTAACCCTAGAAGGGTATTTGTTGTGCCCAAAATATCCATGGGCTAGATTTAGGCCCATTAGGCTTAAGGATCCAATCCGTATGAGTAATATGGGTTATGATTGAGGTCCCTTAAGTTAAATGGGGCTAAATAGCATGTGAAATGGATCTAAACAGGTTCAGGTTCCCGAAGAGACAGGTTCCCGAAAGACAGCTTCCTGTAGACAGCTTCCCGAGAAACAGGTTCCTACAGACAGGTTCCTGAGAGACAGCTTCCTGTGCGAAAATAGATTTATTCCAGCAGATTTATAGTACGATAAAGCCTCCTATTCTTTAGGAGCAAGTCATGAACATCAACTCCTTATTGGAATGTATTCCTTGGGCGCAGATGATCCTTGAATACACCTAATAGGACGAGAACTTGTAAACATACTCCTAGTCGGACTAGAACTCGAGTTCTATTCGACTTAGGTCGCCTATTCGTGGCTGAAATCTGGAGAAAAGGAGGTCCCCACGAATTAGGAACCTAGAATATTGCTGCCTAACCAGACTTCTAGTCTAAAAAGAACTACGTGAACTTGATCCCTATATATACACGGGTACGTAGGCACCTTGAGAACATGTTTTACAGGCCTTGCGAGACACCTATGAGATTCTTGCTAACACGGTTGCAAGCCTCGCAATACACCTACGAGATTCTTGAGAACACACGACACAAGCCTCAAGGGAACTCGCGAGATTCTTGTAAACGCTCTCGAGCTCAGTTCAACCCCTACAAAAAACCTCCATTCTCCATAGATTAGTTGATCGTTAGCCTTTACAACTCACCATAAACCTCTCAAAAGTTGTTACGAAATCCACTCATCAACATTGGCGCTAGAAGGAGGGGAGAGTTATCATCTTAAGAGTGGAAAGATGGCAGGCTGTTCTGATAGCGAAGAAACACAATCTGTAGAGAAAGATCAAACCCCGAAAGCGAAGAAGATTACTCCTGCTGACGTCCTAGAGCATCTAAAGTCGATTGAAGAAAGGCTTACAACCCTCGAACAAATAGCACCGAAGAAGAAGAAGAAGTCGAAGTTAGCAGCCGGTAAGAAGGGTAAAAAAGCTAAGATTAATCCCAAGCAGTTAGGCGTCGATGAAGAAGAACGTGAAGAAAAGGCTGAGGAGGAGATCGAAGACCCAAAGAAAGATACTGAAGGTGAAGAAGATGGTGAAACGAAGGATAAACAACCTCCTGTTAAGGAACCTTCCATCGAGATAATTAAAGATGATTCAAGTTCAGTCGAGACCACGAACGATTCGTGTATAGCAGATTCACAGGAAGCCGATGATAAAGATAAGGAAGCAAAGGACGGTGGAGCTAGTGATTTGAATGCTGAAGACATCAAGAAGATTCTAGTGAAACTCAAGGAAGAAAAGCAGTCAATAACAGGTGCGATGACCTCATCTCCATTCACCAAGAAGGTTAGAAAATCCCCGTTACCTAAATCCTATCGTATGTCAAACGAGTTTAAATTTGATGGCACTACGGATCCTGTGGAGTATCTGGGTCGTTTCAATACCGAGATGGAAGTTTATCAAGTTAAGGAGCCAACAAGGTGTAGATTATTGGCTGCAACCTTTCATGGTGGAGCTCATCAATGGTTTAAGAGGTTACCATCAGATTCTATAGATTCTTGGGAAAATATGGGGAAGCTCTTCGTTACTCAATTTAGAGCTTCCGTGACTTTTGCACCCCCAACCAATACCTTGGCCAACATCAAGCAGAGAGCAGGTGAGACCTTGACAGAGTACCTCAAACGTTTTAATGCAGAGGTTCCCTTAGTTAAGAAAGCTCCTGACGAGGTCATTATGAGCTTCCTGATTGCTGGAGTTAGAGCTGGTTCAGACTTCTGGAAGGAGCTACAAGTACGTGAACCTGGTACACTAGTTGAGTTCTACAAACAAGCTGAACTATATAAATGTGTGGAAGAATCCTTGTTGAAGTTGAGGGAAACAGAAGATCTTGGAGATGAAGCTAGTCATAAAGGAATCAAGCGAGAGAGGTCTCCAAGCCCGCAAACATATGTTATTAGGGATCGAGCTTCCTCCAAAAGAAGTAAATCAAAATTGAAGACAAAGTGCGACAATTATACCTCTTTGGTCGTTCCAGTAGACCACATCTTCACGGTTTATGGGAAAGAAGGAATATTTGTGAAGCCTACACCTTTACCTGTAGGAGCAAGGAAAGATCTGAAGAAATATTCTGACTTCCATGAGGATAATTGCCATGATACTTCTGAATGTAGAGCACTGAAAGACCAAATTGAGGAATTGATTAAAGCCGGGAAGCTTGCGGAATGGATAGCTCGAGGTGACCAGTAGTTGAAAGTTTGAGAGCTTCCTTAAAGTAGAGTTGAGATACCTTTATTTATATATGTATTTCCTTCTTAGAACTGGGGGGCAGTGCATGTATACCTCCCTAGTAAGTAAACCTATTTCTTTCAAGTAGTTTTCAACGAAATTATGAGTAGTTCTTTTCCTTGTATTACGTCATACATGAGCTTATATTTAGCTTGTAAAACAAGGAACATACTTCATTCAATTCAGTGACCTGCGAGAAATACCTCACAAGTAATTTCTTTAAGTATCTCTTGTTTCTTACAATGAGTTAGCTCGCGTAAGCTTAGAGGTACTGTATTGGGATATTTGTATAGAGGTTCATTCTCAGCATGTTTCGTAAGAAGATAAAGAAGAAAGGAGAAGACATGTTAAAGCTACAAGCAAGAATGATGTGAAGAGGTTATAGTATTTATTCGAGCGTTAAAGAAAATTCGACATAGTTGAAGATTTTGATGAAGAGTATCTACAAGAATATAATATGAGCATCTTGAAGAAAACACACAGTACTCAACTTCATGGATGAATATTCAACGACTTATTAGAAATTATCGAAGAATTGTGAAGCTTCTTGGAGTTAGTTCTTCATCAAAGACAAGCTTCCCTGAAGAACTGGGGGGTAGTACAATTACTATAGCACATGGTACTTTGAAAGTTGAGGATTTCAAAGTTTTGAGAATTCAGACCAGGAACCTCACCACCAGGTCCAGGAAGCTCGCGATTTGATTCAGGAACCTCGCGGCTAGGATGCAGTTTGGAAACCTCATAGCTCATATTTGGTTCAGGAACCTTGAGGATTGATTTGGTCTAGTATCTTGAAGAGCAACATGCTTGCATCATGAACACGTCAATGAGTTTCCAAATCTTAACGGATGCTTCCACTTCACATCTGATCAGTCTACAGAAAGATCCAGGTGATGCCTCTCCTTTTATGCTAAGATACTCGTAGAAAACCTCCCAGGTACGCTCAGCAAACTCTTACTATACCTAAAGCATGCTTAAACATCTATGATATTGTGGTCGTATATGCGATAAAGTTATGATTATGTATTGATTATGTTTCTAGATGTTAGAATGCACATGTACCTAACATATTACAGGTGCCTTATATTACCTGCATCTCGTAGGTTCCTTGATATTTACATGCACCTCGCAGGTTCCTTGATATTTACCTGTAGCTTACAGGTTCCATGTATTTACCTTTAGTTAACAGGTTTTATGTTACTCACCTGAAGCTCATAGATAACAGCTTCCAGGTCTAGTTGCATTTATATGTGTCTAGTAGATTCCTTGTTATTTTCCTGTAACTGACATCTTGCAGATTCATTATTATATACCTGAAGCTTGTATGTAACAGCTTCCAAGTTCATTGACATTTGTTAGAAGCCAATTGTTGATAGTTTCTGATTAGCAGCTTCCTACTTGAAGTTCTCAACCAGCCGATACCTGAATAGAAGAAAATGTGCTTATAGCAAGAGCTCCATGCCTGTAGAGGATTAATCTAGTGCCCTTCTGGATTCTCTTTGTGCTCCATCCAAGGATTCACTTAGAGCCTAGAAGGATTCACTAGGTTCCCTAAGCATATCCATGTATTCACCCAGTGCCCTTCTGGATTCTCTTTGTGCTCCATCCAAGGATTCACTTAGAGCCTAGAAGGATTCACTAGGTTCCCTAAGCATATCCATGTATTCACCCAGTGCCCTTATGGATTCTCTATGTGCCCGTATAGGTTCACTTAGAGCCCAAAAGGATTCACTTGGTGCTTCATGCATCCATGCGCAGTTGTTTGGTATCATAATGGATTCTCTTTGTACCCTTTTAGGGATTCATTTGGTGCCCAATTGGTTTCGGTTTTTGTCCTAAGCATAGGTTCATATAAACAACCAGTTGGATTCACCTTATGCCCTTACAAGGATTTGCATAGAGCCCAGAAAGATTCACCTAGAAAAGCCCTGTCAGCTACATGCACTCGATAGCCAAAAAAGATTTGCAAGCACGAAAGATTCACATCAAAAAGCCCTATGAATCGTAGGCATAATTCAAAAGTCCCATAAGCATGTGGGCACCTAGTTAAAGGTTTTGGGAACCTAATCATGGGTAACCTAACCTAGAGTTTGAAATGATTCATCATGTGCCCTATAGATTCTCTTTGTGCCCTCTGCAGGATTCACTTAGAGCCTATAAGGATTCACTTGATGCCACAAAGGAATTCACTTAGTGCCCAACCGGATTCTCTTCGTGCTCTTGCCATGATTCACCTAGAGCCCGGATGGATTCACTTCGTGCTCCCTAAAGCCAAAAGGATTCATTTGACGCCCAGTCGAATTCTTTAAGTGCCTTTCTCAGGATCACTCAAAGCTCAACTGGATTCGTCTTATGCCCTACTAAGGATTCACTTAGCGCCCAATTGAATTCTCTAAGTGCCCTTCCCAGGATTCACCTAGAGCTCAATTGGATTCGCCTTGTGCCCTCATCAAAGCGATACATAGATGAATACTCTTATTTTTTAAAGCTTGTATATGATCGAAAGAAGTACCGCACTACTAACAGGTTTTTGATAAAGTAGCTTACAGCATCCTTGATGATCATCAGAAGCTTCTAGTTAGTAGCTTCCAGCTTCCGGTTTCCAACCCACAGTTTATAGCTACAGCTTCCAAGTTTAGTGATATTCAGCCGAAACAAGCAGCTTTCAGTCAACCGCTTCAACAAGCTATAGGAGGTTCACGCATCATGACGGCTCGGGGGTAGCTCAATTCCCCTACGTTTGCACAGAGAAGAGCTTCCATCTTCCAGGTTCAGTAACGGAACCTCAATCCGAACCGGCACAATGAAACACAGATAAGTTTTACTTTCATGCCTTTATATCCTTAACTATCATGCACATTTTATGTCAACGAGATCTTATATTCTGTCATGCTTAGATGCATAAAGCTTTTAACGCACATATTCCATGATCTTTATAAATGAAATTTATGTGAACTTGTACTTAGGATGTTGTCATGCCCTATAGGTTTGCAGTTTACGTAACATATATGCTCAGTTTATGATCTCGAACTTGGTATACAACATATATGTCACTTGAGAAGGTAGCAACATATATAACGTAGATAATCATTCATACTTGCATACATGCATCACTTATATGTGAGCTCTTCAGCTCGTATTACTAACCTATTTTTTCTAGTTTTCTTGGTGTTGTGCCCAAAATCACCATGGGCTAGATTTAAGACCTATTAAGTCGTAGGTTCCAATCAACAAGTATTGTATGAGCGAGGAGATAGATCTAGTACGAGATATGAAGACCTAACGTGGAGAAATGAGCATTAGTTGAGAAGACAGTCAAGAGATTATAAGTATCAAGACGTTCCTGATGAACCAGTAGCTGAGCAGATTACGAATGAACCAGTTTCCTCCCCGCAGAAGAGCCCGAATTAGCCTAGCAACAGCAATGAGGACATCAAGAAGTACATGGGAACCACAAAAAGGCTCCCCAGACTAACAAATTTGTTATTTGTGCAGGTACAATTTCCTGTAGTGAGGTTCCTGAGAACTAGATTTCGAGACATAGGTTCCTGAGCACCAGGTTCCTGAGCATAGATAGCAGAAAGATCTAGAAGCCAGCCAGATAGATGCCGACTTATTATTGGAGAGTACTCCTAGGACGCAGCTGATCCTAGATTACCTCTAATAGACAGCATGCACAAGACAGTCAGATGAAAAGCAGCTTATCAGATAAAGCAACCTCTCGAGCAATTAAGTTATGATTTTCAAGGTTAACCTCGTGCCCTTTTAGGGATTCATTTAGTGCCCTATTGGATTCGTTTTGTGCCCTCAGCATAGGTTCACATAACGCCCAATTAGGTTCACTTTATGCCCTTATTTGGATTCACATGGTTCCCTTGACAATCTTAAGATTCACCTTATCCCTTTTAAGGATTCATCTAGTGCCCTATTGGATTCGTTTTGTGCCCTCAGCATAGGTTCACATAACGCCCAATTAGGTTCACTTTATGCCCTTATTTGGATTCACTTGATTCCCTTAACAATCTTGAGGTTCACTCAGTGCCCAATTAGATTCGCTTTGTGCCCTTGTTAAAGGATTCACTCAGCGCCTAATTGGATTCATTTTGTGCCCTTGTCACGATTCAAACAAGAAGACAAAGACCCGCATGGTTCCCTCAGAAGAAACATGGGAGCACTGAAGGGATTGGACCTTAAAATATCAAGCTATTTAGGTTCCTCTCGCATCCTATGACTTCGAGGAACCGGGGGGTACTTGTTGTGCCCAAAATATCCATGGGCTAGATTTAGGCCCATTAGGCTTAAGGATCCAATCCGTATGAGTAATATGGGTTATGATTGAGGTCCCTTAAGTTAAATGGGGCTAAATAGCATGTGAAATGGATCTAAACAGGTTCAGGTTCCCGAAGAGACAGGTTCCCGAAAGACAGCTTCCTGTAGACAGCTTCCCGAGAAACAGGTTCCTACAGACAGGTTCCTGAGAGACAGCTTCCTGTGCGAAAATAGATTTATTCCAGCAGATTTATAGTACGATAAAGCCTCCTATTCTTTAGGAGCAAGTCATGAACATCAACTCCTTATTGGAATGTATTCCTTGGGCGCAGATGATCCTTGAATACACCTAATAGGACGAGAACTTGTAAACATACTCCTAGTCGGACTAGAACTCGAGTTCTATTCGACTAGGTCGCCTATTCGTGGCTGAAATCTGGAGAAAAGGAGGTCCCCACGAATTAGGAACCTAGAATATTGCTGCCTAACCAGACTTCTAGTCTAAAAAGAACTACGTGAACTTGATCCCTATATATACACGGGTACGTAGGCACCTTGAGAACATGTTTTACAGGCCTTGCGAGACACCTATGAGATTCTTGCTAACACGGTTGCAAGCCTCGCAATACACCTACGAGATTCTTGAGAACACACGACACAAGCCTCAAGGGAACTCGCGAGATTCTTGTAAACGCTCTCGAGCTCAGTTCAACCCCTACAAAAAACCTCCATTCTCCATAGATTAGTTGATCGTTAGCCTTTACAACTCACCATAAACCTCTCAAAAGTTGTTACGAAATCCACTCATCAACAGTATTGAACATTGAAATATTCATTCATTGTAATCTAAGCAGCTCTCTGTGATATTTTACATCACTGAGAGAGGAATTATTAATTCCAAACAGTTTTTAAGTACTAAAACGTGTGTTCTTGTTATTCTCTCATACAGTACTTGATTATATTTTGTGTATTCGACCTAACAGCTGCAACTCTAAGTGAAGTAGATAATGAAGCTAGGATTCCATGTTTATTATCATATAAGTAATTCGATCTTAAATTCTCGTTAATTAGTTAATTCTTAGATTAATAATTTGCATCTTAGTTTAATTTTGTTAATCAAACTCCAATTTGTTATTTATCTTAGCAGTGAATTAAAACCATACATTGTTGCATAGGCATATTTTCTGAGTAAAGCTTAACCAGATCTCAGTGGAACGAACTTTAATTATATTACTTGTGACTACGTGCGCTTGCATAAATTTAGTGCAACAAGTTTTTGGCGCCGCTGCCGGGGATCATCGGTGTTTTATTTTTAGTTTATGTGCTTGTCAATAGTGGTCGTTAGCGTTCACTGACTCAGATTTCTTACTTGTTTTGTTTGTTTCGTGGTGTTGCAGGTACTTAGGTTTGTATGCAAACACGTTCGCAAGCTCGTTTACAAAAACTGGCAAAAGACGATCTTGTAGAGAATAGAGAGGATAAGAACGAGGAAGCTGAAACTATAGTAGCAATGGCAGATGCAGCAGCAGCTAAGGCTTTGAAGGAGTATTCTCAGCCGAAGATCAATGATATCCAGTCTAGTACTATCAGGCCGGCCATCACGGCTAATAACTTCGAGATCAAGCCGGGCACTATTCAGATGCTATAGAATTCGGTTCAGTTTGGGGGTGCTCCTACGGAGGATCCTAACATGCATATTCGGGACTTTATTGAGATCTGTGATACTTTCAAGTTCAATGGTGTTTCGGATGATGCTATCAAGTTGAGGCTTTTCCCATTCTCTTTGAAGGATAAGGCCAAGGGCTGGTTACACTCTCTACCACCTGGTTCAATTACTACATGGGAGGATCTTGCTCAGAAGTTTCTTACTAAATTCTTCCCTATGGCGAAAACTGCAGCAATAAGGAACCAGCTAACTCAATTTCAGCAGCAATCTGGAGAATCTTTGTGTGAGGCCTGGGAACGATACAAGGAGATGCTTCGTAGGTGTCCACATCATGGTATGCCTGACTGGATGGTTATCAATAGTTTCTACAATGGGTTGGGAGCATAATCTAGACCTATGCTAGATGCAGCATCAGGAGGAGCTCTTTGGGCTAAGAACTATGATGAAGCTTATGAACTTATTGAAACAATGGCTGCTAATGAATATCAGAATCCAACCCAGTGGACAGAAACTGTCAAAAACAGGCAGTTTGGCTTCTTCAACCTTGGGGAGGGATTTAACTAGGCTATACTACTTGGATTGCCATGAAATTTTGTGCGAACTTTTCCAATGGAGTGGAGAAGCTATGGTTAAAATTTGGTGATTTTATCATGGATATAAATGGAGATATGAATTTTTCTTTGAACATGGTTTTGCTAGGCAGTTTTGAAGAAATGGAGAGAATGGGGTTTTGCTTGTGTTTTTGTGTTGTAAAATGACTTAATACATGTAATATATGGATGCATCTTCTCCTTTTTGTGTTGTTGGCAATCTATTGGTCCACATGTTGGCTTCTTATTGGTCCACTTGTTGGCACCACATTAAGCATCTCTTTTTGGTTAAATGTAACTACATCACTTTTCTTCTAGTTGACTTACATGGAAGTCACTTTTTTTTCCTTTACTTCATCCGCTTGCACATGCTTATATCTTGGCTCTCTGCTTGTTTTCTTGTCCGGTTATTAATCCATTTTATTGATCATTCGGAGGAATATCTCAATTGTTTCTAGTTAGGGTTTTACCGGAAACCTTCTTAATATTTCTACTATCATTCTCAATCCTCCTTTATAATTTTTGAATTTAAATTCCTCAAATCTCTTTATTAAATCCTTAATTCCTTCAGTGTCCAGGGAAATCTCGGAGAAAATAAAAGTGCTATTTTTCTGAATCCGATATCGTTTACATACACTTATCTCGCCCCCGGATCCTGAATACGAACTCAGAAATTCGTTCTGAATACTTCTATATAGCGGCGTCTAATAATATTCCAAATCCCCTTAAAACACTATTCACCACTTATTCTCTTTTATTCCTTATATATTGCAAAAGTGTCCTAATTCTCTTTCGAGCGTTCCTTAACCCTTTTACGGAACCACTGGACTAATAACAGATATTGATTTGGATGACATGAGAATAATTTTTCCAGGAGATAGATTATTCTAATCTGAGTTGTCAAACCATTGCATTCTTCATGACATAAAAACATTGGAATCTATATCCATTCATTTGAACTGATAATACCTTGAGGTCGGAATCATGGTTCCTCATTTTGTCAATACTTAATAAAAGTTTTAATTCTACCAAAAAAATGGGGTTCTTACAGTCTCCCCTCCTTAAAAGGATTCCGTCCCGGAATCAGGTAGAAGACAATTAGGTACTTGTTGGTTATTTCACTTTCCAGTTCTCCAGTCAATCATTAATCAATCCCAATCCTTTTTCAGCACATCTTACTAGTGCTACAATACATCATTTACCCTTTTTCATTAATCTCTGCTACTTCTCGTACAACACACTATCCGGGTTATGCTCTTACCCAGTCATATACTATTTTCCTTATTGGTATCCGTAGTGACTTTGGTATCACTATCGCGCTGCGAATTCGGAGATAACCTCACTCGTAATTATGCATTTCCTAATCGCTTTAATCTTCGCAATCTCGATCAATATATAGAATTAGAGGAATTTATTGAGAGATCACTATGATCAATGAACATTCGTCCTATTGCATAGTTAGTACAGAAGGTGGCCAGCCTTTAGTACTTAACAAGTAATTTAGACAAGTAATGGTATTCCACTTAGACTCCTATCATATAGACAGGTAGTCACATAGTAGTACCTCCCCTCCTTAAAGGGTTGTTCTTCTCAATGTAGAAGAAGATAAATAAGAGAGAAGAAAAGAAAAGAATTTCAGAGACTTATAGAAATTTTTCATGATCGTCAAATATCATACTTAGAATTTACCTCTGAACTGTAGAGGTTTATTAGAGAAGAAAATAATCGTAATCGTATCAAATACTACTTTATCGTAATCTTACGTGTCAACATATCCTAGCTGCTCCGTCCATCATTTTATGGACCTATTCTCTTGTTCGATCTTAGCATCACTCACTTTTGGAAATCCTTCAACCTTTCAGGTTAAATATGTAGATTTCTCGCTTGATATTATTGTTACTAGCATTCCACGCCACGACACTGGCTCTTTCATATACATAATACTAACACTATCAGGTTGTCATCCCGAGAGCTCGTTAGAAAAACCCCTTCATCAATCCATTCATAACATTCCTTGCTTCATATTCCATAATTATTTCCCCATCTTTTCTTTATCAATCACATCCTTCTTATTGTCTAATTATCATTCACTTATATTATTTAACCCCACCATCATCCCATTATCGAGACACCCATCACCTTTACTTAATAACATCACATTTTTGGGGTTAAACTTTCCTTTGCTCAACCATCTAGATTTTCACTCCCTCGATCCATGAGTCTCCTTATTACCCAACCGATCTATTCCAAATTTCCTCGAATTTTCCAAACTTAAAAGGAGTTAATCCTTATGTCATTTATGCTTTCACTTTCAGCGTTCCATTGTGACCAATACTTATAATGTCAATCTCATACTTTTCTCGCTTCATTACTGGAGCTTCTCATGAGTCCGCATATCTGAATACCTTATTGATCCTCAACTCTATATTCATCTCTATCAGTCACTTGTCTTCATTTCTACTCTAATCATTCTATAAACCATCATAGCCTGATCATTTGTTTCAAATATCCCGTCTTTCCAAAATTAAACCATCCGAAATAAACTTCGATGATTTCTCTAACTTAGATTCAATTCGACATTTCCACAGTCATTATCACCTAATTTCTCAGAAGGATCACCATTATTTATCGTTTACGCAGTGCTTTAATAACTAAACATACTGGTCCCATAATTGTCAATTCAAGATCCTCTAGGAAAACAAAATAATCACTATTCCCTATCCATAAGGAACTCTTCCTGAACTTGACGTAGATATTACATGAAGCAGATAAAACTGTAGAAGAGCTTCCAGCATCGCAGCTGGAACAGGTTGGTGAGATTATTAATCATATGTCTCCAGTATAAGACTGGAAGCTTAGTGTTGTGGAATAAAAACTAGGTTATTAGATTGCGGCTAGGGTTTGATGTATTTAATGCTAGGGTACGTGAGCTTCGTGCTTTAATGGCTGCTTCTGCGTTCGAGACTTAAACGGTCCTCACAGAATGCCTACGTATCTCTGTTTTAAGAGAATCAAGCCAATAAAACGTAGTTCTAGGAATGAGGGGTCAGGCCCTTATATAGGCTGAGAAGCCTAAGAATTATGGTAGGAATAGGAGACTTGGTGGGCAAGCCACCGCCTCAAGGAAGGTTCTAGACTCCTTCCTTGTAGGAATCAGTTTCCGTGTTGAGATATGTATCTTGGAGGCTAAGTCAGGCAAGAGTTATATCCTTATTTGACTCTTATTGCTGAGCTGTTTATTACCCCCAATATTAATTACGAAATTAATATTGTAAATAGGGTTTGGGCCTACTTGGTGGGCCCCACATTTGGACCATTCCGGGTCTAATTAATGCCACATTAAATGTGTCTTTAGGGCTTACTTTTAGCCCATATCATTTGCCCCCCAACTTCTAGGAAAACTGATCAGGTTTTCCTTGAAGTTATAACGGCCTTTTATGAGACTTGAGTCAGGGTTTATTGCTCTTACATGAGTATTTTCAACTTATCATCTTAACGTAAAGCGTGGAGCGACCGACGCAATTTACGACGATGTTGAACGACACTAAGCGGTGTTAAATGGCACTAGACAGCGCTAATCAGCCTTAAACAATGTTTAAACAGTGTTAAACAATGTCGAATGGCATAAAACGGCACTAACGGCACTAATCGGCGCTAAACGGTGCTATACCGGCACTAAACGGTGCTTAAATGTAAAATTTTTTCCATGTTTCTGGAATTTTTTAAGCTTTCCTCTTTTTTTTTAAGCTCAATTTCGAGCTCAATTTCCCCCAGGTCGCAGCCATTTCACCTATTTCCTAAGTCATTTTCGACCTGGATATTTCGAGCTCAACTAGTACACTTTCGAGCTCAAAAACGAGCTCAAACAGCCCAGGTCGTAGCCTTTTTCCAGGAAATCCAGTGTTTTTTCGACCTGAAATGGACGAGCTCAAATAATGTTGAAATGACCTCAAATTGGGAGTGAGGTCGTGAGAAATTTCCATCTTTTCTAGTTCATTTTCGAGCTCAGACTCACGATCTCAATTCTAGGAGATATCGACCTCAAATTGGCTTCAAGTCGCATGGCTTTTTCGCGAATTTCCGCTCTTTTTCGATCTCAAATTTACGATCTAGCCATAACATACTTTCGACCTCAAAATGGGTTTTTAATCGACTTTTCTGGTCGTTTGATCGAGCTCGAAAACATACTACAAAATGAGGTCGTTGGTCTCGACCTCAGGCAACTTTGTTTGGGACTTTCGTTTGCTTTTGGGCCTTAGAATCATCAGAATTTGGGGCCTCTCCTCGTGGGCCCTAGCCACATGTTTGGGCTCTTCTTTATTGAAGCCCTAATTGACTTTGACTTGGGCCTTAACAGGCCTGGTATTGTTTGGGCTTTTTAGAGCCCAATTTGTGTTGATGGCCCACAAAGGTTTCTAATGGGCTACAACCGGTTGATATTCACTTTAACCGGTAGATATTCACTCTTAACCGGTTGGGATGCTTTAGATTTTTGCCTATATAAAGGTCAAGGCTTTCATTTTCATTTCACCACAAAAGTTTCTAAAAACTCTCTCAAAAGTTCCAAATTTCTTTAAGAAATTTTCTTTGAAGAATCTGAGTTTGATCCTCGTTCTTTGAGGATTCGAAGGCATCCTTCAAGTTTTCTGGCGATTTTTCTTCCAATCTTTGAAGGTTTGAAGATTGCTCAAGGATTTCTGGAAATTTTTTCAGAAATTTTCCAGTTGCTGTTGAAGATTCGAAGAACACTCAAGGTACTTTCCAGAATTTCTAGTTTTATAGTTTGAAGATTACCCTTTTTCTGGGTTTCTTCTTCAATTCCTTTGAAGATTTGAAGATTGTTCTAAAAATTTCTTCGTTCTTTGCAGATTTCCTTTGAAGATCAAAACTTTTCTTTGAAGATTTGAAGAAATGGCTGAAGATCGTGCTACTCAACGTTTCCAGAAACTGCAAGGGGCCTCAAAAAGAGGTATCATCATTCGTTCTCCCCTCATGAGTTTACAGGATATGATTTTAAATCGTAAAGAGGATTTTCCATCCTTATCACACCTTGATTCCTTTAATCATAGTAACATTTTCCATGACATAGAAAAAATCACTGACTATAACAGGATGTATAAAATAGAATCACCCTATAGACTTATCCCAGCTGAGCCTGGGGATCGATCTTGCCATTGGCGCCCCAATGCACTTTGTATTTATAGGGGTGCCATTGTTGCAGGGGTTCGATTCCCTTTCCATGAGTTTATTCCTAGGCTCTTAGCAGATGTAGGAATTAACCCTTGCCAACTTCCTCCCAACTCCTGGAGGGTGATCAATTGTTTTATGGTCCTCTGCCTTAAAAACAAATTCCCTCTTTCTGTAGCTCTTTTTAGGAAGATTTTTCAATTTAAAAATTCTGCTGAATCTACCCCGGGTTGGGTTTACATTAGTCACCGTACTTCCACTCCTCCAATTTTTCACCCCCAATCTATTCCTGACTCCAACCCAAAGTGGAAGAAGGAGTTCATGTATTTGACATGGGAAGGTGGAGATTGGGGCAATGTTTTTCGTAGTACCTTCGGTAAGGTTGTAGATGGCAGTGCCAGTGATATTGAGCTAAACGAGGAAGAGACCCATGCCTACCAGGACCTCACCAAAGATAATCATTCTACTATGGCTTGGGATCTCCTGAATGAGTTCCAGCTTAAAACTTTGGGACTTTCCCGAGTGACCAATAAGGGTAATTTCCTTTCTTTTTGCATTCCTTTATCTGAATATGATTGTCTCATACCCATTATTTGTCTTTTGTTTTGTAATCGCAGCTGCAGCTTTTATCAACAAGACTAATGAGCCTGAAGATGGAGACACTGCTAGGTTGAAAAGGGCTCGTTCAGGGAAAGATCCTCGAGCCCCAACAGCCACAGATGCCTACCTGAGGCCCCATGTAGCTGATGTTGAAGAAGTAGATGGCTCTTCCAAGAGCGCTTGGCGTCCCAACTGGGGAATTAGGAAGAAGGACTCCATTGTTGGAGACTGCAGGCATGCTATGGATTGGTCCTATCATTCCATAACCCCTGGTGACTTCAAGGATTATGTATCCGGCTCCACTCTTGAAGGAGCTGAGAGTGCTGGAGTTCAGGCCTTTGTTGCTGTAAGCTTCTTACTATCCATTCTCTTATATACTTGTTTTGTTATTTGAATCGTGGTTTTAACTTTGTCTTTTGTAGGCTAACGCCAACTTCCAGGGGGCCATATTCCAGGCTAAGACTTGGCGTTCCAACTATGAGACTTACAAAGCAAAGTATGATGACTCTCAGGATGAACTGGGCTCTGTCAAAGCTACCTTAGCGAGGAGGGAGAAAGAGCTTCTAGAGTCTCAGGCTGAAAATGTCACTCTCAGGAAGGGCAAGGACGACCTGATTGATGACTACCTTTCCTCCCAGGAGTATGTGGGCTTCATGGAGAAGCATGACGACTCTCTGTTCCCTTACCAATTTACTCAGGGATGGGACGGAGCTCTTGCTGAGGTTACTAGGAGATTTCCTGGTACCCTTAGTGTTTCAGACTTCCCTAGCCCTCATGCTCCTATGGCTTTGGCAGTGCAGGATGCCCAGGAGGAGGACCAGGAGGATCCTGGAGCCAGATCCTTCTGCTCATCTTGGGGCAGATGAAGAGGATGAGCATACTGGAGATGCTTAGTAGTTGATCTCTTTATCTATCTATTTATGTACTCTGCCTTCGGGCATGACTTTGTTCTTTTGTTAACTTATTTTGAACTAGGCGTTTATGTATTCTGCCTTCGGGCATAACTTTTTAATTCGTAATCCATTGTCCTTGATGCTTCTCAACTTATTCATATTCGCATGTGTAGTCTAGCATTTTGTGCATATGTATCAATAAGTAATGTTCATATCTTATGCGAAAATGTAGGATAATCTTATTAGTATGAAGAAATGGGCACAGCCCTTACATAGATACTCTATTTCCAATATCTCAAGTTTAAAAACTTGGAATGGTTTCATCGACCTTATTTCTACTTCTATTACATAGGCAAAAAGCTAGGTCCTTTTCAGGAGAGCTTAAACATAGTAAACCTTGAGGTTCAATGCATGCCAAGTCCGGGGCACCTCAACCCCGTCCAAGGTTTCCAGTTTGTAAGATCCTCGTCCTAGCGTCTTCTTGACTCGATACGGCCCTTCCCAATTCGGGGCTAGCTTTCCCTTCTGACCAACTCCAGAAGCCTCGATCTTCCTAAGAACCAAATCCCCTTGCTGAAAGAACCTCTCCTTAACCCTGTGGTTGTAGTAAAAGGATGCTTTCTTTTGATGCTCCGCATTTCTGGCATTTGCCTCGTCCCTGACTTCATCAATCAAATCTAGGGCGAGCCTCATTCCTTCTTCATTAGTCTCTGGTTCAAATGCCTCAATCCGAGGTGATGCATGCATGATTTCTAGTGGTACAACTGCCTCGGCTCCATAAGCCAGTAGGAAAGGGGTTTCCCCAGTTGTTACTTTGCAAGTAGTACGATATGCCCAAAGTATAGGCAGTAATTCATCCACCCAAGTATTTCTTGATCGTTCGACCCTCTTCTTAAGTCCATCCAGGATGATTCGATTGGCCACCTCGGCCTGCCCATTCGCTTGCGGATGTGCCACTGAGGTAAAACGAAGCTCAATAGCATTTTCCTCACAATACTTCTTGAATTCCTCATTGTTAAACTGTGTCCCATTATCTGTCATAAGAATTCGCGGGATTCCATACCTACAAATTATGTTCTCCCAAAAGAACTGGGAAACTTGCTTGGTGGTTATCTTGGCTAAAGGCTTAGCCTCAATCCATTTAGTGAAGTAATCAATGGCGACAATCAGAAACTTCCTTTGTGCTGAAGCCATAGGGAAAGGACCAAGAATGTCCATCCCCCACATTGCAAATGGAATGGGAGAGCTGATTGAGGTTAACCTCTCAGGCGGCTGCCTTACAACAGGGGCGTGTTTTTGACATCTGTCACACTTCTTGACATAATCCTGGGCATCTGCTAACATCTCCGGCCAATAGAATCCCAGGCGGGTAATCTTGTGAGCTAGGGCTCTGCCCCCCAAGTGCTGCCCACAGATCCCTTCATGAACTTCTTCCAATGCTTCTCTTGCCTCTTGGGGCCTTAGGCACTTTAAGTACGGGATGACAAACGATCTCTTGTATAAGATGCCTTCAATCAAGGCATATCTCAATGCTCTCACTGACAATTTCCGTGCCTCCAAGGCATTGTTAGGGAGCCATCCGGTTTCTAGATGAGCTTTAATAGGATCTATCCACCAGCTTCCAACATCGATCGGTGCTACCAACTTAGAGTTGACGGTCGGGGCCTTCAAGACCTGGAAGTAAACACTTCCTGCATAATTCTCTATCTCAGAAGAAGCGAACTTAGAGAGGGCATCGGCCTTAACGTTCTCTTCCCTAGGAATGTGCTCCACATAGCACTCCTCAAACTGAGTCATAACAGCTTTCACGACTCTGAGGTATTTTGCCATAGTTTCATCCTTGGCCTCAAACTCACCATTCACTTGCGAGACTACCAGCCTCGAATCTTCACACACTTTGAGGTTCTTGACCCTCATGACTCTGGCCAATCCCAATCCAGCTATTAATGCCTCATACTCAGCTTCATTGTTGGTTGTTGGAAAGTCTAACTTCAAAGCGTATTCAACTGTGAATCCATCGGGGCTTTGCAAAACCAAACCTGCACCACTAGATTTTGTTTTTGATGCTCCATCAAAATAGAGCACCCAATACTCTTTCTGATTAGGTACAAGTTCTTCATCCTTACTCTCAACCCCAGGGGTGGTTATTATCTCCTGCCCCCCGACTTCTTGGTTGCCAATGGTACATTCAACCACGAAGTCAGCTAATGCCTGAGCCTTGATGGCTGTCCGAGGCTTATATGCAATGTCAAATTCTCCGAGTTCGATTGCCCACTTAATTAGCCTTCCACTGACCTTAGGGCTATGCAGGATACTTCTCAACTGCTGGTCCGTCAGGACTTCAATCTTGTGCGACTGAAAGTAAGGTCGTAGTTTCCTTGAAGCTGTTACCAATGCTAAAGCAAACTTCTCAATGGTAGAACAGTTCAACTCAGCTCCGTGCAATACCTTACTCACGTAGTAGATGGGTTTCTGAACCTTATTCTCTTCCTTTATGAGGACGACACTCAATGCTTGCTCAGATACCGCCAGGTATAGATAAAGAGTCTCTCCGATGTTAGGCTTGGCCAACAGTGGGGCTTCGGCCATGTATTTCTTCAATTGTTCAAAGGCCTCTTGGCTTTCAGGTGTCCATTCAAAATTCTTTACCTTCTTTAACGTTTGAAAGAAAGGTAAACACTTATCACCCGACTTGGAGATAAACCTTCCTAAGGCTGCCACTCGGCCTGTCAACTTCTGCACATCTCTTACAGAACGTGGTGGCTCCATGTCTAAAATCGCCTTAATCTTGTCAGGATTGGCCTCAATGCCTCTCTTTGAAACCATCAGCCCTAAAAACTTTCCAGATCCGACGCCAAAGGCACACTTGGCGGGATTCAACATCATTTTATGGTGCCTCAGCACTTCAAATGCCTCTTCGAGGTGCTTAATGTGATCAACCTTGAGTAGGCTCTTGACTAACATGTCATCAACGTACACCTCCATGGTTTTTCCAATCAGATGGGCAAATATCTTGTTCACCAAGCGTTGGTAAGTAGCTCCTGCATTCTTTAGACCAAACGCCATAACAAGATAACAGAAGACACCAAAGTCAGTTATGAAAGATACCTTAGGGATGTCATCTTTGTGCATCTTAATCTGATTATAGCCGCTGAATCCATCCATGAAGCTTAACATCTCATGTCCAGCTGTGGCATCTATCAACATATCTATCCTTGGAAGGGGAAAACAATCTTTTGGACATGCATCGTTCAGGTCAGTGAAGTCTATACACATCCTCCACTTCCCATTCGCTTTTTTGACCATCACAGGGTTTGCTAACCATTCGGGAAACTGAATCTCTTCAATAAAACCAGCTTCCAAGAGCTTATCCACTTCTTGCTTAATGGCCTCTTGCCTCTCCGGAGCAAAGTTTCTCTTCTTCTGCTTTATTGTCTTCCTCTTGGGATCAACATTCAACTTATGGGTTATAAGTTGGGGGTCAATCCCTGGCATATCAGCTGCTGTCCAAGCGAACACGTCGCTATTCTTTTGTAAGAATTCTATCAACTTGCCCTTCAAGGGTTCTTTCAGAGATGCTCCAACATAAGTAACTTTTTCAGGATCGTTCGGCTCTAGGGGTATGGGAATCAAATCCTCTGCTGGCTTCCCTCTATGCTCTTCATCATCACGGACATCCATGTCTTCAATTGGAAGGACCTGCCCCCCGACTCCATCGGCCCTCAGCGCGGCTACATAGCAACTTCTTGCCATCTTCTGATCACCCTTCTGTTCTCCGACACCATTCCGTGTCGGAAACTTAACCTTCATATGATATGAAGAGGCCACAGCCTTGAACGCATGAAGTCCAGTCCTTCCAAGGATTGCGTTGTATGTTGAGGCTGCCTTAATCACCAAGAAGTTCAGCATCTGAATCGCCTCCTTAGGCTCCTGCCCAATAGTCACGGGTAACTGAATAGTCCCTTCAACGTTGGACTCCACTCCATTAAATCCGTATATAGGCATGTTTGCAGGGGTCAACTGAGAGTCGTTGTATCCCATCTTCACAAACGCATCATGAAACAAAATATCTACAGAAGCTCCATTGTCTATCAAGACTCGTTTTACTTCTGAATTTCCAATAACAGGAGTTATGACCAGCGGGTCATCATGGGGGAACTTCACCCCTTCCAAGTCTGAATCATCGAAACCAATTACCATCTCAGTTTTAGCACGCTTCGGGGCCTCTCCCACAATGTGCATTACTTCTCTTGCGTATGCCTTTCGAGAGTTTCGAGTTGTACCGGCCGCTGTCGGGCCTCCCCAGATCATGTTGATAACTGGCCCTCGGGGCTGCGTGTTACGGTCACGATCATTATCCCTTCTGTCATTGTTTCTCCTGTTATAATCCCCTCTTTGGGTTCCATGATCTCCACCCTTTGTGAAATTATTCAGCTTTCCTTTACGGATCAAGAATTCAATCTCGTCCTTCAACTGTCTGCAATCATCCGTGTCATGTCCCACGTCTCGGTGGAACCTACAGTATTGATCCTTGTTTCTCTTTGCGGGGTCACCCCTGAGTGGCTTCGGCCATCGGAAGTCTTTATCCTTCTCGATCTCTAACAAGATTTGGCTCCTAGGAGCATTCAACCTTGCATAGTCAGAAAATCTTGGTCCCATACTCTTCTTTGATGTTGACTCAGAATCTTTGCTAGTACGGGGATATTTGTCCCTAGCATCATACTCTTGGTCTTGCTTTCGCTTCTTCGTTTCATTATTACCCTTGCCATTGTTTATCACGACATCCTTCATGGTGCTGTCCTCGGCCTTGATATACTTATCAGCTCTTAAATGGAGCTCAGCCATATTCTCGGGTGGGTGCTTTGCCAATGACCTTTTAAAGTAAAGATCAGTAGTACCGTGCTCCAGGGCTACCATGGCCACCTTGTTCTCTAAATCAGTAATATTTAATGTCTCCTTGGTGAATCTCTTAAGATAATCTCTCAGATTCTCATTCTTCCCTTGTACCACATACATGAGGGATGCAGAACTTTTCTCATGAACTCTCCCGCTGATAAATTGACTAACAAAAGCAGCACTTAACTCCTTAAAGGAGCCAATTGAGTTTGCAGGAAGTCGGCTATACCATCTTTGAGCCATGCCGACAAGGTTTGAGGGAACGCCCTACACTTCAAGGCGTCACTTGCAGGTTGTAGTAATAGTGCGTTCGAGAACGTCCTAACATGATTTGCGGGATCACCTGTTCCATCGTAAGCCTTAATTGTCGGCATCTTGAACTTCCTTGATATGTGGGCATTCATCACCTCCTCGGTGAATGGGGGCGTGGGATCATCCGGATCCCCAAGTGGCATCAGATCCTTGGGGTTGCTTTTAGGGGTTTCCACCCTTGTAGTCCTTCCAGTTGGGACGGTAGCCCTTCTTTGCCTTCTTGGAGGCCTTTCCAGATCTATGAAAGGAATCGGTCCTGACGTGGGAGGTGACAAAGTCTGATTTGATCTGGCTTGCTCCCTGGCCATATCTTCCTTTAATCTTAAGATCTCGGCTTCATAAGCCTTAATCCTCTCAGCAGCTGTTGAAGGGAGTCCATCATGAGTAGTTCGAGTTCTCCCCATAGGTTCTTTACTTGCACGTCACCTCCTTGGAGCTTCATCACGCTCGTAATCATCGTCAGAAGATGATTCATCCGTATAAGGACCAGAAAAATCGCGATAATCTCAATCTCGAATATACAGGGCATGACCACTTGGTCCAGCTCCGTAGTTAGGCATCCCGTACATTGGACTGGTACTTACGGGGAGATCCGTAGTGTGGATCTGAACCCCTCGTGTAGGGTTGTTGGGGTCTACACTCAAGG
Source organism: Kitagawia praeruptora (assembly GCA_037693485.1). NCBI lineage: Eukaryota > Viridiplantae > Streptophyta > Magnoliopsida > Apiales > Apiaceae > Kitagawia > Kitagawia praeruptora. The sequence goes on from CM075350.1 coordinate 88,096,157, forward strand.
AGGAAATCCCCACCTGGTGGGGGTTAGTCCATGGAATTGTGTGGACGATCGGAGGTAGCGTACTCTCAATATGGGTAGTCGTCCCTAGGGGTTGAGAAACTTGATACGGAACGATAGTCCCGGATGTCAGAGGTACTTGCTCAGATGTCGGAAGTACTTGTTCAGTAAGGGGCGGAGCAGAGCTAAGAGGTAGAGCCTCGGTAGCGATTGGCTCGGTAGTGCTTGGTGCAGTTCTTCGTGTTTGAACCATGGTTGATGTCTTCTTCCCACAGACGGCGCCAAATGTTGTGGAATAAAAACTAGGTTATTAGATTGCGGCTAGGGTTTGATGTATTTAATGCTAGGGTACGTGAGCTTCGTGCTTTAATGGCTGCTTCTGCGTTCGAGACTTAAACGGTCCTCACAGAATGCCTACGTATCTCTGTTTTAAGAGAATCAAGCCAATAAAACGTAGTTCTAGGAATGAGGGGTCAGGCCCTTATATAGGCTGAGAAGCCTAAGAATTATGGTAGGAATAGGAGACTTGGTGGGCAAGCCACCGCCTCAAGGAAGGTTCTAGACTCCTTCCTTGTAGGAATCAGTTTCCGTGTTGAGATATGTATCTTGGAGGCTAAGTCAGGCAAGAGTTATATCCTTATTTGACTCTTATTGCTGAGCTGTTTATTACCCCCAATATTAATTACGAAATTAATATTGTAAATAGGGTTTGGGCCTACTTGGTGGGCCCCACATTTGGACCATTCCGGGTCTAATTAATGCCACATTAAATGTGTCTTTAGGGCTTACTTTTAGCCCATATCACTTAGCAGTTTACTTAATCACTTTCCGAACCTCGTTAGTTCTTTTCACAAGGATACTTTTCAGCATCATGATTCTCCAACCTCATATTCTCTATCTTGTTTGCACAGAAATACACCAACAATAACTTTCTTGTCATTCATCATCATGCCAGATGGCTTATCACTACCAGTACCATCTATGTTTCTTGTTATCTACTACCAACCCCTTGCTGGTCCGATCCTTTCCTTTACTCCTTTTTCAGAAAGCCAATCTTCCTCCTGTATTTAATCATCCCTTATCATCTAACCTCCTCTCTCCCTTTCTAAAAGAAGGCGGGTCTCTTGGAGAATTTGGTCGGGCCTGCCTCAGAGCCTCTTAATGTCGGTAATGTACTTCAGACAATATCAGGAATCGAATGTTTACTTAAATTATCCTTATAGTTGATTCTCGCACAATCCTCAAAGGGAATGTAAAATCCTCCATCACATTTTGACCTTTAAGGTCCTTCTCAATATCGCTCTATTCCTTTGGTATGAGCATTTATACTTACTCCCCTATACTTAACGTGCCGGCCACCTCATTGGCCTTTCCTGATTATAATAATTTTTTGAAATCAATGTTTTTCGGATCTATTCCAACTCAGGATGGAAGCATTCTCCCTTAAATTCTGCTGAATGAGAGAAAGCATATATCAGTCTTTTCCAAAAGTCATTGCTTCCACCTTTCTAGTGTGAACTTTACTACATGTACTCCCAATCATACCTAGGATATTTCCTTACTTAACTCCCTTCTTGTTTTAGGATAATCTCAACCTTATTGGTTCAATCCATACTTTCTTATGGTTTCACACATGCTTCATCTAGCCTTATTGTCACTATGTCATACATCCCTTACCAAACTTCCCTTTTGAAGTTCAGAACATTACCTCTTCCCTTATAGGGTTTCTTAGGTCATCCTCATCATTCCTCCTGTATCTTCTGGGTACAGGGTATATCAAACATCATTAATCAATTCTATAACAATTCTGTCTATGTACTTTTCGAGACTCCTTTCCACAAATCCTTACAGGTTATTGATACCTTGGTCGATTCAACTTATATCGTCTGATTTTACAATGTCTTTATTAGGGGTGATGTTATCCTTTGTGCATCCTCCAGGGTTCGTCTTAATCTATGGACATTCTATCCTCAATTCTATTTTCAAGGAATACTTACATCCTGTACTGGGCAATTCAATTATATATCCTTAATAAGGGTCTCTTTTCAATCATTCTCATCTTGATAACCTATAGGTAGCCTAATGCTAACCTCTTCTTTCGAACGAATGTCAGTCTATATGACCTTCCAAAAGACAAAATATGTCTATCTGTCTCCCTTACAGAACTTGGTAATGGTAGCAAGGATGTTCTGGAAGATATTGGTCGTGTTCAACGTGAATCTCTTAGTGCCTAATGCTCCTCTTGAGGACACTAAGTTTCAGATAACATTTATGCATCATACTACACCATCTTTGACAATCTTCGTAACTCTTTATTGGTCACTATCCTCAATCCTAATACGTCCATGGTATATATAAAATCCATCATCATGTATCTCAATTCATTTTATATCAAAAGTCCTCGCGGTTGGCACTTGGTTAGAAGCACCCCGCTTTGTCCTTACATTGCTGGTTTAGTCACTTGATAATCCTTAGTGACTTGGCCCCAACTGGCCATGTTAAAATATGTGAGTTTAGGGGTTGGCTAATAGCAGTACTTTTCTAGCAATTGCTGGCATAATGCCTTCTACTTTGATACCTTTTGATCTTTTCAAAACTTTACTCCGTATAAGTCTCAATCGACTTCTCGGTACCGTCTCTGGTCACATTCCTTTACTTTTATCTTTTCAACTATTCTTATTAATTCCATGTGCCACAAAAGTTTACACTCTTGGCATAACAGCCTTTTCATTTAAGTCAATCCCGGAATTTCTCAGTCCGGCTTGTTTCTTAATTACATTTCCCTTTTTCCGTCCAATCTCAACTTAATAATTTTGTCTCTATAATCAATCGTAATAATTAGGGGTCTGTCGACCAGCCCGTATAGCGGCTACCTTACCCAATCCATAGGGTTCGCTCCAGTTTCCACTCTCTTCAGTGACGTATTCCGATAATCAGAAAGACAAGGTTTGCTAAAATTTGTTAAATTCCTTTCCAGGATTAGGGAAATTTCAGTCAATCATATCTATCCACCCACTGGTGACACTAAGAAGATCCATTTCGATACCCGAAGAATATTTCTAGGAACATCCAACCGGGTGGAACCATAAACAGTTATAATAACGAAATGATTGACGTAAAGTTGGGAGTTTAACCATTGGAAGGAAACCAAATATATAACTTCCCTAGAAGGGGAAATCAAAATTTTCAAACTGAAACATTCCACATTTTCCCGGTACATATTCGTCCTCATAGTCTATGCTACCGAATACCAGTCTACCTGACAACTAGTCTCAGAAGGAACACTACCATCGGAGTTAGTCGTTCCACAAAATTGGTACTACCAAGGCCATCCGAATTTGGTGAACCGTGTTGTCCAAATATATTCGAAGTTACACTGTTGTGCTGCATAAGCACAGTGCCTACCCTGCGTGAGATGCACCATAAAACATTGCAAAATTCTCCTCCTTCCATTTAGGCGACGCCAGCGCAGGGTGTTAACTCGAATAACTTGTAGAAGGGGGGGGGGTTGAATACAAGTTATATAATTGTTAACTCGAATAACTTGTAGAAGGGGGGGGGGGTTGAATACAAGTTATATAATCGTGTCTGATTTTTGCTTGATTATTTGAACAAGAATAAGCGAATGAATAAAACTCTGTTTGTATTAATAAGATCAAATACAAACTCTACCAAAGGTGTACAATACCTTTAGCAGCTGCTGACAATATAAATCTCTCTCTCTGTTTGTTTCGAATTCTCGAATACAAACCTTATACAGAGCTACGCACATTCGCACTTTTTACAATGACATAGAGAGAGTATTTATATGCTACCTATCAACTAATAACAGAAGGATATAATCTATACATGACAATGTTCTGTCTTCTAGTCGATAGTTTCCTTCAATAGAAAATTCTTTCCTTCATAATATCTTCTTGCTTGTTCTTCAAACAACGATCCTGTTTTATAGCACTTGCCAGTTTCTGTAGCATCCATATTGACATCATCAGTAACACGACTGATATCAGGATTTCATCTTGCATCATCAGTATCTGATCATCATCAGTATTAGACCTTCATCAGGATTTGCTCTTTGTTCCTGACATGTAGTCTCCGATACACTGTTCATTCCTGACTAAACTGTACAGATAACTGTTTTACACATAAATCCTATATATAGTGCTAAATCCTTTATAAGATCAGGATTACAAGAAGTATAATGTGTAAATTCTATTCTTAACATCACAACTTATGAATTATTCCTAACAATCTCCCCCTATTTATGCTTTAAAATCTGAAGCATAAATCTAAGTTGTGGATGTCAAAACATATAACAATACAACCAGAATAGAATTTATGAATGTAGAATTATGAAGTTAAGTACCTCCTTCCCAGATGTAGACGTTTATCTAGTACTTAGAAGAAAGAATTTTAACTATTAATGCTGCTCTTCCTTTACCACTTCCTAGCTGAGATTCACCACTGTCACTCCTAGTTCTTCTTTTTACTTCCCTTTGTCTGCTCTTTATCTCCCCCAGTCTGGTGTTGTTGTTGTTGTCTTTGAATTATCTTTATCTCCCCCTTTTTGACATCAGCAACATTAATTCCAAGAGATTCAGAAACAGAACAAATGATATTCATCAGAACTGCTTGATTTTCCATAATTGTGACTTGGTTATCTTCAAGTGATTGAAGTCTTGTTTGCATAGCAATATTACATAAATTACTACATAAAATTAGATTACTACATAAAGTAAACGTCAGGATCTGAAACAATTTTCATAATCCTGATACTGACACAATACTGATGACGTCAGCATCCTGATACAAATCTAATCCTGATGATTATTAACAAGTCTATCATACTGAAATTTATCAAGGCAAAGTGTTATAGCTAAAGCATTAAACAATCAAATATAGATCCTGACAAGAATATCAAGTCTATAAGCTAAAAACAACATACCTTGCTACTATTGCAGATGTTAAGGATCTAAAATTTAACATTCCTAACTCACTTACTAATCTACTGAATGTAGTCTCATCAAGTGGTTTAGTTAGAATATCTGCAAGCTGTTTGTCAGTAGGAACAAAATGGAGTTCCACAGTACCATTCTCAATATGTTCTCTAATAAAATGATACTTGACATCAATGTGCTTAGTCCTTCAATGTTGAACTGGATTTTCTGCAATTTTAATAGCACTAGTATTATCACAAAACATAGGAATATTACTAAGTGTCATACCATAATCCATCAACTAATTTCTTATCCAAAGGAGTTGTGCACAACAACTGCCTGCTGCTATGTACTCAGCTTCTGCAGTTGAGGTTGAGACAGATTGTTGCTTCTTGCTTGCCCAAGAAATCAATCTGTTTCCCAAGAATTGACATGTACCTGTATTGCTTTTCCTGTCTATTTTACACCCAGCATAATCCGAGTCTGAATAGCCAATTAGAAAGAAATCAGATTCTCTAGGGTACCACAAACCAAGATTTGGAGTTCCTTTGAGATATCTAAAAATTCTCTTCACAGCAATTAAATGAGATTCCTTAGGATCACTTTGGAATCTAGCACATAAATAGGTAGAAAACATTATATCTGGCCTACTTGCAGTTAGATATAATAATGAGCCTATCATGCCTCTATAACTAGTATTATCCACACTCTTTCCCTTAGGATCTGAGTCTAGTTTAGTGGCTGTTGCCATGGGTGTTTTTGCAACTGCACAGTCTTGAAAGTCAAACCTTCTTAAAAGATCTTTGATATACTTTGACTGATTAATGAAAATACCAGTCTCAGTCTGTTTGACCTGCAAGCCTAAGAAATAATTTAATTCACCCATCATGCTCATCTGATACTTAGACTGCATAAGCTTGCTAAACTTAGCACACAACTTTTCATTAGTAGAACCAAAAATAATATCATCAACATAAACTTGAACTAAAAGCAATTCACCTTTTATCTTTCTAAAGAATAGAATTTTGTCAATTGTACCTCTTGTGAAGCCATTTTCAAGAAGAAATTTAGACAAAGTCTCATACCATGCTCTTGGTGCCTGCTTTAGTCCATAGAGTGCCTTGTCAAGTTTGTAGACATGATTTGGAAACTTTGGATCAACAAATCCAGGTGGCTGTTCCACATACACTTCCTCATCAAGTTTGCCATTTAGAAAAGCATTCTTTACATCCATCTGATATATCTTGAATTTTGAATGAGCTGCAAATGCAAGAAACATTCTGATTGCTTCCAATCTTGCTACAGGTGCAAAGGTCTCATCATAATCAATGCCTTCTTCCTGAGAATAACCCTTGGCCACCAGTCTTGCTTTGTTTCTTACAATCATACCAGATTCATCTAGCTTGTTTCTGAAAACCCATCTTGCACCAACAATAGATCTATCTTCAGGTCTTGGTACCAGTTTCCAGACTTTGTTTCTCTCAAACTCATTTAACTCCTCCTGCATTGCAATTACCCAATCAGGATCCTGTAAGGCTTCTTCAACCTTCTTAGGTTCATTCTTTGAGAGAAAGCAACTATACAAGCATTCATTTTGAATTGATCTTCTAGTTCGAACACCACTATTTGGATCACCAATAATCAAATCTTCAGTATGATCCTTGGTCCATTTTCTAACAGGTGGTAGATTAACTCTGCTAGTCTCTCCCCCTAAGTTAGTGGTATCTCTTGTAGAAGAATTCTCTCTACCTTCAATAACTCTCCTTTGATCAGTAGAATCAGTAGAGTCCATATTGCTGCTAGTTACTGATCTTCCTTCAGTAGACTCTGAAAGATCAGTTCCTGATGGAATAGACTCTGAAAGATCAGTTCCTGATGGAGTAGACTCTGAATAGCTAGTCTGCTCCTGATGATCACTGTGTTCTCTTTGACTTATTTGCTCCCCCTCAACAGTAGCATTCCTTTGAGAAGCAATAGAAATTCCTTCTGGAGAACCTTCATCATCATTGGAGAGTATCTCAGAATTCTTCAGATTTTCAAATTCCAATTTGTCATGGCTTTCATCAGTTTGCAAAATTCCAAATTTCTTATCATCAAATGCAACATGAATTGATTCCATAACAATGTGAGTTCTGAGATTATAAACTTTGAAGGCCTTAGATGCTGAATATCCTAGAAAAATTGCTTCATCTGATTTGGCTTCAAATTTTCCAAGTTGTTCTGGATGAACTTTTAGGACATAGCATTTGCATCCAAAGATGTGAAAGTATTTCACACTTGGTTTCTTTCCTTTGATCATCTCATAGGGAGTTTTTCCATGACTATTTACCAAGGTACAGTTTTGAGTGAAACATGCAGTGTTAATAGCTTCTGCCCAAAAGTAGGTTGGAAGTTTTGCATCTGCAAGCATGGTTCTTGCTGCCTCTATGAGAGTCCTGTTCTTTCTTTCCACTACACCATTCTGCTGAGGTGTACCAGGTGCAGAAAACTGTTGAGTGATTCCTTTGTCTACACAAAACCCCTCCATTGTAGAATTCTTGAATTCTGTACCATTGTCACTTCTAAGTACTTTGACTTTGTACTCAGAGTTATTATGAATATTCTTGATAAGTTCAATGATTTGCTGAGGAGCTTCATCCTTCTTGTGTAGAAAGAACACCCATGTAAACCTTGTGAAATCATCCACTATCACTAGAGCATATCTTTTCTTGCTGATAGACATAATGTTTACTGGACCAAACAGATCAAGATGTAGCATGTGAAATGGTTCAGTAATTGAATTTTCAGTCTTGCTCTTGAAAGTGGTTTTTCTTTGCTTTCCAAGCTGACATGCATCACAAAGTCCATCTTGCACATAATTTGCCTGAGGTAGGCCTCTCACCAGATTGTGCTTAACAAGTTGATTAAGCTTCTTGAAATTAAGATGTGAGAGCTTCTTGTGCCAATTCCAGCTTTCATCACTTGTTGCTTTGCTGTAGAGACATCTAACAATTCCTTTAGATGTATCACTTAAGCTGGCTTCATATATGTTACCATGTCTTTGACCAGTTAGAACAATGTCTCCATTCTGCATATTCAAGATTTTGCATCCTTCTTTGTCAAAGATTGATTTGTAACCTTTATCACCTAGTTGACTTATGCTTAAAAGAGTATGTTTCAAGCCTTCAACCAGTGCTACATTTTCTATGATGACATTCCCCAAAACAATTGAGCCATATCCCAGAGTTTCTCCTTTGTTGCCATCTCCAAAAGATATTACTGGGCCAGCTTTCCTCTCAAACTTTGTAAGCAGGGACTTCTTTCCAGTCATATGTCCAGAGCATCCACTGTCCAAGATAATTGAATGCTTCTTTCCTGTGCCCTTAACAGAGGATGGAGAAGTTTTCTTTGGAGATCCAGGTTTGTCTGAACCATTTGCCATCAATGCAATGTTGTCATAATCCAATTCATCTTCAGAATCACTGGAATCAGCCCAATCCTTCTGTGTGACCATAAGTGCATTGCCCTTTCCTGTATTCCTTGGCTTCTTACACTCACTAGCAAAGTGTCCAAGCTCACTGCAATTAAAGCATTTGATCTTGGCCTTATCAAGCTTGACAATTGTACTTTTGCTTTTGTCACTCTTCTTCTCCTCTTTCTTTTGAAAAGGTCCTTTGCTAAATCTTCTCCTGTTGAATCTTCCTTTCTTGAAAGCTTTAGCAAACATAGCAAAGAGTTCCTGCATCTCAGATTCAGAATCATTGTTGTCAGAGTCCATATCAGTAGTCTCTGACTCAGAACTTTCTTTGCTTTTCTTCTTCCTTGAATTCTTTACAGCAATCTCTTCATGCTGTTCTTCAGGAAGCTTCTTTACTTCAGATTGAGTAGTAAGCGCAATAGTCTTCATCTTTCCTTCACTCCTGCTCTTCTTCTGCTGCTTGTCAAGTTCATAAGCTCTCAATTTTCCATATACTTCCTCTAATGAAATCCAATCCAGATCATTAGCTTCCTCAATCGCAGATATCTTCTCATTATAGAAATCAGGCAAAGCTTTCATGAACTTTGTATTCATATCCTCCAAGTCATAATATTTACCATGCATGGCCATCTCATTGATGAGTTTTGTAAACCTATCAAAGGTATCAGTAAGTGACTCACCAGACTTGGATTCAAAGTACTCATACTGTTGTATAAGTAATGTCCTCATATTCTTCCTGACAGGCTTAGTTCCTTCACAGTGAACCTTAAGATTGTCCCAAATATCCTTAGCAGTTTTACAAGAGAGAACATAGTTAGTGAGAACAGAATCAAGACTGTTGAATAATATGTTTCTCACTTTAGCATCTTTAAGAACATTCTCCTTGTCCTTATCTGACCATTCAGATTTTGGCTTCTCTGCTGTATGTTCTGGAACAACCACACCATCAACAGTTGCTTGTCCAACGACCTTTGTTGGAACAAAAGGTCCATCTCTGATTCTGTCAAGATAATCAGGATCTGTTGTTTCCAGATGATGCAACATCTTTACTTCCCATAGAGTATATTCGTTTCTCTTGAGCATAGGAATCTTAGTATTCCCATCCTTGTAACCAGACATGATTGCAGATCTTTATGATTATTCGAAATCAACCTGCTCTGATACCAATTGTTAACTCGAATAACTTGTAGAAGGGGGGGTTGAATACAAGTTATATAATCGTGTCTGATTTTTGCTTGATTATATGAACAAGAATAAACGAATGAATCAAACTCTATTTGTATTAATAAGATCAAATACAAACTCTACCAAAGGTGTACAATACCTTTAGCAGCTGCTGGCAATACAAATCTCTCTCTCTGTTTGTACTCTCGTATACTCACGATTAAAAACCTCTTGAACACTTTTTACAATGATATAGAGAGAGTATTTATAATGCTACCTATCAACTAATAACAGAAAGATATAATCTATACATGACAATGTTCTTCCTTCTAGTCGATAGTTTCCTTCAATAGAAAACTCTTTCCTTCATAATATCTTCTTGCTTGTTCTTCAAACAACGATCCTGTTTTATAGCACTTGCCAGTTTCTGTAGCATCCACAATGACATCATCAGTGACACGACTGATATCAGGATTTCATCTTGCATCAGTATCTGATCATCATCAGTATTAGACCTATCATCAGGATTTGCTTTTTGTTCCTGACATTTAGTCTCCGATACACTGTTCATTCCTGACTAAACTGTACAGATAACTGTTTTACACATAAATCCTATATATAGTGCTAAATCCTTTATAAGATCAGGATTACAAGAAGTATAATGTGTAAATTCTATTCTTAACATCACAACTTATGAATTATTCCTAACACAGGGTCGTCACCAATTTCATCTTTAGCTCCATGAAGATTTTTTCATATTTATCTTATCCATTCAAACTCTTTAATCTTATAGATAAGTCGGGTTACGGTACTGCAATCTTTGATAATACCTTGTGAATCTTATGAAATTTCTCACTTTTGTTGGTGTGGTTGGCCTTTCTCCATTTGAAACTGTCTTTAGCTCGGCAGGGCCCACCAACACTACTCACTATTGATCGTATGTTCTAATAACTGAACTTCATTTTGCCAGACTCATACTTCGAGAACTTGGCATGCAGTCATTCCTTCAGGTTTCATCTAAAAACACTCTCAATTACCTTTTAACCACTGATCGCTTTACTAGATCCATTTACAATTCAGTGTCAGAATAACTTAAGATACTACATTAATCCATTCAAGGAAAAGAAAGAATTTATTATTCCTCTGAATCCCTTCATACCATTACTTTCCAATGTCTTTATTTTCTAAGCTGGTCCATTCATAAAATGAACATTTCCCTGAATCAAACCACCTCATCAATTCTCAAGTTGACTTTATAAATTATAACCTATGAAATCTGCCTTCTCATGGCGAATTACTATTGACAATATTCGAACTTAACCCATTTATCAGATGATATGACACTTCTTGCCTCTATTTCAATTATTCCTGGGACTCTACTTCCCGACATATATCGATGTCTTTGATAATTATGCATCATTCTACTCTTTTCTCATTAATCTAAAAGTCTCTAAGGATTCTTATCGAACTCCATATAAGATCTCAAGCAATCCTTCCAATTTGTCTTACTTGCTGGTACTTCATCCGGCAGTCCGACTATGAATCCAATATGCGTCTTTAATTCTCTTAATAATATCTCAGTTCTCTATGTTCACTTCTCTGAGCACTATACCTTAACTATTACAGTCTCTCTAGCTGCAACCCTCATTTCCTCAAGGGTAAACTCCTTATCCCTAACAGGTTTCTCCTCTTTAGCTAAAACCTCCTCCTGGTTCTCAGTAGGGTATTCCATCGAATCAACAAGCCGATCACCAGCATATAATAAAGCATCACCGTGCTGCTACTCGTACGCCTCAAGGTCTGCCGCCTTACAAGTCGACACGAGAACGAGCTAAGTTACTACCATGATACTTAAGATTTCCCATAAGGGTTTTATATGTCAGTACTACCTTAAGTAGTCTGACTATGAACTGGGCAAGAGTTCTTATTATATTAGTGAATTTATTGTTTTAATGTCGCGTCATCCCTGGGATATATAATGCTCGCTCTGATACCATTTCTGTAACACCCCAGATCCGGGGTCAGTGATCTGGTCGTTACGGTCTCAATATCCATCCACAAAACCAACATAATTTAAATTACAACCTTGTGACCTAAAACAACAACATAAACACACCCGCTATAGTCCCAGAGATGAAATCAGAGTAACCATCAATATTATTAATCACAAGTTTGAGTTCTTACAACCTAAAAGGTTTACAATTAACCAGTACATACTCTTTGCCATCCATTTGTATATGCCATATAATAAATACATTTGATGCTCAAATGCTAACAACTAGCCTACCAGTAGATGCATCCTCAGCAATGGTAGCTATGACCTCAGCGGTTAATCCTTTGATGGCTGACACCTACTTACGCTGAATGCGCCTTGCGCGACCATCGTTGTTGTGATATAGATAAATAAAGCAAGGGTGAGCAATAGCCCACCTAAAAGCATATAACTGAACAGTAATAATATATAACAGTTCAAAATATCTTTGATACCATATGCCATGCATTAATGAACGTAGTACCAATATAAGGTATAAGATGAAGTTACAAGGGAACTCAAAATGTAATTATTCCGTGGAAATATCTGCTATGTCAAAGATAAGCAAGATATTATCAAATTTTCATAATAGAAGAACTTGCAAGAAGAATATTGCAATTCCAGTTCAAGCACTTTTCAAACCTGCCAACAATGATAATGTCGCAGAAAATTTCCCGAATTTGGAAGATGAACTAATACGGGAGCATTGCCGCGCCAGATGCCCTGACGTTTACGATGATCAGTCGTATGTCATGCATCTCATTAGTCGTTCTCTACATGTAGAAGGTAGCTCCGACGGATTTACTTGTCTACCGCCCTCTGGAACTCCTAAGCCAATGGTTGGGCTATTACTGGACCGGCGCTACTCGGCCACTTATGCGTCTCCTAGTTCAATTAACATCCATAACTCTGAAACATAAAGTTTGTCCCCCTTTCCCCAAGTATAGTACTTGTTGATAGGACTCCACAAAGTAGTCGTATCTAATTTGAAAGTAAAATTTCACCAATATTTCCCAAGCTGATGCTTGTTAATGGATATAAACTTGTTCCATCAATCTTACCCCTCGAGCGTTGAGGAGGTAACCAAAAAGATTCGTATCGATGTTTGAAAGAATCAAGATGTGAGTGACAAGATAGGTTAGCAAGGATATGACCGGGCAGTCAAATAAATAACAGCTCTCAAGTAAGGTCCCCTTTTATGTTTTTTGAGGTTTGAGCGAGTATTTAAATCTTCTTATAAGATAGATTTAAATGAAAATAGAGTTTTGGGAACCTCCCCTTGATAAAATAGTCATAAAAGACTCCGAAATATTTTACATAATATCTGAAGGTGAAGGATAATCTTTGAATAATATAAATCATTATAAAAAGAATTCAAAAGAAATTAATTAAATATTCCAAGAATATTTATTAAGTCAATAATAATTACGGAATATTATTAAATCATAATATTGCTTGTAAGTAATCCCCGAATGAATATATAGAATTATTTACTAAATAAATCTCTTCTTAAATGAATATTCAAAATAATATTCATTAAATAAATAATCTTCAATAAATATTTAAAATAATATTCACTAAATCAATCAAACCTTAAATGAATATTTGAAAGTAATATTCATTTAATAAATAATACTCTAAATGAATATCAAAATAATATTCTTGTAGTAACCAAAACTTTAAAGGAATAATCGAAATAATATTTCTTAAGTAAAAAGAACTTCCAATGAATATTTTAAAATAATATTCATCAAGTACATAAACCTTAAATGAATATTCAAAATAATATTCATTTAATAAATAAATTTCCAAGAATATTAAAGTAATTATTCATTGAATAATCAAACTCTAAATGAATATTCGAAACTAATATTCATTTAAGTGTTTAATGCTCAAATGAATATTAAAATAATGTTCAGTAAATAAATAAACGCGAATGAATATTCAAAATTATTTTCATATAGTACTTCTCGATTGAGATAATATTCAAATAACCTTCCTCGAATAATTTCCAAGTAATTAATACTTTATGGAAATATAAATAATGTTCATAAATAACATTTCTCAAATAAACTGTCACTGGAATCCCTCCGGGTTTCCACGACTATCTTTATATCTCAAAATACCGACTCCCGGTCTATATTTAAAGAATGAATATCATACGCCCTTCACTAAAGGTCTTGACAAAACAATTTGGCTTATAACTGATAATTCAAATCTAGTCTTTAGGCCAATATCAGTTCAGGAAACAAGTATTCCAATATACTTTGAAAACAAGCATGCATGCTATGGCATATGTAAACAGAATCATATATATATTATCACAACAACAGCTTCAAAGTTTTGAAGACTTGCCTGACAATCCTGTAGGGGTAGTGTAACACCTCTATATTTTTATGCTAATTTAAAGAATAGTTTAATTCATCATTTGCCAAATACGTGACATGCAAATTCATTTTTCATATTTTAAAGAAAGTTTGTGCTTAATTGAGTAAGTTTATTTTTCTAGTTTTTATGTTAATTGAGGGCCAATTTCATCTTCTTTTTGTTTGTTTGCGTGAAGACTAATTATACATACTTGCATGACATTGGTTCACCTGCTTTCCCATGGATTCACTAGTACTTAAACTTAAGTGTGGCTTATATATTAAGGTGATAGTAATATTAATGTGTGATGCCAAGTCATTTTGCTTTATTTGATTTATTTTGTGGGGAAAAACATATATTTAAATTGGCAAACCTTTATTATGTCTATGTTATCATTTAATTGTTTTAGAAATGTAACTCTTAACTTATTTGATTTTAGTTAACTTCAATGCATTGTTATGTCCTAATTAGGGTAATTATTATGAATAGTCACTCATTTTGTGTTTTGTAACGTACATGTATATTGATTGTGTAATGTATATTTGCATTGTTAAATAATATTGAATAATCTATCTAATTGTTACAATGAGTACTAATAATGAACCGTTACATTTTTGTGGTTCTTAAAGTGAATGGGTTGGGTGAAATTCATGTGGCTATTTATCAAAAGTGTACCTTATTTTATAAATGTACATGGATTGTTTTGTTAACAAAGAAGCTAGCTAGGTGCTTTATTATTCTCTGCACTCCTTCTCTCCTACCACTTATTATATTAGCTCTTTATCTCAAAATAATCATTTTCTTATACTTGTGCATGCATGGCTGCTTCAAGCTGTCCAAATAAGTTTTCAAAAATACGTCTTGGGAATGGTCATGATCAATGCATAATTAGAGTACATTGTTTGTGATAAAAAGTATGGGTAGATCAAGGTTCCTGATGTTTACATGATTCCATCCGATTATATGGTGTCATGAGTTTTGACCAGCGTCTCGCATCATGCTTCTCTCTCAATGTATTTATTTTATTTGGTAAAAGTATGGTAAGTTTTCTATCCGAATTTTCTGGTTATTTCGAATTTATATTTAAATATTTTAAGCTCTGAAATTATACGTGATTATGTTTCCGCTCTATTTCATTCCTATAAAATTTTGGGTCAAATGCAATATTTTGAAAGTATTTGATTTTATATTCATATGTTTTTAATTCTTAAATTATAATTATGGTTTTATGCTTTAAATTCTGAAATTATGTTTTATTGTGATTTCGCTCTATTTTATTGATACGAAAATCTGTGTTTTTATTTTGAAGAATATGATTTTAGATTGTATAAGAAAATATGAGCTTTGAGACCCCAGTTGAATCTATGATCTGAACCCCTTAATATCTGCGCATAGTTCCGGAACTAAATTCTGATACCTCTCTTGGGCGCACTTAGGTGCAATTTCTGATACCTTAGTGAGGGACGCAATACTAAATTCTAGACCGCGTCACCGGTTTATAGTGACTTCTGAACTTCTGGACCGTGTCACCGGTTTGTAGTGACCTTAGTTAGACTGGTGGTTAAAAAGTTATCGTTTCGTAAGTTATGAACTTCTGAAAATTATTATAGTTTTATGCTATATTTTATTTATTGGATTAGATTAGCTGGTTTGTTTGGTTAGTTTGCTTGCTGGGCTTTTTAGCTCACTCTTTTAATATTTCAGGTTTGTTCGGTTCGTTGAATTTGCAAGGAGCGTGTAGTTGGATTTTTTCTTAGATTGTGTAAAATATTTTTGGATAGCTGCACATTTATTCTGTATGACTTAATTTGTAAAAGAATTGTAATAATTTTCTGTTAGAATTTTTTGAGATTACATTTTTGTTTCGTATTTTGGCTCTAACTAACATTCCGAAAAAGTGCGGGATGTTACAGATGGTATCAGAGCTCTAGGTTAATTTCCTGTAGACTGCCTTTAGGCGTGACTTGTGGGTAGTTCGCGTTATTTAGGATATTGGTAAAAAAAATTAAACTTTAAATTGGTAATTTTGGAGAATTTGGGGACCAAATTCTTTTAAGGAGGATAGTTTGTAACACCCCTATATTTTTATGCTAATTTAAAGAATAGTTTAATTCATCAATTGCCAAATACGTGACGTGCAAATTCATTTTTCATATTATAAACAAAGTTTGTGCTTAATTGAGTAAGTTTATTTTTCTAGTTTTTATGTTAATTGAGGGCCAATTTCATCTTCTTTTTGTTTGTTTGCGTGAAGACTAATTATACATACTTGCATGACATTGGTTCACCTGCTTTCCCATGGATTCACTAGTACTTAAACTTAAGTGTGGCTTATATATTAAGGTGATAGTAATATTAATGTGTGATGCCAAGTCATTTTGCTTTATTTGATTTATTTTGTGGGGAAAAACATATATTTAAATTGGCAAACCTTTATTATGTCTATGTTATCATTTAATTGTTTTAGAAATGTAACTCTTAACTTATTTGATTTTAGTTAACTTCAATGCATTGTTATGTCCTAATTAGGGTAATTATTATGAATAGTCACTCATTTTGTGTTTTGTAACGTACATGTATATTGATTGTGTAATGTATATTTGCATTGTTAAATAATATTGAATAATCTATCTAATTGTTACAATGAGTACTAATAATGAACCGTTACATTTTTGTGGTTCTTAAAGTGAATGGGTTGGGTGAAATTCATGTGGCTATTTATCAAAAGTGTACCTTATTTTATAAATGTACATGGATTGTTTTGTTAACAAAGAAGCTAGCTAGGTGCTTTATTATTCTCTGCACTCCTTCTCTCCTACCACTTATTATATTATCTCTTTATCTCAAAATAATCGTTTTCTTATACTTGTGCATGCATGGCTGCTTCAAGCTGTCCAAATAAGTTTTCAAAAATACGTCTTGGGAATGGTCATGATCAATGCATAATTAGAGTACATTGTTTGTGATAAAAAGTATGGGTAGATCAAGGTTCCTGATGTTTACATGATTCCATCCGATTATATGGTGTCATGAGTTTTGACCAGCGTCTCGCATCATGCTTCTCTCTCAATGTATTTATTTTATTTGGTAAAAGTATGGTAAGTTTTCTATCCGAATTTTCTGGTTATTTCGAATTTATATTTAAATATTTTAAGCTCTGAAATTATACGTGATTATGTTTCCACTCTATTTCATTCCTATAAAATTTTGGGTCTAATGCAATATTTTGAAAGTATTTGATTTTATATTCATATGTTTTTAATTCTGAAATTATAATTATGGTTTTATGCTTTAAATTCTGAAATTATGTTTTATTGTGATTTCGCTCTATTTTATTGATACGAAAATCTGTGTTTTTATTTTGAAGAATATGATTTTAGATTGTATAAGAAAATATGAGCATTGAGACCCCAGTTGAATCTATGATTTGAACCCCTTTGTATCTGCGCATAGTTCCGGAACTAAATTCTGATACCTCTCTAGGGCGCACTTAGGTGCAATTTATGATACCTTAGTGAGGGACGCAATACTAAATTCTGGACCGGGTCACCGGTTTATAGTGACTTCTGAACTTCTGACCGTGTCACCGGTTTGTAGTGACCTTAGTTAGACTGGTGGTTAAAAAGTTATCGTTTCGTAAGTTATGAACTTCTGAAAATTATTATAGTTTTATGCTATATTTTATTTATTGGATTTGATTAGCTGGTTTGTTTGGTTAGTTTGCTTGCTGGGCTTTTTAGCTCACTCTTTTAATATTTCAGGTTTGTTCGGTTCGTTGAATTTGCAAGGAACGTGTAGTTGGATTTTTTCTTAGATTGTGTAAAATATTTTTGGATAGCTGCGCATTTATTCTGTATGACTTAATTTGTAAAAGAATTGTAATAATTTTCTGTTATAATTTTTTGAGATTACATTTTTGTTTCGTATTTTGGCTCTAACTAACATTCTGAAAAAGTGCGGGATGTTACAGGTAGTGTGCCTCGTGTCAATCCAGTGATTTATAAATAGTCACAATAACCGAGGTCAATCACTTAACACTTTTTAGAAGGCTAAGTATAACTTAACTTAAGTCGAAACACGTTTTCGAGTTATCTCGTTAAACACCCTTTAGTGCAACTCTCTTTATTATCGCTATGACCCGTCATTCGTTCGCTACTAAGACACGTCGTCATACTTACACTTTGTATATACTTAAGTCGTATAAATTCTAAGGTCGGTCGTTTACGAATCAAGATTATACGTCGAGTTTTATCGCCCGTTTTCTAAGTTATAACCAAAGTCATACTTTTAAGGGGTTCGTTCGCGTTTAACCTCGATTCGAACATTTTTATAAAATCGGAAAACGATCAGTTTGACATGAGGTTTTCTCCCACACCTTCCTTTTTATCTCTAATATTTAATTATCAAAATTCGCCACTGCATAACTCATTTTACGAAGATCCAATTTCAGTTATGAACTTGCTTTTATGGTTTCGAACCACTTTTACGAATTTAACCATAACTCTTAAACCGTAAGTCCATTTCATATGATCTTTATATCAAAACGAAGCTTATAACATAATCTATCCTATCATGGTAGGATATGAAACTGGAAAGTGAGCTATATCTACTGTGATGCTCGGTTTTTAATAGTCTAACGAAAATTCTGCATTACGACGGCTATAAATCGAACGTTTCTAAAATCACAACATCAAAACCAAGCCGCACCGGGCATCCATACAACTTATACACATGATTTATCATCTCAAAATGTCCAAGAACATGTCACTTCATCACATTGATCATCATGTCATAAAATCAACTATAAGATCATGCTAACATGCTTATAATCATACCAATATCATAACTAAGCTTAAACCCATCAAGAACATGCATATACCCAAAGTAAGATCTAGGGTTCATGAGGTTTATACCTTCCTTGGAGAGTGTACAAGCTCTAATAATCCTTATATAGTCCTTGTATAACCTTAAGATAGCTTGAATCATCCAAATCAAGCAAGAAAACAAAGTTAGTTTCTAAGGGTTACTATTTATCATCACTTTTGTAAAAAACATAGAAAATCGAAAAATAAGAGTTTGCCTCTCAAATTTTTACCGCATCTTGGGCTCTTCATAAGATTTGTTTTAAGCTATAGATCATGAGATTTGAAGCTTGGTAGCTATGGTTTTGAACCAGTTTTTCCCGCTGGACAGAAACTGTCAAAAACAGGCAGTTTGGCTTCTTCAACCTTGGGGAGGGATTTAACTAGGTTATACTCCTTGGATTGCCATGAAATTTTGTAAAAACCTTGAACATGGAGTGTAGAAGCTATGGTTAAAATTTGGTGATTTTATCATGGATAGAAATGGAGATATGAATTTTTCTTTGAACATGGTTTTGAAGAAATGGAGAGAATGGGGTTTTGCTTGTGTTTTTGTGTTGTAAAATGACTTAATACATGTAATATATGGATGCATCTTCTCCTTTTTGTGTTGTTGGCAATCTATTGGTCCACATGTTGGCTTCTTATTGGTCCACTTGTTGGCACCACATTAAGCATTCTCTTTTTGGTTAAATGCAACTACATCACTTTGCTTCTAGTTGACTTACATGGAAGTCACTTTATTTTCCTTTACTTCATCCGCTTGCACATGCTTATATCTTGGCTCTCTGCTTGTTTTCTTGTCCGGTTATTAATCCATTTTATTGATCATTCGGAGGAATATCTCAATTGTTTCTAGTTAGGGTTTTACCGGAAACCTTCTTAATATTTCTACAATCATTCTCAATCCTCCTTTATAATTTTTGAATTTAAATTCCTCAAATCTCTTTATTAAATCCTTAATTCCTTCAGTGTCCAGGGAAATCTCGGAGAAAATAAAAGTGCTATTTTTGTGAATCCGATATCGTTTACATACACTTATCTCGCCCCCGGATCCTGAATACGAACTCAGAAATCCGTTCTGAATACTTCTATATAGCGGCGTCTAATAATATTCCAAATCCCCTTAAAACACTATTCACCACTTATTCTCTTTTATTCCTTATATATTGCAAAAGTGTCCTAATTCTCTTTCGAGCGTTCCTTAACCCTTTTACGGAACCACTGGACTAATAATAGATATTGATTTGGATGAAATGAGAATAATTTTCTTAGGAGATAGATTATTCTAATCTAAGTTGTCAAACCATTGCATTCTTCATGACATATAAACATTGGAATCTATATCCATTCATTAGAACTGATAATACCTTAAGGTCGGAATCATGGTTCCTCATTTTGTCAATACTTAATAAAAGTTTTAATTCTACCAAAAATTTGGGGTTCTTACAAACTCTATTCCCTTGGGTTCGATCCCTACTTGCCATATTTGCTACATTTTGTAGTTAAGTGCTAGAATAGTAAAGCATAAATAAATCATTATCAATTTGGCGCGTCGACGACGGGCGTGACCACTACCCAATCAGGATAATTTGCAGAATCTTTTAAGAATGGAAATATATATAATCAAGTTTTGATTGACATCATTCACAACAACGCTATTTCAGGATCTGATTAACACGGTCTGTATCTTCTTATTCTTGGCAACAAACGTAAAATTAAGGTAGCAAAATATTATATGTATTTCACGTACACATGTATTAATGATTTTGTTTATAACACTTATTAAGCAAAGCAAATACAGTTACTAGTAAAGAAAAATTCATCAAAAGCTTGAAAGGATATCAGAAAACCCGACAATGGAGAAAACTTCTATGATAATGAGAATTTGCAAAATAATACAATATTGTAAGTATTATTATAATAACAAAAGATTCTGTGAAAAATTTGGATACGTATTAACGATTCTGTAAGGTGTTCTTTAGCTATCGGTGTAATTACAATATTTCCACAAACTTAATACCTAATTTTCCTCTTTAAATGCAGTGAAGATTTGAATTAAGGATCAATTGAAGAAACACTGACATCCTTACGTGATTCAAGTGTGTTAATATGGATGAAATCTACTTTATTAACTAACATAGTTGCATCCTGATCGCCTTTTTTTTCTATTATATTTTTTTATCAATTTGATTTTGTATGCTGATATATGTTCTTTAATCTGATGAATACACGATGATCAAATGGACAGATTGGATCAGTTGCACTATAAGTGTGTTTCCAGAATAGTTTCAGCAAGTTTGAACGAATATCGTGATGTTATGTCTAAGCAAGTGAAGAGGATGATTTGGCCACGTTGAATATTCTATTCCTAAATGTTTCTATCTAGCACAAACTTATGCTCCACGGTCATCTTTTTCATATTCGTTTTTTGGATAAATAAATGTTTTTTGATTTGGTTTATGATTTATTATCCAATCGCCAATTCAATTTTAAATTTCTTACTAGTATGTTGATATACAATTTCATAATATTGTTTTATTGGTTAAGTATGGCACAACATAGTGACAAGTGTTGTTTTTTTTTTTTGGTGTTCAATCATCATTTGCAAGATGGTTTTAATTTTAAAAGTTGGTTAACTGGTTTACTGCAGAAAAATAGGCTTAATGACCTTTTAGCCCTAGAAGTTTTATACGAAATACTTATCAGCCCTCACTGTTTCAAAACGTTCCTTTTAGCCCCTGAAGTATCCGTAAAGGTCCAATTAACCCTTGTACCGGTAAAAAAATTGTAACGGTACGTATCGGATGGGCAAAATAGACATTACATGTGTCCGTTACAATTTTTTTAATTTGTATCGGTATAAGGGTTAATAGGATCTTTCCGGATACTTCAGGGGCTAAAAGGTACAACGTATTAAACTTGAGGGCTTGATGGGTACAAAAAGTCATTACTATATCTACTAGTTTAATTCAGCCACCACTATCTCCATACCCGTCGAGTAAGACTTACATAAACTCTTCTCTCTTTGCTTACCACCACCAAAATAAGTATAGGGAATTCATAATGCTACATCCTATAAGCAAATCGAAGCAGAGGCCAATGCAAGGAAGGCATGAATGGGTATTAAGCCTCCATGGAGGCTGTGAAAATTAAATTGAAAATGATGTAGTAGAAACTGAGAAATTTTTGAAGTATACATGCTTGGTGCATACTAGTATAATTTCCATGTAATCAGTTTGAATACCTTTTATTCAATTAAGGTCCAACTGTTTTTCATTTTAGCATTGTCTTATCTTTATAGATCTTTGAAACTATCTTGGTAGTTACAACTTTGAATGCCTTGAAAATTTACTATTGATTGTTTTGGCCAATGCATGTTGAGGGTGATGAGCTTGAATTTAATGCATAATCTACTATATAAACACCATCATTGGATGCTAGTTTCTTCACAAATCAATCTATTCTTTAGTAATTTTAGTCTAAATATTCTTCTTCTTTTGATCATGGTCCGGTGGAGCAAGCCTTCTTCATCAAATGTCTTCAAGGTGGAGCAAGCCTTCTTGTCACTTAAAATTAAGGGTCAGAAGTAAGGTTAGTTAACTAAATCCTAATATATACGGGATCATTCTGAGAGAACTTATGGAGAGGACTTTAACTTCTATTACATACATAATTTGATTGCTAGGTAGGGTACCGAAATAGCAAACCAAACACACATTAACTCAGTATTAGAAGGTCCTATGTTATCAACTGAGTAATAAATCTAGGGGGTATAATAATGGCCATGAGGAAGGGTTCAAGTCACATGGAATTCTATTAAGCTCGGCTAAGGTTTAAACTCTGACTCTGGTGATTATATTATTTTGACTTTTGTTAATACCTTTATCAGGTAGTATTTAGTATAATGTTATTATCAGATTGAGTCTTTTGGTTGGGGAGACAAGGAAGAGCGACGGGTGTCGCTAGTGTGATTGTTTGGTTGAATTTAAATTTCATTACATTGTTTTATTCATGGTTACATATAATAAATATCTCACTCAATCTCCTTGAGGTTGACATACTCTACATATAATAAATTTCAGGTGATCAAGATTTTATGGACCCTCGTTTGGACGCATAGCTACCAAACCTTGAGAAGGAGAACATTAGTTTTGTAGCAACTTTGTTAAACTATATTTTATGCATTATTTGTTAAGGTGTAATGACTTATAAAAGTTGTAATAATAATATGTATGATGTTTGGTGTGTCAATGCCCTGTTAGATGTATGTCTGAGATGGCGTGCCGATCCGATTTCGGAAGACACAGATTGGGGCGTTACAGTTTCAAAGATCTATAAAGATAAGACAATGCTAAAATGAAAAACAGTTGGACCTTAATTGAATAAAAGGTATTCAAACTGATTACATGGAAATTATACTAGTATGCACCAAGCATGTATACTTCAAAAATTTCTCAGTTTCTACGACATCATTTTCAATTTAATTTTCATAGCCTCCATGGAGGCTTAATACCCATTCATGCCTTCCTTGCATTGGCCTCTGCTTCGATCTGCTTATAGGATGTAGCATTATGAATTCCATATATTTATTTTGGTAGTGGTAAGCAAAGAGAGAAGAGTGTATGTAAGTCTTACTCGAGGGGTATGGAGATAATGGTGGTTGAATTAAACTAGTAGATATAGTAATGACCTTTTGTACCCATCAAACCCTCAAGTTTAATACGTTGTACCTTTTAGCCCCTGAAGTATCCGGAAAGGGCCTATTAACCCTTATACCGGTACAAATTAAAAAAAAAATTGTAACGGACACATGTAATGTCTATTTTGTCCATCTGATACGTACCATTACAATTTTTTGTACCGGTACAAGGGTTAGTTGGACCTTTACGGATACTTCAGGGGCTAAAAGGAACGTTTTGAAACAGTGAGGGCTGATAGGTATTTCGTATAAAACTTCGAGGGCTAAAAGGTCATTAAGCCAGAAAAATAACATAACTTGATACAGGAAGTAGCCATGGTGACTTGATCTATATGGAAGACTAGAAATGACATGGTGTGGAGAAATAAATTGTGTTATATTATCAAGAATTAGACGGGTCGAAGAATCGAAGCAAGCTCAATCTTGAAAATTTGAGCGACTTTAAATTCTGTTTGGGACTAATCAAAGTGGTATCGAGCGCTGGACTATAAATATCGATTAAGTTATATTTTCATTGTTAGTATTTTAGCTAGAGATCATAATGGTCAGGTGATTGAGGATTTTGATTTGTATAAGCTCTAAATTTGGAATTGCAGAGATTGGATCAAGAGGAAGAAGTGCATGTGATGTTCTTGTTGCAACAGATTGTTTGTCCAGGTGCTACAGAGTTTAATAATGATGAATTTAGTCTTTGGTTTTTTTAGTTTGTTCAAGTTTGTTTTTGAAGGAAATCAATTCCGCAGGTCTGCCTCCATATGCATGATCCGAAGAATGAACACATGAGTGCTCTCAAACGTATTCTACGCTATGTCCAGGGAACTTTATCTTACGGTCTACATCTGTATAAATCATCTCTTGACAGCCTCATTTCCTATATAGACGCTGACTGGGGTGGGTGTCCGGATACTAGGCGCTCCATGTTAGAATAAATCATGTATATAAATACAACATAATATATATACATGAATCTCCTGATCAAAACTATGAGTATAGATAAATAGCGGAAGCGTACCTAAATCGAAAGAGGCCATTAATGATCTCGAGAGAGTCCGAAGAGCGCAAATACTTAAGGGCTTTGATCTTCACTATTCTCCTCTATACGTAAGGATGGGGTGTGCGTATTTTCTGAATATTATGAGACGCGTATCTTTTCTTCTCACATAAGATTCATTATATAGAGGGAATAATGGGACCAACCCTAATGGGCTAAACCCATAACCGTCCATCAAAATTATGGGCTTGGGTACTTAAGCCATTATAAATAAATATATCTAAATAGATATATATTAGATGTAATAATTAAATATATAAATTAAGTGCTATTAATATATTTAATTATTCATTGGGCTCAAGTCTTTATTTAAAAGATTAACAATAATACCCGATGGGCCATAAATAAATGGATTGGATCCCGTCGAATCCACCATTCTCCCACTTGGCCAAGGGTCATTATATCTTCAACATACATATAACAAGACTTTTATTATTGAGCATTACATCCCTTAAGACAGGCTAAATCTTACATCATACAAGAACAGAATTAAAGGTAGTATCATACTCATGTACAAATATGAAACCGTCCTCCAGTTACAATCCAAGTATATTTATAAAATTTAACAGAGATACTAGCTTAAGTCATGAACAACATAATATTTCATAATCAATAGAAAATCAATATGTCCATGAGGTCCTTACATAATTGTTTGTTCCATAAACTTTGAATGTGCACAATAATAGAAGTAACAAACTAAATACTTTGTCCAAAAACCATAACATAAGGTGATCACAATACTAGTGTCTTACAATAAAATCTATGAATCAATTAGAAAGATTATCAACCAAACCCATGCTAGCAACATGTTCTCGAAAGAGATTGGGCGGTACACCTTTTGTCAATGGATCCGCCAACATAGTAATTGTACTAATTTACACAATAGACACTTGTTGTTTTTGAACTCTTTCTCGCACTACAAGATACTTTATATCTATGTGTTTTGATGCATCACTTATCTTGTAGTCTTTAGAGAAAGAAACAACAGCTTTATTATCGCAATAAATTTTCAGTGGTCTAGAAATAGTGTCAACTATTTTGAGATACGTGACAAAATTCCTCAACCATAGAGCTTGATTCGTTGCCTTATAGCAAGCCACAAATTCAGCTTCCATTTAGAAGAGGTATGTAGCGACTGCTTAGCACTTTTCCATGATATAGCTCCTCCAGAAAGCATAAAAATGTAACCTGAAGTGGATTTCAACTCATCTTTACACCCAGCATAATCGGAATCCGAATAACCAATGACTTCAAGGTGATGCTCAGAAATCCAATGATGCTTCCGCACTCAAATTCAATTCTGCTAATCGTATGTGTGCCTCTAGTAAGTAAATCTCTCGATCCATACCCCTATTTGCATATAATTAATCCATGATATTGGCCAATTACACAAATTAATGATTAAAACATATCATTCAGAATTAACCATAACCAATCAAACCACTATGAAAATCATGTCAATATTAGTGCAAACATGGCTTCCCTTTAAGCCCTAGAAATAACTACTCGCTAATAATTAAACAAGTAAAACAACTAGTAAAACAAGAAAACATAATTAAACTAATAAGAATAAAGAAAAGATTAAGAGAACAAAACCTTCAAACTTCAATGTTGTCACCCAAAAGAAGAGTCATGGTGTTTCTCTACATCTCCAACTAATAATACTAATCTACTCTAAACTATATTATCTGATCTAATATTACATCTCTTTTTTTCTCTCTCCTAAAATAATACCCTAGATGTGTTTATATAGGCTCTAAAAGTCTTGCCCAATAAAAGTATTTTAATACTCTAAATAAATTACAAGTAGGATTCCATAACTGAATAGGATTCCTTAATTAAAATTCGTCACTTCTTTTTCTCCTCTGTTTCTGGGCTGTTCCAGTTGGATTTTACTTACTAGACCACCTCTGAATTAAAGATAATTCTACAAGCTTCGCGTGGACAGCTTACGGGCCTCAAACGGACTTCTAGAACTCAAGATATGGCCAAAACAGTGTAGAACAGCCCCTGTAGCCCAATAATACGAATTTTCTCCTATTTTATCTCCAAAATAGCTCTTTTTGCTCCAAATCCTTCCAAGTCATGAATTCTTTATTTCCTACAATAAAACAATAAAATCTATTAAATAAAAATCCAAATCAATGCAAAACACAATAAATATGAGAATAAAATCATCTAAAATATATATAAAAATATACTCTATCACAAGGTTATCCGTCTTTCGATATGTGAGCATAAAATCTTTTGTACCTTGTAAATACCGCATGACCTTTTTAACAGCTTTCCAATGATCCGGACCTTGATATATTTGGTATCGCCCTAGCATTCCAACAATATATGCTATGTCTAGACGAGTACAAACCTGAGCATACATAAGACTCCCAACTGCCGAAGCATAAGGAATATGCTCCATTTGATCCAATTCTAGCTGATTTTGAGGACATTGTTTCAAGCTAAATTTGTCACCCTTGACAACAGGAGCAACGCTTGGAGAACAATTTTGCATGTTAAAACGTTTGAGAACTTTATCAATATAAGCTCTTTGTGATAAACCCAAAATTCCATGAGATCTATTTCTATGAATTTCAATGCCCAAGACATAAGATGCTTCCCCCAGATCCTTCATATCAAAATTCTTATGAAGGAATCTCTTAGTCTCATGCATTAAATTCATATCACTACTAGCGAGTAGAATATCATCCACATATAGTACTAAAATAATGTACTTGCTTCCACTCACTTTTAGATATATGCATTGGTCAACAAAATTTTCTTTAAACCCAAATTTTCCAATCACATCATCAGATTTAATATACCACTCTCTAGAAGCTTGCCTTAATCCATATATGGACTTCTTTAACCAAAATTTCATGTGTTCCTTGCCTTTGACTACACAACCTTCCGGTTGTAACATGTAGACATCCTCATGCAAGTCACCATTAAGAAAAACAGTTTTAACATCCATTTGGTGTAACTCTAAGTCATAATGAGCTACTAAAGCCATGATGATACGAAATGAATCTTTACTCGAAACAGGGGAAAAAGTATCATTATAATCGATTCATTTTCTTTGTGTGAAGCCCTTAGCAACCAATATAGCTTTATATCTTTCGATACCACTAGGATCAAGCTTAGTTTTGTAGACCCATTTGCAGCCTACAGCTTTTACCCCTTGTGGCAACTCAACTAGATCTCATACATCATTATCCTTCATGGATTTCAACTCATCCTCCATGGCTGCAAGCCATTGAGTTGAATGGTTACTAGCAATAGCTTCTTTATAAGAAATAGGATCAGGTCCTATGCCAAGATTAGACTCAATTTCATCTAAATACACAATATAATCATCTGAGATTGCTGATCGTCTTACTCTTTCTGACCTCCTAAGAGGTTTAGTATTGTTATTGTCATCTTGAGGTGGTTCTTGATGTACATTCTCATTTGCACCAACATTTTTATCATCATTTCCCGGTGCACTAATATCTGGAATGATAGGAATAGGGACATTTTCCTGAATCTCTTCCAGATTTATCTTTCGAGATGTACTCCCATTGACTTCAGCATCCTCAAAAAATACTGCATTTCTAGTCTCAACTATTCGAGTGGTGTGTGATGGACAATAAAATCTAAAACCTTTAGATCTTTCGGGGTAACCAATAAAATGACAAGTAATAGTCTTAGGGTCCAATTTCTTGATGTGTGGGTTATATATTTTCGCTTCAGCCAAACAACCCCATACATGCATATATCCAAAACTGACTTCCCTTTCAGTTCATATTTCGTAAGGTGTTTTAGGCACGGACTTACTTGGGACCCGAATAAGGATATGCATAGTTGTTTTAAGGGCTTCAACCCACAAAAATTTTGGCAACGTACTGTGACATATCATGCTTCGAACCATATCCATAAGAGTTCGATTTCGTCTCTCAGCAACACCATTCTGTTGGGGTGTACCGATATTTTGTACTGAGGAATGATGCCACACTCTCGCAAAAATAAGGCAAAAGGTCCTGGATTCTGTCCAGATTCAGAGAATTTTCCATGATACTCTCCTCCTCTATCAGATCTAACAACCTTAATATCTAATTTAAGTTGTTTTTCAACTTCTGCTTTATAAATTTTAAACATACCGAGTGATTCAGATTTTTCATGCAAAAGATAAATGTAGCCATAACGTGAGTAGTCATCAATAAAAGTAATAAAATACTTATGACCACCTATGCCTGGAGTGTATGGTCCATTAATGTTAGTGTGGATTATCTCCAAGCACTTAGTGCTACGATTTGCACCCTTTTGTTTGTTTTTACCCTTTAATACATTTAATACATGTGTCAAAATATGAGAAATCTAATGGATGAAGAAGTCATTCTTTAACAAGTCTTTCCATTCGACTTTTGGATATGTGACCAAGTCGTTCATGCCACAATTTTGAGGAATTCTCATCATTTCTTTTTCTCTTTTTAGAACCAGTTGCAACTTCATCTTGCACATTCATTGAAATTAAGGATTCACTAAAAGAAGCATTCAAACATAATCTGTAAAGGTTTCCCTCTAACAGCCCAGAGCCAATATACTTAGAATAAAGAAATAGAGAAAAACCTTTATTTTCAAATTTAAACGAATATCCATAAGCGTCTAACTTTGAAACAGAAATAAGGTTTCTAGTAATACTGGGAACATAAACAATATCCATTAAATCCAAATTAAAACCACTTTCCAACATAAGTCGGAAAGTTCCTACAGCTTCAATTTGTACTTTCTCTCCATTTCCAACGAGTAAATATCGGTCTCCTTTATTTAGCTTCTTCACGGAAAGGAATCCCTGCATTAGTTATATGCATAGTTGCACCAGTGTCTATCCACCATGTATTTAAAGGAGCTTCAGATGTAAAAGCTTCATAACAAACATAAATGGATGCATTACCTTTCTTATCTAACCACTCGCGAAATTTGGAACACTCTTTCCTTATGTGTCCCTTAGCTCTGCAGAAGTTACATTTAGGACCTCCAAAGTTCTTTGTGTCAGAAGTCTGTCCCTTTTCTTTCGTGACAGATGCATCAATTCCCTTTTTCTTTTGACTATTACCATATTTCTTTCCTTTTCCTTTAGCAGGTGTCGTGGTCACAACATGAGCACTTTCAACCTTCTCAAACCTAAGGCGTTCTTCTTCTTGAATGCACATAGAAATCAGCTCGCTCATCTTCCACTTTTCTTTCTGCGTATTTTAGTTGATCTTAAAAGGACCAAATTGTGCAGGAAGAGAAGTCATTATGAAGTGGACGAGAAAACCTTCAGAGATTTCCATGTTCATGTCCTTTAACTAAGAAGCCATATCATTCATTCTCATAATGTGATCATGAACACCACTTGAACCATTATACTTGAGAGTGACCATTTTCGAGATCAGTGTAGTGGCTTGAGCCTTAGTGGAAGCCTTGAATTGTTCCTCAATGTTCGCTAGGTACTCCTTTGCATTATCAGATTCGGGAATTGCTCCACGAATTGCACTAGTAATGGAGCCCTTAAGAATCATTAAGGAAACATGGTTGCTATGCTCCCATTTTGCATAATCAGCCCTTTGCTCAGCAGAGCTTTCGGCTGTAATGGTAGCAGGTTTTGCAACCCTTATGGCATAATCAAGGGCAGTAACTCCCAACGTAAGATCAATTTGCTCTTTCCACTTTTTAAAATTAGAGCCACTCAACGGTTCAATGTGTGAAAAGTAGTTGGTAAGTGAAACAGGACCAAATGCTGAATAAAGGTTAATCACAATCATGCATATAAGTACAACAAGTACAATAAATATAATCCACATGATGAAAAACAGTTAGTTCAATAAGTAACACATAAGTTAAATAAACCGAGGGATAAACAGTTTATCTAAATAGGAAAAATAAAATACACAAAAGTTTTCCTAGAATTAAATTAAATTTAATATTAATATCTTCCGTTGGGCCGATTATCAATATTAAATTAATTTTATCAATAAACATGAGATTACAAAAAATAAAATATTAAATTATATCACAACGAAGAAAAAAATAAAATATTAAAAAATAAAATATTAAATTACAAAATATTAAATATTAAAAATTAGAACAGTGTAGAAAATTTGTACTTCAATTAACCAGTGCATCCACAACGAAAAATCACTATTAATTAGAAGAGATTATCTAACAATCTTATGAATCTTGTAGAAACTCACAAACTGAACTTGTACATCATCTGTTACCTAAACGAAGTAATAAATTCGAAATTGACCTAGGTACCCATAAACAGAAGCACATGCAAATTCGTAGTACTTAAACAAACATGAATATACTGCATATTAATATTTCATAACCTCTCATCAAAAGTGTTGTCAATAAAACAAATAATAAAATTCACACAAACATACGAAAACACAAAAACGTAAACATCTAAACAATAAAGTTCCTAATCTGATTCACGATAAAGCATATAATCATCAATTAATCAAAAACAAATCCACAAATCA
Source organism: Kitagawia praeruptora (assembly GCA_037693485.1). Lineage (NCBI taxonomy): Eukaryota > Viridiplantae > Streptophyta > Magnoliopsida > Apiales > Apiaceae > Kitagawia > Kitagawia praeruptora. The sequence goes on from CM075350.1 coordinate 88,127,226, forward strand.
TAATCAATCGATCACTTATTCCAGACCTAAATACTCGATAAAATCCACAATTAATCAAACAAATTAACCGAAAGCATCGAAGAAATCTACTAACATCGAAGCAAAACTCGAAATAATTCACAATAAATCACTTAATCAACACTTGAAAACTCGATAAAATCACAATTAATCAATCAAATTAATCGAAAATTTCAAAGAGACTGAAATTTACAGCGAAGCAGATGAGAGAGAGGGAGATGGAGAGAGAGAGGGGAACAGACCTTCGTGTTGAACGGATTGGCATTGAGAAGGAGGAGTACGACTAGCGATAGTACGGCCGACTAGCTGTTGTGCTTCACGATTCTGTTGAAGAGGAGTACTCTCGTGCCCTTTCATCAATATGGGTCTCATGCTTCGATTGCTCCAACCTTTAAGCTTCGAATCTGTTGAGGACCCAAAGAAAATTAATTGAAACAGACAAACAAGAAAAGAAAGTTAATTGAAAGTAGTAATCGGATAAACGAAATTCAATCCGAGCTTAATTGAAAGTTAGGGTTACGTTGAGGAAGAAAGGGGCAAGAGAGCTCAGTTGTGGTTTTGATTTGGGGATCGAGTAATAAACTTCAAGAAAGGAAGATATCTTTTGTTTAATGTAATTTTTATGAATTTTGTTTTAAAACTTTAATGTTTTAGGGGACAGCTAGCAGGGATCGTAAGAGAGCGGGAGGGCAAATTTAGTTTACAGGGGAAAATTTTTGTTAAGGGGGGAAAGTAATTGTAGAAAATTTTCTAAGGCAGGGAAAAATATGGGGAGGTCGTTGGTGTAATTTTTTAAAAAGAGTTTTAGACATCGCTTTAAAAGAAACCTGATGTCTGAGTCGTTGTTAAAACTTTTTAAAAAGTTTTAGACATCGCTTTTTAAGTTAAACTGATGTCTGATTTTTATAAGACATCGGTTTTAAAATAACCGATGTAAGTAAGGCTTTTAACATCGGTGGCATTTGGAACCGATGTCTTAAGTGCGATGTCTAATCCTGTTTTTTTTAGTAGTGATTTAAATTCTACAATTTGAACTTTGAAAATTCCGTTTACAAAATTAATATACAAATCTTTCGTTGGGCCGATTCGTACATCAACTTGTACACGTACATTAGGTGATTTTTAATTCTCCTAATAATTAAAGTAAAAGATTTTCGTTGGTCCATCCAATACTTTAATAATTAAGAAACCACTATATTAGTCCATAAATAAAATCAATAATAATTTTCACGAGGAACTAATATTAATAATCATAAGTATCCCTTTTAAATAAAATTGATTATAAATTATTATGTACTAGAATCGACATAAATCTGGTAAATATAATCCATAAATAATTACAATTTATAATTGTCATAATTAAATAGTAATCAGATAATAATACGATTCCAGGAGAACAACATGGTAAAAAGTGTTTGTAAGTAAACATGCAGACCACACAAAAACATATGAACTTACAATGCATCTTTAATCATGTTGATTAGATCATAATTATCTGAAGCAACTAAATTAATACACGCATGATAAGCTGATTCCTTTAAAAATATATATATATGTAGCCAATTACACAAGCTACTCCTACAGTCCTACGCACTGAATCGGAACACTAATTTCAAATCATCCATTCGTGAGAAGAACATACACGCATGTTTAACAAAAAATATCAATTCAGATTTTTAAATTTTAAACAAAACCGATTCAATTCAGATTAATCTACTCAAAGAATTAATCAAGGAGTTTGCTCGGATACCAATTGTTAGAATAAATCATGTATATAAATACAACATAATATATATACATGAATCTCCTGATCAAAACTATGAGTATAGATAAATAGCGGAAGCGTACCTGAATCGAAAGAGGCCATTAATGATCTCGAGAGAGTCCGAAGAGTGCAAATACTTAAGGGCTTTGATCTTCACTATTCTCCTCTATACGTAAGGATGGGGGTGTATGTATTTTCTAAATATTATGAGACGCATATCTTTTCTTCTCACATAAGATTCATTATATAGGAATAATGGGACCAACCCTAATGGGCTAAACCCATAACCGTCCATCAAAGTTATGGGCTTGGTTAATTAAGCCATTATAAATAAATATATCTAAATAGATATATATTAGATGTAATAATTAAATATATAAATTAAGTGCTATTAATATATTTAATTATTTATTAGGCTCAAGTCTTTATTTAAAAGATTAACAATAATACCCGATGTGCCATAAATAAATGGATTGGATCCCGTCGAATCCAACACTCCACCTCTGGTTATTGTGTTTTTCTCGGTGACAACTTGATTTCTTGGTCCTCTAAAAGACAGCCTACTCTATCTCGTTCCAGTGCCGAAGCTGAGTATAGAGGAGTTGTTAACGTTGTCTCTGACTCGTGTTGGCTCCGAAATTTGCTACTGGAGCTACATTGTCCTATTCAAAAAGTCACCATAGTTTACTGTGATAATGTAAGTGCAATTTACTTATCTGGTAATCATGTGCAACATCAGCGCACTAAACACATTGAAATGGATATTCATTTTGTCCGGGAAAAGGTTGCTCGTGACGAAGTTCGTGTCCTTCATGTCCCGTCTCGTTATCAAATTGCTGATATTTTTACAAACGGTCTTCCACGCGTTTTATTTGATGATTTTCGGGACAGTCTCAGCGTACAAGAACCTCCCGCTTCGACTGCGGGGGTGTGTTAGAATATGTAGATATTCAGTTAATATTTAGATTGTAATTGATATAGTTAGAGCCGAGTTTATAGCTTAACAGAATAGTGGATACAGTTGTGTAATCCTAAGTTTATAGCCTTAACAATAGAGATGTATGAGTGTATATATTGAGCATTCTATCAATGAAACAGTCACGGAATTGATTTCTTTCAGTTTTGCTAAACTGTCTGCAAATGGAGCCAGACGGAGCCAGCCATTGTTTTGCTAGGAAGTTTTGTTGTTGTTCACAATGTATTTTTAAGGCTAGGAGTCTTCTATGCAGACGTATCAGATTTTATCAGATAAATTGTTGGTTAATTGAAGTTGTTATTCCATTAAAAAACATTAATATCCTTGTTAAAAGACTCAATGTCCTGATATGTGTTCTACTATATTGGTGTATGACTCAAAGACTCCATTTTAATGGTATAGTAGTAAATTCAAATTTAGGTGCCTAGTGTTATAAATTGTAACAGGTTTTCATTACCTTATAATTTATTCTATTACACTCATAATAATAACAAAAAAATCATGCATTACTTAAGAAAAATGGTCTCTAACAAATTGACAATTTTTATTATTTAAAACACATTAAAGAATTTTTAAAAGATAAAATCAAAACAATTTAATAAAATTAACATATTCTTTTAAGGATTTTGTTGAAAATACAATAATTATTTAAAATATTTTATTCGTGTGAACAAATCATTTTTATGAGATTCTTTACAGTAAAATATATTAAATAATAAAAATAACTTACTTGCATAAATAAATTATTTTTATGAAATTCTCTTAATTATTTTATTAAATACTTTTCAAATAATAAAAAAAAATCATTAAACGATTCTCTAAAAGATTCCATATAAGTACTTCAATTCTTTAAATTACTTTAAAAAAAAGTATTTATTATTATGAATTCAGTAATACCAAACTTTTTTGGATAACAAGATTTCATTATGTGTTGCACAATGATATTATTTTTATTTATTATACTATTAATAATTATCTATTTTTATGAATCAATTATCTTCATTGTCCTTTTTGAATAATTTCAAAATCAATATTTAAGTTTTTATAATCAATATATTGACACTTTTTATTCTTCAAAACACTTAAAAGAATCTCTAAAATATAAAATAAAAAAATTAAAAAAATTAATAAAAAATTAGTAAAATTTTTCAATATATTTTTATAACTTTCAAATAATTTTCAATAATGTTAAATAATTAAAACTAACACGTTTTACTTCGAACAAATAGCACATTAAAAAATAATTTTAAAAAATAATAAAAAATGTAATATTTCTTAGGGTATTTACCAAAAATACTAGATTTAAAGTTTCTATTTGCAAAAATACCATCTCCTTCAATTCATTGCAATTTTACCAACATAAGTTTCAAAATTGCAAAAATACCAACCCTAACCCTCCCCCTTTCCCCTTTTCCGCCGCCGACTTTCATTCCTTACGTTGTGCCCTTTTTTTTTTTTAAGGTGGGATGATATTTTGGTTGCAACTTAATGCAACCACATTCAACCACATCGACATCACTTCAACACTTTTTTTTAAGTTGGGGTGATATTTTGGTTGCAACTGAATGCAACCACATTCAACCAAATGCAACTACATTCAACTTTTTTTTTAAAGGTGGGGTGATTTTGGTGGATTTGGGTTACAAAGCCCCGCCAGGGGCAATATTCAACCAAATGCAACCACATTCAACTTTTTTTTTAGATGGGGTGATTTTGGTGGATTTGGGTTACAAGGCCCCGCCAGGGGCAATATTCAACCAATGCAACCACATTCAACTTTTTTAATAAAAAAATGGTGGGGTGATTTTGGTGGATTTGGGTTGCAAGGCCCCGCAGGGGCATATTCAACTTAATGCAACTGAAAAACGAAAATTACATTCAGTTGAATGTAGTTGCAAATTTAGTTGCATGTGATTGCATTCAGTTACTGATTTCAAGTTCCATTTTTCAGTTGTCATTTTCGACCTCTTTTTCGAACTTTATAAATATATATATATAGTTCAAAAAAGAGGTCGAAAATGACAACTGAAAAATGGAACTTGAAATCAGAAATTTAGTTGCATGTGGTTGCATTCAGTTGAATATGCCCCTACGGGGCCATGCAACCCAAAATCATCCCACCTTAAAAAAAAATTTGAATGTGGTTGCATTCAGTTGAATATGCCCCTGCGGGGCCATGCAATCCAAAATCATCCCACCTTTAAAAAAAAAGTTGAATGTGGTTGACTGTGGTTGCATTCAGTTGTTGATTTGAAGTTCCATTTTTCAGTTGTTGTTTTCGACCTCTTTTTTGAACTCTAATATATATATATATCTATATAGATATATCTATATATAGATATATCTATAATATAGGCTAGTGATCAAATGAAAACCAATCTTAGAATAGAAACTAGAAACCAACACTAAATCAATTATATTTCATTTATTCTAGTGGCCCCGCCAGGGGCACCTTCACAAAAAGTGTTTAAAATTATTGGCTCCATCCAGCAAAAAAAAAAAATACTGTTCACGCTGACGTCACTACCACGTCAGCAGTGAACAGTATTTTTTTTGCTGGATGAAGCCTAGAATATTATGAACTTTTTGTATTGGGGTCCCCCTAATTTGGTCATTAGATTAGCTTGAAATATTTAATTTAGGTTTAGTTTCTAGTTTCTATTCTAAGTTAGTTTCTATTAGAACAAGACCCTATATATATATATATATATATATATATATATATATATATATATATATATATATATATATAGAGTTGCACTCCATAACAAACACATTATATAACAATCAATAAAAAACACCTTAGATCTAATAGATCAAATGCCCCTGGCGGGGCCACCCAATACAAAAAGTTCTTATTTTTTTACCCTCTATCCTTCCATCATCTCAAAAAAAAAAATTAAAAAAGTTACCGTTCATGATAATGACGTCATCATGAACAGTAAAATTTTTAATTTTTTTTTTTGTTGGCTTGATAGAGGGTAAAAAAAATAACAATTTTTTGTATTGGGTGCCCCTGGCGGGGCCAAAGGATCTAATAGATCTAAGGTGTTCTTTATTATTTGTTATATAAGAGTGTTCTGTATGGAGCAAAGGCCTATATATATATATATATGCCCCTGCGGGGCCATGCAATCCAAAATCATCCCACCTTTAAAAAAAAAGTTGAATGTGGTTGACTGTGGTTGCATTCAGTTGCTGATTTGAAGTTCCATTTTTCAGTTGTCGTTGCTACTCCAATACAAACTTCCTTAAAATACAAACCTACAAACCAAGCATAATCTAATATTTCAAGCTAATCTAATGACCAAACTAGGGGTACCCCAATACAAAAAACGTTTAAAATACTTGGCTTTATCCAACAAAAAAAAAATCACTGTTCACGTGATGACGTGGCAGTGGATTTCACTGGTTAACGGTGCTTCGCACCTTCTTGTACGGCGCTTTGCGCCTTTATCATTCTAAAGTTGTAAGGAATGGCAATCAATGGTAAAGGCAATAGACGATTGACGGGTGTGTCGAGAGCCTTCGGCCCTCATGACTACCTAACTCATCCGTTTACTGTTTTAAATGCTTCGCATTTCCACGGCAAGTTTTTTTTTTGTTGGATAGAGACAATTATTTTAAGCATCTTTTGTGAAGGTACCCTTGGCGGGAACCTTAGAATAGATGAAATATAATTAATTTAGTGTTGGTTTGTAGGTTCTCATTTTAAGAATGGTTTGTATTTGAGCACTTGCCTATATATATGAAAGAGTTTGTCCTAAAATCCAATCATGTATGATGATTTAGGAAGAACTTTCTTGTACACTTATTTGATTTCATTAATATTAATAAAAGACTTATTTGTTTTTATTACGGGCCTTATCTATTTAAAGTGTTTTAAATAAGATATTCCATGGTTTAAAGTAAAGCTTCTAGAATTATAATGAGATTATAATATTGAGATCTAGAAGATGATAACTCTAGGCCTAAACAGTTCCTGATCGTAGGATAACTAATTGGAAGTTAGTGAATCAGCAAAGATTGGTACATACTATGCTTGCTCCTTTCAGGAGGATGTCTGTTCTCATAGGCATTTGTGTGGTGACACTATAGCTAGTATGTAGGTGCTTATTAGGGAATAAGTTCACTGAACATGACTCGATAAGTTGAACAACTAATGGAGTTTACTCATGTGTCGATAGTTATTCACTGAGTGATAGTTGTACAAGTGTCCTTAGACCTGAGATCGTTAGAGTAATCTTGTATATGATGAACTGTGCTTTGGTTTAGTCCTTAGTCTCAAGGACATCCATTAGGTCTATTCTGGGCATAGGGATTTGTGTATGGAGATAGTTAATGATCAATAAAGGATCTACCTCTTCCAGTAAGGAAGTGAATATCCTATGTTATTCTTAGTATGCGAGTTCTGGAATCTCTGGCTAGAGTGTATGAAATTAGAAAGGAGTTTCTAATTTGCATTAATATGAACTTTGCATTATGAATAAGAAATCATATGATTAAATTTTATAGGCTTGACACGAGATCCATGCCTTGTATTTAATCGGGATATTGTAGGGTAGAAGGAATTGATTGTACGGTAACTAGTCACTGACAGGTTCTTGGTATTCTAAGCAGTGAATTCATATTATCCGGATAGTCGCGATATGTTGAGAAGCATCACTCACGATGTAGAATAAATATAATTAATCAGTTAATTATATTTAATGAATTATTAGAATTCATATAAATAATAAATAAAAAGTTATTATTATTTATTTCTACTACCGGCTTAATATTGAACCTACAGGGTCACACCATAAAAAGATTAATTTATTGATGAAGGTATTTTGAGAGAGCAAGTTGTTTTAATAATGATTAAAATAGTGTTAATTATTATTTAAACATTTTTTTGGGATTTATATAAAAATATATATGATATATTAATTATATTAAAAAACCTACTCGTGCCCTATAAATAGAAAGAGATGAGAAGAGAATTGGATGCATTGTGGTTTTGTGAAAACCCTAGTAGCCTCCATCTTCATCTCTCTCTCTCTCTCAAAAAGATCAAGGCACCATTTTTATAAAAGCTTGTTTTATAAAAGCTTCATCGAAGATTATTCTTGGTGGATACCGGTAGAGTGCTTCACACTCTGAGAAGCAACTGCTAGCAACCAATTTTATAAAGCTTCGATTTTCAAGGTATGGTTACGATTCCCCAAGCTCTCGGTTTTTATATGATTTTCTATATGTGCGATACATGGTTTTTACGGAATAATGGTTATATCGCGCTTCCGCTCGTCCGTAAATTCCTTCAATGACATCAGAGCTAGGTTCTGCATATAGAGATTCATATAAATTTTTTTAGATTTTTTTATGCATGTATGGATTTATTATGATTTTTGCAAGTTTATTTAGATTTAATTATGAATTAATTCGAAATAATGTTTGCATGAGATTTTGACCATTGATCTAGGTTCTACAAGTGTTGTGGATCATCTGGGTATTTTTTTTCATAATTTTTTGATGTGTAGATTATTTGTTATGAATTTTTTAAAAATTGTTTTGATTAAAATTCATAAAATAATCATGCATGTGAATAATATGAAATTAAAATTGCACAAGGACCCCATAACCACCTGGTATTTTTTTCTACTGCTTGATTTTAGAAATCATGTCCTATTAATTTTTTTTATTAATTTATTAATTAATTGTTAATTAATTTATTAATATTAAAATTATAAAGATATTAATAAAAGTTATTAATGTAGTTATTATTAAAGTGGGTGTTACAATTTTGATTCATTACTCAAAGTTCAGTTACAATTAGAGAAGTCTGACAATTTCGGACAAAACAAAAAAAAATCTTCTGCTGCACGCTGCTGTCTCGCGCGTGGAGCGCAAACGTGGGGAGGGGGTAACGCATTCCGGGAATGCGTTACATCCCTATTGCGCATGTGGCGCATGCGTTACACCATTAAATAGTTTTAATTTGTTGTAAAGTATTCCGTAAATGCGTTACAGCCCTTCTGTCACATTAAATTTGATTTTTTGGGAGTTTCGTAACTCCGTTTTGGGCGTGCAATATATCGTTGGATTCGTTTTTCCGAGACGGATCTAATGGAGTGGTCAAATATTTTTTATATAATATTTTTGAAATATTTATATTACCGGAAGTGTTTTAAAGCATATTTTAATTATTTTAAATTGATTTTAAATGCTATAATAAATCCATACATCATTATATCAATGTGTGACATGATATTGCTTGCATGCTTACTTATTTATTTATGTTTATATATGAGATATATGCCTAAGTTTACCATGCGATGATAGATCTAGGTGAACTTAAATCAACATAAGGCGTGCACTAGAAAATCTAGAAATAGGAATCGTTTCTTGCCTTAATATTTATATTATGAATACAATCATGAGATTCTTGTGTTTGTGAAACACGTAATTAAATATGAATTTTCAATATTGAGAGAAAGGATGATTCTGTCAAAAACAGATTTCGATCTGTAAGAAAGGGGTATTAAGTGACGCCTCTTGACAATGCTCTCCCCGATCTGGGAATCATCCGATTATCGATTATTGATTTGAAATATTTAATTGAAGAAAAGAATCTCTTTATAATATGATTATGATTGTTAAATAATATTAGTTAATTAATAATGGCTGATAATTATTTATTTATGAAATAAATAATTAGTTAACAATTTTATTAATTGATTAAATGAGATTTAATTTATTATATAATAATTAAGATGTGATCTTAATATTATTAATTATTTATTTAATTTATGAAATTATATTAAGGGAGAGATTAATTTTCTAAAGAGTTTAGAAATAGAATTAATGATTAAAAGAGTTTTAATTATTAATCAATAACAGAAAAAAGATTTATTTCCTAAAAGGTTTAGAAATAATTTAAATGATTAAAATAGTTTTAATTATTAATTAATTGGTTAGTAATTATGATACTTTATAGAAAAATTTATTTGAAATTTTTCTCTATAAATATATATAATTATAAACCTTTTAATAAAATCCCTCTTAATTATATCAAGTAGTAATTGGCCAATGACACAACGGGCTTGTGTCGGTCATAGCCTTCCAACATGGTAGAAAGTAGTTCTCATTTTTAAATCATTGTCGTTTCGTGCTACAGCCGAGGGCTTTGATTTTGAAATTAGAAATACTTGTCTATTACATAGAGATGTGTACAATGAATTAGAATCTAATGGTCGTTACGTGCTACAGCCGTGGGCCGTTGGAGACTGATTCAATTATACGAAATGTTGGGTTAGACTTGACTTAGAATATTGAGTTTGTCGTGCTACAGCCGTGACTCAATTATTCAAGATGCTAAAGTTTTATTAGGGAATAACATAAGATGTAATTGACAAGAGTTGTCTACCTATTGAACATCACATGGCGTTTCGTGCTACAACCGAGGTTGTGTGATGGAATGTAGGATCCCTATTCCCACTAGCATTACGAATGCTTATTTATTCACTTAGGGGGTTGTATAAATTAGATAAACTAGTGGGAGCCACATATGAATAAAGACCCGATTCATATAGTGTTTTAATAATGAAATTGAATATTTGCTATGTGTTGTTATGTGTATATCATTTGCAGACTTAATATATATAGATATATACACTAGGTCTTCTGTACAATCACTCCGTAGCATACTAGATGCTCACATATTGACTGGTCCCAACTATGCTGACTAGCTTCGAAGCTTGAGAAAAGTTCTCAAGGGCTAAGAAACTGGGATATGCTGTTTGTTTTCACTGTGACAAGGTGAGGCACTGGAAGAGGAACTGTAAGGTTTATCTTGCAGAACTGAAAGTGAAGAAGGCTAGTAAGACTGCCACTTCTAATTCAGATATGTTTATGATTGAAGTAAACATGTCACTAAATCAAACTTCTACTTAGGTATTAGATACTACTTGTGGTTCTCACATTTGCAATTCGTTGTGAGGACTAAGGAGAAGTAGGGCTCTTGGGGAAGAGAAGGCGATTCTACGGATGGGCAATGGAGCAAGAGTTGCTACCATAGCTGTAGGGTCGTTTGATTTACATATGCTTACGGGCAAGACTATTATTTTAAATAACTGTTATTTTGGTTCCCTCGATTGTGAGGAATATTATTTCTATTCCAATGTTAGACTTGGATGGATTTTCATTTATTATTCAGAATATTAAACATCCAATCCTCAGAGATAATGTTCTTTATGGTAGTGGAACTTTAAATAATGGTTTGTATGTATGTGACATAGAATATGTTTTACTTCATATTAAACAAAGAAAAAAAAGGATGATGAAAATCCTACCTACTTATGGCACTATAGACTTGGTCATATTAGTGAAAATAGACTTCGGACATTGCATAAGGGAAGGTTACTGGAACCCTTTGATTTTGAATCATATCCTACATGCATGTCTTGTCTATTGGGTAAAATGACCAAATCTCCATTTAGTGGACATGGAGAGAGCGCTAGAGAGTTGCTGGTATTGGTACACATAGATGTATGTGGACAAATGTCTACGCAAGCCATGGCAGGATTTTAATACTTCGTGACTTTCATAGATAATTGATCTAGATTCAGATATATGTATTTGATGAAATACAAATCTGAAGCCTTTGAAAAGTTCAAAGAATACAGTTATGAAGTAGTAGGGCTGTCATTCGAGCCGAGTCGAGCCGAGCCGAGCCGAGTATCAATTCGAGTCGAGCTTTTTTTCACGAGTCGAGCCAGCTCGTTTAACTAAACGAGCCTAATCTTGTGACCGAACTCGGCTCGTTTAACGAGTCGAGTCGAGCCGAGCCGGCTCGTTTAGCTAAACGAGCCTATTTAAACGAGTCGGTCGAGCTGGCTCGTGTAAATTTACACTTAAACGAGCCTTAAACGAGCCTGATCTTGTGACCGAATTCGGCTCGTTTAACGAGTCGAGTCGAGCCGAGCCGGCTCGTTTAGTTAAACGAGTCCGATCTTGTGCTCGAGCTCGGCTCGTTAACGAGTCGAGTCGAGCCGAGCTGCTGTTAAACGAGTTCGAGCTCGAGCTGCTCGCGAGCAGCTCGACTCGGATTACAGCCCTATGAAGTAGAGAAATAAACCAAACATAGTATTAGAGATCTTCGATCAGATCGAGGAGATGAATACTTGAGTGGTGTGTTTCTAGATTATCTCAAAGAAAATAGTATAGTCTCCCAGTGAACTCATCCGGACACTCCATAGTTGAGTGGAGTATCTGAAAGGAGAAATTGAACTTTGTTAGACATGGTTCGATCCACGATGAGCTATGCAGATCTTCCAGTATCACTTTAGGGTTATGAATTGGAAACCTCAACATATTTACTAAATAAGGTGCTTTCCAAATATGTTCCTCAAACTCCATATTAGATATGAAAAGAAAGGAAATTTAGTCTTAAACACGTTAAGATTTGGGGATGTCCAGCTTATGTCAAGAAAGTTGACCATGATAAGCTGGAATCTCGATCCGTAAAATATAGGTTTGTGGGATATCCTAAAGAGATTTTAGGGTATTACTATTACACCGATCATAGGGTGTTTCTCTCCAGACATGCTACCTTCTTAGAAAAATAGTTTATCCTTGAAGGGAACAGTGGGAGCAAGATTGAACTTAAAGAAGTTCATGAAACACAAACTACTACGGTTCTAAAGGAAACTCATGTTCAAACTAAACAACCTTATGTGGCATAGTATTGACTCAGAGAAATGGTAGACTTCCATGAAATCCGAAATGGATTCTATGTATGCCAACCAAGTATGGACCTTGGTTGAAGCACCTGAGGACGTTAGACTTATTGGGTGCTAAAGGGTATTCAAGAGAAAGATTGGAGTAGATGGCCAGGTGGAGACCTATAAGGCCAGGCTCATGGCAAAAGAATTCAGACAAAGGCAAGGGATTGACTTTGATGAAACTTTTTGCATGTAGCCCTACTCAAATCAATTCGAATTTTGCTTGCGATCAATATATGGATTGAAGCAAGCTTCTCGTAGATGGAACATCCATTTTGATGAGACAATCAAAGATTTTGATTTTATTAAAAACATAGATGAACCATGTGTCTACAAGAAGGTTAGTGGGAGCGCGGTAACATTTCTTGTGTTGTATGTGGATGACATACTTCTTATAGGAAATGACATACCGATGCTGCAATCAGTCAAAGTATGGCTATCAAAGAACTTTACTGTGAAGGACTTGGGAGAAACATCATACATTCTCGGTATGAAGATCTATAGGGATAGATCTAGAAGAATGATAGGTCTTACCCAGGGTGCATGCATCGAGAAAGTGCTTAAAAGGTTTAGCATGGAAAACTCCAAGAGAGGTCTCATACCGATGAGCCATGGAGTATCCCTTTCCGAGAAGATGTCTCCTGAGACACTTGAGGAAAGAGAGCGTATGAGTAAGATTCCTTATGCTTCAGCAATAGGGTCTATCATGTACGCGATGTTATGTACTAGGCCTGATGTTGCTTATTCAATTAGTGTGACAAGCAGATATCAGTCCGATCCAGGTGAAGACCACTGGAAAGCAGTGAAGAACATCCTTAAGTACTTGCGAAGGACTAAGGATATTTTTCTTGTTTTTGGTGAATCTGAGTTGAAAATAGAGGGTTATATTGACTCTATTTTTCAATCAGAAAGTGATGATAGCAAATCCATGTTAGGGTACGTGTCTACTCTGAAGGGTGGAGCGATTAGTTGGAAGAGTTCCAAACAGCCTACAACGGCTGACTCAACAGCGGAAGCAGAGTTTATAGATGCAAGTGACGCTGCAAAACTGTTTTGTGGCGCTTTCTTTTGATAGGGAGATCATTGAAAGTAGAGATGTCAACATTGAGAGAGTTGACACACATAACAACATAGCAGACCCACTCACTAAGCCGCAATCTCAGATTCACTTCGATAGTCATAATGAGTGAATGGGTATTAGATACTAGAATGATTGGCTTTAGTACAAGTGGGAGATTGAAAGAGTTTGTCCTAAAATCCAATCATGTATGATGATTTAGGAAGAACTTTCTTGTACACTTATTTGATTTCATTAATATTAATAAAAGACTTATTTGTTTTTATTACGGGCCTTATCTATTTAAAGTGTTTTAAATAAGATATTCCATGGTTTAAAGTAAAGCTTCTAGAATTATAATGAGATTATAATAGTGAGATCTAGAAGATGATAACTCTAGACCTAAATAGTTCCTGATCATAGGATAACTAATTGGAAGTTAGTGAATCCGCAAAGATTGGTACATACTATGCTTGCTCCTTTCAGGAGGATGTCTGTTCTCATAGGCATTTGTGTGGTGACACTATAGATAGTATGTAGGTGCTTATTAGGGAATAAGTTCACTGAACATGACTCGATAAGTTGAACAACTAATGGAGTTTACTCACGTGTCGATAGTTGTTCACTGAGTGATAGTTGTACAAGTGTCCTTAGACTTGAGATCGTTAGAGTAATCTTGTATATGATGAACTGTGCTTTGGTTTAGTCCTTAGTCTCAAGGACATCCATTAGGTCTATTCTGGGCATAGGGATTTGTGTATGGAGATAGTTAATGATCAATAAAGGATCTACCCCTTCCAGTAAGGAAGTGAATATCCTATGTTATTCTTAGTATGCGAGTTCTGGAATCTCTGGCCAGAGTGCATGAAATTAGAAAGGAGTTTCTAATTTGCATTAATATGAACTTTGCATTATGAATAAGAAATCATATGATTAAATTTGATAGGCTTGACACGAGATCCATGCCTTGTATTTAATCGGGATATTGTAGGGTAGAAGGAATTGATTGTACGGTAACTAGTCACTGACAGGTTCTTGGTATTCTAAGTAGTGAATTCATATTATCCGGATAGTCGCGATATGTTGAGAAGCATCACTCACGATGTAGAATAAATATAATTAATCAGTTAATTATATTTAATGAATTATTAGAATTCATATAAATAATAAATAAAAAGTTTATTATTATTTATTTCTACTACCGGCTTAATATTGAACCTACAGGGTCACACCATAAAAAGATTAATTTATTGATGAAGGTATTTTGAGAGAGCAAGTTGTTTTAATAATGATTAAAATAGTTTTAATTATTATTTAAACATTTTTTTGGATTTATATAATAATTGTTGTGACCAAAATCTTGCATGGATCAGATTTAGGCCCATGATGAGTTTTGGGTCCAATCCACAAGGAAAGAGGATGTTTTATAGGGCTTCCAAGGTACCCGTGGTAACCCATGAAAACTGATAACAGGGCCCCCAAGATAATAGGGCTCCCGGGTAGAAGGGCTCCCGAATGGCATGGCTCCCGGATAACAGGCTTCCAAGAGCATATGACAACCCATATGGGCTACCATGAGATGGGTAGCAGGTAAATATGACGATAAGGGTCCTGGGAATGGCCTCCCATGGATGATCCACAACCCATAGACATCATTACATAGCTTCCAGTACAGCTACAAGACATGGCTTACCAGAATAGCTTTCATAACCGGCTTACCAAAGGGGCTGCCATAGTTTGGGTTACCGGGCGGTACCCCCAGAGGGGCTACCTTGCGATAAACATTGAAAGAATATAAGGCTTATGGTCCCGGGGATAGTCTCATCCATAGCCAATGACAACCATCAGAGAGGGCTTCCAGCATAGCTTCCGTAACTGGGTTACCGGAGGGTCTACCGGGTGGTACCCCCAACTTCCCCGGAAGCCTGGAAGAAGCACAGATTCAGACAAGGACAGCCATCGGATAAGGCTTCCAGTATGGCTTCCATAATTGGGCTACCGGAGTCAGGTTACCGGAGTCAGGCTACCGGGTGGTACCCCCAGCTTCCGCCGGAAGCCTGATCAGGCTGCCAAATCAGATAAGGCACGCCTCCTACTTTTTAGGAGCACGTCTCTACAGCTGAAATACACCTCTAAATGGATAATTATTCAGTTATTCGAGGATATACATCATTATTACATGATAAATCATACATTCATGAGATAAACATCAGTGGATAGGCTTCCAACAGTCCTGATGAGGCTTGGAAACCTGATAACTACATCACAATCAGTTGATACACGATTTATATCAGCAACAACAGTCATTATCCCACTGGAGAGAGGATAAATCATCACAAACAATCAAACTTATCAATCAAGAACTACATCGGGGCTTGATCCACTATAAATAGTGGTATGTAGGCAATTTACGGGATCTTCTTCGACACTTTACACTCCTTGAGTAGCTAGAGCACGTGCACTCTTGTGTGACACAGTCAAATTAGGGTTCTTGGCTGGCCAACAGATGGTCCTTGAACTCTATCCCGTAGATTCAGTCCCAATCATCACAAAAACACCTTCCCGTGTTCTTCGGTAACCCCTAGTCGTGTGCCTTCCTGGGCGGCTATCCTCAAATCTCCGATTGCGAGCCTTTCCGGGCAGTTGAGAGATTCCATATTTTACGGCGCTATTCCAGCAACGGCCTCCACGTAGTTGTGCTAAAATCCTCCCACAACAATTGGCGCTAGAAGGAGGGGCCTTTAATTATCGTCTTTTGGAGGAAAAGATGTTTGACCGCTCCGGCAATGATGAAACGCCGTCTAACGGTATTGACAAGGAAAATGGTGATAAAAAGCATATTGCTACCATCCACGACATGTATCGATACATCAAACGAATGGGAGCAAAATTGGACTCCCTTGAAAGAGCTTCTGAATTGAAGAAGGAGTGTGAAATAGAGCTTAATCCATTGCCAAAACGAGATGACCAAGAAACGATTCCGGGACGAAACTCGCATGAAAAAGGGCCTGGAAATATTTTTTGAGATGATATGCAGGGACATGAAATTCCCTTAAAATATGAGATGATCAATAGTGGCATTGTTGGTGCACAAAATGAGCCAAATACGGGATTGGATGGCCTGATTGTTGGCCGGAAACCGCACAAAATGGGTGAAATTTCCCCTAAAAGAAGTAATCTGAAGAGATCTCAGATGGGGGCTCAAAAAGGCTTTCGAGGACGAATGCAATCAGGGTGCCAAGGGGGCTTCCACCTAGGATCCCGCCTAGGGGTACCATGGCATCATCATGAAAGAATGGGCGAAATTTCCCCTGAAAGAAGTAATCTGAAGAGATCTCAGATGGGGACTCAAAAATGCTTTCGAGCACGAATGCAATCAGGGTGCCAAGGGGGCTTCCACCTGGGATCCCGCCTAGGGGTACCATGGCATCATCATGAAAGAATGGGCGAAATTTCCCCTGAAAGAAGTAATATGAAGAGATCTAAGATGGGGGCTCAAAAAGGCTTTCGAGGACGAATGCAATCAGGGTGCCAAGGGGGCTTCCACCTGGGATCCCGCCTAGGGGTACCATGGCATCATCATGAAAGGTGGGCGAAATTTCCCCTGAAAGAAGTAATCTGAAGAGATCTCAGATGGGGGATCAAAAGGGCCTTCGAGGACGAATGCAATCAGGGTGCCAAGGGGGCTTCCACCAAGGATCCCGCCTAGGGGTACCAAGGCATCAGCATGAAGGACTCCCGCTGGAAACCCATCAATATCAAGGCCAGAACAAATCTCAAGCGTATAGTCATGTCAGTGAAGGAAAGTTCTTATCCTTTGGAAGCCCAGTAGCTAGATGGATAAAGCATAAGTCAGGCTTCCGGCATACTTGCGGCCTTGGAGGCAACCGGGAAATGAATCCTGACAATATGGATGAAGAATATATACCCTCAAACGGGCAACCGGACCCATTTATTGTTGAAAGGCTAAGCAAGGCCTGGGAGGCAGATGGGCCACCACTCCCCAGGTTCTGTGCAACGAGTGGCAGCCCCGAATATGATGGTAGCCCTGGATCCGGTAGCCCTGGATTCGGTAACCCTGGATCCGGTAGCCCTGAAATTCGGTAGCCCTGAACTTGATCTCCTCCAAGCTTACGATTCGGAAGCCCGGGATCTGGTAACCCTAGATCCGGTAGCCCTGGATCTGGAAACCCTGGATCCGGTAGCCCTAAATCTGGTAGCCCTGGATCCGGTAGCCCTGAATTCGGAAGCCCTAAAATTCGGAAGCCCTGGATCCAGTAGCCCCGAAGACAAAACACCAAGGAGCCAGACTGGCCAGTCACATGATTGGATTGGGGTCCCAAGGAAGACACCCTAAATTGCCACCCATCAGGAAGCCCCAGCGGAAGGCCTCTTTTGGGCATAGGCTCAATGATATACAACTTATTAGTTGTAGCTGTGTAACTTTGAACTCAACTATCATGAATTTTGTCATTCATAGACACTCGGGGGGTAGCGCATATGCACCACCCGTGGTAATAGCAAAATGCTGTACCAATCGAATATCTATAAAGCTGGAAGCAGATTCCTATTCGTTGTCTTTATAAGCAAAATGTCTAATACAATTGACAAATGAGATCAGTAGTCAAAAAAAAGAGAAATGATGACGATGTTCTAAACATGTGGACAAAAAAGTCAGTAAAAAGAAGATGTGCACTCATAGCGTGGGGCTTCCACCATGGAAACCTCGTGTCAAGGTTCCCAATTCGTTCGGGGGGTAGCACCACCAATAATATTGATGTTGGAAGCTGGTAAGGGAAACCATGGAATTAAAAAAATTCTTCCTCATGAGCAATTTGATACTGCGGAAGCAAATACAGGGCTTCCGGTGCAACTGATCAGCATCCCGGAACACAAATGTCATGTAGAAAATGAGTGACCTACCAGCCACATTGCTAAACGGGAACAACTCAGACGATGAGAAGGTCCTCAAATATGATTTTAGAAAAGCTGAACTAAGGCATATCCTATAATTCTGTAAAAGGGTTACCAGCTGTAGAAGACAAGTAAGTGGTAGCCTCAATTGCCATTTACCCACGAGGCTTCCCATGCAAAATAAGAAGGGTTGCCTAGAAGGGCCACTAACACAATCTCGAAGAGTACTACCAAGTCTCTCACCCAAGAAGAAAAGGCATGAAAGCCCTTAAGATGAACTAATGGAGGTGCGAATACCAAGAAAACAAAGGAAGCTCTTGGAAAAGGGGCAACCAAGTCCCCAATAGCTCCAGGAAGCACAGTCATGACGGCAGCCTGACCAGAAGCCTCATGAGAACGACGAGGATGGCTAAAGGCTAGAGGCTACCAAATAAAGAAGGCCTATATATCATGGTCACCTCAGGCTCCTAAAAGATTTACGAACCAGAAGTTTCCCTCATAAGATGCTCCTATGGGAAGCCTCTCCAACAGTTGAAGCTCAAATCATGAGATACCTTTGGAAAAAAATTATGGAAGCAAACAAAGTTCTGGAAAGCTGCCACCAGAATATTAAAGGGATACCAATGATCTCTCTACCAAAAAGGAAGCGATATGAGGCCCACGTATGGCATGCCACTTGGGTTGCCACATATTAGGGCTACTAATTATCTGGCAAGTGTAGAATGGAAGGTTATCCTGAAAGTATGCAAGGAAACCGCAGGCATCTAAAAAAGCCTCTTAATCAAAAAAGAACCTTTCAAAGAGGTTGCTATGGGAAAGGGATGGCTTCCCCCCTGAAAAATATGGCTTGCAGCCTCCCACATGAGAAATGGAGAAAATCTAAAATACCCAATGAAGGGTCTACATGAAGATGCTCACGAGAACAGCCAATCAAAAATTAATGAAAGGAGGCTTCCTATCAAGAAGGAAAGGGGCATAGGCCTCCTAACGATGGAAATAAATGTGGCTTCCCAACTGAGGTTCGTGAACCTGACAAGAGCTGCAACAAGTTATGATAGAATACCCTGCTTCCCGGGTATAGATTCAAACCTTCTAAGGAAAGAAGTGAAAATATCAAAAATAGAGCTGAACCAGATGCCCGGGGGGTAATGGATGCACATATCCCCTTGATGCAGTTTGATGTAATCGTATTCTTTGATTTCAGTGAAAGGAGAAGTCGACTGTTTCCTTATACATTTGTTGACTCATGATTAATTGTAAAAGAAGGGCATGGAAGCCCCACAAACATAGTTCCACATGGCAGCCAGGCTACCATCCAGAACTAGGGGGTAGTGGATGTACATCCCTCTGCAGCATGTTGAAATTATCAGAATTTTAAATTTTTCATGATCATTACCAGACATGTACGAAACCTTGAGTGGTTCACATGGCTTACTTGGTTACCAGGGCATGTATGGAACCCTATTCGGCATACATGGTTCCCCTCATTACTTGGGCTGGTGTGGTACCCTGATCGGCACACCTGGATCCCTTCAATACCAGACATGTATGGAACCTTGAGTGGTTCACATGGCTTACTTGGTTACTAGGGCATGTATGGAACCTTGTTCGGCATACATGGTTCCCATCATTACCTGGGATGGTGTGGTACCCTGATCGGCACACCAGGATCCCTTCAATACCAGACATGTATGGAACCTTGAGTGGTTCACATGGCTTACTTGGTTACCAGGGCATGTATGGAACCCTATTCGGCATACATGGTTCCCCTCATTACTTGGGCTGGTGTGGTACCCTGATCGGCACACCTGGATCCCTTCAATACCAGACATGTATGGAACCTTGAGTGGTTCACATGGCTTACTTGGTTACCAGGGCATGTATGGAACCCTATTCGGCATACATGGTTCCCCTCATTACTTGGGCTGGTGTGGTACCCTGATCGGCACACCTGGATCCCTTCAATACCAGACATGTATGGAACCTTGAGTGGTTCACATGGCTTACTTGGTTACTAGGGCATGTATGGAACCTTGTTCGGCATACATGGTTCCCCTCATTACCTGGGATGGTGTGGTACCCTGATCGGCACACCTGGATCCCTTCAATACCAGACATGTATGGAACTTTGAGTGGTTCACATGTCTTACTTGGTTACCAGGGCATGTATGGAACCCTGTTCGGCATACATGGTTCCCCTTCATTATTTTGGGCTTTTGTGGAACCCTAATCGGCATACATGGTTCCCCTCATTACTTGGGCTGGTGTGGTACCCTGATCGGCACACCTGGATCCTTCCAATACCAGACATGTGTGGAACCTTGACTGGTTCACATGGCTTACTTGGTTATTAGGGCATGTATGGAACCCTGTTCGGCATAAATGGTTCCCTTCATTACTTGGGCTTGTGTGGTAACCTGATTGGCACACTTGGATCCCTTCAATACCAGACATGTACGGAACCTTGAGTGGTTCACATGGCTTACTTGGTTATTAGGGCATGTATGGAACCCTGTTCGGCATACATGGTTCCCTTCATTACTTGGGCTTGTGTGGTACCCTGTTCGGCACACTTGGATCCCTTCAATACCAGACATGTACGGAACCTTGAGTGGTTCACATGGCTTACTTGGTTATCAGGGATGTATGGAACCCTGTTCGGCATACATGGTTCCCTTCATTACTTGGGCTTGTGTGGTAACCTGATTGGCACACTTGGATCCCTTCAATACCAGACATGTACGGAACCTTGAGTGGTTCACATGGCTTACTTGGTTATTAGGGCATGTATGGAACCCTGTTCGGCATAAATGGTTCCCTTCATTACTTGGGCTTGTGTGGTAACCTGATTGGCACACTTGGATCCCTTCAATACCAGACATGTACGAAACCTTGAGTGGTTCACATGGCTTACTTGGTTATTAGGGCATGTATGGAACCCTGTTCGGCATACATGGTTCCCTTCATTACTTGGGCTTGTGTGGTACCCTGTTCGGCACACTTCGATCCTTTTTAATATGAGACATGTGCGTAACCTTGAGTGGTTCACATATCTCACTCAGCCAATAATCGTGAATGGTTTACATGGCATCACCACATATGATTCATTAGTTGATTGACACTCCCGGAACAAAGGTTTCCAGGCTGAGCCTCCGGCACCTAGGCTACCGGATATGGGATACCAGCCAGGGGGCTCCCGGAGTCAGGTTCCCGCCTTCGGGCTCCCAGATATTATAGGGTTACCGGACGGTACCCCCACACCCAGGGTGGCAACCACACGGACTAAGGATAGGGCCCTAGAACAAACGTTTCCAGGTTGGGCCGCCGGTGCTAGGCTTCCACAAGCAGGGCTCCCAGATGGGGCTCCCAAAGTCAGGCTTCCGGGTGACAAGCTCCCGCAACGGAAGCCCCTAAGACGGAAGTTGCAACCTCAAGGGATAAGGTACATGCAACCCCATACGCTTTTGAGCAACCTATATACGGGTATGTGAAGACTAAACTTACTCCTTTGAATTATGGTAATGCTCATACACTCTATTACTCTTCCAAGCTTGCTATTAAAAGAATTAGCTTATCCACTAATGTTTAGTTAAAAAATTCATATGCATACTTTAGGACTATAAAAGAAAAATGATTAAGCATTTAGGAGTAGATCTATGATCCCCTTTAATGACTTGCAAAGGTTACCTCCTGTATGGAAGCTTAACTTGATTATCATTTTTACTTGTAGAGCAGTATTCTCTTCATAGTACACAATCCTATCAAACTTCGAACACCTCGCTTACTTAGGAAAGCATTCACTACGACACTAAGTAAATGGTTAGCCCCTAATAATCAGATTTAGGCTTAGCTAGAATGCCTTAGCCTAAATATAACTGCTTAAACATACTAGAATTTGAATGGTAGGCCTAATGCCTAAACAGATTTTACTAAGTTACTTATGCGCTAGATAGTAACCCATGCACTTTAAACGTTAAGTGATAGAAAGAGGTTACCTAGTGATGGATATAGATGCCATTAACATATGTCTAAGACTAATAATAAGATGGCCCTATCAGATGCAATATGCATACATTCATAAAACTAGATAACAATTAGTTTATAAACCAACCAACCTAATGATTAAATTTTAAGGTTCCTGTTGGTAGAGTTCACAAAGTTTTGCAGGATCAGCTTTCAAAGTTGAGCAGATTTTAAAAGATGAGCAGATTCCTACTCCAAAAATGGTTCCTGAATATTGGGGTTCCGAGATGGAAGCTCTAACACTTTCTACACCAGACAAGGTTCCTGAACCAAAAGCGCTTCCAGGATGAAGGTTCTGCTGAACCTAGGGCATCCATGATGGAGCTTCAAGAACGAAACATCCAAGATGGGGACCCTAGGATGGGGCTTCCAGAATAAAACATCTAGAGTGAGGATCCCAGGATGGGGTTTCCAAGATGAAGCATCCAGGATGGGTATGCCAATGTGGGGCTGCCAAGACGAAGGGCAATCTCGAAGGGCAGGGTTCTAGTCACCCACAGTGCATGTGCACAGTCATTACGGGTCACCATTGAAACAATTGAAGGTTCCAAAGTTGGAAGCTCCTTCGTTACTCCTATGATGGAGACGAGGTAATATTTATGATGCGTCTAAATACACACGTCATAACCAAATTACACAGGTATGTGAGAAACTAAACCCTCTTTAATTGCATGAAATTGCACTCTATGACAAGTATGTGAAATGATTATCCCTTAGGCTTAAGATTATTACTTTTTGATATGCCGAATTCATTGAAATCCTTGCGTGAATAGGAGAATTCGACATGCTAGAGGTATTAAGTCAAGATGATTAGCAAGACCTACAAGATATCTTTCATTGTGCATCCTATGTGACTCTACCACATGAATATCTGCATGATGCTAAATGACTCTTGCCTACTAAAAATCAAATATGCTATTGTCATGTCCATATACTTCCTAAGTATTACATATGTTGTCACTCGCTTGGGATACATGAGATGAACATGAGGCATGCACTAGAATATATATTGTGAGATGAGTAATGTTTGAGGTTAATATATTCCTTGAATGTTTATATGTAGCTAATGGCTAGCCTATATCTTTAGTGCTCACCTGCAATGGATAGCATGCAAGGTTAATGTTATTCACCTGTAACTAACAGCTTGCAGGTTCCTTGCTGTTTACCTACTACTAATAGGTTTCGTGCTATATACCTATTGCTGACTGTTTACATATTATTTATATGCAATCAATAGCTTGCAGGATGATTGCTATTCACCTGAAGCAAATGGCTTCCGAGTTCCATGATGTTTACCTATGGCTAACAAGTTTCCTTGTTATTTACTTATAGCTAACGACTAATGATTTCTTTGATATTCATCTGCAACTAATGGTATGCAGGTTCCTTGATACTTACTTGAAGCTTATAGCTAACAGCTTCCAACTAATAGCTTCCAGCTTGTAGCTTCCATTCTGCATCTTCTGTCAAACAGCTTGCAGGTTCATTGATGATCAGCTACAACCAACAACTTCTAGACTTCACAAAAGTAAGATTAAAGCTGGAATGGGCTGACATATTACATGAGAAAGAGATCTAAGGGCTCGGGGGGTAACTCGGTTCCCCAACACCCTACCACAAAAAGGGAAAAGGGGTTTCCATTAGAAGTTCACATGAAACAAGGGGCTTCCACCCTCCATGTTCATCAACGGAAACCCGAACCCGGATTGGCACGATAAGAACAAAGATAAGTTCTACTCTACTGCTTTTGCATATTCACTATCATGCATGTTTACACACTTATAAATAAGATTTTTCAACATTCATCTGAAAACTTTGCTGAGATGCATGTTCTATCAAAAAGATCATTGTTTTGCCTTGCATAAATTCACAAACATATGAATATGCCTACATGATCTGAATTATACCTGAACCAATACATGAAAATCATCATGATTTACACAATGCATGTGTTTTTATAAACATTTTTTCGAAATTGCTAGCTGAAACTGTCGAGTAGGTACCTAGGCACGCTATATGCCCCACATGTTACCACTTGGAAAGACATGGCAGCGATTGAAGGTGTCTCCACGACCTTCCATTGGTTCCCCTTGAGACACGCATACAGGATTATTAATGATATAAGCGCACATATGAGATTATGTGTTGCCTCCTGAAAATTCATATGAGTACAAATCACTTACAACTTATTGGAGAAGTCCTCAAAATACTCATTATAGGAGAAGTCCTCAAAATACTCAACAATTTCTTTGGGGATCCAATGCGTTGGAATAATGGAAACATCTGAAAATTGTGGCACAATGCCTGGAAAAGTGTGTTCGCCAAGGTCCTACTTGATTGGAGAAGCAGCAACATACACTTTTTACAATATCATTTGCACTAGCATATTCATACTTTCATGTGTGCATCAAATATGTGTGATCTTGTGCATTATCTTTAAGGGCTACTTAGCCCTCGTTACTTATCTCTTTTTCTAGTTGTCTTGGTATCCCAGGTTTCGGACGCTTGAGGCATCCCCACAACCGTAGGAGCTTCTAGACATCAAAAGATTCTTATATGAAGGCCAATTTGGTAGAGAAATGAAGCATCTCAGAACGTAAAGTCCTTATGTTTAAAAAATAAATGCCAGAAGCCGGTAGCCCCATGATATGCTACCAACCGGAGTACCACGAATGATACGAAGTGAATAGAAGATATCTTTGATTTGAAAACTCACATTAAAATATGCATGCAGAAGCAGAGTGTTTCCTGTTTCTTACGCCGAGTTAGCTCATGTAAGCTTGGGAACACGATGTGGAAGATGTGTACTTCTCCAAGAGAATAATAAGAAAGGATTGGACCTTACCTTGTTCTGGTTCCTCTTGCACTCATGCTTCAAGGAACCGGGGGGTAGTTGTTGTGACCAAAATCTTGCATGGATCAGATTTAGGCCCATGATGAGTTTTGGGTCCAATCCACAAGGAAAGAGGATGTTTTATAGGGCTTCCAAGGTACCCGTGGTAACCCATGAAAACTGATAACAGGGCCCCCAAGATAATAGGGCTCCCGGGTAGAAGGGCTCCCGAATGGCATGGCTCCCGGATAACAGGCTTCCAAGAGCATATGACAACCCATATGGGCTACCATGAGATGGGTAGCAGGTAAATATGACGATAAGGGTCCTGGGAATGGCCTCCCATGGATGATCCACAACCCATAGACATCATTACATAGCTTCCAGTACAGCTACAAGACATGGCTTACCAGAATAGCTTTCATAACCGGCTTACCAAAGGGGCTGCCATAGTTTGGGTTACCGGGCGGTACCCCCAGAGGGGCTACCTTGCGATAAACATTGAAAGAATATAAGGCTTATGGTCCCGGGGATAGTCTCATCCATAGCCAATGACAACCATCAGAGAGGGCTTCCAGCATAGCTTCCGTAACTGGGTTACCGGAGGGTCTACCGGGTGGTACCCCCAACTTCCCCGGAAGCCTGGAAGAAGCACAGATTCAGACAAGGACAGCCATCGGATAAGGCTTCCAGTATGGCTTCCATAATTGGGCTACCGGAGTCAGGTTACCGGAGTCAGGCTACCGGGTGGTACCCCCAGCTTCCGCCGGAAGCCTGATCAGGCTGCCAAATCAGATAAGGCACGCCTCCTACTTTTTAGGAGCACGTCTCTACAGCTGAAATACACCTCTAAATGGATAATTATTCAGTTATTCGAGGATATACATCATTATTACATGATAAATCATACATTCATGAGATAAACATCAGTGGATAGGCTTCCAACAGTCCTGATGAGGCTTGGAAACCTGATAACTACATCACAATCAGTTGATACACGATTTATATCAGCAACAACAGTCATTATCCCACTGGAGAGAGGATAAATCATCACAAACAATCAAACTTATCAATCAAGAACTACATCGGGGCTTGATCCACTATAAATAGTGGTATGTAGGCAATTTACGGGATCTTCTTCGACACTTTACACTCCTTGAGTAGCTAGAGCACGTGCACTCTTGTGTGACACAGTTAAATTAGGGTTCTTGGCTGGCCAACAGATGGTCCTTGAACTCTATCCCGTAGATTCAGTCCCAATCATCACAAAAACACCTTCCCGTGTTCTTCGGTAACCCCTAGTCGTGTGCCTTCCTGGGCGGCTATCCTCAAATCTCCGATTGCGAGCCTTTCCGGGCAGTTGAGAGATTCCATATTTTACGGCGCTATTCCAGCAACGGCCTCCACGTAGTTGTGCTAAAATCCTCCCACAACAATAATATATATGATATATTAATTATACTAAAAAACCTACTTGTGCCCTATAAATAGAAAGAGATGAGAAGAGAAGTGGATGCATTGTGGTTTTGTGAAAACCCTAGTAGCCTCCATCTTCATCTCTCTCTCTCTCTCAAAAAGATCAAGGCACCATTTTTATAAAAGCTTGTTTTATAAAAGCTTCATCGAAGATTATTCTTGGTGGATACCGGTAGAGTGCTTCACACTCTGAGAAGCAACTGCTAGCAACCAATTTTATAAAGCTTCGATTTTCAAGGTATGGTTATGATTCCCCAAGCTCTCGGTATTTATATGATTTTCTATATGTGCGATACATGGTTTTTACGGAATAATGGTTATATCGCGCTTCCGCTCGTCCGTAAATTCCTTCAATATATATATATATATATATATTAGAGTTCAAAAAAGAGGTCAAAAACGATAATTGACAAACGAAACTTGAAATCAGAAATTTAGTTGCATTTAGTTGAATGTGGTTGCCTCCCGCGGCTTCTTCTTCATGCTATCCTCAGCCTTGATATACTTGTCAGCCCTTCGTTGGAGCTCGGCCATGTTTTCAGGAGGGTGCTTTGCTAATGACCTTTTAAAGAATACAACAGCGGTTCCGTGTTCCAGGGCCACCATGGCCACCTTATTCTCCAAGTTGGTAATATTCAATGTCTCCTTAGTGAATCGCTTGAGGTAATCCCTTAGATTTTCATTCTTCCCTTGCACTACATACATGAGGGATGCAGAACTTTTCTCATAACTCTCCCGCTAATGAATTGGCTAACAAAAGCGGCACTCAACTCCTTAAAAGAACCAATCGAATTCGCAGGTAGGCGGTTATACCATCTTTAAGCCATGCCCGACAGGGTTTGAGGGAACGCCCTACACTTCAAGGTGTCACTTGCAGGCTGCAACAACAGTGCGTTTGAGAATGTCCTGACGTGATTTGCAGGATCACCCGTTCCATCATAGGCCTTAATTTTCGGCATCTTGAACTTCTTTGAGATACGAGCATTCATCACCTCCTCAGTAAACGGAGGTGTGGGATCATCAGGATCCCCAAGTGGCATCATATCCTTGGGGTTGCTTCTGGGGGTTTCCATCCTTGTTGTTCTTCCGGTTGGGGCATCAGCCCTTCTCTGCCTTCTTGAAGACCTCTCTAAGTCTATAATGGGAATCCTTCCTGAGGTTGGAGGAAGTTGAGTTTGATTCAACCTAGCTTGTTCTCTCGCCATATCGTCCTTCAACTTCAAGATCTCGACCTCATGAGCCTTGATTCTCTCAGCGGTTGTCAAGGGGGGTCCATCATGGATAGTTTGAGTCCTCCTTCGAGGTTCTCTGCTAGCACGTCGCCTCCTTGGAGCTTCATCGTGTTCTTCATCCTCGGAAGTAGTCGTCATATACTGGAGGGTAGTTAGGCAGACCATACATCGGGTTGGTACTCACGGGGAGATCCGTTGTGTGGATCTGTACCCCTGGTGGTAACGGGTGATTAGGATTAACAAGAGGAGAGACCACCATCTGAAGAGGGTTTGTTTCTTGACTTGGGTGGACGATCACAGGTAATGTTCTCTCAACATGGGGATTGGTCCCTGGAGGTAGAGAAACTTAAGGTTGAGTGATCGCCCCTATTGTTGGGGGTATTTGTTCAGTGGCGGGCTGAGCAGAGCTTAGAGGCAGGGCCTCAGTAGAGGTCGGTACCGTTCTTCGTGTGGTTACCATGGTTAATGTCTTCTTCCCACAGACGGCGCCAAATGTTGTGGAATAAAAACGAGGGTTTGTAAATTGCGGCGAGGGTTTGCGCGTATTTAATTCCAAAGGGCTAGTGAGCTTCGAGCTTTAATGGTTGTTTCCGTGTTTCGAGACTGATCGGTACTCACAGAGTACCTACGTATCTCGTATTGAGAATCAAGCCAAAAACGTAGTTCTGAGGATGAGGGGTCAGGCCCTTATATAGGCTGTAAGAGCCTTAGAATTATGGTAGGACTCGGATACTTGGTGGGCAAGCCACCGCCAAGGTTCTAGACTCCTTCCTTGTAAGAATCAGTTTCCATGTTAAAGTAGGTGCCTTGGGGGCTAAGTCAGGCAGGAGTAATATCCTTATTTGACTCTTAGTGTTAAGCTGTTTATTACCCCTAATATTATTTACGAAATTAATATTAAATTAGGGTTTTTGACCTTATTAATGGCCCCACGTTTGGACCATGCTAGGTCTAATTAATGCCACATTAAATGTGTTTTTAAGGCATGTTTTTAGCCCATACCAATAATTATATATTTTTATGAATCAGTTATCTTTATTGTCTTTTTTGAATAATTTTAAAATCAATATTTAAGTTTTTATATTAAGATTTCATTAAGTGATTTGGACGTTGTAACATATCGATAACATCTATAACAAATTGACACTTTTTATTCTTCAAAACACTTAAAAGAATTTGTAAAATATAAAATAAAATAATTAAAATAATTCATAAAAAATTAGTGAAATTTTACATTATATTTTTTATAACTTTCAAATAAATTTTTTATAATTTTAAATAATTAAAATGACACTTTTTATTTTAAACAAATAACACATTAAAAAATAATTTTAAAAAATATACTATTTTTTAAATAAATATGAATGTTTTAAAATTTATTAAAACACCTAAAAGTAACTCAAACCACTTTAGAGAATCTCAAATAGGTCCAGGTCTATAACAAATTAGAACTCTGTATTCTTCAAAACACATTAAAGAATTCGTAAGAGATCAAATAAAAAAAATATCAAAAATCAATATAAAATCAGTTATTCTTTTTCACTACATATTTCATAGTTTTTTTTTAAAAAAAAAATTCCTCAATTTTAAATAATTATGCTAAAATTTTTTTTACTTCTAAACGAATAACACACTAAAAATGATTAAAAAATATTAGTAAAAACTAATTTTTTTTTATAGAAATATAAAAATTGTAAAATATATTTGAAACACTTTAGCAGAGAATTTTCAAAATATCTTACAGAATCTCAAAATACTTTTTGGGAATGTCAAAATGATCTCTAATAAATTGACAATTTTTATTATTTAAAACACCTTAAAGAATCTTTAACAAATAAGATCAAAACAATTTAATAAAATTAACAAATTCTTTTAAGGATTTTGTTTAAAATACAGTAATTATTTAAGATATTTTGATTGTGTGAACAAATAACTTTTATGAGATTCTTTATACTAAAATATATTAAATATTAACAATAACTTACCTGCATAAATAAATTATTTTCATGAAATTCTCTTATATATATTATTAAAAAAAATTAATACTAAAAAAATCATTTAAAGATTCTCTGTTAAGATTCTCTTAATTAATTATTCTACTAATGAATCAATTATCTTCATTGTCCTTTTTGAATATTTTTAAAATCAAAATTTAAGTTTTTATATTAAGATTCCATTAAGTGATTTGTACCTTGCAACATGTCGATAACATCTTAAAGAATCTTATATAATAAATTGATAATTTATATTATTCGAAATATCTTGATTTTCTTGGTGTTTTACTATATTATTACATTCTAATTCTATTACTTGTTTTGAAATTTTTAGAGAAACAACTTGAAGAATCTCAAAATTATCATGCACATGAAATATTTTAAGAAATATGATTATTTATTAAAAAAATTAATATAACACCTAAAATTCTACTAGGTGTTTCATTAAAATGTAATTTAATAATTTAAATTAATTTATTTGTGTAATAAATTATTTTCACGACATTCTCTTAAGTGTCTTTTAAAATATATATTAATTATATAAAATAATATCCATGTGTGATTACTACAACTAAATAGATTCTTTTAACTAAATCTTACATTCACACAATGCAAAACTATTAGGAACTTGTATACAATTTGTTTACACAAGTAAGCTTTTTTAAATAATTAGAAATAATTTTAATGAAATACTTCAGCGTAGCTATCAAAAATTAATGTTACTTGAAATAATTATTATTTAAGAGAATCAATTTAGAATAATCTTCTTATATATAGATTACAATCTCGTTATTGGATTTTAATCAAGTTTTATTCCCGAATATTTTGGAGAATCTATATATATTATAATAGCAGGAGATTGGATAGGTTTTCATTCAGAAGGTTTGTTTTTTTTTGAATTTTTACATTTTTTGATTTTTTATTAAAATATTTTTCTTGCATTTAATTAATTATTAATTGTACATATTAAATATATATTAAATACACTTTATTCCATATTTAATGTAAAAGGTTAGAAATCTTTATTAGAACATTATTATTATAAATTTAATATAAAATATTAATTATTTATATAAAAGTACCATTATTTTAAGGTAAAATGATAGAATAAAATTATTTTTATCATGTCATTTTTAATCCTTATTCAAAATCATTGCAATTTTTTCGACAACAATGAATAGACGATTTTAACTTTTTGATAAATTCGTAACCAGCGACCGAAAGAATCATGATAAAATATGGAAGTATATATATATCGATTAACATCCACAATTTAAATAAAATCAATATCGTAGAATTGACTTTTATACATGAATAAATTACACACGGGGTGTGACCAACTATATTAAATTGAATCAAGCCGACCCTTTTTTTCATCGATTAAATAAAAAAAATTGTACATTCGTTGTTTGATTATTTTATGTTTGAATAAATTAGTATTCTAACTAAA
The DNA here is from genome assembly GCA_037693485.1 of Kitagawia praeruptora. Lineage (NCBI taxonomy): Eukaryota > Viridiplantae > Streptophyta > Magnoliopsida > Apiales > Apiaceae > Kitagawia > Kitagawia praeruptora. Next base: position 88,158,725 of record CM075350.1, read on the forward strand.
ACATTATTATACTATTACTAATCAATTAATCATGTATGTATGTTATGAGATGGGAAACGAGGTTTAAGAACGTTAATTAGTTATATATATATATATATCTTTTTTTATGAAAGGAGATCATTCAATACATTGTAGCCATACATACAAGAACGATCGAATCAAACAAACAGAGAACAGGTTGACACGCTCGTCTTCATAATTAAAATAAGACAAATAAGCGGTGTGAAATAAATGATATATATATATATATATATATATATATATATATATATATATAGATACTTGCTCTACGCTCAATATCTTCGCCAAAATCCGTTTGAACTATCGACCACAAATGCAATCCCTAACAAGCTTTTATCGTTGAATCCAAACCAACTCTCACAAAAGAAGGAGAGAAATTCACACCCTCTCACCAAGGACAGAAATCAAACAAATTCTCACTTGCTTAGCATTGAATAAGGATGTAATAAAACGGGCATCGGCTTTGAAGATTTAATATAAGAGTATTAGAAAATGTGAGTATTACTTTGAACATGTGTTAATAAATTTAATTTTAATATTACATACAAACTCTGTTCTAAAAAGCGGCGATTAATCGCCGATTAATCGCTGTTCGGTACCTCTCCAAATCGGGATTAGTCGGGATTAGTCGGTGTTATGGAATGAAAATTAGGATGTAGTTATTGCGTATTTAATGCTAGGGTTTGTGGAAGCTTCGAGCTTTAACGGCTGATCTAGTGTTTCGTGACTTAACTCGGTCCTCACCAGATGCCTACGTATCTTGCAATTATCAAGAATCAAGCCAAAAAACGTAGTTCTGTTGGTGAAGGAGCAGGTCCTTATATAGGTGTTGAGAATCCTATAATTAGGGTATAATTGGGTGTCTTGGTGGGCAAGGCACAGCTTAGGCCCATTTCTAGATCCTTCCGAGTGGAAGGTAGATAAGTATTACAGCTGTATTCCTTGGAGGCAACTCCAAGGATGATTTGGTTACCTTTTAGACTCAATAACGGAGTCTTTTAGTAGGCTGATTGTACAGCTACGAATTTATTATCATTATTAAGGTTTTGGGCCTCACGATTGGGCTTTGACCTTGGATCAACTTAGGTTCATTTAATGCAACATTAAATGTATTTTTAGGGCTTACTTTCAGCCCATATCATTTGCCCCCCAACTTCTAAGAAAACTGATCAGGTTTTCATTGAAGTTAAGAGGTCTATGTACACTAGTGTTTCACATGTATCGTCTTGAGTGCAAAGTGTGGAGCGACCAACACGTTTGCGACGACTTGCCTTATTCGAGGCTAAACAAATATATTTACAAGGAAGTTACAAGTAACGTCCTTGTATTTTTCTTATACTCACGAGTATTTTTCCATCATTTATTCGTTGACATATCAATTATCCCACAATTGTGCAAGAAAATTCTTTTCCTTCAAAAAGAATAAGCAAAAATCTCCACAAGATTCGACCAGGATTCCTGGTCGAATTTTCGATCAGGATCCTGGTCGACATATGGCCATTTTGTCATCCTGATCTATGGCACTTCGACCAGGATACCTGGTCGACACTTCGATCAGGATCCTGGTCGAAGAAATGCCATTTTGTCACTCTGGTCGATGGCACTTCGATCAGGATTCCTGGTCGACACTTCGATCAGGATCCTGGTCGAAGAAATGCAATTTGGTCACTCTGGTCTAGCTCATTTCGACCAAGATTCCTGGTCGACATTTTGATCAGGATCCTGGTCGAATAAATGCAATTTGGACACTCTGGTCTAGCTCATTTCGACCAAGTTTCCTGGTCGACATTTCGATCAGGATCCTGGTCGAATAAATGCAATATGGACACTCTGGTCTAGCTCATTTCGACCAAGATTCCTGGTCAACATTTCGATCAGGATCCTGGTCGAATAAATGCAATTTGGACACTCTGGTCATCGACCAAGATTCCTGGTCGACATTTCGATCAGGATCCTGGTCGAATAAATGCAATTTGGACACTCTGGTCTAGCTCATTTCGAGCAAGATTCCTGGTCGACATTTCGATCAGGATCCTGGTCGAATAAATGCAATTTGGACACTCTGGTCTAGCTCATTTCGACCAAGATTCCTGGTCGACATTTCGATCAGGATCCTGGTCGAATAAATGCAATTTGGACACTCTGGTCTAGCTCATTTCGACCAAGATTCCTGGTCGACATTTCGATCAGGATCCTGATCAAATAAATGCAATTTGGACACTCTGGTCTACTAATCTTTTTGGGCCTTATTGGCTTTTAACAGATAGCCTAGTGATACCAGTAGAATTATGGCTGCAATACTGGGCCTATTGGGCCTATCCCACTTTCTTTTAACTTTAAATTAATCCATATTCCCTTTTATTTACTTCGAGACTTTCTAGATCCTTCTTATTTTTGGGCCTATGGGCCTCTCAATGGGCCTTAACCGGCTATTACCGATTCCTTGAAATTTCAACCGGCTATTAGCCAGTTGCGAAATCCCTATAAAAGAGTAGAGTGAGATTCATTTCTCACTTCACTCTAACACACTCTACTTTCCTCTAAAATTTCTCTTAGTTGTTTCTCTCAAATTAAGGCGATTCCCGGCGATTTTTTCCAGCAATCCCACCGTTCTCAGGCGATTTTCTGTCGGTTTCTGGGTTTCTTTGAAGATTTTCTGGGCTTTTGTTGCATCTTCATCTCTTTTATTAAGGTTTCTGGGCTTTAAGCATTCATACTTTGAAGATTAATGGGGGGACAAATCAGCAAAGCGCCTTTTGAAGATGAATTTTGCTTCGAAAAGAGGTAACGATATCGAAATTCGTTCTTCTTACATGAGTTTAACTGAAATGATCAACATGCGCGGAGATGATTATCCTTCATTAGCTGATTTAGATGCTTATAACTGTTGTAACAAATTTCATGATGAGGATGTAATTAAAAATTACAACAAAACATATGAAATTAAAACTCCATATAGACTTGTTAAGGCTGGGCCTGGCGACAGGCCTTGTCATTGGAGTCCCAATGGGCTATGTGTTTTTAGAGACGCCCTTATAGCTGGGCTTAGGTTCCCTTTTCATGAGTTTATCCCCAAACTTTTGGTCGACGTTCAAGTCAGCCCATGTCAACTTCCACCCAATGCCTGGCGATCCATTTTGTGTTTCATGGTTTTGTGCCTTAGAAAAAAAATTCCCTCTTTCTGTTCCTTTGTTTAGGAAAATATTTCAATTCTATAATAGCTCTTCTGTTCAACTGGGGTGGGTCTACATTAGACAACGCCCTAAAATTCCACACATCTTTAATGGCCATTTGGTTGTCGACAACAACCCTAAGTGGAAAGAAGAGTTTATGTACTTGGTCTGGAAAGGGGGTGATTGGGGCACTCTTTTTCGAAGTTCTTTTGGTAAGGTGACCGATGGCAACCCCAACAAAATAGTTCTCAACTCTGAGGAACAAGTGGCTTACGACGAGCTAACCAAAGATAATGGTGAAACTGTGTGTTGGGACCTCATCAATGAGGAGTCTCTTAGGGCCGTTGGCCTTTCAGCTATTTCTGACTTAGGTAATTTCCACTCCTTTGTGAGTTTACTTTGTTTCTAGATAAGCTTATACCAACATTTTAATTTATTGTTGTGTGTAGCTGTTATAAAAATCATGCGAGAAACGGATCCTGGTAAGGAGGAAAATGCTCGTATGAGAAGAGCGAAGAGGGCCCTTGACACAAGGGGCAAATCTAGCGAGCCATCTTTTCTGCGTCCACACAAAGTGCAGAAGCAAGATTTGGTTACTGTTGATGAAGAGGATGGTCCTGTGCAATTGAATGTCCAATCGACAGTGTATAGGCCTCCATGGGGCTTTAGGAAGCAGGACTTTGTGGTTGGCTCCACAAAGCATTCAATGGATTAGTCATTGAACTCAATCACTCCTGTCGACTACAAGGATTTTGTGATGGGTGGAAACATGGATGAGGCTGAGCACCTAGGAGCTCAAGCTTTGGCCTCGGTATGCCATCCTTTACTTTTTCCTAATATTAGTTAGGTGTCATAATTCTCTTTTTTACCAAAATGATAACATTGCAGGCAAACGTGCATTTTCAAAGCATGGAACATCAGGCTAAGACCTGGAAAAACAAGGCAAAGTCTTTTGAGACTAAGTATCAAAAAGAGAAAATTAAAGTTGGAGAAACTGAAGAGAAATTGAAAGGGAAGGTAGAAGAGTTGGAGGCGGCCTAGGCTGAGGTGGTGCATTTGCGGGCCAAGAAAGAAGACCTCATTGACGAGTACATGGACTCACAAGATTTTCAAACTTTGATGGACAAGCACGATGCGGTGCTCTATCCTGTCCAGTATACCGATGGTTGGGACGAAGCCTTAAAGGTGGTGCTTAAAAAGCACCCGGAATTATTTACTCTTAAAGACTTCCCTAGCCCATACCCTCATCCTGTTCTCCCTGCAGAGGAAGATGAGGGTGAGGACGAGGACGAGGTTCTAGGTGACGGAGAGAGGATTCTTGATCCTCAGGCTACCCTTCTACAGAGAGACTTCGACACCACTCATACTTCTCCTTCTTGTACTGGCGATGGCTCCAAGGTTTAGGAAGAAGATGAGGAGTCTGCTTCATCCCGAGCTCCTGGGACTTAGACTTTTTTATGCTGGCCCTGCGTGGCATTTGCTTCTACAATTTTATCGCTTTGGTTTTGTAACCTTTAACTTACAGCCCACGGGCCTTATTTATTTATGCATTTTCAATCTTCCTTTTCCTTTCTCTACTTGTTTTGTCATTTGTATTTGGCCTTTACCAGCTTGCAATTTGATTATGCATTGATACATATCAGACATGAAGTATAAACACAAGGAACATTGAAAATCATACTGCATAATTGTATAAAAAGAAAATCTTGAATTGGGTTCAACCCTTACATAAATACACTACTTCGTACTCGGAGTTCAAAAGACTCTGACATGGTTTCATCGACCTTATTTCTACTTTTTAATAAATATAAGCCAAGTCCTACTTAGGACAATTAAACATAATAAACTTTGAGATTCGATGCATGCCAAGTACGAGGCACCTCGTTTCCTTCCAAAGTCTCCAGCTTGTATGATCCTCGACCTAACGTTCCTTTGACACGATACGGACCTTCCCAGTTTGGTGCTAGCTTTCCCTTCTGTCCAACTCCGGATGCTTCAATCTTTCTGAGTACTAAGTCCCCCTGACGGAAGAACCTTTCTCTTACCCTCAGGTTGTAGTAGAAAGAGGCCTTCTTCTGATGTTCAACATTCCTAGCATGGGCTTCATCCCTTACCTCATCGATCAAGTCAAGAGCTAACCTCATTCCTTCTTCATTAGTGTCAGGCTCAAAGGCCTCCACTCGAGGAGATGTATGCATGATTTCTACGGGGACATAAGCTTCAGCTCCATAAGCTAACATGAATGGGGTTGTCCCAGTAGTTACCTTGCAAGTGGTTCAATATGCCCAAAGTATGGGTAACAGTTCGTCCACCCAAGTATTTCGGGAACGTTCCACCCTTTTCTTGAGTCCATCAAGGATGATCCGGTTGGCAACCTCAGCTTGCCCATTAGCTTGAGGGTGGGCAACTGAAGTGAACCGAAGTTCGATTCCGTTCTCATCACAGTAATCCTTAAACTCTTTGTTGTTGAATTGTAACCCATTGTCCGTAACTAGGATCCGTGGTATTCCATACCTACACATGACGTTTTCCCAGAAGAACTGCATAACTTGCTTGGTTGTAATCTTAGCCAAGGGTTTGGCCTCGATCCACTTTGTGAAGTAATCAATTGCTACAATCAGGAATTTTCTTTGAGCTGTGGCTATTGGAAATGGCCCAAGTATATCCATCCCCCACATAGCAAAAGGAATGGGGGAGCTGACGGACGTCAACATCTCTGGTGGTTGCCTAACCACTGGTGCATGTTTCTGGCACCGATCACAATTTTTCACATATTCCTTGGCATCAGCCATCATCTCAGGCCAATAAAATTCGAGTCTAACTATCTTGTGAGCTAGGGCCCTGCCCCCCAAGTGTTGCCCACAGATTCCTTCATGGACTTCTTCTAGTGCTGACTTAGCTTCTTCGGGCCTTAGGCACTTCAGGTACGGAATCACAAAGGATTTTTTATAGAGGATCCCTTCAATCAGAGCATACCTCAACGCCCTTACTGACAATCTTCGTGCCTCCATGGCATTAGTCGGGAGCCAACCGGTCTCAATATGCATCTTGATCGGGTCTATCCAACACTCCTTAGTTCCAATAGGTGCTACCAGCTTTGAATCAATAGTGGGGGCTCTCAGAACTTGGAAATAGACACTACCAGAATAATTCTCTATCTCGGAAGAGGCGAACTTAGATAAGGCATCGGCCTTGACATTTTCCTCCCTCGGAATGCTCCAAGTAACAATCATCAAATTGAGTCATCACTGCCTTCACTAACCTTAAGTACTTGGCCATGGTTCCATCCTTTGCCTCAAACTCTCCATTGACTTGGGCCACAACTAGCCTTGAATCTCCACAAACTTTTCGATTTTTGACCCTCAATGCTCCTGCCAAACCAAGTCCAGCTATCAGAGCTTCATACTCCGCCTCATTATTGGTTGTCGGGAAGTCCAGCTTCAGGGCATATTCAATCGTGAATCCCTCGGGACTTTGTAGGACAAGACCTGCACCACTTGTTTTTGTTTTTGACGCCCCATCAAAATAGAGCATCCAGAATTCCTTCTCCTCGATCACGGGTTCTTTGTCTTCCTTAGTGCCTTCCCAAGGTATCTCCTACCCCCCGACTTCTTGGTTGTCAATAGTGCATTCAACCACGAAGTCAGCAAGCGCCTGAGCTTTGATGGCCGTCCTAGGCTTATACTTGACATCGAATTCTCCTAATTCAATTGCCCACTTGATGAGCCTACCACTGGCTTTAGGCCTATGCAAAATGTTCCTCAATGGCTGTCCTGTAAGGACTTCAATCTTGTGTGCCTGAAAATAGGGCTGTAACTTCCTAGAGGCAGTTACCAATGCCAAGGCAAACTTCTCAATGGTGGAATAATTTAACTCATCTCCATGCAAAACCTTTCTCACATAATACACCGGTTTATGAACCTTGTCTTCCTCTTTTACCAATACCGCACTCACAGCTTGATTCGAAATAGCCAAGTAGAGATAAAGGATTTCTCCCATACTTGGCTTGGCCAACAGCGGGGCTTCAACTATATACTTCTTCACTTAATCAAAGGCTTCTTGGCTTTCTTCTGCCCACTCGAAGTTTTTCACCTTCTTTAGTGTTTTAAAGAACGGCAAACACTTGTCCCCGGATTTAGAGACGAACCTCCCCAATGAAGCAATCCTACCAGTCAGTTTCTGCACGTCCCTTATAGAACGAGGTGGTTCCATATCTAAAATAGCTTTGATCTTGTCGGGGTAGCCTCAATTCCCCGTTTCGAGACCATAAGACCCAAGAACTTCCCTGACCCGACACCAAAAGTACATTTGGATGGGTTCAACATCATCTTATGGTGTCTCAACACTTCAAATGCCTCACGGAGGTGCTCAATGTGATCGGCCTTGCATAGGCTTTTCACCAACATATCATCCACATAAACTTCCATATTTTTTCCAATGAGATGAGCAAAAATCTTGTTTACCAACCTCTGATAGGTAGCTCCTGCATTTTTCAATCCAAAGGCCATGACCAGGTAACAATACACACCAAAGTCAGTGATGAATGATACCTTAGGAATATCATCCTTATGCATCTTGATTTGGTTGTAACCGCTAAAGCCATCTATGAAACTTAGCATCTCGTGCCCAGCCGTGGCATCTATCAACATATCGATCCTTGGCAAGGGAAAACAGTCCTTTGGGCATGCGTCGTTCAGATCAGTGAAGTCTATACACATCCTCCACTTTCCCTTGGCTTTTTTGACCATTACAGGATTGGCCAACCATTCCGGGAACTGGATTTCCTCAATGAATCTTGCCTCTAGGAGTTTGTCGACCTCCTGCTTTATAGCTTCTTGTCTCTCAGGTGCAAAATTTCGATTTTTTTGTTTCACCGCCTTCCTATCCGGATCTACGTTCAGGTTATGTGTTATCAATTGGGGATCTATCACTGGTACATCAGCTGTTGTCCATGCAAAAACATCACTATTGTCTTGCAAAAAGGTGATCAACTCGCTTCTCAAGGGGTCTTTCAGAGATGCCCCGATGTAAGTAACCTTTTCAGGATCGCCTAACTCTAAAGGTATGGGAACCAAGTCTTCCGCCAGTTTTCCTCTTCGTTCTTCATCCTCTCGAACGTCCATATCCTCAATTGGGAGGACCTGCCCCCCAGTTCCATCCGGCCTCAGTGCGGCCACATAACAACTCCTTGCCATTTTTTGATCTCCTTTCTCTTCTCCTACACCATTTCTGGTTGGGAACTTAATCTTTAGATGATAGGTGGAGGTAACCGCCTTAAAAGCATGGAGTCCCGTTCTTCCTAGGATAGCATTGTAGGTAGACGTAGCTTTAATAACCAAGAAATTTAACATCTGAGTGGCCTCCCGTGGCTCCTGCCCTATGGTCATGGGTAGCTGAATCGTCCCTTCAACTTTGGACTAAACTCCGTTGAACCCATATATGGGCATACTTGATGGCATCAATTGAGACTCAGTATACCCCATCTTCAAAAAGGCATCATGGAACAAAATGTCCACTGAAGCTCCATTGTCTATCAAGACTCTCTTCACCTGGGAGTTACCGATCACCGGGGAGATTACCAATGGATCATCATGGGGGAACTTCACCCCCTCAAGGTCCGAGTCATCGAATCCAATTGAGACCTCTGTTTTCGCACGTTTTGGTGCTTCCCCAACAATGTGCATCACTTCTCGTGCATACGCCTTCCTGGAGTTTCTACTTGTCCCGGCCGCTGTTGGGCCACCAAAAATCATATTTATTACCGGCCCTCGGGGCTGCGGGTTACGATTGCGATCATCATCCTTCCTATCATAATCTCGCCTTGGGTTCCCTTGATTCCCATCTTTGCAAAACTTACTCAACTTTCCTCTCCGGATCAGAAACTCGATCTCATCCTTCAATTGCCTACAATCGTCAGTGTCGTGCCCCACGGCTTTGTGGAATCGACAGTATTGATTCTTATTTCTTTTCTCAGGATTGGTCCTTAGTGGCTTCGGCCATCTCACATCTATATCTTTCTCTATATCCATCAGGATTTGGCTTCTTGGGGTATTCAATCTTGAGTATTCCGTAAATCTTTGCCCTGGATTCCCTTTTCTAGGAGCCGAGTCCGAATCCTTGCCCGCGCGCGGGTACTTATCCTTGGTATCGTATTCCTGATCCGACTTCCTCTTCCTGGGATCATTGTTATTCCCTCCATTACCTGTTATGGCCTCTTTTTTCATACTATCCTCGGCTTTGATATACTTATCAGCCCTTCGTTGTAACTCAGCCATGTTTTCAGGGGGGATGTTTTCCCAACGACCTCTTAAAGAAGAGATCCGTGGTTCCATGTTCCAAGGCCACCATGGCTACCTTATTCTCCAAATCCGTGATATTTAGTGTTTCTTTAGTGAATCATTTGAGGTACTCTCTCAAATTCTCATTCTTCCCTTGCACCACATACATAAGAGACGCGGAGCTTTTCTCATAAACCCTTCCGCTGATGAACTGGCTAACAAAATCGGCGCTCAGCTCCTTGAAATAGCCAATTGAATTCGCAGGTAGACGGTTGTACCATCTTTGAGCCATGCCTAACAGAGTTTGAGGGAACGCCCTACACTTCAAGGCGTCACTTGCAGGCTGCAATAGCAGTGCGTTCGAGAATGTCCTCACGTGGTTCGCGGGATCACCTGTTCCTTCATAAGCCTTAATCGTCGGCATCTTGAACTTCCTAGAGATGTGAACATTCATCACCTCCTCAGTAAATGGGGGTGTAGGGTCATCAGGATCCCCAAGCGGCATTAGGTCCTTGGGGTTGCTCCTAGGGGTTTCAACCCTTGTTGTTCTTCCGGTTGGGGCGTCATCCCTTTTCTGCCTTCTGAAGGACCTTTCTAAGTCTATGATGGGAATCGTCGGCCCTGAGGTTGGGGGAGGTTGAGTTTGGTTCAACCTAGCTTGTTCCCTTGCAATATCTTCCTTTATCCTTAGAATCTCGGCCTCATGAGCCTTGATTCTCTCAGCAGCTGTGAGAGGGGGTCCATCATGGATGGTTTGAGTTCTCCTTCAAGATTCTCTACTAACACGTCACCTCCTCGGGGCTTCATCACGATCATCATCATCAGATGACGAATCTTCGGTATAGGGGACAGAGTAGTCAACATACTCCCGATCTCGGATCTGCAAGGCGTGGCCACTGGGTCCAGGACCTTGAGTATTTGGAGGATAATTGGGCAGACCATACATCGGGTTGGTATTCTTCGAGAGATCTGTAGTATGGATCTGTACTCCTGGTGGCGGGCGATTGGGATCAACTAAAGGAGAAACCAGCGTCTAAAGGTAGCTGGTTCCTTGACCCGGATGGATGACCATAGGTAACGTCCCCTCAGCATGGGAATTCATCCCTGGGGGTTGAGAAGCCTGAGTTTGAGTGATCGCCCTGTTGTTGGGGGTACCTGTTCAGTAGCAGGCGGAGCAGAACTTAGAGGCAAAGCCTCAGTAGTGAATGGTGTTGTTCTTCGTGTTTGAACCATGGTTGATGTCTTCTTCCCACAGACGGCGCCAAATGTTATGGAATGAAAATTAGGATGTAGTTATTGCGTATTTAATGCTAGGGTTTGTGGAAGCTTCGAGCTTTAATGGCTGATCTAGTGTTTCGTGACTTAACTCGGTCCTCACCAGATGCCTACGTATCTTGTAATTATCAAGAATCAAGCCAAAAAACGTAGTTCTGTTGGTGAAGGAGCAGGTCCTTATATAGGTGTTGAGAACCCTAGAATTAGGGTATAATTGGGTGTCTTGGTGGGCAAGGCACAGCTTAGGCCCATTTCTAGATCCTTCCGAGTGGAAGGTAGATAAGTATTACAGCTGTATTCCTTGGAGGCCACTCCAAGGATGATTTGATTACCTTTTAGACTCAATAACGGAGTCTTTTAGTAGGCTGATTGTACAGCTACGAATTTATTATCATTATTAAGGTTTTGGGCCTCACGATTGGGCTTTGACCTTGGATCAACTTAGGTTCATTTAATGCAACATTAAATGTATTTTTAGGGCTTACTTTCAGCCCATATCAGTCGGTATTAATCGCCGATTAATCGTTGTTCAGTGTCTCTCCCGATTAAGTCCGATTTACGCTTTTTATAACACTGCAAACAAATAGTTCTTTTATAGAATGCATAGAAAATTTAAATAAATGTAGAGATACGGGTGTCGGATCACTACAAAAAAACATGAAGCATGACTTGCAATATGCATTTGAATTCTGCTTTTTTTGTTATACAATCAAATATATCGATAATTTAAGTCAATCACACCTCTCATCACATTTCATTTACATTTTGCTTATTTACATTATACAATCAAATTAAGCAACCACATCTTTCATAATGCAATCGACAGTAAAAATGATGCACAAAATGTTATTTTACTTATCGAATGTCAAATTTTACAAATGTCTATCAATATTGGATTTCGAAATCATTTTTTATGTAACAAAATAGTTGTCGTTAATATTTTCGCAATTATTTATTTATATTCAAGAATTTAATTGAAACATGTTTTCTTTCTATTAATTCATTTCTCTTTAATTTTATAAACATTCAAATTTAATTACATTTCACACAATTTTTAATTTATCATATTAACTTCCAAATAATAATATTTAACAAATAATGATATTATGTATAAGATTTTTAAAAAATATTTTCGTGCCGCACGTAGGACGGCTTTGTTACCTAGTCTTCTTATAATTTTTTATTTTGGAGAATCAAAAGAACGCTTAAAGAACACCTAATAGAATTTATGATTTGTCAATCTTGGATCTTGATAGAGTATATTTTTATATATATTTTAGATGATTTTATTCTCATATTTATTGTGTTTTGCATTGATTTGGATTTTTATTTAATAGATTTTATTGTTTTATTGTAGGAAATAAAGAATTCATGACTTGGAAGGATTTGGAGCAAAAAGAGCTATTTTGGAGATAAAATAGGAGAAAATTCGTAATATTGGGCTACACGGGCTGTTCTACACTGTTTTGGCCATATCTTGAGTTCTAGAAGTCAGAATTTGACGATCTTACTGTCCACGCGAAGCTTGTGGAATTATCTTTAATTTAAAGGTGGTCCAATAAGCAAAATCCAACTGGAAGAGCCCAGAAACAGAGGAGAAAAAGAAGTGACGAATTTTAATTAAGGAATCCTATTCAGTTATGGAATCCTACTTGTAATTGATTTAGAGTATTAAAATACTTTTATTGGGCAAGACTTTTAGAGCCTATATAAACACATCTAGGGTATTGTTTTAAGGAGGAGAAGAGGGATGTAATATTAGATCAGATAATATAGTTTAGAGTAGATTATTATTATTATTAGTTGGAGATGTAGAGAAACACCATGACTCTTCTTTTGGGTGACAACATTGAAGTTTGAAGGTTTTGTTCTCTTAATCTTTCTTTGTTCTTATTAGTTTAATTATCTTTTCCTGTTTTACTAGTTGTTTTACTTGTTTAATTGTTAGCGAGTAGTTATTTCTAGGGCTTAAAGGGAAGCCATGTTTGCACTAATATTGGCATGATTTTCATAGTGGTTTGATTGGTTATGGTTAATTCTGATTGATATGTTTTAATCATTAATTTGTGTAATCGGCCGATATCATGGATTAATTATATGCAAATAGGGGTATGGATCGAGAGATTTACTTACTAGAGGCACACATACGATTAGCAGAATTGAATTTGAGTGCGAAAGCATCATTGGATTTCTGAGAGCGTTAATTCTTGAAAGAGATTAACTTGACTCTAATTACCTGATTGATTGAATTACTAAAAGTGGTTAATTGTGTTGAATGTTTCGAGAGTGTTAATGCTTGAAAGAGATTAACAAACTCTAGTTATAGGATCACATTGATTGCTTTAGCTTAAGAGCCAATTGTGTAAGCATGGTGGACCTGATTGCCCTAGGTTTTAAATAATTTGTTTATCATCTGTTTAATTAGTGTTAATTTAGTTTAATTAGTTACTTAATATTCTCCAATATTCGTCTGACCCTTGAAACAATTAGCGATAACTGAAAAGGAATTAGTAGAACCTGTCTCCTTGTGGATTCGACCCGCTTGCCATCTGTACTAGCAATAGACACCGTGCGCTTGCGGTTAGGTATAATTTGACACATCAAGTTTTTGGCGCCGCTGCCGGGGAGACAGCGAGTTTCTGTTGATTTTAATTTAGTTGTTTCGATTGTTTCCATTGTCTCGTTGGAAACTTTGTTCCAATTGAGGTAGATTTTACTACGTTTTCTTGGCTTTGTTGAGTGTCTACAGGTTTGCAATGGGTGAAGTTGATACTTTTGCACTACTCTCTTCCATGTTGGAGGCACGCACTCAAGAAATTGTCTCATTCAACCCTACAGAGCCCATTATGCGTCCAATGAGTATTAATGAGATGTCACAAGTGGCCCCTAAAACTTACAACTTCTGTCCAATTTGTGGTGTCCAGGGTCACTATGGTTTGGAATGCTCTTACAATGTCTATAATTCTCAGAGTGCTCAGTTGGGACAAATGAATTCTTTTGAAGAAGAATATGGGTACAATCAGTATTCAAACACTTTTGATCAAGAATGCGTGAATCAACCAGATTTCTACTACCAGGACAATGGTGCTCAAAATTTTTCATATCATAATCAGCAACAGTTTGAGCAACAATATTATCAGTCATATGAGCAGCCGCCACAGCAAGAATATCAATATCCTCCTCTACAAGAAGATCTACATGTTTCTCAACCCAGTGTAGATGTGCAAGCTGATCAGACAAACGAGATGTGGGATATCTTGAATAAACTACTAAAGAGTTCTGAAGAACAAGCCGAGAAGATCAAAGGATTAGAAACTCAAAGTTTGGCGATTGAATCTCAAATTGTAGAGTTGGCTAACTCTTCTACTACAGGGCAGCTCGATTATTTACCATCATCATCTATCCGATTCGAAGAGGACCTGACTGCTATCAATCTCACAAGCGATCAGGAATATGATAGTTTCTCCATGTATGTTGATGATGAGGCCATTGATAAAGAGAAGGAGTATGCCACCGATGACGAGATCAATGATGTTGCTGCTCCCAAGGACAATGTGACTGATGATGAGGCTACAAAGGAAAGCAATACAGAGATGGTTGTTGTTTCTCTTCCACAACCTGTGACTAAGCTACCATGTATTGATAAATTTGCTCTCGATCTAGTCTCTACTTACAAGGCTTCTTTGCTCAAGAACACTTATTTCAAGGTTGATGTGATAACAAATATTGTCCAAGACGATATTTCTCAAATTCTGGTTGAGGATCCATACAAAGTGGCTCATACGTTTCAAGCTCGAGAAGAGGGAGAAGATGGAAGTGTCTTATTAGCCAATGATGTGATAAGCCAAGATGTCCGAATGGCTCCAGTGAAAGTGAGGAGTGAAGAAAAGCCACCACCAGAACCTCCACCTTATGTCAAGGGAGTTCAATATTTTCGTGGTGTTGAATTTTATCGCTGTTTTATCACAAAGTTTTCCAAAACTGCACAAGCACTCTCTCTATTGCTTATTAATGACATATTTTATTTTACTGATGCTTGTTTGGAGACTTTTTGCAGGATAAAGACAATCACTAACACTCTTGATACTTTTTGTGGTGGCGAGTTTATGATCGAGAAAGTGGATATTACGCCTTTACCGGAGTATTTTTGAGGAGGTCAAACTAATGACTCTAAAAAAAAGCGCTGCTTGGGAGGCAACCCAAGATTTCATTGGAGGATCGGTGCACTTCATGCTTTTGCATAGGGGAGTACTTCTTTCCTTCTCTTTCATATATAGTAGAATTGTTTAGTTATTTGTTCAACCCAAGCTTGTTGGGTACATTACTCTTTATTCTTAAAAAAAAAAAAAAAAATTTGTTCTCTAAAAAAAAAAAACAAAAAAAAAAAAAAAAAAATGAACAGTGATTTTCGCGCAGGCAGCACCCCTGTAACGCAGGTTGCGCCTGCGTTACTGACTTCCGCGCCGTTTGCCCCCCTGTAACGCAGGTTGCGCCTGCGTTACTGCATTAGCCGCAGTCTGCAACCCTGTAACGCAGGTTGCGCCTGCGTTACACACCCCTTCTGCCCAGAATTTTTTTTTATTTTCCCCGAAAATTGTTGTTTTGCAACACAAAAACACACCCAAACCTATTCTAATTTTTATTCTATCAATTCTTAATTCTTATACCTATCCTACATCAAATTCAACCCCAAATCTCTCCTACACTCTAAATTTTTAAATTTCACCTATCCATCATCTTATATTTATACCCACCTATCCATAACAAATCCAATTCCTTTTCTATTTCTTTAAATCTCTAAAAATTCAATTCTAAAGAGGAATTAATTGCAAGTTCACCTCTCCAATTCGTAGTGGGTTTATTTCTTCTCTAAAATCTTATTTGATTACGAATTTGTGTTCTTGTAAATTGGGATTTTGTATTATTTTTGGAATTTGGGCTATTTTTGGTGTGATATTGCTTGGAAATTATTGGTTGAGCTTCTTGTGAGTTGGGAGAGGTGGTGCTAGTGTTGGGAAATTGCTACAGAAAAGGGGGTTTTTGCCTAACAAGCATGTTGAGTTGCGATGGGGAAGGATATGGAAGGCGCGCCTTGTAGAAATTAAATTTGAGCAAGCACATACTTCTTCAATATTTTCAAAGGCCACTTCATGCTTATGCACTAGGGGAGTTGATAGAGTGTATTTTATATATATATTATAGGATTTTATTCCCACATTTACGGTGCTTTTGTGAATAATCGTGTTGATTTAATTAGTTTTATTTGAGTTTGTTGCAGGAAATAAATAAATGCCAAGTTGGAAGGGATTTGACATTATTTGATGATTTTACTGTGTTTTTAATTCGAGGAATGAATTTATGAATTTATGAGGAGAAAGGATGAAATTTCGGTTCGTTTCTAAGCATTTTGGAGCAGAATTTTGTGATCAACAGGTGCCACTTTGAAACAGGGGACAGGAAATTATTAATGGGCATGCAAATAATTGGAACTGCCGTGCTAAATTGAAACAAGGAGCAGAAATAAAGTATTGGCCGTGCCAAAATCATGATGGCCGTGTGCAAATCTCTGTAAAAAAACGAGTAATAGACTGTTTTTGTCCTGACTCTTGCAAGTCACGCGCGGAGCCCACCAACTGCTGCAACACACGCGCGCGGGATTTCCTCCTCTCCTGTGCGTTGATTTATGCGCGCGTGAAGGCCTCCAAACCTGTTGCATGGAGAAAAAATGGAAATAAACAAATAGGATCCACAAAAACATGCGTACTGGCCACATGAAATTGAAGAAAAAAACGAATCCTATTTTGTCTCCTATTTTGTTTTAATTAACTATTATTCCAGCTGGGTTTTATTTAATTGTAACAATTATTTTAGCCTTGTAACAATATATAAACTCATCTAGGTTATTATTTTGGGATCGAAAAATTTTATGATAGACACAACTTTGTAACACTTTCTTCTGGAGATTTTTGGGAGAATATTTATTTTCTTTGAAGATCAAGATTAAAGGTTTTTCTTCTATTCTTATAATTATGTGTTCAATTATTAATTCTTGTTTTATTAATTCAATCATGAGTGAGTAGATAATTAATCTAGGGTTAAGTAGAACCCTAGTTATGATTGATGTGTGATTTTCCCAATTCCCCCAATTTGATTGTTTAATTGCTCTTGCTTATTGAGTTGTTTTAATTAGCAATTACAAATCAGACGTGATTATGTGTATTGTTTGAACCAATATCTAATTATCAACGAGAGTTGTATTAGAGGGTTGTGATTTATCCAGTAAGAACATGAAATTCTCCATGAGAATAGGTAGAATGGATTGTTAGGAATTTAGGGTGCTGTAATTAATGTCTCTAAATTACATGATACCATGAGAATAGGCTTGATTGTATTTTAAGAGAAGCCATTAATACTCGAGAGAGGTTATTGGTATTTATAGGGCGCATCTTTCCTGTTGAGCAGCGTACGATTAATTGGGGCGGTTTTCACAATTACATCAATTCATGCTAGTGGGGACACTTAATTCTGGATGTTTTTAATATTTGATTAATACAAACACAATTCTCTTTAGTATAAAATTAGTTTAATAATCTCTCAATATTTATTGTGTTACTTGCTTAGCCGAATTAAATCAGAAACAACTAGTGATTGATACGTTTGTCTCTGTGGGATCGACTCTGACTTACCCTACTACATAGTTAGAAGGATTTGTTAGATATTATTATTTGATAGGCACGCGACAGCCTTGTCAAATTTTTGGCGCCGCTGCCGGGGACAAAGCAGTGTTAGATTAGTTAATTTTTGAGTTAGTTTGGCCAAGTTGTTTTGTTGTGTTGCTTCGGCTATTATTCTTGTTCTGTTTGATCTTTGCTTGTGGTTTTTCTTGTTTCTTGTAAAATTGATTTTCAGATTCCTATAACAAGAAATTAAGCGAGTAAAGAGAGGAGCAAGAAGAAAGCATGGAGGCATTGGTTGAGACTATGCGGGCATTATCTCAAAAGATCGATGAAATTGAGTCAAGAAATTCTTCTTTGTTTGCCACTTGTGATGTTTGCGGTATACAGGGACATACTCAAAATAATTGCCAATTTAATATCCCCGCAATGAGATTGATTTCTTAGATGACTCTTTTTGCACGCTATTTGATGAGGGTGATAGTATGGTTGTGGTAGATATAAATTTGAATAAGGATATTGTGATTCCAATTGTGGTAGATGAGATAGAACCGAATTTGGATAAACTTGACTTGAATGATGTTAAAATTGAAAATATGTGTATGCCTTTTGTTGACCCAATTTGGGAGGAATTTGTGAAAAGTAGTTATAGCCATGTTGGAGATGATTTTTCGAAATACTTTCACATGCCGAAATTTCTTGAGCATCACATGAGTCTTACATGTCAATTTATATATCTTCTTGGTAGTTTAATTGGTGCTCACATTACTAGATTAATTCAAATTAGGAGATATGTACATTTGTTTGCTTTTTCACCTAATTGAAGATCTAGTTATTGATAAGAAGGTCGAGCTAGTGACCTTAAAAAAAGCGCTTTTTGGGAGGCAACCCATGGATTCTGTATACTGTGGACTTCATGCTTCGTCATAGGGGAGTATTTCTTTCCTTCTTGTTATTAGTTGATATTCTTAGTATTGTGCCATTGAGGACATTGTCACATTTAAGTGTGGGGATGTGCTTGTAGTAGTAGTAAAAAAAAAAAATTTAAAAATGAAAAATACCAAAAATAATTCTAGCCATGCAATTTGATTAGTTGTTGTATTTTGCTAAATACACCCATGCATGCGTAGGAATCTTGTGTTTATGGATGCTTTTGTTTGAGAAGCGATATGTGATGTTCTTGTGCACACACTTACACTAGCAAGTAGAAACTAGTAGACTTTTTGAATGTGCTAAGTGATTAGAATGACATGAATATGTGCAAGGTAATTTGGTCTATATGCTTTGAATACAAGTAGGTGCGTTAGAAGAGATTGATTTGGGATTGATTATGCTTTGTCACACCAAGTGAGATTTTGAGCCTATATGCATATCTTTTGCATGATTATTCGTTTGTTTGAGTGTCCACTTGTCGTTTGCATTGCTAGTACTTGTTTGAGGTCTTTCTTAAGATGCATGACATTAATTGATGATAACATGATAAAGGCAATTAGGTATAACCTCATATTTCCCATATATCCAAACCATTTATACATGATCCATTAGTTAACCCTTTGAGCCTAATCTTATTCTTTCGGTGACACACCAAGTTACTTGCCATTATCCTTTTTATTCTATTGGCCTTGCATTAAATTTGAACCCAATTGTCAAAGGCTAGTATTGTTCGTAAGGGAGTGATAAGGTGTGTATAAAAGGGGGGGTTTTATTGATGATCATAACTTTGGGGGAATATTTGGGGTTTGGTTCATAGCTTGTTAGTCGAAGTTTGAAATCATATTTATGGGATCGTTGTTCTTGCTATTATTTTTGCTCTCTTGAAAAAAAAAAGAAAAAAAAAATAGAAGAAAAAAACAGAAAAAAACAGAAAAATAAAGTAGAAAAATAAATTTGAGAGCATTTTTATCTTTTGTGATCCTACTTTGTTTCGACTAGTCAAGTTGTTTATAAATAAAAGTTCAAGTGCGGGGATGAAAGTATGGGAGTTGTTTGAATTTTATTGTCAGGTACTAGCTTTTGACTTAACCTTCTTTGGCTTTCTTGACATACCCTGTCCCTAGCCCCGTTACAACCTTAACAAAGACCTTTTGATTGTCATTGATGATGTATGTTGCGTTAAAGGTTAGATTGATAACAAGGACGAAGCATGTTTATGATATTGTTGGAGTTGAGTGAAACACTTACCCTTTGTTTTGAGTGAATATTTTTGTGAGTGAACGGTGAGTTTTTGCTTTTAGCATAGGAGATCCCAGATTTTGTCTCAAAGATGTGCTCTTGTGTGCTTAGCATGTTTACCAACCTATTCTTACATTTGACATGAATTTCTATGATCTTATGCATCTTCTTTGAGTAGACTATGTGGATACTTGCACTTTAGACACCAAGGCATTGCATTTTCATTTTGATTCTTAAGCTGATGTGGCATGAGAGGACTTGTGTGTGTGGTGTTGTGTTGGCATTAATCTTTTGCATGGTTGGATGAATTTTGTGGGTATATTCACTATAAACCCTCACGAGACCTTACTCGTCCACTAGGGCTACCTAGGGGTTTAAAGGGCTTGTTGCATATGCTAAATGCAACCGTGATCACCTACGGAAGTGGTACTAATTAGTTAGTATAGTTTTTATGTTAGTTTGCACGAGGACGCGCAAAGTGCTAAGTGTGGGGATATTTGATAGAGTGTATTTTATATATATATTATAGGATTTTATTCCCACATTTACGGTGCTTTTGTGAATAATCGTGTTGATTTAATTAGTTTCATTTGAGTTTGTTGCAGGAAATAAATAAATGCCAAGTTGGAAGGGATTTGACATTATTTGATGATTTTACTGTGTTTTTAATTCGAGGAATGAATTTATGAATTTATGAGGAGAAAGGATGAAATTTCGGTTCGTTTCTAAGCATTTTGGAGCAGAATTTTGTGATCAACAGGTGCCACTTTGAAACAGGGGACAGGAAATTATTAATGGGCATGCAAATAATTGGAACTGCCGTGCTAAATTGAAACAAGGAGCAGAAATAAAGTATTGGCCGTGCCAAAATCATGATGGCCGTGTGCAAATCTCTGTAAAAAAACGAGTAATAGACTGTTTTTGTCCTGACTCTTGCAAGTCACGCGCGGAGCCCACCAACTGCTGCAACACACGCGCGCGGGATTTCCTCCTCTCCTGTGCGTTGATTTATGCGCGCGTGAAGGCCTCCAAACCTGTTGCATGGAGAAAAAATGGAAATAAACAAATAGGATCCACAAAAACATGCGTACTGGCCACATGAAATTGAAGAAAAAAACGAATCCTATTTTGTCTCCTATTTTGTTTTAATTAACTATTATTCCAGCTGGGTTTTATTTAATTGTAACAATTATTTTAGCCTTGTAACAATATATAAACTCATCTAGGTTATTATTTTGGGATCGAAAAATTTTATGATAGACACAACTTTGTAACACTTTCTTCTGGAGATTTTTGGGAGAATATTTATTTTCTTTGAAGATCAAGATTAAAGGTTTTTCTTCTATTCTTATAATTATGTGTTCAATTATTAATTCTTGTTTTATTAATTCAATCATGAGTGAGTAGATAATTAATCTAGGGTTAAGTAGAACCCTAGTTATGATTGATGTGTGATTTTCCCAATTCCCCCAATTTGATTGTTTAATTGCTCTTGCTTATTGAGTTGTTTTAATTAGCAATTACAAATCAGACGTGATTATGTGTATTGTTTGAACCAATATCTAATTATCAACGAGAGTTGTATTAGAGGGTTGTGATTTATCCAGTAAGAACATGAAATTCTCCATGAGAATAGGTAGAATGGATTGTTAGGAATTTAGGGTGCTGTAATTAATGTCTCTAAATTACATGATACCATGAGAATAGGCTTGATTGTATTTTAAGAGAAGCCATTAATACTCGAGAGAGGTTATTGGTATTTATAGGGCGCATCTTTCCTGTTGAGCAGCGTACGATTAATTGGGGCGGTTTTCACAATTACATCAATTCATGCTAGTGGGGACACTTAATTCTGGATGTTTTTAATATTTGATTAATACAAACACAATTCTCTTTAGTATAAAATTAGTTTAATAATCTCTCAATATTTATTGTGTTACTTGCTTAGCCGAATTAAATCAGAAACAACTAGTGATTGATACGTTTGTCTCTGTGGGATCGACTCTGACTTACCCTACTACATAGTTAGAAGGATTTGTTAGATATTATTATTTGATAGGCACGCGACAGCCTTGTCAGGAGTATTCTACACCTTTCTTTGTATATTTGTTATATTTATTTTTTTTTTCTTTATTTTCTTTCTTTTCTTTTCTATATTTGCTCATTGAGGACAATGAACCACTTAAGTGTGGGGATGAGTTCTCGATGATTAAAAAAAAATTCCAAAAAAATTAAAAAAAATTAAAAATACCAAAAATAATTCTAGCCATGCAATTTGATTAGTTGTTGTATTTTGCTTGATACACCCATGCATGCGTAGAATTCTTGTGTTTATGGACGCTTTTGTATGAGAAGTGACGTGCTTTGTTCTTGTGCACACACTTACACTAGCAAGTTGAAACTGGTAGACTTAATTGGATGTTGTAAGTGATTAGAATGACATGAATATGTGCAAGATGACTTGGTTTTCATGCTTTGAGTACAAGTAGGTGCGTTAGAGAGTCTTGTTACTTGGGATTGATTATGTTTTGTCACACCAAGTGAGTTTTGAGCCTATATGCATATCTTTTGCATGATTTTTCGTTTGCTTGAGTGTCCACATGTTGTTTACATTGCTAGCACTTACTTGAGATCTTTCTTGAAATGCATGACATTACTAGATGATGAGATGATAAAGGCACTTAGGTATAACCTCGTGTTTCCCATATTTCCACACCTTTTATACATGATCAATTAGTTAACCCGTTGAGCTTAATCCTATTCTTTCGGTGACACACCACATTACTTGCCATTATCCTTTTTATTCTATTGGCCTTACATTAAATTTGAACCTAAATTGTCAAAGGCTAGTATCGTGCTTAAGGGAGTAATAAGGTGTTCATAAAAGGGGGGGTTATTGATGATCATACTTTTGGGGAATATTAATTTTGGGTTGATGCTTGCTAGTCGAAATTCATAAAAATATCTATGGATCATTGTGTTTATTCTTTAGCTCTCAAGAAAAAAAAAAGAAAAAAAAAGAAAAAAAAAAGAAAAAAAAAAAGAAAAAAAAAAATAAATTTGAGAGCATTCTTATGTTTGTATGATCCTTCTTCATTCGACTAGTCAAGTTATTATGTAAGGGTTACTGAAAAATCCAAGTGTGGGGAAGTATTTTAATAGAAAGGGAATTGAATAATGATTATTGTTGGGTACTAGCTTTTGACATTTAACCTGTTTTAGCTTTACTTGACATACCTGGTCCCTAGCCCACGCTACAACCCGAATAAAGACCTTTTGATTGTCATCAGTGATGTATGTTGTGTTGAGAGTGAGATTGATTGCGAGTGTCAAGTTGTGTTTATGATTTTGTTGGAATTGAGTGATACACTTAACCTTGTTCTTGAGTGAATATTCGTTTTTGAGTGAAAGGTGAGTTATTACTTGTTTTGGCATAGGAGATCCCGGGTTTAGACTTAAAGATGTGTTTCTTGTGGGCTTAGCATGATTACCAACGATTTTTACACTTGACATGAATTTTTATGACCTTCTGCATGTTGGTTGAGTAGACTACGTGAATACTTGCACTTTCAACACCAAGACATCGTATGTTTGCTTTGATTCTTAAGTTGATGTGGCATGAGAGGACTTGTGTGTGTGGTGTTGTGTTAGCATTGATCTTTTGCATGGTTGGATGAATTTTGTGGGTACATTCACTATAAACCCTCACGAGACAACACTCGTCCTACTAGGGCTGCCTAGGGGTTTAACGGCTTGTTGCATATGCTCAATGCAATCGTGTCATCTACGAAAGTGATGTTTGTTAGGACTTAGTTTTTATTTCACTTATTTGCCCGAGGACGTGCAAATGCTAAGTGTGGGGATGTTTGATAGAGTATATTTTTATATATATTTTAGATGATTTTATTCTCATATTTATTGTGTTTTGCATTGATTTGGATTTTTATTTAATAGATTTTATTGTTTTATTGTAGGAAATAAAGAATTCATGACTTGGAAGGATTTGGAGCAAAAAGAGCTATTTTGGAGATAAAATAGAAGAAAATTCGTAATATTGGGCTACACGGGCTGTTCTACACTGTTTTGGCCATATCTTGAGTTCCAGAAGTCAGAATTTGACGATCTTACTGTCCACGCGAAGCTTGTGGAATTATCTTTAATTTAAAGGTGGTCCAATAAGCAAAATCCAACTGGAAGAGCCCAGAAACAGAGGAGAAAAAGAAGTGACGAATTTTAATTAAGGAATCCTATTCAGTTATGGAATCCTACTTGTAATTGATTTAGAGTATTAAAATAATTTTATTGGGCAAGACTTTTAGAGCCTATATAAACACATCTAGGGTATTGTTTTAAGGAGGAGAAGAGGGATGTAATATTAGATCAGATAATATAGTTTAGAGTAGATTATTATTATTATTAGTTGGAGATGTAGAGAAACACCATGACTCTTCTTTTGGGTGACAACATTGAAGTTTGAAGGTTTTGTTCTCTTAATCTTTCTTTGTTCTTATTAGTTTAATTATGTTTTCTTGTTTTACTAGTTGTTTTACTTGTTTAATTGTTAGCGAGTAGTTATTTCTAGGGCTTAAAGGGAAGCCATGTTTGCACTAATATTGGCATGATTTTCATAGTGGTTTGATTGGTTATGGTTAATTCTGATTGATATGTTTTAATCATTAATTTGTGTAATCGGCCGATATCATGGATTAATTATATGCAAATAGGGGTATGGATCGAGAGATTTACTTACTAGAGGCACACATACGATTAGCAGAATTGAATTTGAGTGCGAAAGCATCATTGGATTTCTGAGAGCGTTAATTCTTGAAAGAGATTAACTTGACTCTAATTACCTGATTGATTGAATTACTAAAAGTGGTTAATTGTGTTGAATGTTTCGAGAGTGTTAATGCTTGAAAGAGATTAACAAACTCTAGTTATAGGATCACATTGATTGTTTTAGCTTAAGAGCCAATTGTGTAAGCATGGTGGACCTGATTGCCCTAGGTTTTAAATAATTTGTTTATCATCTGTTTAATTAGTGTTAATTTAGTTTAATTAGTTACTTAATATTCTCCAATATTCGTCTGACCCTTGAAACAATTAGCGATAACTGAAAAGGAATTAGTAGAACCTGTCTCCTTGTGGATTCGACCCGCTTGCCATCTGTACTAGCAATAGACACCGTGCGCTTGCGGTTAGGTATAATTTGACACATCAGATCTGTGTATTAAGTAGTACAATGTTCATCAGAAGCACATGTTCTTGTTGTTGACGAGAGTATATGCACATTCCTTCAGGTCTTCTAGACTATGCACGATGTATGATTTATTTACTTGCCTTTCTTGTGCTTGTTCTCATAATGAACTTGTATCATTTTCGCTAATGAGCTAAATATACAGATGAATTCATCAAATTTGTAAAATCTCAAAATACAATATATGGAAACATTATAACGTTGGTAAATAATACAATCTAAAGATACTTCATATGAGCTAACTCCTCGATATTAAATTAAAAAACACCCTTACTTGGTAAGTTTTTCTTCAACTTTTTTACTTTTTCTTGGAACCGTTAAGTGAAATGTGCATGCTACATATCTATCTATTATATTGGGTTCCCTTCCAGAGAGAATTTGTTATATAGAGAATATGAGAGAATCACTTAAAATGTATTAAAATCTAATATTTCAAGCTAATCTAATAACCAAACTAGGGGTACCCCAATACAAAAAATGCTTAAAATAATTGGCTCTATCCAACAAAAAAATTAAAAAAAAAAAAAAAAAAAATCACTGTTCAAGTGATGACATGGCAGTGGATTTCACTGGTTAACGGTGCTTCGCACCTTCTTGTACGGCGCTTCGCGCCTTTATCATTCTAAAGTTGTAAGGAATGGCAATCAATGGTAAAGGCAATAGACGATTGACGGGTGTGTCGAGAGCCTTCGGCCCTCATGACTACCTAACTCATCCGTTTACTGTCTTAAATGCTTCGCATTTCCACGGCAAGTTTTTTTTTTTTTTTTTTTTTTTTTTTAATGGATAGAGCCAATTATTTTAAGCATTTTTTGTGAAGGTACCCTTGGCGGGAACCTTAGAATAAATGAAATATAATTAATTCTCTCATATTCTCTATATAAGGAGGTCCTCTCTAGAATAATGGCCCTATTATATATATAATAGGCCAACACAAGAAGAAAATGTGAGATTTTTTAATGCACATGAAAAGACCAATTTGCCCTCATATTTAATATTTATTAAAAAAAATGTGTTTTTCATGGGAATTGATCTTGAGTCTATCAAATAACTTAGGCATGCTCTTACCATTACGCTATAATAACACATGTGTTTTCAAACCAAACACATAATAAGTGAATGTCGTTTAAAAGTAATACATTTGTAAATAACTATGGAACTAATTTAAATTTAGGTAAAACACCAACACATTTTTATTAAAAAAAATGTTGTTCATGGGAATCTATCAAGTAACTTATGCAAGCTCTTGCCACTACGCCACAATGTCACATGTGTTTATAAATCATACACGTGATATGTGAATGTTTTAACAGTAATACATTTGTAAATAACTTGGGAGCTAAATTAAACTTTAAAATAATAATAATAATAATAATAATAATAATAATAATAATAATAATAATAATAATAATAATAATAATAATAATCAACATAATATTCATAGGGTCACCGATTTAATTCACACATCTTTCTATCACTAAATCATAGTGAAAAGTAAAAAATTTTAATTCACTAATATGTTTGACTAATTTTATATTATCAATGACTTATGAATAGTTAAAAATGTAAACATAAAAATAAATTTGATAAATTATCTATATGAATGATGATATTAATTTTAATCAAATAAAATTCTCAAAACAAAATAAGTCATTCAAAAAGTACTTTCTACCAACTTTTGACTTTAAGCTATTTTTTTAACTTTAAATCAATTTCTGACTTATTACACAAACATACATTTTTTGATTTAAAGTAAAAAATGTCTTTAAGCTCCGACTTAAAGCCGTTGCCAAACGGGCTCTTAGTCTCATGTGTTTTAAATCATACACATTATAGATGTGTGTGCATGCATTACTTGAGTGAAACAAATTTTGATATTTTTATTATTGTAACATATTAACAATTTTTGGTTATGTTTTATTTTTACATTTATTGATTCGGATTATAGTATATTATGGGGGTGTTTGGGAAAATTTATTTTCAGAATAAGTCAACTTATTTTAAAACAAAGTTAGAGATTCCTAACTTTTTTCTGAAATAAGTCAACTTTTTTTTTTTGCAACCTATAGAATCTCAAACATACATTAAATACTTGTATAAAATGTTTTTATCAAAATATGAAATTTTTACCCGAAAATAAGTCCATAAAGACTTATTTTAAGGTTTGCCAAACAGACCCTATGTTATATCATTTATTAATATTATTCTCTATCGATGTCAATATATAGAACTATACAAATTTTTTATTTGATGAATTTATTGATTTATCAAATATTTATTTACCAAGACACAATTGATTAAAGGTAAATTTTTTGAATTTTTTTAAATAATTAAAATATCAATTAAAAAATTATAATTAATTTTAGAAAATAAGTAAAGCAAGCTAGAGGCTCGTAATTCGCTAAAAGAAACAACAAACTCATTCAAGTTTTTGGTCTATCTGTTCACTCCAATTAGGATCTTTGGATGAAACAGTATTTGAAAAAAGAAATGATTAATTCATTGTTAAAGCACGAACATAAGGCATATGAGCAACTTCAACTTATGATGATAAAAGTACGAAAAAAATATTTAGACTGTGATAAGCTTGTACTTACACAAGATATATTTACTCAGTCAATTAGAATTATCTTGTGTTTTAAAAGTCTAGCGGACAGAGGAATAGTAAAAGGCAAATGATGCTTAAAATGAAGAAATTAGAAGAAAATAGATGAAAGAGTTGGAAAGATAGTTTTAAGAAGTGAAAGCGCAAGGCCTGAGTAGAATATTTGAAGATTTACGAAGTTTTTGATTAATATCAAGAGTAAAACCTACATTCGTAGAATGCAATATCTTGAAACCTATTTAGTTTGTATCTTGAATATTATTGGAAATCGAACTAAATGGATGTATCATTTTCAAATAAATGGAAGAACAATTTAGTATTGTAAGTGTTCTGAAAAATCCTCTTAATTAGACGATGCCCATAAAATACTCGAATTCTGTTATATGACTCATAAAAAGAAAAACTAACATGACTAATATCAATATTACTCATATTAATTTTTAGATTACAAATTTGAATATACTTAAATAAGTACACAATAATCGTATATGTGCCATTAACAAGCAAAATTCAATTAAAATCAATCACATAGAGTACTTTGAAAGACATTGATCATGCACAATTTAATTTAAAAATACAATTTAAAATAGCGACGCACGGGTTTTTATGCTAGTTTTATTAACACGGCACAACCTTTTCTACCTTCTTTTAACTCCAAATCTGTTGTCCAATGGATTATAACTTTTGTTGGAGTCAACCATTGAAATGCTGATTCCAGAATCTTTAAATAAGAAAAAAACTTATCATTACGATAATCTTTAATCACGTAACAAACCAAACAAAAAACAAAATGGTCAAAGACAAATATATACCTGATTGAAACGTTTAGTAAATTCTCCATTGAAGAAGCTTGTTTTTTTTATAGTAAGAAATATATGAATAAAGATATACAAAAATATTGGCAAGAAAGACACGAAAAAATATTTATGAAGATAGTATATAACATGTGTTAATATATTGATTTATTCAATTACCAAATATAATTCATAATTTGCACGAAGTATATAGAATGATTTTTTAAAGATAATAATTTTCTTCTAAAAATGGTAAATCAATCAACTATACTGATTGACCGATCAATTTATACGTGATATATTTGTATGTTTTAGTATTTCTGATTATATCCTTTGCATGTAAAATGAAATTGTTATTGTTGTGACCAAAATCTTTCATGGGTTAGATTTAGGCCCACTAGAGGTTTAGGGTTCGATCCCATCAAGAAAATAAGTAATCTGTCAGGCTTCCAAAGACCCATGGCAGCCCTAGGGGTTACCATGTACATGGCAGCAAGGAAATGTGTGGTTTAGGGTCCCAAGGGAATCCCCTTGTAGGTAACCTATAACCATTACCAGTCATCCAGTAGGGCTTCCAGAGTAGCTTCTTTGATGGGGTTACCGGAGGGGGTACCGGAGCTAGGCTACCGGGCGGTACCCCCAGCTTCCGCCGGAAGCCTGATTAGGCTGCCAGTCCAGATAAGGCACGCCTCCTATTTTTTAGGAACACGTCTATATCACCTAAAAACACTCATAAACAGATATACATTCAGTAATTTGAGAATATATGTCATATATACTTGATAAATGATACAAAATCATGATAAATACAAAGGATAATCATCCTACAATTACCATAACAGCTTAGTAACCTGAAAATATACATCATACTCGATCATTATCAGAAATAACAGTCATTATCCCACTGGAGAGAGGATAACTCATCATAAACAATCGATCATATCATCTCAAGAACTACATTCGAGCTTGATCCACTATAAATAGTGGTATGTAGGCAGTTTACGGGATCTCTTAGACACTTTGACACCTTAAGTAGATATGGAGCACGTATACTCTTGTGTGACACATCATTATTAGGGTTCTTGGCTGACCAACGCATCATCATTGCACGGTCCTTGAGCTCTAATCCCGTAGATTCAATCTAATCCTTCCGAGGGACCACATCCCGTGTTCATCGGGAACCCCTAGTCGTGAGCCTTTCTGGGCGGCTAGCTATTGATCTCCAACTACGAGCCTTCTTGGGTGGTTGGACGATTCCGTGTTTATTGGTGCTATTCTAGCACGAGGCCTCCTATTTTGTTGTGACAAATTCCTCCCACAACAATTGGCGCCCGAAGAAGGGGCCTCAAAAATTCGTTATTTGGAGGAGGTATGGCGAGTAACAGTTCCGATAGTGATAAGACATCATCTCAGGATGGTAATGGAAAAAACAAGGGAGACAATGGTGATGTTTCCAACAAAGATATCTTGGATCATGTGGTTGCTATGTCCGAAAGGATTGACCATTTGGAGAAGAATTCCTAAAAAATGAAAAGGTGGCGTAGAAAGCAAAAGTCGAAGGCCAAAAAGAATGTGACTCCTACAAGGCTAGACTTTGAATCTGACAAAGATGCTGAGGACAATATTGATCATGTCCCGTCTGATGAAGAAGAGGCTGGAAGGGATGAGGGTGACAAGCATGATAGCGTGGAAACCCAGGGTACCGAGGGCTCACCCACTAGAAGCCTAAGTGTTTTTGACAGAATTGGTAGAAGGCTAACCAATAAAGATCTTCGCCATAGACTGGTAAATACTGGGAATAAAGACCGAAGAGATGGCAATGGGGATTTCTACATTAGGGGTTCCCGGGAGTATATAGAGAGATCTCACTCGGTACCCCCAAGGAGTCATTCCCGAAGGTCCAGGTCTGATGGCAGGAGGAGTTACAGACAAAGTGGTCACTCCTCTGGGCATAGGAGCAGGAAATCACGCTATACCAAGTCCCTACCGATGAGGGTACAGGTCAGGATTCCAGCTCACACCAGAGTTGGGTTCCCCGGAGGAGTAAGACAGCTCATGAAAATGACGATTCTGGAAGTGACATGTTCTCAGACGATGAGAATGGACAGTTTAAAATGTCTGATTGGAAGAAAGCCTTGGAGAAAATCAAGGAGGAGAAAAAGTTCAAATCTGGAGTCATTTTCGGCTCCCCATTCTCTGAGAAAGTAAAGAAGGCACCCTTGCCAAGGTTCTTTAAGATGAATACTGATTTGAAGTTTAATGGTAACTCAGATCTTGTTGAATATCTGAGCCGTTTTAACACGGAGATGGATGTGTACCAAGTGTAAGATTTGGCTAGATGCAAATTGTTGGCTTCCACTCTGATTGGTAATGCCCATCAATGGTTCAAAAGGTTGGCAGAAGGATCCATTAAATCCTGGAGAAAAATGGGAGATCACTTTATCTCTCAATTTAGGGCTACCGTGGCCTATGCCCCACCGGTTAACACCCTAGCTAATATCAAGCAAGAGGAACGTGAGACTCTAAGGCATTATTTCAAAAGATTTAATGAATAAGTGCCTAAGGTGAAGAAGGCTTCTGATGAAACCCTGAAGAATTTCCTGATAGCCGGGGTTAGGCAAGGAACCGAATTTTGGAAGGAGTTGCAAACTGAGGAGCCCGGAACCCTGACAGAGTTCTACCAACAGGCGAAACGCCATAAAGTGATTGAGGAGTCAATGGCAAAGTTATCCAAAGATTTCAATTCTTGGGGTTGGAACAGAAACAAGAGAAATCGTTCCTACAGTCCTAAAAGGGATTCCAATAAGCGGGCTTCTGGGAGTGGCACCGCTGGTGTGGGAGCCCCTCGGTATGATGACAAGACTACCCCTATTGCTGTTAATACAACTAAGGATAAAGTTTCTGTCAAGGATAGACTCACTCCAAGGACTAATTTTCAGAAATATTCAGAATACACTCCTTTGACTGTGCCCATTGGCCACATTCTTGAAGTAAATGAAAAAAGTGGGCTATTCCACAGGCCCTACCGGGCAGGCCCTCCGGGAAAGAAGGACCCAGGGAAGTACTGTGCTTTCCATGAAGCAAATGGTCATGAGACTGCCGATTGCAGGCACTTAAAAGATCAGATTGAAGAATTGATCAGAAATGGATACCTGACTGAATTTGTAGCTCAAGAAGCTAAGAAGTATAAGGATGGAATAGATAACAAAGTTAAAACTCCGGGAAACCAGGATAGAACTACCCGAGCTCCTAGCATCCACAACATCTTTGGTGGCCCTTACTTGGGAGGTGCCAGTCGGAATGCCAGAGATAGGTATGCCCGGGAAGCCAGGGGAAACCCCTAACAAATGTTTTCTACCTTGCAGAAAGGCCCCCTAAGTTGTTTAAAGGGGAAACCGCTGATATTTCCTTTACCGAAGAGGATTCCAAGTGGGTTCACCACCCTCATAATGATGCTTTGGTGGTAACCGTGAGTATTGGTGGAATGAATGTGCATAGAGTACTGGTTGACAATGGAAGCTCAGTGAATTTCTTGGCATACACTACGTTCCAGAAATTGGGACTCCTGGATAAAGAGTTACTGCCTACCAATAATGAGCTATATGGGTTTACCGGTAACCCTGTTCAAATCATGGGAAAGATCAAATTACCATTGACGTTGGGTGTGGATCCCTGCAAGGCCACTAAAATGGCTGAATTCATGGTAGTAGATGAAGACATCTCTCATAATGCAATTCTTGGGAGACCGGTACTGAAGGACATGAGGGTGGTAACCTCAATCTACCACTTTTCAATGAAGTTCCCTACACCAAATGGCATTGGGTGTGTGAAAGGATGCCAACATGAATCAAGGGAATGCTATAACAAAGTTGTGCAGGCTGCTGAGAAGGCAGATAAATCTATGTTAGCTGAAGAAAAGGCTGAGGGGGAAGCCCTAATGAGAAGCCATGGACTTGAGCCACAAAAGTTTGAAAAGGCACTATGCAATGCCATCATGATAGTGGAGCTACAGGAGGAACCTACTGAAGAGGTTCCTATTTTTTGGGGGGTAGTACCACCACAAAGTTTGTTGTTGGAAGCTGCCGAGAAAAATGATGAAATTCAAAACATTCCAGTGGAAGGCATAGTGAAAGATGCCTCAGATGATGATTTAGATGAAGCAGTACTAGAAAATGAAAACCAAGAAGGGGTGGAAGGGCTCCCGATTGAAATCGATATTGATCCCAGGATGCCCGGTACCCTGGAAAAAGTGGGGGCTACCGAGGATACTATCCCCATACTGGTGGATGCTGAAGATCCTAGTAAAGTTCTGAAAATTGGACAACAGCTGGATGAAAAGACAAGAGAACGGTTGAACAATTTCCTTAAAAGCAACCTAGATGTGTTTGCATGGTGTCACTCTGACATGGTGGGGATTGACCCAAAAGTCATGTGCCACCACCTGAATATTGACCCTGAGAGAAGGGGTATCCGACAGAAAAGAAGGCCTGTCAGTGGTGAAAGGGCTACCGCCATCCAGGAAGAGGTAGACCGGTTATTAAAGGCTGGGTTGATTAAAGAATCCTTCTACCCAACATGGCTGGTAAACCCGGTACTGGTCCGGAAGCCCAATGGGAAATGGAGGACATGTGTTGATTTTACTAATCTGAATAAGGCATGCCCAAAGGATAGCTTCCCGCTACCCAGAATTGATCAACTGGTGGACGCTACGGCAGGCCATGCTCTACTAAGTTTCATGGATGCTTATTCTGGGTATAACCAGATACCAATGTATGAGCCTGACCAGGAGCATACTAGCTTCATAACTGATAGAGGATTGTATTGCTATGTGGGGATGCCGTTTGGGCTGCTGAATGCCGGGGCTACCTACCAAAGGCTAGTGAACATGATGTTTAAAGAACATATTGGAAAGACTATGCAAGTCTATGTTGATAATATGTTGGTCAAATAAAAGGTGGCAGCCGACCATGTATTACACCTATCTGAGATGTTTGATATCCTAAGAAAGTACTTGATGAAACTAAATCCCCAGAAATGTGTTTTTGGTGTAGAATCTGGAAAGTTCCTTGGATTCATTGTGAACCACAGAGGGATCGAGCAAACCCTGCCAAAATCAAGGCATTGCTGGAACTCAGATCCCCAAGGAATGTTAGGAAAGTACAAGGGCTTACCGGAAGGGTGGCAACCCTAAACAGATTCGTATCTCGGTCTTCCGACAAATGCAAAGAATTCTTTAAGGCTATCAAGAAGGGTCAAAACTTTGAATGGACCCCGGAATGTGAGGAAGCCTTCAAAAAGCTAAAAGAATAGTTGGGAAGCCCACCGTTGCTCTCCAAACCCCTGGAAGGTGAGGTACTCATTCTATATCTAGCTGTTTCTGAATATTCCATAAGTGCTGTGTTGATCCGGGAGGAAGAGCAAGTTCAATACCCGGTATACTATATGAGAAAAAGGCTGTTGGATGCAGAAAGCCGATATCCCAGCATGGAAAAGCTAGCATATGCACTAATATTGGCTTCCAGGAAACTAAGGCCCTACTTTCAGGCCCACAACATTGAAGTTAGAACATCCTTCCCACTAAGGCAAGTGATGCACAAGCTAGAAGCCTCCGGTAGGATGATGAAATGGGCTGTCGAGCTGGGAAAGTTTGAAATAGATTACAAGCCCCGAACTGCTATCAAAGGCCAAGCATTGGCTGATTTCTTATTGGAGTTTCCTCCAGATTTCGAGGTTACCGGAGAAGAATGCCTACCGGTACCCCCAGTAACCGAGGGGGAGGCGAAAGGCCCTCACCCATGGTGGAACTTATACGTGGATGGAGCAGTGAATAACCATGGGGCAGGTGTTGGAATAGAGTTGGTAACCCTAGAGGGGCACCAAATTCAGAGTGCCATACACTTTGGCTTCAAGGCTACCAACAATGATGCGGAGTATGAGGCCCTGATTGCTGGGTTGAAACTAGCTCTGGAAATGAAGGTAGAATACTTGAATGTGTTTAGTGACTCTATGCTCATTGTGTGACAAATCAAAGGGAGCTTCCAAAGCCGGGGTCCCCGTACTGAACTCTATATGAGGTATGCCCAAGAACTCATTCGTAAGTTCAAGCTACTGAATCTGAATCAGATCCCAAGGGTGGAAAATGCCAATGCCGATGCCCTTGCCAAATTGGGATCACAAAAAGAAACTATTTTGCTAGGGGTGATTCCCTTTGAAGTTCAACTCCAGCCAAGTATCCATCGAGAGGAGGTTATGGAGATAGAATGTTCTGTGGAAAGCCAATGGACAACCCCAATACGTGATTACATCACCAAGGGGGTGCTTCCAGAAGATAAAGATGAAGCCCGGAAACTCAAATACAAGGCTGCCCGCTATGTGATCTATGATGGCATCCTATATAAGAGGGGTTTTAATCAGCCTTTACTCAAATGCATATCTGGAAATGAATGTGAATACATCCTAAGGGAAATTCACGAAGGCATCTGTGGCAATCACTCAGGGGGTACCTCCCTTGCCCATAAAGTGCTTCGGCAAGGCTACTATTGGCCTACCATGAAAGCTGATGCATATGACTTTGCCAAAGGTTTGCTAACTTCAATAGCAACCCAACTATGGAACTAAGCCCCATTGGAAGCCCCTGGCCCTTTGCAATATGGGGAATTGACCTGATTGGGGAGCTTCCTAAAGGCAGAGGTGGTGTGAAATATGATGTGGTAGCCGTTGACTACTTTACCAAGTGGGCAGAGGCGGAACCCCTGGCTACCATCACTGCCGGCAAGCTGAAGGAATTTGTCAAGCGAGCCATTATATGTAGATATGGGGTACCGTACAAATTGATTTCAGACAATAGCAAGCAATTTGACAGTAAAGAAATGAGAAGTCTATGTGAGGACTTGGAAATAAAGAAAGATTTTTCAGCCGTTTGCCATCCCCAAAGCAATGGGCAAACAGAAGCTGTGAACAAAATCATCAAACACACTTTAAAATCCAAGTTGTAAGACAAAAAGGGAAATTGGCCAGAGGAGCTTCCAATGGTCTTGTGGTCTTACAACACTACTCCCAGGTCCACAACCGGGGAGTCCCCTTTTGTGCTAGCCTATGGCTGTGAGGCTATGGTTCCCGTGGAAGTAGGAGCAGGGTCCTACCGGAGGGATAATTTCAGTCAAGAATCAAATGAAATAAACCAGAGGTTGGCCCTGGATATGGTGGAAGAAATTCGGGCTACCGCCCAACTGAAACTTGCGGCTTACCAACAGAGAACCCGCAAATACTACAACAACAAGGTACGCCCTCGACCTCTCAAGGTTGGCGACCTAGTGCTGAGAAGAATGATGCCCAATATGCGGGTTCCCGGACACGGATCCTTTGGAGCAAATTGGGAAGGGCCTTACAAAATAAAGTCTATTTTCTGGGAAGGCACCTACCACCTTGAAGACATGGATGGGAACACCATTCCCCGTGCTTGGAATGCCGAGCACCTTAAAAAGTACTATCAGTAAGACTTTTTTCAAAGCAAATGTAGGCCCTCTTTCAGGCTTAGGATGAATAAAGGCAACCTACTAGTTGTGGTTGTGTCATTTCCCTTTCAATTCCTAGGATTTCATGATTTTCAGTAGATGCCCGGGGGTAGTGGATGTACACCCCTGTCTGGATGAAATTTGATGTAATCGTACTCTTTGATTTTCAGTAAAAGTAGAAGTTGATTGTTTCCTTTTACATTTACCACTTATAAATACTTGAGGAAAGAAAGATATGGAATACCAACAAGCATAGTTCTACATGGCAGCCAGGCTACCATCCAGAACTTGGGGTAGTAGGGAATACACCTCTTGGCTTAATAGGTTGAAATTATCAGAATTTTAAACTTTTCATGGTTATTACCAGACATGTATGGAACCTTGAGTGGTTCACATGGCTTACTTAGTCACTAGGGCATGTTTGGAACCCTGATCTGCATACATGACTCCCTTTATTTTTTGGGCTTGTGTGGAACCCTGATTGGCACACATGGATCCCTCCATTACCAGACATGTATGGAACCTTGAGTGGTTCACATGGCTTACTTGGTCACTAGGGTATGTATGGAACCCTGATCGGCATACATGACCCCCTTCATTTTTTGGGCTTGTGTGGAACCCTGATTGGCACACATGGATCCCTCCATTACCAGACATGTATGGAACCTTGAGTAGTTCACATGGCTTACTTGGTCACTAGGGCGTGTATGGAACCCTGATCGGCATACATGACTCCCTTCATTTTTTGGGCTTGTGTGGAACCCTGATTGGCACACATGGATCCCTCCATTACCAGACATGTGCATAACCTTGAGTGGTTCACATGGATTACTTGGTTACCAGGGCATGTATGGAACCCTGGTCGGCATACATGACTCCCTTCATCACTTGGGCTTGTGTGGTACCCTGATCGGCACACCTAGATCCCTTTAATACCAAGCATGTATGGAACCTTGAATGGTTCACATGGCTTACTTGATCATTAGGGCATGAATGGAACTCTGATTGGCATACATGGCCCCCTTTGCTAGTAATCATCCTTGTAGGAATGGCCTACAGGGCATTACGATATACGATTTATTAAATGATTTATCAAGACTCCCGGAGTAAGGGCTTCCAGGCCGAGCCTCTAGCACCCAGGCTACCGGACAGGATTACCGGCAGTGGGGCTCCCAGAGTGGGGTTCCCGCCCTTGGGGCTCCCAGATATTAAAGGGTTACCGGACGGTACCCCCACACCTAGGGTGGCAACCACGCGGATTAAGGTACCAGTAGTTTATCATTTTTGGCCGCCTATCCAGGTATGTGTTGCCATAACTACACGAGCACACTTTTATACTGCATTACCATCTAACTATTCAATTCTTGATTCATGATTTATCATTCAATTCATTTAATCAACGTAAATATGGTATATATCCTCTAAGTGTTACAATAAATTTACCTTAGGGTTAATTGGTCAAGAGAACCATATTGTATGCTAGAATTAGAAAGTTAAATTTAGTTATAAATTGTTTTAAGGTAGCAATTGCCTTTCTTACTTGGCAGATCAATGCCCTAGGGTGAGAATGTATTTAGAGTTTTAATTGTGACAATTGTTAGTTTCGAATTAATTCTCGTCGAATGGCCTGTAAGTAATTCATGAGAAACCAAGTTAGAAGGGTATGTTGAAAGTCTTAGTTTGAACCGAGCTACTTGTGTTATAATTGCGGTAGCCTGTAAGCATCCATCACTGAACCCTTATACGAAGGATATTTAAGGCATAACCGGTCATAGTACGATAACTATAACCACAACAGAAAGATCAGGTAATAAAACTAACGTACGATGCATAGATCTTAAACAAGAAACAAGAAACCTAGGCCCAAGGCCATCAAACAGTTAAGTCATAAGATTTAAGAGTTACAACTGTGGTGCGTTAAGGAGCCCACCCCCTTTGATAAACCATAAAGTCATTGAAACCCGTTAAATAAAGTTCGGAATGATTAAAAGGAAAGTTACTGAGAAGAGGAGGGATCTTTGGTAGCTTTGGAACTAGGGGAGTTCTCGACAGGGTCGACTTTCTTGACGGAATCACCTGGAGCAACCTCGACCACATCGGTGGGAGCCTCAACCCTAGTCACCTGAGCATCTTCATCTGTAGCCTTTGGGATAGCTGACGATTTAGCAATTGTCTTCGGAGCAGGAGTTAGGGATCCGGAAACCTCCGCCTTGAAACTCTCCACCTGCTTTACCGCGTCCTCGCCCAGGAGTGCCTAATTTAAATCTGGCATTACCTTCCAGGTTGACTTCATGAAATCCCGGGCACCCTTATTGAATCCCATCTGGTACCTCTCTTGTAGAGCTTCTTTGTATTTTCTAGCAGCGGCCTGCAAGGCATCCACCTGAGTCCGTAGCTCTTTGACTGTGGCTGCATGAGAGGCTTCCATATCCTCCTTCTCCTTATCCTGATCAGACACTAGCTTGCCTAGCTTATCCTTCTCCTTGTTCGCGATCGACAAATCACTCCTCAATTTTTTTCTTAAATCCAATAGCTTCTTCTTATCACCCTCAAGAACTTGCATATCTGCCTTGAGCTGCTTCATTTCCTCCCTTAGTCGCATGTCACCTCTGGTGGCAAGGGCAAGTTGGTTGGCAATCCTTAATTGGTGAAAGAAACTTTCACCTGCAGAGCACAGCATGGACTTGGCAACATCAGGACTCCTTTGCTTAGACCACCCGGAGATAACCTCAACGGGAATGTGACCACCAGCTAGCCGATAGAATTGTTCAACATCGCTCATAAGAGTGCCTGGCTAGGTGACCTTAGCTTTCTTGGAGGACCGGGTTTCTGGGGTGGATGCCGGGTTTCCAGAAATCTGAGACTGCCTACGTTTGTCTTTGGTAGATGGCTCATCTTTAACAGCAGTTGAGGCAGGAACCCTGGAGATAGGGGTAGCAGCAATGGGGGTCTCCAGCATAAACATATCATCATCAAGAAATAAATCTTCATATTTCTCGGACGGCTGGATAAATGAAGGAACATACTCAGACATACCTGATAGGGTGACATGGAAAAACAAGCATTAGACAAGAAGTATGAATCGCACTTAGAAAACAAGAAGTAATCCATGCAGCATCTAGCAAGAAAACATATGAGTCAAATAAGATACAAACCAAGGATAGCTTTCTGGGGGTCCTGGGTCCTTAAGGGCGAATATGGGGAAACCTCTTGGTTTACCGGGTTGGGGGTCTTCTCACCGGTACCCTCACCCGAGGTAACTAGAGTGGCAGCTCTAGGTTGGGCAAAACCCAAGCTTACAATAACTTCAAGAGTAAGCAGACTGTCACCATCCCCCAGTTTGGCAGCCAGCTTGGCGACCCGCTTAGCCTTTTTTTCCTCTATCCCTTCTAACAGAGTTGGATCCGGAAATCCTAAATCGAACGATTCAGTATAAGAAAAACTTATAGCAGATAGATGGGAGTGAATCTAGAGGTACCAAGAGAAAGGTGCTGATAAGTGGATTTTATATCCACTTGGAACATTCTAAATCGGCTTAAAATGATTGCTTTGACCTCAAGATTGTGGTAGTTTTGATGTGTTTGTTTAATTGTGCAGGGTTGGAATAATGTTGATTAAGATCGTTGTTTCCGTTGCTTTTGGAGTTGGATTCGGGCTTAATGATATAGAATGGAGTCTTGTTATGGTTCACCATGAGGATTCCAAGCATAGAGGATTGAAAACGGAAGAGAATGCAAAAAAAACGGGAGCAAACGGAGCAAAAACGAAGGAGAAAAAGCTGAAAAACGAAGGAGAAAAGAACGGGACCAGAATTTGCCCGAGCAAAGTGCGCCAGATTTGAGCAAAGTGCTCGGGAATGACCAGATTTTGGTCAAGCAAAGTGCGCCAGTTCTTGAGCAAAGTGCTCGGGGACGTGCTGATTTTCCAGTTTTGCCCTTGTTTGATCTGAAATTGTATTTTAAGTGTTTTTTGACATTAAAATCGTTCCGAGATGTTTTTTAGGTATTTTTTATTATTGGGCAAAGGTAGGAACGTGTTTTTTATATAGCATCATCCAACCCTTGTAATAGATATACATACGTACGTTTACATAGAAGCTAGGGTTTCAAGAGGAGAAAAAAGGAGAAGGAGTCCAGGCTATTCTTGAATCTTTGTATTCTTCGATTGTGGGGATTAATTCTAAACCTTATTCTTCTTCTTCTCTATTTTATTTACTTGTTTATTTTGAAGTTATGTTTTCATTGGAACCCATGATGATGATTAGTTCGATTATGAACTAATTCGTTGTCATGGGGGTTTAGTGGACTTATTCATGAATTCTATGTGTTGAATCTTCTCGATGCCTATAGTGTGATTGATGTGATATCCTATCATGGTTGATGTTAATTCGTTATAGGAGAGTAGCTAACTCCTGTAATTGTGTGTTAATTCTTGTTGAAGCGAAAGTGGAAATAAGAATTTAGAACTTGCCATGTTAGCGTAGGTTTATGCGTGATATTATCATTCGTAATTAGTGTCGTAATTCTAATCGTTTTATGACGACTATGTGATCAATTGAATGCTTGCACCTCAACCATTATGTTTTATTCTTTATAGACATATGAAGACTTGGCATAATCGGAAGACTAAATGATTTCTATCTTTATTGTGGATATTGTTTAGGATGGTATTTGTGTAACGGAAGTTGGCTTATATCAGTTTTGTGCGTTCGATCAGGTGTTAATAAATCACATGAACAAGGCTAGGGATTTGGAGACTATAGATGGATTGTTTAAAGAAACTAAATTCCCATGTTTTATTTGCATAAGTAATTCGATATAAATCTCAGTTCAAGTAGTTGATAATTAGTTATATTTCTTAGATAAATTTTAGTGATAACAACAATCCACTTATTTATTTGTTTTAGCATCGGAAAACAATCATACATTGGTGAGTGAGTAGCTAGACAATACAACGAGTCCCTGTAGGAACGAACCTTATTTGCTATCTGTATTACTTGAGATCACGTGCACTTGCGTGTTGAGTTGGTCGTAACAAGTTTTTGGCGCCGCTGCCGGGGACGCGGTTTTATTTTGTTTAGTTTCAATATTTGCCATCAGTGGTCATTGAATTTCGGTGACTAGGACGTTTTCATAAAATTTCTTGTTGGTGAATTTCAGGTACTTGTTGAGAGTTTATGCGTACACGAGCTCGTGCACGTAGAGACGAACTAGCACGTACAGAAGAACTAGCTAGGAGAAGACTTGATTTCGATTTAAAAGACAATCTTGAAGCAAAGGAAGTTATGGCTAATCAAGAACCAGCAGCGAAGGCTTTGAGTGAATTCTCTCAGCCGAAAGTGGAGGACGTCCATACTAGTATTGTTCGCCCAGCTATAGGGTCTAACAATTTCGAGCTAAGGCCAAACATCATTCAGATGATTCAGAACACAGTCCAGTTTGGGGGTGGTCCTGCTGAAGATCCCAATGCTCATATTAGGGACTTCCTTGAGATCTGTGACACCTTCAAATTCAACGGAGTTACAGATGACGCAATCAGATTGAGGCTATTTCCTTTCTCTCAAGGATAAAGCCAAGAGTTGGTTACATTCTATGCCATCAGGCTCTATTACAACATGGGCAGACTGTGCTCAAAAGTTCTTGACTAAGTATTTCTCCATGGCAAAGACAGCAGCTTATAGGAATGCAATTTCTCAGTTTGCTCAGCATTCCCAGGAATTGCTGGGAGAAGCTTGGGAGAGGTACAAGGAGATATTGGCACGTTGTCCTCATCATGGAATGCCGGATTGGATGATAATCAGCAATTTCTATAACGGGTTGGGAGTTCAGTCCCGGCCTATGTTAGATGCAGCTTCTGGAGGAGCACTATGGGCAAAAAGCTATGAGGATGCTTATAATCTGATTGAAATGATGTCGGCCAATGAGTTTCAGAATCCTACTCAACGCTTGCCACCTGCTAAAGTGGCTGGAGTTCTTGACTTGGATGCAGCTACTGCTATTGCTGCCCAACTTAAAGCGTTGACAATGAAGGTAGATTCCCTTTCTAATCTTGGTACTAACCAGGTTGCTATGGTGTGTGAATTGTGTGCAGGGGCACATGACACAAATATGTGTGCTATCTCAGCTGAATCCGCACAATTTGTTGGTAATTTTCAAAGATCTCAGCAACCAGTGCCACAATTTTATCATCCCAACAATCGGAATCATCCTAACTTCAGTTGGAGCAACAATCAGGGAGGTGCTCAGCAACCACAAAATCAGCAGTTCAATGCAAGGCCAAGTAATCAGAACTATCAACCACCACCTTATGCTCCAAGGCAACCATTCAATCCACCGGGGTTCCAACCATCTCAAGGAACTTCATTGAATCAGTCTGAGAAGTCGGAATTGGAAGAGCTTCGGATGATGTATAAGAGTCAGGCAGTGTCATTGAAAACTTTAGAGAATCAAATTGGCCAGCTAGCCAATGCTTTGTTGAACCGTCAACCAGGAACGCTTCCGAGTGACACAGAGGTGAATCCAGGCAAGAAAGATCAAAAGGAACAGGTTCAGGCAATAACATTACGATCAGGAAGAAGTCTACAAGGTCAGAACGAAGAAAAAGCAACCGAGGAAAAAAATGAAAATCCTGAGCAGGCCCTACGGCGCCGCGGCGCCGCCTCACAGTACAAAAACGGCGACGCGTCGCCGAGCCCTCTGGAGGAAAAATGTGAATTTTCAGTTGAGGTCGATTCTGGTTCTGATTTGCTTCCTAATGCTACTCCTTCAACTCCTATCATTCACAAGAGTGTTAATTCCCAAAAAGAAGTAGAAGATAAGGTTTATCCGCCTCCGCCATTCCCTAAAAGGCTTCAGAAGCAGAAGTTTGATAAGCAATTTGCAAAGTTCTTGGAAGTGTTCAAAAAGTTGCACATAAATCTACCATTTGCTGAAGCACTTGAACAAATGCCAAGTTATGCCAAGTTCATGAAGGGCATACTTTCGAGGAAATTGAAACTCGAGGATTTAGAGACCGTCGCTTTGACGGAGGAGTGTAGTGCTGTCTTGCAACAAAAGTTGCCACCTAAGCTGAAGGATCCGGGGAGCTTCACCATACCTTGCACTATTGGCAAACAACTTTTCAGCAAGTGCTTATGTGATTTGGGAGCTAGCATTAATCTGATGCCGATGTCTGTTTTTAAGCAACTTGGGTTACCTGATCCGAAACCTGTTAATATGACCTTGCAGTTGGCAGATAGGTCGATCACATATCCTAGGGGTATAGTGGAGGATGTATTGGTGAAGGTGGATAAGCTGATTTTTCCGGTTGATTTTGTTATACTGGACTTTGAGGAGGATAAGAGGATTCCTATCATCTTGGGAAGGCCATTTCTAGCTACGGGCCGAACTCTGATTGATGTGCAAAAAGGAGAGCTTACCATGAGAGTGCATGATCAGAAAGTCACTTTCAATGTGTTCAAGGCAACAAAATATCCGTCAGATTCAGAGGAGTGTTTCAAAGTGGACGTTGTTGATAAGAATGTGAAGAAGGAGATTGAGCAGCTAAAAAAATCAGATCCAGTGGAAAAAGCTTCAAGTGGGATTTCTGGCATTGAGAACGAAGGAAGAAAGGGGCTATTTCAGTTGTTGGATGCAACTCTATGGGAAAGAAGAGTTGACATTCTACATAAGTCTCGTGGGCTAGCTGATTCTAATAATTTTCAGGTGCTTCGTAAGTTGTCAAATGAGGAAGTTTTTGCACTTGGGCTCAAGCCATTACCACCCGAGGAGGGTGACCCTGCTGACGACGAGTAAGTATGCCTTGCACTCTTTTGATTCTTACCTTCAATGTGGACATTGCAACTTTTAAGTTTGGGGGTGGGGATTAAAGGTGCATTTGTATTAGTTGTATAATAGATGTGTTGCATGTCATGTTAGGAGCATAATTGCATGTTAGTGTAGAGCATTTTTGTTTTGTTTTTATGTATGCCATATAGGACATTCTGTTTATTGTGATATTTATGTTCATATAGTTGCATTTGCATTGCATAGCAT
Organism: Kitagawia praeruptora; assembly: GCA_037693485.1. Taxonomy (NCBI): domain Eukaryota; kingdom Viridiplantae; phylum Streptophyta; class Magnoliopsida; order Apiales; family Apiaceae; genus Kitagawia; species Kitagawia praeruptora. The sequence continues at coordinate 88,202,521 of CM075350.1, forward strand.
GCATTTTTCATGATCCCTTAGAACGAGCTAATTCTGATTGGTGGACAGATGTCTAATTGGGTGTGGTAATGATGAATAGAGGGTTGATTTATAGTTCCCATGGAATTGACTTGCATGTTACGGAAACAGAATCTTTTCACTAGTCTCATTAGGTGCTTTTGGGCTAGGTTAGGGTCATGCATGTTTGGATGTTTGAGACTTAATCACTTGTTTATATTTAGAATTTTCGTTATTCCCTTTATAGCGTAGGAACATTAAAGTCTAAGTTTGGGGGAAACCAAGGATTTTATGCTAGTTGTTAATATTTGTCAATAATGGCTAGGCGTCAAACGGCTAGTAGCCGGCTCATTTTTATATGAGTAGTCTAGGGTTGGAACTGAGAATTCTCGTTCCAGATTGCATACATAAAAAAAAAAAGAAAAAAAAAATGAAAAAAAAGAAAAAGAAAGAAAAAAAAATCATGTAAATAATTTAATTGCAAAATTAACCAGAGTGAGCTCTTTAATACTCGAGTTATTAAGTCCGAGGGGACTTAGTCCTAGTGACCTAAGGCTTTATAGTCTGGGATCCTGTTGACCTAACACTCGCTACATGGGTATTATTGTATAAGCCTTTTGGGGTCTCACTCATTGCACGGTTAAATAAGCATGCGTAGTGTATATAGTATTTAGTGTCGTAGTAATAAAGCATGAATTCTTGGTTAGCTTGAATAAGGATGGTGGTGTTCCTAGGTTATGAAGTGTCTACAGTCTATTCTGTTTATAAACCTGTGATTGTCTTGGTGAAGGATAGGTATGGTTTTTGACCTAGTGTTGGGAGCATTTCTGATGAGCATTGCACACACACACGTTTCTGTTCATGTATTGTTAGTATACGGGGACTTAGTCGAGCTCTATTCGGATTTAGTTACATTCTTTGAGGCAGATGGTTGCTAGTTGGTTTTGGTCAGTTTAAAGGGGATTGTTGCATTTTCATATAGTTGCATTCATATAGTTAATTGCATTGTTAGTTGCATTATTAGATGGATTTTGTGGGTACATTCACTATAGGCCCTCACGAGACCTTACTCGTCCACTAGGGCTGCCTAGGGGTTTAAAGGGCTTGTTGCATATGCCAAATGCAACCGTGATCACCTACGGAAGTGGTACTAATTAGTTAGTTAGTTGTAATTGTATATGCTTGAGGACAAGCATCAGTTTAAGTTTGGGGGTGTGATAAGTGGATTTTATATCCACTTGGAACATTCTAAATCGGCTTAAAATGATTGCTTTGACCTCAAGATTGTGGTAGTTTTGATGTGTTTGTTTAATTGTGCAGGGTTGGAATAATGTTGATTAAGATCGTTGTTTCCGTTGCTTTTGGAGTTGGATTCGGGCTTAATGATATAGAATGGAGTCTTGTTATGGTTCACCATGAGGATTCCAAGCATAGAGGATTGAAAACGGAAGAGAATGCAAAAAAAACGGGAGCAAACGGAGCAAAAACGAAGGAGAAAAAGCTGAAAAACGAAGGAGAAAAGAACGGGACCAGAATTTGCCCGAGCAAAGTGCGCCAGATTTGAGCAAAGTGCTCGGGAATGACCAGATTTTGGTCAAGCAAAGTGCGCCAGTTCTTGAGCAAAGTGCTCGGGGACGTGCTGATTTTCCAGTTTTGCCCTTGTTTGATCTGAAATTGTATTTTAAGTGTTTTTTGACATTAAAATCGTTCCGAGATGTTTTTTAGGTATTTTTTATTATTGGGCAAAGGTAGGAACGTGTTTTTTATATAGCATCATCCAACCCTTGTAATAGATATACATACGTACGTTTACATAGAAGCTAGGGTTTCAAGAGGAGAAAAAAGGAGAAGGAGTCCAGGCTATTCTTGAATCTTTGTATTCTTCGATTGTGGGGATTAATTCTAAACCTTATTCTTCTTCTTCTCTATTTTATTTACTTGTTTATTTTGAAGTTATGTTTTCATTGGAACCCATGATGATGATTAGTTCGATTATGAACTAATTCGTTGTCATGGGGGTTTAGTGGACTTATTCATGAATTCTATGTGTTGAATCTTCTCGATGCCTATAGTGTGATTGATGTGATATCCTATCATGGTTGATGTTAATTCGTTATAGGAGAGTAGCTAACTCCTGTAATTGTGTGTTAATTCTTGTTGAAGCGAAAGTGGAAATAAGAATTTAGAACTTGCCATGTTAGCGTAGGTTTATGCGTGATATTATCATTCGTAATTAGTGTCGTAATTCTAATCGTTTTATGACGACTATGTGATCAATTGAATGCTTGCACCTCAACCATTATGTTTTATTCTTTATAGACATATGAAGACTTGGCATAATCGGAAGACTAAATGATTTCTATCTTTATTGTGGATATTGTTTAGGATGGTATTTGTGTAACGGAAGTTGGCTTATATCAGTTTTGTGCGTTCGATCAGGTGTTAATAAATCACATGAACAAGGCTAGGGATTTGGAGACTATAGATGGATTGTTTAAAGAAACTAAATTCCCATGTTTTATTTGCATAAGTAATTCGATATAAATCTCAGTTCAAGTAGTTGATAATTAGTTATATTTCTTAGATAAATTTTAGTGATAACAACAATCCACTTATTTATTTGTTTTAGCATCGGAAAACAATCATACATTGGTGAGTGAGTAGCTAGACAATACAACGAGTCCCTGTAGGAACGAACCTTATTTGCTATCTGTATTACTTGAGATCACGTGCACTTGCGTGTTGAGTTGGTCGTAACAGGTGCTTACTTGGAGACATGTTAACCTCCTTCCTCACTTCCTCACAATCATAACAATACAAAAACATTTCCTATCAGTCATACATCCCCCGTTTATTCCCCTTGACGCACTGATCATGTCGATTATTCCAAGAGGTAAGGTAGTGTACCTCAGGCTTCCTCCCAACCTCTTTAAGCTGGTAAAAGTACCCCAACTCCCTTGCTGATAAAGAAACCCCAAAATGCTGATGATAAAGGACGTACATGCAGGCTGCCACCCGGAAAGAATTGGGGGTCAGCTGGAGGGGGGCCAAGTCATAAAATCAAGGAGCTCAAGGAAAAATGGGTGCATGGGTAACGAAAACCCAAGCTTGAAGAAATTCGCAGACATAATGGCGTTGGGGATAGCCTGGTCAAGTTCGAAGTTATCGAACCTGTGGCATCTTTCCTCCTTATCAGGGATTACCAACGAGCATCCCGGATTGCAAGAATTAAGCAACCTTTCCAGTCTCTCGGAATTCATAAGAGAATCCATGTTTTCACAGGCTAACACAACCTTATCCACTCTCTCAACAACCGTTTCATTTCCAAAGTCACCACTATCGAAGAACGGTTGCTCACCCCCTAACCATAGTTTATCTATTGCCCTTTCTCCCTCGTCAGTATTGGAACTGACATCTATCCTCTCTGCCTTCTCATCACCAGAGTTTGACGAGCCAGCCTCCAGGGGAAAGCCAGGTTGCCGACTGACGATCTCGGCTGACAGAGGGTCGATTACTTCCACCCGGGAGCGTGTCCGGGAGCTAACTGACGGCCTAGACTCGAGTAGAGGTTGGGAGATCAAAAGATCATTGAGGTGTGTGGACCCAGAATCAGATGGTTCCCCAAACATGGGCGACAAATATCCTAGACCCTGGGAAGACCCCCCTGGCGCTGATGAAAAAGACATCTGCAACCACAAAGATGGGGAAGCAGATTAGTGAAGGGGATTGAAATCAAAAAGCCTAGGATTGAAGGAAATAACGGTTCTTAGCACCCTTTTTTTTAAGATGCCTAGAAGCTAATAGGGCTACCAGACCAAAACCAAAGAGTCAAGACTCGGGGGGTGGTTATCCATATGGCATCCTAACTCAGTAGTGTCAATGTTAACTAAGCAAATCAAGAAGAAGAATACGAAGATAAGGCGTTATGAGCATGCCTAAACGAATGAGTTACATGTGTTAACTTCACCAAAACGTATCTAAAATGACAATGTTCATTGAAAACAAATATCAAACAGGTAAGGCGCGCGCCGAGAGACGGTTGAGAGGGCAGCCGGAATACGAACCATTCCAACCACTTCAACCCACAGAGCAAGATAAAATATTGTACATGCATCTATCAATTAGAGTTTAAATACATAGATCTAGCATGGTTAAGATTGAGAAGATACGAAATATAACCAAGATCTATGATTAATCATACAAAAACCAAGGAGAATAGCACACGATGCCTACTGGGAAGTTGAATCAAATGCTAATTCAAAGACAAAGAATAAACATGCATATTCTAGAATGAAGGTTAAATCTGCACACTACTATCGTGTATGCAATCAAAGAACAAAGTATGTGAACAGACTAAGGGAATCAGAGGTATACCTGGGTAAGAGACGGAGAAATGGGAATGTGAATGTTGTATCTTTCGCCGGAAACCTCGTCGGAAACTCTTGTGTAACCCTTACGTGCTTGATAGAAAATATGGTGAAAAGATAAAAAGGAACGCAAGAGGCAAAGTGAGTAGATATATACAAACACAAAGAAAAGAGGCGTGTCCCTCTAGTTAATGTACACGGCACAGAAAACGAGGCTGAGTGGGAAATGTTTTTTCCTTGGAAATGAACCATCTCTAGAGAAATGGTAGAGTCCAAGTACGTTTTTCCTTCTCAATGGTCATCCTTGTATTTCTAGAAAATAAAATCTGGTGAATTTAACCTTAAATGGGTAAACTGTACGGTTTCCCACTTAAATTAATTTTGGCTTCCGTAACGTAGTTACAAGAATTGTCGAATGAAGCTACTGTTATTCATCTCAAAATTCACAATTTCAAATTTCCAAATCATGTCACAATGAACTGACGAGAATAAGAGGATACGGATTTTTGCTGAGAAATCGAGATAGCATAAGTATGAATTTTCCTAGCAAACAGCACCCTGTGAATAAAAGGTTCCCCTTCCACACAGTACTTCAGGGAACCGGGGGGTAGTTGTTGTGACCAAAATCTTGCATGGGTTAGATTTAGGCCCACTAGAGATTTAGGGTTCGATCCCATGAAGAAAATAAGTAATCTGTCAGGCTTCCAAAGGCCCATGGCAGCCCTAGGGATTACCATGTACATGGCAGCAAGGAAATGTGTGGTTTAGGGTCCCAAGGGCATCCCCTTGTAGGTAACCTATAACCATTACCAGTCATCCAGTAGGGCTTCTAGAGTAGCTTCCTTGATGGGGTTACCGGAGCCAGGCTACCGGGAGATACCCCCAGCTTCCGCCGAAAGCCTTATTAGGCTGCCAGTCCAGATAAGGCACGCCTCCCATTTTTTAGGAACACGTCTATATCACCTAAAAACACTCATAAACTGATATACATTCATTAATTTGAGGATATATGTAATATATACTTGATAAATGATACAAAATCATGATAAATACAAAGGATAATCATCATACAATTACCATAACAGCTTGGTAACCTGAAAATATATATCATACTCGATCATTATCAGAAATAACAGTCATTATCCCACTGGAGAGAGGATAACTCATCATCAACAATCGATCATATCATCTCAAGAACTACATGCGGGCTTGATCCACTATAAATAGTGGTATGTAGGCAGTTTACGGGATCTCTTAGACACTTTGACACCTTGAGTAGATATGGAGCACGTATACTCTTATGTGACACATCATTATTAGGGTTCTTGGCTGACCAACGCATCATCATTGCACGGTCCTTGAGCTCTAATCCCGTAGATTCAGTCTGATCCTTCCGAGGAACCACATCCCGTGTTCTTCGGGAACCCCTAGTCGTGAGCCTTTCTGGGCGGCTAGCTATTGATCTCCAACTACGAGCCTTGTTGGGTGGTTGGACGATTTCGTGTTTATTGGCGCTATTCCAGCACGAGGCCTCCTATTTTGTTGTGACAAATTCCTCCCACAACGGTTCTTATTTGTTTTTAATTAATAGCTGGATTTTCTTAACCATCAGATCAAAATTAAATGAATGGGTAGAGATGTGGTCTCTTGGTTCTCTAAATAACCAAGGTTCTCTTTTGAACCCCCCCCTATATGATATATATGTATAATTAATATTTATATTGAAATAATAATTATAATACTCAAATAAAGTTTACTAATCTTTTATATTAACAAAATAAAGTAAAATTAATATATATTTAATAAGTGTAATTGATGACTAATTAAAATGCTATTTAATGCAAGAAAAAAAATTTATATTAATAAAATCAAAAAAGCAAAAATTAAAGAAATATATCTTAAACGTGCTTCTGGTGCATTTTCAATCTTCTAGCATTATAATATACTAGCTCATAACCGGTGCGATGCACGGGTTTCTTTTAAATATGATATAATATTTTCTTATAATAAAATTATATTTTTATATAACTTTCTAGTTTAATAGTTATTTTAATTTTAATTTAATATATATTAGTCAAATCCTCATGTACTGTTTAGAACTAATCCATACTATATTGTAAAAGATGAAACATTAAAAATTTGGTTGGTTGTTCTGTACTTCATGTTTTTAATTAATTACCCTTACTTAGTTACATGTAAATCTTTCCTTATAACTAATTAATTTCTTTTTTTCAGATTAAACATATTACTTTTTTTTTATTTTTTTAATAACTAATCAATTTTTCTTTTAAAGTAAAACAAAATATCTTTTATATTATATTTAACTAAAATTTCTCTTTTTCTAAAGATATTACGGGCAATTCTATCTTATAAAGTAAAATAATTACATTATAATTACTATAAACTAATCAATTACCTTTTTCAGCTGAAACACGTTATCTTTTATATTTTCTCTAACTAAAACCTCTTTTCTTCCAATTATATCATGGAAGGTTTTATTTAATAAGATGAAGTAATATTATTATAATTATTAGTAATAAACGATTACCTTTTTCAGCTAGAACATATCATTTTTTCTATATTTTTTTAAAACTAAACTCACTCATTTTCTGGAAATATCATCAACAACATTTATATAATGATTATCAAATAGTATCTGTTGTGGAATAAAACCGAGGGTTTGAAATGCGGCTAGGATTTAAATGTATTTAATGCTAGGGTTTGAGCTTCGAGCTTAATTTTGGTTGCTTCTGCATTTGAGACCAAGCGGTCCTTGCAGAATGCCTACCTATCTCAATGAGAATCAAGCGAAAAACGTAGTTCTAAGATTAAGGGGTCAAATCCTTTATATAGATATTGGAAACCCTATAATCAAACTAGGAATAAGAGACTTGGAAAGCAAGTCACCGCTCACCGTCTTGAATTAATTCCTGAAGCTTTCATGTAGGATACAGATTCCTATTAGGTTTAGGTGTCTTGGAGGACAAGCCTCGTTCATGAATTCATTCAAGGAGTCGGTGTCATTCGTGAACTGTTCTAGGAAACGAGCCTATACCGGGCATTCCCAGTTTGGACTGTTCCTTGGACCTAATCATTAATTACAAATTTAATATTCAATTAGACTTTCGGGCTTTATTAATGGGTCAATCTTTGTTTAATTAATGCGACATTAAATATGTCTTTGAGGATTATTTTTCACCCACGTTAGTATCATATAAATATTTAATGATACAAAATTCAATTCAAATCAAAAAAGTATTATATTAAAAAAAGTTCATACATCGCATGGGTTTAAGCTAGTAATATAAATTCTTAATTTTAATTCTAACTAAAATTTCTCTTTTTCTAAAAATGTTACGGACAATTATATTTAATAAAATAAAATAATTATATTTTAATTATTATAAACTACTCAATTACCTTTTTTTTAGTTAAAACACGTTAACTTTTCTATTTTCTGTAACTAAAACCTCTTTTTTTCTAATTATTTCATAGGCAGTTTTATTTAATAAAATAAGTTAATATTTTTATAATTACCAATAATTAATCGATTATCTTTTTCTACTAAAACATAAATTTTTTTATATATTTTTTTAACTAAAATTTTTCATTTTTTAAAAATATCACAGACAAAATTTATTTAATAATTACCAAATAGTATCATTTAAAAATTTAATGTTACAAAGTTCAATTCAAATTAAAAAAAATATTAAAAAAAGTCTTGCATCCACAAGTTTCGTATTCATTTTTCCGCCGGATGAAAGCAGTCGGCAGCAGGCTTAACAGCTTTTTTCACCCCAACAACATTTTGGCACGTTAACGGGGCGTTAATTTTGTGTGCCCACCAAGTTGATCAACAATTAAGTTGATGAACAAATCCACCAACCGACACAGAGCTAACCGATTAGCCAATTACTATAGCCATGGTAGCATATCACAATACATGATGAATTCTTGGTCCATTGATTTCTATATACTTAGGAGTATTATTTTGGATGTTCCATCATTTATATATATTACAAAAATAGTAAAATTTTAATAATAAAAAATATTATTACATTCACTAACTTTTCTCCACTATCTCAAATTTGTAATATAAAACACTATTATATTCGTTACATTTTTCCACTATCTCAAATTTATTGTTAAATATTAATAAGTTCCACCACTTCACCCACTTTTCGTTTAACTTTACTTATTTTTTATAAATTTTCCTCATATTCATATCCAAACCCAATATATACTAATCAATGGGACGGAGGAAGTACATCTTAATTTCAAATCACCAAAAAGGAAAACTAATTAAAAGCAGAATCAGATGAGAATACTGAGTGGACCATAAGTCCATAACTTTCCTCATCTCAACCAGAAGCATACTTCTCCATTAGGGATGATTGATTCCCTCCATTTTATTTTAAATATCATTTTTTGATTAAATTTAAATTTCAGTTTACATATCGAGATAAATAATATTTTTTCATCTATCGGTCCACGACCCGGACCGGATCGTATGCAATCAGTCCGGTCTCCATTCCGTAAAATCAAAAAAATTCGGTCTTCGATCCGATCTGATCCAAATCCTGAAAAAATCCGGACCAGACCGGAATTTATGTATATAGTTATTTTTATATTACTTTGCTTCTTCAAATATATTCCCTCTGTCCCGATGAATTATTTACCTATCAGAATGATGTTTTTGGCATGCATTTTAAAGGTAGTTCCATAACTTATTTTTAAATTTTTTATTGTATAAAAATATAATAAATATATTTTTATACAATAAAAGAAAATTTTAAAAATAAGTTATGGAACTATCCTCAAAATACACCTTCAATTGCGTGCCAGAAAGTGTAAAAAGAAAGGTAGAGAATTGGTTGGGACAGACGGAGTATAATATAGAGATTAAATATTTAAATACATCATAATTTGACAAGCCAAATTAGTAGAAAATAAATTGATAAAATAGTAGCGATCAACGTTACAATCTAAATGATTAAATGTCATACTATATACGATAAATACTTGACAATCACATGTTTAGAAATTACTATTACTACACAAAAAAATAAGATATGAACTTCATTTTTGAACTTATATTAACTTGCAAAATAATTTATTTATTTTATATAATTAAACATTAAAAAAATAAATATAAAATTATTAAAATTATTTTTTATATAGAAATTAACTAAGAGGTCCATACCTTCCAGTTCCAGTCTGGTTCGGGTTTTTTCGGTTCGGTCCGGTCCGGTTTTTTTCGGTTCGGTCCGGTCCGGTCCCAAGAACGATTAAAACAGGTCCGGTCCCCAATCCAAAAAATTAGAAAATTTCGGTTTTCGATCCGATCTGGTTTTGAACCTTTGTGCAGTTCTAGTTATAACTATAATTTTAAATGTGCCCATTTTCCAAGTATTAGTATTCAATAAGAGTAGATTAAAGATAAAATTAGAAAATAAAATTATATTAATGATAAATAGCCTAATAAATACTCCCTCTGTTCCAAATCTTTTGTCTTCTTTGACTTTTATGATCGAATTGACCAAACTTTGACTAAGATTTACGTATTATATTATCATTTTTTTAATTTACAAAATCTGAAAAATACATATTAAAATAGATTGTAAGACCTAAATTTTAAAAGTGTAATATGTAAATACAATGGTCTTACACTTTTGACTTTGACCTAAATTTTGACTTCGACCATATAATATGTAAAAATAATATGTCTTACACTTTTGTAAAATATGATTTTAGGGTTCTTAAAATTTAAATCTACATGAAACTTATCCTTAACCTTCTTAGCTGCATCAAAAATTTCAAATGTGACAGGATTTCGTAAAGCATCACAAAATTATTAATCAAAGTTTTTGATGTATTGATTGTTTTTTACTGTGCAATAGACTCCAAAAATGTTGTACTGTGTTTGATATTCATAGATATCATATAAATATACATGAATATTTATTTTGAATCTCGCTAGTACCCATTGAATTTGTAAACTATCGTATATTGAATTAACTGAATTAAGTATAAACATAAATTATTCGATTGATTCTTTTTAAATTTATATAATTAAAAGTTAATTTAGTTTGATGTCAAAAATTTTCTATAAATTAATAATTATTAATTTATCGATTAATTAATACCTCTCTAATTTAATAGTAGAATTTTCCGATTCCAACTATATTTAATTTATAGAGGTTTTACTGTAATTCCACATAATTCTTCCTACTATAGTCTATAAATATGTGTATATGTTGTGCTTATATGTTATCACCACCCCTCCTCATTTCCTGTGATAACTAAGACTCTGCTCATTTTCAAGGATTCGTAAGCTTCATCTTCATTTCATCAATGTATATAATTTGATTTATAGGATCGGTTATCTTTAAAATCGGATAATTTATGTTTTTACTACTTATACATTTTTAATATAGAATCTAACAGTTGTGCATGGTCCTGAATCTTCTCATTTTACAGAGAAAGCTACTAAGACTAAGACCCGAATGGCAATTTCAAATGGCAAAATTAGTAGCAGCCCTCAAGAACAATCATTTAAGTTTTTGATCTATGGTAGAGGGTGGATTGGTGGTCTATTGGGAAATATATTTGAGAAACAAGGAATTCCATACGAATATGGAACGGGACGTCTGGAGAATCGACAACAGCTTCTGGCTGATATTCAGACTGTTAAGCCCACACATGTTTTTAATGCCGGTTGTGTAACTGGTAAACCCAATGTTGATTGGTGCGAAACTCACAAGACAGAAATAATTCGTACCAATGTTGCTGGTACACTCACTTTAGCGGAAGTTTGCAGAGAACATGGGCTTCTCATGATGAATTACGCCACTGGATGCATATACGAATATGATGCCAGCCATCCAGAAGGTTCTGGCATCGGGTTTACAGAAGACGAAACGCCTAATTTTCACGGTTCCTTTTATTCGAAAACAAAGGCCATGGTATATTTTCTATCTCCTTTTCTCGATTTTTATGCTTTTTATTCATAATGATTTACTTACGCTCGTTCTTTTTTAAATTCCCAGGTTGAAGAACTATTGAAAGAATTCGACAATGTATGCACGCTCAGAGGACGTATGCCAATATCTTCTGACCTCAGCAGACCAGGTAACTTCATCACCAAGATTACACATCATGATAAGGTGATCAACATTCTCAACAGCATGACCGTAATCGATGAACTTCTTCCTATTTCGGTTGAGATGGCAAAGCGTAATCTTAGGGGGATATGGAACTTTACCAACCCGGGTGTTATTAGCCATAATGAGGTTCTGGAGCTGTACAAGAAATATATCGATCCAACTTTCGTATGGTCCAACTTCAGCGTCCAAGAGCAAGCCAAGGTGGTAATTGCAGCTCGGAGCAATAACGAGTTGGATGTCTCCAAGCTAAAGGCCGAATTTCCTGAGTTACTACCAATTAAAGAGTCATTAATCAAGTATGTCTTTGAACCTAATAGAAAGGTTTACTGATAAGCTGCTTTGTCTTTTGGTTGGGCTATATATGAATAAATTAAAATTGTGCAGGCATGTATTACAAGTCTGTGGCGTGTAATGAATAACGACAGGGTGAAAAGATATACTAACAAGATATCTTTGCACCTTTTATCTCATGATTGGAAATAGATTGTATTGGTTTGTAATTTGTATTTCGTACTACTTTGTAAGTGTAAGGTTTGATATTTTCCCAAGTAATAAAATCTGCGTGATTTATATATTTTCATATTCATATAGCTAGTCTTATATATGTACATTTTGCATATTTGTTCATTTGTTCCTTTCGCTTTCAGTGTTATCTTATTCACATTTTGCAATTTCAACATCTCTTACCTGCACTACACTAATATATAACGGGTCCGGTCAAGGGCAAGCGATTGTCACATTATACTATACAACGAAAAGTTTATGTATCTTCGACATGTGTGTAATGCCAATAATTTATTTGCTGAAAGTTTATAAACGGTAGTGATAAACGAAATTCTTGTGTGAGTTGTAACAATGGTCACTAATATAATTTGCATCTTGCAGTGATAACTACATTCCCCTATGCATCAGCAGATTGTGTATCCGGAACTATAATGTCAAAATCACTAACAGTCCACTCTGCCACTTGATTATCACATATATAAATCTCAGTTCCCAAGTCTATCGAAGGCCAATGTCTTTCGAAGGGTGCAGTTCCTGGATCCTGCATCAATAATAATAAATTACAACCAAATTTTGAATTAATAAAAACACGATAAAGTCATCTAGCAAATACAATCACATATACCATCGAAAGCAATTTGACATATACCTGGTAAAAATAAAGTGATTGTGAAAGTCTGCCAACATCAAGTTCCCAAGTTCTTGAATCATTAACCCAACCTTGGCCCTTCTGTATCGGATATCCATACTCTCCCCACACCGGGTGTGGTAGAATCTGCAGTATCTCCTGTGGTTGTGGATTGCTATAAGCATCACAATAGTTAAATGGCTCCTCAATATGCTGTGCATTCCCAGGGGAACAATAAATATGATAAGCTGCATAAGGGAAGTTTCGTGTATCTGAACGATGAATTCTAGTCCCATTTGAAAGAGTGTGGTAAGGAGGACATTTTCCAAGATCATTTGGTTTGCACCATGCCTCTGTACTTGGATTGATGATCATCTCGCTATAGCGTGTTACGTCTGTGGTGACATTTCCATCACAAGGCTGTCCATTATTCTTCCAACAACTTCCTATGTCCATCAAGTAGAATTGACTCCTAGGTCCCCCTCCGTGCTTTATATCTAGTGTGAATCTTACTTTAAAATGTGGTGATTTTGGAACCTTTTTTAATTCAAAAGAAAAAAAATAAAAGAACTGTACACATTTTATATGGATTATTAATTAAAAAGAACAAGAACAATTAACAACTCACAATTTTGGTCATCCCTCTTGTTTGGTAATGATACCCTCCTGAAAATCCATCGGTAGCATCTGATCTCAAGTAAAGCATCAACCATGGGTACTTAGTTGATGTCTTCAAGAAATGATGAAAAACCCAACTTTCTTCTTTACCAATCTCCTTCTCCCAAGTAACAGAAAAGTAAGAAGTTTCATTTGCTGTTTCTGCAGCTGTAATATTAGCATTTAAATCCCATGTTCCATAAAATCTCCCCTTCATAGAAGTGATCCCTTGAACACTTGTATAATCATGATATATCCTTGGCATGTTCATGCAGCCTTTGCCAAAGCAAGGGAAACGAGAGTCTGGTGGAAAGGGTTGCGCTTTCTTTCCGTTTTCAGGGCATGTAGCAGCTAATGTGTCCATGTTGCCACTTTTAAGCATGATCATCCAAAACTGCCATGGTCTAGGTGTATCTGAAACTTCACATTTGGTCCCCAAGTAAACTTCTTTCCAAGCTGCATATTTATCGACATCAATATCCTTCAATCCTTGGTTCTTGGCATTTACAATTCCATACAGGTTATCTGTTTGGTTTACCCTGTGGATCAACTCAACTTTCCTCGCAAGAGGAAAGAATTATACACATCAGTCATCACTATCCCTGTAATTATCTAGTCTGAGCAAAAAGAAATCGGAATTGGCAGGTGTAATCATGGTAATTCCAAAGACAACAATCTAGTGCAATAATACTAGTGTATTTGAACCCATGCAAGCACTTCAAGTCAATGGTTATACATGATCTAATCTTCAAACATGAATTAGCAAATAGTATGGCACATCTGAAACTTGTCATACAATGAAGGATGTGGCAGTTTGATACATAGTTTTTTAAAGACAAACAGGGTTTTCACAAGCGCATTACCTTGATACTCGAATTTGAAGCTTTTGTTATCGAGAGTATAATTACAAAGCTAGAGATAAAATTTATGAACTAGATTAAGAGAGATTCAAAAAATTCGAAATGTAAGCATATATAAAATGAGACTATTGTTTCCTTTTCTTAGTAAAAAAATTAAAAAAGAACTCACATGGAAGGGAATCACGGGATGATGTAGGATTACAATCAGGAGGCATAAGATCAAAGCAATCAGCCTGGCGAGGACTACCCATATTAGGAGCTTCTTCACCAACCTCATTACACTGATTCCATGCCTCTATCGCCACTCTTAGCCCGTCCCTCGTCATACCCGGATCACCTATAGCCGTCATATGTCCTCCTTTCACCCTCCAAACTGAATAGTACATTATTAAAATGACAATGGCATACAAGTATGCTATGAACTTTTCAAAATGCACCACCATACTTGCCCACCACAAAGAACAGATGATAAATATTAGAGATACAAACTAGCACTTACATAAATATTTATAGACACATATAATATGATCAATGTTTCTGTAAACTTATGTGTAATATTATGCATTTTGTGTTGCTTATAAGAAAGCAAACAAAGATAAGTGAAGCAACTTCAAGAAATTAATGGTGTTGCTTAAAAGAATGTTATTTCCACGTTAATCAACTATTTAACAGGATTCCATAAATGTAGATATTTTTCCAGTGTTTTTATGGTATGATATATAACAAATAGTAGCAATATTTGAGATGACTTGTTCTTTCAAGTTTATCCTGGTCCCTGGGGTTAGGCTTATGGACTGAGCAGGGGATTACTTGGGATATTAATACAGCATCTTTACTTTATTGGTATAGCTTCATTTTGGAACTTGAAATGACTTCATTTGTTATTTGATCAAAATATTAGGAGAAATATTAACGTTTCCAGAAACTATTCCCAAAACATTCCAAATATCTAATTGACAAGATTAAATTGGATGTATATTACAAAAGGGAAGAAACCCCTCCATGCATATGAACACCATAAATCATACTCCCTCCGTCCCCCTCAATACTCATTCCGTCCCAATTTATATGTCTCTTTTGAAAAAAATACGCATATTAAGAAAAAAGTTTGTTGAATAAGGTTTTTCAGTAAATAACCTTAATAAATGCATTGAAAAATGAGAATAGAGTTAAGTTTTAAAGAAGTCAAGCATTGAAAATACAAATATAGGGGTAATTTTGGAAAATTAGACTTAAATTTGTATAGAAAGAAGAGATATTTGTATGGAAAGAAGAGGGGGACATGTAATTTGGGACAAATTTTTTTCGCAAAAGGGACATGTATTTTGGGACGGAGGGAGTAGTTTATATCGGAGGGGGACACGGAAACCAAGACAATACATAAATAATGAGTAAAGTTAGATGAAAAGTGGGTAAAGTGGTGGGAACTATCAATATTTAATAATAGATTTAAGATTGTTATGCCCAAATCTTGGCATAAGCCCTTAGCATGCCTAATGGGCTACAATAGCGGTCCACAACTTATAATGGACCTAGAGATGAAGATTGGGTCACTAAAATCCACCACTAAGAGTCAGTCCAATATACTTGAAAATGCACACCTAGAGGGGGGTGAATAGGTGTAAATGGCTAACTATGTTTAACTAAAACCGATTTTAAAAATTACCAGAAACAGCTTACTGATTTCGTTTTATGCAGAGACAAATGGTATGCTGAATGCACAGATAATCAGTACAGTAAAGTGCAGAAACAGTAAGCTAAATGCAAGCAGTAAGTAAAGAGCAGAAAATAAAGAACACAGAGACTTTTAGCCAGGTTCGACCCCTAACCCCTATGGTCTACGTCCTGGTCCCTTACCAACTTGGTAAGAGAATATATTATTGATCACTGAAATAAAACCAATTACAAGATACAATAATATATCTCCCTTAATACCCAGCTGTTGACAAATGGCGTGCTGAACTCCTGTTTCTGAACTTGCTCTCTAAGCTATACTTCCCAAGTATACTTCTCTAGCAACGATCACCAAACCCTAGTTCCCAAGCCAACTTGTCCAACAACTAAACCTTACAATTCGAACAATACAATCAATAGATGAATACAACTCAAACTATGAACTCTCTAAGATATAGCACGTATGAATATATTAAGAGCTCGAGAGTATCAAAAGAATATAGCAATGAAAAACCGAGTTGTTTGTAATCTTGTGTGCTTGAAAGTTTTCTCTGAATGTTCTCTGGATTGTTAGAAACGAATGAACACAAGAATCAGTTTATAAAGCTTCACACCAACGTTCAGAAAATCAATCACCAATTATTCGAACGATTTGAAATCAATTTCCAACGTTCAATTGGTTAGAGATTTTACAAACGTTCTTGTGAACGTTAGACAGAGGGTTTGGAAGAAAGAAATCGATGAAAACATAACCCTTCTGATTTGTATAGATATAAAACGCGTATAGGAGATTTTGTAGAAAGAAATCTTTTAAATAAGGAAACTCCTATAAGTTTTATAAAATAATTTAAAGAAGGATATTTGAAAAGATTTGAGCTCTAGAATATATTGTGTACGTATTATATAATAAAGAGTCCTCACAATATATTTCCTGAAATAAATCCTTGAGAATTAATCTTGATCTTTATCTTCAGAATTTCTGGCAGTTTGCAAATGGCTTGCTGTTTGTGTCTGTCAGTGCAAATGGCTTGCTAAACTGTCTCTGTTGTAACACCAAGTGGCTTGCTGTTTGTATATTCTCTGTAAACAATCAGTAGACATAATATACCCTGCAAAACCAAGTTAGTACAACCATAACACAATGTTTTATATCAAACTACAAGCAAATAGCTTGCTGAATGTGATCATCAAAACCATAGGAGTATCAATCTCCCCCTTTTGCAAATAGCAAGCAAATAAATTCTCCTAAATTTCTCCCCCTTAATCCATCAAAACATTCAACAAAAAGAACATTAGTCCAGGTCTGGAATAAGCATAGAGAAATCAAATCAACAAAATCAAATCATGGTAATGGCATATAAACTGTTCAGATACAAATGGTAAGCCAACGTTACCTATTCTGTGCTTGTCAGCTTGCTGACTACACAGTACACATGCCAAGCTCCATTCGTATGGCTGCAAATCTTTCTTCAGCTTATGGCTTTGTGAAAATATCTGCCAGTTGAACTTCAGTTGAGACAAATACCAACTCAATCTTCCCTTTTGCTGCATTATCTCTCAAGAAATGATGACGAACGTCGATATGCTTTGTTCTTGAGTGATTCACAGGATTCTTGGAGATATTGATAGCACTCGTGTTGTCACAATATATTGGAATCTTGCCACACTTGATATTAAAATCCTTTAGAGTTTGAATCATCCATAAAATTTGAGAGCAACAGCTACCAGCTGCTAAATATTCTCCTTCGGCCGTTGAAAGAGCAACAGAAGCTTGCTTTTTGCTTTGCCATGAAACCAAGCTTTGTCCAAGGAATGTACAAACACCACTTGTACTCTTTCTATCAGTTTGAGACCCTGCATAATCTGCATCACTATACCCCACGAGATCAAAAGTATTTGTGATAGGATAGAACAAACCAAGATTGATAGTACCACTTAAGTATTTAAAAATTCTTTTAACTGCATTTAAGTGAGACTCTTTAGGGTTGGATTGAAACCTTGCACAAACACATACAATATACATGATATCAGGTCTTGAGGCAGCTAAATATAATAAACTTCCAATCATACCTCTATACCTTTTGACATCCACATCCTTACCATTCTCATCTGCAAACAGCTTGCTGTTTTGAGTCATAGGAGTTGTTTTTGCTTTGACATCTTCATAACCAAATCTTTTGAGCAGATTCTTTGTATACTTTGATTGATGCACATAAATACCATCAATGGTTTGCTTGATTTGAAGACCCAAGAAATAATTGAGTTCCCTCATCATGCTCATGTCAAATTCATTGTACATGCACTTAGAAAACCACTCACACATAGATTCATTAGTAGCACCAAATACAATACCATCCACATGTATTTGTACAACAAGAATATCTTTACCATTTTACTTTGTAAATAATGTTGGATCGATATTACCTCGAGTAAATCCATTTTTGAGAAGAAACTTACTAAGCCTCTCATACCACGCTCTAGGGGCCTGCCTTAAACCATATAATGCCTTCTTGAGCTTGTAAACATAGTCATGAAACTTCTCATGTTCGAATCCAGGAGGCTGTTTGACATAGACTTCCTCATCCAGCACGCCATTTAGGAATGCACTTTTTACGTCCATTTGATATAACTTGAATTTCTTGTAGCATGCATAAGCAAGAAGCATTCTGATTGATTCTAAACGAGCTACATGTGCATATGTTTCTTCAAAATCAATTCCTTCTTGTTGATTATAGCCTTGAGCCACGAGCCTTGCCTTATTTCGAGTAACTGTTCCAAATTCATCCACTTTGTTCTTGAACACCCATTTGGTTCCTATGATAGAAACATCTTCTGGTGGTTTTACAAGTTCCCAAACATCACATCTCTCGAATTGGTTGAGTTCCTCTTGCATTGCCATGATCCAATTTTCGTCTTCTAATGCTTCTTTGATATTTTTGGGTTCTTCTTGAGCTAAAAAGGCAGCATAAGCACAAAAGTTTGCTTTTCCTCCCCTTGTTGTGATTCCATCTGAAATATTTCCAATGACAAGTTCTGGAGGATGATTCTTTACTGTCCTTGTAGCCTTTGGTAGAGAATGTTGAGCAATTTCTTCATGAGAAGTGATTCTGACCACTTCAGCCTGCTGTTTTGGAGTTCCAGCTTGCTGTTTTCCATTCTCAGTAGTGTTGTTGGCTTGCTGACTTCTAATTTCAGCAGAATTGTTGGCTTGCTGATTTCCAGTAACTTGAGGTTGTATGTTATCAGTTTCACCTGCAAATTCTTCCTCTTCTCTTGGCAGATCATTGTTAGGTTCTTAAAAAGTAACATCAATAGATTCTTCAACTATATGTTTATTTAAGTTATAAACTCTATATGCTCTACTAGTTAAAGAATAGCCAAGAAAAATAGCTTCATAAGATTTAGCATCGAATTTACCATCATTATCAATTGTCTTGAGCACAAAACACTTTGAGCCAATGATTTTGAAGTAACTAATGTTTGGCTTCTTTTTCCTCAACAATTCATACGGAGTTTTGTTCAAAATAGGCCTGATTATGACTCTGTTCAACAAATAGCACGCTGTATTCACTGCTTCTGCCCAAAAACTTCTAGGCAGCTTGCTTTCTTGCAAAAGAGTCCTTGCTGTTTCTTGTAGTGACCTGTTCTTCCTTTCTACCACTCCATTTTGTTGTGGAGTCCTTGGTGCAGAAAATTCATGTGTAATTCCTCTTTTTTCACAATAAGCAATGAAGTCTTTGTTGAGAAATTCACCTCCTCTATCACTCCTTATACCTACAAGTCTTGTATTCAACTTGTTCTCAAGTAATTTGATTAGCTTCTTAAACTCATCAAAAGCACAATCTTTAGTACGAAGAAATAATACCCATGTAAATCTAGAATAATCATCTACAATCACAAAACCATATTGTTTACCTCCAATACTCTTGTAAGCTTCTGGACCAAATAAGTCCAAATGCAGAAGCTCTAAGGGTCTAGAAGTAGATACCATTTTCTTTGATTTGTGAGTACTTCGAAGCTGTTTTCCCAATTGGCAAGCTGAACATACTTCTGTTTTGACATACTTTAGTTTGGGCAACCCTCTCACTAGTTTCTTGCTTGATAACTTTCTGAGCAAATCCATGTGTGCATGTGTTAGAAATGATTGATGAAAACAGTGTTTGGAAGCTAAAGTCAGAAAACAGAGTTTAGTTAAACACTGACTGGAAGCGCAATAGAGGTTGTTAAACTCTGTAGCGGTATTGTCTGAAGAGTCAACAGTGTTTGAAGATTGATTCAAGATAAATATGGAAGCAATATCTTTGAAGATTGGAAAGCTGTCAAAGAGATTGAGTTGACTTGGAAGACTGGAGCAATCGTGATTGATATCAATTGTATAGCTTGATTTTAGGAGAATCAGTTACTGATTGTACGAAGCTGTATGTTCTATAAATACAGTTAGGTTAACCCTAGAAGGGTAGTCGAACATTTGAGAAATCTTTTGATTGTAACCTAAGCAGCTCTCTGTGATATTTACATCACTGAGAGAGGAATTATTAATTCCAAACAGTTTTTAATTGTTAAACAGTGTGTTCTTGTTAAGTTACTCATACAGTATTTGATTGTTTATTGTGTATTCGACCTAACAAGTGGTATCAGAGCCTAATCTGTTACTTTATTACAGTTAAAGATCCAAACACAATAGTAATCAATGGCAGAGATACCTCCACCAACTGAGAAAGCCCCTACTACTGTTAGTAGGTATGAAACAATAAGGGTTCCTATACTTAGGCCATCAGAGTATGCAATTTGGAAGGTGAAAATGACCATGTTTCTGGAGGCTACAGATCCAGAATACCTTGATATAATTTATGAAGGTCCTCACAAACCAACAAAATTATCTGCTGCTGCTGCTGGTGAGGAATCAAAGGTCATTCCAAAGGAAAAGAAAGATCTAACTGCTGAGGATCTTTCATCTATTGCAAAGGATGCAAAAGTAAGACATTTACTTCACAGTGCATTAGACAATGTTATGTCTAATAAAGTGATTAACTGCACCACTACAAAGGAAATATGGGATGCACTTGAGGTTAGGTGTCAAGGAACTCCTGCAATCAAGAAAAACAGAAGAAACATACTCACTCAGGAGTATGAGCACTTTGAGGCAAAGTCTGAAGAAACCATGACAGAAACATTTGACAGATTCTGTAAACTGCTCAATGATTTGTCATTGGTTAACAAAGAGTATGATTTAGAAGACTCAAATCTCAAGTTTCTTCTTTCTCTACCTGAAAAGTGGGATGTGAAAACAACCACTATAAGAGATAACTATGAACTTGGTGAAACAGAGATTGATGAAATTTATGGACTGCTCAAAACCCATGAATTGGAATTGGAGCAGAGAAATAAAAGATCAAGTAGAAAGTCAAAGTCTGTTGCACTTAAGGTTGAGGAGAAACCATCAAAGAAGGAGGCATCAAGGAGAAAGGCAAAAGGGAAAGCCTTAGTCATACATTCAGAGAATGAGTCATCAAACACTGATGTTGACTCAAACACAGATGAAGCATCTGATTCTGAAGATGATGAGGAGATGATGCAAATGGCTGCATTGATGGTAAAGACCTTCAAGAAGATGGGATACAAGAACTTCAAGAAGGGAAAGAGATTCTCCAGGGACTACTCAAAGTCTGACAAGAAGAATTTCAAGAAAGATGAGGGAAAGGACTTCAAATCTGGTAAGAAAGATAAGTCTGAAATTCAATGCTACAAGTGTAAGGAGATGGGTCACTATGCTCCTGAGTGCAAGAAGGGTAAAACTGAGAAGGCACTCTACACCAAAGGCAGAGATTGGGCAGACACTTCAGATTCAGATGAGGAAGTCAACTATGCTCTCATGGCTACTACTCAGACTGAAAATGATGATCTCAAGGTACCCCCAACTACCTATGCTTATAACACTGATAATATAACTGAACTGAGAATTTATCTTAAAGCATTGCATATCAGTTATAGGGATCAGACTTTAGAAAATGAAAGGATAAAGTCTGAGTGTTCTCAACTTAAAGACAGAAATAAACTTGTTGAGGAACAGCTAGAGAACATGAATAAAATTCAGAAAGAGAGAGATGATGCAGTGTTTATTGAACAGGAGTTGCTAGGAAAGTATAAGCAACTAGAATCAGAATTGAAGGATACTAAACACATCATTAAAACTTGGACACACTCTGGTAAAGACACTCAAGAAGTGTTTCAGTCAGACACAGTAGGTCTAGGTTACTCTGTAGGAGATGAACTTAGATTTGAAAATCAGGTAAAAGTTAGACCACATTGTTCATCTGAAGGTAATGTCATGGGAACAGGTGGACCTAAGACTGAAGCACAGAAAAAGGCTGTTAAAAAGTCATATGCTAAAACTTTTGTTAAAGAGGCTAACATTGGTTTAATGACAGATAAACAACTCAAGCATAAGCTTAAGGAAATAAAGTCTGTCAACAAACAGAGAATGCCTAAGAAAAACAGAAATGGAAAGGTAGGCATAACCTCAGGAATTAAGCCAATGCTTGCTTCATTAGCTCCTAGAAAAACATGCTTTAACTGTGGAAGCACTAATCATCTTGCTAGTTTCTGCAGTAAAAATAAAAACATTAATTCTTTGCCCTCTAAAACTGCAGTAAAGAGTGATTATGTGAGAACTAGACCACAGACTTTATGCAAACACTGTGGAAGTACTTGGCATTCTATTTACACTTGCAGAGATTATCATGCTATTTACTATAATTACTATGAACCCAAGCCAAATTTGAAATGGGTTAAAGTAAACTCTGCAAATGTAAACTCTGAAAAAGTTAGCTTAAACTCTGTTAATGAAAATTCCGCTGCAAAAGCTAACAGAATTAAGAAAGCCAAAGGATCCAAGCAAGTCTGGATCCTTAAAACTAATAATCAGTGATTGTTTGTGATTGCAAGGCACCAGGGTTAGTACCTTAGTTGTGGACAGTGGATGTTCAGGACACATGACAGGAAATAAAGCCCTGCTATCAGAGTTTGAGGAGAAGGCTGGCCCAGAAGTTTCCTATGGAGATGGCAACATAGGACATACACTGGGATATGGCAATATTAATCTTGGAAATGTCATCATCACAAATGTAGGTCTGGTTCCAGGACTCAAGCATGATCTGCTATCTGTGAGTCAAATCTGTGACAGAGGATATCATGTGGATTTTCAGCCTGAATATTGTCAAGTGATCAGTAAATCTACAGGGAAAGTTGCTCTAGTTGGAAACAGACACAATAACATCTATGAAATCAAATTGTCAACAAACACTGATGGCAAAGCAGTGTGTCTGTCTACAAGGATGTCCAGTGAAGAGAGTTGGAAATGGCACAAGAAACTCTCTCATTTGAACCTGAACAACATCAATGAGCTAATCAAGAATGATCTTGTAAGAGGTCTACCAAAGTCCTTGTTGAATGTAGAAGGACTGTGTGATTCTTGTCAAAAGGCTAAACAGAGAAAAGTCTCCTTCAAAAGCAAATCTGAGTCTTCAATTGTTGATCCTTATCATCTACTACATGTTGATCTTTTTGGTCCAGTGAATGTAATGTCTCTTGGAAAGAAGAAATATGCTCTAGTCATTGTTGATGAATATACCAGGTTCACATGGGTATATTTTCTTGCAAAGAAGGATGAAACTGCATTAACACTGACAGAACATATATTACAACTGGAAAAAGGGTCAGAGAATCAAGTGAAGATAATCAGAAGTGACAATGGAACTGAGTTCAGGAATTCATCAATGGAAGAATTTTGCAAGAGTAAAGGGATAAAACAAGAGTTTTCTGCACCTGGCACTCCACAACAAAATGGTGTAGTGGAGAGGAAGAATAGAACCTTGATAGAAGCTGCCAGAACCATGCTAGATGAAGCAAAGTTGCCAACATATTTCTGGGCAGAAGCAGTTCAAACTGCTTGTTTTACTCAAAATGCAACACTGATCAACAAGCATGGTAAAACACCATATGAAATGGTAAAGAAGAAGAAGCCAAATCTAAAATATTTTCATATTTTTGGATGCAAATGCTTTGTGTTGAAGACTCATCCTGAACAGTTGACCAAGTTTGACCTAAAGGCAGATGAAGGAATTTTTGTTGGCTATCCACTGTCAACAAAGGCATTCAGAGTTTATAATCTGAGAACCAGAGTGATCATGGAATCAATTCATGTGTCATTTGATGACAAGAAAATAAATGGACTAGAAGATGTCAATGAACATGATCAACTGCACTTTGAAAATGAAGATTTATTCTCTGAAAAAGTAAACTCTGATCAGACTGATTTGACAAACTCTGTTGATCTAAACTCTGAACCTCTACTGGTAAATACTGAAGAAACTCTTCAATCAGAAACAAGGGAAGAACCAGTTGAGGGGGAGCATGAAGAATCACATCAAAGTAATAATTCAAACACTGAAAGTGACTCAGTTGATGATTCTGAATCAAACTCTGTTGATTCAAACTCTGTTGATAATTCTGAGAAGTCACATTCAGGGGGAGCATCAGAAAATGAGGAAAGGCACCAAGAAAATCAGGAGAGCATGGATCAAGGGGGAGGATCACATGATGACAGAAGCAATCTGCCTTCTGCAAGAAAATGGACTAAATCACACACACCTGATTTAATTATTGGTGATCCAGATGCAAAAGTAAGGACAAGAAGTGCAACAACAAATGAATGTCTGTTTCATGCATTCTTGTCACAAAGTGAGCCAAAGAAAGTGGAAGAAGCTCTTAAAGATGCTGACTGGATAACAGCAATGCAAGAAGAGCTAAATGAATTTGAAAGAAATGAAGTGTGGACACTTGTACCAAGACCCAAGAACAGATCCATTGTTGGTACTAAATGGGTTTTCAGGAATAAAACTGACAGTGAGGGTGTTATCACAAGGAACAAGGCAAGACTGGTTGCAAAAGGCTACTCACAACAGGAAGGAATAGACTATGATGAAACATTTGCTCCAGTGGCTAGATTGGAGGCAATCAGAATCTTTCTTGCATATGCCTCTCACATGAAATTCAAAGTATTTCAAATGGATGTAAAAAGTGCATTTTTGAATGGAAAACTTGAAGAAGAAGTGTTTGTGGAACAACCACCAGGGTTTGTAGATCCAAAATATCCAGACCATGTCTACAGGTTAGACAAGGCACTCTATGGACTTAAGCAGGCACCAAGGGCATGGTATGAAACCCTTGCCAAATTTCTACTAGAAAGTGGATTTCACAGAGGTACTATTGACAAAACTCTGTTTTACTTCCAAAATGGTAGTGACTTGCTTTTAGTTCAGATATATGTGGATGACATTATTTTTGGGTCTACTAATGATAAACTCTGTAAGAAGTTTGCCAAACTCATGCAGTCAAGATATCAAATGAGTATGATGGGAGAGCTTAGTTATTTTCTAGGCCTACAGGTGAAGCAAACAGATGATGGAATTTTTATAAATCAAGCAAAATATACCAGAAACCTTCTCAAGAAATTTGGTATGCTCGATTGTTCATCTGCAACAACTCCCATGGCAACTGCAACAAAATTGGACAAAGATGCAGGGTCATTAGTAGATATGACAAGTTACAGAGGAATGATTGGTTCTTTACTCTATTTGACAGCTAGCAGACCTGATATCATGTATGCAACTTGTTTGTGTGCAAGGTTCCAGGCAGATCCAAGAGAACCACATTTAACAGCAGTAAAGAGGATATTCAAGTACCTGAAGGGCACTATAACTTTGGGGCTGTGGTATCCAAGAGAATCAGAGTTTAAACTTCTTGGTTACTCTGATGCAGACTTTGCTGGATGTAAGATAGACAGAAAAAGCACCAGTGGAAGTTGTCAATTTCTGGGTGACAGACTTGTTTCCTGGTACAGCAAGAAACAGAAGTCAATATCTACATCTACAGCTGAAGCAGAGTATATTGCTGCTGGTAGCTGCTGTGCACAGATTTTATGGATGAAGAATCAACTGCTGGATTATGGATTAAGGTATACCAAGATACCTATTTACTGTGATAATCAAAGTGCTATTGCAATGACAGGTAATCCAGTGCAACATTCAATGACAAAGCACATCAGCATAAGGTATCACTTCATCAGAGAGCATGTAGAGGAAGGCAACATTGAGCTTCACTTTGTGTCTACAGAACAACAACTTGCAGATATCTTCACCAAGCCATTGAGTGAAGCTACATTTACAAGACTGGTCAATGAACTAGGAATGGTCTCTAGTTTTGACTAGAGATGTTGGTTAGACTCAAAAACTTATTTCTAAAATATGTTGCTCATGTTTCTGCAAATTGTTAAGTGCTATGTGAACCTTAGTATTAAATTCTGTTATGCATGCTTATGTTTAAAACTTTTTAAACTCTGTTAGCATGTCTGTCTGTTAAACACTGTTAACATGTTAGATACACTCAGTGAATTCAGAATTGATTATTGTCTGAATGAAAACACCAATGAAGAAAAATGTATGAAGCATGATTCTCAGTAAATAAATCATGATTCTTTCTGAGTCACTGTAATCTAATCAGACTTTGTGCAGTAAATCAACACAGCATGATACTGTTTCATATTTATAGCATCTCTTAGTTTATTCAGTCCTAAACTCTGAGTCTATGAATATTGTGTGCATTGCCTCTCATAAATAATTTTGGTTATTGATGAACTCTAAACTCTGATAAGTGACATTCTGTTTCCAAAAGGTATGGTTCATGATGATTTCTTGTTTGTACTTGTGAAAACCATAAAACTTGAGATGTGTCATTGAATAGTTTGGTGAGTTCAGATTCATGTCTACACCCTGTGAGAGTTTGAGCCAAATCAGTGATTGATACATTTTCTATCAATCAGTATTTATTGTTGTGTGATATTAATCAGGTAGTATGTTTCTCTAGAACTTGTATTAAACCATTTTGAGACTACATGATATGTGTGTGCATGAAAATGATAAAGGCAATAGGATTTACCCTTTCTTCAAACACTATTCAAAATTCTTTTGAACTTTGTTCAAACACTGTATAAACACTGTTCATAATTTCCATCCTTAGTAAACCCCTTTGAGCCTTATTAACTGCTCATTTTTCTTATACTCTGATGTATTAAGAGCAGTTAATTTTTTTTTTTCTCAAGCAGATGAGTGTTTCTCAAGAAAAGAAATAGTTTACTCAGTATATATGCTAAACAAAATTAATAAAAAAAAAAAAAAAAACAAGAAAAAGAGCATATATACTGATCTTGTACAAATATATATACTAACATTGTGACTGAACACTTTGTTCTATTAAGATGTTCAGCTTGAAGTCACTCATGAATAAAACATCTCTTTTCATCTGTTTGATCTTACTCCATTTAAACCCTGAATAAAGTCCTTTTGATTTGTGAATACATGTACTCAAAGTAGTGTAGAATTGGTGGACATTCAAGCATATGGTAGATTCTACTATTTCTGATTGAATGTGAGAGTAAACACTTTACCTAAACACTTGTGTGTTTGAGAGTTTGTGAGAATATCCAGTTCATGACTGTTATTCACTGAATGATGCTCTGATTTCAATCTCTTGATATTTTTGTCTTTAAAGACTGTGTGCTTACTTGGATAATCATGGACATCAAAGGGAATGGAAGTTTTCAGATTTCTGTATTACAGTAACTACAGAGTTTAGCATTCATCAAACAATCAGTGTTTACTATGAGAGTTTGTGCATTCAGTGTTTATTGATTCATGTTATGGATTTTATGAAATATTAGATGCTTTAAAAATTGATTATGGTAAACTCTGCTTCACACACACTCAAGTCACAACTGTGCAATTTTTGTAAGGGTTTTAGTGATTAAGTTGGAAAATTGATAAACTCTGTTGAGTTGTGTTAAGTACTCTGAGGTAAAGTCTCATTGAGATGATTTGACTATTTTGGAGTAATTGGAGTAGTTGACAACTGTTAATTAGTGTAAGTGTCGTGATTAAAGAAATGACAGCGGTAATTGTTAAGTGAACCATTGGCTGTTTGATACGTGTCCCATGATTGTGTCCTACTCACACACTACTCTACAACAGTTGCGCGCTTTTACTAAATAAACGATTGAGTTTTAATTTTACTCTAATCGTCTTTAGTCTCTCACTCCATATCGATTCACATTCACCCACTCACAGTTACTTGCATATTCATTCACTTTCACACTTCTCATATACTCTCCTTCACATTTTGATAAACACTTACAGTGCATACACATTCTTTCTCTGAATATCTTCGTATCATTTTTTACTAATGGCAACTAAAGCGTTTGATGCAGCAGGGTTAGTTTTTCTCCCTAGTAACTATGCAGCACCATTGGAGAATGCAAATGCTCCACAGGCATTTCATTTGTTCCAAAATTTCTTGAACGATTCTGAGATAGGGAAAGCTCTAACAGCACCACCTACACTATCTGCTTCGCAAATTGCTGCTTTCTGGACAAACTCTGTATATGATGATGGAGAAGAGTCTGGCACTCCCACAATCACTTTCACTCATGATGAATCAGAGTATATTATTACTCCAACTACTGTTAGGGATGCTCTGGATTTTGAGACACACACTTCTTACAGTGTTGTTGGTCATGATCGCTTGAGGACAATGTTGGAGCAAATTGGGTGTGCAGGAAACTTGAATAAGATAGGGTCTTTGAGACGGCCAAGTTTGAGAAAGGAATGGAGTTTCTTTTTCGATTGCATTACAAGATCGTTTGGAAAGAAGACAACAAACTGGGATGCACTTCCTCTTGATACTCTCCAAATTGGTCATGCTCTACTATATGGAGGTAACTTCGATTTTGGTAGACTAGTGCTAATGAATTTGGGAGAGCGTTTGTCTGAATCTACTACTGTCTATTTTGCTCGTTTTTGTCAAATATTATTCACTGCTTGTGTGCCTAACATTCCAATTGTTGAAGCTGATGTGATTCAGCCTTTTCAAGTTGCTAAAAGAATGTTTTCTGATTTGACAAACAAAGATGTCACTAAACAGCAAATACCTGAGATGTTTATGCCTTTAGCCTTACAGAACTATGTAAACCAACCACAAGACCCTCAATCACCACAACAAATGTCTGAACCTTTAGACACCATAAACTCTGATCCAACATCTACAACACCCACACCCACTGTACCTACTACATCTCATCAACCACAGCCAGAAACCTTAAACTCTCCACCAATAAACTCTCCACTCTTAAACACTGAACCCTCAAACACTGAAACATTAAACACTGAAACATTAAACACTGAAACCTTAAATACTGAAACCTTAAACCCTGAGCCAGCACCTACTGAAACAGCTACAACCAAGCCAAAGAGAAAGAAACACACCACCCTAAACACTAAACACTCAAAGGCTAAACAGACATTACCTGGAGCTGTTTATACTAGAAGAGTGAAGCAACATGCAAACAGACCTTCCTTTTCACCACCTAGAGAGAGCTCAAGTGAAGATGAAGAGGAGGTTGTAGTGCCTCCAATCAAGAAGAGGAGATTAGTTCTTTCTGATTCAGATGAAGAGAATGTTGTTGAAGCTCCAGAGGTGATTTCACAGCAAACACCTACTGTTGAGGATGAAGAAAATGTTTCTATACCTGCAGAGGTTGAAATGCCTGCAGAGGATAATGTTAATGATAAAATACCTATAGAGGATAAAATGCCTGTAGAAGAGGATCACAGAGATGGTTTTTCACCAGTGAATGATGTTCCTGAATCAATTCTTGATCCTATCTCACCTATTGTTCATGTTGAAGCTCCTGGTGTAGCTGATGAGCCTGCAGTAAATGTTCCTGAAGTTGCAGTATCACATACAGAGCTGGTATCTTCTCCAATTCAAGACAAAGGTGATGAAGTTGATCAGGCAACTAAGGTGATTTCTGAATCTATGCCTGTTGAAGATACAAATATAAACTCTGTTGCAGTTCCTGTGCAACATGAGGATACTATTGAAGAAAATGCAAAAGTTGTTACAGAAACTGTGGCTGACACAGCTCAGCACAGTGATTCTTTAAAGGATGCTCAAGTTAAAAATGCAAGTGCTGAGAGTAAATCTGAAAGTAGTGCAAACTCTGATTCTTTTGTGAGTGCACCAGCACAAACAGATAATAAGCATAAACCTTTTGATCAGCCTTGTCCATCTCATGCAGTTGAAGTAGAGCATCTTGCTAAATCTGCTGAAAATTGGTATAAACAAGATTGCATTTTTCCAAAAGGAAGAGCATCTGAGTTTGTTAAGCAAACTGCAAAGCAAATTTCAAATCCAGAGATCTTATCCTGTTTAAAGGCAACTGTGGTGCAAGTCAAGACTCTGGAAGGCAATTTTGCTGAAACAAAACAAGAGATTGTTTCTTTAAAGACTGAGATACAGTCAAGAGAATTGAAGATGGATAGAGAGTCTAAAATAAAAGCTGTTCAGCTGTCTAAAGTTCAAGACACTCTCTTTGCCAGGCTAGGAAAAGTTGAAGAAAATCAGACTGCTTTGTTTTCTAAGGTGGATTCCATTGCTAATTCTTTAGAGCTCATTACATCAATACTCATTCCTGATGATGTCAAAAAGGGGGAGAGAGTTGCTAAGTCTAAATGCAAAGTTTCTCAAACTCTGACTCAAAAGGATGATGCTGGAGATGGAGGGGCAAGTGAAAAGAGTAAGGTATTAAACTCTGAAAGGCAAACTCTGAGATCTGGCAAATCTTTTAAATCACAGTCTGTTGGAATAAACACTGAAACTCAAGGTACTTCAAAGACCAAGAGTTTGGAATTAACATCAAATCCAAAGACTGATGAAGAGTTAGCTGTTAAGCTTTTCATGGAAGAGAATGCAGAAGGAGTTACAATAGAAGATGCTAAAGCAGAAGAGAAGAGTTTACAAGAAAAGCATTTGAAAGCTCTAAAGTCTGAAAAAGCAAAGAAGAATGTGAAAGTTGCTAAAGCTGCAAAGCCTGTTCTTAAAGGCATACAAATCAAAGAACCAGTTGGTACAAATCAAAGAATGCAAGTATTTAGAAAACCAACAGATGCAGAAGCTAAGCAAAAGCTGAAAAGTATAGTTACAACCTCTGTTGATACACATGTTGTAAAGAAGAATGAAGACACAACCTCTGTTGCTGCACAAGTTGTGACCACACCATTATTGTCTTCTCAGTTGAAATCAACATTTAAGAGAGGTGCTCCTCATGATTCGAGACTAGAAGCTACAATTCCAATGGATTTTACTGATGGTAGAGCTTTATCTGGTAAAGTGGGATACAACAAAGAAGGCATAGGCTCACACAGAGATAAAAGGCAATATGTTGGTCCTAGAGATCCTTCTTCATTGTCTGCTCCAGGTCGTGGTGTCACTCAAGAAAGTTTAGACAAACTGGAGTCAGTACAGCTTGTACATCAGAAGAGTCTAGAGAAGGATTTTTTGCTATATTTCATGGCTGATGGAACAGTATTTAAAGTCTCTGAAAAGGATATCGAATTAAAATACTGGGAGGAACTTGAATATGTTTTGTATATTTTCAGAGTGAGAAATCAAAGAGCTCAGTCAGTTGCAAATGTGCTTAGACAAAGAATGATTCAAAACCTTGCAAGAAGGCAAATGAAATTCAACAGCAAGTATGTTCCTAAATACAGAGATTGGAATGGCAATCTGATTGAAATGGAGAAGGGAACTACAAAACTGAAGACTGATCTTGGAATCACTGTTCTAGATTTTAATGTGAAATCTGAGGAAGTGAAATACATAAGGCTGGGAAATGAAATGAGAAGAAACAAAATCTACGATCTTAGAGCTGCTATCTATCAAACTGATGAGAATGATCCTCAGTTGAGAGAAATCAAGGAAGCTATGCAGATAGAGCTTGAAAATGCTGAAAGAAGGTTGCTTATAGACTATCTCAGAACAATGCCTGATCTGCAAGAGATTAGAAATTAAAGTCTGTAAGAATTTTCTTATTTTCTGTAGAATTTGTTAAGTAATAGCTTAAACTCTGTTTGTATGTTAAACACTGTAAAACTTTGTATTTGTTTTGACATCATCATTTACTGTAAACTTGTACATTTTGATAATGGACAAGTTGGGGGAGATTGTTAGAAATGATTGATGAAAACAGTGTTTGGAAGCTAAAGTCAGAAAACAGAGTTTAGCTGGAAGCAGTCAGAGTTTAGTTAAACACTGACTGGAAGCGCAACAGAGGTTGTTAAACTCTGTAGCGGTATTGTCTGAAGAGTCAACAGTGTTTGAAGATTGATTCAAGATAAATATGGAAGCAATATCTTTGAAGATTGGAAAGCTGTCAAAGAGATTGAGTTGACTTGGAAGACTGGAGCAATCGTGATTGATATCAATTGTATAGCTTGATTTTAGGAGAATCAGTTACTGATTGTACGAAGCTGTATGTTCTATAAATACAGTTAGGTTAACCCTAGAAGGGTAGTCGAACATTTGAGAAATCTTTTGATTGTAACCTAAGCAGCTCTCTGTGATATTTACATCACTGAGAGAGGAATTATTAATTCCAAACAGTTTTTAATTGTTAAACAGTGTGTTCTTGTTAAGTTACTCATACAGTATTTGATTGTTTATTGTGTATTCGACCTAACAGCATGACCCAATCTTCTATGCCAAATATATGGATCATTATCCATTGCAGCCAAACAGCATGCTGTTTCCTGCATATCAAAGTCTAATACATATATATTTCCTTCCCTTCTAGCAACTAGGGGGAATTTGTTAGTACCAATAGTAATAATAGCTTTATCAATGCCTAATTCAACATGATGTCCATCATCAAATAATTGAGTAACACTCAGCAAATTATAAGAAAGACCTTTGACATATTGAACTTTATCAATTGAAATATTACTATTACCAATAGAACCGGTACCAAGGATTTGAAGAGTTTTGCTATTTCCAATTGTCACTCTTCCACCCTTTTTCATTTTGAGATTCATAAACTGAGATTTGTCTCCACACATATGTCTTGTGCATCCACTGTCCAAGATCCATTGCTTTGACTTGACCTTAGCAGCAAGGCACATCTACAAAACAAACAAAAATAACTCAATGTTTTGGTACCCATATAGGTTTGGGTCCAGGTTGGTTAGTAGCAAGAATATATAAAGCATTTAAATCAGATTTCTTGATCCACATTTGGACCACTTTTGGGGACTGATCATTATGTTGGTAAGCTGTTTGTCTTCTGCCAGAAGCATTCTGGCATGCTGTTTGTCTCCTGTCTGGTGCATTCTAGTATGCTGTTTTCTGTCTGACTGATCCATTCTGGTATGCTGTTTTCGTCTTATGATATACTCGAACCACACAATTCTTTTCCAGATGTCCTTTTCCACCACATTTGTTGCATGTCTTCCAAGGCATAGCATAATTGTAGGGAATGCCATTCCTTCCATCATATTTGAGCACCTTATCTTTCTTGTTGAAGTTTAGACCAACACACTACGCCATAAGTGAGCATACACAACCCTTTTTACAAAGCGTTGCACAGAAAGCGTTTCGTTAGATAGCAATTTTTGGTCTTTTGCAACTAAGTTGAACTGGTGTTGCGTTAGATATAATTTAGTGTTGCGTATTAGCTACAGTGTTTCACATTACGCAACACTAACTGATGGCGTTGCGTTAGATATTTTTTTATTTTAATAAATGGTGACGTGGCAGGAGTGGGACCCACATGTGCTGACGTGGCATTTGCTGACATGGCAATTGTGGGACCCACAATTGCTGACGTGGCAGAAGTGGGACCCACCTATGATGACGTGGCATTTGCTGACGTGGCAGAAGCGTTGCATTAGATACCAGTAGTGTTGCATTTGCTGTTTGAAGTGTTGTATTAGATATATTTACATTTTTTAAAAAAATATGTCGTGGTAGATGTGGGACCCACCACTGCTGATGTGGCAGTGTGGGACCCACAAGGGTGACGTGGCAGGAGGTCCATCATACTGAGGTGGCAATTGTGGGACCCACAATTGTTGACGTGGCAGAAGTGGGACCCACCGATGCGGACGTGACATTTGCTGACGTGGCAGAAGCGTTGCATTAGATACCAGTAGTGTTGCATTTGATGTTTAAGGTGTTGCATTAGATATTTATTTTATTTTATTAACTAGTCTTGTCCCGAATGATGAATCTATTTTTCAAAATTATTTTTTCGACGTTCCAATCGCACGAGTGTCAAGATATAACGATTTTAGTGATGTGGTAATTTTTCAAAAAATTTCCTACATGTATTTGGTTTGGTTTTATAACGGTCAAACCGGTCAAAGTGGACCTTCCTTTTAACTAGTCTTGTCCCGAATGATGAATCTATTTTTTTAAATTATTCTTTCGACGTTCCAATCGCACGGGTGTCAAGATATAACGATTTTAGTGATGTGATAATTTTTCAAAAAATTTCCTACATGTATTTGGTTTGATTTTATAACGGTCAAACCGGTCAAAGTGGACCTTCCTTTTAACTAGTCTTGTCCCGAATGATGAATTTATTTTTTAAAATTATTTTTTCGACGTTCTAATCGTACGGGTGTCAAGATATAACGATTTTAGTGATGTGGTAATTTTTCAAAAAATTTCCTACATGTATTTGGTTTGGTTTTATAACGGTTAAACCGGTCAAAGTGGACCTTCCTTTTAACTAGTCTTGTCCCGAATGATGAATCTATTTTTTAAAATTATTTTTTCGACGTTCCAATCACACGGGTGTCAAGATATAACGATTTTAGTGATGTAGTAATTTTTCAAAAAATTTCCTACATGTATTTGGTTTGGTTTTATAACTGTCAAACCGGTCAAAGTGGACCTTCCTTTTAACTAGTCTTGTCCCGAATGATGAATCTATTTTTTAAAATTATTTTTTCGACGTTCCAATCGCACGGGTGTCAAGATATAACGATTTTAGTGATGTGGTAATTTTTCAAAAAATTTCCTAAATTTATTTGGTTTGGTTTTATATCGGTCAAACCGGTCAAAGTGGACCTTCATTTTAACTAGTCTTGTCCCGAATGATGAATCTATTTTTTTAAATTATTTTTTCGACATTCCAATCGCACGGGTGTCAACATATAACGATTTTAGTGATGTGGTAATTTTTCAAAAAATTTCCTAGATTTATTTGGTTTGGTTTTTTAACGGTCAAACCGGTCAAAGTGGACCTTCCTTTTAACTAGTCTTGTCCCGAATGATGAATCTATTTTTGAAAATTATTTTTTCGACGTTGCAATCGCACGGGTGTCAAGATATAACGATTTTAGTGATGTGGTAATTTTTCAAAAAATTTCCTACATGTATTTGGTTTGGTTTTATAACGGTCAAACCGGTCAAAGTGGACCTTCCTTTTAACTAGTCTTGTCCCGAATGATGAATCTATTTTTTTAAATTATTTTTTCGACGTTCCAATCGCACGGATGTCATGATATAACGATTTTAGTGATGCGGTAATTTTTCAAAAACAATTCTTATATGTATTTGGTTTGGTTTTATAACAGTCAAACCGGTCAAAGTAGACTTTCCTTTTAACTAGTGTTGTTCCGAAAGATGATTATATTTTTTAAATATTTTTATTGATTTTAAAATTGTCAAATAATATATTTTACATCTAAACTAATTTACATATATTTTGTATAATATTTATCATAATCTTATTTTTTCTAAAATTAAAAATATTTAATTAAAAATATTTAAATAAAATATAAATTTTAATAAAAGAACATACACGTATAGAGGATAGAACGGAGTGAAATTTTAGGCGGAAAGTTTTCCCTCCTAACAAAATTTTCAGACACTACTTTCCCCAAAACAAAATTTTGGGATCCTACTTTTGCCAGAAACACTTCTCTCTCTCGACATACTGTCTCTCTCTTTCTCAAAACTCGCTCCACGAACTCTCTCCACCTAATAATTGAATACACATTTCTTAATAAAAATGATTACTTCAAGATTTGGGATGTCACAGTTCTCTCCACAGCGTAACCCTAGATCTCGCAGGTCGTTCGAAACCCTAGATTTTTGTAATTCGGTTCTTTCTTGTGCTTTCTGTGTAATTGTTGTTGTAGATCGAGGTTTTTGTGTTAATTATGGATAAATTTTTGGATCTTTAAGCTTTATATGTGAATCTTGATTGTGAATTATGGGATTTGTGTTTGTTAATTTGATCTTGAATTTTTATTTATTGTTTTTTAGCCTTTTTTGGATCTGGTCTTTTGGTCCTTGACTTTTAGCCCAGTAAGTGTCTATTGTCTGTTTTAACTTCCAATTGATGACTCTGGTGGGCTTTTGACTGATTTAATTTAAATGTAACCGTTCTTAATTTGATTTGATAGTGTCATCATACACCACAGTGGCATCATACATTACAGTGAAGCTAGTGACCATAATATTGGTTCTCCCGCTGTTGGAGCTGGGCCTCTTCCAAGATCTAACGCCTTTTCTCTCTTATTAAGTACAAATCTCTCTCTCTCTCCCTCTCTCTCTCTCTCTATTTTAGCATGCATACTTTTCAAATCTCTCGAAATCGATAATCAGTATACATGATTCACTTAATATCAAATAAGATAATGATATAGTTTGAAGTTTGAACAGAAAACTGTAGTAGTTTATAATTCATAATGTCTAAGATTCATTATTAGGGTTAGAGTTTAGGACCTCATAGATGGAAATGTAGTTTCATTACCAGCATAGCATATGAATTCGGGAAGCATTGAATTGTGATAAAATGCTATTTGCTTGACGTCCTGCTTCGTAGAAAAGAATTCTGAATTCTAATATCTGTTTGATCAAACATCAGGACTCCATACAGTCAAGAAAATGTTAATATAGGGTCTTGACCCCTGGATCTAAAGTCAGATGGTTTAGCTCGGCAAGCAATGACCTAGATTCATTAATACAGTCACCTTTGATGGCAAAGAGGATTCTCCCACACTTGTGATGGTACATGGATATGGTGCTTCTCAAGGTTTTTTCTTCAGGAATTTTGATTTTCTTGCCAAGCATTTCAAAGTTATCGCTATTGATAAGCTCGGGTGAGTCTGTTTTCTGTTGACAAATGCTAAGCTAGTTCATGCCACATTACTTGTCAAATTAGTTGTATTGTGTAATTTTATGCCTCTTGTCACTAGTCATGCTATTGTGATATCCTTAGTGAGACAAAATTCAATTTCCAAAGCTAGACATGTTTTTCCCTATCTGCGTACAGTATTTAACAATAGGGCAAGGTTAAGAAAAGGGATGAAACAATTGGACTAATTCATTTATTTGTGTAACACTGCAGCTTCTGAAGCATGGGACAGCTAATCTAATCTCTCCCCGCTACATTATGAATTTTTTATGAAATATAGTAACTCGTGGAGTAAGTTTAAGTGTCTTGGAGGAATAGCTAGATACTACCACATTACGCCTACATATCATCTCAACTAGTTCCTGTCAAATTCTAGAGCACTTAGTACTTATGTATGTGAGGAGATGGTCATACAGTGTCCTCACCTGGTTATTAAAGAAAAGAGGATTGAAGTCAGGCTTGTAAATTTCTGACTTGGAAACTCCAAAGAAAGTCGTCTCCTTTAGAGAAGTCTTACACTGTAAGAAAAAATATAGCATGGAAGCATTTAGTGTCTGCTGTTTAGTTACCTTGATGCACGTTTCTTTGGTAATTCGCTGGATATAAAGTGTGTACTCTCTCCTTCCCTGTAGCTATATAATGATCAATAGAACTTAAATGTAAAAGATCAGCTTACTTTGAGCTCATTTCTTAGGTATCAGTTTATGCCACAAATGATATTTCTTAATAGCCTTTTTGGTTATCTCTCACATCTCATTTTGATTAAGTGGTGCACTGGTTCTCAAGCTGACTTATATCATGTAATGATTTACATGTTCTTGAGTCCATTGTTGAGCTTGGTGAAAATCATATGTTTTGGGGCCAGAGTGTAGTTCAGTATGCATTCTGTCTCTCTCTATTTTTTTTTATTTTCAAATTTTGATTTTACAATGTAGATGTGAATTAAAATTTGTATTCTAGCCATGGTAAGAATTTTATTGTTGTAGGTCATTTTGTTGCAGGTCATTTTGTTGCTTGCAGCTCTTGTTGCTGTTCCCTGGATGCTTTTCCCAAAACCTCTCATTCTGAATAAACTTCACTCTGAGGTAATAGGTTTAAGGCTATAAAAATATTAATCTGTTCATGAAAATGCCTGCCTACTTGGCTCGAGTTTGTTTATCAAGGCACACCAAGCCTTGCATTATCCAAGGGTTTTAAAGGTGTAATTATTAATTTTTTTTCTGCAATTAAGGGTTGGTGGAGTGGAGGATTTTGTTATGGTATATATATGGATAGGAGCCTTAGTTGCATCTGGATTTTCTGTTGTTCCTTGTCGTCTTCAGTGTGGAAGAATGCATTTAAACTTTCAGGAAGCCGCTCGAGTAATTAAGGTTTGTTTATTCTTGCTGTGCAAGGTTTAATCTTTTTTACTAGTATGCTCCATTTGTGTACTTAGTTACTCTTAATTCTTAAATAACAAGATATACATTAAGGGTTTTGTTTTGAGAAGGGTGTACTTTTGAAATGGTTCTGAACTTTTGTAATTATTATGTTGATAGGCATCAAACTACTACCTGCAACAAACATGTGTTCTCCAGGTGCTTCATGTTTTGTATTATTTCAATGCCTGGCTTTTTAAGTGTTGACATGGATATATCCTTTTATATGATTGCAAGTTATAGTTAGCTCTCTTGAAGTAAAAATTGGCAAACCAAAGAAAAAAATTAAGTTTTAAGATGGTATTTTTTGCAGCCATTCGAGATGGAAGATTGGCAAAATGCAGAAGTGCTGACTTCAACTAGGAGAATTATGGTGTGATTCTCAGCCTCCTGTCTACAATTTGTCTAACATTCCCCGTGACCTCCCTCTTTTCCTGAGTTATGGAGGCATACGCTTGGTTTTAGTACTTGTTACCAGGCCTTCAAGGTGGTCCTCACAATCAAACTATTACCGCCTTAGCAGTTGCACTGAAACAGGTTTAATTTCTTTCGTTTTTTTGCCTTTTGGAAGTTGTTTGGTTGATGTTTGATTAGATTTGTAAAATCCCCACATCTTCGTTTTGCATTCTGACTGTATGTCATATCAGGCTAGAAATCTTGTAATATACTGTGATGATACATAATTTATAAATGCCTTGAAAAGAATCATTTACATGAGGCATTTGCAATAAGGTCTTGGAATGTATGAAGTATGTTACTAATAGCTGGTTTGTAGATAAAAGAGAAACATCTTAAACTACGTGATATAAATTATTTACCACCTTATATAAACTATTTAGGGAAATTTACTTCTTAAGTTCTTAATCTATGTGAACTTTGTTGTCTGCAGGGAATTGACGGGTCTAGAGTGGAAAAGGTCATGGAATCTGTGCACATTGCTGTAAAGAAAAACATTGTTCCCGGTGTTTGTACAATGACTCAAGGCGGCTACACTTAGTATTTTTTTTGTAGCTTTAACTTGCTAGTAGTAGAATTTGGTATTTTTGTAAAACTATTATGTAGTTTTGTTGGCTGCATTATTTAGGACTTTTTGAAGTTGTTGGCTTGGATTGGACAAGATGTTTTATGTATAAAACAAAGCAGTCATTTCAATTTTTTTGTAAAAAAGTGTTGCGTTTGACTATATATGATGTTGCATTATGGTATATTTAGTGTTGCTTAAAAAAAATTAGTGTTGCATTAGACTCAACTAGTGTTGCATTAGATAGTGGGCCATTGCTGACGTGACATGAGGGCCCTATTGCTGACGTGGCAGGTGGAACCACTGTTGATGTGGCATGTGGGTCCATTGTTGACGTGGCACCTTGGTGGGTCTCATTGATGACGTGGCACCTTGGTGGCCCCCAATGATGACGTGGCATGCCCCCTCCATTTGTGACGTGGCACTTGTGGGCCCCACTAATGACATGTCAGCATGCTGACATGGCTAAAAAATCTAACGCAACGCCCTGTAGTGTTGCATTTGCATGCTTTTGGCGTTGTATAAGGCCTCTAATGCAACACTTTCGTGGTGTTGCAATAGCTTGGCAAAGCGTTTCATTAGGAGTCTTACGCAACGCCAGTATTGGCAACGCCCCTCTAGCGTTGCGTAAGACCTAACGCAACGCTTTTCAGGTCTTTTGCAACTGAAAATGGGGGTTGCGTATGTGCGTTTATGGCGTAGTGACACCTTCTCTGACCAAAGGTACATTTGCCTTCTTCATCATTGTTTTTAAAGTGTCTTCACCTTGAACAAAAGTTTCCATGCCCTTCTTGAGATCTTTAACTTCTGTTTCTAGGAGGGTGATCACTTCAGCTTGCTGTTTGATGAGTTCAGCTTGCTGGACTCTCTTTTCAGCAGTTTTTGAGGATTCGGCTTGACTAGATTCCTTCATTTTGTATGATTCCAATGCTTTAGCTTTAGTTTTGACATCAGACCTTAGCTCTTTGATTTCTTCAGTCAAGGTCTTGTTTCTCTTTTCAAGTAACTTGACATTAGCCTCTAAATGTCTGTTCTTAGTATTTAGTTCCTTGATCTCTGTAGCTTTACTGAATGAAGTTGAATCCCATTCTTCCATTTTTGGCAACAGATCTTTTACCATTTTGGATAAATAGGCATTCTTATCAGTTAGCTTGCTAATTTCAGCCTTTAGTGCCATGTGTTCTTCAATTGTAACACTATTTTGTTCCTGCATGGTTAGTGAATCTAACAATGTATCATCTGAAGAAATGTAATCATTAGAAGAGTTTACCTCACTAGAATCCTCTTCAGAATCAGTTTCAGCATACACTCCTTCTGAATTTCTTTGAGTAGATTCATCTTCAATTCCAACAAGTGCTAAGTTCACCATTTCTTCATATGAGTCATCACTGGAATCTGAATCATCATCACTCTAAGTCAGTAGAGCCTTTGATTTCTTCTTATCCTTGAAAATAGTAGGCTATTTTGACTTTAGTTTGTAGCAGTTCCTTTTATAATGACCTGGCTTGCCACATTCGAAACAAGTTTCCTCCTTAGAGTCTTTTGAGCCTTTCTTGTTGTTGTAGTAGCCACCTCTTTCCCTTTTCATCATATTCTTCTTTTCTATCAGCCTCTTGATCTTCTTTGAAATAAGTGCAAGTTCCTCATCTGAATCAGATTCATCATTAGAGTCAATTGGCTTGCTGTTTTTAGAATGGAGAGCCATATTCTTCATCTTTTCTGTTGGAGCTTTAACACTTGAACTTCCCACCTGATTTCCATTTATCTTGCTTTCAAATTGCTCTAGCTCAGCAAATACAGCCAAGTGATCCATAGTATCAATAAGTGGTGAGGATTCCAAGGCAGTAACTTTGGCTTCGTATAAATGGTACTGCACTTAAGACCTTCATATTGATTTCATCTTGTGGTATAGATTTTCCAAGCCTCTTCAGTGAGTTAATAGTAACTTGAAACCGTGCTTGACTATCCTTGATAGTTTCACCTTCATTAAGCTTGAAGTTTCCAAAGTCATTCATTAGCTTGCTAAGTTTCACCTTCTTTAGAG
Source organism: Kitagawia praeruptora (assembly GCA_037693485.1). NCBI lineage: Eukaryota > Viridiplantae > Streptophyta > Magnoliopsida > Apiales > Apiaceae > Kitagawia > Kitagawia praeruptora. Next base: position 88,243,951 of record CM075350.1, read on the forward strand.
ATTTCGAACCTTCATGATAAGTCTCCAAAGCATCCCACATTTCTTTTGCTGATTTGAGTGAAGATACTTTATCATATTCAGCCTGGTTCAAACCATTCATAAGAGAACTCCTAGCCTTTCCATTGTAGCCAAGTTTGATTAATTCATCCGGAGTGAGATCATCAACATCCTTTGGCTTGCCATCCTTGTCAAGAAAGACATATGGACCTTTTTGCACAACTCTCAGAACTAATGGATCTCTGGATAAGTGAGTTTCCATGCTGCTTTTCCACCAGTGGTAGTTGTGTGTGCCATGAAGAAGTGGAGGCCTAAAATCCGGAGTGGTAGTTGTACAGTAAAGTGCAGAAACAGTAAGCTAAATGCAAGCAGTAAGTAAAGAGCAGAAAATAAAGAACACAGAGACTTTTAGCCAGGTTCGACCCCTAACCCCTATGGTCTACGTCCTGGTCCCTTACCAACTTGGTAAGAGAATATATTATTGATCACTGAAATAAAACCAATTACAAGATACAATAATATATCTCCCTTAATACCCAGCTGTTGACAAATGGCGTGCTGAACTCCTGTTTCTGAACTTGCTCTCTAAGCTATACTTCCCAAGTATACTTCTCTAGCAACGATCACCAAACCCTAGTTCCCAAGCCAACTTGTCCAACAACTAAACCTTACAATTCGAACAATACAATCAATAGATGAATACAACTCAAACTATGAACTCTCTAAGATATAGCACGTATGAATATATTAAGAGCTCGAGAGTATCAAAAGAATATAGCAATGAAAAACCGAGTTGTTTGTAATCTTGTGTGCTTGAAAGTTTTCTCTGAATGTTCTCTGGATTGTTAGAAACGAATGAACACAAGAATCAGTTTATAAAGCTTCACACCAACGTTCAGAAAATCAATCACCAATTATTCGAACGATTTGAAATCAATTTCCAACGTTCAATTGGTTAGAGATTTTACAAACGTTCTTGTGAACGTTAGACAGAGGGTTTGGAAGAAAGAAATCGATGAAAACATAACCCTTCTGATTTGTATAGATATAAAACGCGTATAGGAGATTTTGTAGAAAGAAATCTTTTAAATAAGGAAACTCCTATAAGTTTTATAAAATAATTTAAGGAAGGATATTTGAAAAGATTTGAGCTCTAGAATATATTGTGTACGTATTATATAATAAAGAGTCCTCACAATATATTGCCTGAAATAAATCCTTGAGAATTAATCTTGATCTTTATCTTCAGAATTTCTGGCAGTTTGCAAATGGCTTGCTGTTTGTGTCTGTCAGTGCAAATGGCTTGCTAAACTGTCTCTGTTGTAACACCAAGTGGCTTGCTGTTTGTATATTCTCTGTAAACAATCAGTAGACATAATATACCCTGCAAAACCAAGTTAGTACAACCATAACACAATGTTTTATATCAAACTACAAGCAAATAGCTTGCTGAATGTGATCATCAAAACCATAGGAGTATCAATACTATCAAGCAAAATATGGAAGTTTGTGACCCCAAGTAGGAGTGAGCATTTCCCGGTTCGGAACCGGGAACCGAACCGAACCGGGGAAAAAATCTGGTTCTGGTTCTATAATTTTGTAATTTGGTTCCGGTTCGGTTCTAATTTTTATAGAATTTTGGTTCTCGGTTCGGTTCCTGTTCTATTCCAAGAAAAACCGTAAGAACCGAACCGAACCGTATATATATACACACAAATAAAAAATATATATTTTATACTATATATAACAGAGAATCAAGTATTCTTTTTATACGTTTATACGTTTTGCTATAGTAGACATTTGTTGTTTGGACTTTGGATGAAATAGTATGTTTATTTTCTTTTCAAATTTCAAATTTTAAATTTTAGTATGGAAATTGTTGTTTGGACGGTTCTTTCGGTTCTGACCCGAACCGAACCGTAATTTATGATCCGGTTCCCGGTTCGGTTCTACTACAAAAATGGTTCCGGTTCGGTTCTCAAAATTTCTGAAATTCGGTTCCCGGTTCCACCGGTTCCGGTTCGGTTCGGTTCGGTTCGGAACCGTTGCTCACCCCTAACCCCAAGTTGTGGGTCGAGTTCGCTAGCAGTCCCTAGTATGGGATAGCATCTACCACATCTCTCTACAAGGTCCAACGAGGCCTAGAGGTCCAGCGAGGCCTAGAATACTCTTATGAAGGCTCATAACTAAGTCCAACGAGGTCGCATGAGTAGATATGAAGGCTCATAGCTAAGTCCAATGAGGTCGCATGAGTAGATATATTTAAACCCAGCGTGGTCGCATGAGTATGATTATCACCATAGCGTGGGATCACCTCGCATGACTAAGGCCAGTGAGGTCGCATGCGAGGCCACGTAGTTTTTCCATTAGCCTCGCCAGTGAGACCATGTGATCTTAGCATCATGCTAGCCATAGGTAACCTTTAATGGGTCATGGGTCATGAGCATGATTAATGGATAGAATATATCAACCCATAGACGATTAGTGGATTTGGGCCAAGACGAGCCCATAAAACCCTAGCCCGTCAGGGTAGCTTCTTCTCCAAGAACTACGTATGGCTTGATCCCTATAAATAGGGTACGTAGGCACCTTCTTATGGATAATTGACATTTGGCAGCAAGAGAGAATAAACAGTTTTTCTCTGACATTCATCGAATCAACGAACAAGATCAGCCACAAAAATCACCAATCTCCTTCCGTGTTCTTCGTGTTCTTAGCAAAATATCCGTATTTTGCTTCGTGATTCCAGCAGCCTCCACAATTATTGTTATACCAATTTCTCCCTATAACATTTGGCGCTAGAAGGAGGGGAAGTCATTATATTGGGAGAAAGATGACTAATTCGAACAAGAAGATGAACGGAGGGTACAACAACGGCGAGACCCCGGGATCGCACAAGATACCCAAAGACGATCCCCCCAGGAGCGAGGATGGGCCCAAGAAGGTGTCTGCAGTGCAAGAAAGGATGACTAGAGTGAAGAAGAGGTATAGCTCAAGGGGCGCGAAGAGGAATGCTAGGAAGGGACCCAAGTCCTATTAGGAGGAGAGCAGTAAGGGTCCCACCAAGAAACTCTTGGATGAAGTTGATGATGTTATTACGGATCAAACAAAACCTTACTTCTACGAAGACCTCGAGTGGGAGGAGGATGTAGAGCCTACTGAGACAAAGGAGGGATTGCAGAATGAGGCCGCCTCATCCAAAGGAAGGTCAGTTAGTATCTTTGATCATCCTGGAAAGAAGTTAGCTGAGCATGATCTCCGCCTCAAGCTCGAAAAACTTATAGCTGACAAGAAGGATAAGCGATTCCAGGCTTTGAGCCAAGGTTCAGAATGACCCCCTTCTCCTCATAGAGAGCGTGAGCGGTCCCATAAGTACAAACCTGACCCCCTGAATTGCAAGGAGGATCAAGTGGAGTCTAGTGCTCCCAAGAAGACCCAATCCCATCATGACATCACAGGAAAGAGAAAGAAAAAAGTTGAAGATAGAAGACCAAGGTTGGAGACTACAAGCTAGAGGAGCTAAAGAAGGCCTTGGATAAGAGGAATGTAGATAAGGGGACCCTCAACCACATGGGTTCGGCCTCGCCTTTCACTGAAGAGATCAGGACAACTCCGCTTCCCACTATATTCCGTAGTAGTGACCCAGACATGACTTATAATGGGGACACTGACCCTGCAGAGTTTATTATTCGATTCAACAATGATATGGATGTGTACCAGGTCTCACTATTGGCTAGGTTCAGGTTGTTCGCGACCTAGTTGAGGGGTACTGCCCAGCAGTGGTTCTCTAATCTAGGGGCTCACATCACTATAGACTCCTGGGAGCATTTCGTGGACATTTTTATTAAGCAATTTCAGTCCACCATGCTCTATGCACCTCATGTATCCACCCCGGCGAACACAAAGCAGAAGGAGGGCGAGACCCTACATGACTACTTCAAGAGATTTTACGCCGAGGACCCTAGGGTGCGAGGAGCAAATAACGAGGCCATTAAAAATTTTCTTATTGCTGGACTGAGAGAGGGCACCTAGTTTTGGAAGAAGTTGCAGGCACAGAGACCTGGCACTCTCTTTGAGTTCTACAAGGAGGTCGTGCCTTACAAATGGATTGAATAGTCGATGAAGGATCTCAAGAAGAATCGAGGCTAGCAATAGTGGAAGTAATTAGAGCAAGGGAGTGAAAGACAAGATCGCAGTGAGAGCCCAAAGAGGAGGGGTCGCGATCCGCCAAGGAGGTCACCTCCACGAGCTCAAAGTTGAAGGAATGAGGATCAGTCCACACCTTTAGTGGCCTACATTGATCACATCTATGCAGTTAATGATGATAAGGGGATGTTTAAGAAGCCCTCACCTATGAATAACCGAGCAACCAAGGATACTCGTAAATATTATGCCTTTCCTAAATAGACAAGGCATGATACTACGGATTGTAGGCAACTCAAGGAGAAAACTGAGGAGCTAATTCATAATAGGCAGCTAACTGAGTGGGTAGTTCTAGAGGTGAAGAAGCACATTGCTGAGTCAGGCCTTGGATACAATGATGTGCCTCCAGTTGGGCAAAAGGAAGTGCCTCACAAAGAAATAGAAGAGCGTGTTGGTAGTATCCATGTGATTATTGGAGGACCCCATATTTGGGGTGATAGCAACAAGGCTAGGGAGAGGTATGCTCGCGAGGCCAAAAGGTGACCCCTCACTAATGTTCATCATCTGCAGGAGAGACCCCCGAAGCTCTTCAAGGGGGAGGACACTAACATTATGTTTATTGAGGAGGATGCGAAGTGGGTTCATCTTCCCCACTCAGATGCCCTAGTGGTCTGAGTTCGAATTGGGTCCCAAAATGTCTACAGGATCCCCGTGGATAATGATAGTGCAGTTAATGTCCTTACATATGAGGCTGGAAGGAGGCCTCGCAAAATATGAGGCTGCAAGGAGGCCTCGCAACATATAAGGCTGCAGGGAGGCCTCACAACATATGAGGATGCAAGGAGGCCTCGCAACATATGAGGCTGCAAGGAGTCCTCTCAACTTATGAGGTGGCCTCTCATCATAATAATAAGGAACAGAGGAGAGCCATCTCATCATATTTTAAGAAGACCTGAAGATATAGGTGAGACCCCGAGCTCACATATCAGCGGACAGAAGATATAATTAAAACAATTTATGACTACAAGGCCCTATGGGGTCGCCTCTCAAGGTCCCTCCAGGAGCACATTACGCTTGGAAGGACCCTTTGAGGTCACCATAACTTACATATACTTGACTTTGCATTAATTAAAAGACACGCAACATGTGTCATCATCTTAGCGGCTGGGAGCAGATCTCGAGACACGATAGCTGTCCGAAACCATTCAAATTCATAGGGGTCGCGATGCGATCCCAAGGCACTTGAGATAGATACGCTTACATCTACAACAATCTATAGCGAGCACAGGCCTCGCATCGAAGTTTTGACAAAGCAGTTTTTGATTCCACATCGCATTTCCAATGGCAATATGGACTCGGGGGGTAGTTGTTATGCCCAAATCTTGGCATAAGCCCTAAGCAGGCCTAATGGGCTAGAATAGCGGTGCACAACTCATAATGGGTTTAGAGATGAAGATTGGGTCACTAAAACCCACCACCAGGAGTCAGTCCAATATACTATCAAGCATAATATGGAAGTTTGCGACCCCAAGCTGTGGGTTGAGTTCGCTAGCAGTCCCTAGTATGGGATAACATCTATCACATCTCTCTGCAAAGTCCAGCGAGGCCTAGAATACTTTTATGAAGACTCATAGCTAAGCCCAATGAGGTTGCATGAGTAGATATGAAGGCTCATAGCTAAGCCCAGCGAGGTCGCATCAGTAGATATAGTTAAGCCCAGCGTGGTCGCATGAGTATGATTATCTTTATAGCGTTGGATCACCTCGCATGACTAAGGCCAGTGAGGTCGCATGCGAGGCCACGTAGTTTTTCCATTAGCCTCGCTAGTGAGGCCATGTGATCTTAGCATCATGCTAGCCATAGGTAACCTTTAATGGGCCATGGGTCATGAGCAGGATTAATGGATAGAATATATCAGCCCATAGACGACTAGTGGATTTGGGCCAAGACGAGCCCATAAAAACCCTAGCTCGTCAGGGTAGCTTCTTCTCCAAGAACTACGTATGGCTTGATCCCTATAAATATGGTACGTAGGCACCTTGTTATTAGACCTGGCAAATCGGATAAACGGATCGGTTTCGGATCGGATCTGCTTCGGATCGGATCGACTTTCGGTTAAGGTACTATTTAGAGCCTGTTCGGTTCGGATCGGATCTGATTCGGTTCGGATCCACTTTCGGTTAAGGTACTATTTAGAGCCTGTTCGGTTCGGATCGGATCTGATTCGGTTCGGGTAAAATTCGGATTAAAATTGGATAAATTTTGGATTAAGATCGGATCAAATTGGGTTCGGTTCTCTTTCGGATTTTTACTATTCGGATCGGATTTTGTTTTGATGTCGGAACATTCAGTTCGGATCGGATTGTCGAGATATATCTAATTTTTTGATGTACCCAAATTTTCCAAAAACCAAAAAATTATTTTGGCTTGAGATCTAAGCAATGAACAACTAAATTGACTAGTACTGGTAACTAGTGCTTTGTTACGGCTTTTTGTTTCGTTTTCAAAAAAAAAAATCTCGATGATCCAACTGTTGGATGTCAAAATATATCTAATTTAGTGATATTCGCAAATTTTCAAAAATAAATAAATTAATTTGGTTGGAAATCTTAGTAGTCAACAACCGAATTGACTAGTACGCGTAACTAGTGTTTTGTCACGGATTGTTATTTTATTTTTTAAAAATTATTTCTCGACGATCCAACCGTACGGATCTCAAGATATATCTAATATAGTGATATTCACAAATTTTCAAAAAATAAAATATTAATTTGGTTGGAGAACTTAGTAGTCAACTACCGAATTGACTAATACTCGTAATTATTGTTTTGTCACGGATTGTTGATTTTATTTTTTTTAAAATTATTTCTCGAAGATCCAACCATACGGATGTCAAGATATATCTAATTTAGTGATATTTCCAAATTTTCAAAAAATAAAAAATAATTAAAAAAAATACATTTGTCAAAATTTATTAAATAAGACCGAATATGTCAAAATTAGATACATCACTTATATAACGCTTCCATAAGCGCTATGGAAGTGAATGCACTCACTCAGACAGCGCTTCAATAAGCGCTATATAAGTGAATGCACTTTAATTTCTGCCCAGAATATGCAGAATTTATTTATTTATTTATTTTGCTAATTATGTGCAGAATTTATTAATTTATATTTGCAAATTGAATTAAAATATTATTATATACAAAATATCGTAAGCAATATTCAATGACCATAATAAATATATAGAAAATCAGAAAATATAAAAATTGACAAAACTAAACAAATAAAGGTCAAGAAAATATTAATCTATATAAAATTATTTTATCGGATATTTTTCGATTCAGTTATTTTTAGTTTCGGATTTATATCGGATTCAAGTCATATTCGGTTCGAGTAAATTTTTACTCGGATTTGATCGGTTCTGATTATAATCGGATACATGGTCATCATTGGATACAGTATTTCGGATAATTTTTGGTTAAATTTCCGTTTCGGTTAATTTTTGGATCGGGTCAAATCGGTTTTCGGATCGTTATCGGATTTGATTAAATTGAACCGGTTTCGGTTCGGATTCGGATTGTTTCGGTTTCGGATACAATTTCGAATAATCTATTTCGGATCCAATTTCGAATTCGGTTCCACATATTTCGGTTCGGTTTTTCGGATCCAGACCCATTTTGTCAGGTCTACTTGTTATGGATGATTGACAGTTGCCAGCAAGTGAGAATAAACAGTTTTTCTCTAACATTCAACGAATCAACGAACAAGATCAGCCACAAAAAATCACCAATCTCCTTCCGTGTTCTTAGTGTTCTTAGCAACATATCCGTATTTTGCTCCGTGATCCAGCAACCTCCACAATTATTGTTATACCAATTTCTCCCTATAACAGAGATAATGGAGGAAAATAGTGGGTGTAATATTGTTTTTTATTATTAAATATGAGATAATGGGGAAGGTAGTGGGTGTAGTAGTGGGGAAAACTTACTATTTATGCTAACGTAAAGAAATGAGTGAGACATTCAAAATAGTAACTGTAAAGAAATGAGAGGGACAAACGGACTAATGTACACTAGCCGTACTCAAAAATTATTGTCAGTGCAATACAATAGATGCCACAGATACCAAAGTGAACATCAAAATTTGTGATAATTAAAAAAAAGATAGTACTTTCACTCATTTATAAATGGGTGGTGATATATGCACACCTAGATTTATTGTTGCACACCCTTACTTGTATTTTTGACTAAATTACCCTTACTTGTTTAAACACTTGCTGTGTTGAACAAGCTTAATTCGGCTGATAATTTTAGTAGATCAATAAACAATACTAATGCAAGGATAATTTAAGTGCAATATCATAATATAAAAATAAAATAATTTTAATTGTTTATGTTCTTTCCTTCTAACCTAAGCATCAAAATCCTCACAAAATACAAAAATTTAAATAAATAATTTACTTATTTTTTATAAATTACAACACCAATATATTAAAATAATAAAAGTAGTAATCAAAATAATATTTTTCTTTAAAATATAAATTAACTATAGAATCAATACAATAATATTTTTTTAGCAAAATAAATTTTAAAACATTTTAGTCTCATCTATCTATTATATTATATATATAATATCACAACATGTCACATTTATTCCTTGCAAAGTTACTATTTTAGCCCTGCATTTTAATCCATTTAGATTTTATTCCTTGCAAAGTTACTATTTTAGCCCTGCATTTTAATCCATTTAGTTTTATTCCAAAAAGTTGTTGTTGTGGAGAATCGAACCTAAGTCTTTCTATTCATATGCACATCTCCTTACCACTAGGCTAACCAATCACTTGTGTTGTAAATCATAAATATGCTATGTAAGTCGCCTGATAAATGAAGAATATTTGGTATTTTAATTTCTAAGATATTTTATATGTTGTAGTTCATGATATGTAGTGAGCTTAGATACTCCGTATATACCATAACACGTCACATTTTATTCTTGGCATAGTTATATCATTTAATAAACTTATATTCAATATGATTATTTAATATATACTTTAATATTACATAATTAATTACAACAAACTAATAATAGCCATTAACTTTTAATAATTTATATTGGTGCATATATTTAGATTAAAATTCTTGGGTAAATTATTATATAATTACGCCAATATATGAATAATAATTGTATAGAAATACTTATAAAACTCGAGAATCAGAACTAGACGATTGTGTTCGCGATTAGAAATTAAGCTTGGGAATAACAAGAATAATAAACATATATATTTTAGTAATAATAGTATTTAATGTCTTAGTCTAATTTGTAATAAAATATACTATTTAAAAGTTCATAGCGAGTAATCAGATTTAAATTCTCAGTTCTGAATAAAGTGAATTTAAATTCACAACTGAAAACATTGAATTAAATGACAATTTTAATAGATATTATAAATCTTAGACAATTCATGTTGAAAATGAAGCTCTCGAGAAGAGTGTTGCTAAGCTATATTTAGGCAACACCGGTACAAATTGAAAGGTGTTCACGGCTACAAATTCGAACTACTAAAATCCAAAATATCACAATATTCCACATTTTATTTAATATCATTTCACATTTATGCCTTCCAATTTTCTATGATTTAACTCTAAAATCCCCCTAAAGCCAAATGCTATGAAAAAGTTAGTTAATCTTCACATTGTCCAGCATCGAAACTGTGACATCCAGTTCTAAGTATAAAGAATTAAATTTAAAGCTAAAATCATTGAACTATATGACTAATTGAATGGATATTAGAATATTTTGGACACAACCTGTTACAAAGTGAGAGCACTTGAAAAAAATAGTAAGTTAATCTATATTTAGATAACATTGCAACAAATTGAAGAATATTCATGATCACAAATAATAAAAATCAAAATTTCACAATAAAGCTAGAATATCCCCGTGCCTTGCACGGGTAACGAAGCTAGTTTAGATTATAAAGTCTTAACTCAATTAATGTGAATAAGAAAAAAAATTCAAATTTTTTTATTCTAAAATTTTAGACTAAATCCTACTAGCATAAATTAAGTTTAAAATGCAAACCAAATTCAAATTATATAACTACTCCTTAAATTGCGAAAGAAAAATTAACCATTCTTTTGGTTTATATTCGTTAAAATCTAAATTTATAATTGTAAGTAGATTTAAAATTTTAAAAATAAAAGAACCTTAATGAGTATAGCAATATAACTTTTTTTGCCATATTTTCAAAACTAAAATTAGATTAAAAGTTTTCAGAAAAAACGAAAAAGTACAAAATGATAAAAATAGATGAGAATGAGTAGGATAAGAGAGGAGGGTAATTCAATCCAATTATAAATTAGGGTGTGCAACCATAAAGTTGGGGTGTGCATATATCAACACCCTTATAAATTTACTATAATTATGCAGAAAATGTGTACTTCCACTCATTAATAAATTTTCTGCATTTCGAAAAACAAGACATATTTAAAAAAAATTATTATTATTATTACTATTATTATTATTATTATTATTATTATTATTATTATTATTATTATTATTATTATTATTGTTATTATTGTTGTTGTTATTATTATTATTATTATTATTATTATTATTATTATTATTATTATTATTATTATTATTATTGTTATTATTGTTATTATTATTATTATTGTTATTATTATTATTATTATTATTATGATTATTATTATTATTATTATTATTATTACTATCATTATTAGTTCAAATAACATGATTTTAACTTTTCTTTAAATAATATGATACTGCAATCAGAATAAATATCCTACTCAAATGATAAATGCAGTGAATTTTTTTTTTTTTGAAAAACAAAGGATAGATTAGGGACTAAGCCCATAAACAACCAACACACAGCCCACAAACCAAAACCAATATCCAAGAACCCGAACAGGCTCGAGGTTTAAGCAAATCAACAGTACGAATAGAGATAATTAAAATAGAACACAATGAAACTAAAAGCCAACTACTGATACTTCTGATACTTTAGACAATTACTAGTTATCCATACCGACGAATACTTCGTTGGCTCGAATTTCTGCTTGCCCATTCACAGCATTTCCATGCACCCCCAGGAGTTCCAATTCTTGCTGCGGATTCTCGACTTCAGCCTCCATAGCATCCACATTAACTTCTTCCTCCAGCACCCTTCTGAACTGAGGACCTACCATTCCTAGCCCCATGTCTTGGCTCCATAATTCATAGATCCGACCAAATGATTTTTCAATGACGTCCAGTTTCTTCCAGTTTGCTGCACCATGATGAGCAAGATAAGCAGCTAAAGCATTATCCTCTGCGTCTGCAAGTCGAACCTCTAGGATGAAGTTTCTGTCAGCCCTTCTCGTGTTAAGTTGTTTGAGGATGAAAGCATTAGCAGGTGTTGCACCCATATCCCTTGAGTCTTTCCATTCCCAATAAGCAGCTACATGATCTGTTTCAAGGATGGCTTTAGGATAGTCATCATCAAAGATCAGTTTAAGCCCTTCCATGAATGTATGGAACTCATTACTCCTACGATCTTCTATGCATAAAGATCCAGCTAGCATCCTAATGATTTTGCCTCTGCTATTTCGAGCGACCACTCCAATATATACCCGATATGATTCCATTTTGAAACCTTTCTTCTGCAAAGTAAGCATGAACATTAACTTTAACTACCCCTTTGCGTGGCATCTCCCATCCTGGATTAACATTCACCATTGCCATATTTTCTTGGAGAGAGATATAAGAGAGCAAAGTGTGTTGGATAGGGCTGGTTCTCTATATATGAGCTGCAAATAGGTGCATTATGCATCTGAAAACTTATCTTCCCAATACTATTTACACACTCTCTCATGTTTGTATCTATACTTACCCCTCGCGCCTGTTGGAATAATAAACGATTCAAATTCCTACACTGGGCCAGATAATCACTAAATGGGCTTACCACAAAAGACTTTAGTCCCAGGAAATAATTAGCTCTTTTCTTTTACTTCCTTGTTTGGCCCAAAAATCTGCTTTCGTGAGGAATTCTCTATCTAATTTTTTAATACTCATATTGAGTTTAAGAAAAAGATCTTTAAATTCCTCATCCAAACAAATATTTGTTTGCTTAAAAACCTTGAACTGTGATAATTTATCAACCAATTCTACATTATCCGTGTAGACCATGAAGCTCTTACCTTGTTTTCCATATTTAAAAATTGCCCAGATCAGAGTTTCAAGAGCTTTTACCTCAGCATTGAAAGCGGTCTCTGCTTTGTGTGGACCTGAGTAGTACATCAATGTTCTTCCCTCTGGATTTTTGACAATACCTCCCACTCCTGCTAATATGATACCATGAGGATCCCTTTTCCATGCTCCATCAATAAAACAGATTATTTCTTTTCCACACGACAGTAAAGATGCTGCTAAAATGTCTCTTGATCCTGTAATGACTCCCACTGGATTTGTTTCCCACCAATGAGAGCACTCCTGAGTGATAAAATTGACTGCCATGTTCCATTCCATAGCTCTTTTTTGTACTAAGAATAGAACACTACTTACTTCTATTCGAGTATTATTGAATGTTCTTTCATTCCTACAAAGCCAAATGGTCCACACAGCAGCTACCAATGTCACCTTTCAAACCCTTTTCAGAATCTTATCTTTAAACCATTTGATCATCCCTAGCACTGCCTCCATGCTGTTCGGGATTGGCTTGCAGTAAAAACCCCACCAATCTAAAAATTTCCTCCATGTTCTCACAGCATGTTCACACTGCCAAAAAATATGTTCAATATTTTCAACTCTTAAGCTGCAATGAGAGCAAAACATATTCGCTTGCATGCTAGTGATTCTCTTTGCTATAAAAGATTTCTTAGGAAGGACGTTGAGAAAAAAGTTCCATAAGAAAAGTTGAACTTTAGCTGGGACCTTTAGTTTCCAGATGCTTTGAAGTACCTTGTCATTTTCAGAAACATTTGTAGAGAGAATTGAAGTGCCCAACTGTACCTTGTACTGCCCAATGCCATGGGTCCATGATACTGAATCTCTTGAGGGATTGAGAGAGGTGTTTTGTATCTCCTTTCCTAGTTCTTCTACTTGAGATTTCTCCCAATTTCTCAATGATCGTCTCCAAAACACCTTGCTATCATGATCATAACATTCCCAAAGAGTCAAAAAGATCTCTACCTTAACATTTTTAAGTATTGACAGGTTGTAAGGCCTTTTAAATTTAACCTTTAATGCATCTCCGTGATTCCAATGATCTTCCCAGAAGAAAATCGATTTACCATCATTTAGCTTCCATTTAAAATTTTCTTTTTTGAGGAAAGCCCCCAACCTTGTCTTTTCACACACAAGATTAACATCAGACCAGAGTTCCGAAAGATTACCTTTTTTTGTTAAGTCTTCAATGCTTTCACTGCCTTCACATGAATACTTAATTTCTGTCCATTTATGCCAATCTTTATGCCTCTCTGAATACCATTTCGGAATCCATTTCCCAAGAAGAGCAGCATTTCTGTTGGCAATGGGGGTTAGCCCTAGCCCTCCTTCTGACTTAGACTTGCACACTTTGTTCCAAGCTATCAAGTGCATTTTGTTTCTGACAATCAGCCCTTCTTTCATCTTGCTACCCCAAAAGAAACTCTGTCTAATTGCTTCAATTTGTTTGCATATTGATTTTGGTAGTACTGAAGAATTAAGCCAGTGAATTGGAAGGCTATCTAGCATAGACTTGATCAAAATAAGCCTTCCAGCCTTGTTGAGAGAATCCACTTTCCAAGCCGCCAACTTACCTCTTAATTTCCTTAGTAGGGGTTCCCAGTATACTTTTCTGCGACTAGAGACCCCTATAGGAATGCCCAGATATTTCATTGGCCAAGTCCCAACCTTACAACCTAAAATTTTAGCACTCTGAATTAATGTTGAGTCATTTCCATTGCTACTAAATAGACTGCTCTTATTAAAGTTTACTTTCAGTCCAGAGACTAGTTGGAAACATTGTAAAACCCTTTTGATTCCTTTCACCGAAGTAATATCTTTTTTCAAAAAGATGATTGTGTCATCCGCAAACTGTTGATGAGTTAGAGGCTCTTTACTGCCTGGAAATGTAAATCCTTGAAAAATACCTTGGGCTACAGCCTTAGAAATCATGCAACTTAATACTTCGGCTGCCAGATTGAATAAGAGGGGAGATAGTGGATCTCCTTGTCCGAGTCCTCGATTAGGAGAGAATTCTGAAGTGGGTGACCCGTTGATGAGAATCGAAATTCTTATATGATTAAAAAAAGTTGACAGCCAACTTATCCAAGAGCTCCCAAATCCCAACTTTTCCATTAGGTTCCATAGAAAGGACCATTCTATTGTGTCGAAAGCCTTTTCAAAATCCAGCTTGAGAATGAATCCACTATCTTTGTTCTTCCTCATTGAATGTTGAACTTCTTTGACTATCATTATGCTATCACTTGCTTGCCTGTCTTTCATGAAACCTGTCTGAGATCCACTCACAATTTGCTCCATCAACGGGCCAAGTCTATTAGTTAGACACTTAGTAAATAGTTTGGAAATACTATTTATAAGGCTAATAGGTCCGAAATCATGGACTATGTGGGGGTTAAGAGATTTTGGAATTAGGGTGATAAATGAAGAATTAAAACCATTCGGAAGTGCTAAGTTCTCCAAAAAAACCCTTTAAGACACTCCAGCACTTTAATTTTTATCCGAGGCCATATTATCTTGAGGCATCTAAAGTTAATACCATCTGGGCCTGGAGACTTATCGTCTGCTGATTGATGTAAAGCTAGATCAAGCTCTTCTAAACAAAGCTGAGATTCCAAGAGAGAGATGTCAGCGAAGTGCAACTTTGGTTGCATCAGATGGCCAATTTTGAATGCCAAGTTGTCTGCTTTAGAGTCGAAGAAATCTTTAAAGTGATTGAAAAAGATTTTTTTAACCTCCCTTGGATGTGAAGTCCAGCCACCTTGCCAAAAGATTTTTTTGATGGTGTTCTTTTTTCTTCTATTCTGAATAACTTGATGATAAAATTTGGTGTTTTTATCCCCTGCAAGATGCCAGCTGAGCCTTGATTTTTGCCTTAGCATAGAATCCCTTTTGGAGTAACATTTCAAAAGCTCCTCTCTGCAACCTAATGAGTTTGCATCCCAACTGTTGCTAAGGTCATGAGTGTCTTGAAGCTTTTCTAAGCATGCAATTCTAAGGTCTAATTCAGACTTTGCATTTTTTCCCCATCCACGTAAAGATTCTTTGACTCCTTTGAGAATTGTTTGTACATTGATATCATTAACTACCTCTGAAGAATCCAGATAGTTATTTATTAATTCCTTACAAGCTTCATCCTTTAGCCACCAGTTGAATACTCGGAAAGGCTTAGGGCCCCAATTGTTGAAATCAATTTCCAGAGTAAGAGCCTTATGATCTGAGTGCTTTCTTACTAAAATAGAAGCTTTCCAATGTCCTTTGACAGACCACTCTGAATTAATCAAGAATCTATCCAGTCTGCTTTTCTTACCCCCACCTCCAAACCAAGTAAACAGAGAATTTGATGATTCGATATCAATGAGATTGTAGTCCTTGATGAAGTTGTTAAGAAAGCTGGAATCTGCCAATCTGTATTCACAATTCAATCTTTCTTTTTCCTCTCTTACGCAGTTAAAATCTCCCATGAAACACACTACTTCCCCTACAATTAAAGTACATATTTCTGACATTTCATTCCACAATTGCCTTTTCCCCTGTAATTTATGTGGACTATACACATTTATCAAGTTGAATCTTTCACCGCTCTCTAAATACTCTAATTGAGCCCAAATCCAGTTTTGGCATTGTGCAATACCCAAGCATTTGCAAACATCTAGATCCCACGATATCAGCATACCTCCCGATAGTCCTCTAGCATTTTGAATTATCCAACCATGTGACTGAGTGTCCCAAATTGTACCTTTCATGAAGATACTGAACTCTAAAATTTTTGTTTCTTGCAAACATATAATGTTTGCTTTTGATGCATTAATCATATCTCTTAAATTTCTTCTATTACTATTCCCACTAATGCCCCTCACATTCCATGTAAGTATTTTGATGTCCTTCTTATAAGTGGATTTTATATTCACTTGGAGCGTTCCATATCGACTTAAATTGATTGTCTTGGACTCAAGTTTGTTGTAGTTTTGATGTGTTTTGTGGAGTTGTGCAGGTTTGCAAGAATGTTGATTAAGGTGGATGCTTCTATCATTTTTGGAGGTTTAATTGATTAAAATTCTGATTTTCCGGTACGGTTGCGCAGTCTACACTGTTTTGACCATATCTGGAGTTCTATAAGTCCGTTTTCAGCGATCTTACTGTCCACGCGAAGCTTGGGAGATTTTCTACAACATGGGACAGGTCTTACATGAGCAGGCTGCGCGTGGTGAGAGCAGACAGCACGACCAGCAGACTGTTGGGAGAAGGGAAATTACTGTTTTGCCCTTTTCAAGTTCTACTTGTATTTCGGGCAATTTTTAGTACCTTAATCGAATTCTAATTGTAATAGAAGGTATTTTCTTGCTGGGCAAGAAATTTAGAGCCTATTTAAACACATCTTAGCATTGTAATTCGTATCATCAGTTTTTATTATTGTATCATAACTTAGATCTGCAAGGGAGAAAATGAGTGAAGGATTCAACGCTCGTGACAAGCAACGGATCTAGATCTACTTCATCATTTGTGTTATTCTGGATTCTAGATTTGTTTTCTTAACTCTTTTTTTTATTAATATTATTGCGTCTTTCTTTCATATCTTGTTTAATATCATGTTTTCATCAAATCCCATGACGATGAACGGTTCAATTATGAGCTAATCGTTGTCATGGGATTCTAACGGAGTTATCTATGTAACTTAGTAGTTTGATTGCTTTAAAGATTACGTGTGGTGAATTCTTGATATCCTCGTATGGTTGTGTTTCATGTATTTAGATGTGTAGCTAACATCTAATTTGGTAATCTCTTGCGAAACGAGAGTGGATCTTGAGATTTAGAACTTGTCATGCTAGCATAGGATAGGTTGATGTTTTAACATCATAATTTGTGGCGTAAATAGAGATATTATGCTGCCATATGTGATCTTAATAGACAACTTGTTCTTCAACCGTTATATTTTCAAATCTTATAGAGATATAGGGTCTAAGCATGATTGATGTCTATTCATCTTCTATCTCTTTTGTGGATGTATGTTTAGTTTGGTATTTGTATACTGAGAAGTAGCGTTTACTTGTTTCGTGTTGTCTGATTAGATATCAAAACCATCACGTGCATTGATTAAAGGCATCAACTCTAAGTGAAGTATTTAATGAAGTTAGGAACCCATGTTTATTCGTATATAAGTAATTCGATTTAATTCTTTAGTCAATTAATTCTTAGGTTTATAATTTGCATCTTAGTTTAATTTAGATAATCAAATCTCAATTTGTTATTTGTCTTAGCAGTGAGTTAAAACCATACATTGTTGCATAGGTACATCCACTGATTTAAAACCAAAACCAGATCTCTGTGGAACGAACTTGATTTATATCTATATTACTTGTGACCACGTGCACTTGCGTGATTTTGTGTTAACAAGTTTTTGGCGCCGCTGCCGGGGATCATCGGTATTTTATTTTTAGTTTATGTGCTTGTCAATAGTGGTCGTTAGCGTTCACTGACTCGGATTTCTTATTTAGTTTGTTTGTTTCGTGGTGTTTCAGGTACTTGAGTTTGTATGCAAACACGTTTGCAAGCTCGTAAGGAATAACTGGCAAAAGACGATCTTG
Source organism: Kitagawia praeruptora (assembly GCA_037693485.1). Classification (NCBI taxonomy): domain Eukaryota; kingdom Viridiplantae; phylum Streptophyta; class Magnoliopsida; order Apiales; family Apiaceae; genus Kitagawia; species Kitagawia praeruptora. The sequence continues at coordinate 88,261,899 of CM075350.1, forward strand.
TAGAGAATAAAGAGAATAAGAAGGAATAATCTGAAACTACAGTAGAGATGGGTGATGCAGCAGCAGCTAAGGCTTTGAAGGACTATTCTCAGCCGAAGATCAATGATATCCAGTCTAGTATTATCAGGCCGGCGATTACTGCTAATAACTTCGAAATCAAGCCAGGCACTGTTCAGATGGTACAGAATTCGGTTCAGTTTGGGGGTGCTTCTACGGAGGATCCTAACATGCATATTCGGGACTTTATCGAGATTTGTGACACTTTCAAGTTCAATGGTGTGTCGGATGATGCTATCAAATTGAGACTTTTCCCATTCTCTCTGAGGGATAAGGCTAAGGGCTGGTTACACTCTTTACCACCTGGTTCCATTACTACATGGGAGGATCTTGCTCAGAAGTTTCTTATGAAATTCTTCCCTATGGCAAAAACTGCAGCAATAAGGAACGCTTTAACTCAATTTCAGCAGCAATCTGGAGAATCTTTGTGTGAGGCTTGGGAACGATACAAGGAGATGCTTCGTAGGTGTCCACATCATGGCATGCCTGACTAGATGGTTATTAATAGTTTCTACAATGGGTTGGGAGCACAGTCTAGACCTATGCTAGATGCAGCATCATGTGGAGCTCTATGGGCTAAGAGCTATGATGAAGCTTATGATCTTATTGAGACTATGGCTGCCAATGAATATCAGAATCCAAACCAGAGGCTTTCTCAAGGCAAGGTAGCAGGTATTTTGGAAGTGGATGCGGCTTCAGCTATTGCAGCTCAATTGAAGGTGTTGACTATGAAAGTGGATTTTCTTGCAAATTATGGAGTTCAGCAGGTGGCTAGTGTTTGTGAGCTATGTGCGGGCGCACATGAGACGAATCAGTGTGCTACCTCTTCTAAATCAACACAGTTCGTGAGTAATTTCCAGAGACCTGTTGCACCTGTTCCAGCCACTTATCATCCTAATAACCGGAATCATCCCAATTTCAGCTGGAGCAACAATCAAGGTGCTCAACCACCTTATCAACAGCAGTTTCAGGGACAGCAAGCAAAACCATTCAATCAGGGTTATCAACAGCCGTATGCTTCAAGGCAACCATATCAGCCTCCGAGATTTCAGCAACAACAGCCCCAGGCTCATGCGGGGCAATCTTCTAATGAAAAATCAGAGATGGATGAGTTGAGGATGATGGTTAAAAGCCAAGCAGTCGGTCTCAAGACTTTGGAGAACCAGATGGGACAGCTTGCAAGTGCCTTACTAAATATGCAACAAGGAACTCTTCCAAGTGATACAAAGGTTAATCCAGGCAAGAGGGAGGTCCGTGAGCAGGTGAAAGCAATTATTTTGAGATCGGGAAAGGTTACAACATATCCTAAATCAGCCACTAAGGAAGATGAAGAAGTGCAGAATCAGCAACTTGGAAAATCAGCAGTGCCCGGAATTGAAAAATCTGACTTGGTAGCTGATGAGCTAGATGGTGAAGTAGAGAAGAGCAAGGAACCTGTTGAAAAATCTACTCCAAAGCAGTCTACAAAGAACAATCAGATCTATCCACCCCCTTCATTCCCAAAAAGACTTCAAAAGCAAAATTCTGCTGAAAACTCTCCTCCGAAGCAGAAGTTGGTAAACCAAATCTATCATCCTCCTCCTCCATATCCTCAACGCTTGCAGAAACAAGATCATGGAAAACAGTTTCAAAAGTTTATGGATGTCTTTAAGAAACTGTCCATTAATATTCCTTTTGTTGAAGCATTGGAGCAGATGCCGAGATATGCAAAGTTCATGAAGGATATTTTCTCACGGAAGAGAAGGTTGGAAGAATTTGAAACAGTGGCATTGACAGAGGAGTGCAGTGCGGTGTTGCAACAGAAATTGCCTCCTAAACTTAAGGATCCAGGAAGCTTTACAATTCCATGCACCATTGGGAAGTTGTCTTTTGACAAATTCTTATGTGATTTGGGAGCTAGTATTAATCTTATGCCCTTGTCTGTTTTCAAGCAACTTGGTCTACCGGAGCCGGAGCCGAAGCCAACCAACATCTCTTTGCAGTTGGCTGATAGGTCGATCACTTATCGGAGGGGTATAGTAGAAGATGTCTTGGTTAAGGTTGATAAGCTTATATTTCCTGTCGATTTTATGATTCTAGATTTCGAAGAAGACAAGAAGATTCCCATAATCTTGGGAAGACCTTTTCTAGCTACGGGTCGTACTTTGATCGATGTGCAAAAAAGAGAGCTTACAATGAGGGTGCAAGATCATAATGTCACCTTTAATGTGTTCAAGGCCATGAAATTTCCAACAGAAGATGAAGAGTGTTTCAGTTTGGAAATAGTTGATACGGGTCAGAGGAAGAAGTTTGATCAGTTATTGAGCAAAAAATCGGACACACACATGCTTAAGCATCACATCAGTGATTCCATTGATGGTTCTTCAGTTCGAGATCTCTCGAGTGTAAAGCTTGGGAAACTTCCACCACATTTGAGGTATGTCCTTTTGAATAATGAGCTAGTGATTTTTGAAGAGGGGCATGATAACGTGTTGCGAAGGTGGAAAACCGATGATAAGGAAGAAGAAAGTTTTGTTCAGCCGTTTGAGTCGGAGAAGCACCTTAGAGGTGTGAAGAAGAAAAAGAAGAAGATTAGGCCGTTGGGAAGTAAAATCAGGTTGAAGTCTGACGAAAGAGATTGGTGGAAAGCAAGCAAACAAGATGTCAACGTTCGTATGAATGGTCTATTTGTTGAGGACGATTCAGTTATTCTTTTAAAACCGCCATGAGTTGAGGAAGTAACGTCAAGCTATTGATGTTAAAGGAGCGCTTCGTGGGAGGTAACCCACGCATTAGTGTAGGAAAAAAATATAAAAAAAATATGAGTGTTGTATTCAAAAAAAAAAAGGGAATTTTGAGCAGGCTGCACCTGTGTAACGCAGGCTGCGCCTGCGTTTCTGTTCTTTTCGCAGGTTGCAGCTGTGTAACGCAAGCTGCACCTGTGTTACTGTCCTTAGCGCAGTCTGCCTGTCTGTTGCGCAGGTTGCGCCTGCGTGACTGGAGGTTGAGCAGATTGCTCCACACGCGCAGGTTGCGCCTGTTGTAGTCAGGTCTTTTTTTTTGTTCGGCTGTTGTATAATATATATATATATATATATATATATATATTTCACCCCCAATTCTTTTTATATCTCTTATTTTTTTCATCCCTACACCTAATTCTAATCCTATATCAATTCCAAAAACCTCCAATTTTTTTTCAAATCTCTAAATCTATTCTAATTCTTATTCTTTAAATCCTTAAATCCTATTTCTATCTTATATCAAATTTCATACCCACTCAAATTTCTCCCATACACATTCTAATTTATATTCATCCTATCACTCCATTATAAATATACACACCTATACATACAAATCCAATTCCTCTTCTACTTCTTTAAATCTCTAAAAATTCAATTCTAAAGAGGAATTAATTGCAAGATCGCCTCTCCAATTCGTAGTTGATTTATCTCTTCTAAAATTTTATTTTTTATTACGAATTTGTGTTCTTGTAAATTGAGATTTTGTATTATTCTTGGTATTTGGGCTATTCTTGGTGTGATATTGCTTGGTAATTATTGATTGTGCTTCTTGTGAGTTGGGTATTGATTCTTATGGCTCCTAAGCGTGGGAGAGGTGATGCTAGTGTTGTGAAATTTTCGTCTTTGATGGCGGAGGTTGAATTTAATCGGTTGTTGTTGAGGCCAATTGCTACAGAAAGGGGATTTTTGCCGAACAAGCATGTTGAGTTGCGATGGGGAAGGATATGTAAGGCGCCTTGTAGGTATGTTTTCTGCAATCCCTCGTATTTACTTCCATTCAATGCGGACATTGAATATTTTAAGTATAGGGGTGGTTTGGGGGATTAGTAGTTGTTGTTGTATTATGTGTTCATGTAGGATTTCATGCTTTGCATATTAATAGTAGTAATTCATGCATGTTTACTTATGTTATCTACGTTTGTTTCATATAGGACATTCTGTTTTTATTTTCGTATACCATGTGAGTTCATGTGAGTTGCATTTTCATGGCATGCATATTTCATGATCCCTTAGGACGAGCTGATTCTGATTGGTAGGTAGGTGTTCAATTGAGTGTGGTAATGATGAGTAGAGGGTTGATTTATAGTTCCTATGAAATTGACTTGCATGTTACGGGAACAAAACTTTTACACAGTCTCATTGGGTGCTTTTGGGCTAGGTTAGGGTCATGCTTGTTTGGATGTTTTGAGATTTAATCACTTGATTATATTTAGAATTTTCGTTATTCCCTTGATGGCATAAGAGCACTAAAGTCTAAGTTTGTGGGAAACCAGGAATTTTATGCTAGTTGTTATTATTTGTCAAATAATGTCTAGGTGTCAAATGGCTAGTAGCCGGCTCATATTTATATGAGTAGTCTAGAGTTGGAATTGAGAATTCTCATTTCAGATTGCATGAAAAAAACAAAATTCAGAAAAAGAGAAAAAAAAAAGGGAAAAAAAGAGTCAATTGTTAAATGCAAAATTAACCACGAGTGAGCTCTTTAATACTCGAGTAATTAAGTCTGAGGGGACTTAGTCCTAGTAACCTAAAGCCTTGTGGTTTGGGATTGCTGACCTAACACTCGCTACATGGGTATTATTGTATAAGCCTTTTGGGGTCTCATTTATTGCACGGTTAAATAAGCATGCGTATTGTATATATTAGTATGTGTCGTAGTGTAGTAATAAAGCATGAATTCCTGGCTAACTTGAATGAGGATGGAGGTGTTTCTAAGTTATGAAGTGTCTACAGTCTATTCTATTTATAAACCTGTGATTGTCTTGGCTAAGAATGAGTATGATTTTGATATAGTATTGGGAGTATTTCTGATGAGCATCGCACACACGCACGTTTCTGTTCATGTATTGTTAGTATACGGGGACTTAGTCGAGCTCTATTTGGATTTAGTTGCATTCTTTGAGATATTTGCTTGCTAGTTGGTTTTGGTTAGTTTGAAGGGGATCTTTGCATTTTCATATTAGTTACATTCATGCATTGCATTGCATTAGGTTAGATGGATTTTGTGGGTACATTCGCTATAGGCCCGCACGAGACCTTACTCGTCCACTAGGACTGCCTAGGGGTTTAAAGGGCTTGTTGCATATGTCAAATGCAACCGTGATCACCTACGGAAGTGGTACTAGTTATTTAGTTAGTTTTAATTGTTTATACTTGAGGACAAGCATCGGTTTAAGTTTGGGGGTGTGATAAGTGGATTTTATATCCACTTGGAGCGTTCCATATCGGCTTAAATTGATTGTCTTGGACTCAAGTTTGTTCTAGTTTTGATGTGTTTTGTGGAATTGTGCAGGTTTGCAAAAATGTTGATTAAGGTGGATGCTTCTATCGTTTTTGGAGGTTTAATTGATTAAAATTCGGATTTTCCGGGACGGTTGCGCAGTCTACACTGTTTTGGCCATATCTGGAGTTCTATAAGTCCGTTTTCAGCGATCTTACTGTCCACGCGAAGCTTGGAAGATTTTCTACAACATGGGACAGGTCTTACATGATCAGGCTGCGCGTGGTGAGAGCAGACAGCACGACCAGCAGACTGTTGGGAGCAAGGAAATTACTGTTTTGCCCTTTTCAAGTTCTAATTGTATTTCGGGCAGTTTTTAGTACCTTAATCGAATTCTAATTGTAAGAGAAGATATTTTCTTGCTGGGCAAGAAATTTAGAGCCTATTTAAACAAATCTTAGCATTGTAATTCGTATCATCAGTTTTTATTATTGTATCATAGCTTAGATCTGCAAGGGAGAAAATGAGTGAAGGATTCAACGCTCGTGACAAGCAACGGATCTAGATCTACTTCATCTTTTGTGTTATTCTGGATTCTAGATTTGTTTTCTTAACTCTTTGTTTTATTAATATTATTGCTTCTTTCTTTCATATATTGTTTAATATCATGTTTTCATCAAATCCCATGACGATGAACGGTTCAATTATGAGCTAATCGTTGTCATGCGATTCTAACGGAGTTATCTATGTAGCTTAGTAGTTTGATTGCTTTAAAGATTATGTGTGGTGAATTCTTGATATCCTCGTATGGTTGTGTTTCATGTATTTAGATGCGTAGCTAACATCTAATTTGTTAATCTCTTGCGAAACGAGAGTGGATCTTGAGATTTAGAACTTGCCATGCTAGCATAGAATAGGTTGATGTTTTAACATCATGATTTGTGGCGTAAATAGAGATATTATGCTGCCCTATGTGATCTTAATAGACAACTTGTTCTTCAACCGTTATGTTTTCAAATCTTATAGAGATATAGGGTCTAAGCATGATTGGTGTCTATTCATCTTCTATCTCTTTTGTGGATGTATGTTTAGTTTGGTATTCGTATACTGAGAAGTAGCGTTTACTTGTTTCGTGTTGTCTGGTCAGATATCAAAACCATCACGTGCATTGATTAAAGGCATCAACTCTAAGTGAAGTATTTAATGAATTTAGGATCTCATGTTTATTCGCATATAAGTAATTCGATTTAATTCTTTAGTCAATTAATTCTTAGTTTTATAATTTGCATCTTAGTTTAATTTAGATAATCAAATCTCAATTTGTTATTTGTCTTAGCAGTGAGTTAAAACCATACATTGTTGCATAGGTACATCGACTGATTTAAAACCAAAACTAGATCTCTGTGGAACGAACTTGATTTATATCTATATTACTTGTGACCACGTGCACTTGCGTGATTTTGTGTTAACACCTTCATTAATACCATTTGAGGATTCAACATTTCTAAATAAAAACCTTTTCAGAGGTTACCTTCCTGGAGCTGCTTTGCCACTGTAGAAAGGGCCTCTGCTTTGCTATTAGAAAACTCCAAGCCAAGTTGGAGAGCACAATTGAGAATCTCCCCTGCTTCATGTTCTACATTATGCGAATTTGGAGAGCCTTCTTCTTGTATGGTAATGAGAGTACTAGGCTGTTTGAAGCTATCATCCTGCCTTTAACTAGAGGTTCTTTTGAACAGATTCCTGTGATACTTTTTTTTTGTGGAGACCTAGATCAAAAGGATTTTTGTATTTTCTTACCCTTTTTCTAGGCCTTCCTAACTTCTTCCCCATTTGAAGGTTATCCAAGTTATTACACAAAGTTGTTTTTGAGCTAGTCACTACCTTGTCTTCAAGCGACTCCGATGAAGATTCAGAAACGTGAGTTTCTGCTTCACTCTCTTCTAGTCCTGTCTCTGAGGATGCATCTTTTGAAAAATCTGAACTAATAATCCTTTTATTGAATTGTGACCCCACAATTTTCTCCAATTCTACATTCTTGTCAGGAAATGTGGATTTATGTTCTTCTGATATTGGACGAGAAGAATCACATTCGAGTCCTTTGATTCCTAGCTCATCAACCACAGCCTCAACATTCTTCTTGTGGGTTTTTTGAGTTGATCTCTGTTAAATCCTTAACATCATGATTTTTGTGCTGATCTACAGTTGAAGTTGTATTTTGATTTTCAACATCAAGTTCCAAATTCTCTTTAATGACTTCTGTGGATAATTTGTTATGACTCATTGTGGTTGAATCATCCATTGGCAATAGCTTTTCCCATAGATAGTGATCCTTGGAGACCTCCTTGAAAGTTAAAACAATCTTCTTGCCCTTATAATTCACTGTGATTTTTTCATCAATCAATTCGAAGCTGGTTATAGATAGACAAATTAATGGATTAAAGAATTCATTTTTGCCATCTTGTTGATATGACCATGAGATCCATTCTCCCATGATTGCCGTGAAAGCTTTGAGATTTTCCTTCTTCCATGCATCCATTGGCAGACCTTGGCATTCCACCCATATTGTTCTTGGAAGGAAGAGATCTTTTTCTGCAAATGCCCTGATAGTACTAAACCAGATATTCAATTTTTCAAGTTTGAAATCTGCCCATTCAACATCTTCGTCTAACCGTAGAAGGAATTTTCTATTTGTCAATCCAACAATTATGATTTTATTCATACCCAAAGAATTCAACTTATTTTGAAGACTTTCCGCCGATTCCTCAACTTTAGAAATACCTACTTTTGTATGAAAGAGCCCCTGTTCTACTTCCTCATCCACATCCATCTCTATATTTTCAAACATCTTTTTCGTGAAAGCATCTTCTTGCTTTGGATTTGCCAATTGCTCTTGCCTTAAAACTTTTATTTCCTTCTTGTCTTCCTGTAGGGGAGTAGATTTTCTTGGTTCAGAGACTTTACCGTTATTGTTTGCGTTGATGGACATCTTTAGTTTAGCACCTAATCCGCCTGTGGCTTTCACATTGGATATTATTTTCCCAGCCTCTACCTCTGAGTCTGTTTTGATAAATCCAAACCTTTTATTTCTTCTATCTCTTTTCTTAGGCAATATGATGTCTCTTATTAATCCACATGGTTTAAACATCTCCCATACTTCTCTTGCCATTAAGTTATCCGAGATATCGTATAAAAAAATTGTACATGCCAATTTTTCTACACTTTTCCGGCTCTTTCTATGCTTTTTACTTTCCACTATTATCCATTCCTTTTCCTTGGTTGCTTCCTTTCCGTCTTGAGCAGATTCCTTCCCAATTTTCACTGCATCTACGAAAGATATTCGTTCTATCTTTTTCTGATAACTTCCGTTCTCCAATACTCCATTTCTCCTTTTTAGGCTTCTTCAATGAATCATATTTAGTGCTTCAGTGATTGCTTGTCTATCTCCCTGATAATGCATATCCATTATTTGTTTATCAACAAGATCGCTGTTAGCCCATATAAAGTCTCCCAGAATTTGATCTCCCGATTGCTTCTTTGCGACATGTTTTCCTGAATATGAGAAATCCTTCCTATGCCCCCCCCCCTAAGTTATCGTTGACGATGCCTGCCCCTTTACACCCATGAACTCGAGCTCCTCCTCCGTTGCCTTTAGCGGCTTTTTCTCCGTTCAAAATTTGAATTCCTAGTGACTTCTCCGCTTTCATGGTATTATTGGTTTTTTAAAGGTTTTCCAAATGCAGTGATTTCCTTTTTTGGAAAGTACGTAACTTTTATTTTAAAATGATTTAAATATAGTATAAGTAAATACATGAATATTTATTAGTTGTATAGGTGGTTAGGTAAATTTATTAGGAGTATTAAGTTTATGAAGTTTTGTAAAATTTCATTAAAAAAAAGTATTATTTAATATAATAATATTAATACCTACATTTTAATACAAAAATATCTAAAAACACAAATATTAAAATATAAATTATTAAAAACACAAAGAAATCAAGTAATGAAAAATAAAATGGAAAAAAAGTACGTGTTATTAATAACTTATCGGCATATAAATTATAATAAGTTGAGCTTCCCAAACACCTTCCATAAAAGAATTTCCAAGAATTTTTTAAACAAATTCTTAAATCCAAAAATAAAGAACATAAACAAAAATTTGGCTCGAAGAGATTCTTATCGGTTTTGAAAAAGTTTAAAAGTCTCTTCTCTGACCTTAAATTAAGAACTATTACATGATTCTTAATTATTTTTTACTAGTAAAATACTCATTTATACATGATTGAATTTAAATATTTGTCATATTTAGATTTGAAATATTGATAAAATATAAATTAGGAATCAATATAAGAAGTATTTTGAAATCAACATGGAAATCATAAATTCATACATAATAATCAAATAAGTATAATCAAAATTATACAAAATAGGATATGTCTTTAATGATGAGCTATACGGAGTACATTTTTTTAGGAAGGTGCCAAAGATAATTGAAAGGTGCCCAACATTGCCCATATTACCATCACAAATTCACAATAGTGTTTTTTTTCTTGAATAAAGAAATTCACAATAGTGTTAGTTTTAGTGTAAAATTACCAACTATAATGCAATACTAATAACAATATAAAAATTACACCAAATAAGTGCGTCAACAAATTTGATGTCAAAAACATATACATCAATTTGAATATTTCATATATAATGTTCTATATTTAACAAAAACAAATTTATTACTTTTATATCCCTTCTATTTTTTCTTATTACATTCCAACAAGATACTTCCTTTTGGAAAAATTCACCAATTATTTTTTCTTAAAATTGGGCCGAGCTCAGTATCTTGTCGGACCAGCCCCGCTTTGTCTGCACACCTGTACTGCAATGAATACACATGTATACTTTGAGCAGTACATTATATCTTGGACCTGTTGGGGAATTGGGTGATAACTTGGATTTTTCTGAAGTCGTGTGATCACTTTCAGATTGAAGTTATTTGTGGTTCACCCAAATAATTCAATCGGATAAAATCAGAAAATCTGCAAGAAAAGAGAATATATTTTGCTGTGTATTTCAAAATGAACCTATGTGTAAAATGATCAATGCCACACCTATTTATAGATGTCAACAGATGTGTCTTTTGCCAATAGACACGCCTCAAGATGTGTCTTTTCCAATAGACACATCTCATTTCCAACAGTCATGTCCAATGCCAATAGACACACCTCAAGGTGTGTCTTTTCCAATAGACACATCTCATTCTAAGAGATGTGTTTGATGCCAATAGACATGTCTCATAAGCAATAATTCTGAAATCATAACGAACTCGAACAGAGCATGCACTCCGCATTCTCCCGACTTGTTCGATGTAACATTACGATTACATTGATCAACTAGCCAATCCAATTACACTAAAACATCCAACAATCCTCCCCCATTTTAGCGTAATCCATGATTAACTAAACAAAATTACAACAAACGACAAATTTATGCATAAATGAAATATCATGACGATTGAATTTCACATTAGTATATTACACATTCCAAATATTCGAATATCAAGGTATCACTATGGATTGAACCTTGGTTATTCATAGTGAATACATGAAGATAATATACACATAAATTTACATTCTCAAATGTTCTTACTTGACACTATCTTTTACTAGCTTAGTGTCCTAATCCTTCATAAGCATATCAAAGCCAAGTCCAAGCTTCTTGAAGCAGCTAAACTTCATGCTCATATAGGTAGTTCTTTTATTCTCGCACCTGCATATGCAATTTTTCAAAAGAACTATTAAGAAGTTAAACTTCAACCTCCTTAACTTGCAGGTCTGAACACATACCTTGGGATGATGCTTTAATGTGTTCCAATCTCTAAATGTTAAGCTTTCCACATTGAATTCAACACCTAATGTCATATTAGATGGGAATTGGGTATCTCAACATGAGAGGTTATTCGATGGACTTTAATCCCATCCCTACAGCCGACTTGTGCACAAGATCTCTACTCAACCCTTTGGTTAGATGATCGGCTAAATTATGTTGAGTTCTTATAAACTCTACTGATATAACACCATGCGTGATTAGCTCACGAATCATACTATGTCTAACACCTAAGTGTCTAGACTTGCCTTTGAACACTTGTCTATAAGCATTAGACAAGGCAGACTCACTATCACATCTAATAGATATGGGTGATATCGGTTTAGGCCACAATGGAATCTCATAAATCAGATTTCTTAGCCATTCAGCTTCTTTACCAGCCGCTGATAATGCCACAAATTCAGATTCCATGGTTGAATCAGTAATGCAACTTTGTTTCTTTGATGCCCAAGAGATAGCACCTCCCCCAAGAAGGAATACCCATCCACTTGTAGAAGAATGATCTTCCTTATTGGAAATCCAACTTGCATCTGAATGACCTTCAATAACCGAAGGAAATCCAGTATATGTCAAACCATAATCCATGGTTCCTTTCAAGTATTTGAACACTCTGCTTAAGGCTTGCCAATGATGTGAACTTGGCTTGCTAGTATACCTACTAAGCTTTCCAACAGCATAGGCAATATCTGGCCTAGTGCTTATCATGGCATACATGAGACTACCAATAGCCCTTGAGTATTCAAGTTGAGATACTGCAACACCTGTATTAGATAGAAGTTTAATACTAGGATCAAGAGGAGTGCTAACAGGAGAACAATCCTTAAAGTTAAATCTTTTAAGAATCTTCTCAATATAATGAGATTGAGAAATTGAAATGCCATTGTTCTCACGCTTGATCCTTATACCAAGAATTACCTCAGCCTCCCCCATGTCTTTCATATCAAAATTAGATGACAAGAACTTCTTGGTTTTATCCACTTGATTTTGGTCAGTACCAAAAATCAACATGTCATCCACATATAAACAAATTATAACTCCTTTACCAGAAGCATCAAATTTGCTATATACACACTTGTCTGCTTGGTTAAGAAAATAACCGTTAGACAAGACTACAGTATCAAATTTATCATGCCAATCCTTTGGTGCTTGTTTCAGACCATAAATTGATTTCTTCAATTTACACACCTTGTTCTCACAACCAGGCATAACAAACCCTTCGGGTTGTTTCATATAAATCTCTTCATCTAATTCACCATTCAAGAATGCAGTTTTCACATCCATTTGGTGAATGACAAGGTTGTGTATAGCAGCAAGTGCTATTAACAACCTAATAGTGGAGGTTCTAGCAACAGGAGCATAAGTATCAAAATAATCAATCCCTTCTTTTTGTCTAAAACCTTGGATTACCAATCTGGCTTTAAACTTATCTATGGTACCGTCCACTTTCATTTTCCTTTTGAAGATCCATCTGTTTCCCAATGCTTTACAGCCAGGGGGCAGATCACTCAATTCCCAAGTATTATTATTCATGATAGAATCCATTTCATCTTGGATAGCTTCTTTCCAGAATGCAACATCCCTAGATTTCATAGCTTCGCTAAAAGTATTTGGATCCTCCTCAATAACAAAACAATATTGGTATTGATATTCAATTTCATCTCTAGAGCCTTCTACTAGATAAAGATGAAAGTCATCTCCAAAAGGCTTTGCTTTTCTAGCTCTAGTACTTCTCCTTGGTTCAGACGGTCCATTCACATCTTCAGTAGAAACTGAGTTCCTACTAGAAGAATTCTGAAGCATGTCCCTTGGTCTAGGTATAGATGTAAATCTATTTTCATCAAAAATAGCATCTCTTGACTCGATAATCGAGTTCACAGATACATAGTCATTAGATTCTAACACATAGAATCTATATGCTATAGAATGCTCAGCATAGCCAACAAATATGCAATCTATACCTCGTTCACCCAAGTTTCTTCTTTTGGGTTCAGTGAGTCTTACAACTGCTCTACATCCCCAAACTCTCAGAAAACTTAATTTTGGTGACTCTTTATACCAAAGTTCATATGGGGTAATCTTATTCCTCTTACTAGGAATTCGATTCAATAAGTGACAGGCTGTCAACATAGCCTCACCCCAAAATCCCTCACTCAAACCCGAGTAGGATAACAAGGAATTAACCATTTCTTTCAAAGTCCTATTCTTTCTCTCTGCCACACCATTTTGCTGTGGTGTATAAGGAGCCGTGGTTTGATGTATTATACCAGTAGATTGAAAATAAACTGGATCATAATACTCACCTCCTCTATCAGTACGTAGATTTTTAATCATGGTACTCTAATGTAGCTCTACTTCTTCTTTAAAAATTTTAAAGAAGTCAAGAGCTTCATCCTTAGCATTCAATAAATATACATAGCAATATCTAGTAGCATCATCAATAAAAGTAACTACATACTTTTTATTTCCTAATGATGCTGTAGAATGGAAATCACACAAATCACTATGTATTAATTCTAAAACATCAGACACCCTATTAACCTCCTTAAAGGGCTTTCTAGTTATCTTTGTTAACATGCATGTTTTGCATTTTTCATTGTCTAAATCAATAGCATGTATGAGACTCATTTTAGACATATCCTTTATTCTTTTGTAATGTACATGTCCTAGTCTAGCATGCCATAATTCTGGTTTATTCAAATTATTGCTAGTACTAGTAAAAGCCATGCAAGCAGATTCATCAATAAATGGAGTATTTACATTCAACATAAACATGCCATTACACAAATAGCCAAAGCCAACAAAAGAGCCATGTTTTGACAATATATATTTGTCACTTTCATAAACTTGTTTATATCCACAATTGTTCAATACAACACCAGACAAGAGATTCTTACGAATCCCAGGAACATACAACACTTTATTTAACAATATATATTTGCCAGAAGTAAAAACTATCTTGACATTTCCTAGTCCTTTGATCGGTTCAGTTGCAACATTTCCCATCTTTAAGATAGATCCATCTTCGATTGGTTGAAAGTCTATGAACCAACGAAGATCTTTGCATACATGACTCGTTGCTCCTGAATCAATCCACCAAGCAACATTGTCATCCTGCACATAAAATGCCTCAGATATTAGTGACACATAATTCTGACTAGAATTACAATTTTGCATTAAAATCTGACCTTGTTGCATTTCTGGATCCTTGGATCCACTTGGACCAGCATTTTTCTTTTCTTGCTTGCCTTTACCAACCCGACAATCCTTCTTGAAATGTCCAGGTTTGCCACACTTCCAACATGCCATCTTAGGCCTTTTATTGGAAGAATTGTTGTTGTTTCCTTTAAACTTTCGTTTATCACCCTTGCCATACTTAGAATTCTTAGAAGATCCACCATCTTCAACCATATTCACAGAAGAGTTACCGACTTGGTTCTTGCCCTTAGGATTATTCTCAATTTTTTGAGTCCTCAAAGCCTCTTCAATTCTGAAGTGACTTCCAAGTTGAACCAGAGTCATATCCTCTTTGTTATGTTTCAAGGAGTGTTTAAAATCCTTCCATGATGGTGGTAGTTTGTCTATAACACCAGAAACTGAGATAGATTCATCCATCTTCAGATTGTGTTGGGCAAACTGACCCAGAATCCTTAACAATTCATTGTATTGTTCCATCACTGGTCTAGAATCGACCATTTTGTAATTCATAAAATTACTGACCAGAAACTTCTTACTAGAAGCATCTTCTGCCATGTATTTGGATTCAAGAGAATCCCACAATTCTTTTGCTGACTCAACATTTTGATATACATCGAAAAGGGAATCAGACATACCGTTTAAGATGTGACCGCGGCAGATGTAATCAACATTTTCCCATTTGCAACGCCTCCTTGTTTGTTCAGCGGTTTCATCCTCAACCACTTCTGGAATGGGGGTACTCAAAACATATACAACCTTCAGCGTTGTCAATAGAAAATGCATCTTCTTTTGCCATCTTCTAAAATCCTGACCCTCAAACTTGTCCAACTTTGCAAACTTGCTTGTCATGTCTCTTGCAGATTCTGAGTTTGCCATCTTCAGAAAATAGATAACTTCAATCTTTGTTGGGGAATTGGGTGATAACTTGGATTTTTCTGAAGTCGTGTGATCACTTTCAGATTGAAGTTATTTGTGGTTCACCCAAATAATTCAATCGGATAAAATCAGAAAATCTGCAAGAAAAGAGAATGTATTTTGCTGTGTATTTCAAAATGAACCTATGTGTAAAATGATCAATGCCACACCTATTTATAGATGTCAACAGATGTGTCTTTTGCCAATAGACACACCTCAAGATGTGTCTTTTCCAATAGACACATCTCATTTCCAACAGTCATGTCCAATGCCAATAGACACACCTCAAGGTGTGTCTTTTCCAATAGACACATCTCATTCTAAGAGATGTGTTTGATGCCAATAGACATGTCTCATAAGCAATAATTCTGAAATCATAACGAACTCGAACAGAGCATGCACTCCGCATTCTCCCGACTTGTTCGATGTAACATTACGATTACATTGATCAACTAGCCAATCCAATTACACTAAAATATCCAACAGGACCATCTCTTGATTTCTTTCATTTAACGAGGCAAAACCAGAACCGGTGTCCAATCTATTTCATCATTTTATGCCATTTCATCATTTTATGTAGACCTGGCAATCGTGTCGTGTCGTGTACTTTCGTTTCGTGTACTTTCGTGTTTGGTGTACTTGAAGGTGAAACCCATATCCACCCGAAATGAATTCGTGTACTTGAATGTGAAACCCGTATCCAACCGAAATGAATTCGTGTCGTTTCGTGTCGTGTTTCGTGTATATATTATATAAAATTAAAAATAAAATTTAATTAAAATTTGTTCGTAAATATTATATTCATATGAAATATACATAAAATATTTTACATTGCTATATATAAATTTAAATACAACTCTATAAAAACTTGTAAATATGTATATTTTTGTGTAAAATATATATCTTTATAAAAATAATATTTTTACACAAAAATAATATTAATATATACATAAAATCTATAACTAGTAAATTATAAACATCTTTATTTCGTGTACTTTCGTGTACCCGAAATGAAAACCCATATCCGACACTAAATATTTCGTGTAATTTCGTGTTCGTGTACTTTCGTGTTTCGTGTACCAAAAATCAAAACACAAAACCGTATTTTTCGTGTCGTTTCGTGTCGTGTTCACGTGTCACGTGTCAAATTGCCAGGTCTAATTTTATGTCACTTTACCATTATTTTTTTAAATTGGGAATTTATATTAAAATTAGTAAGAATCTCACATCAAAGTAGCCCATTTATCTAAATTTATTTAATACATATGGGGGAGTTTCGTAATTCCTATATTGATTTTAAAAAATAAATATTTTATTCCCCCAAAAAATCAGTTTAAATTTTTGAATTTTGATTTAAACACAATACCATGGTTCTAAAAATCCCCGATTTAGCCGATTAATCCCCGATTAATCTTCTGTAAGATAACCAACCGATTCAATTTTTGAAATCCGATTAATCCTATGAATTTATTTAAAATTATATGTTTAATTGTAAATTAGATTAATAAATTAAATATTATTATAATATCGGATTAATACTCCGATTAATCCTTCCGATTAATCCCCGATTACCCGATTAATCTTAAATCGATACCATAACCAATTTATACCAATTATCGATTTTTACAACCATGCATAATATACGTATATGAATTCACATCACATGGGACAAGAAGAAAAGGGGGCCACGTCAGTTATAGAAGTAGGTGATGTATGTGGTGTCCAAAAAGGACAGTAGTAGGATTAGTATTCGGTAGGAGACTAGTAGGTAACGTTTGCGGTGTCTAACAAAATCAATAGTCAATGGATACTACCAACACATGTACAATTCGTTATTTCTTACATGTGTACTGTTTATGCATGCTTATATAATACTCCGTATTAAAATGCTTGTAAAAATAATACAATATGATAACCTTTTTTTTTTTTTTTTTTTTTGAATCTACAATATGATAACCTTGATCCAGAATCAATATTACTTTTATGTGAATTATTTAATGAAATGTATGAATGTTACATTTATGTACAACATTTCACAGAACTAAAAGTGGCACCATATATATCGTGTTTAAACGATATGGTACATAATTTAAAATGGAGCGTAGTAGGTAACGTTTGCGGTGACAAAAAGCACTACTACTAGTTTGTCCGAGGATAAATAGAGATTGGTAGTACTTGTACAATAGGAGTAATAGTTTTCAGGTACAACATTTCACGATAACAAAGATCGGTTTCTCTTATATCTTTATATTTTTCTTTTTTAATGTCTTTTTCAGTTTTTTACATCTCAAAATTTATTCAAAATAATTTAGTTTTATAATATAAAAATAAATTACGCCAAATATTTTTTTCTATTAAACTCACTTTATTAAATAAAATATTGATTGTTCTCACCAGAGACGGAACTAGAGGGGGACACGAGGTGGCGGCCATCGCCCCCAAAATTCTAAAATCTGAATTATATATATATATAGGTAATGCTAAACACAGCCCTTAGGGCTATAGTTGAGAATTAATGTAAATGGATAAATACACTTAAAATGTCAATTTTGCACTTAATACATCAAGTTTGCACGGATTTTAATATAAATATTTAGCAATTTGGGATGTTTTTATTAGTAGAAATTAATGTGAATGCAGGGGGTCCACTATTATTACTTGGGAAATTAAATTGATGTTGTAAAAGAGCATTGAAAAACCAAAAATTAATTAAATAACTAAAGTCAATATTGACAATATGAAAATATTTAATGCTTAACCATAACCCTAAGGGCTATGGTCAGCATTTCCCTATATATATATATATATATATATATATATATAGGCAAAGTATCAAATAGAAACCAATTCTTAAATAGAAACTAACACTAATTTTTTTTGCTGAATGGAGCCTAAAATTTTAGAAACTTTTTATATTGGGGTACCCCTTGTTTGGTCATTAGATTAGCTTTAAATGTTAGATTAGGGTTTAGTTTCTAGTTTCTATTTTAATTTAGTTTCTATTGGAGTAGGACTATATATATATATATATACTATTATATAAAAGCCGAAACATTAAAAATTTTGGTACCTGTTTTTCGGTACATATTTTTTAGTACCTGTTTTTTGGTACGTCGTAAATTTACTTATTTACCCTTCATTATAAAAAAATATATATGATATCTATATTATTAAGCTCCTAAAATAAATAATAACATAATATAATTAATGGTAAGTAGTCGATTGCCTTTTTTTCACATTCACTTATAATTGAAAATATTACCGTTTATAAACACCTAAAAATTCCAATCGTATCATATCTTCCAATCATTAATATTTTCTGACCTGTTTTTTGGTATGTCGTGAATTTACTTATTTACCCTTCATTATAAAAAAAATGATATCTATATTATTAAAACTCCTAAAATAAATAATAACATAATATAATTAATGGTAAATAATCGATCGCCTTTTTTCACATTCACTTTTAATTGAAAATATTACCTTTTATAAACACCTAAAAACATCAATTGTATCATATCTTCCAATCATTAATATTTTCATTCGAATTAAAACACGTTACCTTTTTAATTTAAAACTAATCTCACAATCATTAATATATATACCTGAAAATATCACATCATATTTTTCAATTATTAATAAAATATATTAAAAATTTGTATACATTGTTTATAATAAGGAAACATTAGTATAGTCCGTAAACATGAGTATATTAAATTAAAACACGTTACCTTTTTAATTTAAAACTAATCTCACAATCATTAATATATATACCTGAAAATATCACATCATATTTTTCAATTATTAATAAAATATATTAAAAATTTGTATACGTTATTTATAATAAGGAAACATTAGTATAGTCCGTAAACATGAGTATATTAAATTATATTAAATTAAAATTAATTAATTATATAATAGACGAAACATTAAAAAATTTGGTTCCGATTTTTTTGTATATGTTTTTTAGTATTTCGTGAATTTAATTATTTAACCTTTATTATAAAAAAAATATATACGAAATCTATACTATTAAAACACCTAAAATAAATAATAACATAATATAATTAATGGTAATTAGTCGATTGCCTTTTTCACAATTACTTTTAGTTGAAGATATTACCTTTTATGAACACCTAAAAACATCAATCATATCATATCAAGCAATAATTAATATATACCCAAAAATATCACATCATATCTTCTAATCACTAACAAAATCTATACTATTATATAAAAGTCGAAACATTAAAAGTTTTGGTACCCGTTTTTTGGTACGTCGTGAATTTACTTATTTACCTTTCATTATAAAATATATTTATATGAAATATATACTATTAAAACTTCTAAATAAATAATAACATAATATAATTAATGGTAAGTAGTCGGTTGCCTGTTTTCACATTTACTTTCATTATAAAGAAAAAAAATATATGATATCTATATTATTAAAACTCCTAAAATAAATAATAACATAATATAATTAATGGTAAGTAGTCGATTGTCTTCTTTCACATTTACTTTTAGTTGAAGATATTATCTTTTATAAACACTTAAAAACATCAATCACACCATATCTTCCAATCATTAATATTTACTTTCGAATTAAAATATGTTACCTATTTAACCGAAAATATCACA
The DNA here is from genome assembly GCA_037693485.1 of Kitagawia praeruptora. Lineage (NCBI taxonomy): Eukaryota > Viridiplantae > Streptophyta > Magnoliopsida > Apiales > Apiaceae > Kitagawia > Kitagawia praeruptora. The sequence goes on from CM075350.1 coordinate 88,281,810, forward strand.
TCATATTTTTCAATTAGTAATAAAATATATTAAAAAACTGTATACGTTGTTTATAATAAAAAAATATTAGTATAATCTATAAACATGAATATATTAAATTATATTAAAATAAAATTAATTAATTATATAATAGCCAAAACATTGAAAATTTTGGTACCTATTTTTTGGTAAATGTTTTTTAATATCGTAAATTTACTTATTTAACCTTTATTATAAAGAAAAATATACACAATATCTATACTATTAAAACACCTAAAATAAATAATAACATAATATAATTAATGGCAATTAGTCGACTGCCTTTTTCACATTTACTTTTAGTTGAAGAACATTTTATAAACACCTAAAAACATCAATCATATCATATCTTCCAATCATATCATATCTTCCAATCATATCATATCTAGCAATAATTAATATATACCAAAAAATATCACATCATATCTTATAATCACTAACAAAATATAATAGAAATTTGTATACTACCAATAATGACCATTAGATTTTTAGTAAAAAATCTTAGATATAATGATCAAATATATTAAATAATTAAATTAATTTACTAAAATTTCAAGGTTCGAGTTCTATCAATGACATATTTATTTAAAAATTTTATAAAACAAGTTTCAAACCATGCATATCATTAATTAAATTTATATTAAATTATTAATATTAAAATTAAAATAAAATATTGTAAATAACGATTATATAAAAATATAATTGTAACATTAAATAAAATTTGTTACATAAAAAAAAATCCGTGCATCGCACGGGTTATAAGCTATTATAATATTAATAATTAATCGATTACTTTTTTCAGCTAAAACGTATAATCTTTTCTATCTTTTTTAATCCCTCTTTTTCTAGACATATCACGCGCAACATTAATTTCTCCTTTTCTAAAAACACTACGAGCAATTTTATTTAATAAAATAACATAATTAAATTGTAATTATTATAAATTAATTAGTTAACTTTTTCACCTAAAACATGTCACATTTTAAATTTTCACCTTACCTTTTCTATTTTCTCTAACTAAAATCTCTTCTTTTCCAATTATATCACGTGCGGTTCTATTTAATAAAATAAAATAATAATATTATAATACTAATAATTAACCGATTACCTTTTTCAACTAAAACCTATCATTTTTTCTATATTTTCTAACTACAATCCTCTTTTTTAGAAATATCACGGATAACATTTATATAATTATTATGAAATCATCTCATTGAAAAATTTAAGTCATTCATGTTTTAAAAAAATTAATGAAAAAAATTCATATAATATTAAAAAAATTCTGTGCGATACAGGTTTTAAGCTACGTTTTATATTATAATAAGCGAAAGGGGGTATAATATGTAATCTGGTTATCCCTATTTTTGATTATCCCTCATTCACAATCATCAACTCAACTCATGATCGTTAAATATAAAAATTATATTATAATAATCGAAAGTAGGTATAATTTGTAATTTGGTTATCCCTATTTTTGGTTATCACTCATTCACAAACATCAACTCATGATCGTTAAATATAAAAATACTAAAAGTTATTATATACTGAGGTCCAAGATTCGATTCCCATCAACAACATATTAATTTATTTAATACTAAAAATTATTATATACATATATGTAAGGTTCGAATTCTTCCAATAACATATTAAAATCAATATTTATAATATTATATTATACCATAAATAAATTAAAAAAATTAAAAGTAATCCGTACTTTGCACGGGCTATAAGCTAGTATATATATATATATATATATATATATATATTTATATATAATTCAAAAATCTTCATTTAGTTCCCCCCATTTTCACAAAAAAAAAAAAAATTTCATTTAATCTTATTATTTCCAAAAATCTTCATTTAGTCATCATATTTTTTACAACAATCTTCATTTAATCCCCTATTTTTTACAAAAACCTTCATTTAATCCTTTATTTTTTTTTCAAAATATTTTTGATCTGGTAATTTTTCGATAACCGAAAATTTTTGCTCAGATTATCGGAAAATTTAACCCCTCGAATATATATTTCTGGTTTCGTCCATGATTCTTATCTACTTTACTGATTTTTTTTTTATTTTTTTCAGGAAGTTGTTATTATTTTGTTAGTTTACGGCTTCCATCCTACTTTGTTATAACAATTTTGTACGTATATTAGAAATTTATTTATTATTAAAAAGTATTCTAAAAAGCGGATTAAGTGATCGTTTAGACGGATGTCTAGACGGAATTGGACCATAAAATACTTCGATTTTATACTAATCGGATGATTAAGCATTTTTAAAGATTAAGCGACCTATTGAACGGATTAAGCGACTATTAAGTGATTTAAACGGTCATTAAGCGGATTAAGCGGTCAAAAAGATGTTGACCTGCTAATTTTTTAATTTTGAATATATTAATAATTATTATAATATAAATATAACTATACTAAAATAATAAAATATTTCATTTTTATGAGGAACATTTTATGTTTAGATTTTTATTACTTAATTATTATATAATTTTGATTCACATATAATAATATTATATTGAAAAAGCAAAACTATATATTATTAATTCGCTTAAAATTTTACTTAAGCGTTCACTTTACCGCTTAAATGCTAGAAGATCCTTACACCGCTTAGAATCGCTTACCACGTTTTAGAACATCGTTACTAAGTACTAAGTACTAAATTCTAATTTGTGTTTTTAGGGAAGTAAAATAAATTTCAAAATATAGATTATTTAATTGGAGATTTTCATGAATGTGCCTCTCTTTTTTGGTTGTATGATTATCTAAAGGGGTTAAATATCTTGTTGGTCACTGAAGTCAGCTTGATGTATCAGAATGATCACCGAACTGAAATTGGACTCATGTAGAAACTTGAGTAGATGGTACAATTCGACAAATAAATCGTAAGCGAACTTAATATTTAGAAAGAAAAATTCGCACGCATAATACAAATGCGTGGTCTAATTTTTTTAAAAAAATAGAAAAGAATATGCATGTGTGATGTGGGAGGAGATAATGGAGCAAGTAATATTATTGGGTAGAGATGTTCAAAAAGTCTGAAACCCGAAATCCGACCCGATCCGATTCGCAAAAAACTCCGAAAAGCCCGATCCGAAAAAAGCCCGGTCCAGTTGGACCCGGCCTAAGATGGACCTCCTATTTTTCATCAAGCCCGGCCTCGCCCGAAGCCCGAAAAGCCCGGTTAAAAGCCCGGATAAAGCCAGGAATTCTTAAAAGCCTGAATAAAGCCCGATTCGGCCCGGATTTTTTAAGATATTCGGATAAAATTTGAATTTTTTATAGATAAAATCTAAAAATATGTAACATTTTTAATAAATTCCAAGAATATTAAACTTAGCAATAGAGGGAATGTGATTGATCATGTGGCTAGGAAGAATCAACAATATACAAGACAAACTCTTCTTTAAAGAAGACTAATTGAGAGTAGAGGATGTGATTCTCGAAATGGTCATATACGAGAAGATTTATATGGCTAACGGTCACCTTAAGTCATAATGCAGATTATTAGTAAAAAGTTATTGAGTTGCAGTGATGTTAGCATACAAAAAGAAACACTACGAAACCTAATACTAAAAATCTATACTATTAAGTCCGACAACCTGATTTTTAAAAAATCGGGGATCTCAATTTTTTAAAAATCAACATAAATTAGGTTTTTGGATCTAGGGTTGTTTACCCTAAGTTCGTATACGTTTATTGAATATTTTCTAAAAACAAAAAATGGAAGTACTCAATTCAAAGGTTAATTGTTGAATCCTCAAGGAAATACAGATAGCAATTAAAAATTTTATTTAAAAAATTTAATATTTTTAAACCCTAAACCTGCTAAACCCCAATTGAAAACTATTTAACCCAAAAGGAAATATCGATAAATTTAAAAAATAATATAAAAAATTTCATTATTTTAATAATTTAAAATTTTAAATCTCTTTCTCCACTACCATCCGCCTACCCACCCAAACACCAACTCCAAGGGCTGGCAATTTTGGACTCGCGATCCGAACCCGACCCGAACCCGACCCGCATGGGTCGGTTTCGGGTTTATATTTTTCGGGTTCGGGTCGGTTTCGGGTTGACCCTAACTTGACCCGAAAAAATCGGGTTGGGTTCGGATCGGGTTCAGGTTACCCGAAACTGACCCGAATATATATATATATAATTATTTTTAATATATAAATTATTTATATTATTTATAATATATATTATTATTATTATTATTAATATATTTATTTTTAATTAATATTTATATATTATTTTTAATATATATTATTTTTAATATATAAATTATTTTTAATATATATATTATTTTAATATATATATTATTTTTAATATATATATTATTTTTTTAATTTTAAAAAATTAAATTTCGGATCGGGTTACCCGAAACCGACCCGAAATTCATTCGTGTCGGGTTCGGATTGAACACCTGTACCCATTAAATTTTCGGATCGGATTCAGATTGGATCAAAAATGTGATCCGAGTCTGCTGACCCGACCCGCAACCCGAAATTGCCAGCCCTCTCCACCCACAACGCTATACTATTAACTAGAGTTCCCCAACGTTACATTCCATAGTGCGCCCCCCAAATAACTAATTGATTATCTTTTTCGGGTAAAATGTAATAATTTTTCAATATTCACTAACTAAAATTTTCTTTTTAATTTTTTTTTCTTTCTTAATTATCCTTATTTAAATATTTATTATTGATTAAATTTACCTTAAATAATTAATGTAGCCAAAAAATTTGAGACTACTGTAAACAAAATAAATAAAGATAGCGAGTAACTTTAACTGAAAAATGGAAAACTCGATATTTCCCAACTACGAAGTGTTTAATTTGGGACAGTGATTCTGTCAACGACATATATTTACTTATTTACCTACTACGTCAACTAATTACGTACATTCCATTATTATTTCACTCGACACATACACGCGTCTCCCCTGATTCTTATATATTCCGCTTGTATGTATATATGATCTATTTCCATAGTTCATCATCTATTTGCAACCCTCTTGCACATTATAAATCTCTCTCCCCTTTCGATTCTTCTTCATTGTGATTTAACCTGTGCTGCTGATTTCAACTGATCAAATTTGTAAGTTTCATCTTTAATTTTATTTAACTCTTGCATGTTCAACTTGCTATAGTCTAATTTGGTTTCATTCAAAGAACCTTAACCTTTATTACATATCTAGTATTTTTTTCGTTTCGGGTCAGCTCGGGTGCACCTGTACAAATAGGGTGATTAGCACACAATTTCACATTCGCGCTTATTACTTGGGCTACCTGGGTTGGGTATGTATATAGGTCAAATGAGAAATATATAACAAATCAAGAACGGAGAACCAATGTCTTATGGTTGTTTTGTTTTGTTTGATTTTAATGAATTTGTTTAGATGTTTTTCTATGTGGAATCAACTTTGTGCTAAATCTATATCGACTTCTTTAATTTTATTGGTAGGTGCTTAAGTATGACTACTTATACCCCCAAAAATATTCTTATAACTGGAGCTGCTGGATTCATCGCTTCTCATGTTGCTAATCGTCTAATAAGGAGCTATCCTGACTACAAGATTGTGGTGCTTGATAAGCTTGATTACTGTTCTAATCTTAAGAATCTCAATCCCTCTCGATCGTCTCCAAATTTTAAGTTTGTCAAGGGTGATATTGGCAGTGCTGATCTTGTCAACTACCTTCTCATCACTGAGTCGATTGACACCATAATGCACTTTGCTGCCCAGACCCATGTTGATAACTCCTTTGGAAACAGTTTTGAGTTCACTAAGAACAACATATATGGCACCCATGTGCTTTTAGAGGCCTGCAAAGTGACAGGTCAGATCAGAAGGTTCATCCATGTCAGTACTGATGAAGTGTATGGAGAAACAGAAGAGGATGCTGTTGTGGGAAACCATGAAGCCTCACAACTCCTTCCTACAAACCCGTATTCAGCCACTAAAGCTGGAGCGGAAATGCTTGTGATGGCTTATGGTAGGTCATATGGATTGCCTGTCATAACAACTCGAGGAAATAATGTCTACGGTCCAAATCAGTTTCCTGAGAAATTGATTCCAAAGTTCCTTCTTTTAGCCATGAGAGGAAAACAACTCCCCATTCACGGGGATGGTGGCAACGTCCGGAGTTATCTATATTGCGAGGATGTTGCTGAGGCATTTGAGGTCGTTCTTCACAGGGGAGAAGTTGGTCATGTTTACAATATTGGTACAAAGAAGGAGAGGAGAGTGATTGATGTTGCCAAGGACATCTGTGAACTTTTCTTGAAGGATCCTGAAACAAACATCAATTTTGTGGAGAATAGGCCTTTTAATGACCAGAGGTACTTTTTGGATGATCAGAAGTTGAAACACTTGGGCTGGTCTGAGCGAACTACGTGGGAAGAGGGACTGAAAAAGACAATGGAATGGTACATTAGCAACCCTGATTGGTGGGGGGATGTTTCTGGAGCATTGCTTCCTCATCCTAGAATGCTGATGATGCCTGGTGGAGTTGAAAGACATTTTGATGAATCTAAAAACAATAAACCTGAATTTTCTCATCTCACAGAGAAGGCTAATAAGACCCAAATGATGATTCCAAATGGCAGAAGCAGCAGCCCTCCTCAAGAACCATCGTTCAAGTTTCTGATATATGGTCAATCTGGGTGGATTGGAGGTCTACTGGGAAAAATCTGTGAGAAACAAGGAATTCCATATGAGTATGGAAAGGGACGTCTAGAGAATCGATCACAGCTATTGGCTGACATTCAGACTGTCAAACCTACACATGTTTTTAATGCCGCTGGTGTGACTGGTAGACCCAATGTTGATTGGTGTGAGTATCATAAGCCAGAGACTATTCGTACCAATGTTGCTGGTACACTAAATTTAGCCGATGTTTGCAGAGAAAACGGACTCTTAATGGTGAATTTCGCCACTGGATGCATATTTGAATACGATGCCAAACATCCAGAAGGTTCTGGCATTGGGTTTAAAGAAGAAGACATGCCCAATTTTCACGGTTCTTTCTATTCAAAAACAAAGGCCATGGTATATATTTATCTTATTGTTGTTTTTCTCTTTATGCACTAAAATGTAATAGTATGAGTTTAGAGTGATGCATTTTTGTTTTCTTTAAATACCCAGGTTGAAGAACTAGTGAAAGAATTCGATAATGTTTGCACGCTCAGAGTTCGGATGCCAATATCTTCAGACCTCAACAATCCACGTAACTTCATCACCAAAATTAGCCGTTATGATAAAGTGGTCAACATTCCCAACAGTATGACTATATTGGATGAACTTGTTCCCATTTCTGTGGAGATGGCAAAGCGTAATCTTAGGGGCATATGGAACTTTACCAACCCGGGTGTTGTAAGTCACAATGAGATTCTGGAGATGTACAAGAAATATATCAATCCAGCTTTTAAATGGTCCAACTTCACGCTGGAAGAGCAAGCCAAGGTGATAGTAGCAGCTCGGAGCAATAACGAGATGGATGCTTCCAAGTTAAAGGCTGAATTTCCTGAGTTGCTATCAATAAAAGAGTCACTAATCAAATATGTCTTTGAACCTAATAGCAAGGTTTAGCTAATTAGAAAATTTAAGGGCGTGGACGCTAAGCTGCATTGGGTCCGTCATTGGTATGGTCTTAGTAATATTTGTTAGCCAATTCTTCATTTTTTGTCGTTATATAGATCTTATTGTTTCTTGGTGATATCTGTTAAGAGGTTTTTCCTAGCATTTCTTGTGGCCTTTCGGGATGGTCCTTTACTAGGAATTTGTTTACTCTGCAGTATTCGGGTTTTTTGCTTCTTTTGTTAAAGCAGCAGGCTTTGTAAAATGTTGATCCGGTAGTGGATTTGTTTGTTATGCCCCGGTGCTTCTGTGAAAGATGGGATTATTTTAGCAAGATATTATGCCCAGATTATAATCTCTTGTAAAAAACAAACATGACTTTAGTGTTTGGTAGGCATTCTCTGGGCCAGGACATGGTTATGTTCGGAATTATTATAGAGTAACAAAATTTCGAAATCAATACATACGTTTCTTCTCGGTATCTACTATATAAAGAAATTTTGACACTTTAAAATTTTAAATGTATAATATTATGAGTTATTTTAAGAATTAGGTATTAAGGGGTCATTTGTTAAATCTGAACACTGTTTTCTGGATAATTAAAATTTCTGGATGAATACTGTTCATACTGCAGAAACGGAATGGAATCCGGAAAGGGAAATAAGGAGAAAGGAAAGGAATGATACTGAATTGTTTTACCTGTTTGGTTCTGATCCAGAAACGGAATCGAAATTTATATAAAAATTATTTTTAATTTATAAAAATTAAATTAAAAATTATTTTTTATTTTTTAAAAATAATTTATGTGTAAATCTATGTTTTAATGATTTAAAATAAAAATTATAATTGAAAATGAAAACAAAACAAGGAAAGGGAAACAAAATACCTAGTGGGAGGTAGGGAATGAGATTTGAGGAATATTGCCCGAGTAGGTAAGCCCCATGAGATCCAGGCCATGGGCCCAGGTTCGGTAGACTACTTTACACACCATTATCATCTTTGTATTTAATTCACTTTGCTATTCGGTGCACTAAGCCGGGGGTCTTCACGGAAATAGCTTAGGGGTATGGTCTGCGTACATTTTACCCTCCCCAGACCCTGCTTCATTCGGGATATACTGGGTATGTTTGGTTTGGTTTGGTTTGGTTTGGGTAATTCCAAGACTGAAAAAGGTCAAAGGGAATGAATATTTTTACAAAACAAACATCAACAAAGGGAATGAGTCCAATTGATTCCCTTTTCCTTTCTTTACTACCCTTAACCAAACGGCCCGTAAATCTGAATGCTAAATAAATAATGTCATTTGATCAATAAAATTAAAAAAATTTCTGAATGATGGTATTTATGTATTTGACCACATAGAAATATTAATTAATAATTTTTAATGCAAAATTTATATCAAATATATACAAATAATATTGACTTAAGATCATATTTTTTCAATATTAGTAAAATTCTAAACTAAATCATAAATAAAATACAAAATTTAATCTAATAACTCATTTTCTTAACGTAATGACAACATTCGAAAAGTAATCTTACAAAAAAATTAAATATTATATATGTTTATACACGCATGAGTTATATTTTTTAATAAAAAATATATACATGCTTTGATTTTTTCAAAATTTTGCAAAATTTAACGTGAAAAAATGAGGTATAATAGAACTAGCATCCACAAAATACAAGAAAATATCTAATGTGATTATTTGAACCATCCAGCACAAATTTCAAAGATGTGTCGTCCAGAAGTTTTGTTGAGTCGTCCAGATTTTAAAAAACAAGCCAAACAAGCTGAACAACAAATATTAGGACTCGTTCAGTTCATATGATCTCGTTCACCCATTAACAAACGACCCCTAAGTGACAATATCCCTAATCTTGTTTGAAACTATAAACATAATCATACTTTTTAATCTCTAATCTTCATTGACTTCTTTACTTTCGGTAATTTGCTTTTCAATATTTTTAATTAAGATTTTGTTTTCTTAATTAAATATCTATGTATTAAATAATTAATACATACACAGTTTGTTATTAAATCTATATTATTAATTAAAATCGAAAGATTAAAAGTTTGTCGGTTTGGTTATCCTAATTATTAAAATAAATAATAACATAATATAATTGATGGTAATTAGCCGATTGCCTTTTTCACATTTACTTGTAGACATTTACTTATAGTTGAAGATACTCCGTCTTCGTAAATAAAAGCCTACATTCAGGTAAAAAAAGTTATGGTAAATAAAAGCCTACATTCAGGTAAAAAAGTTAGGGAATTGATAAATAAGCTCCAACTTTTACTATTTAAGCTCCAATTTCAATTTTTAAACATTTTTAGTACATAATTACCCATTATTTCTCAATAGTGAAGTTGATTGATTTTGTTTTCATTATGGGTAATTATGTAATCCACATGTCATTTGGAACTTAAATAGTAATCCATGGAGCTTATTTAACAATTCTCAAAAGTTATGGTGCTAATTATTATACAGAAGTACAAATAGTGAAATACACCTGGAAACCACTGAACTCGTTAGAAAGGATCCGATCCAACTCTTTCTTCGGAAAAGGTCAACCCGCCCCAGCTTACGTTGATGTCACAGACTCACAGATGGGGGTGATCAAAATTTTCCAAACCCGTCCAAACCGTCCAAATCAGAATTTACGGTTTTGTAACGGTTCGGATTGGTAACGGTTTCGATTTTTTAAAAACCGAAAAATAATGGTTGGGTTCGGTTTTTTAAAAACCACAATATGCACTGGCAGCATTTTCGATTTTGGTAGTACTTTTATGACCATCCATCAATCACGACGATCTACAGAGTGTTAAAAATTATTACATTATTATTTGCACTACATTATAGTAGAACATAATATGGATGAATCCAAGACAAATTTATTTATCTAATAGTTGTAGCTCAGCATATTCACCTGTCTCAGAAAATTACATTGAAACATGTGCATTATGATCCAATATGGAAATTTTACAATGACGAATATAAATATTTATAAGCAAATAAGTACACACGCAATATTTAAGTCGGTGATAAAATAAGGAACCAGATACTTTCTAAACTACATAATTCTAATCAGATGCTTAAAGAAACACCCAATTGGTTCACGTACCATGTAAGTGTTTGAATTCATAATAAAAAAACATGACAGTAGATGACCCAATTAACACTTGAAGCGCGAAATAATCTAAGGGGTAGATTAGAACAGTGACTGAATGCGCTTCCACTACATGAAGAAAATATCATTAAAATGAGTACTTTATCAATTTCTTCTCTTGGACAAATCATCAAACACTTCATCAGCGAACAACTGATAACATGTTACTTATGAAATAAAGAAAAACTGAAAAAACAACATAATTAATCAAATGAATATCTAAAATATTACAGTACAATATACAAACAACAATACAATATAAATATAGATTTCTTACCTTACTTTGTTGGAAGATCAATTAAAGAAACATCTCTCTTGCACAACCTACACCAACCTACACATCAGGAATTAAATATCCTTATTAATGAAAATTCAAAAACACAAATAGAAGTTGGGTAAACCATTTGAGAGTAAAATAGGAGATACAAAATTGAAAAAACAAAAAATAGAGAGATAAAGAGATGAAAGAAGAGATTTATCGTAGAGTGACACAACTCAATCAAGCAAGATTTGTTTTTAATTAACAAAACCTAGAATCATTCTAAAGGAGTAGTTTTTTTAGGCAAGAATTGAAAGCGGGATAAATGATTTGGGAATTCAAAATTGAAAAGATGAAAGGAGGAGAGGTGTATTGGAGATGTATGTTGAAACCAGAACCGGACCGGTTTAGACCGGTTAGTTAATATTTTATAAAAAAATTTAATTTTTATAATTTAATTTTCATTCTTTGTTGATTTATAAATTACTTGGTAAGTTAATTTAAATTTAAAAATAAGTAAATGTCATATTATTTGTAAAGTAACATTAATTTGTAAACGTAATTATAAATTATATATAGTATGAAATATGAAATTTAATCATTTATATTATAGTGTTTATATATACTATTTCATAAATTTATTATTTACCAATTTGGATCACTAAAATATGTTATGTGTGAATATTTAATCATTAAACTATATAATTTAAAAGATAAAATAGTGTAAAATTAACTATATACATAAAATCTGGTCCAATCCGATCCGGACCGGATGTTTTCAGGGTTTGGACCGGACCGGACCGAAGACCGGATTTTTTTGATTTTACGGATCGGGGACCGGACCGGTTATATTCGGTCCGGTCCGATCCTTGGACCGGTAGACCCGGTCCGATCCTTGGACCGGTAGACCCGGTCCGATCTAATTTACCGGTCCAAACCGAAAAGTTGTGCAGCCCTAATTGAGGCTCAGTTTTGAAAAAAAGGTGTATGTAATATTGCTGTAAGAAGAATTGATAAGTATAATACGTAGACTAAAGATAATACGTAGAAGTTAGTCAAGTGACAAAATACATTAAATAGATAAATAATATAAGGTCATAATGGTAATATTAATGGTAATATCAGCATAAAAATGGCAATAGCTTTTATAATATAAATAGATATAGATATAGAATATAGATTTGGGACTTGTAAATGCCTTCAGCCAACGAAGTGGGGTTTCGCTCTCGAGCACTTCGGCGATATGAACTTTTACATATTTATTTGACCCCATAGAGCTATTCATTCAGCCGAAGGCTTTCATCCAAACATGGCCCAGGCCTGCTTCTTCAACTTACACTAAACACTTAGGACTTGGGAGGATTATTTGTGTGAATCGATAATAAAAGTAAACAATAAAATATAAACCGGAAGTGTCTAATATTCAACACCAGATTTAACGATCAAGGGAGCTTTAGTAATAGCAGTTTCGAATTTTGAAGAATGCAGTGAATGACCATCATCCTGTACAACTATGATACTCTACATGAGTTCTTCACTTAAACTGCTTCTCAGGCTAATTAAGCCAGCTTGGTTTTATGGGTAGGGTATTTCTAAAACCAGTACACGATGGAAATGTTCTTTTCTGAGCTGTATCTTCAACCTCAAGTACATCAAGAAAGGAAAAGGTAAACAGAAAGTCAAAAACCAGGACAAGACATAACTCTCAGCTCGAGGAAGATGCTGCAGCCAATGCTTTCAGAAGAGAAACAACATCATCTGATGATCCAAGAGAGTAGCGAGCTCTGGAATGAGTTCGATCTACTGTACAAGAAAAGTAATTCTCCATCTTCAGATCGAGCACATTCCTTGTTGTCTCCTTCCCTGAGTTTGGCAGAGGCTGTTCACTTGTAACATGAGATGCTTTCGAGACACTTCCACTGTTTTGCAGTTTGAGATTAGACATTCTGTTGCCAGGAAACTGTAGTGCCACACTTGTCTTGGTTCTTGGAGTTTCAACCAGAAGCTCTGGCTCAAAGTAAGTATACAGATCCTCATCCTGAATATAAGGAAAAATGTGTTAATGCCAGGAGGAAGATCAATTTAGTTAACCATGTTCTCGACTGAGAGAGTACAACTTATGAACAACAAATCCTTTGCCAATAACTGAAACCATAACTAACTAGAAAATAACGCCTTGTAACTTGAATGCAGTTCAAAATGCTAGGCCATGTTAGTAAAGACACTCTGTATAGCATAAAATGTCAAAAATTTCAAATTTTATACAAAGAAAAAGCGGTGACCCAAAAACCGGATTTCCACCGTCTTTTCACACCCTCATAATTTAGACTCTATATGCCTTGAAGAAACTATCCAATACCCAGTATGCCTTGGGAGTAAAGTTGGATTAACATGCAATCATCCAGGAACAATTTTAGAAGGAGACCTTAAAAATGAATACAGATAACTGTTGTTCTGGCCAAAAAAGTCAGTAGTCATACCGAAGTCGTATAGTTAGATGAGAATATTCTCAAGAGAGCAGTTCAACGTTGGGCAATGAATATTGAAGGTCCATAAAACAAACATATAAATTTAAGATGCTTGAAGCTACCAATAATAAGAAACATACCTTTCCCAGAAAGTGTCCTATGCACAAGACGTAATCAATCTGTGTTGGATATGAATTGTATGCAATGTCTTCAAGTATTCGGTTAATACCTGCGCCCTTTTTTGAGAAACAAAATGGTCTAATAGTGATATATACATATATTATCATCTAATTGACTCCAGATATGCAAACACATGAATCAACAATCATAAAAATCAAATCACCTTAGTAACACCAACAGCTCTGGCCTCAACCGAACAGCTGCCCTGAATAACATCAAAACATGCTTTTGAAAGGCCAGCACAGAGATTCTGTAGCAGGTCTATAGCTTGAACTCTACCAAACTCAACATCTGCAATCATAGTAAGATTCTGAAAAATGGTACAGATGATTTGGAAAGAAGCCAAAATTCAACTTGAAGGATAAAGGATTAGCCAGATAATATACCTGCATACTTGTAGTTCCATACAAGTGAAGTATTTCTGACTTCAAACTGTGATTGTGGTGTTCTTTCGGTGAAATACTCAAAGACAGGCTGTAGATTTATTGGAAAGAAAATATAAGAACAGGATACAGACTGATGTTGGAAAGAGATGTAAACCCTCTTTAAATACCTTTATGCGGTCAATCCAATCTAAATTTAAGTTCTCTGGTATTTTTGTCATCCATTTTCCCGTTGTAGACCGCAAAAAAATCCCATTCTCGGCGGCCAACCACATTTTGTATTCACAGAAATTCTGCAAATGTACTCACTCGCATCAACATGATAGTAACAGAAGGCAAAGAGTAAATAAAAAAGATGTTGACAAGGAATTACATTATCTAAGACAATTTTTTTGCTACCACTAAGGACAACAATAGTTGTCTTCGGGTCACAGCACAATTCCATAAGGGTGCTTTTTAAGTCTGGATTCAACTTTAGTTCCACTTCTCTGATCTGATCTTCACCTCTTCTATCAAGAGTATCCACTGGTTTGGTTAACACAGCGTTGAATCCCTGTAGGTGTGCTGATCAGTAATACGATATTATACATTCTTATGAACCAACAGCATCCTAGTTATATCTGGAAAGGAAAAACTTTTTCTTTTTGCTAATTAATACATTTGGATTTGAATCTGGAACTTTCTATAAACTGCATGTCGGCATACCTGAACACATAGTTTGCTTGACAGATGAAAAGAGCATATTATAACATCACGAAGTTGCACAAATAATTTTTTTTCCTAAATAACAAATAATTACTTAAGAAATAACTACTATAAATTTCTCTCCTGCCTTCATTTAAAGTCTAAATATCAATACATTATTGCTATCTCTTATCATAAATTTTCTGTGCGATCCATTTTTGGAGTCAGAGATGTCTAGCCCAGTTCTGTATGCAGTGCATCAGATTAAATAGCTGAAAAACAAGAGTATTTATTGCTCGCCAGTAACACAATATAAACCAATGATTAATGTATTCTAATAAAATAAGCACACAGAACAGAAACAATCGTGGCTCATATAACATCAAAATAGTTGATAGAATTCACTAGTGTTCAGGAGCATTAGATTGTACCAGCACGAGTAATCTATTATTTGACTGCAAGTAGTGTTCTATAGCATCTGTCACTGGGAGTGCGGGTGGAACTCCTTTTATTCTTTGCTGAGCTCCAATCACAGCATCACCCAATTCCCTACAAAACACCAGTTTGAAAACTAACTTTTTTAGATAACTCGGAGCAAGTACCGAAAGCTCTTTTTCATAAGAGGTTGATAACTGTAAGCCATATGAAAACATTTTTTTGAAACTAGCTTGCTATAATACTTGTTTCATTTCCAACTCATCATTCAATCAACAGACAAGTCACATGTGCTAGGATGACGCATCATCACATAAAGCAATATGACAAGATGTTACTAGATACCGAATATTTCAGTTGTACAAAGGCGAGTACTCGCTGTTTACAGAATAAAAGAATATGCATATGAAGGATTTCGTACCAGCTAATAACTGTAACAGTCTACAGTACCTTACAAATGCTTCAGCCCACTTCTGAGAAGTATGGGATATGACATGTTGGAAGTTTAATTCATGTCTTTTCCTTCTTTCATCATCTTTCATATTTAAAGCTCGGCCAATTGAAGAAGCAACTTCCGCAATGTCCCAAGGATTTATAAGGATTGCTCCAGCACCCAAAGATTGTGCAGCACCTGCAAACTGCATGTGTTTCAAAAGGATGAGAATTCACAAAACTATCCAACAATGACTACACCAATTAAAATTTATATTTGGTCTACTTTCTTCCACTCGTACCCCTTTCTCACCAATATTTTTCAATAATTGTATTCATATTATTCTTTAATTGTTTAAATTCGTTTCTATCCTCCTAGCTTCCTGTTTTTCCACTTCTGAACTTGCATAAACACTAAATTCATCCCAATCCAACAAATCTTGAACAAAAGGCCCCAAGCAAAGTTTGGTTAAGAAGTTTCAAAAAAGCAAACTCAATATTAACTTGGTTAAAATTGAGAAGCAACGAAATACAAGATATATGGCATTCACAAAGAAGTGAAATATTGCAAAAAGAATCAACAACTGTAAAACTAGGTATCAAAGGATTTGTGCAGAACAGGAGACAAGCTTGTAGTTTCAATTTAATCTCCTGTTTTCCATTTCCTTATTGTTATAATATCAATCCTCACAATCCCCAATTCTAATGATTTGAAATTGTTTATCTGCATATCTAAGTAATCAAATGCAAACCCCCATCTCCCCCCAAATAAAATTAAAATCAGAATGCAAGTATGCAGCAATAGAAAACAAATAGAGGGTATGACATTTACTTCACTTAAAACAAGAACTCCTTTCTTTGAATCTTGGCAAGCCACAAACTCATGGCTAACGAGATTCATACCATCCCGCAAAGATGTGACAAGAGCAACATCTGATCAACAGAGATAATAGTTATAGCAGTTAGTCCACATTTATACAAATGATTTTAGCACATTTAAATAGTTATAGCCATTTCTTGGTACCAAAAATTGCAAATCAGATAAAACACTTATACACAAAAATTACCACCATGGATTTCGTACTTTAGTCAATAAATAGGCTGTGCATGGAAAACATTTCCTAGTAGATCCATGAGAGAGTTTCTTCTGAAGTACAACACTGAGAGGGATGGAGAACTATAGGTATGGAGGCCGTGGAGCATTAAGATACACAGTTTCATGATAGAAAGCCGGGGACAAATTGCTCCCTTCAAACTTAGTCCTCCGACTCCTCACTTTGTACCAATTTTAAAAAGAATAATGTTGTGTTTGGTTGGGATGAATGAAATGGGAAGGAATGGAATGAGATTTTAAGTATAAAACGTAAATATTCAACATTTTCATTCTTTCCTACATTCCATTCCTAACAACCTATATTATATTTTAAGCACCCCATTTTGAGACACACCCATTTTCTTCACAATTCTTATCATAACAAATTTGCAATATCTCATTTTTTTCCAAATCTTCTCTCTAATCTCCACTAATTTCCTTTAACTTCATCCATTCCATTCCATTCACCCCAACCAAACACAGCATAAATGACTTGGAGAGAGGCCCACTTGATGTTTACATGAAAAGGGTATTCACATAGGAACCCAAAAGATATGGTGGTGACAGCTCAGACGGTTAGCATGTGTGACAGGACAGTGTCTTGCTAGAAACAAGTTAATAAAGTAATCACCGTCACCCCCATTGTAATTTTTTCCCGCCATAGGTCCTAACCAGTAGACGCCGCATGAGTAGAGTAAATAATAGAAGGGTTAGATAATATGGTGATCACAGCTCAGAAGTCACACTTAGGTAGCCTAGGCACATAGCTTGTATTGTATGACCAAAGCTATAAGCCTGTGCGTTATTTCCTAAAGCTAGAATCCTGTGTAAATAATTTTTTTCTGCAATATTGATGTAATTAATTTTTTTCCACACTATTGGCCACAGTCTAGTACAAGCCCGCACGTAAAGAGTAAAAATGAGGTGAGGTTACGGTACTGATAGCTTTGAAGGTCACTTGTTGGTAGCTTGGACATTGATTTGAAGTACAGACGAATAGACAGTAATAGCAAGCCTCACTTGTGACATAGTTCATTTAACTGAATAACTACAGTCTGGTTCTATGAGAACCCCTCTAAAGCCCTTACACTGCCAGATCTCGGTGCGTTGCCAGATCTCGGTAAGCGTTGGATTTTAATCTATCCAGTCTTGTTATTTTGTTTCTGTACACACTTCAGAATATTTGGTTAAAAGTTAAAAAGACCATTTCCTTGTGCAGAATCTTTAAAATTTCCCGGCATTTCCCCCTGATTTGTTTTTATTCGTTTTTTGGAAATGAGAAAGAGAAGAGAGAAATTGATAGAGGTACCTTTATCGTTGTTTACCATATATCATATAATATACCCAAGGACCATTCAACTTGGTAGATATTTTTCCCTTTCTATATATATTAAATGATAATCCTAAGCTTAATACATGTGTATATAATAACCCATAGTTGATCAAATCAGCAACAGATACCTTTATATGTGAAGTAAATGCATTGTTCAGAATCAGTTGGGCTTACAGATTACTGGCCTATGTATAGGCACGGAAACAAATAGATATATATACACATCAACATAGCATCCCAAAGCAATGAAAACTATCCAAACCAATTTGTTCTCAAGAAAGCAAATATATGTGCAAACTAAACAAACATAGAAATATACGTGCAAACTAAACAAATATAGAAATCCAAGGGCTCTTATTCCAGTGTGTAGCTGGAAGCAAACCTAAACTGACTAAATTTATAGGAAACTGGAGGAAAAATTATTAGTACCTGAGACTGCATACAGTGCACATAATGTATGAAACTTGAGAGCTTGGTCCTGTGAACATAAAATATATGTTGCTTAGATATACCAGAAATTACTAAAAACATCCATCCAAGTACCAAAAAAATGATGATTTTGAGTTTTTGACTGCCAACATGCCATCACCTGAAGCAATAATACTGACTAATGGTTTGATGACAGATTGCCTTATTAATTTTGTTTCTCTTTACCTTTACAATTGTCCATACTTGAGGATGTTCATATATGAAAATTTCGGGAGAAGTGCTATGCCAATGATACATATGCATATATAGCTAATAAGTAATCACTTGATAAACCTATACCCCTAAATGCAGAAAAAAGTATTTAATTCGTTTACTAGAATTAAAACATAATGTACTGAAATTTATAAACTGTGTTACCCGGACTCTTTAGTTCAACTTGAGTACCTGAGTCGGATACTCGACAGTCGGACATGGGTATAGACCCTCAGACTCTTTATTATGCGCCAAAAACATGGACAAATATTCCATGTTAAACACTTCCAGCCGAGTTTATGTAACATAGTATATAGACGATCATTAAAATTTGTACAATTTATAAACTTTTAATGATAAACTGATGAAAGACAATAGCTGGAAAAAATGGTAAAAATCCTTAGTGATTGAATCACAGAACCACTACCTCAAAGGTTTTAACTGTGGAGAAATATTGATTTTCACCATTTATTTAGGCAAAAACTGAAAGTAATATAATCAAGTATAAAACATAATAATCATCCAATATTAAGTCTGTATAAATAAACAATAAAAACCCTAATGGACAAAGCCTAAAACAGGTGGCTAAAATAGACATAATCCAAAATACGAAATAAATCATAGTCCAATGACTTTATAAATATAAAACCAATCCCTATCACAAAAGGCTTTACTGAGTGTAAACTATACCAGGTAGCTCATCACATCAGGCTGGGCGGGAAATGTCCAATATTTCTATATGCAAACTTCAAGTAATTAGTAATGTTATTTATTGTCAACATTCAAACATGGACAGCCATCTTCAACATTCAACATAGGCAGCTGTCTTAGACTTCAATACTCATTGTCTTTGTTAGTTTGGCACCGTATAGACTTTGGTGCCATTTCTTGTTCTATATATAGCATCTAATATACATGTAATAGATATCTCTGAATATACAAATTACTCTTCTATGATTACTTCCTCTCTATATCTCTACTTACAGAATTTATCATGGTATCAGAGCATGTAAAATCCTAGGGAAAACACAGAAGAAACAAACACAAACACACAAGAAACAAACCCAGAAATTCATCAATCTGTCAAAACTGTCAAAAAATTCGTTTTTCAAAACACACCCAAACACAAATATAAGCATATCACTGGAAAGAGCAAGAGAAGAGGAGAACACAGAAAAAAGGAAACTGGACAACCGGCCATCCACGCGCCCTCACGCGCCGCCGCACGCGCGTCTGCGCCGCCGCACGCGCTCACGCGCCGGCGCGTGAGGCCTTTTCCGGGCAGTTTTTGCAGAAAGTTCTTAAGGGACTCTTACTCCTCTAGTCATCCCGATTCCAACCGTGGTAACACTTTTCAGTTTCGTGAAGATTTATTTTCTGACATATAATTGTATGCATATTTGCGTATATATATATAACTTGTGCAGAAAATACTCCCTTTATTATTTATGTTGTAACTATACCATTGGCTTGTATACATATTTGGGTAGTTAAGATTTAACGAGAAAAAAAAAAAGGGGGAATTATTATTGGAATAATTTTTATTTGAATATTTTATAATGGCGGATACCAGCGATTCCGCAATTTCAAACCAAAATACTGCTATAAGTAGCAGTAAATCGGGATTTCATAGTACTCCGTATGTAAGCCCTAAATTCAACGGAAAGAATTTTCTGGAATGGTCCAAAGCTTGTACAATGGCACTTAAATCTCATAGAATGATGAAATATATCAATGGGAAAGCCAAACAACCTTTGGAAAATGATACTACTTTCGATGATTGGGAATCTGAAAACGCCATGGTGTGTTCATGGCTATTTAACTCTATGGAGGTTGATATTCGAAAAACATATATCTTCATTGATACCGCTGAAGATGTGTGGAATTCTCTCACTCGGACGTATTCCTTCTCCGGAAATGTAGCCAAGCAATTTGAGATCAAACGGAAGATGTGGGCATTGGCTCAGGGAAGCCACACATTAGCTCAGTATTATTCTGAGCTTACATCATTATGGAGTGAGTTGGGACATTACACTATATTTGAGTGTAAACATGCTGAAGATCAAGAAAAATATCAAAAGATGATGACTGTAGAGAAAGTGATGAAGTTTCTTGACGGATTGTCTGATGAGTATGATTCCATAAAAAATCAACTTATCGGACAAGTTCCATTTCCTACAGTGGAAGAAGCCTATGGTCGTGTCAGATTAGAGGAAAGTCGAAAGCAGAGCATGGCTCCGGTTGTCTCTTCTGAACGATCTGCACTCTTAACTGGAAATGTTCAGCAATCTGAGCCAGAACAACCTGAACAGGTATCAATGGCTTTAATGGGTGAAAAATCCAGTCTTCAATGTGACTACTGCAAGAAGTTAAACCACACTCGTGAAACATGTTTTATCCTGCACCCTCATCTCAGAATACGAGGACGAGGAGGGCGTGGCCGAGGTGGTTACCGTGGTGTCTCATCTGGCAGAAGCACGGGTAGAGGTATTCCCTTTAGTGCTCATCATGCTGCATCAGAATGTGAGTCTTATTCTTCAACAGGGACGATGACTGCTTCAGAGGTCAACACCCTCCGCCAATTAATGTCACAAATGAACACCACTCCACATACAGCTAATTCTGCCCATGCAGGTACATCTTGTCACTTTACCTCCGATAAATGTCATAATTCATGGATTATTGATTCCGGAGCATCAGCACATATGACTGGAAATTCTAGTTTCCTAGAAACATATAATGGTGAAACAGGCAATATTCGTGTTGCCAATGGAGCTATTGTACCGGTTCATGGACAAGGCACTTCTCACTGCCTCTCATCATCATTGCCGCTATCTGATGTGTTACATGTTCCCTCCTTAACAGCAAACTTATTATCGGTTCAACGTATTACTGAAAAACTTAATTGTTCAGTAACCTTTTTTTCCTCCCACTGTGTATTTCAGGATCTGGCGACAGGCAAGGTCCTTGGCAATGGTAAAGTGGTAGATGGACTCTATGTTATGGAAGGGAATTCTATTTCTCCCTCAACTTATCAGGTGTCATCCAAGTTAAATTCTGCTTTTGAATCTTTGTATCAGTGGCATAGACGGTTAGGTCATCCATCTTTTGGTGTTTTAACACATCTATTCCCTGCCTTAGTAAAACACTGTAAAAAGGAAGATTTCTTTTGTGAACCATGTGAACTAGCAAAACATAAAAGATCATCTTATCCATCCAGAAATAAAAGAAGTTCTACTTTGTTTTCTATTATTCATACTGATGTTTGGGGACCATTTAGACATCCTACACATGATGGGTATAGATGGTTTGTTGTCTTTGTTGATTGTTATTCTAGGCTTACTTGGGTATATCTCCTTAAACAAAAAAATGAAGTTTTTGAGTGTTTTAAATCTTTTCACCACATGGTACAAACACAATTTAATGCTTCTGTTAAAATTCTTCGGAGTGATAATGGTACTGAATATGGAGGCCCGTTTATATCTTATTTGGACACATGTGGTATAATTCATCAAACTTCGTGTGTCAAAACTTCTCAACAAAATGGGGTAGCCGAAAGGAAAATTGGTCACTTACAGCAAGTTGCTCGGTCGCTTATGTTAACAATGCATGTTCCCAAATATCTTTGGGGAGAGGCAGTCATGACTGCTGCATACCTTATAAATCGTCTTCCTTCTAGTGTCCTAAAATTCAAAACACCGTTGTCTTGTGTTCTTGCACCTTCTTCACATCCACTACCCCTTCGAGTATTTGGGAGTGTATGTTTTGTTCATAATCATGCTCCATCTCGGGATAAACTTGACTCTCGGGCCCTCCGCTGTGTTTTCATTGGGTATTCACCAACTCAGAAGGGATATAAATGTTATCATCCTCCATCACGTCGCATATTTGTCAGTCATGATGTTAGTTTCTGGGAGAACATTTCTTACTTTTCTCCAGGTTCCTCCTCCTTGCTTCAGGGGGAGATAAACCGACACAGTCTTGATAGTAAAGCAACAGATGAGTCACAGACACTTCCATTTATTAATATACCTATTCCAAACACTAGTTCAAACAGGTTATCTATTCCTCCACATACGAGTAAAGAGTCAGATGATCTAAATAGACTGGATATTCCAGACTTGATTACATATTCCAGGCGGAGGAAAAATGATATCACCACTTTACCGCATCCAGAGACCTCTGACCTCGAGACAGATCCTGAATCTCCTGTGTTTGAGCCAGAAAATGGTAATACTCTTGATCCTACTCTAGACCTTCCTATTGCTATAAGAAAGGGTGTACGCTCTTGCACTAACCAGACAGATCCTGAATCTCCTGTGTTTGAGCCAGAAAATGGTAATACTCTTGATCCTACTCTAGACCTTCCTATTGCTATAAGAAAGGGTGTACGCTCTTGCACTAACCATCCTATCTCAAACTTTGTATCTTATAATGCATTATCTCCATCTTCACTTGCTTTTGTATCATCCTTGTCTAGTGTTTCTGTTCCGCATACTTGGCAGGATGCTTTATGTGATCCTAAATGGAAAGATGCTATGATGGAAGAAATGAATGCCTTGAAACATAATGGCACTTGGGAGTTAACTCATCTTCCCGCTGGAAGGAAGGTAGTAGGATGCAGATGGGTATTCACTGTGAAACAGAAACCTAATGGGCTGATTGATAGGTACAAAGCGAGACTTGTAGCAAAAGGGTATACTCAAACTTACGGGATTGATTATCAGGAGACTTTTGCCCCAGTAGCAAAGATGGCCTCTATTCGAGTCTTGATATCATGTGCAGCAAATCTTGGATGGGAACTTCAGCAATTGGATGTAAAAAATGCATTCTTACATGGAGACCTGAAAGAAGAGGTTTACATGGATATTCCACCAGGTTTTTCTACAGCTGCGACCATTGGGAAAATATGCAAGCTAAAGAAGACTATTTATGGGTTAAAACAGTCTCCAAGGGACTGGTTTGGCAAATTTCAGGGAGCAATGATTAAATTTGACTACAAACAGAGCAACTCAGATAACACCATGTTCGTGAAAAGACGGGATGAAAAAATCACAGTGGTGATTGTTTATGTCGATGATATTGTGATCACCGGCAACGACACCTGTGAGATTGCTAATGTTAAACGCAAGCTTGCCTCTGAATTCGAGATGAAGGACTTGGGAAAACTACGGTATTTCCTTGGTATTGAGGTCTCTAGAAGTCCAGGTGGTATCTTCCTCTCACAACGGAAGTATACACTTGATCTTCTGAATGAAACAGGGATGTTGGGATGTAGACCTGCAGAATCTCCAATAGAAGCAAATCATAAACTTTGTGGAGATACTGGTGAAAGTGTCGAGAAATCTCAATATCAAAGGTTAGTTGGTCGACTGATCTACCTTGCACATACAAGGCCAGACATATCATATGCAGTGGGAATTGTTAGTAGGTATATGCATGATCCTCGTCAACCACATTTGGATGCAGTCTATATGATATTAAGGTATCTTAAGGCTGCTCCTGGAAAAGGAGTAATGTTTACTAAAAACAATCATCTCTGGGTTGAAAGCTATACAGATGCAGATTGGGCCGGATGTCAAGACGATAGACGATCTACTTCAGGATATTGCACATTTGTTGGTGGCAATTTGGTTACTTGGCGAAGCAAGAAACAACCTGTGGTTGCCTTATCTAGTGCTGAGGCAGAATATAGAGCTATGGCTAAAGGTGTACGTGAATTATTGTGGATAAGATTGTTCCTAGAAGAATTGGGACTTGCATCTGCAACTCCAATGAAGCTGCATTGTGATAACAAAGCCGCTATTGCCATCGCACATAATCCAGTACAACATGATCGGACCAAACATATCGAAATTGATCGACACTTCATAAAAGAGAAGATCAATAATGATACGATTGGTATTCACTTTGTAAGATCAGAGGACCAGATAGCTGACATATTTACCAAAGGTTTAAATCAGAAGATGCTTCATCCACTTATTGGCAAGTTGGGCATGAGTGATATCTATGCATCAACTTGAGGGGGAGTGTCAACATTCAAACATGGACAGCCATCTTCAACATTCAACATAGGCAGCTGTCTTAGACTTCAATACTCATTGTCTTTGTTAGTTTGGCACCGTATAGACTTTGGTGCCATTTCTTGTTCTATATATAGCATCTAATATACATGTAATAGATATCTCTGAATATACAAATTACTCTTCTATGATTACTTCCTCTCTATATCTCTACTTACAGAATTTATCATTTATTTTATATTATATGAGAAGAATAATATAGAGTATTCAATTTCTAAACAACAGCAGTTGCATTGTCTCTTTTAACCAAACAATAATTTCCCCCACCATGTTATATTGATTGAGAAAATACACGAAGTAATTCATGCACTGTGGTAAATGTATAGTCATGCTCTGTAAGTTGGATGTATTTTCACAAGCTAAGTTATGAATTATGCCAAGATATGTTTTAACATAAAACTTATATTTTGGCCCACAATATTAATCTTACAAATTAGGTGGATTCGACATTTAGACATGTATGCCTGCACCAGGTACTTAAACAACCTGTAATGTAATACTTAACATGCAACATGCATCTACAATGTACATGTGTGCTTATACTATGAAGAATTTTATAGGTAAGTGAATCTATAGAAAGATAAGACTCACCAGATGAATTAGTGGAACCTGTGGAACCTCAAACAATTTTCCAAATCTACCATTGATGCGACCAACAAGCGTGTGGACCTTGCTTGCAAGTTTTTGATCTGTAATGTGTTCAAATTAAAAAAGCATGATGTCACTATTGCAGACAAAAAACAGACCAGCCGACCAGGGTCAGAATTAATAATGTCACTGCAGACTGAGTCTTGTGATTTAATGTGATATTTGTTGACATTGACATTTTACTCATTGCACTATAACTACTACTACTACAAGAGAATCAAATTGACACTTTACCTGAACTGAAAACAACTTGATTAGAGCTGAACACAAATGGAATTTAATTAGCCTGTTTGGACTAAGCTCCGTAAGGGATGTATGGAGATTGAAAAACTTACAACACTTTCAGCTAGCACATATCGGTAACATGAACTCAAATTCACTACACTCTGTGTTTTATTATGAATTACGCAGGTAGTGCTTAATTAACCGCATGCGTCCATATTATAAATGAAACCTCTGCTAACAGGAAACTACAACATCCCAACACTAACATTAATAAAAAAAGATGATCTAGCTGCTTGTACCAGCAAAAAATTGAGATTGCATTTTAGATCCAATTATAAAGCCAAGTGTACTGGTTAATTTCAATAAACATCGGTAATGTATTATAACGTGTATTCGTAAATTAAGAGTTTCTGATGCACCTACTTGTTCTGTATTGTAATCAATAATTTCTCCTCATGCACATTCAGGTTTTTCACTTCCACTTTGCTGTCTACATAAGTTGCTATTTTCCGAAAGTGTTATTGTCTAATAACCATCGATGGTTGCATTATCGTTGCAGATTACTTAATACTTTAAACTTTCAATGAGTAATAAATGAGTCTTTTCCCTATACGCTTTTTAGGGATTAAAAAATATATAAACTACCTTAGCAATTACAGCATCATAATATAAACACAAGAATTTCCTAATCATGTGAAACATCCTCAAATATCTATATATAAGGAGAATATAAAGAATAGTACAGAGGACTCTACTACAACCATAGTACCTGGCTGCATAGAAAAGGGAGACACCTTAACTACTAAAGTCTCAAAAACCTCTTTAATATATATACCTAGTGTGAGGTGCACAAGAAGAGTCAACAACTATAGTTTAGGCAACCCTGTTAAAGTTGTTTCCTTCGCAAATCTTTTAGTGTACGATATTTGTAAGATGTACATTCAGACTCAACACCTAAAACAAAATTTGACGCATGAACCAATTAGATACACAGCTACATGTTCCTACACCAAAAGTACACACGGAAGTAAATAGTCAAGTCGCATAACATAGTACAGAAAACCATTCTAGATATTAAATTCAAACTAAAGTTCATTTACACAGTATAATACAGGAATAAAAGTCTAAGATCTCTCTCCTACCCTGAACATCAGAAAGTTTGTTATGGCAACATACTGTGACCTGAGTTCTGTTGAGCTATACACATATGTGTACGATACTTCAGGCATAACTGATTTACTTTGGCTGATCATGTATATGATTCATAGAAATTACTGAACATTCACATTAGATGCAATTAGAATTAAAGTCCATGCTTACATATCAATAATCTGAAACCTTAAAATTGGCTATACATATATATATAAGTCAAGATTAATTGCTCAATAAAGCTGAAATGGAATTCCTTTATGTCCTAAAGACGTAATAGAATCTTCCTAGTGTAGGAAGAGGAAAGATCTACCTAGAAATTATTGTAGATGTAGCTTTTTAGATGTTATGGAAAACATTATGCAAATTCATAAGAAGAGTGTTGAAGAGCATACATTCAGGACCATCTGCTTTTCTTGGCACTGCTATTTGCAGCAATACGACTCTGTCACGCATATCTTTGTTGTCTTCGAGGAACTTTTCAAATGCCAGCATCTTTTGGAGAATTCCTTTAACCATATCAAGGCGATCAACACCTAATATCACCTGACCAAAAAATCAAGGGGAAAAAAAACATGAGATAAAGAAAACGTATTATCATGTCATTTCCTTTCTTGAATAATTCCTATATGTAAAATAAAATAAATAGAGCGGACTCTTCAACATTGTATCACCAGCACTAGAACCACAATAACAATATGTACAACTATCTTCATCATCAATTTAAATCCGCTGGCCTTATGCTAGGCTTAACTACAACTTAGTACTATTAGAACTCTAAGTTTATGTATTTTTTTATGTACTTCAAATTAGTTGAGACATGGCGCACATTCGAAGGAGGAAGGACATCTAACAAAGATGTCAAAGAGACTACCCATGCTGGCCAAAATCCAGAATATAATATTTATTGATTATAAGCGAAATTGCTGCCATAGACATATATAGGGCCTGCTATACATGAACAGTCAGTTTTCACTATATTTATTAGGTTTTACTCTAATGTGATAAGTCTATCAGTTGGAACTCAGAAGATAGATGGACTAATCATTAGTCATAAGTCATAATCGATGAAATTGCCTAGGCATCTGAAAAATCACTTCGAACTTTTTCACTTCCTATCTCATTCAAAAGGCATGGGAACACACAACAACATCCAAGTTCAATTAATGGAAATGCAACAAGACACAATGTCTTCAACTTTCATACCACGATTACAGTCATGCCCTTTGTTCTTATTTAATAGTCGTATCTGCTGGGGGTAGACATGGAACAAATATGACTTCGTAATACAAACAAGTTTCCCAAATGAGACTCTCCATGGAACAGATGCAGTAATACATATTTTTGACAAGTATCAGGTAGGAAGAGTAAAGCAACAGAAAAGTGGAAGACAACACCAACCTGACGCCCAGAAAATTTCTCTGTTAATTCGTTAATGCACTCTCGGACTTTAGGAGTCTCAAGAGCTCGAAAGAATCGATCTGAATCTATCCCCATTGGAAACTGTTGTTTTACCATCATTAAGAAAAATCAATGATGGCTTCTCAAAATTCTAAAAGTAGATTGCACATATACCTGACGTGCTAATTAATTTTAGTACTGAAGTACGCTGTAATTGAAAGAATAGAAAAGGAAAGAAAAACTAATTTGGAAGAAGGAAGAAAATACGTTGGAGTAGAAAGGTGAATGATATGGAAGACAATTAGACATTCTTGTATCAGTCAATCTTTATGTTCTTTGCTTATCGAAGGAAAGAGAGGAATGAAATAACTATAGACGTTTCCTTTATCATTGTTTTCTACTATACCCAAATATACTTCCTTTTACCCTCAGTTTACATCTCCCCTCAGTATTATATCCTCTGATATATTACATTTGTGCAAGAAAAACAATGCACAAGTGCTCTTGAAGGCAAAACGCGATGATACAATAGACGGGCATTATTATACGATATTTAAAGTTTATCTTGCACATACCACAGCCACACGAGTTAACCTTCCTTGATACTCTACTCCTGCTGGTGAAGCCTCCACTCCAAGAATACGAGTACACGTACTAACAAAATGTCTTGCGCAATTAAAAGTATGGAAACTGGAGAACCATATTTTGGAATCAGTCTCATGCAAGGCCAATATGTAAATATGTGTAACACTTAGTCATGAGCTCTACGACTACAGAATTCAAGCAGAGAAATCCATATTTTTTGTGAATAAGCTCACTCTTGATATAAAGGTAAAGAAATGTAGCCTTGTACTGTAGGAACTTATATTGAGGCAAAAACATGATATAAGTGAAGGGTTGATTGATATAATAGTTCTATTGATTATTTAGTATCTTCTTCTAATGTTGTGCATGTAGCACAGTAGGATCGGAAATCATGTATCAACAAATTCACGGTTGTTAATAATTTACATTTCAAAAAAATGTAAAAGAAAAATAATACATAAACCATAGACCAAAGGCCTTTCTGCAAAAGGTTTACCTTATGTCCATAATCACTCTCGAAATTTTTGGATAAATGTTCTTTCATCAGACTGAGGCATATTACAAATGTAAACTATAAATGATATTATATCAATCTCAAATCAGTTTCCTCCTAGGAATCAAGTCTTAAGTTTGTATATAATGTCATGTCATAAAGGATAATTCTCTAGAACATCAGATTCAATGGAACTCACCCAAGTAAATCAGCTGAGAGAAGTGCATGCAGCAGTTCTGATCGAGACGGCAGGGTCCTATGAGCTTCAGAGGGTGGAAATGGTGTGTGAAGAAACCAGCCAACTTTCATTTGGCTGTTGTGTTCCTTTAGGTATTTGGGAAGGAACATTAGATGGTAGTCATGACACCAAACAACATCACCTTCCTTGTAGTGTTTGATCACAACATCAGCAAATATTTGGTTTGCTTCTTTATATGCATCAAACTGAGACTGATAAGATGTGGTAGTTGCAGGGCCATCTTCTTGTGAATTTCCAATATAATGCAAGAGAGGCCACAATATGTTGTTGCAATATCCATTATAGTACTGGTTGAAAATCACTTCATCAAAGAATACAGGTAGACACCTCTGCAAATTTAGAGGAGGGAATCTTAAGAATTATTCCCAGAAAAGTGGAAATATCAAACTCACAATGTCAAAGGCTTAGTGCGTCATTTTCAAAAAAATTGTAGCAAAGAAGAATCCCGGTATATAAAACAGAAGCACCTTCTCAGTCAGCACTTCTGTTAAAGACTTCTGCTCAGCCTCATCTGAAACATGGATACCAGCCCACCCCACATATCTTACCTCAAATTCTTTCAAGCCTATTACATACAAGAGTACAAAAGGTTAAGACTTAGACTACTTGTCTTGTAAGAAAACTATGTACAAGGAAATGAGAACATATAAACAGATACTGGTGTAGTGGTCTGTATACATAAAAAATCCTCCTAATGTGAACATCAGATAAATATAGATAGAAAAGCGTCAGTGTAAAACTTGCCCAGAAGAGCGGTCACTGGCCCACCAGCACTTATGTCTAAAGACCAGGAATCCTCAATCCTAACTGCAGAGAAAGGTAACCTGTTAGACACCACCAACAGCTGTGGTCTCAAAGCCCTGCCTTCCTGAGACTTTTTTGATTCATTGCTACATGCTTGGAAAGAGAACGGCCCTTCCGAATAATTTTCAGCACGAGAAGTGCCTGGGCCAAGCCTCTTTAGCTCAGAGATCCTAGAAACACTTTCAGTATCACTGGCCTCATTTGACAAAGCCTTGCTTTCTTTACTTAGCTGTGTATCTCGTAAGAGCTTCTCTGTCGGGTTTGAAGGAACAGATGAGCTGGCTTTGTACTTATTATCAGACATATGGAACCTCTGAAAGCATAGGTCAACCGAAGTTAGATGTTTTTAAAAATAGTGGCCCACTTGTTATGAAAAAAGAGTAAACAGAGGAAGAGTAAAAAAGTATTTTCTAATGATAGCCTCACATAATTCCTTATGATAAACAGAAATAATCAGAACAACCTCATTAGATGGAATAAATAGTATTTTCACGGTGCAAACAAATTCGTTATATAAGAAATGGAATTAATTAGGAAGTCTTGTCAGAGAAAGAGGAAAACATATCTTTTCTTGTAACATACAACCTCAACAGACGGAAAAAAAATGTAATCTCTATGATAACATTCAAATTTTGTTACACAAGAAACAAAGGTAATCAGCTCAACCTCAGCATGAAAAAAGGAGTAATATTTAAAGCAGGAATTAATACTGTTAGATCTAATATAAATTGCATTATTAGGCTTCTCATAAATCTGTCAAAAAAACAAATAATGAAACTCTTTCAGAGATATCACAGACACTACTGAAGCCTACAACTAGTTTGAAATTTTTTACAGCAAGGCTTTAAAAGAACTCAGTCAATAGCATGACCAAAACCTAATCAGCATTATTTCAGGTTCAAACTTCAGCACTATACAGAAAAAAAGAAAAAATTCCAAGTCGAATCATCCTAAAACTAAATAAATACATGCAGACAATCAAACCACTATTCAATAACAAGTTTACGAGAAGCATAAAAAGCAAGTAGTAAACATTGACTAACCTTCTTTATTTGAATTGCTGATTATTGAAAAAAATGTGCAATTATATCTAAAGCCTAAAGGCACAACCTCAAAAGCACAGGCTCATTAGACAAAGAGCATTGAGTGATTTGTAAGCACTAAACTCATCTCATTATATCTAATTTGTAAAAATAGGCATCAAAAAGCAGCACAGCAAGCACATTAGTAACAACTCCTAATGCAAATCCTTACAGGAAAGCACAAATGCTAATGTATGATGCCAAAACCTAAATCGCAAATTTTCAGAAACAAGTGCGCTGTGATAAATCAATTCAGACGTCGATTCAAAGTAAAAAAAAAAACACACAGGAATTAATTGATTTGTACGACTCGCTGTTATTGCGACAAAACTTGATTATATCTTAAGCCAAAACTTAGCACATAAGACAATTGAGTGATTTGTACAGCACTGTACTTAAATTACCGTATCAAATAAGTGTAGGCATTAACAATCTGCTCAGCAAACACATCAGGCAATAAAACCTACTGCAATTCCTTGCTAATAATCACAAACGCTATTATGTAATACGAAAACCTAGAATCACAATTATCGCAAACAACTTCGAAGCACAGTAGACAATTGAGTGATTTCTATGGTACGTACAGAACCATATCACTATATCTAATATGTACAGGCATCAAAACTCTCCACAGCAAACACATGAGTAACAAAACCTAACTCAATTCCTTGCGAGAACTTACAAACGCTACTGTTCGATACCAAAACCTAGCTCAAAATTCTCGAAAACAAGCGCATTGCGATAAAATCAATCAGACGTCAATTAATAGTCTAAAACAAGCTCACACTAATCGCATGAGTAACAAACCCTAACACAATACCTCGGGAGAACTCATAAACACTAGCGTTTTACACCAAAACATAGCTCGCAAATGTCGAAAACAAGCGCATTGCGAGTAAAATGAATCATACAGTCAATCAATTAATTATCAAAAACAAAGTAACATTAAACAACAATCAAACAGCAAATTCAACTACAAATAAAAAATGCGAAAATCGTAATCTGACCTGATGAGAAAGTCGAATCGGCGATCGTAGAGACGTTGTTGAGTTACGCACAATCTCCGAGACGAAGATACAGTAATAAGAAGAAGAAGAATGAAGAAATGAGGAGAGTAAATGAAAGTGAGGAAGAAAAAAACATGTACGAGTATGTGTATATATAGAGGCGGTGGTAGAGATTTGAGAGAGAAGGAGAATGAGAGAGAGTAGTGGTGTGAGGTTTCACCGGGAAGTGACGGAGGGAAAGCCATGCAGTGGAGAGGAGTTTGTGTGCAAAGCTTACAATAAACGTTAGAGTTGAATGGCTTGGTAGTTATGATTGTTACCGGCAACCGGCAATTGAGTTAACTGCAACCGGAAACTGGAGAGTGATCGAAAGAGTAACAGTAATTAAAATTTGTTGGTTTTGGTGAGGAGGTCATGTAAATTTGCAATCGCCAGTGTTTTGGGTGGCGGGTCGGTATTAAGTTTCTTAAAATAAATGAAGTAGTGGGTGTAATAGTGATTTTATTGTTAAAATAAATGAAGTAGTGGGTGTAATATTGTAAAGTGTTGAAAAAGTGAAGTGAAGTAGTGGATGTAGTAATGTATTTTATTGTTAAAAGTTACTATTTTTGGTAATGTAAAGAATTGGTTGGACGTCCCAAAAAGGAAATTGTAAAGAAATGGATGGGTATTATAATTCTTATAACATTGTGTATTTTCACTGATTTAATTTAATTCGATTACTTTACTGAGTAAAATTAGTTCAGCTTTACTTTTTACTCATCCATAAATTATATTAGACATACTATTTATTCCATTGATAAGTTTTTGTAGATATAAAATAGGGAGAGATTGGCACATTGTAAATGTTGATATTATTCATCAATAAACTTCTGTAATATAAAAAAGGGAAGAATTTAGTACATCTGCAATTTCCAAATTGATATACGTTAATATTTACAAGTCAAATTGATGTAATTTTGATTAGAAAATAAAAATTATTAATATATATAAAAACTATAATATATATTTTTAATAAATATATTAAATTTAGTATAAAACACATTTTTTTTGAAACTAACAGAATTTTTTAAATATGACAATAATTAATAATCAATTTTTAATAAATTTGATTTTGTCAAGTCAAAATTGTCAATTTTATTGAGATAAAGGAATACATTCTACTACAAAAAAAATCTCGAATGATATGACATGAATGAGTGGATAGTATGAAGTATGAACAATTTCAATCGGTAAAATTGATTTGACCATGCGAATCTATTAAAATTAACCAATTAGGGAGTTAGGGAAAAAATTTAGAATCCAGTTCGGGGAATCTTTTGTTTTTTTTTTTTTTTTTTGGTTTAATCTTTGTAATATTGCAATATTCGCTAGATTCCCCCCTCTCCTCCTTTTCTCTCCGCGCCCAAAATTGTATATGTACAAGTTCAGTGAAATTACAATCCATAGAACTGTAGCTCTCGTTTTAAAAGCTCCCAGTGTTTATCTATACATACATGTATACATACAGATTCAAAATCATAAAAAGCTGTTAGCTACTATCTCCTCCTCATCTTCATTCTCTCTGTTTTCAATTTTCAAATTTCCCGAAGCCTCGATTTATTCTCTCTCATTTTCTCTTCTCGTTTCGCCGGCAATTCTCTCCGATTTCACCGGATTTTAATCGGATTCGAAGCTCGCTGCAAGTCGCACTAGTTTGTAAGTATGATTCAAGTTTAAATACGTCATTTATCTATGTGTATGTGAATGTGATTCGTGTTTTTGTTTGAATATTTTGATTTGCCGCAAATGTACAGTTGAGATTTAGCTGCGATCTGATGAATTTGAGAATTTTAGCGCTGAAACCCTAATTTAAGACTTATATTCGTGATTATCTGTTTCTTTGTTCCATTAATTGCGCGATTACTGTGACGAATATAAAATCTCTCAGGTTCGGTGTAAATGATGTAGTTTCGATCTTCGAAAATCATATTATACTCGTATAACTTCAAAGTTGATAGATTCGTTCGATTTTAGATATGACACTTAAGATTTTGCTGAGATATGGATGAATTTTAGTTTTGGGAGGTACGAAACCTGATGTATGATCTTACTTTTGAGTTATCTGTTTGCTCTAGGAATCGCTGGATTGTAGTGACGAATATGTAATTCCTCGGATTTTATGTGAAAAGTGTAATTTCGATTTTCGAGAATCATGCTTTACATGTATAACTTTAAAGTTCATCTTGATATAATCATTTCATTATATGAATTTTTCCTCCTATTGACACTTCAGATTTGCTGATATAATAATTTGACATATTATCCGATAGACACTTCAGGTTGCTGAAGTATGAAAGAAGTTTAGTATTTTGAGTTGTCGAACCTAATTCTAGTCACCTATTTGTTTGCTTGGGAGATCGCAAATCCACCACGTTTTGTGTAAATAGTGTAGTTTTGAATTTCAAAAATTTGAGTTCATGTATGCTTTCTCTGTGTATTGACGACATTTGAGACTTACTTATTATGGAATGATATGATGACTGGCATGTTTTTGTCGAAACATGTCCTGTTTTGATGATTATAGTATGAAATATTATAATTTAATATCATGTGAATTAGATGGAACAGATGCGAGTAAGATCATTTCTAATATGTGAAGAGGGTAAATAGAATATGTTGTGGCAAGTTACACTTAATTGCAAGGATTACTATATCTGATGGGATAAAGATTTTTATCTTTTGTGTTGTCCTGGGTAGCAGATGCCCGTCTCTCCTAGATTGAAAGTCTAAGACGATGAAGTTCTTTTTTTCTTTTCTCTATGTTTTTGTCCTACACTCTGAACTAGGAACATATTCACCAACAAAGCTTAAATTTAAATTCCCTATATCTGTTGTTTGTTACTTAGTACCGCAACACTCATCTGCGTACAACATTATTGTCAAACTACTGTCCTGTAACACATCTCCTTCAACTAGCCAAGGTTGATTATCAATTATGATGTCTACAATACTTGCTCCTTGCAATGGTTATATCATCATCGATATCTACGATGGAATCTCAGTCTTCAGATACATACATCTTGCTACAACTTGACATAATCATAAATCTAGCTTTCCTCCATAGACTACATATACTCTGTGTCACTTGGACTCGGTCCAAACTGATTAGCTACGAATGTTCTTCTTCATACCTCGAACTTAAAATTATCAACGTCCTTACTTTTCTAATCAATTATGAAGATAATGTAAGCAGACAACATAAATATATCATCACAGAAGTCCTTTTTAAATTCATCCCTAATATTATGATTTGGCCTATGCTGTTTGTTCATGTATCTCTATTGTGTTCACCCATGATTTTTTGCGAAAAAACTAAACTGTATTTCATGCTAG
Organism: Kitagawia praeruptora; assembly: GCA_037693485.1. NCBI lineage: Eukaryota > Viridiplantae > Streptophyta > Magnoliopsida > Apiales > Apiaceae > Kitagawia > Kitagawia praeruptora. The sequence continues at coordinate 88,317,654 of CM075350.1, forward strand.
AATAGAGTGTAGAATAGAGTGGAGTTACGTTAGGCAGGTATCTGGAGATTGATAATGTAAGCTTGTCGATCCGTGTAAAAATGATGTAATATAAATTCTTCAACCGACATGTTTCTCTGTATGTTGTTGATCTTAGTACTGGACTCTATCTCTTCAGTACTATGTTTGAGAACCCAATTCTTAGCTGATAAGCATGAAGAGCAGTATGTAGATACATGCTTTACATGTAACTAACTGACTAGATGAGCTTCTTGAATAGCAAAATCGTTTCTTACTAGTTTTATGTTCCATCTAAGTCTAACACTTAATACACTTGTTACAGTAGAAATAAATAACTTGAAAATATCCTGGTCAGGTGCTGGTTGTACTGAAATATATCTTGGAATTAGGTATAATTGCTAAAGCTACAATGAGATGCAATGCGTGCTGGAGGGAGCTAGAAGGGAAAGCTATTACAACCAGTTGTGGTCACCTATTGTGTATCCTGATGATAAAGTAGTCTAGTTTTAGTATTGATTTTACTGATCGTGCTAAGAATGGTACTGTTATATTCCTTAATAAGTACAAAAGGTACCGAGGATGCTGGTAGGATTCTCAGCAATGATGCAGCTTGCCCAATATGTGACCAAGTACTCTCTAAAAGGTAAGTAACTTCACTCAATCAAGTTTGAGTTTTGATGAGTAATTATTTCTTTCTTTTTAAAGATTTAGACTCAAAACTCTCAGAAGATGATGGTCATGACTGTTTGTAGAAGTTTTTATTAATCAGTGTGCCTTCTGATGAATTAGCTCAATCTTGTTGTTTTCTTGAGGTGATTTGGAGTACATATCAATATATTGCATGTTAGATGAACTGATTTGCTGACAACTCTGTATATTTAGCTGTATATTAACTTGTTATGCTTTTCAAATTGTCAGTCTTATGAGACCTGTTGATGTCAATCCAAATGATGAGTGGACCAATGTAAGCAAGCTGCAAGCATGTATCAAATAACTCATTTTATTTATAATTCGTCTTCTTTCCATTAGAAACCATGGCCCTACTTTCTTATGAATCATATCACAATATTGGTAGTTAGTGAACTCTCCTGCAGCATTCTGGTTGATGGTTTGCTCTTCCTTGCAGATGGCCATGGCTGGGATAACTCCTCAAATATGTATCCTTTAATTATCTTGTGTATTAGCAAATTTGGATTCAGATATTTCCCAGATATGAACTTGGAGAAGGATAGAAATAGTGCATGTTAAACTTTTAATATTTAATTTCTAAGTTTGATGTTAAATTACTGCAAGTGGTAAGATACAGTATAAAATCCTGTCACCTTTTCTTGACACGAAACAAGTGATGAAAAGTGCATACAGAAGTGTGATGTTCTATATTGGACAGAAGGAATTGGAGATGCAGTTTAAGATGAACAGAATCGTGGCTCAGTGCCGACAAAAATGTGAGGGAATGCAAGAAAAATTCACAGAAAAATTGGAGCAAGTTCATACTGCTTATCAGAAAATGGCAAAAAAGTGCCAGATGATGGAACAAGAAATGGAGAGTTTGTCCAAAGACAAGCAAGAACTTCAGGAAAAAATTTCTGAGAAGTCCAGGCTAGTTCTCTTTTTGAATCTTTTCCATGATTGTTTAAACTTGTAATGTGATCTCGATATATCTATTTTATTTGTCATTGATCACCTCTTGGCATATGCTGTTAATTTCTACCACCAGGCAAAAAAGAAAGCTTGATGAAATGTATGATCAGCTAAGATGCGAGTACGAGTCAGTTAAAAGAACAGCAATTCAACCTGCAAACAATTTCTATTCCAGAACTGAACCTGATTTGTTTGCAAGTCCAGCTGACATGATGCATAATAGAGATCCTCTCAGGAAAGGTAACTAATTTCGTTCTTTTAAAATGCATATGGCCTATAGAACTTGTCCTGAGCATATCTTTTTTTTTTTTTTGGCTTATTAATCTCTGATTATTTTGAAAGCATTAGCTAAATGTTGTAAAAGATCAATTGTGCTATAGTTAATAAGCATGAATTATATAGCTAGCATTGGTTGTATACTTGCAAAAAAAACTAGTTGACTTATTTTTTGCAGATTGGCCGTCATACACTCCTGCTACTCCAGGACCTCGAGATGATATATGGCCTTCAGCAGCGAGACAGAATAGTTCTAATTCTGGTCCCTTTGATGTTTCTGCTGGCTCGCCTGTAAAACAGTCAGCTGGGGCAACTGATTTTAGTAACAGAAGAGGCATCAATCGTACAGCGTTTGGTGCCGGAGCAGGATGTGGATCTGGAGCAGGGAACCCATCAATGACCTTGAGAAATCTCATCATTTCACCAATAAAGCGACCTCAAATCTCCCGAAGTCGGCCTCAAATGTTCACGTAAAATCTGAACAAATTCTACTTGTATGTTGCATTGGTTTCTGTACTATCACCAAATATTTGCTCCTTTTTTGTTTCAGGCTGTAAAGAGGAGTAAATCTGGATGTGTGGATTAAACCTGGTAGTTTTGAGCCACTTTGCCAGCAGCTTCTGTTCTTGTTTGCACACCAAGTGAAACAGATTGTGACCGCCTATGTTTTTCCTACAATATTTTTTAGGAGTGAATCTGTATTGGTGGATTAGACTCGGTACTTTTGAGCCACTTCCCACTTGGCGAGCAGTTTATGTTCTTGTTTGCATACCAGGTGAAATATAATGTAATTACGTATGCTTCTAACCACTTGGCTAGCAATTTGTGTTAGAGTACTTTTTATGATGTTGGTCCCTGGTCTGTATCGACAAGAGCACTATGGTTGTCAACTGCCACTTATACCTAACAGAGGCTCATTTAAAAAGAGAAAAAAGGCCCCCAATATCACAATTTTAGATTAATTGGTCCAAAATGTCACAACTCAAAATATTGACCCCAAATATTACTCCATAACAAAACATCGTCTAGCGTTACCATTTAACACAAGAACGCTAAATAATCCAGCGTTTTCTCCTTTTTAAAACCCAAACAGTACTGGCGTTTTCTTCCCTTCTTAAATTAAATTAACATAACACCACCACATAACTAACAAACATAGATTCAGAATGGATATCCAGCGAGAGATTAGAGACCTGGTGAGAGAGAAGAGATCGATTGATTAGTGCGACCGAGTGAGATATAGATAGACTCTGCGGCGTTTTCAGTGAAACAAAGGTTAAATCTGCGTTTACAAGGTAACCAAATGTTAATTAGCGTTTCTGGTAAAGAATACGTGTTGGCTTTTTAGAGAAAACCAAATTTGAAATAGCGTTGCGACGCAAAACACCATTTGAAATAGCGTTTTCTGTAAATTGCACTAGCGTTTTCAGCCTAAACAAACGATAAAGTAGCGTTTTCAACCCAAAACAAAGGTTAAATCTGCCCAAGTTTTAATTAGCGTTTATGGTAAAGATTACGAGCTGGGTTTTAAGCGAACATCAAATTTGAAGTAGCGTTTTAAGGCAAAACAACATCTGAAATAGCGTTTTCAGTGTGAACAGCACTTGACCTCTTTAGCGTAAACAACGTTTTAATTAGCGTTTTCAGCGTAAACGAATGATAAAGTAGCGTTTCTCCCAAAACGTAATAACTGTTCAGCGTTTTCAGCACTTGACTATAATAACTGTTTCACCCAAAACGTGAAACGCTTTAGCGTTTCCAGAAAAAAAAAAGAAAAAAAATATAAAACGCTACATGATGTAGCGTTTGTAATGGAAAAAACGAAAACGCTGAACGATACTTTGTCTTAGAGTGATATTTGGGGCCAAGATTTTGAGCTGTGATATTTGGAGCCATTTCCTTTCAAATAGTGATATATAGGGCCAACACCCCATTTAAGACCACTTCAATTTTATTTGCATTGGTTTCTGTACTATCACCAAATATTTGCTCCTTTTTTGTTTCAGGCTGTAAAGAGGAGTAAATCTGGATGTGTGGATTAAACCTGGTAGTTTTGAGCCACTTTGCCAGCAGCTTCTGTTCTTGTTTGCACACCAAGTGAAACAGATTGTGACCGCCTATGTTTTTCCTACAATATTTTTTAGGAGTGAATCTGTATTGGTGGATTAGACTCGGTACTTTTGAGCCACTTCCCACTTGGCGAGCAGTTTATGTTCTTGTTTGCATACCAGGTGAAATATAATGTAATTACGTATGCTTCTAACCACTTGGCTAGCAATTTGTGTTAGAGTACTTTTTATGATGTTGGTCCCTGGTCTGTATCGACAAGAGCACTATGGTTGTCAACTGCCACTTATACCTAACAGAGGCTCATTTAAAAAGAGAAAAAAGGCCCCCAATATCACAATTTTAGATTAATTGGTCCAAAATGTCACAACTCAAAATATTGGCCCCAAATATTACTCCATAACAAAACATCGTCTAGCGTTACCATTTAACACAAGAACGCTAAATAATCCAGCGTTTTCTCCTTTTTAAAACCCAAACAGTACTGGCGTTTTCTTCCCTTCTTAAATTAAATTAACATAACACCACCACATAACTAACAAACATAGATTCAGAATGGATATCCAGCGAGAGATTAGAGACCTGGTGAGAGAGAAGAGATCGATTGATTAGTGCGACCGAGTGAGATATAGATAGACTCTGCGGCGTTTTCAGTGAAACAAAGGTTAAATCTGCGTTTACAAGGTAACCAAATGTTAATTAGCATTTTTGGTAAAGAATACGTGTTGGCTTTTTAGAGAAAACCAAATTTGAAATAGCGTTGCGACGCAAAACACCATTTGAAATAGCGTTTTCTGTAAATTGCACTAGCGTTTTCAGCCTAAACAAACGATAAAGTAGCGTTTTCAACCCAAAACAAAGGTTAAATCTGCCCAAGTTTTAATTAGCGTTTATGGTAAAGATTACGAGCTGGGTTTTAAGCGAACACCAAATTTGAAGTAGCGTTTTAAGGCAAAACAACATCTGAAATAGCGTTTTCAGTGTGAACAGCACTTGACCTCTTTAGCGTAAACAACGTTTTAATTAGCATTTTCAGCGTAAACGAATGATAAAGTAGCGTTTCTCCCAAAACGTAATAACTGTTCAGCGTTTTCAGCACTTAACTATAATAACTGTTTCACCCAAAACGTGAAACGCTTTAGCGTTTCCAGAAAAAAAAAAGAAAAAAAATATAAAACGCTACATGATGTAGCGTTTGTAATGGAAAAAACGAAAACGCTGAACGATACTTTGTCTTAGAGTGATATTTGGGGCCAAGATTTTGAGCTGTGATATTTGGGGCCATTTCCTTTCAAATAGTGATATATAGGGCCAACACCCCCTTTAAGACCACTTCAATTTTATTTTATTTTTGTTTTTTTTTAAACGAAGACCACTTCAATTATATTCAGTGTTATAAAAATCGGCCAGGGGCGACGTCTAAAATCTGTAAAAATCGATCATTAGGCATTTTTTTGATTAGGCGGCACCTAGGTGGGATTAGGCGGTTTAATGAGTTAGGCGGGAATAAATGATTAGGCAGCGATTAATTCGATTTAATCAGGATTAATCGGTCATAATTTAAAAAAAAAGGTCAAATTAAGTATAAAACTTTAAAAATATAATTTTTTAATAAAAAATATTATTTACACATCTAAGGGTAAATTCACTTATCATATTTAATAATAAAATGAAAATATTTATATTTTTACTTATATAAAATTTACTTTTAAATATTAAAACTAAATTATATAAAAAATAATATTTTAATACATTCGATTAATATTTCGATTAATTATTTCAATTAATCACCACCTAACCGATTAATCATTATCCGATTAATTATTTCAATTAATCGCCACCTAACCGATTAATCATTGAAAGGTAGGCTCACCGTCTAGATCCGTCTAACGATTTTTATAACATTGATTATATTACATCTCAAGTTCACTTGTGGATAGGGAACAGAACCATAAAGTTGAACTCACTTGAACTACCGTAATTATGTATGAATTTTTGAAAAATTTGCAAATAATTTCATTACTTTTATTCGATATTGTCCAAAGATTTTGGAGAAATTTGGACAGAAATATCTTATCTAGATCTAAGTGATATAATTTTTTAATCATATTTAATCAAATAAAGTCATTAGTTAGATAGTAAAGAAATCAAAATCCTTTATATATATTATATGTCAACAAGATCTTTCAAGGTTATTTAGTAAATTACGTTTATATTAATATATTAAAAAATGTTGGCATTAAGGTTTGAACCCATGTTCTTTGGATTAGAAAAGAATTATGTTCTCATCTCAAACCACTACACCAAAGAAAAATTTATATTACCTTTTTAAAAATCATTTACTACATGCACAAATAACTCCCATGTTCTATTTTATTTAATATTACTACCTTGCTGGGAATTAAAAAATTTAATCAAATGAATTATGTTATCTATCTATTATGTTTAGTATGAGCATCAAATAAATTATGTTGTTTGTATATTATGTTTAGTATTTTATTTAGTAAATTACGTTTATGTCAACAAGGTATTTCAAGGTTATTTAGTAAATTACGTTTTTACCCCTGACAATTTTAATATATTAAAAAATGTTGGCATTAAGGTTTGAACCCATGTTCTTTGGATTAGAAAAGAATTATGTTCTCATCTCAAACCACTACACCAAAGAAAAATTTATGTTACCTTTTTAAAAATCATTTACTACATGCACAAATAACTCCCATGTTCTATTTTATTTAATATTACTACCTTGCTGGGAATTAAAAAATTTAATCAAATGAATTATGTTATCTATCTATTATGTTTAGTATGAGCATCAAATAAATTATGTTGTTTGTGTATTATGTTTAGTATAGGTCAAAATGATTTTTGACGAGTTATAAAAAATTCAATATACCCGTTATAATAATTTAAAACATAATTTTGTGATCAGTTAAATAACTTAGATATGAGATACAAACACTGTATTGATTTTTAATTAAATTAAAAAGCGTAGTTGGACTTGGGTAAAAAATTTAATCAAATGAAATATGTTATCTATCTATTATGTTTAGTATGAGCATCAAATGAATTATGTTGTTTGTGTATTATGTTTAGTATAGGTCAAAATGATTTTTGACGAGTTATAAAAAATTCAATATACCCGTTATAATAATTTAAAACATAATTTTGTGATCAGTTAAATAATTTACATATGAGATACAAACACTGTATTGATTTTTAATTAAATTAAAAAGCGTAGTTGGACTTGGTTAGGACACGACATTATAAATTAGATTATAGATGCAATACAATTAATTATTATGAGATTAAGATGTATAGTTATGTTAATGAAAGATTGATATTTAAAAAAAAACTAAATTGTATATATAATACATAAAGTATAATGATCGGTTAGTTGAATTTAATTAAATTCAAAAAAATAACCAATTAATTATATAGTATTTAAAAGAAATTTAAAATTTTAGATTAAAAGAGGTGAATTTTTAATATAAGACTACGCGTATACACATTTATATAATTATTATTGGTTACTTATGAAGTTTCAAGGAAGAATTAACTATAAAATTATAAATAATACGTAACTAAAATCATAGAACATATATTTCATATTATCGTTCAATTTTTAAGAATATATATATATATATATATGTGGAAAAAGTATCTAAAGCACACAATAGAGAAGTTTTCTATTAGTACGACTTAAAATATGATAAATTAATTATTATTTGAACAATCCAACAGTACGGATGTTAAGTTCATACAAAAATACTTGAATGTATAAATTTTCATGTAATTTAATTATTTGGAACTATAAATTTATAGCAATAAGATTATGATAAATCTGTGTCGTTGAATATATATAGAAAATAGTATTATTATAAAAGTAATGCTCCACTATTTCAAATATAATAAAAATTTGTATACAATGTTATTTCGACATAAACTTTTCATCCGTAAGGCTGGATTATCAAAAATAATAATAAAATACAAGATTTAAGATGCACTAATAGAGAACTTCTCTATTGTGTGCTTTATTATTGGTTACTTATGGAGTTTAAAGGAAGAATTAACTATAAAATTATAAATAATGCGTAACTAAATCATAGATCATATATTTCATATTATCATTCAATTTGTAAGAAAAATATATATATAAGTCATGTGTTTTCAATGAATACATGTATCATTATCAATATCAACACTAACAACACATCGCTAACACTACTATCACCATCACGGCCATACCACCACCACATCGCCACCACCACACACAATCGCTAGAATCACGAATGGAATCACTAAATTTTTATTGCAATCAAATCAATATCAGGCTCTACACCACTAAAAATCAAAATGATAGTAGAATGACCGAACATTCAACTTAAATCACTAAAATTTGAATCCAAATCACTAAAATTTTGAACGCAATTACCAAAATTTCCAAAATCTGAAAATCTAATAGTGTTCAAAGGTGCTGGTATGACTGTGGTAAAGTGGGTGAATGTGCTTTATAAACTCGAATCTTATGTGAGAGGATGAAAAGTGAGATGGATGAGCGATCGGAGGTGTAGGGTGGTTGGAATTCGTGACAAACATGTTTACAAGTTATTTTTAGAGTGTTGGTTGATTTGGTGACATTAAAGAATTGTCGAGTGATAATAGTTTATAGATGTATACACACAATGTATCATACTTCAAATATTTTATTAAATGTATCACACTTTTTATCTATTATATTTCAAAAATTACGAATCATCTATCTTAATAATCATAACAATTAAATTAGACGAATTTAAATTGTGCCCGTGCTTTGCACCGGCTATCATGCTAGTTTTCTTAATAAAGCTAATAAATACCAAGTGATTGAAGACAAGTACTGACGAAGTTTAGTTTTAACTTATTATTCTAACATGCAACTTAGCCTATGACATTAAAATATTTTAGATTAAGCTTTTCCAAAAAAGAAAGGGAGGGGGGAGAGAAAAAGATAGATTAGTGTTAAGCTTGTGAAAAGATAGATTGGCGCTTGAACATTTCTGATTCATTGCTCCGGCACTGAAAACTCATATATCGACGATTGCGATTGTATTTTCGGCGAGTTTTCCATCAAATCAGCGATGAAGTGAAGCCAAGGAGTAGCTGATTGATTGTGATAAAGTTTCAATCTTTTGTGTAATTAATTAGATTGTTTTGTAACCATAGAAAAACAAATAAAACGGTTCCAATTACGAGGTTGGGTTTTCCCGACTTATATTTAATGGTGGTTGGTTCGATACGATGGTGGTGGTGGTCACCGGTTTTGAGCAGTGGGGGTGTTGCCTATCAAAGACTATCATGCTATGCTAAGGGTTCTGCATATTCATAACTCAGAGTTCATCAAATAGTGTTGCACTTAGCCAAGGTAAATTCGATGTGAATAATATAGTATTTGATGTTGTTCTTAAGTTTCATGCATTGGTTTAGTATAATATTTTAGTTTGATGTGTTATAGGAGTGTTGCATCTTCTGATAATGTCTCGTGTGGTTTGGATGAGGAATTGGTAATTTGTAATATGTGAATTCGTGGTATAGCTTGCTGTTATTGTGTGATCTCTTCGGATCCGGTTATTTTTTAACTATTAGAGTTGTCTTCGGTGAGGATATATTCAGATGGGTGGTTGGGGAAGATGAGGGTTTTGAATTTTGATCAAGTATTTTGATTCTTAATTAATTTGCTTTTATTGTAATTGATTGTCATCATTTAGTTTTCAGTTATATTTTGAGTAATCTGGAATTGTGTCTTAGTTAGTTATCAATGAGATCTCTTATGTTAGTATTTTGGTTTAATAACATTAATTAGAAAATTGAAACCAGGTTTAAATTATTTTATGCTAATTGCTTGTTTATTTTTTGATTGAGGTTTTGACTAATCAGTGTTTAATTGATGGTACTTCTGATTTTGTTTTTGATTGATTTTTTGATTAGTCCTAAGTAGATATTAGAGTTTAATTGGCATATAGTTATTAGAGTTAATTTTGTTTAACGTTAAAATGTAATAAAGGATGTTTCCTGATTATTGCAGAAATTCGGGTAGTTAGTTATTCATGATTAATTAGTCACTATTCATGATTAATGACAGCCTAATATTTTTTTTTTTGCAAAAATGACAGCCTAATATTGAGTTTCGTTAATGTAGTCAATAATTTTTCAGTTTCCTTCTCCAGTAGAGAAATTGAGTTTGATTGGTAGCTTAATTTGTTAGGTGGTTTTCTTGTAATTAATGCATGTTGATTTTGAAGATTTGGTAGCTTTAATAATTTTTGTACCATTTTAGGCGGCCATGATTGATGGATTTTTGGGCCTGTATGAGGCATTGTTGTGCCATTTTAGATGGCTTTTCTGTTACATTCGTAATTTACTAAATTTTGCAATTTTAAGGGGTAATTTATTACCTTGTTTTTGGGAATTATATATTGTATAGCTAATAACCCGTGCGTAGCACGAGTTATATTTAATTTTTTTCAATTTTTATAAAATAGTATAATATAATAAATATTATTTTTAATTTATGATTAATTATTTTGTTCTATCTTAATTTATATCTAACCAAATGGATTCCCTTTGGTTAGGTTTTTCTTTAAAAATTTTATTTTGTGTTATTAATTTTGTTGGTTAGATTTTTTAATAAAATTTTTATTGTTTTGATTCTAAACATATCTAATGTTGTTGTTGTTTTATTGCAGTCCTTCGTGTTTTTCTTTTCATCTTTAAAGTTTTATTATCTAAGTGTCCAAAGACAACATGCGTGTCTTTTGGGTTAGATGGTAAACGTTTTTGAATGAAAGAAATCACTGATCCCGATTATTGTATTTCGGTACAATTTATGTACGAGTATTCCTGACAAAAATAAATAAATAAAGTCATTAGTTTTATATCAGTTTTAATCTGTTCCTTTTTCTTCTAATTTATCTATAAGTGAAAATTTTAGTTTAGATAATTTGAATTTATTAGTGAGAAATGTTTTTTAAGCGGGGATTTAGTAATTCAAAGCCAATTCGATTTGAAATTAAGAACATCATTTAAATATTTTTTAAATAGAAAATAACGATTTTTAAAATTTATAAAAATTATACTAGAATTGTAAAAACATGTTAACTAGAGACAATTAACAAAAAATTTATAAATTTATCTTTTAATTTGAGAATAAAATTCCTGAGATTATTTTAGAAAATATATTTGAGATATCATAATAAAATTATCTTATTTTATGCACTGAGATATGTATTTTCTATTAAAAAATTGTTAACTTCCTTTGATTTAAATTATACATGTACATATATAAAATTTCTATCCAAATACACGTGACAAAAATGGATATTCTTCTAGTAAGAGCATCTCCAATGGGAGAGATCCCTTAGCTAAATTTTAAAATTAATTACCATAAATAAGAATTATAAAGAATGTGTAAAAAAAAAACACTCCAATGGGACAAAACTGTTATCTATAATTATAGATAATCTCTTGATGTTGGCTATATTTGTCGAACCTCTAGAGACCTGTAGTGAATTGCCACATCACTTATTTCTATATTAAAATTATATATTCCATTAATAACAACTTGAAATATTAATAACATACCATTTTTAAAATATAGCCAATCATTATAGCCAATACCCTCGGAACACAATGTCTTACAGGTTCGACAAATTTTACATAATCAATATTTTATGTAATTTAGCCAATCATTTTTAGCTAACGCCATTGGAGATGCTCTAAGTTTCTTAGATAATGACAAGGCTGTCGCGTGCCTATCAAATAATAATATCTAACAAATCCTTCTAACTATGTAGTAGGGTAAGTCAGAGTCGATCCCACAGAGACAAACGTGTCAATCACCAGTTGTTCTCGATTCAATTCAGCCAAGCAAGTAACACAATAAAATATCAAAGATTATTATACTAATTTTATACTAATGCAATTAATCAATTAACTAAAACATCCAGAATTAAGTGTCCCCACTAGCATGAATTAATGCAATCGTGAATTCCCTCCCCAATCAATCGTATAATACTCAACAGGAAAGGTGCGCCCTATAAATTACCAATAACCTCTCTCGAGTATTAATGGCTTCTCTAAAATACAATCAAGCCTATTCTCATGGTATCATGCAATTTAGAGACATTAATCACAGCACCCTAACTTCCTAACAATCCGTTCTACCTATTCTCATGGAGAAGTTCATGTCCTCATTGGATAAATCACAACCATCTAAATCCAACTCTCGCTGATAATTAGACAATGGTTCAAACAATAAACATAATCACGTCTGATTTGTAATTGCTAATTAAAACAACTCAATAAGCAAGAGCAATTAAACAATCAAATTGGGGGAATTGGAAAATTCACACATCAATCATAACTAGGGTTCTACTTAACCCTAGATTAATTATCTACTCATACATAATTAAACTAATAAAGCAAGAGATATAATATGAACACATAATATTATAAAGAATAGAGAAAAACCTTCAATCTCCAAAGAAAAGTGAATAGCTATCTCCAATCTCTCTATACTAGAATATACAAGTTATGTACAATAATTTTTCGATCCTAAAAACTATATCTAGATGTGTTTATATAGGCTCTAAAAGTCTTGCCCAACAAGAAAATACCAAAACAGAATTATAATAGAATTTCTGCAAAAATACGTTTCCTAAATTGAATATGTTTTATTAAGGAAAATTCGTATCTTCTTTTCTTCTGTTTTTCCGAACCTTTCCAGTTGTGCTTGGACGTCTGGGCCTCTTTAGAATGATAGAGACTCTCGTTATCTTCGCGTGGACTGCTTATGGGCCTCAAACGGACTTCTAGAACTCAAGATATGGCCAAAAAGTGTAGACTACGCAACCCTTCTCAGAAATCCGAATTTTAATCAATTAATTCTCCAAAAATAATAGAAGCATCCACCTTAATCAACATTCTCGTAAATCTGCACAACTAAGCAAAACACATCAAAACTACACAAACTTGAGTCCAAAACAATCAATTTAAGCCGATATGAAGCGCTCCAAGTAGATATAAATCCACTTATCACACCCCCAAACTTAAACCGATGCTTGTCCTCAAGCATAAACAACTAAATAACTAACTAGTACCACTTCCGTAGGTGATCACGGTTGCATTTGGCATATGCAACAAGCCCTTTAAACCCTTAGGCAGCCCTAGTGGACGAGTAAGGTCTCGTGAGGGCCTATAGTGAATGTACCCACAAAATCCAATGCAATGCAATGAATGAATGCAACTAATATGAAAATGCAATTAATCTAGTACTAATATCCTACCATACCTTCAAATCCTCTCATGCCATATCAACTTAAGAATCAAAGTAAATACGCAATGTCTTGGTGTCGAAAGTGCAAGTATTCACATAGTCTACTCAATGAACATGCATAAGTTCTCACAAGTCCATGTCAAGTGTAAGAATAAGTTAGTAAACATGCTAAGCCTACAAGAGTACATCTTTGAGACAAAACTCGGGATCTCATACGCAAAAACAAGCAAACACTCACAATTCACTCACAAAAGAATATATTCACTCAAGAACAAGGTTAAGTGTATCACTCAATTCCAACAAAATCATAAGCATGCTTGACATTTGGTATCAATCTAACTCTTAACACAACATACATCAATGACGATAATCAAAAGGTCTTTATTTGGGTTGTAACGGGGCTAGGGACAAGGTATGTCAAATAAGCCAAATCAGGTGAAGTGTCAAAAGCTAGCAAGTACCTTAATAAACCATTCACAACACCCTACTTTTCCCCCACACATGATTTTACTATTTTTTTTTTCAACAAAAAAGCTCGACTAGTCGACTAAAGTAGGATCGCAATAAACACAATATGACAAATATGCTCTCATAATATTTTTTCTTTTTTTTTCTTTTTTCTTTTTTTTTCTGTTTCTTTTTTCTGTTTTTTTTCTGTTTTTTTTTCTTTTTTTTTTTCGAGAGCTAAATAAAACAATAATATGAACAATAACAATGATCCCACGATTTTATTACACATGCCGACTATCAAGTAACAATCAAACCCAATATTCAATATTTCCCCCAAAATTATGACCAAGAATAAACCCCTCCTTGCACACCTTATTACTCCCTTAAGCACTTTACTAGCCTTTGACAATGTGGGTTCAAATTAATGTAAGGCTAATACAAGAAAAAGGTCTAGGCAAGTAATGTGGTATGTCACCGAAAAATAGGATTAAGCTCAATGGGTTAACTAATTGATCATGTAAACATGGTGTGGTAATATGGGAAAATATGTGGTTATTCCTAAATGCCTTTATCATTTTAATCGTCAAATAATGTCATGCGTTTCAAGAAAGACCTCAAACAACTGCTAGCAATGCAAACAATCCGTGGACACTCAAGCAAACGAATAAATTGCAACAAACATGCAATATGGCTAAAAATCTCACTTGGTGGAAAAACATACTCAATCCCAAGCAAAAATCTCTCTAATGCACCTACTTGTATTCAAAGCATGCGAACTAAATCATCTTGCACATATTCATGTCCTTCTAATTACTTACAACATTCAATAAGTCTACTAGCTTCAACTTACTAGTGTATGTGTGTGTACAAGAACAAAGCATATCACTTCTCAATCAAAAGTGTCAACAACACAAAATTCCTATCAAGCATGGGTGCAAATGCAAACTATTATGACTCACATGGTATACAAAAATAAAAAACAGAATGTCCTATATGAAACAAACGTAGATAACACGAACATAAATGCATAATTTACTACTACTAATATGCAAAGCATGAAATCCTACATGAACACATAATACAACAACAACTACTAATCCCTCAAACCACCCCCAAACTTAAAATATTCAATGTCCTCATTAAATGGAAGTAAATACAAGGGATAGTTGAAAACATACCTGAATACCGAAACATACCCAATAATTTTTTTCTCGCAAAAATCCCCTTTCCTTAGCAATTGACCTCAAAACAACCGATTAAATTTAACCTCCGCCGTCGAAAACGAAAATTTCCCAACATTAGCACTATCTCTCCCATGCTTACGAGCCAAAAGAATCAATACCCAACTCACAAGAAGCTCCACCAAAAATTACCAAGCAATAAAATACCAAAAATACCCCAATATATCAAGAATAATACAAATCCCAATTTACAAGAACACAAATTCGTAATCAAAATAAAATTTGAGAGAAGAAATAAACCCACTACGAATTGGAGAGGTGAACTTGCAATTAATTCCTCTTTAGAATTGAATTTTTAGAGATTTAAATAAAATAGAAGAGGAATTGGATTTGTATGTAGAGGTATGTATATATATAAGATGATGGATAGATGAGAATTAAAAATTTAGAGTGTAGGAGAGATTTGGAGAGGTTAAGATTTGATGTAGGATAGATATAGGGATTTAGAATTGAAGAAATTTGAGTTAGGATTGAATTTTGGGTTGAAATTGTAGGCAAAAACATTAATTTTCGGGAAAAATTCTGGCAGAACAGGGGTATAACGCAGCAGCAAGCTGCGTTACAGGGTATTCGGCGCGGAAACATCAGAAACGCAGGTTGAACCTGCGTGACAGGGGGAAAAAACCATCATGTAACGCAGGTGCAGCCTGCGTTACCCAGGCGCAAATTGCCCCGAAAGCAGTAACGGGAGCGCAGGTCGCGTTATAGGGGCGCAACTTGCGCGAAAAAAATACTGTTCACTTTTTTTTTTTTTTTGTGCACAGAATTTTTTTTTATTTTTTTATTTTTTTTTTTGCACAGATTTTTTTTTTCTTTTCACTATACTCTTTTTTTTTCCCATACAACACTCATTTTTTTTTTTCACTACACTAATGCATGGGTTGCCTCCCACGAAGCGCATTTGTTTAATGTCGTTAGCCCGACGCCTGTTGACAATTATCCTGGCGAAAAAGCATATAGATGTACATATCTCCTAATTTGAATTAATCTAATGATATGAGCACCAATTAGATAACCAAAAAGATATATAAATTGACATGTGAGGCTCATGTAATGCTCAAGAAATTTCGGGATGTGAAAATATTTAGCAAAATCAACATCAAAATACTTATAGCTTCTTTTCACAAATTCCTCCCAAATCGGGTCTACATAAGGCATATACACATTCTCAATCTTAGCATTGTTCAAGTCAAGCATATTCAAATTCGGTTCTATCTCATCTACCACAATTGGATTCACAATATCCTTATTCAAATTAACATCTGCCACAACCATATTATCACCCTCGTCAAATAGCATGCAAATAGAGTCATCTAAGAAATCAACATCATTATTATCAAAAGAGTTTTCACACGAGTTAATTTCTTGAGAAGCATATGGGTCAATAAGAGTGAGACTTTCAAAATCATCATCAAAATCATCATAATCATCAAAAATTAGCTCACTATTACTAACCTCGTTTGGTGACTCTTTGAACTCCTTACCACTCCACAAAGTTGCATCATCAAATTGACTCATTGGTATTTTCTCCAATTGAGAGCGCCTCTCAACGAATTCAGTTACCTCTTGAGCTAGTTGAGCAATTGAGTTTTCAATCAACTTACCTTGAACTTTCAACTCATTAAGACTTGTCTCAAGCTCTTCATTCTTGCTCAGCTGTGCAACAATAACTCCTTCCAAAAGATTTTCCAAGTTGGATTTCTGTGGTGGCTGAGAGTAGTTGATTTGAGGTGGTTGAGCTTGGCATGGACTAACTTGCATCTCTTCAAACTGAGCATTAAACTATTGATGTTGAGAATCTCTCTGCGACACACAAGTGGCTAAAGACTCATTCATCTTGGCACATAGAGAGAAATAAGTTTCCAAGGCAGTTTCCAAGCTAGATTTTTCTGGTTGAGGTAGATTGTTTTGGTAGGAAAAATCAGAATAATTTTCCCAACTAGAAGTGTATGTCTCACAATAAGGATTATACTGTGGTCCTTGGTCAGAGTTGTAATGGGCATTGTAATGAAAATTATTATCCCAATATTGTGCTTGGCTTGGGTAATAAGGGGTGTTATATTGGCAAAAATTTTGAGTGTGTCCCTGTATACCGCAAACATCACATGTAGCAAACAAAGAAGAATTTCTTGACTCAATATCATCGATCTTTTGAGAAAATGCCCGCATAGTCTCAACCAATGCCTCCATGCTTTCTTCTTGCTCCTCTCTTTACTCGCTTAATTTCTTGTTATAGGAATCTGAAAATCAATTTTACAAGAAACAAGAAAAAACCACAAGCAAAGATCAAACAGAACAAGAATAATAGCCGAAGCAACACAACTAAACAACTTGACCAAACTAACTCAAAAATTAACTAATCTAACACTGCTTTGTCCCCGGCAGCGGAGCCAAAAATTTGACAAGGCTGTCGCGTGCCTATCAAATAATAATATCTAACAAATCCTTCTAACTATGTAGTAGGGTAAGTCAGAGTCGATCCCACAGAGACAAACGTGTCAATCACCAGTTGTTCTCGATTCAATTCAGCCAAGCAAGTAACACAATAAAATATCAAAGATTATTATACTAATTTTATACTAATGCAATTAATCAATTAACTAAAACATCCAGAATTAAGTGTCCCCACTAGCATGAATTAATGCAATCGTGAATTCCCTCCCCAATCAATCGTATAATACTCAACAGGAAAGGTGCGCCCTATAAATTACCAATAACCTCTCTCGAGTATTAATGGCTTCTCTAAAATACAATCAAGCCTATTCTCATGGTATCATGCAATTTAGAGACATTAATCACAGCACCCTAACTTCCTAACAATCCGTTCTACCTATTCTCATGGAGAAGTTCATGTCCTCATTGGATAAATCACAACCATCTAAATCCAACTCTCGCTGATAATTAGACAATGGTTCAAACAATAAACATAATCACGTCTGATTTGTAATTGCTAATTAAAACAACTCAATAAGCAAGAGCAATTAAACAATCAAATTGGGGGAATTGGGAAATTCACACATCAATCATAACTAGGGTTCTACTTAACCCTAGATTAATTATCTACTCATACATAATTAAACTAATAAAGCAAGAGATATAATATGAACACATAATATTATAAAGAATAGAGAAAAACCTTCAATCTCCAAAGAAAAGTGAATAGCTATCTCCAATCTCTCTATACTAGAATATACAAGTTATGTACAATAATTTTTCGATCCTAAAAACTATATCTAGATGTGTTTATATAGGCTCTAAAAGTCTTGCCCAGCAAGAAAATACCAAAACAGAATTATAATAGAATTTCTGCAAAAATACGTTTCCTAAATTGAATATGTTTTATTAAGGAAAATTCGTATCTTCTTTTCTTCTGTTTTTCCGAACCTTTCCAGTTGTGCTTGGACGTCTTGGCCTCTTTAGAATGATAGAGACTCTCGTTATCTTCGCGTGGACTGCTTATGGGCCTCAAACGGACTTCTAGAACTCAAGATATGGCCAAAACAGTGTAGACTGCGCAACCCTTCTCAGAAATCCGAATTTTAATCAATTAATTCTCCAAAAATAATAGAAGCATCCACCTTAATCAACATTCTCGTAAATCTGCACAACTAAGCAAAACACATCAAAACTACACAAACTTGAGTCCAAAACAATCAATTTAAGCCGATATGAAGCGCTCCAAGTAGATATAAATCCACTTATTAGATAACCTCACAAAATTTATTCTTTCTATAAAATATGTGCGCATATGCAATTTTGGGATTCGATTAACACTGCTTAATTGGGGGTATTGGTCCTTTCTATCACATTTTCAAAGAAAATGGTCCCAAATATCTCAATTCAAACACTTGGTCCCAAATATCACTCCAAGACACAGTATAATATAACGTTTTAAGTTTTTTTTAGCATAAACGCTACTTCGTGTAGCGTTATCCCCAAAACACTACATAAAACTAAAACTGTGTCTTCCCACAAAAAAACACAACTTAAACTAGCGTTTCCCCCAAAACACCACATAAAACCGTGTCTTCCCTCCCCAAAACACAACTTAATTTAGCGTTCTTCCCAAAACACCACATTAACCAGCGTCTTCCCCTTCAAAACGCTAAACGCATTAGCGTTTTTATTGAAAAATTAAACGCTACACGATACTGTGTTACGGAGTGATATTTGGGGCCAAGTTTTTGAGTTGTGATATTTAGGATCATTTGTGTTGGAATTGTGATATTGGGGGTCATTTCTCCTTAATTGGCGCATCAAGTTTTAAAGGCAAAAAAGTACTATTAATTTTTGTTCGGTAATTACGCGCGGCAACCTTAAACTTATTTTATTTAGTGAATACAGTATTTGAGATATCTTAAAAAATGTAATTTATACCTTAAAATCATGGTTCTAAAAATCGGGCAAATCGTCGATAAATCGGCCGACAAATCGGAAGTCGGAGACCTACCGATCTGCTTTCGTGAAATCGCTGGAAAAAACGTTTTCCGATCAATGGGGTCAAAATCGGGTCAACACCATCAGAAATCGGAGAAAACAGAACGAGATTCTTCCGATAGAAAACAGAATCGGGTCAATATCAATGGGTTTTTTAGGAATTGAAGGAAAAGATGGCCAAATCGAAAGGGCTGATAAGTACATATGTGTGTGTATAGAAAGGGGAAGATGAAAGCAAGCGACTAGTTTTTTTTTTTTGTTGTTATAAGAAGGGAAAGGTGGGTTTGACTGATGAGGACGATGAGTGTGTATGTACTGTGTGTTCGTCCAGATGCCAAACAGAGTTGGTTTGGAAATATAGCAATATTCGTGGCCCATATGAGCCCAAATCAAACATCTAGTTATTATATAATAAGCAATATTAAAACAATAATGATCTAATTTAACATATATTATAGAAAAAATAATATTAAAATACGTCCGATTTTATTCCGATTTAACATTCCGATAAATCCCCAATTTTCGATAAATCGCAAATCGGTAGCTCAACCGATTTAGTCCGATTAGCGATTTCTGTAACATTGCTTAAAATAAGTTAACTTATAATCCGTGTTATGCATAGATTTCTTTTGATATGTAAAAAATTTATTTTATGTTATAATTATATTTTTGTTAATCATTATTTACAATATTTTATTTTATTTTAAATTTAAATTTAAATTATTTAATATAAATTTAATTAATGATATGCATGGTTTAAAACTTATATTACAAAATTTTAAAATAAATATGTCGTTAATCGAATTCAAACCTTGAAATTTTAGATTAATTTAATCATATAATATAGATCTAATCATTAGATCTAACAGCCCTGATTTTTTACTAAAAATCTAACGGTCATTATTTGTATTATACGGATTTCTATTAGATTTTGTTAGTGATTAGAAGATATGTTGTGATATTTTTGGGTATATATTAATTACTACAAGATTGTGTTTTAAATTAAAAGTTAACTTGTTTAAATTAAAAAAAATATTATTGATTGAAAGATATTAAAATTATTAAATTACAATAAAATTATTATGTTATAAATAAAATTTATTAAAATGGTGTTTCTTTTATTATGTTATAAATTTTATTCAATATTACAATTATGTTTTTATATAATTATTATTTTCAATAATTTTTTAATTTTAATTTAATATATAGATGTTTACGAATTATACTAATGTTTCCTTATTATAAATAACATATATAGATTTTAATATATTTTATTAATAATTGAAAAATATGGTGTGATAAGATTAGTTTTAAATCGAAAATATAACGTATTTTAATTTGAAAGGAAATAGTAATGATAGGAGATATGATGCAATTGATGTTTTTAGGAGTTTATAAATGATAATATCTTCAACTAAAAGTAATTGTGAAAAAGGCCATCGACTAATTAGCATTAATTAGATTATGTTATTATTTATTTTAAATAAAAAAGGTAACGTGTTTTAATACGAAAGGAAATGTTAACGATAGGAAGATATAGTACGATTGATGTTTTTAGGTGTTTATAAAAAGGTAATATCTTCAACTAAAAGTAAATGTGAAAAAAGGCAATCGACTAATTAGAATTAATTAAATTATGTTATTATTTATATTACGTGTTTTAATATTATAGATATCATATATATTTTTCTTCATAATGAAGGGTAAATAAGTAAATTCACGAATTGCTAAAAAATAGGTACTAAAACTTTTATTGTTTCAGCTATTATATAATAGTATAGATAGATTATTGATATGGTGTTTCTTTTATTATGTTATAAATTTTATTTAATATTACAATTATGTTTTTATATAATCACATTTTTTATAATTTTATAATTTTAATTTAATATAATTTAATATACTCATGTTTACGAATTATACTAATATTTCCTTATTATAAATAACGTATATGAATTTTTAATATATTTTATTAATAATTGAAAAATATGGTGTGATAAGATTAGTTTTAAATCAAAAAGGTAACATGTTTTAATTGGGAAAAAATATTAATAATAGGAAGATATGATACGATTGATGTTTTTAGGTGTTTATGAAAGGTAATATCTTCAAATAAAAGTAAATATGTTTCGATTATTATATAATAGTATAGATTGTTGATATTGTATTTCTTTTATTATGTTATAAATTTTATTTAATATTACAATTTTGTTTTTATATAATCATTATTTTTAACAAGTTTTAAATTTTAATTTAATATAATTTAATATACTCATGTTTAAGAATTATACTAATGTTTCCTTATTATAAATAACGTATATGGATTTTTAATATATTTTATTAATAACTGAAATATATGGTGTGATAAGATTAGTTTTAAATCAAAAAGTTAACGTATTTTAATTTGAAAGAAAATATTAATGATTGAAATATATGGTACGATTGATGTTTTTAGTTGTTTGTAAAAGGTAATATCTTCAACTAAAAGTAAATGTGAAAAAGGCAATCGACTAATTACCATTAATTATATTATGTAATTATTTATTTTAGGTGTTTTAATAGTATAGATATCGATTAGCAAAAAAAAGGTATAGATATCGAATGTATTTTATTTTTAATGAAGGGTAAATAAGTAAATTTTCAAATCAGAAATACTCTCCCAAAAGGCCTAAACTCTTCATTCATTACGCTTATCCCAAAAGTCGACAATCCAAAAGATGCAAGTGAATATAGACCAATCAGTCTTATCAACTTCACAATGAAAATCATCCTCAAAATGATGGCATCAAGACTGGGAAAGGTAATACATGAGTTAGTGGCGGATAACCAAACTACATTCATCAAAGGGCGTAATATCTCAGATGGAATCCTAATTGCAAATGAGGTGGCAGTGTAACACCCTGATTTTCTTTTATTTACGTTTCTATATGTAACATGAATATTTGGAGTTTAGCATTATAATATGTCATTTAGAAGTTTAGAAAGCTTGAAAAAAAAATTGGTACGTTTTATTGTGTTAAAATGAATTTGTCATTTTCATTGATTAGCTAATAATTATTGTAACAATAATTTGAGTTATTAATAAAGGCGAGTTACATTTTATTTGAGGTGGGGGTTATTATGTGATTCAAAAACTTTATCAATTTTTTTTCATATTCTTGTCCCACACATTCTTTTACAGATAGCAAGTCTTATACTCCATATATTTTAGGCAACCATATTTTCATGGATACGAGTTATTCATGTGACCTTTCAAAGGTTTTTTTTAAAAATCTTATTTTGACATTTAGTTTCCACACCAACCGGCAACCACACATACTTACCTATTGCTTCATTTTCAGAAACCCATTTGATTCATTACAGTCATTTTCTTCAGTGTGTGCATGTGTCTTTGCTATCACCAAATCAACTCAGTGCTATAGTTTTTTTATAATCAATTCTTGGTTGGAAATTAGTTTAGCCGAGTATTTCTATGCTATGGTTCGATGCCTAAGTTAGTTCTTGATTTGTGGTATCAATTTTTATATGAATTTAGATTTAATGTTTAGTGGATAAAGGAAGAAAGTAGTTTAAAATTCAACCCAAAATCGAGGCACGGATCTTAATCTTGAGTTGTTGGTACTTGTTTGATCGATGATTTCAATTTCTTTTTTCGCTTTTGAGGTAAGTTTTCAATCCGAATTTTCTGGTTATTTTAAAATTTTAGTTATATGTTTTTGATTCTGAAATTATATTTAATTACATTTTCGCTCTATTTTATTGATACGAAAATTTGGGTCAAGTGTAATTATTTTGAAAAGTGTGATTTTAGATTTTGGTAAATATGAGCTTTGAGACCCCAGTTTAGTCTATGATCTGAAACCCTTAGTATTTGCGCATAGTTCCGGAACTAAATTCTGATACCTCTCTAGGGCGCACTTAGGTGCAATTTCTGATACCTTAGTGAGGGACGCAATACTAAATTCTGGACCGCATCACCGGTTTATAGTGACTTCTGAAATTCTGGACCGCGTCACCGGTTTATAGTGACTTCTGAAATTCTGGACCGTGTCACCGATTTGTAGTGACCTTAGTTAGACTGGTGGTTAAAAAGTTACCATTTCGTAAGTTATGAATTTCTGAAAATTATAATCGTTTTATACTGTATTTTATTTATTGGATTTGACCCGCTGTTTTGTTTGATTGTTTGCTTGCTGGGCTTGTTAGCACACTCTTTTATTATTTCGGGTTTTTGTTCGGTTCATTGGATTTACAAGGAGTTTATTAGTTGAATTTTGTATGTGGATCGTGTCACATATTTTGGGTAGCTGCGCTTTTGTTATATACGACTTAACTTGTAATAGAATTTTAACTGTTTTCTGTTAGAATTTTCAAGATTAAGTTTTTGTATTTTACTTTTGTATCGTTCTAACATTCCAAAAAAAATGCGGGATGTTACAGATGGTATCAGAGATTTAGGTTAATTTCCTGTAGACTGCCTTTAGACGTGACATGTGAGTAGCTCGCTTATTTAGGATTTTGGTCTTGCTATTTTTTGTTAATTATGAAATTGGTAATTTTGGAGAATTTGGGGACCAAATTCTTTTAAGTGGGGTAGTTTGTAACACCCTGATTTTCTTTTATTTACGTTTCTATATGTAATACGAATATTTGGAGTTTAGCATTTTAATATGTCATTTAGAAGTTTAGAAAGCTTGAAAAAAAAAAATTGGTACGTTTTATTGTGTTAAAATGAATTTGTCATTTTCATTGATTAGCTAATAATTATTGTAGCAATAATTTGAGTTATTAATAAAGGCCAGTTACATTTTATTTGAGGTGGGGGTTATTATGTGATTCCAAAACTTTGTCAATTTCTTTTCATATTCTTGTACCACACATTGTTTTACAGATAACAAGTCTTATACTCCATATATTTTAGGCAACCACATTTTCATGGATACGAGTTATTCATGTGACCTTTCAAAGGTTTTTTTTTTAAATCTTATTTTGACATTTAGTTTCCACACCAACCGGCAACCACACATACTTACCTATTGCTTCGTTTTCAGAAACCCATTTGATTCATTATAGTCTTTTTCTTTAGTGTGTGCATGTGTATTTTCTATCACCAAATCAACTCAGTGCTATAGTTTTATTATAATCTATTCTTGGTTGGAAATTAGTTGAGCCGAGTATTTCTATGCTATGGTTCGATGCCTAAGTTAGTTCTTGATTTGTGGTATCAATTTTTATGTGAATTTAGATTTAATGTTTAGTGGATAAAGGAAGAAAGTAGTTTAAAATTCAACCCAAACTCGAGGCCCGAATCTTAATCTTGAGTTGTTGGTACTTGTTTGATCGGTGATTTCAATTTCTTTTTCGATTTTGAGATAAGTTTTCAATCCGAATTTTTTGGTTATTTTAAAATTTTAGTTATATGTTTTTGATTCTGAAATTATATTTAATTACATTTTCGCTCTATTTTATTGATACGAAAATTTGGGTCAAGTGTAATTATTTTGAAAAGTGTGATTTTAGATTTTGGTAAATATGAGCTTTGAGACCCCAGTTTAGTCTATGATCTGAAACCCTTAGTATTTGCGCATAGTTCCGGAACTAAATTCTGATACCTCTCTAGGGCGCACTTAAGTGCAATTTCTGATACCTTAGTGAGGGACGCAATACTAAATTCTGGACCGCGTCACCGGTTTATAGTGACTTCTGAAATTCTGGACCGCGTCACCGGTTTATAGTGACTTCTGAAATTCTGGACCGTGTCACCGATTTGTAGTGACCTTAGTTAGACTGGTGGTTAAAAAGTTACCATTTCGTAAGTTATGAATTTTTGAAAATTATAATCGTTTTATACTGTATTTTATTTATTGGATTTGACCCGCTGTTTTGTTTGATTGTTTGCTTGCTGGGCTTGTTAGCTCACTCTTTTATTATTTCGGGTTTTTGTTCGGTTCATTGGATTTACAAGGAGTTTATTACTTGGATTTTGTATGTGGATCGTGTCACATATTTTAGGTAGCTACGCTTTTGTTATATACGACTTAACTTGTAATAGAATTTTAACAGTTTTCTGTTAGAATTTTCAAGATTAAATTTTTGTATTTTACTTTTGTATCATTCTAACATTCCAAAAAAATGCGGGATATTACAGGCAGATTGTTTGTTAAGGAAAGAATCTAGAGGTCTTATTTTAAAATTTGATTTTGCAAAGGCTTTTGACACAATCAACTGGAGTTTCCTTTCGGATATTATGAGAAGCATGAACTTCAAAGAAGAATGGATAAGCTGGATTCATACAATTATCTCTTCTGCAAAGCCGTCTGTCTTGGTCAGTGGCTCCCCTACGGCAGAATTCAACATGTATCGTGGACTGAGACAAGGAGACCCATTGTCACCATTGCTTTTCAATCTGGTTGGGGAAATGTTACATTTATTATTGGATAAGGCCAAGCAAAAAGGCATCTTTAGAGGTATCGAAATTGGAACAGATTGTCAAATTACTCATTTGCAATTCGCGGATGACACGATCATCTTCATTCACGACGATTATCATTCAGTTAAAGGAATCAAAATCATTATGAAGCTTTTTGAGTTAATGTCGGGTCTGAAAATCAATTACAACAAAGTTTGTTGTATGGAGCAGGTGAAAGTCAACATTCGGTGGCGTACTAGGCCAACATCCTTAACTGTAAAGCAAGTAATTGGCCTATGCAGTATTTAGGGGCAGTAGTTGGTATCTCTCCAAAGAAAGTAGATTTTTGGCTTCCTCTCATAAACAAGTTCCATAAAAAACTTCAAGAATGGAAAAGGTTGGACTCATCGATAGCAGATCCTCTCATCTTGTTAAAATTAGTGCTTAATAGCATTCCAGTCTATTGGTTTAACCTCTACAGAATGCCATCAGAGGTGATCAAAAGATTAGACAAGATTCGCAGAGATTTCTTATGGAATGGGCTGGCAGTAAATCAAAAGAAATTTCATCTCATCAAATGGAGCAAGATTTGTGCTAGCAAGGCTGAAGGAGGGTTGAATATTCAAAATCTCAAGAATAAAAACATTTCCTTCTAGCTAAATGGTGGTGTAAGCATAAATCAGAAAGGGACAGATTGTGGAACCAGGTCTTACAAGCCAAATACGGTAACTAGAATGAAACCTTGCCATCGAGTAAAGCCTCTCCTATACTCAAAAGCATCCTTTCGGTCTCTGAGTTCAATAATCTAAAATTATTTTCCAATGAAGACTTTATATGGAAGCCAGGGAGTAGAAGAAGGGTCAAATTCTGGAAGGATCATTGGATATACGATAGACCCCTCATGCTCAGTTTTACAAGATTATTCGAGTTAAGCATTCATAAAGAAATCAGCTTGTTCGACATGAAAAACCATATCGACTCTCATAAGGACAACACTCTGTTTTTCTGGAAAAGGGACTTGAGAAGATGGGACAAGGATGAAGCACATGCACTCTTTTTAGTCATCTCAGAATTCTGTTCTACAACAGGAAATGACAATGTGTTTTGGAAGAACAACAAGGGCAACTTCAGTACTATGGTTGGGTACGAGATACTCTCTGAAACAACCAAAAATCACACAAGTACTTGGAATTGGATTTGGAAAAGCAAAGTACCCCCTCACGCAGGAATCTTTCTTTGGAAACTAAAGCACGACATCATCCCTACAAAAGTATTTCTAGCCAAGAGGGGTATGCAAATTAGTCAAATTTGTGCATAGTGAGGACAAGCGAATGAGGACACCACACACCTGTTCTGGGACTGCTATCTTGCAGATATTGTCAGGGGAATACTTAAGGATAGGTTAGGAGTCACTTTCAGGTCCTGTAATAGTGCCATGTTTGATTTTGAGCAACTTTTAAAGATGATTTTAGGTCAAAACATCATGAGATATTGGCCTACATTTGTCACATCAACTCTTTGGACCATTTGGAGTGCCAGAAACGATTGTGTTTTCAACAACAATAGGAAAAACAAAGAATACTTGTCATCACAGTTGAAAGCTACAACATATTGCTAGATGCGATCCTTTAATTGGGTGCCCAAGACTCACAGTGGGATGCAAAATATGTGGGTACTAAATCCAATTGGCTTTCTCAAATTACATGTGGTCAATAGGAAGGATAGTTTTCTGAACATCATTTTTAAGAAATCGGATTTTGTGGGCTTTGTTGAGTATTGAATACAGCAAAAGAATACAGAGGGGGGGTGAATGGATTCTTGAACTTTCCTGGTTCTTGAATCTGTGTAGCAGATAAGTATCTATGTGTGCAAATGTGTAGGTGCGGATAAGAAATGACACAAGACACAATATCACTTTAATCTAATATATTATTAGATAAAGGTTGCTACAATCTGTGAATACAAATGATAGTATTCTCAGCTTCATTTTTCTCAGAAAGATATGACTTACAATGTATGAAAAACTTGACTTCTCAAAAGTTAACAACTAAGGAAGTGAGGCTGTATCCTTATAGAACATGGATACAACCTACTTACTACAAATAAGGTAGCTGAACAAATTACTTTCTAGTCTGTCTATCCTTTTTGAGTAAGTGTCCAAACGGTTACAGATTTGACTTTGCAAAGCCTATTCAGATCCCCTTCTTTAGCCCTTTGTCTCTTCTATATCTCTCCAAGATTCCTTGTAGGCTTTTCAGAGAACGTTACAGATTGTGGTCCATAAAGTGCATTGGCTTGTTGCAGGTTTCAGACTTGTACAATTTCTTCAGTATTTTGTCTCTAAGAATGTATTCGAGAAGTGACTAAGTGATTGATTCGAGAACTAGGATTAGATAACTCTGAGTTCTCGAATATTGTATGATTTACATATCGAATCACTTCTCGAATAGTACTTTTCTCCAGGGTTCCTTGAGTTGTCGAATAGAACACTTGACTTGTCGAATCCCTGAGATATTGAATAGTTCATTCAACATTTGACTTGTCGAATCCCTGAGATATCGAATAGTTCATTCAGAGTCCTTGAGATATCGAATAGAACTTTGACTTGTTGACTCTTTGAGAACTCGAATACCACTTTGACTTGTTGACTTCTTGAGTTCTCGAATAGAGCATTTAGACATGTCGAATCTCTGAGATATCGAATGAGATATCGAATAGTGCATTCAGAGATATCGAACAGTGTCTTCTTAGATATCGAATCTCTGACTTCTAGAACACTAGACTTCTCGAAGAGACAAAAGTACTTCTCGAATTGGTACTTAGGCAAATTCTTCATTTCTTCAAATCCCAACTGTGATTATTTGATAGTCTTTATCTTCTTGCTTGAGGCATGAACCTTGGAACTTCTTTCAAGCATTATTCTTGACTATATAAGTACAGTTACACAACTAGGATTTGATGCCTATTGCAAGTACAAAACAAATATAAACTTTACAATTAGAGGCGCCCTCAGTTAAGAGGTCATGTAAATAATGCAAAGCATTACAGACAATTAGGCTTGTTATTAGATGTAAACAGGCATGCCTCTGTGACTAACAATCTCTCCCAAATTGTGAGTGAGACCCTTAGTCACAATTTCATGTCTGATAACAAGCCTAACATTCATAAAGATAAAGCTTGAAAAGTGCAGGTATGTAGATTGAACACATGAATGAGATTACAAGATGGATAATCTTACAGTATGCTGAAATACTAGCCATTTTCATTTGATTCCATCTCCATTGCTTTGGCCTATAGATCATCATATGCTTTCTGCTTTCTTTCTTTCTCCTTTCTTGCATTCTCATCCATGACCTTTATGATCTCTGCCAAGGCATCCAATTCTTCAAGCATGATAGAGTCTTTGAAATCTTCAAGTACTTGTTTCAGAATGTTGGCAGGATAGTGACTGAGTAGGTTCATTCTTATATTGACATTGTCTTCATTTCTCCTCCTATATTTCACCACATAGGGAATGAATTAAACTCTACACAATCCTTTTGCCCTTAGCTTTTCTGCTTCAACTTCCAGTCTATCAATCTCCTTCTCCCTTTCTAGCCATTTCTCAAAACACCCCTTTCTTATCTTCTCAGCATAGTCTCTCTTCATTTTCACAAAATCAATCAACTCCAACTTCCATACTCTCTCCACTTTGTCTTCAGAATCCAACAGTGCAATTATTCTTTCTATTTCATATAACTTGCCCCAATTTTGACACTGTTCTTGTTTGAACTTCTTCTCCCTTCCATCAGTATATTTAATCTCAAGGCAGTTGTTCATAATGGAAACATAGTAGATTCTTTGAGCTCTTAGATATTGCAGTTGATCTTCATCAAAGTCTTCATCAAGTGGTTGGAGTTTCAGTCCTGGATAGATTGTCAGAGTTCTGGACTTGGGTAGTTTTGGTTTCCTTGCAGCTTGTTTGAATTTGATCCTTTTTACATAGTTGCCTGGAAGTAGCATGTGACCTTTGCTTGTAGACCATTGTAGTATTCCATTAGCAGTTTGCTTTTTGAAACACACAGATGGTTTCTTGACTTGAATCTTCTTCTCTTCTTGAGGTGGCAAAACAGTTACAGAAGCCATAGATGCTAATTTTGCTAGGTCACTACTAACAGTATTCACCCTAGACTTAGAGTCTTGTGGTGAGGTTACTGTCAGCAATGCCTAAGGCTTGCTGTTTTCCATTTTTCCTCTCATAGACTTTACCTTGGTCATCATCATCCTTCTTGTTCTTGTCATCCTTCTTCTTCTTCTTATCTTCATCACCCTTATCTCTCCTGTGATGTCTTCTCCTCCCATCACTTTTATCTTCAGAGTCATCATCCTTATTTCTCCTAGGTAGAGCCATTTATGGAATTATACCAGTTGCTATGAAAGATCTGAGGATGTGCAGTGCTTCTATTTCTTTAGCATTTCTAACTCCACCTTTCTTCTGTAGTTGATCAGTGATAGCAATGATAAGTCTGTGATTTCTAGAAGTGAGGTCATTGGGAATGACCAACTGCTTGATGTCTTCAATTTTGGTGCCAGACTGGTAGATGATTGTCCATGGCTTCTTGATTACTTCTGGTAGCCTTGAAGGTTGATCATTCCTTAAGTCATCATACAGACTCTTGTTGTTCTCATTTCTCTTCTCAATTAGCTCAAGTATGACATCTACCTCAGATTGTTTTAAGGCTTGAAGAGTCTTGTAGGTTAGATGCCATATCTTTGAATTGGATACCACCATTATCTCCTTGAACCATGAGCTATTGATTTTCCTGGGTATAACAGTGAGACAGTCAATCTGATCCTTCAGGCTCCTCAGATAAAATTGAGTGTCACTAGCCTGCTCCCTTGAGACTTCCAAAAACTCCAAGAATGCTTCATCATGATAGGCATTTGAATTTGCAACTTCTTGTAGCTTGGCCTCAGTAACCACCTTTACTTCTACAGGCTTGGTACTCTCAGATTTGGAGGATGGAGGTTTATCAGATGGCATACTCCCTGCAACCACTGTGGTTGTGATGGATTGCTTCTGGCCACCAGGAGTAATAATATGCACAGTTGGTAGAGTAACAACTGGCAGAGTGGCTGGGGGCTCATCAACTTTGGATTTCCCTTTCCCTGGCACATTCATAGGTTTTGGAGCCCTTTGGTGACCACCCTCATTTAGCTGTATGCCTTTCTCCCCCTTTGGATTTGAATTCCTTAACCTCTTCTCCCCCTTAGGCTTGTTGTCAGGTGCAGAGGCTATAGAAGAGACTTTTGGGTTAGAAGAGACTTTTGGGTTTGAAGAGTCTTCAGGTAGAGGGAGGCCCATATGCTTCATCATAGCAGACAACATGGATTGTTGATGCAGAAGAACCTCAGCTGTGTTGGTGGCTTGAGTGCTCAACTGCTCAGTCAGAGTTGCAACCTTGTCTATTAAGTGAGCATTGGTTTCTTTGAGAGACACCACCTCCTTCTCAAGAGTATCCACTTTAGTGAATAGTTCATTTGCCTTGAAACCAGATAAGGATTGGTCTTGCAGTCTCTTCACTTCATACTTTGACATTTCATGTACAGGGACCTCAGTCACGAGCCTGTCTCCATATTGATTTTTGAACATTGTCCTCAACATGGCATTGGATTCTGTGGTCTGATCAGATAGAGCTTGAAATTTATGCCCCAGACTTGTGACAGCATCTTTGAGAAGAGCCAAACCATTGTCCATCTTGGTACAAGTAGATTTGCATGCTAGAATATCCTTGATTACAGTCTCCAATTTAGGAAATTTGGCCTCAAAAGTCCTCTTTATCTCATTCACCTCTTTGGTTGTGGCTGTACACACTTCATGAACTTCAGTTTTCATCCCCTTGCCAAGGTTGTGTGTAGCCTTGAGAATGCCCTTGTATTTGTCATTTATTGCTTCATAAACCTCACTAGGGGTGAGAGATTTGGCATTGGACCCT
This sequence comes from Kitagawia praeruptora, assembly GCA_037693485.1. NCBI lineage: Eukaryota > Viridiplantae > Streptophyta > Magnoliopsida > Apiales > Apiaceae > Kitagawia > Kitagawia praeruptora. The sequence goes on from CM075350.1 coordinate 88,349,463, forward strand.
AGTGCAGTTATGTATTTTTACCTGATGTACTGGAGGCCTTCTGAGAGAGAAATATCAAATTTTCCTTGTAGCCAGGCATCCACATTGCCATCTCTCTCAGTATCTTCCACTATCTTAGCCTTTTGCATCTCTACATCATCTCTGTGGCATAAGAGAATAGCTTCATAATCTGGATTTGGCATGTTTGCAGTGAGAAGGTGCTGAGCAATCTTTGTGAACTCAGGGATCTGATCCACAATTAAGATTTGAAGTGCTTCAACCGTCAATTGAGGTGGAAGAGACCCTGATCCTGAAGCACTGTCATGTTGCACAGGCTTCAGCCATTGAGACAAGAAGTTAGAGCTAGAGCTAGGCAAGCTAGACTCCTCAGTTACAGATGCAACTTCTGTAACCGGATGGAAGGACTCTACTACTGTTGTCTCCACAGGAGTGGGATGAGTTACAACAGTAGTTGACACAGGCACAAAGTCTCTAGTAAAAACTAGTGAATCCTCTGTGTTTGTGATGGTGTCATCAGGATATGCCCCAGCTAGCATTCCCTCACCATTTGAATGTGGTTTCTGGGTGATGAGCACAGTGTCAAGCACCATGTCACTTGAAGTTATTGGCTCATCAAGAGAGAAGAATTCTTGATGATCAAGTCCTTGCTCCTCAATTGCTTGAGTTGCAGGCTGCAAAGAAATTTCAGTTGGAGATTCTGGAAGAGAAGTGTCTTGTGGAATAGATTTTGGCAACTCCCCCTGAGAAATAGAGGGAGTTTCAAATGTGATGTGCTCTCCACTTAGTATTGTGCCAGCCTTATCACTCCAATGTGCTGACTCTGTACAGATTGGTGTATTGGGGAGGATGTTTGATTCTATAGATGCACTCTGTTGGGAGGATACACCCAGTGAACTATTTGCCCCTGTTTTTACAACTTCAGCCATTTGTGTGACTGAAGAGGTGGTTTTAGTTTTCTTCTTCTTTGGCCTAATAAGGGGTGACTCAGGTTCCTCACTTTCTACACCTAATTCCACAGCCAATGCTGCTTCAGATAAGATAGTTAAAGGTGTAGAAGCTATCTCCTTTCTCTTCTTTTTACTAACATCACCCTTTTGAGAGGATGATGCAGTTGGCTAAATGTTTGGTAGTGTGTTTGGCTGAGAGGGTTGGTTAGCAGGCCCTGGGTTAGCATTTTGTTCTACTTGCTTGGGTTGTGCTAACTGTGACTTGGAATCAAATATTGGCATGTTGTGGGGGTAAGTCCTAAACAAACTCTCCAGATGGGGAGTTATGTTAAGTCTTACATCCACATCATTCCTAGTCTCCAAATTACCAAAAATGAGTTTGGTCATGGATTTAGGATAGCCTATTCTATTTCTATCTATCCCAAGCAAATCAATCAATTGAGCATTTTTAAATTAAGTACAGATTGAATGAAGCGAGGGAAGAAAATGTCAGTACCTCTCTTGGTTGTGTTCTTACCAAGTCTCCCATACAACTCTTGGAGAATGATTTGCCCAACATCTATCTTTCTCCCATATGCCAAGGCATAGCCAATTTGCTGCGCAGGTGCACTGATTTGGTCAAAACTTGATTTCTTGGCAGTGAAGACTTGAAGGAGAGTTGCAAACACATAGTTCCACTCCTTTCTTAGATTCTTCCTGTTTAACTTTCCAAGATTAATCCCATCTGAGTAGTTGATGAATTCAAATAATTCTTCCAACTCTACATTTGTGGCCAGCGTGTCATATGACTCTTGTTGTAGACCCAGTGCTTGATTCATGTCTGCAGTAGTGATAGTCATTTCCTTGTCTTGAATCTTGCAGTAAATTATATATGAAGTTATTGCGCTTTCCAGGACTATAACTTCCACAATAGCAGTTCCCCAAAACTGTTCTAGGATGTCTAGATACAGAGTTGGGTTGGTAGAGAGTGCATCCTTGATGTATGACTCAGACATCCACTTTACAAAGCACTTGAAGTTCGCATTGGGTGCTTCCACATCACTGGTTAGGGCGATAAAGTTGGTGTTGAATTTCACGGTTGCCATTGATACAGAGAGAAGAGAGAAAAGAGTAAAGGTTGAAGAAGAAATTTAGCTTTTGGCAGTTAGGGTTTCAGAGGTTTTGGGAGTTTAGATGCTGGAGAGATCGAATCAAATGAACCGAATAGTTGTAGAATTGTATAAGTATGAAGTACTTGAATTGTCGATTAGATATATGTTTTGTATCGACAAGTCAGGCATTCGAGAAGTAGAAAATAACTATTCGATAAGTCAGAAAAGGCTTATTCGATATCTCAAGCAGATGGTAACTCACAGCTGGTAGTTATCCAACTTAGAAATAATTCTAAATTAAATAAAATGTGTTTTTATGAGTGAATTAAAATTTTAGACAAAAATCCAAAATCGGTTGAGATTCAGCAAGAATTCAGCCTTTTCAAATGATTCGAGAACTCAAATATAGTATTCGAGAACTCAGTCATTAGAGAACTCAATTACCATATGCGAGTAGTCAAGAATACCTCTATTCGATATCTCTAAAAGACTCTATTCGAGAACTCAAGAGTACTCTAATGAGACTTGTTAGAGTTGTAGAATAGTGAACCATTCGAGAAGTCTGACTTATCGAAATATGCTCATCACTCACAAAAATTAATTTTCACTATATTTTAAAATTTACCAGTGTTCGCACTTATTCACGCAAGAGAACGTGGTCAACAAGTAATATAGAGTAAATAAGATTCGTTCCCACAGAGACTCAAATTGTTCGTTATGTTCACTTATGCACCAGCTAATGATTTACACTCACTGCTAAGACAATCACAATTTTGGTTTGATTTAACTAATGATTGATTACCAACTAAGCCAATTACGAGAAAATAACTTAACTTTAACCTTATAATAAACAAACATGGGATTTCAACTTCAATTACTACTTCATCTAGAATCTTATGCCCTTTAGCCTAGCATGTGACCGAGTTGATTACTGATTAGATGCACTAAACTGATACATACCAACTTTCGTTGTGCATATACCATCCTACTGATCATCCACAATTGATAGAAGTCAAATAGTCACCAAATATGTGTAGTCCCTATATGTCTATAGCAATTGAACACATACCGGTTGAAAATCAAGCACCCATTAAACCACATAGTCGATGCAAGACGGTTAGAATCACATCACAAATTAATACATGTTCTTCACATGCAAAAACCTATGCTAGCATGAATTGTTCTAAACCCTAGATCCACTTTCGCATTCACTAGGATTAAACAAACAATTACAAGTGTTCGCGACGCACTTATAACGAATAAGCATAAACATACTAGGTAATCAATACATTCAATCACACACCAAGGCATAATTAACACTCAATTACTAGAATCCATAGCAAAATCCATTAAAACCCCATGATAACGAATTAGCCCATAATTGACCTAATTGTCATCATGGGTTCTTTGGAAAACATAATTCTAAAATCAACAAGTAAAAATAAAGAAGAAGAATAAGGTTTAGAATTAAATCCCCACAATAGAAGAATACAAAGGTTTCAAGAATAATCCTTGCTTGTCACTAGCTTGGAAGAATTCCTTCTCCTCTCTCTCTTCTGAATAAAACTAGGTTATAATATGAACGTATGTATATTATCTTATTACAAGGGTAGGACGTTTATACATAAAAAACGTTTCCTCCCTCTTGCTCAATAAAAATATTTAATATTCTATTACAATTAGAATTTAATTAAGGTGCTAAAACCTGCCCGGAATATAATTAAAACTTGAAAAGGGCAAAACAGGAATTTCCCAGCCATGCTTCACAAAGTCTGCACGCGCGAATTAATTCAGTACTTTACTTGCACGTGATTCCTATTCCAGGTTGTAGAAAATCTCTCAAGCTTCGCGTGGGCAGTAAGATCGCTAAAAACGGACTTACAGAACTCCAGATATGGCCAAAACAGTATAAGCTGCGCAGCCTTCCCAGAAAATCCGAATTTAAATCAATTAATTCCCAAAAAATTGTAGAAGCATCCACCTTAATCAACATTCTCGTAAACCTGCACAACTAAGCAAAACACATCAAAACTACAAGAAACTTGAGTCCAAGACAATCAATTTAAGCCGAATTAGAATGTTCCAAGTAGATATAAAATCCACTTATCAACCAGTCATATTCAATGAAGAATATTCTAGCAAATTAAGCAGTGATTTTCTCAAAATTTCATAGAAATTTCAAGTTAATAAAATATGATTTTTCAACATATGCAACAGATTTGAAATATTTATAAATCATATTTCAGCCAACACTTACTTCAATAATATTGAGAATTTAGATAAAGTAAGTGTTTACTGCTGCAACAATCTAGATGATATATTCACCTAGCCAGAATCTGAAGAATTCAGCATTCCAATCTCACTAACCAACCTTGTGAAGGTGGCTTCATCTAATGGCTTAGTGAATATGTCAGCTAGTTGTTTATCTGTAGAGACATAATGCAACTCAATGGTACCATTAGTTGCATATTCTCTAATGAAATGATATCTGATGTCAATGTGCTTTGTTCTAGAATGATTGATAGGATTGGCAACTATAGAGATTGCACTTGTGTTGTCACACATGATTGGAATTCTTTCCAACACAAGTCCATAATCTCTAAGTTGATTTCTAATCCAAAGCACTTGAGCACAGCAACTTCCAGCAGCTATGTATTCAGCCTCAGCTATAGAAGTTGACACGGATTGTTGTTTCTTGCTATACCAAGAGACTAACCTTTGACCAAGAAACTGGCAGCTACCTGAGGTGCTTTTCCTATCCACTCTGCATCCAGCATAATCAGCATCAGAATAACCAACCAGATTGAATCCTGTGTCCTTAGGATACCATAAACCCAAGTTTGGAGTGCCCTTCAAATATCTAAAGATCTTTTTTATAGCAATCAAATGTGATTCTTTTGGATTTAATTGAAACCTTGCACACAAACATGTAGCAAACATGATGTCTGGCCTACTTGCAGTGCGGTAGAGTAGAGAACCAACCATGCCTCTGTAGACTGAGATATCTACTTTCTTGCCTTTAGCATCTTCATCTAATTTAGTTGCAGTGGCCATGGGTGTCTTTGCAGGTAAGCAGTCTTCTAAGTCAAACTTCTTCAATAAATCCTTGATGTACTTTGTTTGTCTGATAAAGATACCATCCTTCCTTTGACTGACTTGCAACCCAAGAAAGAATGTCAACTCTCCCATCATACTCATCTCATATCTTCTCTGCATGAGTTTAGAGAATTTCTCACACAGCTTCTCATTTGTAGACCCAAATATGATATCATCCACATAGATCTGAACTAGGATAATATCATCACCATGCTTCTTGTAAAATAGTGTTTTGTCCAATGTGCCTCTAGTGAATTGATTTTCAAGGAGAAATTGTGATAGAGTATCATACCATGCCCTTGGAGCCTGCTTAAGTCCATACAATTCCTTAAGCAATCTGTAGACAAATTCTGGGAAGTGTGGATCCTCAAAGCCAGGTGGTTGTTGCACATAAACTTCTAATTCCAACTCTCCATTCAGAAATGCACTCTTGACATCCATTTGATAAACTTTAAAGTTTGAATGAGCAACAAATGCCAAGAATATTCTGATGGCTTCCAATCTAGCAACAGGGACAAATGTCTCATCATAATCAATGCCTTCATGTTGAGAGTATCCTTTTGCAACCAACCTTACTTTATTTCTTACTATTACACCATCTTCATCCATCTTATTCTTCAGAACCCATTTTGTTCCAACAATGGTTCTATTCTTTGGTGCAGGTACAAGTTCCCATACTTTGTTTCTTTCAAATTGATTCAGTTACTCTTGCATGGCAATAATCCAATCTGGATCCAACAGTGCATCATCAAGTTTCTTAGGCTCAACCTGAGATAGAAAACAACCATAGAGGCACTCATTCTGAGTTGCTCTCCTAGTCCTTACTCCTGCACTAGGATCTCCAATAATTTGCTCTGCAGTGTGTGATCTATCCCATTTCCTTGAATGCTCAGTCTGATTTCTCATTCTTGATGTTGCTTCATCATCCAAGTCCTGATCATTCTCATTTCCTCCCACTGTGATGTTGCCACTATTCACAGGTGTGTCTTGGATGCTTGTTTCTCCACTATTGATTGGCACAAATTCTTCTCTTGTATCATCATTCACTTGAGTTTGTTGAACTTGAGTTTCAACTCCAGTTTCAATCTCTTCATCAGAATCATCTAGATTATCAAACTTTAATGGATCTTTATATTCATCATTGGCTTCTTCTAATCCAGGTAGTTTGCTATCATCAAATGTCACATCTGTGCTTTCCATAATTCCATAATTTTTTTTTGATTGATGACATAAACTTTGTATGCAATTCTTTCCATAGAGTAGCCAAGAAAAATTCCTTCAAATGCCTTTGCATCGAATTTTCCAACATATTCTGAATTATCCTTCAATACAAAGCATTTGCTTCCAAAAGTATGAACATACTTTAGACTAGGCTTCTTTCCAGTCATCAAATTGTAAGGTGTCTTTCCAGTGTTTTTGTTGATGAGGGTTCTGTTCTAGATATAGCATGCAGTGCTCACAGCCTCAGCCCAAAAACATGTAGGCATCTTTGCATCAAGCAACATTGTTCTAGTAGCCTCAATTAGAGTTCTATTCTTTCTCTCAACAACTCCATTTTGTTGTGGAGTCCTTGGAGCAAAGAATTGCTGAGAAATTCCATTCTCTTTGCAGAATGCTTCAAGTATGGCATTTCTGAACTCTATTCCATTATCACTTCTTAATGCAATCACACTTGCATTGTTGGCCTTTGCTTCCTTGTCAACTCTCTTTTATGTGCTCAATGATTACTTGTGGAGCCTCATCTTTTGATGCCAGAAATTCCACCCATGTATACCTTGTAAAGTCATCAACCATCACTAAGGCATACTTCTTCCTTCCTAGTGACATAATATTGACAGGCCCAAACAAGTCCATATGAATGAGTTGTAGGGGCTTGGTTATTGATGTCATTGTCTTTGACTTGTGGCTTGATTTTTTCATTTTTCCTCTTTGACAAGCCTCACACACTCCTTCTTGACAGAATTCAAGTGTGGGCATGCCTCTCACTAACTCTCTTTTGACTAGAGAATTAATGGCTTTGAAGTTCAGGTGTGATAATTTCTTGTGCCACAGCTAACAATCTTCATTTGATGCTTTTGAGTAGAAGCAACAAATTTTGTCCTTGTTTGCAGAGTCCATATTGGCTACAAACAGACTTCCTTTCCTTACTCCAGATAGAGCAAAATCACCAGTCTTCTTGTGGGTGATCAAACATTCATCTTTGTCAAAATCCACCTTGAATCCCCTATCAGTAAACTGACCAACACTTAGCAGATTATGCTTGAGTCCCTTGACCAGTGCTACATCTTCAATGATGACATTTCCAACTTTCAACTTGCCATATCCCAATGTGTCACCCATGTTGTCATCTCCAAAAGCAACCATTGGTCCAACCTTCTCCTCATACTATGATAGCAGGGCCATATCACCAGTCATATGATTTGAGCATCCACTGTCCAAAATCCACATGACTTTCTTTTCACTTTCTTTACCCTGCAAACACAAAGGTATTACTTCTCCTTTGGTACCCAAACAAGTTTGGGTCCATGTGACTTAGAAACAATTTTATCATAAACAACATGCTTATCAACTTTCTTGGTGTTAGTCTTCTTGTCACTGTTAGAAGTCTTAGAACCTGAGGTTTCAGACTTAGGTGACAGAGGTACCTTCCTAGCTTTAGGAGGACTCGAAGACTTTGACCTTGTGTAGTGTGTGTGAGAATTGTGACTGATACAACCATCAATGAATTGCCTTCTCAAATTAAAACAACTAGTCATAACATTCATGTTGCATGGCATACAGTCAAATTTATCACAGAATGGAGCATCTCTATGTCTTAGAGGCACAGAACAATCATAGAAAGGTTTGAGCACACTACCAACAGGTTTCTTACATGCATGAGTTAAATGTTTGGTACTGAAACAATTCTGACAAGTTTTCCTAGGGGGATTAGGCATATAAGCATAGTTGTTATCTTTGTTAATCCCTAACTTGCCATTTCTGTTCTGTTTCTTCTTAGTCACTTTTTTCTCAGATTTACTATTCCCAGCTGAAACAAACTTAACAAACTTCTTAGGTCTTGACCTATCACCTACTGGCTCCTTGGCTTTTGACTTGACACTCTCACTCTTAGAGGATGCTTGTTGTTCACTGGATTGTGCCTCATCCTCATCATTCAACATTTGCTTGATGAGTAAGGCATCCTCATCAATTTCAAATGTTGATTCTTTAAAAATTGGAGCCTGAGCCTTTTTCAAAATCTGAGGCACTTCCATCTGAACAACAATGTCATCTTCAATGACAGCATAGCCTTTCCTCTATTTAAGAGTGTCATAGTCAAGTCCAATTGCAGCCTTGGGTTTAGCTTGGATCTTCTCACAGTAGGATTGTACTAGACTATATGATTTCTTAAAAGTTTTCAGTTTGAATTCATTTTTAGCTAGTTCATCCCTAAGGGCCTTTTCAACTTGACTATCACATAAAACCTTATTCTGTAAATATTCAACTTCTTTCTTAAGGTTTTCTACTTGCATAGCAGTTAGCTCAAGTTCCTCATTCTTTTTGATTAACATTTCATTTCTAGTAGACAGTTTAGCAATTTCTTCATTAACAGCAGTCATACTAGTATGAATATTAAACATCTCAACAGATAGTTGTTCAATCATGCATTTATACTCAGAAACAGACATGTCTATAGAAGTGAGAGATGGTACCTGAGAGTTTGATGAAGATGTGTCATCCTTGGAATTGGCCATCAAGGCATAGTTACAAAATTCCTGCTCTTCTCCATCACTGTCAGAATCATACCAACATTTCCCTTCAGCTATGTAGGCCTTACCTTGTGTCTGCTTTTTCAGAAGGGCCTTATACTTAGCTTCGAGCTCAAGATACTCTCTATCCTTCTTTTTAGGCTTCTTGCATTCACTGGCAAAATGCCCTAGGTCATTGCATCTATAACACCTTACAGATGACCTATCCACATGGCTGGTTTTGAACTTGTTCTTGTTTGGTTTTACAGGCGCCTTGCTCTTGTTGAATGAATGGTTTTGGGTTTTAGGTTTGAAGGGTTGATTCCTCTTGAATCTGATGTTTGGAAATTTTCTGGCCATGAAAGCATATGAAGTGTTTTCCATCCCATCTAGTTCTTCAAGAGTGTAAAACTCTTCTTCCTCCTTCTCCTCAACAGGTTCACTAACCTCAGCTTCAGTTTCTTCATCATCTACTATCTCCTCTATCCTCAGTTGGCTTGTAGATGCTTTTAGGTCTTGAATAGATTTGTTGACAATCAAGGCACATGATGTGTTTATCATTCTGCCTTGGTTGGCTTGGATAGCCCTTTTCTGAAGCAACTCAAGCTCATGACTTTTTAAAACCCCATAGAGCACATCATATGTAACTTTGTTCAAATCTTTTTCCCTTAGAGAAATGACCCTTTGTTCTAGATGATTTGGTGAAGATAGCAGAAACTTCATGTTCAACTCCTTTGTGCTGTAAACCTTGCCATTCATCTGCAACTCAGTAACTAGCTTGTGAAATCTCTCAAACATCTCAGTGATGCTTTCCTTGGACTGTGCCATGAAAGCCTCATACTGTGTGACCAGTATCTATTTCTTATTTTCCTTGACCTCATCCGTTCCTTCACATAACACCTCAATGTGATCCCACATTTCTTTGGCAGATGTGCATGATGCAATGTTTGCAAACATTGACATGTCCATGGAATCAATGATTAGCAACATGAGCTGACTGTCAAGAGCAACCATCTCCTTTTCTGATTCTGTCCATTTAGATGGTTCCTTGGCTACATAAGATCTTGGAACAGTTATGATTCCAACAGTCTTCTCAGGTATCTCTTGTTGTGGAACAAAGAGACCATTCTTGAGAATCTTAGGATACAAAGGATGAGAGGCTTTGATGAACAACATCATTTTTATCTTCTAGAGGTTATAATTCTCTTTGTCAAACTTAGGGACTTTCACCGTTCCTGTAGTCTTTGGTGTATTCGAACTCATGATCGTTTTTCTGTTTTTGAATAAATAGCCCACTCTGATACCACTTGTTGAGTATTGAATACAGCAAAAGAATACAGAGGGGGGGGGGGTGAATGGATTCTTGAACTTTCCTGGTTCTTGAATCTGTGTAGCAGATAAGTATCTGTGTGTGCAAATGTGTAGGTGCGGATAAGAAATGACATAAGACACAATATCACTTTAATCTAATATATTATTAGATAAAGGTTGCTACAATCTGTGAATACAAATGATAGTATTCTCATCTTCATTTTTCTCAGAGAGATATGACTTACAATGTATGAAAAACTGGACTTCTCAAAAGTTAATAACTAGGGAAGTGAGGCTGTATCCTTATAGAACATGGATACAACCTACTTACTACAAATAAGGTAGCTGAACAAATTACTTTCTAGTCTGTCTATCCTTTTTGAGTAAGTGTCCACACGGTTACAGATTTGACTTTGCAAAGCCTATTCAGATCCCCTTCTTTAGCCCTTTGTCTCTTCTATATCTCTCCAAGCTTCCTTGTAGGCTTTCCAGAGCACATTACAAATTGTGGTCCATAAAGTGCATTGGCTTGTTGCAGGTTTCAGACTTGTACAATTTCTTCAGTATTTTGTCTCTAAGAATGTATTCGAGAAGTGACTAAGTGATTGATTCGAGAACTAGGATTAGATAACTCTGAGTTCTCGAATACTGTATGATTTACATATCGAATCACTTCTCGAATAGTACTTTTCTCCAGGGTTCCTTGAGTTGTCGAATAGAACACTTGACTTGTCGAATCCCTGAGATATCGAATAGTTCATTCAACATTTGACTTGTCGAATCCCTGAGATATCGAATAGTTCATTCAGATTCCTTGAGATATCGAATGGAACTTTGACTTGTTGACTTTTTGAGAACTCGAATACCACTTTGACTTGTTGACTTCTTGAGTTCTCGAATAGAGCATTTAGACATGTCGAATCTCTGAGATATCGAATGAGTTATCGAATAGTGCATTCAGAGATATCGAAAAGTGTCTTCTTAGATATTGAATCTCTGACTTTTCGAACGCTAGACTTCTCGAATAAACAAAAGTACTTCTCGAATTGGTACTTAGGCAAATTCTTCATTTCTTCAAATCCCAACTATGATTATTTGACAGTCTTTATCTTCTTGCTTGAGGCATGAACCTTAGAACTTCTTTCAAGCATTATTCTTGACTATATAAGTACAGTTACACAACTAGGATTTGATGCCTATTGCAAGTACAAAACAAATAGAAACTCTACAACTAGAGGTTCCCTCAGTTAAGAGGTCATGTAAGTAATGCAAAGCATTACATACAATTAGGCTTGTTATTAGATGTAAACAGGCATGCCTCTGTGACTAACAGGCTTCGTAGACGGATCATGGGGTCAAATGAAAGGTTCTTTCAAAGCTGGGATATGAGGGATTCTACTCAATGCAAATAGGAAATCCGTTTTTTTCTTTCCTGGGCCATCTTTAGCTAGCTGCCAATTTGACTCTGAGAGAGAGGCCTGTTTCTTTTTACTAAACAAGCTAATAAGTATCTCAGAGTTTCGAGGGAAAATGATCACTATATGCACAGAATCAACTTGGCTAGAAAAAGAAATTGAAATCCACATCAATGAAAGAGGATTGTTCTTAGAAGTCAATCTCATTGGCGCACTGTGCATAGGAAATTAATGAAGAAGCAGATTTCTTAGCCAAAAAAGGGGCTAATCTACAAGAGAACATATTAAACTGGGATTTGAATAATTTGAATTATGGATATCTATCCTGACAAATTAATTTGAATTATTTTAAATTATAGATAATCATGACAGTATCCTGACAAATTATCCTAATTTGAGTTTTCCTAGTTTGTCTCCTAATTTATCTCTCTCTCTCTCTCTGCATGTACCTCTGTCTTGGTACTATCGAGAACATTGTAGATTGGTCAGCTGATTCACGCGCTGCAGGGTTGATTTCCCCTAGATACTGCAATGATGATCTTTACACCTACTTTTCACCTTACCAAAAAAGGTGATACACCCAAGTATCCATCTGGGACTTAGCTTATCAGGGAAGACATATGCCAGGTCTATAAATAAAGCTTAGAGCCAAAGAGTCTTACTCATCCTTCTGTATCTCTCCCACAATGCAATATCACTGGCTACTCCCCCCTCCTAGGACAGTGAAAATTAATGTGTATGGTGCATCTCCGTTCATCCCCTTCTTCAATGGTAACTCAAATGGCATAGTAATGGTCACTCGCAACTCTGAAGGAGAACTGCTAAAGTTGTCAACTGGTGTTATTCTTAACTTAACGAAGCTTCAAAACCAGTTATGGGCAATCTTGCATGGCCTCATCCGCACTTTTGAAGACGATCACAGAGACATCATAGTCGAAACAGATAATTGGGAAGCATTCAACGTCCTCAAAAACTTCCCGTATGACGTTCCAGGGGAGGCTATTGAGGTTGCGTCAAAAATCTTTATTCGACTACACGACCCACGTTGGATCTGCACCATCGTGTTTGTATTTCCTGAACATAACAATCTAGCAATCTATCTGGATAGACTTAGAGGAGATAAATGTCAACACCTCTACACCTTCTCGAGGCCCATTGGCCGTGTAGGGGAACTCCCCAGTCTAGATTTGGGTTTTGGCCCAGTAGCCCCTCAGTTTCATGATCTATAGAAATCTACAATGATGAGCAAGACCCAGTTGATTTTGGAGCAACTAATATTGATGGTGTTATGCTTGGGGGATATGCATTCCAGGAAGATTTCATGGCAGTAGACAATTGATCAGAAGGACCTCCGGAGGTGGTAGATATCCATAACGTCATGGAGGAGGACTTGCTGTTTGGACAAGGATATGCAGAAGGTTTCGTTGGGGATCACCCAATGAACGTTATGTTCTAAAGTTGTATTAAGAAGGCCACATTTGTCAGTAGTTGTTTTCCTAGTAGTTCTTTAGTTTAGTGTTGGGACAATCGGATCGTGGCCCTGCGATTTTTGATACAATAATTAAACGAGTACGAATACAAAAGTCACCTTGTTAACGGTTGATTCCACGCTCTTCTATTGTATTCCCAAATTCCCTTGAGCGAAGTGTGGCATTCGTCTTCTCAAGTTAACCTCTCTTCTTGCTCCTAGGTGGCTACAAAATTTTTCTAGACCCAACCCTAGCAAGAAGAGAATAAGAATATATATAGGGCTACAATAGGGATCATGGATAATTAGGTTGGGCCTTCTAATTACATCTTGGGCCTAGCCCAATGTAATTAAATATTAATTCAATCCACTAAAGAATTAATATTTGCACTACCTTTCCTAATACCACAACTTAATTATTTAATTGGGTTCCAATATTATTTGCTTATTAAATTCCCCATGTTTAAAATATCGCATGTCCATTAATTAAATAAATTACTGATAATTCATTTAATTAATATATTTTATCCTTGATTATCCACTCAACCTTTATTTAATTATGCCAGAATAAATCCACCTGCAGGGTTTCACATAATTAAATCTTTTTGAGCTTTCAAGGGGACATCATTAACCCGAATATTATCAGGACATGGATCCCTTCTATAAATAATATTCACCATGTATATAATTCCATCACCCAAAATATAATGATATAATTCAAAAGAATTATTTCATATATAAATCAAAGCATGTAAATAATATACACGTGTCAATTACTATATCCGGATTAAGAACCTAAGCACTAATAATAACATAGAATCTTAGTTCTCCTTCTTAATCAGTATAAGGGAACAATTCTAAATTTGATCCTGTTCAATATACACAAAGTATACTAGTATTATTTATTAGTCAATATAAACTAATCTAAATAATACTACAGCCATACCAGTGGATTGTCCAACACCACCTGTGCTATGAACCTTATTATATTATATAAACCGTATTTAACAATCTAATATTCTGTATCCCATTTGATACTAGATTGTCCACAATATATAATATTAGACAGCATGTAAACATTTAAATGATTCTCAATAAAACCGGGCCAGAAATAAATGTATATACTTAAAATAAATATTTTCAGTATACACTAACAATCTCCCACTTATACTCAAAATATTCTATGAGTATATCAGTGTTTATTTAATCCACTATTACATTGAAAACTATGTGTCCATCCATCTGACTCCTATCGCTTCCACATGCCTGTCAAAAACCTTGGCTGGCAAGCTCTTCGTGAAAGGATCTGCCCGGTTGTCTTCTGATGATATGTGAGCCACAACTATATCTCCTCGCTTTACGATTTCACGTATGAGATGATACTTACGTTTAATATGTTTAGCTGCTTTGTGGTCTCGCGGTTCCTTTGAATTTGCCACAGCACCAGTGTTATCACAATACACTGTCAAGCTTCTAGGCAAATTAGGTACCACATCTAAGTCCAAAAGGAAGTTCCTGAACCATACAGCCTCCTTAGCAACCTCAGAGGCCGCTACATACTCGGCTTCCATGGTGGAGTCTGCAATGCATTTCTGCTTTACACTCCTCCATATAACGGCTCCACCTCCCAAAGTAAAAACATATCCCGAGGTTGATTTCCTCTTATCCCTATCTGATTGAAAATCTGAATCAGTATATCCCAAAGGAAATAGATCTGAGGCCTTGTAAATTAACATATACTCCTTAGTCCTTCTCAGGTACTTAAGTATAGTTTTTACTGCACTCCAATCTTCCTGACCTGGGTTCGACTGATATCTACTAACCATGCCTACAGCAAAGCAGATGTCAGGCCTCGTACATAACATAGCATACATTAAGCTTCCACATGCCGAAGCATAAGGAACTGCTTTCATGCTCTCTATATCCTTAGGTGTCGAAGGACACTGCTTCTTAGATAGAGCAACTCCATGCTTAAAAGGTAAAAAACCTTTCTTGGAGTTCTGCATGTTAAAACGAGCTAATACTTCATCAATGTAAGGCTCTTGAGATAAAGCCAACATCCTTTTCTTGCGATCCCTTATTACTTTGATCCCTAGGATGTATGTCGCTTCACCTAAGTCCTTCATGTCAAATTGTTTGAACAACCATGCCTTTACTGATGACAACATCTTAACATTGTTTCCATTGAGTAAAATGTCATCTACATATAGTACTAGAATAACCACTGCATTACCCTCACTTCTCTTATACACGCATGATTCGCTTGGACTTTGATCAAATCCATATGACTGGATTGCATGATCAAAACGAATATTCCAGTCCCTAGAAGCTTGTTTTAGTCCATAAATAGACCTCTTAAGCTTACATACTAGATGCTCTTGGCCTTCCTTAATGAATCCCTTTGGTTGCTGCATATAGATGGTTTCCTCAAGATTTTCATGAAGGAAAGATGTCTTGACATCCATTTGCCAAATCTCATAATCGAGATGAGATGCTATAGATAAAAGAGTCCGGATCGACTTAACCATAACAACAGGCGAAAAGGTTTCCTCATAATCGATCCCTTCTTTCTGAGTATACCCTTTCGCAACAAGTCGTGCTTTCCAGGCTTTCACCTTTTTGTCAGATCCTCTTTTCTTCTTGTAGATCCACCTACATCCAACGGGTTTTACACCTTTGGGTGGTTCCACGAGCTCCCAAACTTGATTGGAATACATAGATTCCATCTCAGATTCCATTGCCTTTTTCCAAAGATCTGCATCTTTATCTAGAATTGCCTCTTCGTATGTCCTGGGATCCTCATCATGTTCACCAGAGACTAAGTCCGAGGACTCTCCCAAAAACATGAATCTTTTTGGTTGTTGAACAACCCTCCCACTACGACGAGGCACTGTTGCGGTACTAGTGTCAAGTTGTGCATTTTCTTGTGGTTGTTCTACTTGTACTATTGGCACTTGGGGATTATCTGTCCCTCCCACTAATTCTTTTAAAACGATACTACTCATGGGTTTATGATTCATAATATAGTCTTCCTCTAAGAATCTAGCATTGGTGCTAACAATGACATCTCGATCCCTAGGACTATAAAATGAATAACCTTTCGTTCCCATGGGATAGCCTACAAACAACCTTACTTCGGTACGAGATTCTAGCTTGGTCGCGTTCTTGTTCAGCACATGTACTGGACAACCCCAAATCCGAATATGTCTTAGACTTGGTTTGCTACCAGTCCACAATTCTATTGGAGTCTTGGGAACCGACTTAGAAGGTACCAAGTTCAGAAGGTAAGCCGCTGTTTCTATAGTATATCCCCAGAACGACTTGGGTAAATCTGAATAACTCATCATCGATCTAACACTCTCTAAAAGAGTCCGATTCCTTCTCTCTGCTACACCATTCTGCTGAGGTGTGCTAGGTGCAGACAACTGGGATGTAATCCCATTTTCTGATAAATATTCCCTAAATTCTCCAAGTAAGTATTCGCCACCACGATCTGATCGTAGTGACTTGATACATTTTCTATATCGTTTTTCCGTTTCAGCTTTGAACAACTTAAATTTGTCAAAGCATTCTGATTTACGGCGCAACAAGTAAATGTATCCATATCTAGAATAATCGTCAATAAAAGTGACAAAATATTCATAACCACCTCTTGCTTGGATATTCATAGGTCCACATAAATCAGTATGAAACAATTCTAACACTTCTTTGGCTCTATTCCCCTTTGCTTTAAAAGGCCTATTAGTCATCTTACCTTCCAAGCAGGATTCGCAAACTGGAAATGGCTCCACTGCCAACGAGCCCAATGACCCATCTACTACCAGTCTTTCAAGTTAATATGACCTAATCTTAAGTGCCAAAAATATGTTTGGTTCAATTCAGAAGGATTCTTTCTTTTGTTTGAGCTAGAAAGAATGTTATTAGATTCCTTTTGTTGCAGCATTGGTTGGATAGGATTAATAATATATAAATTGTCTTGCAATGTACCAGAACATATAACTCGTTTATTCATCATAATAGAAACATTACGATCCAAACAAACATTATAACCATCCATGGCAAGTTTAGAAACTGAAATCAAATTCCTTCTAAACGAAGGTACATAAAGACAATTGTTCAAAACCAAAATCCTATCATCGCCAAAAGATAAAGTAATTATTCCAACTGCAACTACTGCTACTTTCGTAGCATCTCCCATGAACACATATATCTCGCCATCTCTAAGCATTCTGGTTTGCTGGAACCCCTGCATAGAGTTACAAACATGGTCAGTGGCTCCTGTATCTACACACCAAGTGCTCGTAGATATAGCCGCTATATATGTTTCTGTAACTAGAGAAAGAGACATACCAGTATTGTTTGTCTTCTTAGGAAGAGGACAATCCTGTTTCCAATTACCTGACTGCTTGCACCTGAAGCACTTGCCCTTAGGCTTTTTCACAACACCTTGAACTCCCACTGCATTAGCAACCTTTCCAGCTTTCTGTGTCTGAACCTTTTTCTTCTTCTTACCTTTCGGCTTAGAGGAAGAAGCTTTCTCAGCCACATTCACTTGAACATTCTGCTTAAAGAGTCCTTCAGCTGCCTGAAGTTCTGTCAGAAGTTCCGCGAGACTATAAAACCTTTTGTTCATGGTGTAATTCAAGCGGAACTGTTCAAAACTTTTTGGCAGACTCATAAGGATGATATCGATCTGGGTTTCCCCATCAATATCAGTACCAAGGATCTCCATCTCATTCAGATGAGACATCATCCTGAGAACATGATTCCTTACAGGTGTTCCTTCATTCATCTGAGTGTTCATTAAAGCCTTCATTGCTACTTGCCTAGCAGCCCTATTCTGTTCTCCAAAAAGTTCCTTGAGATTAAAGAGCATATCTGAAGCTGTGTCCATAGCCTGATGCTGATGTTGCAAAACACCTGACATTGCTGCCAGAATGTAACATTGCGACATCTCATCAGCCTTAAGCCACCACTTATAATACTTCTTTTCACTTTCAGGAGCATCTTCAGCAGGCTAATCTGGCTTGGGTTCATAAGTGCAAAATTTGTACTCCTCAGCAGTCAACACTATGTCCAAATTACGTTTCCATTCAAGATAGTTTAGTCCCGTAAGTTTGTTATCCTTAAGTATGGTGAATAGTGGATTAAAGCCCATAGTGATCTAATCCTGAGAATCATACATGTAACACATAATCAGAGAGTTGCACAAATCTTAAAACCTATTGGTTTCCTCTAACAATTAATTAAAATTAATGCACTAATATTTAAACACCATAAGTATCTGGTACGCCACGATGGGTGACATATATACCACTTAAATTCGTTTAAATATTACTTCTGTCCAATTACTAAATAATACGCCACGTTAGGGTGGACTATATATTATTTTTCATAGCTAAGTATATACCATTATTAAATCTTAAATTAATAACAATAAGATCGGATGCCACCATTAAATATTTCAAATCAATAATCGATAATAGGATAATTCCCAGATCGGGGGGAGCATTGTCAAGAGGCGTCACTTAAGACCCCTTTCTAGACAGAATCATCCTTTCTCTCAATATCGAAGATCTATATTCAATCATTGATACCCTATAAATTAATCGAATTCTATGAAACTTGGTACGCCACGATGGGTGGTCATATATACCTTTCAATATTCGTAATTAATTTATCTCATTATTGAATTCTATGAAACTTGGTATGCCACGATGGGTGGTCATATATACCTTTCAATATTCGTAATTAATTTAGGAAGTTTGTTCTAGTAATATCCATAACACTACTTGACACCATAAATTATATGCCACGATGGGTGGTCATGTATATAATTTATATTCGCCTTAGTGTTACATTACATACAAACAATAATGGAGACCATGGGATTCAATACCAAATTAATTCCCTTTCCCACTTAGTATTTTGGTGTGAGGATTTTTTATATCTAGATGCATCACCCTATGTTAATTCTTCGAGGTCCACATGTTATCAAAATAACAGTACAAAGAACACATAACATAGCATACCATACATCTCATGATTAAAGCACAATAAAAAAATTTATGTCCATGTCGTCCTAATTATGTTAAACATGCAATTAAATAATTACATACATAATTAACAACACACATAATTAATTAATTAAAACAATAATCAAGCAAGTGGAAAATATGTAAAACATATTAAAAAACATCCACTATTATGGCCCCATCCAAACTGTAAACCAAAACATAGCAGCGTGGATCGAACTTCAATTTCTGAAAACAGTAAATCGTTGTTTACAGCAGGTAAACGAGGTAATTCGCCTTATATCCGCGTGAGTGACATAGTCAGTCTTGTTCAGATGCCCGTTTCCCTTTCCGAAAAGGTATTTTCGGCAAAAATCGGACACTGTATGCAAAATCAGCGAAAATCTGCAGCAATCAACAAGCAGCAACGGAAGCACTCCTTAATCTCTTGCAGCTCCGTTGATAAAACAATTACATACAATCTGATCAGACCTATTCTATTACAATATTTCATAATCTAACTCTAATACAAATTGTATTACAAGATTACAAACCAGAATAGAAATCAAAAACTATCACGATCAACCCTCGTGATTTACAACCACGATAAACCACGTGGAAACCAAAACAAAAATTAACCACGATTAAACCACGTGGGATCCAAACACATAATTAAAATATACATGGCCATAATAGTGGATAACAACCTGCAAAACAAAATTATACAAGCCTACCACTATATACATGCATATATAATTATGACATGGACATCATATCAAAAATCGCAAAACCATAGAACCTTGCTCTTGATGCCAATTGTTGGGACAATCGGATCGTGGCCCTGCGATTTTTGATACAATAATTAAACGAGTACGAATACAAAAGTCACCTTGTTAACGGTTGATTCCACGCTCTTCTATTGTATTCCCAAATTCCCTTGAGCGAAGTGTGGCATTCGTCTTCTCAAGTTAACCTCTCTTCTTGCTCCTAGGTGGCTACAAAATTTTTCTAGACCCAACCCTAGCAAGAAGAGAATAAGAATATATATAGGGCTACAATAGGGATCATGGATAATTAGGTTGGGCCTTCTAATTACATCTTGGGCCTAGCCCAATGTAATTAAATATTAATTCAATCCACTAAAGAATTAATATTTGCACTACCTTTCCTAATACCGCAACTTAATTATTTAATTGGGTTCCAATATTATTTGCTTATTAAATTCCCCATGTTTAAAATATCGCATGTCCATTAATTAAATAAATTACTGATAATTCATTTAATTAATATCTTTTATCCTTGATTATCCACTCAACCTTTATTTAATTATGCCGGAATAAATCCACCTGCAGGGTTTCACATAATTAAATCTTTTTGAGCTTTCAAGGGGACATCATTAACCCGAATATTATCAGGACATGGATCCCTTCTATAAATAATATTCACCATGTATATAATTCCATCACCCAAAATATAATGATATAATTCAAAAGAATTATTTCATATATAAATCAAAGCATGTAAATAATATACACGTGTCAATTACTATATCCGGATTAAGAACCTAAGCATTAATAATAACATAGAATCTTAGTTCTCCTTCTTAATCAGTATAAGGGAACAATTCTAAATTTGATCCTGTTCAATATACACAAAGTATACTAGTATTATTTATTAGTCAATATAAACTAATCTAAATAATACTACAGCCATACCAGTGGATTGTCCAACACCACCTGTGCTGTGAACCTTATTATATTATATAAACCGTATTTAACAATCTAATATTCTGTATCCCATTTTGTTAGGTCGATTACACAATAAATAATCAAGAACTGTATAAATAAGTAACAAGAACACACGTTTTAACTCTTTAAAACTGTTTGGAATTAATAATTCCTCTCTCGGTGATGTAAAGTATCACAGAGAGCTGCTTAGGTTACAAGAATGATGTTCGTCCACGTTCGATACCCTTCTAGGGTTAACCTAACTGTATTTATAAGATATACAGCTACGTACAATCGTAAATTGATTCTCCTAAAATTAAGCTATACAATTGATATCAATTACGATTGCTACACGTCTTCTAAGTCAACTCGATCTCTTTGACAGCTATCCAATCTTCAAAGATATCGCTTCCATATTAATATTAAATTAATCTTCAAACTCTGTTGACTTGTAGACGCTCCCAGTAGACAGACTTTAGCAAACTCTGTTCTCTCCACGCTAACAGCGTTTGCGCTTCCATGTATTCAGCTATCAGTGTTTACGCTTTCCTCTGTCAGCGTTTGCGCTTCCAGCAATCAGCGTATACTCAAACTCTGTTACAACTGCTTTCAATAACAAGTTAAACTCTCTTTACCTGAAACACTTAAACACTGACATTAAATCACATCAATTATATCTAACAATCTCCCCCAACTTGTTCATTAGAAAAATGTACAAGTTCATAATAATTGATGATGTCAAAACTAACAAATAAAAACACAGTGTTTAACATATAATCAGAGTTTAAACTTGACTTAGCAAAATTTACAGAAAATTCAAATTACTTACAAATTCTGTCTACCTAACCTCCTCAAGATCTGGAGTTGTTCTGAGATAATCAATCAACAATCTCCTTTCAGCATTTTCAAGTTCAATTTCCATAGCTTGCTTGATCTCTCTTAACTCTGGATCATTTTCATCCGTTTGAAAAATAGCAGCCCTGAGATCATAGATCTTGTTCCTCCTCATTTCATTACCCAATCTGATGTACTTTAATTCTTCAGACTTTACATTGAAATCAAGAACTGTAATTCCAAGATCAGTCTTCAACCTTGTAGTTCCCTTCTGCATTTCAATCAGATTTCCATTCCAGTCTCTGTATTTTGTAACATACTTTTCAGCGGACTTTGTTCCTGTAGCAGCTTTAGCTTTCAGCATATGCTTCCTTATAGAATTAGCAATGATCTGTGTTCTTTGATTTCTAACTCTGAAGATATGCAAGACATACTGAAGTTCCTCAAATAATTTTAACTTGATTGCTTCTTCATTCACTCTATACACTGACCCATCTGCCATAAAGTATAGTAGAAAGTGAATATCTAAGCTTCTTTGATGAACTACCTGAACTGATTCCAACTTGTCTAGATTTTCTTGATTAATACCAGAACCAAGAGATACAAGTGCAGAGGGATCTCTTGGACTGTTACTAAATCTCAAATCTCTTGTTGCACCTAATCCAGAAGTATTTCTCCCTGGTGGCTTTCCTGAACAAGATTTATTATGTTGATACTCACCAGTTACTCCTGCTTGTTCTTGCACTGGAATCTTTGCCCTTGAAAAACCAGGTAAGGGTTTACTTTGTGTCTGTACAACTTGTGTAGCAACAGAGGTTGTAACTATCATTTTGCCCTTGCTCTCTTCATCAACTTTCTCTTTTAATTTCAACTTAGCATCAAGAGAAGACTTTCTAACTAGCTTTCCAGTATCTTCTTCTTCTTCTTGAATACCAGATAGTTTTTCTTTAATTACAATTCCTTTCATCACAGGCTTTGCAGACTTTGAAGTTTTAACAACTTTCTTCACTTTCTTGGACTTCACAGCTTTTAGATGTTCTTTCTGTAACAACTTCTCTTCAGCTTGAATATCCTCAAGTGTAGCTTCAGCATTCTCTTCTCGAAAAAGTTTTACAGCCAATTCTTCATCTGTTTGTGGATTGTCAGAGAATAACAAATCCTTTGGCTTTGATCCTGAAGTACTCTGAGCATTTGAATCTATCACCAAATTCGGCTTTGACCTTGAAGACCTCCCATGTCCTTGTCTAAAATTCACATTTCTTAAGCCCTTATCTGCATTGGCTTCTTCATCATCATTTTGATCTTTCTTTGACAAAGTTTGATCTTTCTTACACTTGGTTTTAGAAACTCTCTCCCCCTTTTTGACATCATCACTGTCTTGAATCAGTATGGAGGTGATTAACTCAAGAGAATTTGCTATAGAATCAACTTTCTCAGCCAGTAAAGTCTGATTCTTTTCAACTGTACTCAGTCTGTCATTAAGATTAGATTGAGCTTTGGCAAACTGTTGAAAGAGTTTAGCATTAGCTAGTTGAGCCTTTTCCTCATGAGTGGCAACTTCTGTGCGAAGATCAACAATAGATTTCTGAGTGTCATCAAATCTATTATTCAAAGTTTTGATCTGTATCACCGTGCCTTGCAAACAAGTGAAAATTTCTGGATTTGTAATCTTTTTAGAATTGACTTCAAGAAACTTTTCTGCCCTTCCAGGAGGAAAAATACAGTCTGACTTGTACCATTCAGCAGTTTGCTTGGCCAAATAACCATCATCAATTTCATTATTAGAAGGCCCAGCAAAATCTGGTTTTTCACCTGTTTTCTGACCATCTGGCTGATTTTGTGGTTGGTCAACTCCTGTACTATTAGCTTCAACAGAATCACTCATTGATTCACTAGTAGAGGCAACAGAAAGACTAGGTTCTGGAGCAGCAATTTGTTCTTGAGCAATTTGTTCTTGAGCAACAATAGGTTCTTGAGCAACCTGTTTTCCTTTATCAATTGGAGTTTGCTCTGAAGAAAAAACCTTCTCTGGTTTATCAACCTCCTCACCATGAGCAGAAATATTATTGGCATCAGAGTTCAACTCAGTGTGTGATGCAACCACAGTGTCTTCAAGAACAACAGTTGGCCCATCAGCAACACCAGTATCTATTGAAAGTGTAACTTCCATGAGTGGTGGAGTAGATGCTTCATGATTGAAAGACATCGGAGTTTCAGCAAACTCTTCCATTGGAGATAAAACATCTCTAGCATCTTCATTTTCTTGAGCCTTATCAACTTCTGGTTCAGCAACATTGACTCCTGAGTCTGGGATAACAGGTTCTATGATAACCTCTGGCTCACCAGTAGGAATATCAAATGAGATTTTGTCTTGAGCCTCCTCCACATGCTCATCATCAGAATCAGTCAAAATTAGCCTCCTCCTCTTAGCTTGAGGTACTGCAACCTGTTCTGCATCTTCATTAGAACTCTCACTGGAACTTTCCTCAACCAATGGTGGTGAAGGTCTGTTTGCCCTTTGTTTTGCTTTTCTAGAATAAACAGTCTTTGGAGTTGACTGTTTAGCCTTAGCACGTTCAGTGTTGATTGCAGTATGCTTCTTCCTCTTTGGCTTTGGTGGTGGTTGTGGATGAGTAATGGAGACAGGGTTTGTTTGTTCAGTGTTCATTTGGTCAGGTTGTGTTTGAGGTTCTGTTTGTGTTGGTGGTGATATGGGTTGTTCAGTGGTTGTTGGTGTGGGCTCAGGTGTTTGAGTAGGTTGAGATGGTATGTTTTCTGTACGATCAGTGGCTAAAGGTTCAGGCATAGGCTGTGGTTCTGGTTGTTGTGGTTGATGTGTATCATTGTCTTGTGGCTGATTAACAAAATTTTGCAAAGCAAGTGGCAATGCTAAAGGAGGTAAGTCTTTTCCAACATCTTTGTTTGACATATCAGTAAAAATTCTCTTTGTGACTCGAAACGGTTGAATCTCATCAGCTTCATCAACAGTTAAACCAGGAACACATGCATTGAACAATAATTGACAAAATCTAGCAAAGTACACAGTAGTAGACTCTGACAACTTATCACCCAAATTCATCAAAACATATCTACCAAAATCAAAATTACTACCATAAAGTAGAGAATACCCAATTTGTAGACTGTCCATTGGAATAGCATCCCAGTTGGTGACCTTCTTCTGGAATGTCCTTGTAATGCAATCAAAGAAAAAATTCCACTCTTTTCGCAAGTTTGGCCGCCTCACACTGCCCAGCTTGGCAAGTGATTCCATGTAACCAATCTCTGTGAGCATTTCCCTCAGATTTTGCTCAGAGACAACAGCATACGAAGTATGTGTGTCAAAATCCATGACATCACGAACAGTTTGTGGAGTAATCACAAACTCTTGTTCTTCATGAGAAAAGATAATAGACGGAGTTCCATTCTCTCCTCCTTCAATATATCTTGAGTTTTGCCAGAAATTAACGACTTGGGAAGCAGATAGAGTAGCCGGTTCAACCAGCGCTTGCCCAATTTCAGAATCTTGAAGAAAATTTTGCATAAGATGAAACGGCTCTGGTGCTCGGTCATTCTCAAGTATAGCTGCATAGTTGTTAGGCACAAAACGTAGACCAAAGACAGTGAAAGGTTTAGTTGCCATTGAATCAAGAAATAAGTAAGAATCAACTGTGAAAATGTTTTGCAAGAAAGGTGTTTGTGAAAATGCCAAAGTGAAAAACAAAGAGGTTCTCTGTTTTGGTAAAGTGAATACGTGTGGATAAAAAATGATTGTGACAAAAAGTAATTTGAGTTATAGTTAAAAACTAAACTCAAACGTTTTTACTTGAAAACACGCAACTGTTCCCTTGAAAAGTGTAAAAGGTAGACATAATGATGAGTGAGTGGGACAGGTGTCACACATGCAACGGTGCACTTAATACAGGCGCAGTAAAAGCCATTATTACCGCTGTCGTTCCATTTTTCAAGACACGTTACCACTAATGACACTAATTAACAGTTGTCAACTACTCCATTTACTCCAAAATTTTCAAATTACCTTAATGAAAATATACCTTAGAGTATGTAGCACAATCAATCAGTGTTTATCCAATTTTCAATCTTTATCACAAAAAACCCTTTCAAAAACGCACAGTCGTGATTTTCGTGTGTGAGTAGCAGAGTTTACCAAATCAATTTTTATAGCATCTAATATTTCATAGAATCCATAAATCAAAACAATAAACACTGAATGCACAAACTCTCATATTAAACACAGAGTATATGATGAATGCTAAACTCTGTAGTTCCTTAATTACAGAAATCTGAATATCTCTGTTCCAGTTTATGATCATGATTATCCACATAAGCACACAGTCATTAAAGACAAAAAGATCAGGAGATAAACATCATAGCATCATTCAGTGAGTTACATGTCAAGGATTTTCTCACAAACTCTCACATCACACAAGTGTTTAGGTGAAGTGTTTACTCTCAGATTCAATCAGTAAAAGCAGATACTACCATAAGCTTGAATGTCCACCAAATTTATACCACCTCGATTACATATATGCACAAATCAAAAGGACTTTGTTCAGGGTTGTAATTGAGTGAAATCAAACAGATGAGAAGAGATGTTTTCGAATGAGAATTTCGAACTGAACAATTTATTTGATCAAAATGTTCAGTCAAATGGTTAGTACATTTTTGTACAAGATGATCAGTATATATACATTTTTTATTTTTTTTTTTCTCTTTTTTTTTTTTTTTTTTTTTTTTTTTTTTATTATTATTGACATATATATATATACTGAGTAAGATATCTTTTCTTGAGAAATACTCACCTGTTTGAATCAGATTTAACAAAAGAAGATAACTGATCTTAATACTTCAGTATTCAAGAAAATGAGCAGTTAATTAGGCTCAAAAGGGTTTACTACGGGTCATGTTTATGAACAGAGTTTATGAACAGTGTTCAAAGATGTTGTGAACAGTGTTTGAAGAAAAATGGTTAATTCTAATGCCTTTATCATCTTCATGCACACATATATCACGTAGTCCCAAAATGGTTTAATGCAAGTTCTAGAGCAACATACTTACTGATGAATATCGCACAACAATAAACTCTGATTGATATAAAATGTATCAATCACTGATTCGGCTCAAAATCTCACAGGGTACAGACATGAACTGTTTCTCACCAAAATCATCAATGACACATCTCAAGTTTTAAAATTTTCACAAGTGCAAACACAGAATCATCAAGAATCAAGTATAGCTTGGAAACAGAGTGTCACTAATCAGAGTTTAGAGTTCATCAATATCAGTATTATTCATGAGAGGCAATGCATACTGTATTCATAGATTCAGAGTTTAGGATCTAATAAACTAATAGATGCTCTAAATATGAAACAGTATCATGCTGTGTTAACTTACTGTGCAATTTCTGATTAGATTATAGTGACTCAAAAAGAATATTGATTTATCACTGAAAATCATGCTCTATACATTTTTCTTCATTGGTATCTTCATTCAGACAAAAATCAACTCAGAATTCACAGAGTTTATCAAACGTATTAACAGTGTATGACCAACAATCATGCTAACAGAGTTTAACTAATAAGGTTCACATAGCACTTTAGCAATTTGCAGAGATATGAGCAACACATTTTATTCAACAGAGTTTGAGTCTAACCAACATGTTTAGTCAAAACCAGATACCATCCCTAGTTCATTGACCAGTCTTGTAAATGTTGCTTCACTTAGAGGCTTTGTGAAAACATCTGCTAGTTGTTGATCTGTAGGCACAAAGTGAAGCTCAATATTGCCTTCCTCTACATGCTCTCTGATAAAGTGATACCTTATGCTGATGTGCTTGGTCATTGAGTGTTGTACTGGATTACCTGTCATTGCAATAGCACTTTGATTATCACAGAAAATAGGTATTTTACTATACCTCAACCCATAATCCAGTAGTTGATTCTTCATCCATAAAATCTGTGCACAGCAACTACCAGCAGCAATATACTCTGCTTCAGCTGTAGATGTAGATATTGACTTCTGTTTCTTGCTGTACCAAGACACTAGTCTGTCACCAAGAAATTGACAACTTCCACTTGTACTTTTTCTGTCAATCTTACATCCAGCAAAATCTGCATCAGAGTAACCAAGTAGCTTAAAATCTGATTCTCTTGGGTACCACAGTCCTAAGGTTGCAGTTCCCTTGAGATACTTGAAAATCCTCTTCACAGCTGTTAAATGTGGTTCTCTTGGATCTGCCTGAAATCTTGCACACAGACAGGTGGCATACATGATATCAGGTCTACTAGCTGTTAAATAAAGTAAAGAACCAATCATCCCTCTGTAGCTTGTCATATCCACTGATGAACCTGTATCTTTGTCCAGTTTTGTTGCAGTTGCCATGGGAGTTGTTGCAGATGAACAGTCAAGCATGCCAAATTTCTTGAGTAGATTTCTGGTATATTTAGCTTGATTAATGAAAATTCCATCATCTGTTTGCTTCACCTGTAAGCCTAGAAAGTAGCTTAACTCTCCCATCATACTCATTTGATATCTTGACTGCATGAGCTTGGCAAATTTCTTACAGAGTTTATCATTAGTAGATCCAAAAATGATATCATCTACATATATCTGTACTAAGAGCAGGTCATTACCAGATTGAAAGTAAAACAGAGTTTTGTCAATAGTACCTCTGTGAAACCCACTTTCTAGCAGAAATTTAGCAAGTGTTTCATACCATGCCCTAGGTGCCTGTTTAAGTCCATAGAGTGCCTTGTCTAACCTGTAGACATGATCTGGATATTTTGGATCTACAAAACCAGGTGGTTGTTCAACAAATACTTCTTCTTCAAGTTTTCCATTCAGAAAAGCACTTTTTACATCCATTTGAAAAACCTTGAATTTCTTGTGAGAAGCATAGGCAAGAAACATCCTTATTGCCTCCAACCTGGCAACTGGTGCAAAAGTCTCATCATAATCTATTCCTTCCTGCTGTGAATAGCCTTTAGCTACTAGTCTTGCTTTGTTCCTTGTGATCACACCATCACTGTCAGTTTTATTTCTGAAAACCCATTTAGTACCAACAATAGATCTGTTCTTTGGCCTTGGTACAAGGGTCCACACCTCATTTCTTTCAAATTCATTTAGCTCTTCTTGCATTGCTGTTATCCAGTCAGCATCTTTAAGAGCTTCTTCCACTTTCTTTGGCTCAGTTTGTGACAAGAATGCATGAAACAGACATTCATTTGTTGTTGCACTTCTTGTCCTAACTCTTGCATCTGGATCACCAATAATTAAATCAGGTGTATGTGACTTAGTCCATTTTCTTGCAGAAGGCAGATTGCTTCTGTCATCATGTGATCCTCCCCCTTGATCCATGCTCTCCTGATTTTCTTGATGTCTCTCTTCATTTTCAGATGCTCCCTCTGAATGTGACTGCTCAGAATTTGAATGATCAGAGTTTGAATCAACAGTGTTTGATTCAGAGTTATCAATTGAGTCACTATCAGTGTTTGAAGTATCACTTTGATGTGATTCTTCATGCTCCCCCTCAACTGGTTCTTCCCTTGTTTCTGACTGAATAGTTTCTTCAGTGTTTACCAGTAGAGGTTCAGAATTGACCTTAACAGTGTTTGTCAGATCTGTATCATCCGAGTTTAATAAATCTTCATTTTCAAAGTGCAGTTGATCATGCTCATTAACATCTTCAAGTCCAGTTATTTTCTTGTCATCAAATGACACATGAATAGACTCCATGATCACTCTGGTTCTCAGATTAAAAACTCTGAATGCCTTTGTTGACAGTGGATAGCCAACAAAAATTCCTTCATCTTCCTTTAGGTCAAACTTGGTCAACTGTTCAGGATGTGTCTTCAACACAAAGCACTTGCATCCAAAAATATGAAAATATTTTAGATTTGGCTTCTTCTTCTTCACCATTTCATATGGTGTTTTACCATGCTTGTTGATCAGTGTTGCATTTTGAGTAAAACAAGCAGTTTGAACCGCCTCTGCCCAAAAATATGTTGGCAATTTTGCTTCATCTAGCATGGTTCTGGCAGCTTCTATCAAGGTTCTGTTCTTTCTCTCCACTACACCATTTTGTTGTGGAGTTCCAGGTGCAGAAAACTCTTGTTTTATCCCTTTACTCTTGCAAAATTCTTCCATTGATGAATTCCTGAACTCAGTTCCATTGTCACTTCTGATTATCTTCACTTGATTCTCTGACTCTTTGTCCAGTTGTAATATATGTTCTGTCAGTGTTAAAGCAGTTTCATCTTTCTTTGCTAGAAAATACACCCATGTATATCTGGTGTATTCATCAACAATGACTAGAGCATATTTCTTCTTTCCAAGTGACATGACATTTACTGGTCCAAAAAGATCAACATGTAGGAGATGATAAGGATCAACAATTGAAGACTCAGATTTGCTCTTGAAAGAGGTTTTTCTCTGTTTGGCCTTTTGACAAGAATCACACAGGCCTTCTACATTCAACAATGACTTTGGTAGTCCTCTTGCAAGATCATTCTTTATGAGCTCATTGATATTGTTCAGATTCAAATGAGAGAGTTTCTTGTGCCAATTCCAACTCTCTTCACTGGACATTCTTGTAGACAGACACACTGCTTTGCCATCAGTGTTTGTTGACAATTTGATTTCATAGATGTTGTTGTGTCTGTTTCCAACTAGAGCAACTTTCCCTGTAGATTTGCTGATCACTTGACAATATTCAGGCTGAAAATCTACATGATATCCTCTGTCACAGATTTGACTCACAGATAGCAAATCATGCTTGAGTCCTGGAACCAGAGCTACATTTGTGATGATGACATTTCCAAGATTAATGTTGCCATATCCCAGTGTATGTCCTATGTTGCCATCTCCATAGGAAACTTCTGGGCCAGCCTTCTCCTCATACTCTGATAGCAGGGCTTTATTTCCTGTCATGTGTCCTGAACATCCACTGTCCACGACTAAGGTACTTACCCTGGTGCCCTGCAATCACAAACAATCACTGATTATTAGTTTTAAGGATCCAGACTTGCTTGGATCCTTTGGCTTTCTTAAATCTGTTAGCTTTTACAGCGGAATTCAAATTAACAGAGTTTAAGCTAACTTTTTCAGAGTTTACATTTGCAGAGTTTACTTTAACCCATTTCAAATTTGGTTTGGGTTCATAGTAATTATAATAAATAGCATGATAATCTCTGCAAGTGTAAATAGAATGCCAAGTACTTCCACAGTGTTTGCATAAAGTCTGTGGTCTAGTTCTCACATAATCACTCTTTACTGCAGTTTTAGAAGGCAAAGTATTAATGTTCTTATTCTTACTGCAGAAACTAGCAAGATGACTAGTGCTACCACAATTAAAGCATGTTTTCCTGGGAGCTAATGAAGCAAGCATTGGCTTAATTCCTGAGGTTATGCCTACCTTTCCATTTCTGTTTTTCTTAGGCATACTCTGTTTGTTTACAGATTTTATCTCCTTAAGCTTATGCTTGAGTTGTTTATCTGTCATTAAGCCAATGTTAGCCTCTTTAACAAAAGTTTTAGCATATGACTCTTTAACAGCCTTTTTCTGTGCTTCAGTCTTAGGTCCACCTGTTCCCATGACATTACCCTCAGATGAACAATATGGTCTTACTTTTACCTTATTTTCAAATCTAAGTTCATCTCCTACAGAGTAACCTAGACCTACTGTATCTGACTGAAACACTTCTTGAGTGTCTTTACCAGAGTGTGTCCAAGTTTTAATGATGTGTTTACTATCCTCCAATTCTGATTCTAGTTGCTTATACTTACCTAGCAACTCCTGTTCAATAAACACTGCATCATCTCTCTCTTTTTGAATTTTATTCATGTTCTCTAGCTGTTCCTCAACAAATTTATTTCTTTCTTTGAGTTGAGAACACTCAGACTTTATCCTCTCATTTTCTAAGGTCTGATCCCTATAACTGATATGCAATGCTTTAAGATAAATTCTTAATTCAGTTATATTATCAGTGTTATAAGCATAGGTAGTTGGAGGTACCTTGAGATCATCATTTTCATTCTGAGTAGTAGCCATGAGAGCATAGTTGACTTCCTCATCTGAATCTGAAGTGTCTGCCCAATCTCTGCCTTTGGTGTAGAGTGCCTTTTCAGTTTTACCCTTTTTGCACTCAGGAGCATAGTGACCCATCTCCTTACACTTGTAGCATTGAATTTCAGACTTATCTTTCTTTCCAGATTTGAAGTCCTTTCCTTCAGATTTCTTGAAATTCTTCTTATCAAACTTTGAGTAGTCCTTGGAGAATTTCTTTCCCTTCTTGAAGTTCTTGTATCCCATCTTTTTGAAGGTCTTTACCATCAATGCAGCCATTTGCATCATTTCTTCATCATCTTCAGAATCAGATGAATCATCTGTGTTTGAGTCAACATCAGTGTTTGATGACTCATTCTCTGAATGGATGACTAAGGCTTTCCCTTTTGCCTTTCTCCTTGATGCCTCCTTCTTTGATGATTTCTCCTCAACCTTGAGAGCAACAGACTTTGACTTTCTACTAGATCTTTTGTTTCTCTGCTCCAATTCCAATTCATGGGTTTTGAGCAAACCATAAATTTCATCAATCTCTGTTTCACCAAGTTCATAATTATCTCTAATAGTGGTCGTTTTCACATCCCACTTTTCAGGTAGAGAGAGAAGAAATTTGAGATTTGAATCTTCCAAATCATACTCTTTATTCACCAATGACAAATCATTGAGCAGTTTACAGAATCTGTCAAATGTTTCTGTCATGGTTTCATCAGATTTTGCCTCAAAATGTTCATACTCCTGTGTGAGTATGTTCCTTCTGTTCTTCTTAATTGCAGGTGTTCCTTGACATCTAACCTCAAGTGCATCCCATATCTCCTTTGCAGTTGTGCAGTTTATCACTTTATTAGACATAACATTGTCTAATGCACTGTGAAGTAAATGCCTTACCTTCGCATCCTTTGCAATAGATGAAAGATCCTCAGCAGATAGATCTTTCTTCTCTTTTGGTATGACTTTTGGTTCCTCACCAGCAGCAGCAGCAGATAACTTTGTAGGTTTGTGAGGACCTTCATAAATTCTGTCCAGATATTCTGGATCTGTAGCCTCCAGAAACATGGTCATTTTCACCTTCCAAATTGCATACTCCAATGGCCTCAGGATAGGAACCCTAATTGTTTCATACCTACTTACAGTAGTAGGAGCTTTTTCAGATGGTGGAGGTATCTCTGCCATTGATTACTATTGTGTTTGGATCTTTAACTGTAATAAAGTAACAGATACCGCTCTGATACCACTTGTTAGGTCGATTACACAATAAATAATCAAGAACTGTATAAATAAGTAACAAGAACACACGTTTTAACTCTTTAAAACTGTTTGGAATTAATAATTCCTCTCTCGGTGATGTAAAGTATCACAGAGAGCTGCTTAGGTTACAAGAATGATGTTCGTCCACGTTCGATACCCTTCTAGGGTTAACCTAACTGTATTTATAAGATATACAGCTACGTACAATCGTAAATTGATTCTCCTAAAATTAAGCTATACAATTGATATCAATTACGATTGCTACACGTCTTCTAAGTCAACTCGATCTCTTTGACAGCTATCCAATCTTCAAAGATATCGCTTCCATATTAATATTAAATTAATCTTCAAACTCTGTTGACTTGTAGACGCTCCCAGTAGACAGACTTTAGCAAACTCTGTTCTCTCCACGCTAACAGCGTTTGCGCTTCCATGTATTCAGCTATCAGTGTTTACGCTTTCCTCTGTCAGCGTTTGCGCTTCCAGCAATCAGCGTATACTCAAACTCTGTTACAACTGCTTTCAATAACAAGTTAAACTCTCTTTACCTGAAACACTTAAACACTGACATTAAATCACATCAATTATATCTAACACATTTGATACTAGATTGTCCACAATATATAATATTAGACAGCATGTAAACATTTAAATGATTCTCAATAAAACCGGGCCAGAAATAAATGTATATACTTAAAATAAATATTTTCAGTATACACTAACAATTAGTTCATCCAATGGTAGTTATGGTCGAGGGTCTGGCTTTTGTTTAGCCTTTTTTTTTCTGTTTAGTCTCTAGCCCTAGTTGTCCAAGAGGAAGACCCCTATCCTGATGTAATCGTTTCTAGTTAATGAAATTTGGCCTTTCAAAAAAAAATACACGAATTACCAAAAAACAACTACCAAAACTTTTAATATTTTAGCTATTATTTAATAGTATAGATAAGTGTCATATAAATGATAAATGGATGAATACTTAGAAGTTATATAGATGTTTTATAGGAAACTTGCATGTCTCCCCATGCTTTTGAAAAATGCTGTTTTTCAACTTTTACAGGAAGTAACTACTGTTTTCAACATAAAACCTCATTAACCACATTATTTTTTATAAATTAAACCCAAAACATGCATATATAAATTTTTTTACCAAATATTTATCTGATTTTCGAAACAACACTTTTTTCAACAGCACGTCAATTTTTAATAGCAATCCAATCCTATGTTCAACAACATGACACTTATTAAAAATTGTTATTTCCAATTTTTCTTTTTCTGAATAAAAATATAATTTTTTATTTTTCATCACTACAAGAAAAAGTTCAATAGACATCACACATTAGACATCGGTTGTAAATGCCACTGATGTTAAAAATGTATTAACATCACCCCGCATTAAACTGATGTCTTTGTATTTCGTAAACATCACTTTTTTTAAAAACGATGTCCAAAATCAGTCTTAAAAAAATCAAACGTGCGCCTTCTTGATTTGTTTTCCCCTTTAGCTAAAATTTTCCCCCTTAAGTAAAAATTTCCCCCCCTTATCACCAAATATTCTCCCCGCCTACAATTATTCCCCCCTTCAGCCAAATTAAATCACAAAACTAAAAACATAAAAACTAAAAACTGAAACTCTCGATACTCTCTCTCTCTCTCTCACCTCAACCACCACTCACTGCTAGCTCTACTTACCACGACCACCTGCCCACCTCCGTCCGGCCTACTGCTCACCTTTGCTTGTCTCTCTTTTGCTGTTGTTGTACTCACCTTTGTCGAAATTGGTAAAAATATTTGGGTCTCCTCCAGCATCTGTACGAATATCTCCTCTACGATTTCTAGGGTCTATCTTCTGTATTGAAATTGATGAGCTTCAATTTGGGGGTTTTTTAAAATCAAAACCCTAATTTCTTAAATTGGGGTTTTTTTAAATAAAAACCCTAATTTCTTAAATTGTGTGTTTTTATTTACTTGGATGTATTACCCTAATTATTTTGAATGTATTCTTTTACAGGACCTCATCTTAAGCCAAAGAGGGTGGAGGGAGGGTGGAGGGTGGAGGGAGGGGGTGAGCCTAACAGACTGCTTGTGGATACTCAATTTCATCTTAAGGACGTGAGTTTTCAATTTATTTTGTATTTATATTATTGAATTATTGAATGCTTTGTTGGGCTTATAGGATGGGAAATTGCTTTTGGGGATTGGTAAAGCTATGTTAACAAATATATTAAGTAGATGCGGTTAAAACCTTGAGAAATTATATGCTTTCGATTTATTCTGGAAAAATGCTCTGGCTAGGGTATGAACTAGAATTGAATTGGTATGTAGGTTAGACAAAATTATGTGTTGGTTTTAGATGTGTACTTCAATTTTCAAGAAGTAATTCTGAGGTTTTTATAATAAGTGCAGGTACTTAATTAGGAGCAACTACACGAGTAAGCTGCTTGAAGTAATTGATCCCAGGTCACCTCAACTGTACAACTTCTTATTCCACACATATGTGTATGACCTGGTATGACCTGGTGTATAATGGAGCATCTCATAAGTATACCTGGAGCAATAAAATTGTCATTTCAAAAGTAATTGTATTGGAAATGGAATACTAACATGAATAATCAGGTAACTGACATTATTTTTACACCTAAGTTGGTTTGTCATTAACAAATTGTTGCAGTACTAAATTGAAGATTAAGCGTATGTACGTATGTGATGCTCTAATCACCTGGTACTTATATCAATCCTTCCATATGCCTGTTGTTGCATTGCAGATGGGAGCTATCTTTTTATGGGTTTACGTATATAATATAGTGAGGATATCAGTAGAGGCGAGTTCTATTGATGATGTAAAAGGTTTCTCTGTTAGTGAGTACACAAGTGAAACAACCGCTGTAAAACCAGAGAGCATCACCGAACCTCCAAAAAAATATAACACACTAGAAGACAGCGAAGATTCATTACCTTGAACCAGATTTGATGAAACAAAAGAGGTTAGTTACTGTTATGCGTTCTTCGCTTCATCATTCTTCTAAATCTCTTTGTCAGGACGTTTTAAATAAGGATATCTTAAATTTAGTATGTTTTAAACGACAATCACTTATGATATGACCTGATTTTATTTCCAATACAATTAATCTTCTTAGTATAATTCCTATGCATCTTCTAATAACACTAAATTATTGGTAGGTCAAGGTAGTTCTTGCCATTTCGGAAGACTTGCTTCTAAATTACTTGTTTCGTAATCGCCATATGGTGTCAATATGTTCCGCACTCTATTTTCTTACTGATGGAAGGCATGCCAGATCTGCAATTGAGACTAAAATAGAAATGTGGAACAAGCTTATTGAAATGCTTATAGAGCGCATGTGGTGAGTAGTTTTGGTCTATATTCTTTTGGCCATATCTGTCTTGCAACTTCAGTTGGATGTGTTTTATGTTTGCTAGTGTTTTAGTAATTCTATTGAACCTTTGTAAATTACACATGACTGCGCTGTACCTATAGTATCAAAAAGTATTGTAATTGTCGGTTCTATACTTGGAGTTATTGGAAATATATACTTCGTGTGCTTAAAAATGTTTTACATGTCTGCAGAACTTTATTTCGGTATTTATTGTGTCTATGCTGAGTACTCTTGGTGTAATATCGATAGAGGCATTGACATGGAAATTGATCAAGGCGTGTGTTACGACTGGTTTTCTGCCGGACCTTGGTTCGGTCTGTAAGAACCCAGATTTTTTATAGAATTAAAACTTTTTACTATATAATAATGTGAGAATGAATAGTGGTTATAACTGCAATGTAACGACTGTCTATTGAAGGAATGAGATGGGTTCAGGTTCAGATATTTATGTGTCATGAAGAATGCATTTGGTTGACAGCATAGATAAGAATGATCTATCTCCTAAGGGATATGAGTTATATTATTCCAAGAAAGATTATTCTAAGTGTCATCCAAATCAATATTTGTTATTAGTCCAGTGGTTCCGTAAAAGGGTTAAGGAACGCCCTAGAAAAGACCAGGGCATTATTATATATAAGGAATAAAAGAAATAATAAAGTGTGAATAGTGTTTTGGGTGAAACAAGAATATTATTAGCCGACGCTGTATAGAAGTATTCAGAACGGAAATCTGAGTTCGTATTAGTGATCCAGGAGGAAATTAAATGTATGTAAAAGCTATCGGATTCAGAAAATTAGCACTTTTATTTTCTCCGAGATTTCCCTAGACACTGCCAGACTTAAGGACTTATTAAATGGATTTAAGGAATTTAAATTCGAGAAGTATTAAGTAAGATGGGGAATGGTATTATAATTATTAAGAAGGTTTCCGGTAAAACCCTAACTAGAAATCTTTGAGATATTCCTACGAACGATCAATCAAATTGAGCAATAACCGGACAAAATAGCAAGCAAAGAATCAAGATGCATACATGTGCAATTGGTGGAAAAAGAAGAACCTAAGTGGCATACTTGTAAGTCAACTACAACTAGGATGATTCTTTAGCATTTAACCAAAAATGGACTTGCTTAATATGGAGCCAACACATGGTCCAATAAGAAGCCAACAAGTGGCACCTATAGATGAGTGACAACACATTAAGAAGAGATGCATCCATTATATAGCAAGTGTATGGCATTATTAACACAAAAACACAAAAACAAAACCACCACCACCAAGCTTTAAAAGCTCTCGGCCTTGCTCTCTTCAAGGAGGAGACCTCCACTTCCAACCATTCAAATCACACAATCTTGAGCTTAAATCAAAGCTAGTGTCAAGTAGAAGGTAAATCCAAGAGATCATCATCATCCAATATGTTTAACTAGATCAAAACCATGATCAAAGTTCTTGATGAATAGTGTTCTTATGAACTAACTTTTCTTTTCTTGATTTCTTTGGATAGATCAAGCTATATTAAGGCTAGATAAGGACTAACCAAGGTTTACTAAGTTCATTCATACACCAAGGAAGGTATACCACTCTTGAAAACCTAGCTCTTAGTTTAAGTTTTGGTATTTTAAATGAGTTATATGGATTTAATGCATGTTTAGGACCTTAAGATTATGATTGGGCTTTATTAAATGTTAAATTAGTTTAGATGAACGGAAAGACATTGCTTGGTCTTAGTTCATGGTTAAATAACATGTATATGATGTTTGGAATGAAAACTATGGATATTGGATGTTTGAATTTTTGGGAAACGTGTAAACATAGCCGTCGTAATGCCGAAATTTCGTTAACTCTTAAAAACTGAGCATGACAGTAGCATATACTCACTGTCCAATCCCGGATTTTGCCATGGTTAGCTAGTTCACGTTACAAGCTTCGTTTTGATATAAAGATCGAGTGAAATGGATATACGGTTTAGGAGTTATGATCGATTTAAGATAAGTGGTTCGTAACCGAGAGCACTAGTTCGTAATTAAAATTGAACCCGTGTAAATTATGTAATGCAGTGGGGAATTATGGTAATTAAATAATAGAGCTAAAGAGGAAGGTGTGGGAGAAAACGACGTGTCAAATGGATCATTTTCCGATTTTATAAAAAATGTTCGAATCAAGGTTAAACGCGAACGAACCCCTAAAAGCATGCTTGATTATGCCTTTGATAAATAACTTAGAAAACGGGCGATAAAACTCGTAGGACAATCTTGATTCGTAAATGATCGATCTTAAAAACTTACATGGATTAAGTATGTATCAAGTGTGGGTATAATGACGTGTCATAATAGCGAACATATGTCGAACCGCATCAGTGATAAAAGAATTACACTAAGAGGTGTATAACGAGATAATTCGAAAACGTGTTTCGACTTAAGTAGAGTCTATATTTAACCTTTGCAAAGTGTTAAGTGATTAATCCCGAATGCCTTGGCTATTTATAGATCACCAGGCTGACCCGGGACACGCTACCACTACCCCTACCCGCACTCGATTACCAGGCAAGTTTCAAATCCTTTTGAAAGGCTGTTGTTGTGAATATATATACATGCTTTCTGTTATACATATGCCATAACATGCATGCCTATTTTCAAAGTCATATTGATATACTTGTTCCCTGAATTATTGTTGGCTTATAAGCTAGATAGTTAATATATCAGTTATAAGCCGGATATTACTAAGACCCTTAGCGAAGGGCAGTTGAATCTTATTCTTCGATTATAGACCGGGAGTCGTTATTCCTTGAAATATTGATATTATTTTCAGAGGAAAATAATTAAGTAAATATTTTCCATTTATTATCTGGCAAATATTATTGGAATATTCCTTTGAGATTATTTGATAAATATTATTCAGATTATTCATCAGATATTTATTTATTCGATGAATATTATCTTTAATATTCATCTAAAGTCGATTTAATATTCGAATATTATTTCGAACCCTCGTTTAAGTTATTTACTTGAAGAATATTCATTCTTATTTACTCAATAGATATTATTTTGAATATTCATTCGAGTTATTTATTTAACGAATATTATTTTATTATTCATTCGAGCCTTATCTATTCAAATGAATATTATTTCGAACATTCATTCAGACTCCAGCTATTCTATAAATATTAGTTGACCATTGATTCGAACTCAAGCAATTCGATAAATATTCTCTTCAACATTCAGTTACAGTCGATTCAATTATTGAACATAATTTCAAATATTCATTCGATAATCATTTCTTCGATAAATATTATTAAGTTGAATATTCATTATTTATTCAATGAATATTGTCTCAAATATTCAGTCAATAATTATTTCATCAATAAGTATCATTCTTAAGTTGAATATTCATTATTAATTCAATGAATATTATCTCAAATATCCAATTGATGATTATTTCATCAATAAACATTATTATTATTAATTTGAATATTCATTATTTATTCAATGAATACTATTCTGAGTATTTATTCAAAGATTATTCCGAGCAATACTCTTCCCATATTTGTGACTTAATAAATATTCTTGGAATATTTATTTAAGGCTTCTAATTTGTTAGGTCGAATACACAATATATATAATCAAGTACTGTATGAGTAATTAACAAGAACACACGTTTTAGTACTTAAAACTGTTTGGAATTAACAATTCCTCTCTCAGTGATGTAAAATATCACAGAGAGCTGCTTAGGTTACAATGAATGATATTCGTTCACGATGGATTACCCTTTTAGGGTTAACCTAACTGTATTTATAAGATATATAGCTACGTACAATCGTTAATTGATTCTCCAATAATTAAGCTATACAATTGATATCAATTATGATTGCTACACGTCTCCTAAGTCAACTCAATCTCTTTGACAGCTATCCAATCTTCAAAGATATTGCTTCCATATTAATCTTGAATTAATCTTCAAACTCTGTTGACTTGTAGACGCTTCCAGTAGACAGACTTTAGCAAACTCTGATACTCTCCTAGCCAGCAGTGTTTGCGCTCCTTTGTGTTCAGCTAGCAGTGTTTACACTTCCTTCTGTCAGCGTTTGCGCTTCCAGCTATCAACGTATACTCAAACTCTGCTACGACTACTTTCAATAATAAGTTAAACTCTTTTTACCTGTAACACTTAAACACTGACATTAGATCATATCAATTATATCTAACAATCTCCCCCAACTTGTTCATTAGAAAAATGTACAAGTTCACAGTAATTGATGATGTCAAAACAATCAAATAAAAACACAGTGTTTAACATATAATCAGAGTTTAATCTTTACTTAACAAAATTTACAGAAAATTCAAGTTACTTACAGATTCTGTCTACCTAACCTCCTCAAGATCTGGAGTTGTTCTGAGATAGTCTATCAACAATCTTCTCTCAGCATTTTCAAGTTCTCTCTGCATAGCTTCCTTGATCTCTCTTAATTCTGGATCATTCTCATCAGTTTGACAGATAGCAGCTCTTAGATCGTAGATTTTATTTCTCCTCATCTCATTACCCAGTCTAATGAACTTGACTTCTTCTGATTGAGAATTAAAATCAAGAACTGTAATCCCCAGATCAGTCTTTAATTTAGCAGTTCCTTTCTTCATCTCTACAAGATTTCCATTCCAATCTCTGTATTTAGGAACATACTCTTCAGAAGTCTTCGATCCTGTAAAGACTTTGGCTTTCAGCATATATTCCCTTATAGAATTAGCAATAAGCTCTGTTCGTCTATTTCTGACTCTGAATATATGCAGAACATACTGAAGTTCTTCAAACAGCTTTAATTTGATTGCTTCTTCATTCACTCTATACACTGTTCCATCTGTCATAAAGTATAACAGAAAGTGAATATCTAAGCTCCTTTGATGAACTAGCTGAACTGATTCCAACTTGTCTAGATTTTCTTGAGTAATACCAGAACCAAGAGAGACAAGTGCAGAGGGATCTCTTGGACTGTTACTAACTCTCAAATCTCTTCTTGAACCTAAGCCAGAAGTATTCCTGCCTGGTGGCTTTCCTGAACAAGCAACATTGTGTTGATAACCACCAGTCACTCCTGTTTGTTCTTGAACTGGAATCTTTGGCCTAGAAAACCCAGGTAAAGGTTTGCTTTGAATCTGTACAACTTGTGTGGCAACAGAGGTTGTAACTATCATTTTGCCTTTGCTCTCTTCACCCATCACCCCTTTTAGCTTTAACTTGGCATCAAGAGAAGACTTTCTTATTAACTTTCCTTCTTCTTCTTCTTCTTCTTCTTCTTGAATACCAGATAAATTCTCTTTGATTTCAATCCCTTTCATTGCAGGCTTTGAAACTTTGACAGTCTTCTTTCCTTTCTTGGACTTCAGTGCTTTTAAATGTTCTTTTTGCAATAGCTTCTCTTCAGCCTGTATGTCTTCAAGTGTAGCCTCAGCATTTTCCTCACGAAAGATCTTAGCAGCCAACTCTTCATCTGTTTGTGGATTGTCAGTGAATGACAAATCCTTTTACCTTGAAGTAGAAGTACTCTGAATATTTGTATCTGTCACCAAATTTCTATCTGTCACCAAATTTGGCTTTGACCTTGTAGACCTTCCATGTCCATGTCTAGGATTTGCACTTCTTAACCCCTTATCAGCATTTGCACCTTCTTCATCCAGATGATCCTTCTTTAACAGAGTTTGACTTTGCTTACACTTAGTTTTAGCAATTCTCTCCCCCTTTTTGACATCATCACCATCTGGAATCAGAATAGAGGTGATTAACTCAAAAGAGTTTGCAATAGAATCAACCTTCTCAGTCAGCAAAAGCTGATTCTTTTCAACTTTGCTCAATCTGTCATTTAAATTCTCTTGAGCTTTGGAAAATTGTTGAAAAATCTTAGAATTAGCTCTTTGAGATTTCTCCTCATGAGTAGCAACCTCTGTTCGAAGATCAATAATTGCTTTCTGAGTATCATCAAACCTATGATTCAAAGACTTGATCTGAATCACTGTTCCTTGTAGACAAGTGAAAATATCAGGATTTGAAATCTTTGAAGAATTTGCCTTGAGAAACATAGCTGCTCTGCTAGGAGGAAAAATACAATCTGACTTTACCAATCTGCAGTTTGTTGGGTCAAATAATTATCATCAATCTCATTAACAGAAGGTCCAGCAAAGTCTGGTTTTTCTCCTATTTTCTAACCATCAGTTTGAAATTGTTCATTTGCAGCTCCTTTACTCTTGTCTTCAAATGAATCACTAACTGACACATCAGTAGGTGCAACTGAAGCAATGTCTTCATCTTGAGCAGCAACAGGTTCTTGAGCAACCTGTTTTCCTCTATCACCT
This sequence comes from Kitagawia praeruptora, assembly GCA_037693485.1. Lineage (NCBI taxonomy): Eukaryota > Viridiplantae > Streptophyta > Magnoliopsida > Apiales > Apiaceae > Kitagawia > Kitagawia praeruptora. The sequence goes on from CM075350.1 coordinate 88,392,144, forward strand.
TGTGGATGCTCTGAAGAAATAACTTTCTCTGGTTGATCAATCTCTTCACCATGATCAGAAACATGATGTGCATCAGATTTTAATTTTGTGTGGGAAGCAACCTCAGTGTCCTCTAGGACAACAGTAGGTCCATCTGTAACACCAGTATCAACAGAGTTTGTAACCACCATGGGTGTTGGAGTGGATGCTTCATTGTCAAAAGAAAATGGAGTTTCATCAAACTCTTCCATTGTAGGTAATGCATCTCTATCATCATTAGCAGTCTGAACCATAGCAAGTTCTGGTTCAGCAATCTGGAAACCTGATTCTTCTACAGTAGGTTCTATGATAACCTCTGTCTCACCAGTAGGAATATCCTTAGAAATTTTCTCTTGAGCCTCAACAACTTGCTCATCATCAGAGTATGTAAGAATCAGCCTCCTCCTCTTTGCTTGAGGCACTTCAATCATTTCTTCTTCTTCACTAGAACTGTCCTCAACTGGTGGTAACGAAGGCCTATTTGCCCTTTTAATGATTCTTCTGGAATAAACAGCTCTAGGAGATGTCTGTTTAGCTTTGGAATGTTTTGTGTTGAGGGCAGTATGCTTTTTCCTTTTTGGTTTAAATGTTGATTGAGGTTGAGTAGTAGTGACAGGCTCAGGATTTATTGGTTCAGATTGTGGGTGTGGTGATGTAGTAGGTACAGTGTTTGTTGGTTTTGGCTCAGGTGATGATACAGGATGAGAGTGTATAGTTTCAGTGTGGTCAGTGGCTAAAGGTTCAGGCATTTGATGTGTGTTTGATTGTTGTGGCTGTTGTGGTTCTTGTGGTGGTGATTGGGAATCTTGTGATTGATTTAGAAAGTTTTGCAGGGCTAGTGGCAAAACAAGTTCAGGAACATCTTTACCAACATCTTTATTTGTCATATCAGAGAATATTCTCTTATTGACTCGAAAAGGTTGAATCACATCAGCTGCATCTATGTCTAAACCAGGTACACAGGCATTGAACAAAAGTTAACAAAATCTAGCAAAATAGACTTTACTAGACTCTGACAATTTATCACCTAAATTCATTAAGACATATCGACCATAATCAAAATTACTGCCATAGAGTAGAGAGTACCCAATTTGCAGACTATCCATTGGAATGGCATCCCAGTTGGTGACTTTCTTCTGGAATGTCCTGGTGATACAGTCGAAGAAAAAATTCCATTCCTTTCTAAGATTCGGTTGTTTGACACTACCAAGCTTTGCCAGAGAATCCATGTATCCAATTTCTGTTAACATGTCCCGGAGATTTTGCTCAGAGACAACAGCATACGAGGTATGTGTGTCGAAGTCCATGGTCTCGCGAACAGTTTGTGGAGTAATCACAAACTCTTGTTCATCATGAGTGAAGATGATAGTTGGAGTCCCATTCTCTCCTCCATCTATATACCTTGAGTTTTGCCAGAAATTGACTATCGGAGATGCAGATAGAACAGCAGGTGCAATCAGTGCCTGCCCAATTTCAGAGTCACGAAGAAAATTTTGCATAAGGTGAAACGCTTCTGGAGCACGGTCGTTCTCAAGTAGAGCCGCAAAATTGTTAGGCACAAAACGAAGACCAAACGAAGTAAAAGGTTTTGTTGCCATTAGATCAAGAAATAATCAAGAAATGACAGTGAAAATGATGTGTATGAAAGGTGTTTGTGAAAATGTCGAAGTGAAAAAAAAACAAAGGAGGTCTGTGTTTTGGTAAAGTGAATATGAGTGGATGAGAAGTGATTGTAACAAAAAGTGATTTGAGTAGTAATTAAAAATTAAACTCAAACGTTTTTACATTGAAAACACGCAACTGTCCCTAGAATAGTGTGAAAGTGGGACACAATGATGAGTGAGTGGGACACGTGTCAAACATGCAGCAAATCACTTAATCACGCGCAGTAAAAGCAATTATTACTGCTGTCTTCCCGATTATCAAGACAATTTACCACAATTACACTCATTAACAGTTGTCAACCACTCTATTTACTCCAAAATTTTCAAATTATCTTAATGAAAATTTACCTTAGAGTACGGAACACAATCCATCAGTGTTTGTCAAATTTTCCAACTTTATCACTGAAACCCTTTCAAAAATTGCACAGTCGTGAATATATGTGTGTGTGTGTAGCAGAGGTTACCAAATCAATTTTTATAGCATCTAATATTTCATAAAATCCATAAATCAAATCAATAAACACTGAATGCACAAACTCTCATATTAAACACAGAGTATGTGATGAATGCTAAACTCTGTAGTTCCTTAAATACAGAAATCTGAAATAACCCTATTCCCATTGATGTTCATGATTATCCAAGTAAGCACACAGTCCTTATAGACAAAAAGATCAAGAGATAGTCATCAAAGCATCATTCAGTGAGTAACATGTCAAGGATTTCCTCACAAACTCTCAAAGCACACAAGTGTTTAGGTGAAGCATTTTCTCTCAAATTCAATCAGTAAAAGCAGATACTACCATAGGCTTGAATTTTCACCAAATCTACACTACTTTGATTACATATATGCACAAATCAAAAGGACTTTATCAGGGTTGGAATTTAGTAATATCAAACAGGTGAGAAGAGATGTTTTAAATGAATAAATTTTGAACTGAACAGTTTAACAGACCAAAGTGTTCAGTCACACTGTTAGTACATATTTGTACAAGATGATCAGTATATATACCCCTTTTTTTTTTTATATATATACTGAGAAAACTTTCCTTTTCTTGAGAAACACTCACCTGCTTGCATTTGATTTTCCAAAAGAATATAACTGCTCTTTATACGACAGAGTTTAAAAAAAAATGAGCAGTTAATTAGGCTCAAAAGGGTTTACTAAGGGTGGTATTTTATGAACAGTGTTTGAAGAAGGATGATAAATCCTAGTGCCTTTATCATTTTCATGCACACACATATCATGTAGTCTCAAAATGGTTTGATACAAGTTCTAGAGCAACATACTCACTGATGAACATCACACATCAATAAAATCTGATCGATATAAAATGTATCAATCACTTATTTGGCTCAAAATCTCACAGGGTGCAGACATGTATTATTTCTCACCAAACTAAACAATGACACATCTCAAGTTTTAAAATTTTCACAAGTACAAACAAGGAATCATCAAGAACTATGTATGTCTTAGGAACAGAGTGTTACTAATCAGAGTTTAGAGTACATCAATATCAGAATTATTCATGAGAGGCAATACACACAGTATTCATAGACTCAGAGTTTAGGACCAAATAAACTAGGAGATGCTCTAAATATGAAACAGTATCATGCTGTGTTAACTTACTGCACAGATTCTGATTAGATCACAGTGACTCAGAAAGAGTCTTGATTTATTCACTGAGAATCATGCTACATACATATTTCTTCATTGGTGTTTTCATCCAGACAAAAATCAATTCAGAATTCACAGTGTTTAACAAACATATTAACAGTGTAAGACAGAAAGACATGCTGACAGAGTTTAACTGTGTGTGAACAAAAACATGTGAATAGAGTTTGCACAACAGAGTTTAATCAACAAAGTTCACATAGCACTTAACAATTCACAGAAATATGAGCAACACATTTTAAAAAATTTTTTTGAGTCTAACCAACATGTTTAGTCAAAACCAGAGACCATTCCTAGTTCATTGACCAGCCTTGTAAATGCTACTTCACTCAAAGGCTTGGTGAAGACATCTGCAAGTTGTTGATCTGTAGGTACCTGAATTTGTGAAGCTCAATGTTGCCTTCCTCTACATGCTCTCTGATAAAGTGATACCTTATGCTGATGTGCTTGGTCATTGAGTGTTGTACTGGATTACCTGTCATTGCAATAGCACTTTGGTTATCACAGAAAATAGGTATTTTGCTATACCTCAATCCATAATCCAGCAATTGATTCTTCATCCATAGAATCTGTGTACAGCAGCTACCAGCAGCAATATACTCTGCTTCAGCTGTAGATGTTGATATTGATTTCTGTTTCTTGCTATACCAAGAAACAAGTCTGTCACCAAGAAATTGACAACTTCCACTGGTGCTTTTTCTGTCAATCTTACAGCCTGCAAAGTCTGCATCAGAGTAACCAAGTAGTTTAAAATCTGATTCTCTTGGGTACCACAGCCCTAAAGTTACAGTGCCCTTGAGATACTTGAAAATCCTCTTCACAGCTGTTAAATGTGGTTCCCTTGGATCTGCCTGAAACCTTGTACACAGACAAGTTGCATACATGATATCAGGTCTGCTTGCTGTTAGATAGAGAAGAGAGCCAATCATTCCTCTGTAACTTGTCATATCTACTGATGACCCTGTATCTTTGTCCAATTTTGTTGCAGTTGCCATGGGAGTTGTTGCAGATGAACAGTTAAGCATGCCAAATTTCTTGAGAAGATTTCTGGTATATTTTGCTTGATTGATAAAGATTCCATCATCTGTTTGCTTCACCTGTATGCCTAGAAAATAACTTAGCTCTCCCATCATACTCATTTGATATCTGGACTGCATGAGCTTGGCAAACTTCTTACAGAGTTTATCATTAGTAGATCCAAAAATGATGTCATCAACATATATCTGAACTAAAAGCAAGTCACTTCCAGATTTGAAATAAAACAGAGTTTTATTAATTGTACCTCTGTTGAATCCACTTTCTAAAAGAAACTGAGCCAGTGTTTCATACCATGCTCTTGGTGCCTGCTTAAGTCCATAAAGTGCCTTGTCTAGCCTGTAGACATGATCTGGATATTTTGGATCTACAAAACCAGGTGGTTGTTCAACAAACACTTCTTCTTCAAGTTTTCCATTCAGAAAAGCACTTTTCAGATCCATTTGAAAAACCTTGAATTTCTTGTAAGAAGCATAAGCAAGAAACATCCTAATTGCCTCCAATCTGGCAACTGGTGCAAAAGTCTCATCATAATCTATCCCCTCTTGCTGTGAATAGCCTTTTGCCACAAGTCTTGCTTTGTTTCTTGTAACAACCCCTTCACTATCAGTTCTGTTTCTAAAAACCCACTTAGTACCTACAATAGACCTGTTCTTTGGTCTTGGTACTAGTGTCCACACTTCATTTCTCTCAAATTCATTTAACTCTTCTTGCATTGCTGTTATCCAGTCAGCATCTTTAAGAGCTTCTTCAACTTTCTTTGGTTCATTTTGTGACAAGAATGCATGAAACAGACATTCATTTGTTGTTGCACTTCTTGTCCTTACTCTTGTATCTGGATCACCAATGATCAAATCAGGTGTGTGAGATTTGGTCCATTTCCTAGCTGAAGGCAATTGACTTCTTTCAAAGTTGGATCCTCCCCCTTGATCCATGTTCTCCTGATTTTCTTGATATCTTTCTTCATTTTCTGAGGCTCCCCCTGAATGTGACTGCTCAGTGTGTGAACTATCAGATTTTGGACTTTCAGAGTTTGAGTCACCAGAGTTTGATTCAGAATTTTCAGCTGAGTTATTATCAGAATTTGAGTTATCACTTTGATGAGTTTCTTCATGCTCCCCCTCAACTGGTTCTTCTCTTGTTTCTGGCTGAAAGGTCTCTTCTTTATTTACCAGTAGAGGTTCAGAGTTTGTCAGAACAGACTCATCAGAGTTTAATTCACCAGAGATTAAATCTTCATTTTCGAAATACAGTTGATCATGTTCAGTTACATCTTCAAGTCCAGTTATTTTCTTGTCATCAAAAGACACATGAATAGTTTCCATGATCACTCTGGTTCTCAGATTATAAACTCTGAATGCTTTAGTTGACAGTGGATAGCCAACAAAAATTCCTTCATCTGCCTTCAACTCAAATTTGGTCAACTGTTCAGGATGAGTTTTCAGCACAAAGCATTTGCACCCAAAAATATGAAAATATTTCAGGTTTGGCTTCTTTTCTCTCACCATTTCATATGGTGTTTTTCCATGCTTATTTATCAGAGTGGCATTCTGAGTAAAACAAGCAGTTTGAACAACTTTTGCCCAGAAATAAGTTGGTAATTTTGCTTCATCAAGCATAGTTCTGGCAGCTTCTATCAAGGTTCTGTTCTTCCTTTCAACTACACCATTCTGTTGTGGAGTACCAGGTGCAGAAAACTCTTGTTTAATCCCTTTATTCTTTCAAAATTCTTCCATTGTTGAATTCCTGAATTCAGTTCCATTGTCACTTCTGATAATCTTCACTTGATTCTTTGACCCTTTGTCCAATTGCATTATATGTTCTGCCAGTGTTAATGCTATTTCATCCTTCTTTGCTAGAAAATACACCCAAGTGTATCTGGTGTATTCATCAACAATGACTAGAGCATATTTCTTCTTTCCAAGAGACATCACATTCACTGGTCCAAAAAGATCAACATGAAGAAGATGATAAGGATCAACAATTGAAGACTCAGATTTGCTTTTGAAAGAGGCCTTTCTCTGTTTGGCTTTTTGACAAGAATCACACAAGCCTTCTGCATTCAATAAAGACTTTGGTAGTCCTCTCACAAGATCATTCTTAATTAGCTCATTGATGTTGTTCAGATTTAAATGAGAGAGTTTCTTATGCCACTTCCAACTCTCTTCACTGGACATCCTTGTAGACAGACACACTGCTTTGCCATCAGTGTTTGTTGACAATTTTATTTCATAGATGTTATTGTGTCTGTTTCCAACTAGAGCAACTTTCCCTGTAGATTTACTGATGACTTGACAATATTCAGGTTGAAAATCTACATGGTATCCTCTGTCACAGATTTGACTCACAGAAAGCAGATCATGCTTGAGTCCTGGAACCAGAGCTACATTTGTGATGATGACACTTCCAAGATTAATATTGCCATATCCCAGAGTATGTCCTATGTTACCATCTCCATAGGAAACCTTTGGGCCAGCCTTCTCCTCATACTCTGATAGCAGGGCTTTATTTCCAGTCATGTGTCCTGAACAAATGATAAATAGCATGATAATTATGATAAATAGCATGATAATTCTTGCAAGTATAAATTGAGTGCCAAGTGCTTCCACAATGTTTGCACAGAGTTTGTGGTCTTGGTTTGACATTATCCTTTTTCACTCCAGTTTTGGAGGGTAAAGAATTAATGTCTTTGTTCTTCCTGCAAAAACTAGCAAGATGATTAGTGCTACCATATTTATGACAAGTTTTTCTAGGTGCAAATGTAGCAAGCATTGGCTTATTTCCTGATGTTATGCCTACCTTTCCATTTCTGTTTTTCCTAGGCATTTTCTGTTTGTTGACAGATTTTATTTCTTTAAGCTTATGCTTGAATTGCTTATCTGTCATTGAACCAATATTAACCTGTTTGACACAGGTTTTTACTGGCTCACTTTCAACAGCTCCATGTTCAGTTTTAACAGTACCATGAACAAATGTTCCAAATTTCTTAGTAGAAAGTGGTGGTCTTATCTTGACTGTATTCTGAAATCTAAGTACATCATCCTCAGAATAACCTAGACCTACTGTGTCTGATTGAAAAACCTCTTGAGTGTCTTTTCCAGAGTGTGTCCAAGTTTTAATAATGTACTTTTTATCCTCCAATTCAGATTCTAGTTGCTTATACTTACTTAGCAACTCCTGTTCTATAAAAATAGCATCATCTCTTTCTTTCTGAATTTTATTCATTTTTTCAAGTTGTTCTTCAACAAGTTTATTTCTTTCTTTGAGTTGAGAACACTCACCTTTGATTCTTTCATTCTCTAAAATCTGATCCCTATAACTGATATGTAATGCTTTAAGATAAATTCTCAATTCAGTTATATTATCAGTATTATAAGCATAGGTAGTTGGAGGTACCTTAAGTTCAGAATCTTCATTCTGAGTAGAGGCCATGAGTGCATAATTAACCTCCTCATCTGAATCTGAGGTGTCTGCCCAGTCTCTGCCTTTGGTGTATAGTGCCTTTTCAGTTTTACCCTTCTTACACTCAGGAGCATAGTGACCCATCTCCTTACACTTGTAGCATTGAATCTCAGACTTATCTTTCTTGCCAGTTTTGAAGTCCTTTCCCTCAGATTTTCTAAAATTTTTCCTGTCAGACTTTGAGTAATCCTTAGAGAATCTCTTTCCCTTCTTGAAGTTCTTGAAACCCATCTTCTTGAAGGTCTTTACCATCAATGCAGCCATTTGCATCATCTCTTCATCATCTTCAGAATCAGATAATTCATCTGTGTTTGAGTCAACATCAGTGTTTGATGACTCACTTTCTGAATTAATGATCAAGGCTTTTCCTTTTGCCTTCTTCCTTGATGCTTCTTTCTTTGAAGATTTTTCTTCAACTTTCAGTGCAACAGACTTTGACTTCCTACTTGATCTTCTGTTTCTCTGCTCCATTTCCAATTCATGAGTCTTGAGTAGTCCATAGATTTCATCAATCTCAGTATCAGCAAGATCATAGTTGTCTCTTATAGTGGTTGCTTTCACATCCCACTTTTCAGGAAGAGAGAGAAGACACTTGAGATTCGAGTCTTCTAGATCGTATTCTTTGTTAACCAATGATAGATCATTGAGCAGTTTACAGAATCTGTCAAATGTTTCTGTCATGGTTTCTTTAGACTTTGCCTCAAAATGCTCATATTCCTGTGTAAGTATGTTCCTCCTATTCTTCTTGATTGCAGCAGTTCCTTGACATCTAACCTCAAGTACATCCCAAATTTCCTTTGCAGTTGTGCAGTTAATCACTTTGTTAGACATAACATTGTCTAGAGCACTATGAAGTAAATGCCTTACTTTGGCATCCTTAGCAATAGATGAAAGATCCTCAGCAGTTAGATCTTTCTTTTCCTTAGGAATTACCTTCGATTCCTCACCAGCAACAGCAGCAGTTAACTTTGTAGGTTTATGAGGACCTTCATAAATTCTATCAAGATATTCTGGATCTGTGGCTTCCAGAAACATGGTCATCTTTACCTTCCAGATTGCATACTCTGATGGCTTGAGTATTGGAACCCTAATCGTTTCATATCTACTAACAGTAGTAGGTACTTTCTCAGAACCTGATGGAGGAGGAATCTCTGCCATTGATTACTATTGTGTTTTGGATCTTGAACTGTAATAAAGTAACAGATTGGCTCTGATACCACTTGTTAGGTCGAATACACAATATATATAATCAAGTACTGTATGAGTAATTAACAAGAACACACGTTTTAGTACTTAAAACTGTTTGGAATTAACAATTCCTCTCTCAGTGATGTAAAATATCACAGAGAGCTGCTTAGGTTACAATGAATGATATTCGTTCACGATGGATTACCCTTTTAGGGTTAACCTAACTGTATTTATAAGATATACAGCTACGTACAATCGTTAATTGATTCTCCTATAATTAAGCTATACAATTGATATCAATTACGATTGCTACACGTCTCCTAAGTCAACTCAATCTCTTTGATAGCTATCCAATCTTCAAAGATATTGCTTCCATATTAATCTTGAATTAATCTTCAAACTCTGTTGACTTGTTGACGCTTCCAGTAGACAGACTTTAGCAAACTCTGATACTCTCCTAGCCAGCAGTGTTTGCGCTCTTTTGTGTTCAGCTAGCAGTGTTTACACTTCCTTCTGTCAGCGTTTGCGCTTCCAGCTATCAGCGTATACTCAAAATCTGCTACGACTACTTTCAATAATAAGTTAAACTCTTTTTACCTGTAACACTTAAACACTGACATTAGATCATATCAATTATATCTAACATAATTCGTTTAAAAAATGATTTACTTCATTCACATAGTATCATCGACCTTCGAATATTATATAAATTAATTCAGAGTCTTATTATTAATATTATATTATCAAGGAAGGTTCTCAAACTCTATTCTTCGTTCAATCCTGTCTCTCAAATAATAAGGGAACCTTACTTGAGAAATGTTATCTATCTTGTGGACTTCCCGGTCGTAAATTCTTGGAAACTATTCTTTCCACTCGCAACTTGGTTGCTATTATGCATGGAATCTTTGTGTACCCACTCATCATTCGAGGGGTAAGACTGTTGGAACAAGTCGATATCCATTAACAAGCAGCAGCTTGGGAAATATTGGTGAATCTTCTTTTCTAACTAGATACGACTACTTTGTGGAGTCTTATCAACAAGTATTACACTTGGGGAAAGGGAGAAGATCTTTACGTTTCAGAGTTACGGATGTTTTACGAACTAGGAGTCGTGTAAGAGGCCGAGTAGCGCCGGTCCATCCCATTGGCCCAACCGTTGCCCGAGGAGATCTATCAGGGTGGTAGACAAGTAAATCCGTCAGCTCTTCCTTCTACTGGTAGTAAAACTAATTTGAGCTATACATGCTGCGACTGATCATCGTAGATGGAATAGAAGGCGCGGTGAAAACTCCAATACTAGTTCATCATCCCAGATTGAAATCTTCTGCAACACCATCTATGTTGACAGTGATGAAATATGTTGGAAACGGGAATTGCAATATTTTCTGCAAGTTCCTCTTTTACGAAAATGATGGTATCTTGCTTCTTTCGACATAGCAGATACTTACACGAAAAATGCAAAATCATTTGAGTTACCTTGTAACTTCATCCTTTATATTGAACTGGCACTGTTTTCGTTAAAGGCATGGCATATGATTTCAAATATATACTTTGAACTGTCATATATATATCTATGCAGTTATATTATTGTTGGTGGGCTATTGCTCACCCTTGCTTATTATTATGTCACAACAACAGCTAGGTCACATGGCTCGCGTCAGGCGCACTCGGCGCAAGTAGGTTACCCGACCCACAGGACTACCCGTTGATATATATCATTGCTGCCATTGCTGAGGTAGCATAGATCAGCAACCTTTGGGTTACCAGTTTAATTATATGTATCAATAATGTTAATCAACGGCAAAACTCTTAAACTTATGATGTTATCCTTTTGGTTTGTAATAACTTTTATTCGTAAATCCGTAATGTGAGACTTATTTCAATTTCATCTCTGGGACTATAACTGTGTGTGTGTGAGTGGATATTATTGTGGGGTCACAGCATGTGATTTAGTTATTGTGGACTCAAGTAAAGTATCAATCATGGAAAATAAGACCGTAACGACCCGATCCCGGACCCCGGATCTGGGGGTATTACACGGTCGAACCTGCAAATGAGAAGAATGCGAGGGTTTGGCCCCCCGATTCACCTCCAGTGTGAGAATAAGTTAGTCGGTTTTTGGTAAGGTAATTTTGAACGTAGAGTGTCTGTGTTGTGCGTAAAGTGATGTACGATAATTCAAACCTGACCATCATATTCTCTAATCTTCAAGCGGTTACCGAAGAGTGGGCGATGTGGGATATCGTGTCCCACGTTCTGGGGAGTCCGTAACCGTATGACCGTTGCTGCCTACCGAACCAACTATCAATGGGCTTCATTCGGCTGGGCCAACAATCTGTCCCTGGACTTTCGGTTCGGCCCATAAAGGGGATGGGCCTCCAACATGTCCCTGGGCTTCGTTCAGAGTTATCCTCAGGACGGAGGCCAAAGCTTGGGCCCATCTTCGAAATTCACTCTTCGGACGTTTCCTTCGGATAAGCATGGCACCATATGACGATGACAACTGTCTGATCTCGAGATCTGCGCTTTAATCTCCGCCGTTGAATTCGAAACAACCTTTGTCCAAACGTCGTGTTCTTGTACTTAAACCTCTTAAATCTCTTTCTTTTCTATTTTACGCACAAATCACCCCTGGCATCTTTGGGCAAACAAAATCCTCTCCACAAAAGCATCTTAGCAGCCATTGGAATCGCCGTTTCATCGCCGGTCACTTTCAACTCTCCGATTCTGGTTGACGTTTACGTTGAAGCAATCTATCCCCGAGAACTCAACCTTATCAGAGATCATCAAACTAGTAAGTAGCATTTTCATCGGTTTTTCTTTATCGCAATAAACCTGCATTTCATGTACTCGTATATATATCTGTGCGTATATATGCATAAAGTTACATGTGCCCTTTAAGCAAAGTATGTGTATGCCTAGGACGTTTTGTATGTTTAATTCCACTATCTTGTCTTTGTATGTCTCTCTCCCTAAGATTCTGGGACTTGACTGCAAATTTAAATGGTTTTGGCAAGAGCGTCCTTCGGGATCTTCGAGACTCAAGAACCATTTTAAGTCTGTCCCGATCCCTTGTAGCCTTTAGGTCGTTCTTAATTTCCTTCGCCCTAGACTTTAGGTTGCCCTTGACCGATCCCGGCCCACTATACTCAGCTTTCTTCATTCTTTTCCACTTCTTTCTTGTCCGAGTACAAGGCTAACGTCTCTTCATTTCCGAATGCAGGGACATGGATCGGTCGACCGAGGATGCTGGTCCCTCAAAGGTTTCGCCCTTCAGCGACATCCAACTATACCCGGCTGTAAATTTCCGGTCAAAGTTGACCGAAGATAAAATCGAGCACTTTCATGCCGATTACCTCGTAGAGAGACACGTCTAGTATTTCTTCGCACCGAGGAAGAAGGACCGCATCTGGCACAACCCCGAAATTCCACCCCTCTATGGGGGAAGCGTGGCCACTGGCGTATCCGAAATGACGTTCAAATGCGGCTTTCGGTTGCCAATGTTGTCCATTCTGAAGAAGTTGCTGAAGCAACTGGGAATAGCTATAGGGCAGTTAGATCCGAATAGCTTTTTCCACATAAACGCCTTCCAAGCCCGATGCCTGGCCAAGAAGATGACTCCTAGGACAACTTTATTCTGGCATCATTATGAGCTCCGAAGGAATTCAAAGAGCAACGACTACTATACAATAGCCCGTCAAACCGGTAAGGCCGACTGGGCTCAAACAAACTCCAGCAATAAAGGGGCCCACGAAAAATGGGTTTTCGTCTCGGGGCCGAAGATGGAGAAGTACGGCCGCTGGGGGGAGCTCGATCCATCAAGGTTGAAGTATCCCGAACTCCTGCAGGCGGATAAACATGATTACTGTCTTCTCTACGAACTCGAAATGGATAGGGTTCCGCTATCCAGCAACAGGGATAATGACTGGTTGGTCGCCCTTTGGGGTAGTGGTAACATCTATCTTCTATCTTGCTTTCGTATTTAGGTATTGCATTTTTATGTTCTTCTATACATATTTAACCTCTTGATGTTTTCTGCAGTGTCTTCCCTTCAGGAAATCATAGAACGGAAACGCAAGAAGGCGGCCGAGCTTGCGTTTCCGTTTATGTCAGAAGAAACGCAAGAGACTACCAAGATTCACTTCGATCGTCATAATGAGTGAATGGGTATTAGATACTAGAGTGATTGGCTTTAGTACAAGTGGGAGATTGAAAGAGTTTGTCCTAAAATCCAATCATGTATGATGATTTAGGAAGAACTTTCTTGTACTCTTATTTGATTTCATTAATATTAATAAAAGACTTATTTGTTTTTATTACGGGCCTTATCTATTTAAAGTGTTTTAAATAAGATATTCCATGGTTTAAAGTAAAGCTTCTAGAATTATAATGAGATTATAATAGTGAGATCTAGAAGATGATAACTCTAGACCTAAACAGTTCCTGATCATAGGATAACTAATTGGAAGTTAGTGAATCCGCAAAGATTGGTACATACTACGCTTGCTCCTTTTAGGAGGATGTCTGTTCTCATAGGCATTTGTGTGGCGACACTATAGCTAGTATGTAGGTGCTTATTAGGGAATAAGTTCACTGAACATGACTCGATAAGTTGAACAACTAATGGAGTTTACTCACGTGTCGATAGTTGTTCACTGAGTGATAGTTGTACAAGTGTCCTTAGACTTGAGATCGTTAGAGTAATCTTGTATATAATGAACTGTGCTTTGGTTTAGTCCTTAGTCTCAAGGACATCCATTAGGTCTATTCTGGGCATAGGGATTTGTGTATGGAGATAGTTAACGATCAATAAAGGATCTATCCCTTCCAGTAAGGAAGTGAATATCCTATGTTATTCTTAGTATGCGAGTTCTGGAATCTCTGGCCAGAGTGTATGAAATTAGAAAGGAGTTTCTAATTTGCATTAATATGAACTTTGCATTATGAATAAGAAATCATATGATTAAATTTGATAGGCTTGACACGAGATCCATGCCTTGTATTTAATCGGGATATTGTAGGGTAGAAGGAATTGATTGTACGGTAACTAGCACTGACAGGTTCTTGGTATTCTAAGCAGTGAATTCATATTATCCGGATAGTCGCGATATGTTGAGAAGCATCACTCACGATGTAGAATAAATATAATTAATCAGTTAATTATATTTAATGAATTTTAGAATTCATATAAATAATAAATAAAAAGTTTATTATTATTTATTTCTACTACCGGCTTAATTTGAACCTACAGGGTCACACCATAAAAAGATTAATTTATTGATGAAGGTATTTTGAGAGAGCAAGTTGTTTTTAATAATGATTAAAATAGTTTAATTATTATTTAAACAATTTGTGGGATTTATATATATTAATATATACATGATATATTAATTATACTAAACCTACATGAGCCCTATATAAAGAATGAGATGAGAGGTGTTTTAAAAAGACTTGTGGTTTTGTGAAAACCCTAGTAGCCTCCACCTTCATCTCTCTCTCTCTCTCTCTCAAAAAGATCAAACCTCCATTTTTATAAAAGCTTAGTTTTATAAAAAGCTTCGTCGAAGAATTAATCTTGGTGGATACCGGTAGAGTGCTTCACACTCTGAGGAGCAACTGCTAGCAACCATCAAAACCATAGATTATAAAGCTTCGATTTTTCAAGGTAAGGTTTCGATTCCTCCGCTATTTCATTTTTATATGATTTTCTATATGTGCGATACATGGTTTTTACGGAATAATTGTTATATCACGCTTCCGCTCGTCCGTAAATTCCTTCAATGGCATCAGAGCTAGGTTCTACATATAGAGATTCATATAAAAAAAATTCAGATTTTTTTATGCATGTATGGATTTATTATGATTTTTGCAAGATTATTTAGATTTAATTATGAATTAATTCGAAATAATTTTTGCATGGGATTTTGACTACTGATCTAGGTTCTACAAGTGTTGTGGATGATCTAGGTATTTTTTTCATAATTTTGTGATGTATAGATTATTTGTTATGAATTTTTTTAAAATTGTTTTAATTAAAATTCATATAATAATCATGCATGTGAATAATATGAAATTTAAAATTTGCACAAGGACCCCTGACTGATCTGATCATTTTACTGATGTTTGATTTCAGAAATCATATACTTTTGATTTTTTATTAATTTATTAATTAATTGTTAATTAATTTATTAATAATAAAATAAAAATAATAATAATAGTTATTATTATTAAAGTGGTGTAATAACAGTAAAGGCTCGTCAGTTTTTGTTATCATGTGATAAAGCAACAACAGTTACAAGTCTGATGTGCAACGGTCGCCTTTTAAACAAAGAAAAAAAAAAAAAACTGAAGCAGCTGCTGTGCGCGCGTGTAGGACAACCGCGGGGAGGGTGGTCGCGCATTCCGGAAATGCGTGATAGGTATGTTACGCATTACGGTCATGCGTTACACAATTGAATAGCTTTTAATTGTTGTAACGCATATCATAAATGCGTTACAGCCCTTCTGTCCACATTAAATTTGATTTTCTGGGAGTTTCGTAACTCCGATTTGGGCATGCAATATATCGTTGGATTCGTATTTCCAAGACGGATCTAATGGAGTGGTCAAATATTTTTTATATAATATTTTTGAAATATTTATATTACCGAAAGTGTTTTAAAGCATGTTTTAATTGTTTTAAATTGCTTTTAAATGCTATAATAAATCCATACATCATTATATCAATGTGTGACATGATATTGCTTGCATGCTTACTTATTTATTTATGTTTATATATGAGATATATGCCTATGTTTACCATGAGATGATAGATTTAGGTGAACTTAAATCAAAATAAGGCGTGCGCTAGAAAATCTAGAAATAGGAATCGTTTCTTGCCTTAATAATAATATTATGAATACAATCATGAGATTTTTTTTGTGTTTTTGAAACACGTAATTAAATATGAATTTTCAATATTGAGAGAAAGGATGATTCTGTCAAAAACAGATTTTGATCTGTAAGAAAGGGGTATTAAGTGACGCCTCTTGACATTCTCCCCCCGATCTGGGAATCATCCTATTATCTATTATTGATTTGAAATATTTAATTGAAGAAAAGAATCTCTTTATAATATGATTATGATTGTTAAATAATATTAGTTAATTAATAATGGCTGATAATTATTTATTTATGAAATAAATAATTAGTTAGCAATTTTATTAATTGATTAAATGAGATTTAATTTATTATAAAATAATTAAGATGTGATCTTAATATTATTAATTATTTATTTAATTTATGAAATTATATTAAGGGAGAGATTAATTTTCTAAAGAGTTTAGAAATAGAATTAATAATTAAAAGAGTTTTAATTATTGGTTAATAACAAAGAAAATGAGATCTATGTATTATATATGTCAAGTTGTAATCGGCCATAGGCACAAAAAGTTTTGTGTCAGATATGGTCTTCCAACATGACAGAAAGTATTTCTTGTTTTCGGTGCATTGTCGTTTCGTGCTACAGCCGAGGACTTTGTTACCGATCAACATGAAAATACTTGTCTGTTACATTAGATGTGTACAAAATTAGATTTTAGTGGTCGTTACGTGCTACAGCCGTGGGCTATTGGAATCTAATTTAATTGTACAAAATGTTGGATTTGACTTGACTAATAATATTGAGATTTTTTGTGTTTTTGTTATAGATTTAGATTATCTATTAAACTTAAAACACGTTAGACTTATAGGTTTATACGAAAATGTTTCGTGACCTTAAAAAAAAAAAAAAACCTCTTTTATAAATATCAAGTAGTAATTGGCCAATGACACAACGGGCTTGTGTCGGTCATAGCCTTCCAACATGGTAGAAAGTAGTTCTCATTTTTGAATCACTGTCGTTTCGTGCCACAGCCGAGGGCTTTGATTTCGAAATAAGAAATACTTGTCTATTACATAGAGATGTGTACAATGAATTAGAATCTAATGGTCGTTACGTGCCACAGCCGTGGGCTATTGGAGACTGATTCAATTGTACAGAATGTTGGGTTAGACTTGACTTAGAATATTGAGTTTGTCGTGCCACAGCCGTGACTCAATTATTCAAGAGGCTAAAGTTTTATTAGGGAATAACATGAGATGTAATTGACAAGAGTTGTCTGCCTATTGAACATCACATGGCGTTTCGTGCCACAGCCGGGGTTGTGTGATGGAATGTAGGATCCCTATTCCCACTAGCATTTTGAATGCTTATTTATTCACTTAGGGGGTTGTATAAATTAGATAAACTAGTGGGAGCCACTTATGAATAAAGACCCGATTCATATAGTGTTTTAACAATGAAATTGAATATTTGCTAAGTGTTGTTATGTGTATATCATTTGCAGACTTAATATATATAGATATATACACTAGGTCTTCTGCATAATCACTTCGTAGCATACTAGATGCTCACATATTGACTGGTCCCAACTATGCTGACTGGCTTCGAAGCTTGAGAAAAGTTCTCAAGGGCTAAGAAGCTGGGATATGCTATTTGTTTTCACTGTAACAAGGTGAGGCACTGGAAGAGGAACTGTAAGGTTTACCTTGCAGAACTGAATGTGAAGAAGGCTAGTGAGACTACCGCTTCTAATTCAGATATGTTTATGATTGAAGTAAACATGTCACTAAATCAACTTCTACTTAGGTATTAGATACTACTTGTGGTTCTCACATTTGCAATTCGTTGCGAGGACTAAGGAGAAGTATGGCTCTTGGGGAAGAGAAGGCGATTCTACGGATGTGCAATGGAGCAAGAGTTGCTGCCATAGCTGTAGGGTCATTTGATTTACATATGCCTACGGGCAAGACTATTATTTTAAATAATTGTTATTTTAGTTCCCTCGATTGTGAGGAATATTATTTCTATTCCAATGTTAGACTTGGATGGATTTTCATTTATTATTCAGAATATTAAACATCAAATCCTCAGAGATAATGTTCTTTATGGTAGTGGAACTTTAAATAATGGTCGGTATGTATGTGACATAGAATATGTTTTACTTCATATTAAACAAAGAAAAAAAAGATGATGAAAATCCTACCTACTTATGGCACTACAGACTTGGTCATATTAGTGAAAATAGACTTCGGACATTCCGTAAGGGAAGGTTACTGGAACCCTTTGATTTTGAATCATATCCTACATGCATGTCTTGTCTGTTGGGTAAAATGACCAAATCTCCATTTAGTGGACATGGAGAGAGCGCTAGAGAGTTGCTGGTATTGGTACACATAGATGTATGTGGACAGATGTCTGCGCAAGCCATGGCAGGATTTTAATACTTCGTGACTTTCATAGATAATTGATCTAGATTCAGATATATGTATTTGATGAAATACAAATCTGAAGCCTTTGAAAAGTTCAAAGAATACAGTTATGAAGTAGAGAAATAAACCAAACATAGTATTAGAGCTCTTCGATCAGATCGAGGAGATGAATACTTGAGTGGTGTGTTTCTAGATTATCTCAAAGAAAATAATATAGTCTCCCAGTGGACTCATTCGGACACTCCATAATTGAGTGGAGTATCTGAAAGGAGAAATTGAACTTTGTTAGACATGGTTCGATCCACGATGAGCTATGCAGATCTTCCAGTATTACTTTAGGGTTATGAATTGGAAACCTCAGCATATTTACCGAATAAGGTGCTTTCCAAATCTGTTCCTTAAACTCCATATGAGATATGGAAAGAAAGGAAACTGAGTCTTAAACACGTTAAGATTTGGGGATGTCTAGCTTATGTCAAGAAAGTTGACCCGGATAAGCTGGAATCTCGATCCGTAAAATGTAGTTTTGTGGGATATCCTAAAGAGATTTTAGGGTATTACTGTTACACCGATCATAGGGTGTTTCTCTCCAGACATGCTACCTTCTTAGAAA
The DNA here is from genome assembly GCA_037693485.1 of Kitagawia praeruptora. Lineage (NCBI taxonomy): Eukaryota > Viridiplantae > Streptophyta > Magnoliopsida > Apiales > Apiaceae > Kitagawia > Kitagawia praeruptora. The sequence goes on from CM075350.1 coordinate 88,411,087, forward strand.
AATAGTTTATCCTTGAAGGGAACAGTGGGAGCAAGATTGAATTTAAAGAAGTTCATGAAACACAAACTACTACGGTTCAAGAGGAAACACTTGTTCAAACTAAACAACCTTATGTGGCATAGTGTTGACTCAGAGAAATGGAAGAGTGCCATGAAATCCGAAATGGATTCTATGTATGCCAACCAAGTATGGACCTTGGTTGAAGCACCAGAGGATGTGAAGCCTATTGGGTGCAAATGGGTATACAAGAGAAAGATTGGAGTAGATGGCTAGGTGGAGACCTACAAGGCTAGGCTCATGGCAAAATGATTCAGACAAAGGCAAAGGATTGACTTTGATGAAATTTTTTGCATGTAGCCCTACTCAAATCAATTCGGATTTTGCTAGCGATCCATATATGGATTGAAGCAAGCTTCTCGTAGATTGAACATCTATTTTAATGAGAAAATCAAAGAGTTTTGATTTTATCAAGAACATAGATGAACCATATGTCTGCAAGAAGGTTAGTGGGAGCACGGTAACATTTCTTGTATTGTATGTGGATGACATACTTCTTATAGGAAATGATATACCAATGCTGCAATCAGTCAAAGTTTGGCTATCAAAGAACTTCACTATGAAGGACTTGGGAGAAGCATCCTACATTCTCGGTATGAAGATCTATAAAGATAGATCTAGAAGAATGATAGGTCTTACCCAGGGTACATACATCGAGAAAGTGCTTAAAAGGTTTACCATGGAAAACTCCAAGAGAGGTCTCATACCGATGAGCCATGGAGTATCCCTTTCCGAGGAGATGTCTAAGACACTTGAGGAAAGAGAGCGTATGAGTAAGATTCCTTATGCTTCGATAATAGGATCTATCATGTACGCGATGTTATGTACTAAGCTTGATGTTGCTCATTCAATTAGTTTGACGAGCAGATATCAGTCCGATCCAGGTGAAGACCACTGGAAAGTAGTGAAGAACATCCTTAAGTACTTGCGAAGGACTAAGGATATTTTTCTTGTTTTTGGTGGATCTGAGTTGAAAAATAGAAGGGTTAAACCTACTATAGTTTTGAATCAGAAAGTGATGATAGCAAATCCATGTCAGGGTACGTGTTTACCTTGAAGGGTGGAGCGATTAGTTGGAAGAGTTCCAAACAGCCTACAACGGCTTACTCCGCAACGGAAGCAGAGTTTATAGATGCAAGTGACGCTGCAAAAATGTTTTGTGGCGCTTTCTTTTGATAGGGAGATCATTGAAAGTAGAGATGTCAACATTGAGAGAGTTGACACACATAACAACATAGTAGACCCACTCACTAAGCCGCAATCTCAGATTCACTTCGATCGTCATAATGAGTGAATGGGTATTAGATACTAGAGTGATTGGCTTTAGTACAAGTGGGAGATTGAAAGAGTTTGTCCTAAAATCCAATCATGTATGATGATTTAGGAAGAACTTTCTTGTACTCTTATTTGATTTCATTAATATTAATAAAAGACTTATTTGTTTTTATTACGGGCCTTATCTATTTAAAGTGTTTTAAATAAGATATTCCATGGTTTAAAGTAAAGCTTCTAGAATTATAATGAGATTATAATAGTGAGATCTAGAAGATGATAACTCTAGACCTAAACAGTTCCTGATCATAGGATAACTAATTGGAAGTTAGTGAATCCGCAAAGATTGGTACATACTACGCTTGCTCCTTTTAGGAGGATGTCTGTTCTCATAGGCATTTGTGTGGCGACACTATAGCTAGTATGTAGGTGCTTATTAGGGAATAAGTTCACTGAACATGACTCGATAAGTTGAACAACTAATGGAGTTTACTCACGTGTCGATAGTTGTTCACTGAGTGATAGTTGTACAAGTGTCCTTAGACTTGAGATCGTTAGAGTAATCTTGTATATAATGAACTGTGCTTTGGTTTAGTCCTTAGTCTCAAGGACATCCATTAGGTCTATTCTGGGCATAGGGATTTGTGTATGGAGATAGTTAACGATCAATAAAGGATCTATCCCTTCCAGTAAGGAAGTGAATATCCTATGTTATTCTTAGTATGCGAGTTCTGGAATCTCTGGCCAGAGTGTATGAAATTAGAAAGGAGTTTCTAATTTGCATTAATATGAACTTTGCATTATGAATAAGAAATCATATGATTAAATTTGATAGGCTTGACACGAGATCCATGCCTTGTATTTAATCGGGATATTGTAGGGTAGAAGGAATTGATTGTACGGTAACTAGCACTGACAGGTTCTTGGTATTCTAAGCAGTGAATTCATATTATCCGGATAGTCGCGATATGTTGAGAAGCATCACTCACGATGTAGAATAAATATAATTAATCAGTTAATTATATTTAATGAATTTTAGAATTCATATAAATAATAAATAAAAAGTTTATTATTATTTATTTCTACTACCGGCTTAATTTGAACCTACAGGGTCACACCATAAAAAGATTAATTTATTGATGAAGGTATTTTGAGAGAGCAAGTTGTTTTTAATAATGATTAAAATAGTTTAATTATTATTTAAACAATTTGTGGGATTTATATATATTAATATATACATGATATATTAATTATACTAAACCTACATGAGCCCTATATAAAGAATGAGATGAGAGGTGTTTTAAAAAGACTTGTGGTTTTGTGAAAACCCTAGTAGCCTCCACCTTCATCTCTCTCTCTCTCTCTCTCAAAAAGATCAAACCTCCATTTTTATAAAAGCTTAGTTTTATAAAAAGCTTCGTCGAAGAATTAATCTTGGTGGATACCGGTAGAGTGCTTCACACTCTGAGGAGCAACTGCTAGCAACCATCAAAACCATAGATTATAAAGCTTCGATTTTTCAAGGTAAGGTTTCGATTCCTCCGCTATTTCATTTTTATATGATTTTCTATATGTGCGATACATGGTTTTTACGGAATAATTGTTATATCACGCTTCCGCTCGTCCGTAAATTCCTTCAGTGCCTTCGATCGGTACTGGTTGATTGCCGAAGCCATATAGTGGTGCCTCATGGCACGGCTCCAGCTGCTCACCACTCAGATTCATTTTGCAGTATGTTCGATGATATAGTATGTTGACCGAACTTCCTTCATCGACCAGCACTCTCCAAATCTTGTTTTCCCCGATGACGGGGTTTATGACCAGAGGGTCTTCGTGCGTCCATATCACGTCTTCAAAGTCATCTTCCGTGAATGATATCGGAAGTGGTTGCTTGGCTGCGCTTGACTGGTAGAGGCTATATATTTTCCTGGCATACTTCTTTCGGGCTGTCTTGTTGTCCCGATCGAGTATGGTTCCTCCGGATATTGTTCTGACTTCACCCCGATATTTCTCTGAACCTTCGTCATCTCTGGTGTCTCTTTTCTTTTCCTTGTCATCTAGCTTGTCTCTCAGATCTCCGACAAAATTTGTTAACTCTCCTTCTTTTATCATTTTCTCAATCAACTTCTTCAAGTGGAAGCAGTCATCGGTGTTGTGGCCTTTATCCCGATGATAGTCACAATACTTGTTCTCATTCCTTCTGCTTTCAGGGGTCTTTAGCCTGGCCGGTCGAACGAACCCAGGCTTACCCTTTATCTCGTGGAGAATCTTCAAGATAGGCGTGTTTAGTGGTGTGAACATAGTACTATCTTTATCTCTCCTTAGTTCAGCCCCCTTATCAGGCCTAGTATCATTCAGTCTACTCTTAATATCACCGCGACCCCTTCGGTCGTCCCTTCTATCATATCTATCATTTTTCTTGCTCTCCTTGTACCCTCCAATTGATTCTAACTTTCTTCTAATAGCCTTTCCCCTCAAATATATGTCATTCAAAGATTTAGGAGGCATATCATAAAGAGAAGATCGAAGCTTCTTACCTTTAATGGGGTCTAGGCCGGCCGCGAGGAATCCAGCTGCCTTTACTTTATCCAGGTTGGTAACCATTCCAGCTTCTTCTTTAAACCTTGCCAAGTAATCGCCCAATTCTTCGTTCGCCCCTACCTACAGTAGATCAGGGCTTCGGTGTCTTTCTCTCTTCGGCACAAATGGGAGTAGTGCCTCAAGAATTTCCTCTTTATCTGCTCATATGAGCCAATTGACCTAGGTCTTAATGATCTGTACCACATGGACGTATTCCCTTTGAGGTATGTCATGAACATCTTGCAGAGCATCACATCACAGTGCCCCATACCAATCATGAGTGATTCATACTTCTCACAATGGTCTTCGGGGTCACCTTTTCCATTAAACTCATTCATCTTTGGAAACTGCCTTCCCGGAGGAGGTCGAAACTGTTCGATATCCTCGGTCACCACTGGCTCGTGGCTGACCCTTCTTTCTCCAAACATAGCCTTCTCGATCCTTCAGATACGGTCATCCATATGTGGACCTTCTTCCTCCGAATCAGAGGAATACACTACCTTCGACCGGGTTCTCCTAGAGTTCGATTTGGAATCCCCTGACTCGTCTTCATCATTCCTAGTTCTCGACCTCTTATCCCTTCGATCTTCCAACTCCGGGTCTTCGGCTTCCAGAGCCTCACGGAGTGCTTTATCTTGCAACTCGATCTCCTCCCTTTGGAGCTTTAGGGCCTCTAGCCTCAAGCGATCGGCCTCCCTCTTCTTGGCCAGACATTCGGCCTCCCTACTGCTCTTTTCTTTCTCCATTTCCTTCCGTTTCCCCTTAGCCTTTTGTTCTTCTCGCCATTTCATGAGCATCTCCTGTTGTTCTTCAGGAGACGGCATATCCCCTTCTTCATCAAAAGTTAACAGTCTTGGGGTAATGGGAGCTGTCCTCGGGATCAGGGGAGGAGTGGTGCGGTTGTTTCCAGCCACTGTGCTATTATCAGCTACTGGTATTTCGGTTTCATTCGTCATGATTGATGGTAGATCCCAACACAAAACGTATCTCTACGTTCCCACAGACGGTGCCAAATGTTACGACTGGTTTTTTGCCGGACCTTGGTTCGGTCGAACCTACAAATGAGAAGAATGTGAGGGTTTGGCCCCCCGATTCACCTCCGGTGTGAGAATAAGTTAGTCGGTTTTTGGTAAGGTAATTTTGAACGTAGAGTGTCTGTGTTGTGCGTAAAGTGATGTACGATAATTCAAACCTCACCATCATATTCTCTAATCTTCAGGCGGTTACCGAAGAGTGGGCGATGTGGGATATCGTGTCCCACGTTCTGGGGAGTCCATAACCGTATGACTGTTGCTGCCTACCGGACCAACTATCAATGGGCTTCATTCGGCTGGGCCGACAATCTGTCCCTGGACCTTCGGTTCGGCCCATAAAGGGGATGGGCCTCCAACAGCGTGGTTGCCTGTAAATGTAATTTTTGTTGGAATGCTAATCACAAGCATGTTCAGGTATGAATTTTTTTTCTTTCTTTCCTACATACCAATGCTTATCTATTTATCTCAGCTTTTGCCTTTTTTAAATCTTGATGTTAAAGTGTTTGTTTAGGTAAGTCTTTCTTATCAACATGTTAAAGTTTTAGATTCTAATAAGGCTCATAGTTTCAGATTTTAGTTTAATTAATTTTAGAACATATTCATGCACGAGGTGCACATCAGTACTTGACCCTTTCTCCTTTAGAGTGGAGGTAAGATTGACCTACATCTTGCTCTCCCCGGACCTGCTCTATGAGAATTTTACACTGAGTATGTTTGGTTTGGTTATTTGGCGCTTGAAGAATTCATGGAAACTTATGTTATACTAGTAGTCCAGTATACCTATAAGCTTTATTGTTGGGGTTATTCTCTTAGTCCCTTGGAATTTTGCTTAAATTCAGATTTTATGCTTTAAGTTACACTGAGTATGTTTGGGTCCTTTTTGAATGGTTGTGGTGCAGTTAACTTTGTGGAGGGTCATGGAAACAACAAAGCAAGTCAAAAAATCGGGAAACCTGAACGAGTTTTTGATGGTCTTGTTAAATAATACTCTCTCTTTACCCCTAGGGTTGGTGCTTATATATGCATTCAATGAGGTGGACTATCTCACTGCGATATGAGTTGTGATTTATAGGAACCTGTAACACTATTTCATAACTTGTTGCTACATGAATTAAGAGTACTAGTAAGTAGGACTTTTGAGAGCATACCATTTTTTCTTTCAGTACAATGATTGGTAAATCTTCATACTGCCTTCATTGTACTATGAAGTAATTTAGCATGCAAAAGGTTTTAAAAGATCAAATAGCCATCCAACTCATGTATGCTCATTCTGATTAGGGTCAGCTCCTTGTAACTTGCTCCCTGTTTATAATTCTTGTCCGAAAGTTCAGAAATGAGCATAACCATAGGATTTCAGTCATTGTGGCAGTCTTCTCCCATTTGGTAGTTCACTATATAACTAACACTTCTGTAATGCAGGATATGTTTTGTCTAAGTTTCAAGCTGCCAGAAGAAGCATGTATCAGGGAAGATGATTGAGACTCCAATAGTGTGCTATTCTACAGATGAAGAAGTATAAGCACTACGGATCTGTTCCCAGAATCGTGGATTTTTAGTGTCTTGACAGTTTATTGGTATACTTGTTAAGTGATGTAGTAATTGCCAATGGCAATTTTATTTTGCGGATTGAATTGCTAGTTGGTAGGTAGTTCTGCAAATCCTTTGTAGTTATTTAGTGTGTTTTGCCGATTGAATGTTGATGGATATGTAGTTAGTTTTGTGGAATGATGATGATGGATGTGTAGTTAGTTTTACGGATTGATGTGTTGGTGGTTGGATGTATTTTTGTTGGACGTATTTTTTGAATGATGTAATATAAATGGTTGGATATATATTGTGAATGGTCCATATTTTTTTTTACGCATGGAAAGAACAATTTTTTTTTAATATAGGCTCAGAAACTAATGTTTAATGGTAATAAATACATCAAAATTTTTAACAAACACTGTTGTCTAAGACCTAAATATACATCAATTTTATTATGGCAAAACTTATGTTATAAGTATATTACACATCAGTACATGATGATGTCTAAGATGACAATAGATATCAATTTATTTGCTAAAGAATTGATGTCTAATATCCAAATAGACATCAGTTGTAGTAAATAATTCGCGATGTTGTAAAACATGTTATACATCACTTTCAAAAAAAGAAACGATGTGTATGTGAAAAATCACTTAGTTTATTATATATATGTTTTCTAGAATATAATGCAAGTGATTAGTTTATAAAATTAATTATATCTAAAATATTTTGTAGAATAACTGATGTGTATTGAAGGAAATAACGATGTTTATTTCAGCAAAGACATCAGTTTCTGGCCGATGTCTAGAATAGACATCACCAACAAAGACATCACTTGCAAAACAACATAGACATCGGCCAGAAATCGATGTCTATTGACTCTTTTCTTGTAGTGCATTCAAAAAAATAAAACTTAAAAAATAATAATTTTAGCAGCGTAGGTAAAATACCTAAAACTACGTGCACTAAGTATCGAAACGCTTTTCTGCGTTGCACTTTAGGCATCGATTTTTCAGGTAATCGTCGCCTGTACAAGTTATATGCGTCGGTTACAAGCTTAACCGACACATAATGTCATATGAGCTGCACCATTGGTTTTGGTTATCTTGTTTAACCAACGTGCAAAACAATTATTTGCGTTGAGCTTGTAAATTCCATCTAATTTTCTCCCTTCCACATGCCATCTCATAAGCTTTGCATCATTGACGTTTGCAAATAGGCGTTTGAATTGTTCTACTATGCTGTGCAAATACCATAACACTTTGATAGGAGGCCTTTTCTTGTCATTAATTGAAGAATTATTACCCTCCTTCTTGTACCTTGAGGCTCCGCACTTTGGACATGTGTGTAGATGTTCATGCTCATTGAAAATCAAAACACAATCATTTGGACATGCATGTCTCTTCTTTACATTCATAACCATGGGAAATAGTATCTTCTTTACCTCATAGTTGGAAGTGGGAAAATCGTTATTCGGAAGAAGTATGTCTGCTAGAAGTTTGAGCAATTCCGTGAAACTCTTGTCACTCAACCCGTTCTGTACTTTGAGCTTATACAACTTCAAGGTTGTGGATAATCTAGTAAATGATCGTTGCACCCTGGATAGAGAAGTTTCTTGGAATCATCAACCAAGTTCTCAAGAATTTTTGGTTGGTGCATTAAAAGATCTTCAACATCTTGGATCATCTCATGCACCCTATCATTTTCTACATCATCTTCTTCATTACTTCCAAATTCCCCTCGAATTTTTTTGTTTACTTCAGAATGTATTCCTCGCCATGCCAAATCCACTTAGTATAATTATACATGAAACCTCGACGAAATAGATGATCACGTATTGTCATAGCACTAGGATAACATATCTAATTTAGAGATATTTCCAAAATTTCAAAAAATAAATTAATTTGGATAGTAAAATTAGCAGTCAACTATTGATTTGACAAGTACTACTAAGTAATACTTTGTCACAGATTGTTATTTCTATTTTTTAAAAATATTTATCGATGATCCAACCATACAGATGTCAATATATATCTAATTTAGTGATATTCCCAAATTATAAAAAATAAAAAATTATTTTGGATAGTAAAATTAGTAGTCAACTATTGATTTGACTAGTACTACTAAGTAGTACTTTATTCCAGATTGTTGTTTCTATTTTTTTAAAAATATTTTATGATGTGCTAACCATACGGATGTCAATATATATCTAATTTAGTGATATTCCCAAAATTTAAAAAACAAAAATTAATTTGGATAGTAAAATTAGTAGTCAACTATTAATTTGACTAGTACTACTAAGTAGTACTTTGTCCCAGAATGTTGTTACTATTTTTTAAAAATATTTATCGATGTGCCAAACATACGGATGTCAATATATATCTAATTTAGTGATATTCACAAAATTTTAAAAAAATAAAAAATTAATTTGGATAGTAAAATTAGTTGTCAACTACTCTTTTGACTAGTACTACTAAGTAGTATTTTCGACGACATTTTTCTGTCAGAAGATTGTCGATTTTTTTAATACTTAATAATTGTTTCTGGATTTTAATTTCTTTAGAAAATGTTCATATTTTTTTTTGATAAGCCAGATTTTTATTGTAATGAGCCAAAAGGCTATTACAAGTTGTGGAACAACCACTGTAATAAAATAACACTGATACAAACTGACATGAGACCAATAGCTCGAAAAATGCAAATCCACCCACTATCTCATAGAAAGTATCACCACCACTTGACTTGCTTTCCAGAAAAGCCAAAACATTGATTCATAGAAAACATCACCATCTTGACATGTTTTCCAGGAACCAAACAAAGACGCGTACACAGGGCGCGTGGTGACATGCATCCACGAAAATAATCCATCCAACTATTGCATCTCCCATGGTTTCAAAAGAACAGAAACTAATAATAATCACAAGTATTAAAAATTTTGTATTCTCCACCACTAGAGTAAGATCAACAAAAACACTCACTGCACGCGCCGCCGCTAGGCGGCACGTCATCGCAACAGTTGAGGTAGAGATGATGTTGCTCAGAGAAAACAAACGAGGAACATTTCGACTTCTTCATCCACACCACAAGAGGACCCTGAGTACTAGAGGAACTGAAAGCAACAATTCCAACACACTTAACCTTGATTCGGAACTCTTGAACCTAAACCTAAATGAACCACTGAAGAGAGAACCTGGTCAAAGCTAAATATATTAGGGAAGAGTTTGTTAGCTTCTAAACTAAAGGTCACATTTGTCGTGCTGAACAAAAAATAGGAGATCGACTAAGCGTCGCAACCGGACTCGACCAGGACAGAGTCAGTCTCCCTTGCTACCCTGCGCTCGAACCATCGAATTACAGAGTAACCCAAGAACCCACCAAGACCAGAACAACAACCCCTTCAATATCACAGATACTGACCCAACACCGTCGAAGAATTGAAATTGCAGCAACCGAGTCCCCGACCCCAGCACATTACAATGAATAACCATAATCCAGAAAGTCCTAAATCAGCATCCAAAACAGTCCAAATCTCCCCAACGAGCATACCATTGAAAGATCCATCACAACAATCCTAAAGGACAAGCAGAGGAGCCACGGACCAGATATGCCCAACAAAATCAACCACGATTCAGCCAACCACCTCTGTAAGAACTCCACAACACCTTAGCCATTCACAAATACGGAACCATTCCGAAGAAAACTTAGCCTTAGAACAGAAAAAGTAAACTATACTATTAGCATCCCTAGATCTGAGAAAACTACCCCGCAAGCAAGAGGTAACCGGTCTCGTTACCAAGAAAAATCCAAGGGAGGACCTCGTTAAAAACCCCGCAAGATTAAAACCCTGTGGGAGAAAAGATTAAGGGGAAAAAAAGAGTGTCCTCCAAGTTTAATCCGAGAGAAAAATTCGAATTGAAACCGCAAATCGAAGAAAAGAGAACCGGAACTCCGAAAATAGGGGGAGGTTAAAGATCTAAGTATTAAAAGGGCTATAAATAAAGATATTATGACCTCCGGCCGGTGGGGAAGCCACCGCCGGAGGAGGGGCGACAGCCGGATCAATTTCCGTCAAATGTTGTTTTAGTGGGAAAATTTTCAGCACAAAATTTTTTAAGCGCCAAAACATATTATTAAAATGTTCAACTTTTGACAATTTTTTATTGTCCGTCAGAAGTTCTGTTAACCATTTGATGGATTTCTGTGTTTGTCAGAAGTTGAGAAGTTGAGGGCTGATAACGACTCTGTCAAAAATTTGCTGTCGGAAAAGTCTGTATTTGTTGTAGTGGATCATTTTTACCAATCATGTTTCTTACATTTAGCGACTACTGCTATATATATGATATAATAGAATATCTTTTAAATTATTACTCTCTAAAATAATAAGCTCACTATATTCATAAAAAAAATCTTGGTTTCAAGTAATAATCCGTATAATATATAAATCTTATTATGTGATAACCTTTTAAAATTGATTATTAATTTTCTGATTCCAAATATGTCATTTTTGATAATATCTACTGTATTCAAGATTTGGAGTTCGTTAATATTCTGAAATGTGAGCGGAGTTCGTTAATATTCCAAAATGTGAGCGGATATTCACTGACATTAGATAAATCGTACCATATTAAATCGATTAGTAAAACGATATTATCAATTATGTCGGATTTGCAAAAGTAATTGTATGAATTAGAATGTGACTCGTGTCTTGCTTATACTATCATATATACTTTATAGGGATGTCAATTTTACGTAATGGGTCGGATTCGTATCGGATTTGTTGTACCTGATCATATTTTTGGGTCAATCCGAACCCGAAATGGGTTGAAAATTTTAACCCGAACCCGACCTGTTATGTACCCGGTCAACCCGAAAATGACCCGTTTTGACCCGAAAATAATAAAAAATAATTATTTTTATTTTATAAAATAATTTTTATTTAAAATATATTAAAAAAATATAATAGTAATTTAAAGAGATGAGATGTAAAGTAAAATTATTTAAATAATATCTATACTATTATATTAAAGTCGAAACATTGAAAGTTTTGGTTTTCTCTTAAGTTTTTGTTTTCACTCTAATTATTTAATTTTTAATTATTTATAATATAAAACAAATCAAATAAATTTTGTTATTGTCTTTAATCCTAAATACAGAGTAGTATTTTATATTTACACCATTACCCGTTAACAACAAATTTACATTAAGATTTTATATTATTAGTTCTAATCAATACATATTATTTATTAAATAACTATTATTATTATTATTAATTTTATTAATTAATATTACAAAGTTAAATTCCATAATAAAATATTATACTCTATTTCATTTAATCACATAATTTTAAAAATATTTAAAAGTAACCCGTGCTTTGCACGGGCCCTAAACTAGTATAAATATATCACACATATATACAATTATATAATGTAAATTTTAATATTATGGATAATATATTATATAAATTAAATTTTCGGGTCGGGTTCGGGTATTTTGGATTAACCGGAAACTAACCCGATTTTTTCGGGCAAATTTTTACCCGACCCGAAATTCAAAACATTTGTCCAAATTCATACTTTTCCATGTCGGGTTCGTGTCGGGTTTCGGGTCATGTAAAATTTTGACACCCCTAATACTTTATATATATATAACTCGTAAATGACTTAAATCAAATTGAAACAAATTTATCAAACTTCCATAATTATTTTTTAAACCAAAAAATATTTGATCATATCTTCGAATGTATTTTTTCGTCTAAACTCAAATTCGATAACATACTAAACTCATCAAATACGAAATCGAGACGTACATGAACATTAAACGAGCTATTCGATTCTTTAGAACCTTATTTATAAAGTTATTAAACTTTTTGTTAGAACAATTTCTTATATCAAACATATTTTTTTGTAATCGAACTGGAACCAAACTTACTGAGTTCGAACTGAATCGAAATTGAAAAAGTTTATCAAGCAAAATTCTACTGTCCTAATTAGCAAAAAAAAAAAAAAGAACCTACTGTCCTAATTATACGTGTCACTCATTTGTCATTTTCAAAATTTTTTATATTTACATCTCAAACTCAGAAAGAGCAAAAATTATTTCTTGTTTTCTACACATTTTAATCAAATTTAGGGGAGATGCCTTTTATCAATTATTTTGAAAAAAAAAATATGATTCTTTGTCAATATTTTAACTAAAGTATGCTAAAGAGGCAACAACCAATCAATTTAAAAGTTTTAAAAATAAAATTTTACTTAATAAGAAATTTATAAGCAATTTGTTTATTTATTAAAAAAATATGTTATTTTATACCTTAAAATGTAACTTAATAAAAATTAAATACTTGTTCCCTAAAGCAAGTCCAGCAATGTCCTAACTCATTCCTTAAATATAATATAAAAAAATTAGGTCCTAGTAACTTAGGATATGAGTAGCTAATTTCATCTGCAACAATATGCCTTAAATTTAATATTTTACTATTATAATCATCTTTCATCATTAAAATACAATATATAATAGAGAGAGAAAGAGTGTGTTTGTAATAATTTATTATAAAATATGAGTTAGGACAACTTTAGGGAAGACTTAAAAATAAGGATTGTAGAGGGTGTCCTAGTGATTTAGGGCATCACTAGGACATTGTTGGGGCATTATTTTTTGTCAATTACCTTAAATTTGAACTTAAGACATATTTTAGGGCATCTCTTTAACTTGCTCTAAGTTAAGTAACTTGTTGAATTACAAAAAGAATCTTTGTACATCCTAAAGTAGGGCGGTACGGTGCATGTAAACAGTAAACCTAAAGAATCTTGTAAACTTGTACTGGTAGTAGAAAAGGTTTGCGCCCCTGGTGCCTACGTTGTAATTTGTATACCTAATCTACGTACCCTTTATTTCGTACGTACTTGTCTCAAATTAAATAAGAATAGGTTTGTAACTTAATATACTTAAGTTGTTTATAAACAAACCCCATATTTACATTTAAAACACACATATCTCAGGGAATTTACCTAAGATGTATCTTAGGTTCCATACTCTCAATAAATAAATAGGTTTGTAACTAAATATCTAACTTAAATACTTGTTCATTAAGTTAAGTAACTTGGTGAACAAAAGATAACCATTTAACCTAGATTTACGGGCGGTGCATGTAACCTAAAGAATCTTTGAAAACCTTTCCCGGCTAGAAAAGGATACGGGCTTTCGAGCCTATATATATACTCTCTGTATTAGCAACCCTAAATTCTTATATTAGCCGCCAGCCAAGTTTTCTTTTACTCTCTGTTTCATACACACTTTTCTTAAGGTTTCGGTGTCATAAGCTATGGCCTTGCGGCTTCCCCCAGGAGTTAAATTTGAGCCAACTGATAAACAGTTGTTGGAGTGCTATTTGAAAGCCAAGATTTGTGGTAATAAACTTCCTATTGATGTCATCAAGGAGAAGGAAATTTACGGTCCCAAAGCCAATCCATGGGAGATTTTCAATGACTCAACAACGCAATGGATTACTGGTAAGCGTGAGCCCGAAAGAGTTGTTTATATATTTGCTAGTTTAACAAAGATAGCAGATAAGGAATCATCTGGTGTACTGGGCAATGAACACAATCATAGGAAAGCTGGTTGCGGCATGTGGCATGATGAAACTGGTCGTAAGCCCGTCATGGAGGGTAAGGTCCTTATTGGGTACAAGAGGATGTTAGTTTTTCAGGTTATTGATATTAACGGTTTAGGGGATGGAGTATATTTGAATAAGGTTGGTTACTGGAAGATGCATGAGTACTTTTTACACAGTTTCGAGAATTTGGTGGTTTGTCGTATTACTTTCGATATATCAAAAACGGCCAAGGTTATCAAATCTGTTTCAGGAACACGTGGCAGTAGTTCTAGGTCTAAAGTAAACAAGAAAATCGCTACGTCTATTTGTACTACTAAGGATGACAGGGAAAAAGCTGTGATGGTCGAAAGTTCGCATATATTCAGAAATTCGGGAATGGAGGTGGCCCCAAATCATGATTCTAGAATAGTTAATAGTAATTATACAGTTGAAGGTGGAAGAGTCTATAGTTCTGGATTAATTTATGAGAATCAGAGATGTCATGAAGAGAATCTGCTGGGTTCTGATCAGGGGCTAATCCTAAACACAGGCTTGCCACAATATGATAATGGGAGCAATTTCAGAGTTGAAGAACAAGAGTGTCAAGGGTTTGCGGCTAACGATGATCAGAAACTCAACTATGATGAAGAAGCCCGACCTCGCTATGGTTCTGATCTGGGGCTAATCCTAAACACAGGCTTGCCACAATATGATAATGGGTGCAATTTCATAGTTGAAGAACAAGAGTGTCAGGGGTTTGCAGCTACTGATGATCAGAGACTCTACTACGAAGAAGAAGCCCAACCAGTGATACGTATGAACCGGGATTTTGAAAACCAGCTGGGGACAGTATTATCAGATTTCAACAGTGTGCCTGATGATGATCTAAATCTGGACTTGGATGATTTGTTGGATGGTGACTTCTGGTCAGATATGAACCATGTGTTGCCGGATGATGTATCTTTGGGCTTTGGGAGTTTGTTTGATTCAGAGAAGGAAATGGAGGAATTTCTAGGGCAAATGGACAACAATGTGCAGGAGAAGCAGCAGCAGCCTATGCAAAACATGAGTTGCGTGTTGGGGAAAAGGGAATCATTTGAAGCTCAAGAGGATCATTCAGGACCTAGTAAAAAGTCTCGCATCTGATTATTACTTAATGTGGCTGCACGAATATGTGCTGAAGAGCCTAATGATCGATTTGTGTACTGATGAACTTTGTCACTAGATTATGTACTTAAGCGCCTGCATTATACTTTATGACTTATCTGTTTATTTGTTGGCTAAACCAAGGGAATCAAAAACATTGTTACAATAATCTGAAGTTCTTGCACTACAAGAAAAAAAAAGCTAAATATGACCGAAAAAATTCGGCTAAATTCGACCGAATTCGGTCGAATTTAACTAAATATGACCGAATTTTTGTTGGTCATATTTACGCTAGTCAAATTTAGTAATTCGGTCGAATTTAGGATAAATTCGACGGAATAATTCGGTCATATTTAGAATAAATTTGACCGATTAGTGCGGTCAAATTTAGGATAAATTCGACCAAATTTGGTCAAAATTAGTAGTATTAAATTCGACCAATTTCGGTCAAATTATAAATTCGACCAAAATTTCCAAAATTTTGAAAAATTCAAATTTTGGTGAAAAATTCAAAATTTTAAAATTTGGCGCCCAAAGTGTACTAAATTCGACCGAATTTGGTCGAATTTATTACACTAAATTCGACCAAATATAGTCGTATTTGCATACTAAATGTGACCAAATTCGATCGAATTTAACGTGCACAAATTTTTTTTAAAATAAGCAGCAGAATCTGCTGCTCAAGAATTGAACATCATGTGGGATTCATTCTGGTAACTAGAACATCAAAATTGGAGTTCAATAACACTTCCTGAAGTGCTTCGATCCTCAAGAACACGAAGAACACGAAAATCAAACTTCGATTTCTATACGTATTGAACTCGAAATTCAACATATAATATATGAAATTGACTAGAAAAACATACTCTACACGATGGTAAAATCAAAATCAGCAACCAAACACGTTTACAAAAATTCATAATTTTAATAAGTAATTCGAATTTAATAAAAAAATAGGAGAAATTCATAAATTATAACCCACCAAAATCTGATCATGTTTTTGGATAGAGGATGATGAGGGCTTCGATTCGACTATAAGAGCGTTAAAATCGGACACCGATAATGCCTCCAAATGTTGGTTTGATTCTTGAAAATTCAAGAACATTAAAAAACAAAAAACTAAAAAGAAATTGATGGGGGCAAGGGGGAGCAGCCGGGGGAGCAGCCGGGGGAGCAGCCGATGACTGAGAAATTCAAATATAATGATAACACGGCTAAATTCGACCAAATGTAGTTGAAATTAGGAGCTCGGCTAAACTCGACCGAATTCAGTCGAATAAATATTTGGTCAAAATTCAGTTGAATTGATTAATTTAAAAAATTAATAAAAATTGGAATAAAGGCCAAAAAATTAAATAAAATAGAAAAAAAAACATTTTTTTCCAGAATTTATAATCACCCACGTAATCATACAACCAAATTTTAGAAAGAATGGCCAAATTACACTACTTTTAGAAATCCATTGCCCGAAATACCCACCTGCAGGACTGACCGCCCTTTCTACCCATTCAATACGCATGTTTAGTATGCGTATTCACCTCACGCATAAACATAATGCGTACTTCAAACAACTGTGTAAAAGTATGTATGAATTATGATGACCAGCTCAGTGTAGCTGTATTTAGTGAATTGGAATTAAGGAAATATAAAAGCTAGCACGTGGCGTTGTTAAAGTTAACATGTAGTGCTTTTGATTGGTCCCCGAACCAAAGTCGCTGCCTCATGACCTGCTTGTTGTGAAATAAAAACTAGGTTACGAATTGTATTTAATGCTAGGGTTGGTGAGTTTCGAGCTTTAATGCTAAGGTTACGAATTGTATTTAATGCTAGGGTTGGTGAGCTTCGGGCTCCAACCATACAGATGTCAATATATATCTAATTTAGTGATATTCCCAAATTTTAAAAAATAAAAAATTTATTTGGATAGTAAAATTAGTAGTCAACTATTGATTTGACTAGTACTACTAAGTAGTACTTTATTCCAGATTGTTGTTTCTATTTTTTTAAAAATATTTTATGATGTGCTAACGATACATATGTCAATATATATCTAATTTAGTGACATTCCCAAAATTTAAAAAACAAAAATTAATTTGGATAGTAAAATTAGTAGTCAACTATTAATTTGACAAGTACTACTAAGTAGTACTTTGTCCCAGATTGTTGTTACTATTTTTTAAAAATATTTATCGATGTGCCAAACATACGGATGTCAATATATATCTAATTTAGTGATATTCACAAAATTTTAAAAAATAAAAAATTAATTTGGATAGTAAAATTAGTTGTCAACTACTCTTTTGACTAGTACTACTAAGTAGTATTTTCGACGACATTTTTCTGTCAGAAGATTGTCGATTTTTTTAATACTTAATAATTGTTTCTGGATTTTAATTTCTTTAGAAAATGTTCATATTTTTTTTTTGATAAGCCAGATTTTTATTGTAATGAGCCAAAAGGCTATTACAAGTTGTGGAACAACCACTGTAATAAAATAACACTGATACAAACTGACATGAGACCAATAGCTCGAAAAATGCAAATCCACCCACTATCTCATAGAAAGTATCACCACCACTTGACTTGCTTTCCAGAAAAGCCGAAACATTGATTCATAGAAAACATCACCATCACTTGACATGTTTTCCAGGAACCAAACAAAGACGCGTACACAGGGCGCGTGGTGACATGCATCCACGAAAATAATCCATCCAACTATTGCATCTCCCATGGTTTCAAAAGAACAGAAACTAATAATAATCACAAGTATTAAAAATTTTGTATTCTCCACCACTAGAGTAAGATCAACAAAAACACTCACTGCACGCGCCGCCGCTAGGCGGCACGTCATCGCAACAGTTGAGGTAGAGATGATGTTGCTCAGAGAAAACAAACGAGGAACATTTCGACTTCTTCATCCACACCACAAGAGGACCCTGAGTACTAGAGGAACTGAAAGCAACAATTCCAACACACTTAATCTTGATTCGGAACTCTTGAACCTAAACCTAAATGAACCACTGAAGAGAGAACCTGGTCAAAGCTAAATATATTAGGGAAGAGTTTGTTAGCTTCTAAACTAAAGGTCACATTTGTCGTGCTGAACAAAAAATAGGAGATCGACTAAGCGTCGCAACCGGACTCGACCAGGACAGAGTCAGTCTCCCTTGCTACCCTGCGCTCGAACCATCGAATTACAGAGTAACCCAAGAACCCACCAATTCCAGAACAACAACCCCTTCAATATCACAGATACCGACCCAACACCGTCGAAGAATTGAAATTGCAGCAACCGAGTCCCCGACCCCAGCACATTACAACGAATAACCATAATCCAGAAAGTCCTAAATTAGCATCCAAAACAGTCCAAATCTCCCCAACGAGCATACCATTGAAAGATCCATCACAACAATCCTAAAGGACAAGCAGAGGAGCCACGGACCAGATATGCCCAACAAAATCAACCACGATTCAGCCAACCACCTCTGTAAGAACTCCACAACACCTTAGCCATTCACAAATACGGAACCATTCCGAAGAAAACTTAGCCTTAGAATAGAAAAAGTAAACTATACTATTAGCATCCCTAGATCTGAGAAAACTACCCCGCAAGCAAGAGGTAACCGGTCTCGTTACCAAGAAAAATCCAAGGGAGGACCTCGTTAAAAACCCCGCAAGATTAAAACCCTGTGGGAAAAAATATCAAGGGGGAAAAAAGAGTGTCCTCTGTTCGCACTTATTCACGCAAGAGAACGTGGTCAACAAGTAATACAGAGTAAATAAGATTCGTTCCCACAGAGACTCAAATTGTTCGTTATGTTCACTTATGCACCAGCTAATGATTTACACTCACTGCTAAGACAATCACAATTTTGGGTTGATTTAACTAATGATTGATTACCAACTAAGCCAATTACGAGAAAATAACTTAACTTAAACCTTATAATAAACAAACATGGGATTTCAACTTCAATTACTACTTCATCTAGAATCTTATGCCCTTTAGCCTAGCATGTGACCGAGTTGATTACTGATTAGATGCACTAAACTGATACATACCAACTTTCGTTGTGCATATACCATCCTACTGATCATCCACAATTGATAGAAGTCAAGTAGTCACCAAATATGTGTAGTCCCTATATGTCTATAGCAATTGAACACATACCGGTTGAAAATCAAGCACCCATTAAACCACATAGTCGATGCAAGACGGTTAGAATCACATCACAAATTAATACATGTTCTTCACATGCAAAAACCTATGCTAGCATGAATTGTTCTAAACCCTAGATCCACTTTCGCATTCACTAGGATTAAACAAACAATTACAAGTGTTCGCGACTCACTTATAACGAATAAGCATAAACATACTAGGCAATCAATACATTCAATCACACACCAAGGCATAAAAACACTCAATTACTAGAATCCATAGAAAAATCCATTAAAACCCCATGATAACGAATTAGCCCATAATTGACCTAATTGTCATCATGGGTTGTATGGAAAACATACTTCTAAAATAAACAAGTAAAAATAAAGAAGAAGAAATAAGGTTTAGAATTAAATCCCCAAATAGAAGAGTACAAAGGTTCCAAGAATAATCCTTGCTTGTCACTAGCTTGGAGAAATTCCTTATCTCCTTTTCTCTCTTCCCAAGAACTAGGTTATAATACGTAACGTGTGTATATTATGATTACAAGGGTTGGATGTTGATATAGGCTTTTTCCTACTCTTGCCCAATAAGAAAAATACCTTAAATACAACTAGAATTCGATTTTTGTGTCAAAAACCACTTAAAATACAATTTCAGATCGAATAAGGGCAAAACTGGAAAATCAGCACGACCCCGAGCACTTTGCTCAAGAACTGGCGCAGTTTGCCCAAGCAAAATCTGCTCCCTGGACGAAATCTGGCGCAGTCTGCCTGAAATTGGCGCAGTCTGCGCGGTGCCATTCTGCTGGAAATTTGATTTTGCTTCAAACTTCAAGAAAATTCCCCAGGCTTCGCGTGGACAGCTTACGGGCCTCAAACGGACTTATAGAACTCCAGATATGGCCAAAACAGTGAAGACTGCGCAACCATCCGAATTTTACACAATTTGCTCCTTTCTCCTCCGTTTCTTTTGTATTAGCTAACATCCTCAATACCATGACACATGTAACTCCTTGGTAGCATAACACAAGTGTCCAATCTTCATTCCAATGCTTAATTCCACTCTAATAACGATTAGAAACACCAACACTAACCGATAGCTACAACCCTGCACAACTACACAAAACACATCAAAAATACCACAAACTTGAGGCCAAAGCAATCAATTTAAGCCGATATAGAATGCTCCAAATGGATATAAACTCCACTTATCACACCCCCAAACTTAAACCGATGCTTGTCCTCAAGCATAAACAATTACAACTAACTAACTAACTAGTACCACTTCTGTAGGTGATCACGGTTGCATTTGGCATATGCAACAAGCCCTTTAAACCCCTAGGCAGCCCTAGTGGACGAGTAAGGTCTCGTGAGGGCCTATAGTGAATGTACCCACAAAATCCAATGCAATGCAATGCATGAATGCAACTACTATGAAAATGCAAGATCCCCTTCAAACTCACCAAAACCAACTAACAAGCAAATATCTCAATGAACGTAACAAATCCAAGCAGAGCTCGACTAAGTCCCCGTATACTAACAATACATGAACAGAAACGTGCGTGTGTGCAATGCTCATCAGAAATACCCCCAGAACTAGGTCAAAAATCATACATGCTTTCCGTCAAGACAATCACAGGTTTATAACTAGAATAGACTGTAGACACTCCATAACCTAGGAACACCTCCACCCTTATCCAAGGTAGACAGAAACTCATGCTTTATTACTATACTACGACACTACATATACAATACGCATGCTTATTTAACCGTGCAATGAATGAGACCCCAAAAGGCTTATACAATAATACCCATGTAGCGAGTGTTGGGTCAGTGGATCCCAGACTATAAAGCCTTAGGTCACTAGGACTAAGTCCCCTCAGACTTAATTACTCGAGTATTAAAGAGCTCACTCTGGTTAATTTTGCATTAACAAACAACACTTGACTCTTTTTTTTTTTTTCTTCTTTTTTTTTTCTTTTTTTTTTTCGCAATCTGGAATGAGCCTTTCTCATTTCCAACCCTAGACTACTCATATAAATATGAGCTGGCTACTAGCCATTTGACGCCTAGCCTTTATTGACAAATATTAACAACTAGCATGAAAATTCCTGGTTTCCCCCAAACTTAGACTTTAATGTTCCTACGCTATAAAGGGAATAACGAAAATTCTAAATATAAACAAGTGATTAAATCTCAAAACATCCCACAGGCATGACCCTAACCTAGCCCAACAGCACCCCAATGAGACTGTGTAATAAATTTTGTTCCCGTAACATGCAAGTCAATTTCATAGAAACTATAAATCAGCCCTCTACTCATCATCATCACACCCAAATCAACATCCACCTATCAATCAGAATCAGCTCGTCCTAAGGGATCATGAAATATGCATGAACAACATGATATTACACTCCTAAATAAACTATATGACATGGCATCCTAAATGCAATCTAAATGGCATGGCAAAGCTAAATGCACAAATACTAACATGAACTAGCATGAATATGCAACTATATGCAATGACTCTTGATACCCTGAAATCACCAAAAACTTGTTCGCACTTATTCACGCAAGAGAACGTGGTCAACAAGTAATATAGAGTAAATAGGATTCGTTCCCACAGAGACTCAAATTGTTCGTTATGTTCACTTATGCACCAGCTAATGATTTACACTCACTGCTAAGACAATCACAATTTTGGGTTGATTTAACTAATGATTGATTACCAACTAAGCCAATTACGAGAAAATAACTTAACTTAAACCTTATAATAAACAAACATGGGATTTCAACTTCAATTACTACTTCATCTAGAATCTTATGCCCTTTAGCCTAGCATGTGACCGAGTTGATTACTGATTAGATGCACTAAACTGATACATACCAACTTTCGTTGTGCATATACCATCCTACTGATCATCCACAATTGATAGAAGTCAAGTAGTCACCAAATATGTGTAGTCCCTATATGTCTATAGCAATTGAACACATACCGGTTGAAAATCAAGCACCCATTAAACCACATAGTCGATGCAAGACGGTTAGAATCACATCACAAATTAATACATGTTCTTCACATGCAAAAACCTATGCTAGCATGAATTGTTCTAAACCCTAGATCCACTTTCGCATTCACTAGGATTAAACAAACAATTACAAGTGTTCGCGACTCACTTATAACGAATAAGCATAAACATACTAGGCAATCAATACATTCAATCACACACCAAGGCATAAAAACACTCAATTACTAGAATCCATAGAAAAATCCATTAAAACCCCATGATAACGAATTAGCCCATAATTGACCTAATTGTCATCATGGGTTGTATGGAAAACATACTTCTAAAATAAACAAGTAAAAATAAAGAAGAAGAAATAAGGTTTAGAATTAAATCCCCAAATAGAAGAGTACAAAGGTTCCAAGAATAATCCTTGCTTGTCACTAGCTTGGAGAAATTCCTTATCTCCTTTTCTCTCTTCCCAAGAACTAGGTTATAATACGTAACGTGTGTATATTATGATTACAAGGGTTGGATGTTGATATAGGCTTTTTCCTACTCTTGCCCAATAAGAAAAATACCTTAAATACAACTAGAATTCGATTTTTGTGTCAAAAACCACTTAAAATACAATTTCAGATCGAATAAGGGCAAAACTGGAAAATCAGCACGACCCCGAGCACTTTGCTCAAGAACTGGCGCAGTTTGCCCAAGCAAAATCTGCTCCCTGGACGAAATCTGGCGCAGTCTGCCTGAAATTGGCGCAGTCTGCGCGGTGCCATTCTGCTGGAAATTTGATTTTGCTTCAAACTTCAAGAAAATTCCCCAGGCTTCGCGTGGACAGCTTACGGGCCTCAAACGGACTTATAGAACTCCAGATATGGCCAAAACAGTGAAGACTGCGCAACCATCCGAATTTTACACAATTTGCTCCTTTCTCCTCCGTTTCTTTTGTATTAGCTAACATCCTCAATACCATGACACATGTAACTCCTTGGTAGCATAACACAAGTGTCCAATCTTCATTCCAATGCTTAATTCCACTCTAATAACGATTAGAAACACCAACACTAACCGATAGCTACAACCCTGCACAACTACACAAAACACATCAAAAATACCACAAACTTGAGGCCAAAGCAATCAATTTAAGCCGATATAGAATGCTCCAAATGGATATAAACTCCACTTATCACACCCCCAAACTTAAACCGATGCTTGTCCTCAAGCATAAACAATTACAACTAACTAACTAACTAGTACCACTTCTGTAGGTGATCACGGTTGCATTTGGCATATGCAACAAGCCCTTTAAACCCCTAGGCAGCCCTAGTGGACGAGTAAGGTCTCGTGAGGGCCTATAGTGAATGTACCCACAAAATCCAATGCAATGCAATGCATGAATGCAACTACTATGAAAATGCAAGATCCCCTTCAAACTCACCAAAACCAACTAACAAGCAAATATCTCAATGAACGTAACAAATCCAAGCAGAGCTCGACTAAGTCCCCGTATACTAACAATACATGAACAGAAACGTGCGTGTGTGCAATGCTCATCAGAAATACCCCCAGAACTAGGTCAAAAATCATACATGCTTTCCGTCAAGACAATCACAGGTTTATAACTAGAATAGACTGTAGACACTCCATAACCTAGGAACACCTCCACCCTTATCCAAGGTAGACAGAAACTCATGCTTTATTACTATACTACGACACTACATATACAATACGCATGCTTATTTAACCGTGCAATGAATGAGACCCCAAAAGGCTTATACAATAATACCCATGTAGCGAGTGTTGGGTCAGTGGATCCCAGACTATAAAGACTTAGGTCACTAGGACTAAGTCCCCTCAGACTTAATTACTCGAGTATTAAAGAGCTCACTCTGGTTAATTTTGCATTAACAAACAACACTTGACTCTTTTTTTTTTTTTCTTCTTTTTTTTTTCTTTTTTTTTTTCGCAATCTGGAATGAGCCTTTCTCATTTCCAACCCTAGACTACTCATATAAATATGAGCTGGCTACTAGCCATTTGACGCCTAGCCTTTATTGACAAATATTAACAACTAGCATGAAAATTCCTGGTTTCCCCCAAACTTAGACTTTAATGTTCCTACGCTATAAAGGGAATAACGAAAATTCTAAATATAAACAAGTGATTAAATCTCAAAACATCCCACAGGCATGACCCTAACCTAGCCCAACAGCACCCCAATGAGACTGTGTAATAAATTTTGTTCCCGTAACATGCAAGTCAATTTCATAGAAACTATAAATCAGCCCTCTACTCATCATCATCACACCCAAATCAACATCCACCTATCAATCAGAATCAGCTCGTCCTAAGGGATCATGAAATATGCATGAACAACATGATATTACACTCCTAAATAAACTATATGACATGGCATCCTAAATGCAATCTAAATGGCATGGCAAAGCTAAATGCACAAATACTAACATGAACTAGCATGAATATGCAACTATATGCAATGACTCTTGATACCCTGAAATCACCCCCAAACTTAAAAATTGCAATGTCCTCATTGAAGGTAAATTAAAAGGGTACAAGAGATACTCCCCTACACGCCGGCATCTCCACCCTCCTCGGGTGGTGTGTCTGGTGGTGGATAGATGTGGTGTGCTCCTGCGCAACTGTTGTTTTATTCGAAAGCAAAAAATCATGGGTTGCCTCCCACGAAGCGCCTTTCTTTAACGTCTTTAGCTAGACTTGGCCACAATTTTCCTCTTGAAAATTTTCTACACCGCATCTCTATAAGGCCATTTAATGATCTTTTCTGGAGCGACATCTTCAACAACAAGCTTTACCCGTATTCGCTCCTCACAAGATCTCTTAACAACATTCTCCCGCCTACCTGAAAAGTTAGCAGCAATAACAATAGCAAGCAAAGGATTTGAATTACAAGAAACATACCCCAGGTGAACTAGCAATGTTTTGAGCTCGAGTTCGGGAGCTCCTTCAATTGATGGCTTAAGGCGCACCTGAGAATTCCAGAGATCTTCCACTCCAAGCAACTTATGTGGAATACGTAGCCCCATTAACCAAGGCACTGTAATCCTCAGTTGGCCATGCTTTGCCTTCTCCTTCTCCGTGTCATACTTTTTACTCTGCCCTGCATCAACCAATTTCAAGCTAAAACACTCCTCATCCTCCGCCGTCAAATTCATGGCTAGAGTTTGCTTCTGAAGCCTCTGTGGATATGGAGGAGGAAAATCGATTTGGACGATCTCTGTAGTCTTCTCCGGAGTATATTTGTCAACAGGAGTGACACTCTTTTCCTCTTCGGCCTCCAGCTGGTCGAAGTCAGATTGCAACGGAGCGGCATTCAACAACTGAACATGCTCTTCTAATTCATCATCTTCCACACTGAGACACTCTTCATCCTTCGAAGGAAATAACATAGCCGCTTGAACCTTGGAATTTTCTTGATCTTGGGCTGATTCTTCAAAATTTTCTGATTGCAAAGGAAGTGGTTGCGGCTGATTATTCAGAATCGAATTTTCTGGACATTCTGAATTTTCTGATTGGTTTGCCTCCGACTCTGCTTCCTTATCAGCTTCATGTTCTGCTTCTTCCCCATCTTTGCCCTCAGACTCTCCTTCCTGAACTTTGATCATGGTCACACCCGTGGCTAAGAAAGGCCAGTCAAGACTGATAGTAAGGTTCTTGTCCTCCTCCTCTATAGCTAGGCCTTCTGTGTCACTTGCAATTTGATTCAATGTTTGTAATGCATTTGCAATTTGACCAATCTGATCTCCTATTCTCTGGAGAGACAATGCATTGCTTTTAGCCATCAACCTCAATTCTTCTAATTCAGCTTCTTCGGTCGACTGTTGGATAGACCAAGTCTGAAATTGCTGCTGCTGAAATTCAGGAGGTTGAAAGTGTTGATGCACTGGGGCATACTGATGCTGAAATTGTTGCCCCTGTTGCTGCTGAATTCCCCCTGGATTGTATGGCTCATCTTCAAACTGCTGATTTTGGAGCGGGTAGGATGGATATTGGAATTGCTCCATACCACTCTGATTGTAGTCCCAGCTGAAATTTGGCCGGTTTCTGTTATACTCACATTGATGAGTGTAATGTCCACCTGCACACAGCTCACAAACAATTACGAATTCCTGCTCCCAATAATCCATCAAATAAAAAGAAAAAAAACGTCCGAGTCAGTGAATTTAACCCAAACTGATGACAAGATCATAAACTAAACAAACAATGAACCGAGTCCCCGGCAGCGGCGCCAAAAACTTGTTCGCACTTATTCACGCAAGAGAACGTGGTCAACAAGTAATACAGAGTAAATAAGATTCGTTCCCACAGAGACTCAAATTGTTCGTTATGTTCACTTATGCACCAGCTAATGATTTACACTCACTGCTAAGACAATCACAATTTTGGGTTGATTTAACTAATGATTGATTACCAACTAAGCCAATTACGAGAAAATAACTTAACTTAAACCTTATAATAAACAAACATGGGATTTCAACTTCAATTACTACTTCATCTAGAATCTTATGCCCTTTAGCCTAGCATGTGACCGAGTTGATTACTGATTAGATGCACTAAACTGATACATACCAACTTTCGTTGTGCATATACCATCCTACTGATCATCCACAATTGATAGAAGTCAAGTAGTCACCAAATATGTGTAGTCCCTATATGTCTATAGCAATTGAACACATACCGGTTGAAAATCAAGCACCCATTAAACCACATAGTCGATGCAAGACGGTTAGAATCACATCACAAATTAATACATGTTCTTCACATGCAAAAACCTATGCTAGCATGAATTGTTCTAAACCCTAGATCCACTTTCGCATTCACTAGGATTAAACAAACAATTACAAGTGTTCGCGACTCACTTATAACGAATAAGCATAAACATACTAGGCAATCAATACATTCAATCACACACCAAGGCATAAAAACACTCAATTACTAGAATCCATAGAAAAATCCATTAAAACCCCATGATAACGAATTAGCCCATAATTGACCTAATTGTCATCATGGGTTGTATGGAAAACATACTTCTAAAATAAACAAGTAAAAATAAAGAAGAAGAAATAAGGTTTAGAATTAAATCCCCAAATAGAAGAGTACAAAGGTTCCAAGAATAATCCTTGCTTGTCACTAGCTTGGAGAAATTCCTTATCTCCTTTTCTCTCTTCCCAAGAACTAGGTTATAATACGTAACGTGTGTATATTATGATTACAAGGGTTGGATGTTGATATAGGCTTTTTCCTACTCTTGCCCAATAAGAAAAATACCTTAAATACAACTAGAATTCGATTTTTGTGTCAAAAACCACTTAAAATACAATTTCAGATCGAATAAGGGCAAAACTGGAAAATCAGCACGACCCCGAGCACTTTGCTCAAGAACTGGCGCAGTTTGCCCAAGCAAAATCTGCTCCCTGGACGAAATCTGGCGCAGTCTGCCTGAAATTGGCGCAGTCTGCGCGGTGCCATTCTGCTGGAAATTTGATTTTGCTTCAAACTTCAAGAAAATTCCCCAGGCTTCGCGTGGACAGCTTACGGGCCTCAAACGGACTTATAGAACTCCAGATATGGCCAAAACAGTGAAGACTGCGCAACCATCCGAATTTTACACAATTTGCTCCTTTCTCCTCCGTTTCTTTTGTATTAGCTAACATCCTCAATACCATGACACATGTAACTCCTTGGTAGCATAACACAAGTGTCCAATCTTCATTCCAATGCTTAATTCCACTCTAATAACGATTAGAAACACCAACACTAACCGATAGCTACAACCCTGCACAACTACACAAAACACATCAAAAATACCACAAACTTGAGGCCAAAGCAATCAATTTAAGCCGATATAGAATGCTCCAAATGGATATAAACTCCACTTATCATCCTCCAAGTTTAATCCGAGAGAAAAATTCGAATTGAAGCCGCAAATCGAAGAAAAGAGAACCGGAACTCCGAAAATAGGGGGAGGTTAAAGATCTAGGTATTAAAAGGGCTATAAATAAAGATATTAGGACCTACGGCCGATGGGGAAGCCACCGCCGGAGGAGGGGCGACAGCCGGATTAATTTCCGTCAAATGTTGTTTTAGCGGGAAAATTTTCAGCACAAAATTTTTTAATCGCCAAAACATATTATTAAAATGTTCAACTTTTGACAATCTTTTATTGTCCGTCAGAAGTTCTGTTAACCATTTGATGGATTTCTGTGTTTGTCAGAAGTTGAGAAGTTGAGCGTTGATAACGACTCTACACGATGGTAACATCAAAATCAGCAACCAAACACGTTTACAAAAATTCATAATTTTAATAAGTAATTCGAATTTAATAAAAAAATAGGAGAAATTCATAAATTATAACCCACCAAAATCTGATCATGTTTTTGGATAGAGGATAATGAGGGCTTTGATTCGACTATAAGAGCGTTAAAATCGGACACCGATAATGCCTCCAAATGTTGGTTTGATTCTTGAAAATTCAAGAACATTAAAAAACTAAAAACTAAAAAGAAATTGATGGGGGCAAGGGGGAGCAGCCGGGGGTGGGGGAGGGCAGTAGAGATTGTGTTGGGGGGTGGGTTTATGTGTTTGTGTATATATATATATATATATATATATATATTATATAACCATGTTTCTAAAATGTATGGCTAGGATTAGCTTTTTTTAAGGGCTTAGATTGCTTGACTCATCAATCCATGTGATACTAAATTGACCAATAAGAGATAGCCACGTAGACGATGACTGAGAAATTCAAATATAATGATAACACGGCTAAATTCGACCAAATATGGTCGAATTTAGGAGCTAAATTCGACCAAATGTAGTTGAAATTAGGAGCTCGGCTAAACTCGACCGAATTCGGTCGAATAAATATTTGGTCAAAATTCAGTTGAATTGATTAATTTAAAAAATTAATAAAAATTGGAATAAAGGCCAAAAAATTAAATAAAATAGAAAAAAAACAATTTTTTCCAGAATTTATAATCGCCCACGTAGTCATACAACCAAATTTTAGAAAGAATGGCCAAATTACATTACTTTTAGAAATCCATTGCCCGAAATACCCACCTGCAGGACTGACCGCCCTTTCTACCCATTCAATACGCATGTTTAGTATGCGTATTCACCTCACGCATAAACATAATGCGTACTTCAAACAACTGTGTAAGAGTATGTATGAATTATGATGACCAGCTCAGTGTAGTTGTATTTAGTGAATTGGAATTAAGGAAATATAAAAGCTAGCACATGGCGTTGTTAAAGTTAACATGTAGTGCTTTTGATTGGTCCCCGAACCAAAGTCGCTGTCTCAGGACCTGCTTGTTGTGGAATAAAAACTAGGTTACGAATTGTATTTAATGCTAGGGTTGGTGAGCTTCGAGCTTTAATGGCTGTTTCCGTGTTCGGGACTAATCGGTCCTCACAGAGTGCCTACGTATCTCATATTGAGAATCAAGCCAAGACGTAGTTCTGAGAATGAGGGGTCAGACCCTTTATATAGGCTGAGAAGCCCTAGAATCGTAGTAGAATTAGGTGACTTGGTGGGTAAGTCACCGCCTTGAGGAAGGTTCTAGACTCCTTCCTTGTAGGAGTCAGTTCCCATATCGAATTCTATGCCTTGGAGGCTAAGCTTGGTAGGAGTAATATCCTTATCTGACTCTTATTACTGAGCTGGTTATTACCCTTAATATTAATTACGAAATTAATATTATAAATAGGGTTTGGGCCCATCTGGTGGGCCCCACGTTTGGACCATTTTACGTCTAACTAATGCCACATTAAATGTGTTTTTAGGGCTTACTTTTAGCCCATATCATTTGCCCCCCAACTTCTAGGAAAACTGATCAGGTTTTCCTTGAAGTTATAACGGCCTTATCCGAGACTTGGGTATGGGTTCATTGCTCTTACGTGACTACTTTCAACAATATCATCTTAATGTAAAGCGTGAAGCGACCGACGCATTTACGACGATGTTGAACGACACTAAACGGTGTTAAACGGCACTACACAGCGCTAATTAGCCTTAAACATCGTTTAAACAATGTTAAACGGTGTCAAACGGCATAAGACGGCACTAACGGCACTAATCGGCGCTAAACAGTGCTAATCGGCACTAATATGTGCTTAAATGGCACTAATCTGTGTTAATCGACACTAATCTGTGCTTTAACGGCACTAATCTGTGCTAATCGGCACTAATCTGTGCTTTAACGGCACTAATTTGTGCTAATCGGCACTAATCTGTGCTTTAACGGAACTAATCTGTGCTAATCGGCACTAATCTATGCTTTAACGACACTAATCTGTGTTAATCGGCACTAATTTGTGCTTTAACGGCACTAATCTGTGCTAATCGGTACTAATTTGTGCTTTAACGGCACTAATCTGTGCTAATCGGCACTAATCTGTGCTTTAACGGCACTAATCTGTGCTTTAACGGCACTAATCTGTGCTAATCGGCACTAATCTGTGCTTTAACGGCACTAATCTGTGCTAATCGGCACTAATCTGTGTTTTAACGGCACTAATCTGTGCTAATCAGCACTAATATGTGCTTTAACGGCACTAATCTGTGATAGTCGGCACTAATCTGTGCTTTAACGACACTAATCTGTGTTAATCGGCACTAATCTGTGCTTTAACGGCACTAATCTGTGCTAATTGGCACTAATTTGTGCTTTAACGGCACTAATCTGTGCTAATCGGCACTAATCTTTGCTTTAACATCCGTGATCTTAAGGATCGAGAATCTTGATCTTGATCTCGAATCATGGATCTAGGATCTAAAATCATCCGTGATCCTAAGGATCAAGAATCTTGATCTCGATCTCAAACCATCAAAAATCCGAGATTTGCTGAAAAAGTCGGGTTCTGGGACCAAAAACTACCCGTGATCGGCCGGATCAACGGGTAGCTCGTGGTCGGCTACACGGTGATCGGCCGAAGGATCCAAAAACACCGTGGTCGGCCGCTTCGTGGTCGGCCGCCTCGTGGTCGGCCGCCTCGTGGTCGGCTAGGAAACCCGGACCGGGAAACCATCCGTGGTCTTGAGGATCAAGAATCTTGATCTTGATCTCAAGTCATCCGTCATCTTAAGGATCAAGAATCTTGATCTTGATCTCAAATCATCCGTCATCTTAAGGATCAAGAATCTTGATGTTAGTCACAGAGGCATGCCTGTATACATCTAATAACAAGCCTAATTGTTTGTAATGCTTTGCATTACTTACATGACCTCTTAACTGAGGGAACCTCTAGTTGTAGAGTTTCTATTTATTTTGTACTTATAGTAGGCATCAAATCCTAGTTGTGTAACTGTACTTATATAGTCAAGAATAATGCTTGAAAGAAGTTCCAAGGTTCATGCCTCAAGCAAGAAGATAAAGACTGTCAAATAATCACAAGTTGGGATTTGAAGAAATGAAGAATTTGCCTAAGTACCAATTTGAGAAGTATATTTGTCTATTCGAGAAGTCCAGCATTTGAGAAGTCAGGGATTCGATATCTCAAGACACTATTCGATATCTCTGAATACACTGTTCGATATCTCATTCGATATCTCAGAGATTCGATATGTCTACTACTCTATTCGAGAACTCAAGAAGTCAATAAGTCAAAGTGGTATTCGAGTTCTCAAAGAGTCAACAAGTCAAAGTTCCATTCGATATCTCAAGGACTCAGAAAGCTATTCGATATCTCGAGGATTCGATAAGTCAAATGTTCTATTCGACAACTCAAGGAATCCTGATGGAAAAGAGCTATTCGAGAAGTGGTTCGACATGTCAATATAACAGTGTTCGAGAACTCAGAGTTATCGATCAAGTCAATTCTAGTTCTCGAATCACTTACTTAGTCACTTCTCGAATACATTCTTGGAGACAAAATACTGAAGAAATTGTACAAGTCAGAAACCTGCAACAAGCCAATGCACTTTATGGACCACAATCTGTAACGTGCTCTAGAAAGCCTACAAGGAAGCTTGGAGAGACATAGAAGAGACAAGGGGCTAAAGAAGTGGATCTGAACAGGCTTTACAAAGTCAAATCTGTAACCGTTTGGATACTTACTCAAAAAGGATAGACAGACTAGAAAGTAATTTGTTTAGCTACCTTATTTGGAGTAAGTAGGTTGTATCCATGTTCTATAAGGATACAGCCTCACTTCCTTAGTCATTAACTTTGTAAGTCAAGTTTTTCATACACTATAAGCTATATCTCTCTGAGAAAGACGAAGCTGAGAATACTATCATTTGTATTCACAGATTGTATCAACCTTTATCTAATAATACATTAGATTAAAGTGATATTGTGTCTTGTGTTGTTCTTTATCCGCACCTTCACTCTTGCACACACAAACACTTACTTGCTACATAGACTCGAACAAGAAAAGTTCAAGAATCCATTCACCCCCCCCCTCTGTATTCTTTTACTGTATTCAATACTCAACAAGTGGTATCAGAGCGGGCTGTTTATTCAAAAACAGAAAAACGATCATGAGTTCGAATACACCAAAGACTACTGGAACGGTGAAGGTCCCTAAGTTTGACAAAGAGAATTATAACCTCTGGAAGATAAAGATGTTGTTGTTCATCAAAGCCTCTCATCCTTTGTATCCTGAGATTCTCAAGAATGGTCATTTTGTTCCACAACAAGAGATACCTGAAAAGACTGTTGGAACCACAACTGTTCCAAGATCTTATGAGGCCAAGGAACCATCCAAATTGACAGAATCAGAAAGGGAAAAGGTTGCTCTTGACAGTCACCTCATGTTGCTTATTATTGATTCCATGGATATGTCAATGTTTGTAAACATTGCATCATGCACATCTGCCAAAGAAATGTGGGATCACATTGAGGTGTTATGTGAAGGAACTGATGAGGTCAGGGAAAACAAGAAACAGATACTGGTCACACAGTATGAAGCTTTCATGGCACAGCCCAAGGAGAGCATTACTGAGATGTTTGAAAGATTTCACAAGCTAGTCACTGAGTTGCAGATGAATGGCAAGGTTTACAGCACCAAGGAGTTAAACATGAAGTTTTTGCTATCTTCACCTAATCATCTAGAGCAAAGGGTCATTTCTCTAAGAGAAAGAGATTTGAACAAAATCACTTATGATGTGCTCTATGGAGTTTTAAAAACTCATGAGCTTGAGTTGCTTCAGAAAAGGGCTATCCAGGCCAACCAAGGCAGAATGATAAACACATCATGTGCCTTGATTGTCAACAAATCTATTCAAGACCTAGAAGCATCTATAAGCCAGCTAAGGATAGAGGAGATAGTAGATGATGATGAAGAAATTGAAGCTGAAGTAAGTGAACCTGTTGAGGAGAAGGAGGAAGAAGAGTTTTACACTCTTGAAGAACTAGATGGGATGGAAAACACTTCATATGCTTTCATGGCCAGAAAATTTCCAAACATCAGATTCAAAAGGAATCAACCCTTCAAACCCAAAACCCAAAACCATTCATTCAACAAGAGCAAGGCACCTATGAAACCAAACAAGAATAAGTTTAAAACCAGCCATGTGGATCGGTCATCTGTACGGTGCTATAGATGCAATGACCTAGGGCATTTTGCCAGTGAATGCAAGAAGCCTAAAAAGAAGGATAGAGATTATCTTGAGCTCGAAGCTAAGTATGAGGCCCTTCTGAAAAAGCAGACACAAGGTAAGGCCTACATAGCTGAAGGGAAGTGTTGGGATGATTCTGACAGTGATGGAGAGGAACAAGAATTCTGCAATTATGCCTTGATGGCCAATTCCAAGGATGACACATCTCCATCAGACCCTCAGGTACCATCTCTCACTACTATAGATATGTCTGTTTCCGAGTATAAATGCATGATTGAACAACTATCTGTTGAGATGTTTAATATTCATACTAGTATGACTGCTGCTAGTGAGGAGATTGCTAAATTGTCTACTAGAAATGAAATGTTAACCAAAAGGAATGAGGAACTTGAGCTAACTTCTATGCAAGTAGAAAACCTTAAGAAAGAAGTTAAATATCTGCAGAATAAGGTTCTATGTGCTAGTCAAGTGGAAAAGGCTCTTAGGGATGAATTAGCTGAAATTGAATTCAAACTGAAAACATTTAAGAACTCATCTGGTCTAGTGCAATCCTACTGTGAGAAAATTCAGGCTAAACCCAAAGCTGCTATTGGACTTGACTATGACTCTCTTAAACAGAGAAAAAGCTATGCTGTCATTGAAGATGACACAGTTGTTCATGAGGAAGTGCCTCACATTCTGAAAAAGGTTGAAAACCCAATTTTTAAAGAATCAACATTTGAAATTGATGAGGATACCTTACTCATCAAGCAAATGTTGAATGATGAGGATGAGGCACAATCCAGTGAACAACAAGCATCCTCCAAGAGTGAGAGTGTCAAGTCAAAAGCCAAGGAGTCATTAGTTGATAGGATAAGACCCAAGAAGTTTGTTGAGTTTGTTTCAGCTGGAAAGAGTGAATCAGAGAAGAAGGTGACTAAGAAGAAACATAATAGAAATGGCAAGTTAGGGATTAACAAAGATAACAACTATGCTTATATGCCTAATGCCCCTAGGAAAACTTGTCAGAACTGTTTCAGTACCAATCATTTAACTCATGCATGCAAGAAACCTGCTGGTAGTGTATCTAAACCTTTCTATGATTGTTTTGTGCCTCTAAGACATAGAGATGCACCATTTTGTGATAAATTTGACTGTATGCCATGCAATATGAATGTTATGACTAGTTGTTTCAATCTGAGAAGGCAATTCATTGATGGTTGTATCAGTCACAATTCTCACACACACTACACCAGGTCAAAGTCTTCGAGTCCTCCTAAAGCTAGGAAGGTACCTCTATCACCTAAGTCTGAAACCTCAGGTTCTAAGACTTCTAACAGTGACAAGAAGACTAATGCCAAGAAAGTTGACAAGCATGTTGTTTATGATAAAACTGTTTCTAAGTCACATGGACCCAAACTTGTTTGGGTACCGAAGGAGAAGTAATACCTTTGTGTTTGCAGGGCAAAGAAAATGAAAAGAAGGTCATGTGGATTTTGGACAGTGGATGCTCAAATCATATGACTGGTGATATGGCCCTGCTATCACAGTATGAGGAAAAGGCTAGCCCAATGGTTGCTTTTGGAGATGACAGCATGGGTAACACATTGGGATATGGCAAGTTAAAAGTTGGAAATGTCATCATTGAAGATGTAGCACTGGTCAAGGGACTCAAGCATAATCTGCTAAGTGTTGGTCAGTTTACTGACAGAGGATTCAAGGTGGATTTCGACAAAGATGAATGTTTGATCACCCACAAGAAGACTGGTGATTTTGCTCTATCTGGAGTAAGGAAGGGAAGCCTGTTTGTAGCCAATATGGATTCTGCAAACAAGGACAAAATTTGTTGCTTTTACTCAAAAGCATCAAATGAAGATTGTTGGCTGTGGCACAAGAAACTATCACACCTGAACTTCAAAGCCATTAATTCTCTAGTCAAAAGAGAGTTAGTGAGAGGCATACCCACACTTGAATTCTGTCAAGAAGGAGTGTGTGAGGCTTGTCAAAAAGGAAAGATGAAAAGATCTAGCCACAAGACAAAGACAATGACATCTATAACCAAGCCCCTACAACTCATTCATATGGATTTGTTTGGGCCCGTCAATATTATGTCACTAGGAAGAAAGAAGTATGCCTTGGTGATGGTTGATGATTTTACAAGGTATACATGGGTGGAATTTCTGGCATCAAAAGATGAGGCTCCACAAGTAATCATTGAGCATATAAAGAAAGTTGACAAGGAAGCAAAGGCCAACAATGCAAGTGTGATTGCACTGAGAAGTGATAATGGAACAGAGTTCAGAAATACCATACTTCAAGCATTCTATAAAGAGAATAGTATTTCTCAGCAATTCTCAGCTCCAAGGACTCCACAACAAAATGGAGTTGTTGAGAGGAAGAATAGAACTCTAATTGAAGCTGCTAGAACAATGTTACTTGATGCAAAGATGCCTACATATTTTTGGGCTGAGGCTGTAAGCACTGCATGCTATATCCAGAACAAAACCCTCATCAACAAAAACACTGGAAAGACACCTTATAACTTGATGACTGGAAAGAAGCCCACTCTAAAGTATGTTCATACTTTTGGAAGAAAATGCTTTGTATTGAAGGATAATTCTGAATATGTTGGAAAATTTGATGCAAAAGCATTTGAAGGAATTTTTCTTGGCTACTCTATGGAAATAATTACATACAAGGTTTATGTCATCAGTCAAAAGAAAATTATGGAAAGCACAGATGTGACATTTGATTACAGCAAACTACCTGGACTAGAAGAAGCCAATGATGAAGATAAAGATCCATTGAAGTTTGATAATCTAGATGATTCTGATGAAGAGACTGAAACTGAAGTTGAAACTCGAGTTCAACAGACTCAAGTGAATGATAATACAAGAGAAGAATTTGTGCCAATCAACAGTGGAGAAACTAGCATCCAAGACACACCTGTGAGTAGTGGCAACCTCACAGGGGGAGGAAATCAGGATGATGATTTGAATGACGAAGCAACTTCAAGAATGAGAAATCAGGCTGAGCACTCAAGGAAATGGGATAGATCACACACTGCAGAGCACATCATTGGAGATCCTAATGCAGGAGTAAGGACTAGGAGAGCAACTCAGAATGAGTGTCTCTATGGTTGTTTTCTATCTCAGGTGGAGCCTAAGAAACTTGATGATGCACTGCTAGATCCAGATTGGATTATAGCCATGCAAGAGGAGCTGAATCAATTTGAAAGGAACAAAGTTTGGGAACTTGTGCCTGCACCAAAGAATAGAACCATTGTTGGAACAAAATGGGTTCTGAAGAATAAGATGGATGAAGATGGTGTAATTATAAGGAACAAAGCAAGGTTGGTTGCAAAAGGATACTCTCAACAGGAAGGCATTGATTATGATGAGACATTTGCCCCTGTTGCCAGATTGGAAGCCATCAGAATATTCCTGGCATTTGCTGCCCATTCAAACTTTAAAGTGTATCAAATGGATGTCAAAAGTGCATTTCTGAATGGAGAGTTGGAAGAAGAAGTTTATGTGCAACAACCACCTGGCTTTGAGGATCCTCACTTCCCAGAATTTGTTTACAGATTGCTTAAGGCAATGTATGGACTTAAGCAGGCTCCAAGGGCATGGTATGATACTTTATCACAATTTCTTCTTGAGAATCAATTCACTAGAGGCACACTGGACAAGACACTGTTTTACAAGAAGCATGGTGATGATCTTATCCTAGTTCAGATCTATGTGGATGATATCATTTTTGGTTCTACAAATGAGAAGCTGTGTGAGAAATTTTCTAAACTCATGCAGAGCAGATATGAGATGAGTATGATGGGAGAGTTGACATTCTTTCTTGGGTTGCAAGTCAGTCAAAGGAAGGATGGTATCTTTATCAGTTAGACCAAGTACATCAAGGATTTATTGAAGAAGTTTGACTTGGAAGATTGCTCACCTGCAAAGACACCCATGGCCACTGCCACTAATTTGGATGAAGATGCTAAAGGCAAGAAAGTAGATATCTCAGTCTACAGAGGCATGGTTGGTTCTCTACTCTATCTCACTGCAAGTAGGCCAGACATCATGTTTGCTACATGCTTGTGTGCAAGGTTTCAATCAAATCCAAAAGAATCACATTTGGTTGATATAAAAAGGATCTTTAGATATCTGAAGGGCACTTCAAACTTGGGACTATGGTATCCTAAGGACACAGGGTTCAATCTGGTTGGTTATTCTGATGCTGATTATGCTGGATGCAGAGTGGATAGGAAAAGCACCTCAGGTAGCTGCCAGTTTCTTGGACAAAGGTTAGTCTCTTGGTATAGCAAGAAACAACAATTTGTGTCAACTTCTACAGCTGAGGCTGAATACATAGCTGCTGGAAGTTGCTGTGCTCAAGTGCTTTGGATTAGAAATCAACTTAGAGATTATGGACTTGTGTTGGAAAGAATTCCAATCATGTGTGACAACACAAGTGCAATCTCTATAGTTGCCAATCCTGTCAATCATTCTAGGACAAAGCACATTGAGATCAGATATCATTTCATAAGGGAACATGCAAGTAATGGAACCATTGAGTTGCATTATGTTTCTACAGATAAACAACTAGCTG
Source organism: Kitagawia praeruptora (assembly GCA_037693485.1). Classification (NCBI taxonomy): domain Eukaryota; kingdom Viridiplantae; phylum Streptophyta; class Magnoliopsida; order Apiales; family Apiaceae; genus Kitagawia; species Kitagawia praeruptora. The sequence goes on from CM075350.1 coordinate 88,449,658, forward strand.
ATATATTCACTAAGCCATTAGATGAAGCCACCTTCACAAGGTTGGTTAGTGAGATTGGAATGCTGAATTCTTCAGATTCTAGCTAGGTGAATACATCATCTAGATTGTTGCAGCAGTAAACACTCACTTTATCTAAATTCTCAATATTTTTGGAGTAAGTGTTGGCTGAAATATGATTTATAAATATTTCAAATCTGTTGCATATTTGGAAAATCATATTCTCTTGTTAACTTGAAATTTCTATGAAATTTTGAGAAAATCACTGTTTAATTTGCTAGAATATTCTTGAATGAATATGGCTGTTAAATTTTAAAAAGATAGTGAAAATTGAGTTTCTATGAGTATAATTCGACAAGTCAGACCTCTCAAGAGGTTCACTATTCGACATCTCTAACAAGTCTCATTAGAGCACTCTCGAAGTTCTCGAATAGAGTCTTTTAGAGTTCTTGAATAGAGGTTTTCTTGACTTCTCGAATATAGTGTTTTATTTCTCGATTGACTGAGTTCTCGAATACTATATTTGAGTTCTCGAATCATTTGAAAAGGCTGATTTCTCATTGAATTTTAACCGATTTTGGATTTTTATTCAGAATTACTTATAAAAACATATTTTACCTAATTTAGATTTACTTCTAAGTTAGATAACTGCCAGCTGTGAGTTACAACCTGCTTGAGTTATCGAATAAGCCTTTCTTGACTTATCGAATAGTTGTTTTCTACTTCTCGAATGCCTGACTTGTCGATACATAACATACATCTAATCGACAATTCAAGTACTTCATACTTATACAATTTCACATCTATTCGATTCATTTCATTCGATTTCTCAAGCATCTAAACTCCCAAAACCTCTGAAACCCTAACTGCAAAAAGCTAAATTTCTTCTTCAACCTTCAATTTCTCTCCTCTCTCTCTTACACAAATGGCAACAGTAAAGTTCAACACCAATTTCATTGCTCTAACTAGTGATGTTGAGGCACCCAACGCCAACTTCAAGTGCTTTGTGAAGTGGATGTCTGAATCATACATAAAAAATGCTCTATCTGTTAACCCAACTCTGTATCTAGACATTCTAGAACAGTTCTGGAAGTCTGCTATAATGGAGGTGGTGGCTCTTGACTCTGCAATAACCTCGTACATCATTTACTGCAAGATTCAAGACAAGAATATCACTATCACCATAGAAGACATGAATGAAGCACTTGGGATGGGCACCAAACAAGAGGTGTATGACCCACTGGCTACAAATGCTGAATTGGAAGACTTCTTTGATTTCATCAAATATGCATACAAAATCAGTCTTGGGCATCTGAATAGGAAGCATTTGAGGAAAGAATTGAGCTATGTGTTTGCTACACTTCTTCAAGTCTTCATTGCAAGAAAATCCAGCTATGACCAAATCAGTACACCTGCACAGCAGATAGGCTATGCTTTAGCATATGGAAAGAAGATAGATGTTGGCCTTATCATTCTGCAGGAGCTGTATGGGAGACCTGGTAAGAACACAGCCAAGAGAGGTAATGAAATTTTCTTCACTCGTTTTATTCAATCTATACTTAACTTCTTAGATAATAAATTGATTGAATTAGATGGGATGAATAAAAATAGAATAGGCTATCCTAAATCCATGACCAAACTCATTTTTGGTAATTTGGAGACTAGGAATGATGTGGATGTAAGACTGAACATAACTCCCCATATGGAGAGTTTGTTTAGGACTTATCCCCACAACATGCCAACATTTGACTCAAAGTCACAGTTAGCACAGCCCAAGCAAGTAGGACAAAATGCTAACCCAGGGCCTGCTAACCAACCCTCTCAACCAAACACTCTACCAAACACTGAGCCAACTACATCATCCTCTCAAAAGGGTGATGTTAGTAAAAAGGAGAAGAAGAGAAAAAAGGTTGCTTCTACACCTTTAACCATCTTGTCTGAAGCAGCATTGGCTGTAGAGTTAGAAAGTGAGGCACCTGAGTCACCTCTTATCAGGCCAAAGAAGAAGAAAACTAAAACCACCTCTTCAGTCATACAAATGGCTGAAGTTGTAACATCAGGGGCAAACAGTTCACTAGATGTACCCTCTCAACAGGGTGCATTTATAGAATCAAGCATCCTCCCAAATGCATATATCTGTACAGAGTCAGCACATGGGAGTGATAAGGCTGGCACAACACTGAGTGGAGAGCACATCACATTTGAAACTCCCTCTATCTATCAGGGGGAGTTGCCAAAATCTATTCCACAAGACACTTCTCTTCCAGAATCTACCACTAAAATTTCTTTGCAGCCTGCAACTCAAGCAATTGAGGAGCAAGGCACTGATCATCAATAATTCTTTTCTCTTGATGAGCCAATGGATTCAAGTGACTTGGTGCATGACACCTTGTTCACCACCCAGGACCCACATTTAGATGGTGAGGGAATGCATGCTGGGGCATCTCCTAATGACACCATCACAAATACAGAGGTTCCACTAGTTTTCACTAGAGACTCTGTGCCTGTGTCAACTACTGGTGTAACTCATCCCACTTCTGTGGAGACACCAGTAGGAGAGTCAATCCATCCGGTTGCAGAAGTTGCATCTGTAATTGAGGAGTCTAGCTTGCCTAGCTCTAGCTCTGACTTCTTGTCACAATGGCTGAAGCCTGTGCAACATGACAGTGCTTCAGGATCAGGGTCTGTTCCACCACAATTGACAGTTAAAGCACTTCAAAGCTTGGTTGTGGATCAGATCCCTGAGTTTGTAAAGATTGCCCAAAACTTGGTCACCTCAAACCTACCCAACTCTGACTATGAAGCCATCTTGCTATGCCATAAAGAAGATGTAGAGCAGCAACAACAGAAAATAGCAGATGAATCTGTAAGAGATGGAAATGTGGATGCTTGGCTGCAAGGCAAATTCTCTATACCTCTCTCAGAAGGCCTCCAACATCTAAGAGAAGAATACATCACTTCACTGGGGTCCAATGCCAAATCTCTAACCCCCAGTGATGTGTATGAGGTTGTCAATGACATCTACAAGGGGATCTTGAAGGCTGCACACTATCTTGGTAAAGGCCTGCAATCAGAAGTGAATGAAGTAATTGCAGCCACAATCCACCAAGTCCTTGAAGTCAAAAGAGAATTCATCTCCAAATTTCCCCAGATGGAGTCAGCCATCAAGGACGTTCTGGAATGCAAGTCTACATGCACCAAGATGGACAATGGTTTGGCTCTTCTAAAAGATTCTGTCACAGGTCTGGGGCATAAATTTCAGGCTCTATCTGATCAGACTATAGAATCCAATGCCATGTTGAGGACAATGTTCAAAAATCTTTATGGAGACAAGCTAGTGACTGAAGTCCCTGTACATGAACTGTCCAAGTTTGAAGTGAAGAGACTCCAAGAACAATCACTCTCTAGTTTCAGGGCACATGAGCTATTCACTAAAGTGGATACTCTTGAAAAGGAGGTGGCCACTCTCACTAAGTCCAATGCTCTTCTTACAGACAAGGTTGCACTTTTCAATGATCAGTTGGACACTCAAGCAACCACCACAGTTGATGTTCTTCTGCATCAACAATCTATGTTGGCTGCTATGATGAAGCACATGGGTCTTCCTCTCCCTGAAGAATCTTCCACCCCAAAGGTCACTTCTAAAGCCTCTGTGCCTGACAACAAGCCTAATGGGGAGAAGAGGACAAGGAATTCAAATACAAAGGGGGAGAAACCTAAGGAAAAAGGGATAAAGTTAAGTGAGGGTGATCACCAAAGGGCCACTAAATCTCTAACTCATGTGCCAGGCAGAGGCAAATCAAAGGTTGATGAGCCTTCATCTTCTCTGCCAGTGGTCACTTTACCACATGTGCACATCACTACTCCAAGTGGCCAAAAGCAAACTGTTACCATTACAGTGGTGGCAGGATCCATGCCAAGTGATCTAGTCCAACCTTCTAAACATGAAGCTGATCCCGTGGAAGTGAATGTGGTTACAGAGGCCAAGCTGATAGAAGTAGCAAACTCAGAGGTTTATCATGATGCTGCATTCTTGAAGTTTCTACAAGCCTCAAAAGCAAAGGTTGGAGGAGATACCCTGCTATACAGAAGAAGCCTGAAAGATCAAATCCATTATCTAACAGTTATTCCAAGAAAGCTCAGTCAGATCTACCTCAAGGAAATCATGATGGTGACAAAAGGCAAGATATGGCACATATCTATTGATACCTTAACAGCACTGAAATTCACTGAGATTGATGCCATCTTGGAACTAATTGAGCAGAAAGGGGAGAACAATCAGAGTCTGTATACTGAACTAAGAAATGGTCAACAAGCCAGACTTCCTGAAGTGTGCACCAAACCAAGAACCATCCTCTATCAGTCTGGTACCAAAATTCAAGATGTGGATCAATTGGTTATTCCCAATGATCTCACCTCTAAGAACCACAGAATGATCATTGCCATAGTTGATCAAATGCAAAAGAAGAAGGGGATAAGGTCAGCTGAGGAGATTGAGGTATTACACATCCTTAGAGAATTTATTTCAACTGGTTCAATTCCAGAATTGGCCAAGCCCAGGAGAAATAAGGATAAAGATAAAGATGATGACAAGAGTGATGGAAGGAGAAGACATCACAGGAGTGATAAGGGAGATGATGACAAGAAAAAGAAGAAAGATGACAAAGAAAAGAAAGATGGCAGGGACCAAGGGAAAGTCTATGAGAGGACAAGTGTGAAACAGCAAGCCATAGGCATTGCTAACAGTAACCTCACCACTACACAAGACTCTAAGTCTAGGGTGAATACTGTTAGTAGTGACCTACAAAAGCCAAATTCCATGGCCTCTGCAAATGTTTCACTACCTCAAGAAAAGGAGATGCTAATCAAGAAACCACTTGTGTATATCAAAAAGCATACTACTAATGGTATACTACAATGGTCCAAAGACAAAGGTCTTAAATTTTTCTCAAGCAACAAAGGAAAGAAGCTGAAATGGAAGATGTCAGCCAGAAGGGCAAGAAAGGTGAAAACATCTACATCTCAGGCACTCACAATCATTCCTGGACTAGACTTGCCATGTCTCAACATAGACTATGATGAAGATGAGATAGCATATCAACTGGCTCAGAGAATCTATCATGTAGTTATAGTTGATGACTGCCTGGAGTTCAAATACACTGATGGGAGATTCAAAAGATTCAAGCAAGGCATGTGTGAACACTGGGGCAAGTTACATGATCTACAAAGAATAATGGTGCTACTCAACCTTGAGAATGAAGAGGAGAGAAGGTGGAAAATTGAGATAGCTCATTTTATCAAGATGAAAAGAGATCATGAGGAAGAGTTGAGAAAGAAGTATGAAGCTTTGAAGAAAAAGAGAGAAGAAGAGTTAGCTGCTCTAGAAGCCAAAGCTGAAGAATTGAGAGCTAAAGGGTTATGCAGAGTCAAGTATAATCCTTACATTGTGGAATACATGAAATATGGCAGAAATGTGAAGATTAGAATGGATTATATTAGCTCTTAATCTGAAGCCAAACTGAATGAAGTCATCAGAGACCTATCTGGCTCACCTCTCATTGAAGAACTCACTGCCATGGAAGACATCATCCAAGCAATGAGTGATGCAAAGAAAGCCAAGGAAGAAAAAGGAAAGGAGGATCTACAAGCCAAATCTCAAAAAGGAGGATCAAAGGAAAATGGCTAGTATTTCTTCATAACTGTGAGAATGCTTTCTTTGTAATACTATTCAATCAATTTCATACATGCACTTGTCAAGATTTATCTTTATGTATAATAGGCTTGTTATCAGACATGAAATTGTGACTAAGGGTCTCACTCACAATTTGGGGGAGATTGTTAGTCACAGAGGCATGCCTGTATACATCTAATAACAAGCCTAATTGTTTGTAATGCTTTGCATTACTTACATGACCTCTTAACCGAGGGAAACTTTAGTTGTAGAGTTTCTATTTGTTTTGTACTTATAGTAGGCATCAAATCCTAGTTGTGTAACTGTACTTATATAGTCAAGAATAATGCTTGAAAGAAGTTCCAAGGTTCATGCCTCAATCAAGAAGATAAAGACTGTCAAATAATCACAAGTTGGGATTTGAAGAAATGAAGAATTTGCCTAAGTACCAATTCGAGAAGTATATTTGTCTATTCGAGAAGTCCAGCATTCGAGAAGTCAAGGATTCGATATCTCAAGACACTATTCGATATCTCTGAATACACTGTTCGATATCTCAGAGATTCGATATGTCTACTACTCTATTCGAGAACTCAAGAAGTCAACAAGTCAAAGTGGTATTCGAGTTCTCAAAGAGTCAACAAGTCAAAGTTCCATTCGATATCTCAAGGACTCAGAAAGCTATTCGATATCTCGAGGATTCGATAAGTCAAATGTTCTATTCGACAACTCAAGGAATCCTGATGGAAAAGAGCTATTCGAGAAGTGGTTCGACATGTCAATATAACAGTGTTCGAGAACTCAGAGTTATCGATCAAGTCAATTCTAGTTCTCGAATCACTTACTTAGTCACTTCTCGAATACATTCTTGGAGACAAAATACTGAAGAAATTGTACAAGTCAGAAACCTGCAACAAGCCAATGCACTTTATTGACCACAATCTGTAACGTGCTCTGGAAAGCCTACAAGGAAGCTTGGAGAGATATAGAAGAGACAAGGGGCTAAAGAAGTGGATCTGAACAGGCTTTGCAAAGTCAAATCTGTAACCGTTTGGATACTTACTCAAAAAGGATAGACAGAATAGAAAGTAATTTGTTTAGCTACCTTATTTGGAGTAAGTAGGTTGTATCCATGTTCTATAAGGATACAGCCTCACTTCCTTAGTCATTAACTTTGTGAGTCAAGTTTTTCATACACTGTAAGCTATATCTCTCTGAGAAAGACGAAGCTGAGAATACTATCATTTGTATTCACAGATTGTAGCAACCTTTATCTAATAATACATTAGATTAAAGTGATATTATGTCTTGTGTTGTTCTTTATCCGCACCTTCACTCTTGCATACACAAACACTTACTTGCTACATAGACTCGAACAAGAAAAGTTCAAGAATCCATTCACCCCCCCTCTGTATTCTTTTACTGTATTCAATACTCAACACTTGATCTTGATCTCAAACCATCCGTCATCTTAAGGATCAAGAATCTTGATCTTGATCTCAAATCATCCGTCATCTTAAGGATCAAGAATCTTGATCTCAAATCATCCGTCATCTTAAGGATCAAGAATCTTAATCTTGATCTCAAACCATCCATCATCTTAAGGATCAAGAATCTTGATCTTGATCTCAAACCATCCGTCATCTTAAGGATCAAGAATCTTGATCTTGATCTCAAACCATCCGTCATCTTCAGGATCAAGAATCTTGATCTTGATCTCAAACCATCCGTCATCTTAAGGATAAAGAATCTTGATCTTGATCTCAAATCATCTGTCATCTTAAGGATCAAGAATCTTGATCTTGATCAAACCATCCGTCATCTTAAGGATCAAGAATCTTGATCTTGATCTCAAACCATCCGTCATCTTAAGGATCAAGAATCTTGATCTTGATCTCAAACCATCCGTCATCTTAAGGATCAAGAATCTTGATCTTGATCTCAAACCATCCGTCATCTTAAGGATCAAGAATCTTGATCTTGATCTCAAATTATTATCATGGATCTAGGATCTAAAATCATCCGTGATCTTAAAATTTTGGATCTCGGACCTAAAATCATCCGTGGTCTTAGAAAGTCTCGTGGTCGGCCAATCGATGGTCGGCCGAAGCCCCTTGAATCATGGTGGTCGGCCAGCTGGTGGTTGGAGCTATGGAACCCAGATCCAAAATCATTCGTGGTCTTAGAAAGAATCATGGATCTAGGATCTAAAATCATCCGTGATCTTAAAATTTTGGATCTCGGACCTAAAATCATCCGTGGTCTTAGAATTTTGGATCTCGGACCTAAAATCATCCGTGGTCTTAGAAAGTTATGGATCCCGGACCTAAAATCACCCGTGTTCAAATGGCGCTAATCGGTGCTAAACGGCACTAAACGGTGCTAGCGGCACTAACAACACTAAATGGTGCTAACGGCACTAAACAGTGTTGAAAGGCACTAAACGGTGCTAGTCGACGCTAACGGCACTAAACGGTGCTAAATTTTAATTTCGGCTTGGTTCGTGCCTTGGCTCAGGATTGAAAATCAGTCTTGGTATGTTGATGGAGGTGTTTGCTATGCCTTGAAGGGTTTCGTGAACCTTGAACTCAAACGACTTGTTTCTTAATCCTCGTGACCTTCCGGGCTTTAACTTGTTTGCTGAATCCTTGGTCTTAAGGTTATCATCAACCCTTGATTCTCATCCTTGTGATGAAGTTCTTTAGTTCTTACCTCATCCTTGTTTCTCATGGAGGAGGTCTTCCTTCTCGGTTGATCATTCAGGTAGTTCACTTGCTCCTTAGTGATTGACCTTAGGCCTGGTATGCCTTTGTTGGTTTTCAACCTTTTAGCTTGATTCTAGGTTTCCAACCTTATTCTTATGCTCATATAACCTTTTTTAGGTCTCAACTTGACTGACGACTCTTGATTCGAGTCCTTAAACTCAAACGACAAGCTCGATTGGAGGTAGACAGCCTTGTTGGCCATCAAGGCTTAAATTTTGTGTCGGGATTTGAGATTCAAGATTTTAAGTATTGAATGACAAAGGACCTCTTATCTCAACATTCTCACTAATTTAGTTTCTGTGCTTTTAAGGCATTATCAGGGAGCCAACCAGTCTCAAGATGAGCTTTGAGAGGGTCTGTCCTTCAGCTTACACCAACTGGTGCTACCAATTTCGAATCGATGGTGGGGTCTTCAGGACCTGGAAGTAAAAACTCTCTGCATAATTTTCTATCTCAGAAGAGGTGAACTTAAATAGGGCATCGGCCTTAATGTTCTCATTTCTTGGAATGTGCTCCTCATAGCGCTCATCATACTGAGTCATATCAGCCTTCACAACTCTCAAATACTTTGTCATAGTTTCATCCTTAGCTTTAAATTCACCATTCACTCGCGAGACTACGAGTCTTGAATCTCCAAAAACTTTGAGGTTCTTGACCCTCAGTATTTTGGCCAAGCCCAATCCGACTATCAAGGCTTCATATTCAGCTTCATTGTTGGTAGTAGGAAAATTTAACTTCAAAGCATACTCAATTGTGAACCCATCGGGGCTTTGCAAAACAAAACCTGCACCACTACATTTTGTTTTTGATGCTCCATCAAAATAGAGCACCCAATATTCCTTCTGATCAGGTACAAGCTCTTCATCTTTATCCTCACTTCTAGGGGTGGTTACTATCTCCTGCCCCCCGACTTCTTGGTTGCCAATGGTACATTCAACCACGAAGTCAGCCAATGCTCGAGCCTTGATGGCTGTCCGAGGTTTATATGTGATGTCAAATTTTCCAAGTTCGATCGTCCATTTGGCTAGCCTTCCACTGGCCTTCGAGCTGTGCAAAATATTTCTCAACTACTGGTCCGTCAGGACTTCAATCTTGTGTGACTGAAAGTATAGTTGTAGCTTCCTCGAAGCTGTTATCAATGCCAATGCAAACTTCTCAATGGGAGAGTAATTTAACTCAACCCCGTGCAGCACCTTGCTCACGTAGTAGATGGGTTTTTGAACCTTGTTCTCCTTCCGAATGAGGACGGCACTCAGTGCTTGTTCAGATACCGCCAAATATAAGTAAAGAGTCTTCCTAGGACTAGGTTTGGCCAACAACGGGGCTTCAGCAATGTATTTCTTCAATTGTTCAAAGGCCTCTTGGTTTTCGGGTGTCCACTCAATGTTCTTCACCTTTTTCAATGCTTGAAAGAAAGGTAAGCATTTATCACCAGACTTGGAGATGAATCTTCCTAACGCTGCTACTCGGCCCATTAACTTTTGCACATCTCTTATTGAGAGTGGGGGCTCCATATCTAAAATTGCTTTGATCTTATCGGGGTTGGCTTCTATTCCTCTCTTTGAAACCATTAGACCCAAAAACTTTCCTGATTCAACGCCAAAAACACACTTGGCTGGATTCAACATCATCTTATGGTGCCTCGGCACTTCGAATGCCTCTCTGAGGTGCTTAATGTGGCCTTCCGTGAATAGGCTCTTGGCGAACATATCATCAACATAGACCTCTATGGTTTTTCCAATTAGATGGGCAAATATCTTATTCACCAATCGTTGGTAAGTAGCTCCTGCATTTTTAGACCAAAAGCCATAACAAGATAACAGAAAACACCAAAGTCAGTTATGAAAGATACCTTTGGGATTTCATCCTTGTGCATCTTAATATGATTGTAGCCACTAAACCCATCCATGAAGCTCAACATCTTGTGTCCAGCTGTGGCATCTATCAACGTATCAATCCTTGGCAGAGGAAAACAATCCTTAGGACATGCATCATTTAAGTCAGTGAAGTCTATACACATCCTCCACTTCCCATTTGCCTTCTTGACCATCACAGGGTTAGCCAACCATCCAGGGAATTAAATTTCTTCAATAAAACCAGCTTCCAAGAGCTTGTCAACTTGCTTAATGGCCTCTTGCCTTTCAGGAGCAAAGTTCCTCTTCTTATGCTTTATTATCTTTCATTTAGGATTGACATTCAATTTGTGAGTTATGAGTTGGGGATCAATCCCTGGCATCAGCTGCTGTCCAAGCAAACACATCACTGTTCTCTTGTAAGAATACTATCAACTTGCCCTTCAAGGGGTTCCTTCAATTGGCTTTCGGGCTATGCAATATGTTTCTTCAACAGGTGGTCCATCAGGACTTCAACGTTTGTCTTGGTTCCATCTTTGTTTCTTGTTTTTCTTGATTCTAGGTCAAGAATTCAAGGTTGATTCCTCGGTTTAGATTTCAAATAAGACAATCATGTGGGCTTTTCGCCTTTTAAACTCTTTAAAACGAGAATTTGCTTGAACTTCTTGATCATTGTTTAAGGTTCTCTATTGGTCTTCTACCTTAGATTCTCCATCCAAGTCATTTTTGAAAACATTGAAAAGTGGCTAGTCCTTAGCCTCCACAGCCTTGCATGGCTTTGATTACCAGATGTCTTTTATCCTGGATCCTTCAAGGACTTGAAACACTTATTTGGTTGTGCTGTAACCTAACTCTCGACCCTTCAGAGTTTTATTTATGCGTTTGTTTGTTTCCATTCGTATATTCTTTTATTTTCGGTACTTGGTCATCTTTGACTTACACACATCAGGTGCTTGGTACATAAATAGAATCATAGAACGAAAAGCAAACTTGCATTAATAACATAAATGGGTTCAACCCTTACATAGAGTACTACTGTCCTACTCGGAGGGACATGCTCTACATGGTTTCATCGAACCTTATTTCTACTTCTACTAGATAAATATGAAGCTAAGTCCAACTTTGCAAGACTAGGCCTGCATGGCTTGATTTTGTTTTTGATGCTTCATCAAAATAAAGCACCCACTACTCCTTCTGGTCTTCTCATTCTTATTATGAAGTTCACTTCCTGCTTGGGGTACTACCTCCTGCCCCCCGACTTCTTGGTTGCCCATGGTACATTCAACCACGAAGTCAGTTAATGCCTTAGCCTCAATGGTTGTTCAAGGCTTCTGTGTGATGTCCTCTACTGGCTTTTCTCGGTGTTCCTTGTTACTGCGGACATCCATGTCTTCAATCAAAAGGACCTGCCCCCCGACTCCGTCAGGCCTTAACGTGGCTACATAACAGCTTCGTGCCATCTTTTGATCGCCTTTATTTTCTCCAACACCATTCCTGGTTGGGAACTTTATCTTCATATGATAAGTTGAGGCAACAGCCTTGAATGCATGAAGTCCAGTCCTTCCGAGAATAGCATTGTACGTTGAAACCGCCTTGATTACCAAGAAGTTCAACATCTGAGTGGCCTTCTTGGGCTCCTGTCCAATAGTCACAGGCAATTGGATAGTCCCTTCAACTTTGGATCCTACTCCATTAAATCCATATATAGGCATGTTATTGGGGGTCAACTAAGATTCATTTTACCCCATCTTCACAAATGCATCATGAAACAGAACGTCAACAGAAGCTCCATTATCTATCAAGACTCGCTTCACCTCTGAGTTTCCAATCACAGGAATTATGACCAACGGGTCGTCATGGGGGAACTTCATCCCTTCGAGGTCTGAATCATCAAAACCAATTGTTATTTCAGTCTTGGCACGCTTCGGGACCTCTCCCACGATGTGTTTCACTTCCCTAGCATAAGCCTTCCGAGAATTCCTTGTTGTGCCGGCCGCAGTCGGGCCACCTGAGATCATGTTGATTACTGGCCCTCGGGGCTGTGGGTTGCGATCTTGATCGTCATCCCTCCTATCATACTCTCTTCTCTGATTAGCACGGTCGTCACCCTTAGTGAAGTGGCTCAGTTTCCCTCTATGAATCAAAAACTCGATCTCATCTTTGAGTTGCTTGCAATCATCAGTGTCATGCCCCACATCTCTGTGGAATCTGTAATACTGATTCTTGTTTCTCTTTACGGGATCATCCCTAAGTGGCTTCGGCCATCGGAAATCCTTATCCTTCTCAATGTCCAACAAGATTCGACTCCTAGGAGTATTCAACCTTGCATACTCAGTGAACCTTGGTCCTTGGTTCTTCTTAGGGACATAGTCAGAGTCCTCGTTAGTTCGGGGATACTTGTCCCTAATATCATACTCCTGGTCATCACACTCCTGGTCTTGCTTTCGCTTCTTGGAGTCGTTGTTACCTTTGTCATTTCCTCCTCTAGCTTCCTTCTTCATGCTATCCTCAGCCTTGATATACTTGTCAGCCCTTCGCTGGAGCTCGGCCATGTTTTCAGGAGGATGCTTTGCTAATGACCTTTTAAAGAATAGATCAGTGGTTCCGTGTTCTAAGGCTACCATGGCCACCTTATTCTCCAAATCAGTGATATTCAATGTCTCCTTAGTGAACCTCTTGAGGTAATCTCTCAGATTTTTGTTCTTCCCTTGCACTACATACATGAGGGATGCAGAACTTTTCTCATGAACTCTCCCGCTAATGAATTGGCTGACAAAAGCGGCGCTCAACTCCTTAAAAGAGCCAATCAAATTCGCAGGTAGGCGGCTATACCATCTTTGAGCCATGCCCGACAGGGTTTGAGGGAACGCCCTACACTTCAAGGCGTCGCTTGTAGGCTGCAACAGCAGTGCGTTTGAGAACGTCCTAACATGGTTTGCGGGATCACCCGTTCCATTATAAGCCTTAATTGTCGGCATCTTGAACTTCTTTGAGATACGAGCATTCATCACCTCCTCAGTAAACGGGGGTGTGGGATCATCAGGATCCCCAAGTGGCATCAGATCCTTGGGGTTGCTCCTGGGGGTTTCCACCCTTGTTGTTCTTCCAGTTGGAGCGTCGGCCCTTCTCTGCCTTCTTGAAGACCTCTCTAGATCTATAATGGGAATCGGTCCTGAGGTTGGAGGAGGTTGAGTTTGATTTAACCTAGCTTGTTCTCTAGCAACGTCTTCCTTTATCCTTAAAATCTCGGCCTCATGAGCCTTGATTCTCTCAGCAGATGTCAATGGGGGTCCATCATGGATAGTTTGTGTTCTCCTTCTTGGTTCTCTGCTAGCACATCGCCTCCTCGGGGCTTCATCACGATCATCATCATCAGACGATGAATCATCGATATAGGGGCCAGAGTAATCAACATACTCTCGATCTCGGATATATAAGGTGTGGCCACTTGGTCCAGGACCTTGAGTAATTGGAGGGTAGTTAGGCAGACCATACATCGGGTTGGTATTCATGGGGAGATCCGTAGTATGGATCTGTACCCCCGGTGGTAACAGGCGATTGGGATCAACCAGAGGAGAAACCACCATCTAAAGAGAGCTGGTTTCTTGGCCTGGGTTGACGACCATGGGTAATGTTCTCTCAGCATGGGGATTCGTCCCTGGAGGTTGAGAAACTTGAGTTTGGGTGATCGCCCCTGTTGTTGGGGGTACTTGCTCAGTGACAGGCAGAGCAGAGCTAATTGGTAAAGCCTCGGTAGAGCTTGGTGCTGTTCTTCGTGTAGTTACCATGGTTGATGTCTTCTCCCCATAGTCGATGCCAAATGTTGTGGAATAAAAACTAGGTTACGAATTGTATTTAATGCTAGGGTTGGTGAGCTTCGAGCTTTAATGGCTATTCACAGAGTGCCTACGTGTCTCGTATTGAGAATCAAGCCAAGACGTAGTTCTGAGAATGAGGGGTCAGACCCTTTATATAGGCTGAGAAGCCCTAGAATCGTAGTAGAATTAGGTGACTTGGTGAGCAAGTCACCGCCTTGAGGAAGGTTCTAGACTCCTTCCTTGTAGGAGTCAGTTCCCATATCGAATTCTATGCCTTGGAGGCTAAGCTTGGTAGGAGCAATATCCTTATCTGACTCTTATTATTGAGCTGGTTATTACCCTTAATATTAATTACGAAATTAATATTATAAATAGGGTTTGGGCCCATCTGGTGGGCCCCACATTTGGACCATTTTAGGTCTAACTAATGCCACATTAAATGTGTTTTTAGGTCTTACTTTTAGCCCATATCACTGCTGGTCCTTGCAACTCCTTTCTTGAGAATAAACTACACGCAAATTAGCAAATGAACCACGCAAGCCAATGATGTGTGGTCCAATTTAAAAAAAAACTATAAAGAATACGCATGTTTGACATGCGTACTGAAGGGCAGGAATATAATCTGTATGCAGGATACAAATGCGTGACCAGTTTTTTTAAAAAAAATAATGAAGTACACGCATGATACAAATGCGTATAACGAACTACGCATCTTGAAAATGCGTTTTAAGTGGGTATTTTGGACGCTCTGCAGCGCTGGTGGGTATTTTGGTTTTTTGTTTTTAAAATTTGGGTATTTATGGATTTCACCCCAAATTTTATGTTCAAAAATAGACATTTTTTCTATTTTTATTTAAATTTTTAATTTATTTTACAAACTAGTTAAAAAATGGGGGAAATTAAAAAAAAAATGGAAGATTAGTGAAAGTAGGGTAAGATTCATCTCACAAATAGTGAGTATGACTACTTTGGTATGCATAAATTTTAAATTGAATTTTGGATTTATTTTCTATTTTTATTTTCTATTTTTAATTTATTTTCCAAATTAGTTGACTGTTAAATTATCAAACCAACTTAATTTATTTTTTTCTGAAATTTTGGCAATAACATTAAAAAGGATAGATTTTGACCACCATGTGGTTGGGTCATCGAAAAATATTTTTAAAAAAATCGAAACACTAAACCTTGACGAAACCCTATTTTGGAGTTCTAGTCAAATTACTAGTTGACCGTTAAATTACCAAACCAAATTAATTTATTTTTTTCTAAAATTTTGGCAATAACATTAGAAATGATGGATATTGACCACCGTATGGTTGGGTCATCGAGAAATATTTTTAAAAAAATCAAAATACTAAGCCCTGACGAAACCATGTTTAGGGTTCTAGTCAAATTACTAGTTGACCGTTAAATTACCGAACCAAATTTATTTATTTTTTTCTGAAATTTTGGCAATAACATTAAAAAGGATAGATCTTGACCACCGTATGGTTGGATCCTGGAGAAATATTTTTAAAAAAATCGAAACACTAAACCCTGACGAAACCCTGTTTAGGGGTTCTAGTCAACGTACTAGTTGACCGTTAAATTACCAATCCAAATTAATTTATTTTTTTATGAAATTTTGTAAATAACATTAAAAAGGATGGATCTTGACCACCGTACAGTTGGGTAATCGAGAAATATTTTTAAAAAAATCGAAACACTAAATCCTGACGAAACCCAGTTTAGGGGTTATAGTCAAAGTATAGTTGACTGCTAAATTACCAAACGAAACTAATTTATTTTTTTCTGAAATTTTGGAAATAACATTAGAAAGGATGGATGTTGACCTCCGTAAGGTTGGTTTGTTGAGAAATATTTTTAAAAAAATCAAAACACTAAACCGTGACGAAACCCTGTTTAGGTGATCGAGTCAACGTACTAGTTGACCATTAAATAACCAACCAAATTAATTTATTTTTTTCTAAAATTTTGGCAGTAACATTAAAAAGGATGGATCTTGACCTCCGTATGGTTGGGTTGTCGAGAAATATTTTTAAAAAAATTGAAACACGAAACCCTGATGAAACCCTGTTTAGGGGTTCTAGTCAAAATACCAGTTGACCATTAATTTTTTCCCCTTATTATATTTTCTAATTTTAATTATAAAATGTAATGTCTTCCGGATACTTACATTTTTTTTTGTATTTTTTTACAACTAGATATTTTTCAAATTTTTTTGAAAGTATCTAATGTGTAAATATTCAACATTCTCTTATCATATGATTTTTTTTGTAAAAACTAAATTAGTATATGTGATTAATGTCATCGTTCTATTTATAAATATTTTTTTATGATATGTACAAACATTTAAATATTTAATAATATTTTTTCCAATTTCGGAAAATAATAAATTCAACCGAATTTTGTCACATTTATTACATTCGACCAAATGGTCGAATTTGCTCTTTATAAATATTTTTTCATGATGTGTACAAACATTTAAATATTTAATTATATTTTCAACTTCTGAAATAATAAATTCAACCGAATTTGGTCACATTTACTAAATTTGACCAAATTTGGTCAAATATAATGCGGGTAAATTCGATTGCTTTTGGTCAAACTTAATATTTGACCGAATTCGGTCACATTTATAAATTCGACCAAATTTCGTCCACACCCGAAAATTTTTTTGGGCGGCAATTTTCCCGCTCCCCGTTAAATTCGACCATATTCGATCAAATTTAGCATGCCCCAAAATATTATGGGCGAGAATTTTCCCACCATTTTTTGCGGTTGCTAAATTTGACCGAATTCAGTCAAATTTTTAAATGTGACCGAATACGGTCGAATTTAGTAGCTATTAGATTCGACCGAAAAACAAATCGGTTGAATTTAGTACACTAAATGCGACCAACTAATAATAGTCGAACTTAGTAGCTACTAAATTTGACCGAATACAGTCGAATATATAAATGTGACCGACTACGATCGAATTTAATGCTAAATTCGACCGATTAAATTCGACCGACTCTAAATTCGACCGAATTCGGTCTTATTTAGCCGGGTCGAAATTGGTCCACCGAATTCGGTCATATTTAGCCGCGGTCGAATTTATTTGGTCATATTTAGCCTTGTTTTCTTGTAGTGTTGTATGCAATTTGACTTGATTGTTTTAATTTCTGATTTTAAATATGCTTAAAGAAGTTGTATATGTGAATGACTCTTCTTAATTGCTTGCAAGTTAATCTTTAAAATAGTTGGAAGTTTTTTCTCTTATTAATTTCGACGATCAGAATATGGTTGCCGTAGGTGAGTCATGCACTTGAATCCAAAAATTGACTTCAACCAGTGGAACCTTTACTGGATCTTCCCCTACTAATCTTCATGACAAGCATACCGTTATCAAATGACCACGGACCTCGTAGTTGAGCACCCACTGCATATCATTCTTGTGATAAAACTTGAACAAAAAGATCCCAGGTTTCAACTCCTTAATATTGATACCCATATGTCCGCCATATTGACTTCATCACACGCATGTTGATATTTTTCTCCGTTAAGAATCTCCCCACGAGGCACAGCTCAAACTTATTAGTTACTTTCTCCACATCATCATCAAATATTAACTCCTCATTTTCCTCATTCTCAATGTCCAAATCATCCATCTGCATTTCGATATCATCTGTTGACTCCATACGTACTAGCAGCTCTCACAAACTGTACTTAAATAAAGGAGAGAGAAAACTCAAAGACTCTCACATAAATGGAAAAAAAATAACTTATCGGGCAATGTTTTGATTGAGATCCACATCGAATATAAAAATTCAAGATAAATGATTTTCCAGTTAGACTGTGCATAAGACATTTGATTTTAGATTTTTATTATTTACTTGATAGTTGCTAAGGTAGACATGGGACCAGCCAAGTTAATCACATACAGCAGACAAAAATATAGAAACAAAGCAACATGGCAGAAGGGGAATATAAGTTCAAGTCGAGGGGCACATGAGTAATTGCAGAAAACAAGTAAAGGTTGGGTGTTAAAAGAGAATAGGAGCTGCAGAATGGGGATTATGAGAATTTTGTAAGGGTTTTGTCATAGTATTAGGAGAGCTCCCCACCTCTCGAATTGTGTGGGAAATATCATTTCTATTTTAATCAAAGTATCAGTTTGTTTGTTCTTCATTTCTGCTTGCTATTAGATCAGAAGTATAATAAATTGTAGCAAGTAGTATCAGAGCCTGCCGATTCACTTTCGGTATTCATGGGAGCGCCACCAACAAATTTGTCTCGAATAGAGATGTTAAAACAAGGGATGGGTAATCTTCGTGCCACCATGGCTGAGCAGATTGCCACCTCTGTTCACACCGCAACGCAAGAGATGCAAAAAACTCTAATCGAGCAACTCACTAAGTCTCTCGAACAGACATCTCTGAGGTTAGAGGAACGAATTACAAGGTCCAGAGAGCAACATGATGGTTTTATGAATATTTTGAAGGGTGAACAAGAGAAGTTTCAAGATGAGGTTCGCTCTACTCTAACGTCTCTTAAAGGCGACACAATGAAATCACCATCAGAGTTTTGGCTCGGTAAAGGCGGTACTGGTGTGGGTAGTGGAGATGGTGTCTGGTCGGGTCGACCCGAAGTTTCTGGTGTCGGGTCGGGTCGCATAGGAGAATTCGGGTCGGGTCAAGGGTTTGGTGAGACAGGGGGAATTATCATCATGGTTCTTCTGGGGGAAATTGGAGGTTCAGGAAACTCGATTTACCCACTTTTGAGGGTGAAAACCCGGATGGTTGGATTTTACGTGCGGAGCGTTATTTTAGTTTTTATAAGCTTACCGATGATGAGAAGTTGGAGGCAGTTGTTGTGTCCTTGGATGGTGATGCGTTATTGTGGTACCAGTGGGAACACGGTCGCCGACCAGTTAGGGGATGGGAAGAACTTAAGGGCATGTTGCTTCATCAATTCCTACCTACAGCTTCTGGTACTCTTTATGAACAATGGTTAAATAATAAGCAAACGGCTGGCGTAGTTAAGTACCGTCGTAAATTCATTGAGTTGATGGCCCTGCTGGTGGGAGTACTAGAGGAAATAGCTAAGGGGCAGTATCTCACGGGATTAAAGGAGGATGTGAGGGCTGAGGTTCGGTTGCTTAGGCCTAGGAGTTTGGATCACGCTATGGAACTTTCAATGAAGGTGGAAGAAAAGCTTAGGCAGGGCTTTTATTTTAGCAAGGCAGCCACTGGTTCATCATTCTCAGGTAACTCTAATTCTTCATCATTTAGGAGCCAAACTAACACTGTTAGTCCCTTTGTGAGGTCTTCCTCAGATTATTCGTATAATTCTACTACACCTAGTATTGCTTCTGTAAGAAATCAAGGGTCGTATCCAGTTGCTAAGCCACTGGGTGAAATTAAAAAATTATCAGAGAAAGAGTTGCGTAGTAAACGTGAGAAAGGCGAATGTTTTCGTTGTGATGAGAAGTGGTCTGTAGGGCATCGTTGTAAAAAAAAGGAGCTTAGTGTGCTTCTTATGCATGGGGAAGATGATGAGGAATATGCTAATGAGGTAGAAACTGGGGAACTAAAGCCTGTTAGGCCCGATACAGAGCCTACACGCCCGGAAATCTCTCTAAATTCAGTGGCTGGGATCACGAGTCCAAAGACTATGAAAATGGTAGGAGAGGTGTTGGGTCAGCGTGTGGTGGTGATGATAGACCCTGGAGCCACGCACAATTTTGTGTCCCTTGAGACCGTGCAAAAACTGGGCATTCCGGTTTCTTCGTCCAAGCAATTTGACGTGTCATTAGGAACTGGGGATTTCAGGGAAAGGGAGAGTGCGAGTCGGTGGTTTTACAGGTGCAAGGGGTCACCATAATTGAGAATTATCTTCCTTTATAACTTGGCAACTCCGATATGATACTTGGGGTGCAATGGCTTGAGAAACTAGGTACGGTATCAATGAATTGGAAGTCTCAAACACTAAAATTCCAGTTAGCTGGACAGAGTGTGATGCTTAAAGGGGATTCATCATTGGGGCGGTCGTTGATCTCATTGAAGTCAATGATTAAGACTTTGCGAAAAGGAGGTGAAGGGTTTTTGGTCGAATGTAAACACTTAGCTGCAGAAAAGGGAGTGCAAGAGCACAACCAGCGACAACCTTCAGTTCAATTATATTTGCAGCAGGTTCTAAAGCAACACTCAAATGTCTTTCGAATGCCCACAGGTCTGCCACCATCTAGGGGATATGAACACTGCATAAATCTTAAAGATGGGACGAACCCTATTAGTGTCCATCCATATCGATACCCACAATCCCAAAAGGACGAAATCGAAGCTTTAATTCGGGATATGTTGCAAGCTGGAATTATTCGAGAATCAACTAGTCCCTACTCGAGTCCAGTGCTGGTAGTTAAAAAAAGGATGGATCTTGGCGATTTTGTGTTATTTACCGGAACCTTAACAAAGCCACGGTCCCCGATAAATTTCCGATACCGGTGATTGACGAGTTACTAGATGAACTCCATGGGGCCTCGGTTTTTTCTAAGTTGGACTTGAAATCAAGATTTCATCATATCCGCATACGCAGTGAGGATATTCCAAAAACGGCTTTTCGATCACATGAAGGACACTATGAATTTCTTGTAATGCCGTTTGGGTTAATGAATGCCCCGGCAACGTTTCAAGCGTTAATGAATATGGTTTTTAAGCCTTTCTTAAGGAAATTTGTGCTCGTGTTTTTTGACGATATCCTCGTCTACAGCCCCTCCCATGAAGACCATGCCAAACATTTGTCAAGGGTTTTAGATACTCTTTCCTTCCATCAATTGTATGCCAATGAAAAAAAATGCGAGTTCGGGTAGTCAAAACTCGCTTACCATGGGCACATTATTTCTGCATCTGGGGTAGTAATGGATCCGGAAAAAGTTCGAGCCATAGAGGAGTGGCCTAGGCCACGAAACATCAAGGAGTTAAAAGGTTTTTTGGGGTTGTCAGGCTATTATCGTAAATTTATTGCTGGGTTTGCCCACATTGCACACCCACTGACGGATCAGACTCGTAAGGATAATTTTGGGTGGTCTCCTGAGGCCACAATTGCATTTGAATGCTTAAAAAAGGCTATGACACAGGCCCCTATATTAGCCATGCCTAACTTCCATAAATCGTTTGTGGTAGAAATTGACGCCTCGGGTTTTGGTTTAGGAGCAGTCCTATTCCAGGAGGGACACCCGATTGCATTTTATAGCAAGGTTTTGGGAGGTCGGGCGAGACTCAAATCCATTTACGAGAAAGAGCTGATGGCTATTGTCTTGGCGGTATTACAGGTGGCGCCACTATCTCTTGGGAAGAAAATTTATTATACGGACTGATCAACAGAGCCTAAAATACCTTCTTGAACAGCGAGAAATTGGCAGTGAATACCAGCGTTGGGTGAGTAAATTAATGGGTTACGACCTTGAAATTCACTATTGGACTGGAGTAACTAACAGAGTAGCGGATGCTCTATCTAGGGAGTTTCCTGGACCAGTTGAGTTGGGTATGATGGTGACGGCGGGAGGGCCTAGCTGGGCAGACATACAACCACAACTGGCCCATGATCCGTTCATCAAGGCTTTAACTGAAGATTTAGCTACTGGTAAGCAAGTGCCAAAGGGCTACCAACTGGAAAATGAGGTATTGAAATTCAAATGGAGAGTTGTACTGCCTGGAAACTCAACAGTGGTCAAACTGTTATTGCAAGATTATCATGACTCACCTATCGGTGGCCACTCGGGGGAATTTAAGACTTACCAGCGATTGGCAACGAATTGGTACTGGCCAGGGATGCGTAAACATGTGGTTGCATATGTGGCAGCTTGCCAGGTGTGTCAACAGTCAAAAACATCCAGTTTAAGCCCCGTTGGCCTGCTACAACCATTGGAAATTCCTGAAAAAGTGTGGGAAGATGTTAATAGTATTTTTATGTGTTCGTTCGCAGGGAAGGACTGAATGTAATATCAAGTTCAAGTATCTTATCTCTCACAATTTAGAAGTGTAAAAGAATGTTTGGGTTGTTTATAAACTAAATTAAACTAATTATCAATCGAGAATAAAATATATGAGGAAAACAATCCAAGAACTGGGGTTCTTCACTTGGTTTCAATGCACATTCAATATCTATGTGACATCTACGTTCTTACTCTGCTGGAAACAATTCTTCTAAGGTTATAATGTTCTCTTCCAAGATACAATATAATGTCTACAACTACACCTTAATTATCACTTCCGTGATACAATCAAAGACAATCATAAACTATTACGCACCAAGAATTATAAGTCTCACAACTCTCCGATTAATCTTCCAATCAAATATTCGAGTTATGTCTGTTAAATCTTGTACTAAAATTGCAACTCCTTTTCCAAGTTATTACAATCCCTAAAATCCAATCAAAGGTTCATGACGCCCCTAATTGTGTTAAGCCCTCAATAACAGATCAGCAAAGCAAGAAAATCACAGATAATTAAACATACATGAATACCAAGGAATACTACCCAATCCTCAGATTACAGATTTAGTTACACATAATTAAATTCACAAGACAAGAATCAATAGAATAACTCATAATTATAAGAAAATAGAAAAACCTTTAATCTTCGATCTTCAAAGAAAATAATAGTTCTCCAAAAATCTCCCAAAAGAAAGTGTTTACAAATTTTTCTGCGTAATATATTTTTCTTTCTTCGATCTCTCGATTCTCTAAAATAATACCCTAGATGTGTTTATATAGGCTCTAAAAGTCTTTCCCAGCAAGAAAATACCAAAACAGAATTATAATAGAATTTTTACAAAATACGTTTCCTAAACTGAGTCTGTTTTTAAGGAAAATTCGTGGCTGACTTTTCTTCAGATATTCTGGAACGTTTCAATCATAATTGGACCTCTGGACCACTTTAGAATGATAGAGAATCTCGTTAGCTTCGCATGGACTGCTTATGGGCCTCAAACGGACTTCTAGAACTCCAGATATGGCCAAAACAGTGTAGACTGCGCAACCCTTCTCAGAAATCCGAATTTTAATCAATTAATTCTCCAAAAATGATATAAGCATCCACCTTAATCAACATTCTCGTAAATCTGCACAACTAAGCAAAACACATCAAAACTACATAAACTTGAGTCCAAAAAAATCAATTTAAGCCGATATGAAGCGCTCCAAGTGGATATAAATCCACTTATCACACCCCCAAACTTAAACCGATGCTTGTCCTCAAGCATAAACAACTAACTAACTAACTAACTAGTACAACTTCCGTAGGTGATCACGGTTGCATTTGGCATATGCAACAAGCCCTTTAAACCCCTAGGCAGCCCTAGTGGACGAGTAAGGTCTCATGAGGGCCTATAGCGAATGTACCCACAAAATCCATTTAACCTAATGCAATGCAATGCATGAATGCAACTAAATGAAAATGCAATTAATCTAGTACTAATATCCTACCATATCTTCAATTCCTCTCATGTCATATCAACTTAAGAATTAAAGTAATCACGCAATGTCTTGGTGTCGAAAGTGCAAGTATTCACATAGTCTACTCAATGAACATGCATAAGTTCTCACAAGTCCATGTCAAGTGTAAGAATAAGTTAGTAAACATGCTAAGCCTACAAGAGCACATCTTTGAGACAAAACTCGGGATCTCATACGCAAAAACAAGCAAACACTCACAATCCGCTCACAAAAGAATATTCACTCAAAAACAAGGGTAAGTGTATCACTCAATTCCAACAAAATCATAAACATGCTTGACATTTGGTATCAATCTAACTCTTAACACAACATACATCAATGACGATAATCAAAAGGTCTTTATTTGGGTTGTAACGGGGCTAGGGACAAGGTATGACAAGTAAGCCAAAATAGGTGAAGTGTCAAAAGCTAGTAAGTACCATAATACCATACACAACACCCTACTTTCCCCCCACACATAAATTTAATACTTTTCTTCCAACAAAAATGCTCGACTAGTCGACTGAAGTAGGATCACAACAAATAAAAACATGCTCTCATAATATATTTTTTTCTTTTTTTTTTCTACTCAATGAACAAATAAAAACATGCAAGTATTCACATAGTCTACTCAATGAACATGCATAAGTTCTCACAAGTCCATGTCAAGTGTAAAAATAAGTTAGTAAACATGCTAAGCCTACAAGAGTACATCTTTGAGACAAAACTCGGGATCTCATACGCAAAAACAAGTAAACACTCACAATCCACTCACAAAAGAATATTCACTCAAGAACAAGGGTAAGTGTATCACTCAACTCCAACAAAAATCATAAGCATGCTTGACATTTGGTATCAACCTAACTCTTAACACAACATACATCAATGACGATAATCAAAAGGTCTTTATTTGGGTTGTAACGGGGCTAGGGACAAGGTATGTCAAATAAGCCAAATCAGGTGAAGTGTCAAAAGCTAGTAAGTACCACAATAAATCATACACAACACCCTATTTTCCCCCACATAATTTTTACTAAACAAACACTCGACTAGTCGACTAAAATAGGATCACAACAAACACAAACATGCTCTCATAATATTTTTTTTTCTTTTTTTTTCTTTTTTTTCTTTCTCTTTTTTTTTCGAGAGCTAAATAAAACAATAATATAAACAATAACAACGATCCCACAATTTTATTACACATGCCGACTATCAAGTAAACAACCAAACCCAATTTTCAATATTTCCCCCAAAAATATGACCAACAATAAACCCCTCCTTGCACACCTTATTACTCCCTTAAGCACTCTACTAGCCTTTGACAATGTGGGTTCTGATAACGTGTATTTTATACACGATTTTGTATTTCTTTATCTTGATTTTATTTTAGTTTCATGAGCACTTTACTTATATTTGCTTTGTTTCCATTTGTAGTGCCATTTGTTTAATTGTTGAAAAGATGGATTATTTTGGGCTTTAAAGTGAAGATTATTCTAGAGGGAAGTTAGAAGATGCGAGCTCACGATACCGAGAGGTTTTTAATGTGTCATCTTGAAGATTTTGTCTCGCACGACCGCTCCGCAAACCGTTCGCTAGGTCGTTCAAAGAGTTTAAATGGAGCAGATTTTTGCACGACCGAGCAGGCATGTACACGGCCGTGCAAAAATGTGCTGTGCATAAAAGAAGTCAATCCCTACATTTATATATCTCTTATCTTCATAACACAACCTAACTTCTTCATCTTCATCTAACCTAGCCTCATCTTGTAAATATAATTAGAGTAGAGATAACATTTATTACTCATAATCTAGCATTGATTATGAGTAACTAACTCTATATATTTGGCTCAAGGAGGATCTCTTGTATCAAAACCCATTCAATTGAAGTAAGATTTATTTAACTCTATCTTGAATACTTGTGATGTATTGTTTATGATTTTGCTTGGAGATTTGTAAGTTGCTTCATCTTACTCTTCTTGTATCTTCAATTGCTAATTGTTTGTTCTAATACGTAATCGTTAGTTCATTCATTATAGTAGCACAAGGTTTGGCGTGCCTAAACTTCAAGATTCAAGTACAAATACCAAGGTTGAGCTTCTCATCCTTGGGTTTGTCCTAGCCTCTCTTTGATTGATTCCTTGATTTGGTTATACTAATAGTGCTTCATTATTGGTAGCTATTTTCAAGAGAGCTAATTTATGTGCTTCACTAAATTAGTGTTTTTAGAAGAGAAATAAGTGATTGTGTGCTTCACCAATTATCTTGGTTAGGTAGAGTTGGATATATTTTGCTTGTTTGGGTTGAAGTGCTTGAGTTTCCATATTCCTTGGGTCAAATATCTCTATAACTTGCTAATTTAGTTATTGTGCCTTGTTGTGTTGGTAAAAATTGGATGATTGCCATTAACTTAGTTGTAGTTCTATAGCATTTTATTTCTTGTAGGCAAGGTGTTTGATAAAACACCTCAACCAAACTCAAAACCACCCCATTTTCCACACTTCTAGATTGTAAGAGATAATATACTCGAAATCGATATTGATAGTCCTTCCCTGTGAACGAACACACGAAAAACACTACCTTCAAATTGGCCCCGCTGCCGGGGAAGGCAACAATATTAATTTCGAGTTAATTGTTTCTTATAGTTTAGATTTTATCTTTGTATATAGTTTTTTTTTCTTTTTTTCTTTGTTTTTTGTTATTGGTGTGTCTTCATGTTTATTGGATATAGACATGAACTAACTCTTTCAGGAGACGATGGATAACTATTTTGGTTGGAATAACGCTCAAGATTTCACCTACGATCAAGAACGATATCAAGATTTTAATTCTTTTCAGAATTTAAATGCGTATCAGGTGAATTCTTTTTATTCTACAAACTCATGCTATGCTCCTTACCCTCCTAGCATTGATTATTCATATGATTTTGAAAATCAATGTCATGATTCGAAATATTCATATGCTTTTGAAAATCAATGTTATGATCCGCAATATAATTCCAAAGGCCATCAAGAGTCTTCTTAATCTTCCTTATCATCATTAGAGGAGATGATGAAACAAATGGCGGAAAACAACCTCCAATTTCAAAACATCACTTATCAAAGGATATCCAACTTGGAAAAGAACACTTCTCAAATCATATCCAACTTAGAAAAGCAAGTGAGTCAACTAACCGAAACCGTGGGTCGATTAGCGGTGGTCAATTCTCCTACTAATCATGATTCTTGTTTTGTAATTGATGAAAATGTTGTGCATAATGACTATGCTTGTTTAGTTGACGATTGCCCTAAGCTTGACAATGATAAATTGGATGTAGTTGAGGATCCACCAAACTTAGAATACACCTTTGAGCTTAATGAATTGGTAGATGAGATAAAAATTGATGAATGTCCAATTGAAATTGAGAAGGAATTAGAAGTTGATGAAATTGAAATTCTTGCTTGGGTATATAAGGATCCAATTTGGGAGCAATTTTTGAGTCGTATTTATAATGATTATTCTGACAATTTTTCTAGCTATTTTGATTTTTCAGAGTCTCTTGGAGATGTGAAGATCATAAAAATATTTTTATATTTTTATGTATCAAAAGTATATTTGCACACCTTGTTTTTATTATTGATTCATAGGTATGTGCATCTATTTGCTTTTTCACCTCATTAGTATAATACTTGTGTAAATAAGTCGAGCCAACGACAATAAACAACGCGCTTTTTGGGAGGCAACCCAAGGTACGTATATATCTATATATTTTTGAGTAGTGCTACAGGTACCAAATTAGGTACCAAAATGGGGTACCAAATGACATGGCACTAGTTAGTTGTCATTTTGAAATATTTTTATTGGTTAGCCCTGGCGGGCCCATTGCAACTATAACCAATTAAAATATAACACATCATTTGGTAACAATTTTTTGGTACCTCATTTTGGTACCTCTAGCATTTTCCTATATTTTTATGTGTGTTAGATTATAATAGAGTTTAAAAAAAAATGTCCCGCTCAATAATATTTAGTATCGTTAATTATAGTTTTTATAATTTTTATATTTGTTCCACTCTGTCTTGATGTGTTTATTCATGTTTTCAGGATTTAATACTTTATTCAAGGATTCAAGAATTTAAGTGAGTGTTGTTTGAAAAAAAAAAAGAGTTTGTACAGTTTTCTGCTATTTTGGTTCTGCACGGGCGTGAACTAGCCTGTGCATCAGGCCATGGCATTTTAGAAGCATTGCAACAATTTTTAGCAGATTTATGCACGGGCCTATGCACGGCCGTGCAACAGGCCGTGAGATTTTAGTGTCATTCTGCATAAAATTTCCCTTCTTGCACACCTTGTTGTACAGCCTGTGCAGCTCAAATGCAAAAAAGCATAGAAAACAGAGCAACAATCCCTGCTCCTCTTCTTTCATTCACTTCGCGCCTGCAATTCCAACCACCACGCAATTCACCTCCATTCCTCCGTTGTTCCACCATTCACCACCATTTCATTCACAACCTCCCTGCACCACCCATTTCAAACCAACAACACAACAGTCTCTCGCCCCTCTCCACTCCGTCCTCACCACCAATTGCTGTCTCACATTGCTGTCTCACATCCGTTCAACCGCCACTATTCACACCATCTCAACCCATTTCCTTCACTCCCAGCAATCTCCACCAACCGCTGCTTCTTCTTTCCCACCCAGCCGCCACACCACCATTCCATTTCCCGTTCGCAGCCACACCATCTCTGTTCTTCACCACTATCCGTTCACCTCTGCCACCACTCCACCATTCCTCCTTTCCTGTCCACCTTTCCTCTCCCTCCCGCTGCTGCCACTCGCAGCACCTCCTCTGTTTTTCTCCCATTCCCGTTAACCAGCAACTCACCAATTCCCCTCCGGCCTCCACCCCTGCCTTTTCTTTTATCCCCTCAAATACACGACCCCCTCCCCTGTTTTATTTTTGGTTTTTTTTTGTTTTTATGTTTAGTTTTTTTGTTTAGTTTAGTTTTTTAGTTTTATTTTTATTCACTTCTTTAAATTTGATTTTTGATTTTATTATTATTTTAGTTTTGGAATTTGATTTTATTAATAATTGGTTAGTTATTTTTATTTTTTCATTTTTATTTTATTTTATTCTTTTTTTGTTTTTATTTTTTGTTTTATCCATTTTTATTCACTTCTTATTTGATTTTGATTTTGATTTTCAATTTTAATTTTCTAAACTTATTTTTTTTATATAAATTCAAGAATCAATTTAAATTTACTTTAAATTCGATTTTTGATTTTATTCATAATTAGTTAGTTGTTTTTGTTTTCTTTTCTTTTCTTTTATTTTCTTTTATTTATTTTTATTCACTACTTTTTTCATTTTAATTTTTAATTTTTTTAAACTAAACAAATTTTGTAAATTCAGAAATCAATTTAAATTTACTTTATTTTGATTTTTGATTTTATTATTAATTGGTTAGTGATTTATTTTATTTTATTTTATTTTTATTTTTTTAAAAAAAAAAATCAAAAACCAAAATTTTAATTATTTATATATATATATATATATCCTTAATTAGTGTTTTGAAGTGGCTTTGTAGTGTGTGGATTTGGCTTGTTGATTATTTTCGTTGGGATGATTGTGGTTGGTGGCATTTATTCAATTCTTGACGTGCAATTTCGGAGTTGGATTTTGGCAAATATGAGTGGTGCTCCCGGTCCTTGTTATTAATTTTTAGGGGAGTTCTCTTTCACTCATATCTCTACTTCGTTTTATTTGTCATGCATGAGGACATGCCATGTTTTAAGTGGGGGAAGGATTGTTAATAAGTATGTCCGTCTCGTTTGCATTTAGAAGCAAGTTTAGTCATAAAATTTAAGACATTGTGAGCTTGTAGCATTGTTTTCTCCTATTTCGTGTCTAGCATTACCAATTTGATGTGAATCTATAAGTTTGATGCACCTTATTGCCACACACACACTTTAAATGACATGAAAAGTCTAGATTGTTGTAATTAAATTGTGAATATGACGATTATCTCTTAGCATGCATGGAATCAAATCGAGAAGATGTTATTACAACTTAAACCTTGTGAGGCCTTGAACGATGAATTCTTTTACTTGTGTGTTGCTCCCTCTTTATGTGTGTTTGTTGCTCTAGAGCTTGCATTAAACTTTCATTTATGGATGCACTATAATAAGGAAATTCTTTTTAGGATAGCCTTTTTGGCCTTTCTAGCTTGTGAACCATGAAAATAATCCATAGTTACCCCCCTTTGAGCTTATATCCATGTTTTTCTTCGTCACTTTCCCCTTTTATACATGAGTCATAGCCAAATACTTCACTCTCGACCTAGTTGAGTCTTGGAAAGAATTGATTGATGAGCATGAGAATTTGGAGATGTTGTGAAGAGGAATAATGTTATTTATTGTAAGTGGGAACTAGTTTGTGTATATCTAGATGTGGTTCAAAGTTCTTTGTAGTATTTATTTATGTTATGCATCCCCTTTGCTAAAAAAAAAAGAAAAAAAAAGAAAACAATAAGTAAAGGGGTATGTAAAAAAAAAAAAGCAATAAATCTTTGTATTTTATTTTGTTTCAATTTTCTTGGTAAATGTGGTTGTGTTTTGTAATTGTAAATGAGTGAAGATCTTCTTGAGTTTGAGAATTTGGTGTATGAAGTGAGCAAGCGTCATTTTGACTCAACTAGCGAGACTTTTACACCCGCCTTGAACTTAAATTTTCATACCTTCACCCAAGCCTCAGTACAACCCATTTTATGAATTCCTTGTTTTTGGTGCAATCCGGAATTTAGGTGGACATGCAAGGTCAAGTAGAGCGCATGCATTTAGACTTGGAGTTGAGTGAAATCTCTAGCCCATACTTGTGTGATGCATAATTGAGAGATGTGAGATTTTTCACCATACAATTTCATCTTCTTAATGCGAAGCCATGTATGCTTTGTGATAATCTTGTCTAGTGTTCACGATTGAAGTGCATTCATTCTAGCTTTAATGTCATGGTTACATTTTGCACAAGGTGTGTTATCTTGATTCTTGAATTGGTTGTTAGCTCGTTAGAGTGGATGACAAGGTGAATAGCTCTTTATGTTTGATTTAAGTTACAAGTAGACACCATGCTTGGCTTGTTTCCTATTTGTATGACGATTCGGACTTGTGAGTGTAGTAGTTAGTTTAATTATTAGGTATTGTTAGTTTCTTGTTTATTAGTGGTTTTTGTGATTTTGTGGGTACATCATCTATAAACCCTCACGAGACCTCACTCGTCCACTAGGGCTACCTAGGGGTTCCAAGGGCTTGTTGCATATGCCAAATGCAACCGTGATCACCTACGGAAGTGGTACTAGTTAGGAGTATATGGTTATGTTATATTCAGTTTGCTCGGGACTAGCAAAGTTTAAGTGGGGGAATATTTGATAACGTGTATTTTATACACGATTTTGTATTTCTTTATCTTGATTTTATTTTAGTTTCATGAGCATTTTACTTATATTTGCTTTGTTTCCATTTGTAGTGCCATTTGTTTAATTGTTGAAAAGATGGATTATTTTGGGCTTTAAAGTGAAGATTATTCTAGAGGGAAGTTAGAAGATGCGAGCTCACGATACCGAGAGGTTTTTAATGTGTCATCTTGAAGATTTTGTCTCGCACGACCGCTCCGCAAACCGTTCGCTAGGTCGTTCAAAGAGTTTAAATGGAGCAGATTTTTGCACGACCGAGCAGGCATGTACACGGCCGTGCAAAAATGTGCTGTGCATAAAAGAAGTCAATCCCTACATTTATATATCTCTTATCTTCATAACACAACCTAACTTCTTCATCTTCATCTAACCTAGCCTCATCTTGTAAATATAATTAGAGTAGAGATAACATTTATTACTCATAATCTAGCATTGATTATGAGTAACTAACTCTATATATTTGGCTCAAGGAGGATCTCTTGTATCAAAACCCATTCAATTGAAGTAAGATTTATTTAACTCTATCTTGAATACTTGTGATGTATTGTTTATGATTTTGCTTGGAGATTTGTAAGTTGCTTCATCTTACTCTTCTTGTATCTTCAATTGCTAATTGTTTGTTCTAATACGTAATCGTTAGTTCATTCATTATAGTAGCACAAGGTTTGGCGTGCCTAAACTTCAAGATTCAAGTACAAATACCAAGGTTGAGCTTCTCATCCTTGGGTTTGTCCTAGCCTCTCTTTGATTGATTCCTTGATTTGGTTATACTAATAGTGCTTCATTATTGGTAGCTATTTTCAAGAGAGCTAATTTATGTGCTTCACTAAATTAGTGTTTTTAGAAGAGAAATAAGTGATTGTGTGCTTCACCAATTATCTTGGTTAGGTAGAGTTGGATATATTTTGCTTGTTTGGGTTGAAGTGCTTAAGTTTCCATATTCCTTGGGTCAAATATCTCTATAACTTGCTAATTTAGTTATTGTGCCTTGTTGTGTTGGTAAAAATTGGATGATTGCCATTAACTTAGTTGTAGTTCTATAGCATTTTATTTCTTGTAGGCAAGGTGTTTGATAAAACACCTCAACCAAACTCAAAACCCCCCCCATTTTCCACACTTCTAGATTGTAAGAGATAATATACTCGAAATCGATATTGATAGTCCTTCCCTGTGAACGAACACACGAAAAACACTACCTTCAGGTTCAAATTAATGTAAGGCTAATACAAGAAAAAGTTCTAGGCAAGTAATGTGGTATGTCACCGAAAAAATAGGATTAAGCTCAACGGGTTAACTAATTGATCATGTAAATATGGTATGGTAATATGGGAAAATATGTGGTTATTCCTAAATGCCTTTATCATTTTAATCGTCAAATAATGTCATGCGTTTCAAGAAAGACCTCAAACAACTGCTAGCAATGCAAACAATCCGTGGACACTCAAGCAAACGAATAAATTGCAACAAATGCAATAAGGCTCAAAAACTCACTTGGTGGCAAAACATACTCAATCCCAAGCAAAAAAAATCTCTCTAACGCACCGACTTGTATTCAAAGCATGCAAACTAAATCATCTTGCACATATTCATGTCCTTCTAATCACTTATAACATTCAATAAGTCTACTAGCTTCAACTTACTAGTGTATGTGTGTGCACAAGAACAAAGCATATCACTTCTCAATCAAAAGCGTCAACAACACAAAATTCCTATCAAGCATGGGTGCAAATGCAAACTATTATGAACTCACATGATATACGAACATAAAAACAAAATAAAGAATGTCCTATATGAAACAAACGTAGATAATACGAACATAAATGCATTATTTACTACTAATAATATGCAAAGCATGAAATCCTACATGAACACATACTACAACAACAACTACTAATCCCTCAAACCACCCCAAAACTTAAAATATTCAATGCCCTCATGGAATGGAAGTAAATACAAGGGATAGCAGAAAACATACCTAAATATCAAACAGTCACCCTCCATTCTGATCATTTTTTGGCAATGGTATAAAACTCCGAACCACTCACCAATCATATGAACCAACCCAAATTTCTTTCCGGCAAAAATCCCCTTTTCTTTAGCAATTGGCCTCAATAACAACTGATTAAATTTAACCTCCACCGTCGAAAACGAAAATTTTCCACACCAGCACGACCTCTCCCACGCTTAGGAGCCAAAAGAATCAATACCCAACTCACAAGAAGCTCCACCAAAAATCACCAAGCAATAACACACCAAAAATAGGCAAATACCAAGTATAATACAAAATCCCAATTTTTCAAGAACACAAATTTGTAATACAAATAAATTTTGAGAGAAGAAATAAACCCACTACGAATTGGAGAGATGAACTTGCAATTAATTCCTCTTTAGAATTGAATTTTTAGAGATTTAAATAAAATAGAAGAGGAATTGGATTTGTATGTTGAGGTGTGTATATATATAAGATGATGGATATGATGAATAATAAAAAAATTAAGAGTGTGTAGGAGAGATGTGGAGAGGTTAGGATTTGATGTAGGATAGATATAGGAATTTAGAATTGAAGAAATTTGAGTTGGAATTGAATTTGGGGATTTTTTTAGGATTAAAAACAAGAATTTTCGGGAAAAAATCTGGCAGAACAGGTGTGTCGCGCAGCCGCAGGCTGCGTTTCAGGGGCGCTGGGCGCGCGAGAGTCAGTAACGCAGGGGCAGCCTGCGTTACAGGGCGGCAGAATGCGCGGGACTTACGTAACACGCAGGCGCAACCTGCGTTACCGTGTAGGCAGACTGCGCGCGAAGCAGTCACGCAGGCGCCTGCGTGTTGTGGGGGCAGAGTGCGCTACTGTTCATTTTTTTTTTATTTTTTATTTTTTATTTTTTGCTGAAACACACAGATTTTTTTTTTTTTTTTTTTGAATACTACACTCAATTTTTTTCTACACTAATGGCATGGGTTGCCTCCCACGAAGCGCTCCTTTAACGTCAATAGCTTGACGTTACTTCCTCAACTCATGGTGGTTTCAAAAGAATAACTGAACCATCCTCAACAGAAAGACCATTCATACG
Organism: Kitagawia praeruptora; assembly: GCA_037693485.1. NCBI lineage: Eukaryota > Viridiplantae > Streptophyta > Magnoliopsida > Apiales > Apiaceae > Kitagawia > Kitagawia praeruptora. The sequence goes on from CM075350.1 coordinate 88,483,753, forward strand.
AACGTTGACATCATGGTTGCTTGCTTTCCACAAATCTCTTCCATCAGATTTCAACTTGATTTCACTACCCAACGGCCAAATTTTCTTCTTTTTCTTCTTCACACCTCTAAGATGCTTCTCCGACTCAACCGGCTGAACAAAAATTTCTTCTTCCTTATCATCGGTTTTCCACCTTTGCAACACGTTATCATGCCCCTCTTCAAAAATCACTAGCTCATTATTCAAAAGGACATACCTCAAATTAGCAGGTAGAGGTTTAAGTTCAACCTATGGTGCCTCTGAAAGTGTAAAAACCATCTCAACTTCTGTGTCTCGAACAACAAGTGCTTCTTCTTCTACTACATCAACTAACACCCGTTCTGCTCCCACGAAGTGTTCATTTTCGAGCTGCACAATTTCATCAACTATGTCAACAGTAAAACAAGTTGCTCCAAAAGGAGGCATCTTCATTGCTTTGTTCAGATCAAATTCCACTTTGTCCTTGCCAACATTCAATGTCAATTTTCCAGCTTTAACATCGATAGTAGTGCCAGCAGTAGCCAAGAATGGCCTTCCCAAGATAATGGGTATCTCGACATCTTCATCCATCTCTAACACCACAAAATCACAAGGTATGACAAATTTATCCACTTTGACTACCACATCTTCAATGACCCCCAACGGATACTTAACAGAACGATCCGCCAACTGAAGTGAAATCTGTGTCTTTTTAAGCTCTCCAAGACCAAGCCGTTTGCAAATTGAGTATGGCATCAAACTCACACTTGCCCCTAAATCACACAAGGCTTTCATGTTCTCCATCTTCCCAATAGTGCAAGGCAAAGAAAAACTTCCCGGATCTTTCAATTTCTGAGGAATGGCCTTTTGGATGACTGCACTGCATTCCGCATTAAGAGTAATGGTTTCTGCATCCTCAAATTTCCTCTTCTTTGTCAACATCTCCTTAAGAAATTTAGCATAAAGTGGCATTTGATTCAAATCTTCAGCCAAAGGAATATTGACCTGTAACTGCCGGAACATAGTCAAGAACTTCTCGTACTGCTTCTCTAACTGCCTATTATGAAGTCTCTGTGGAAATGGAATAGGAGGAACATAAGGTGGTGGAGGAACATACGGCTTTTCTGGTTCTTCTTCCTTCTTCTTCTCATCTTCTTTTTCTAACTTTTCTGCATCAATCTCTACTATCTCATTTTCTTTTTCAGCATCCCTCTCTTTAGGCTCAAGAGCCTCAACCTCGGGCAACTCTTTTCCGCTCCTCAAAGCAATTGCTTTGCATTGTTCCTTACCATTCTGGTCGGGTTGACTTGGAAGAGAACCTTGCTCACGAACACCCATCTTGGAGGCAATTTGTCCAATCTGTGTTTCTAGCATCTTTTGAGATGATGCCATCTGATCTATTCTTGATTCCATATTAACCAATGCCCCAGAGGTTCCTTGCATTATTTTATTTAGTGCAACCTCCCAATCAGCAGGTTCTTTCTTTGGCGGTGGTTGATACTGCTGCTGTGCATGATACGGTGGTCGTGACTGAAAACCAGGAGGTTGATTCTGCCTTGGAAATGAATAGGAAGGATTAGCCGCATGATTACCACTGTAAGAAAGATTGTTGTTTGGCCTTTGATTTGGATTGTAGTAGGAGTTATTCTGAACAGGCCAAGGCTGTCTTCCCTGAATAAAAGATTCTTCTTCTGGAAATTGTTGCACATAAGAGTTCTGACTAGCACCATAATCATTATACCCTTCCATAGGTGAAGAAATAGCATTCACATTTGCCCTTTGTCCTCGCATCTCCTGAGTTAGAGTATCCAATTTGAGAGCTAGCATGTTGATCATCTCAGAATCTTGTGCTGCTTTTGCTGAGCTTGTCCCACTAGGTGCCCATGAATAATTATTAGATGCCAATTCCTCGAGGAGTGCTTTAGCCTGTGTAGTTGGTGCCTTCTTAAAATTTCCACCAGCAGCCACATCCAAAATCAAACGAATATCTGCATTCATGGCCCCATGAAAAGTACTAATGATCTGCCAATCTTGCAAACCGTGATGTGGACACTTCCTCAATAATGCCTTAAATCTCTCTCATGCCTGATATAGACCTTCACCCGATTGTGCTTTAAAACTCATAATCATAGTCCTCAATTATAGCGTCTTGTCAGAAGGATAATATTTGGACAAGAATGCAGTAGAAAGACTCTCCCATGTAGCAACCGCGGTGTCTGGAAGTTGTTGAAACCATTCCAAAGCTCTTCCCTTAATAGAGTAGGGAAACATATGGAGACGAATCTTGTCACTCGTAACACCATTGATTTTGAATGAGCCACACATTTGCACGAAACGCTCTAGTTGTCTGTGTGGGTCCTCTAGTTCAATATCTCCTTCAAAAGCTTGATTGCTGATCATCTGAATTAAGCTTGGATTAATGTTGAATTGGGCTGCACCAATCTCTGGAGTTTTGTACATGCAATTAGCAGGATTTGGTGTCTCATGGTCCCAAATAGAAGTCTCATCAACATTAACAACAGCTTGAACTACCGGCTCTCCCATCTTAGCTTTCTTTTTTCTTAGCTTTCTCAAAGTACGATCGATTTCAGGGTCAAATTCCAATTTTCTAGCGCAAGATGAACGTCGCATACACCTGAAAATCACCAACAAAACAACTTGTGGAACCAATTAAAATCTAAACAATAAGAAACAATTAACCTAAACTCAAATATACTGCCTTCCCCGGCAGCGGTGCCAATTTGTTAATAGTATTTTTATGTGTTCGTTCGCAGGGAAGGACTGAATATAATATCAAGTTCAAGTATCTTATCTCTCACAATTTAGAAGTGTAAAAGAATGTTTGGGTTGTTTATAAACTAAATTAAACTAATTATCAATCGAGAATAAAATATATGAGGAAAACAATCCAAGAACTGGGGTTCTTCACTTGGTTTCAATGCACATTCAATATCTATGTGACATCTACGTTCTTACTCTGCTGAAAACAATTCTTCTAAGGTTATAATGTTCTCTTCCAAGATACAATATAATGTCTACAACTACACCTTAATTGTCACTTCCGTGATACAATCAAAGACAATCATAAACTATTACGCACCAAGAATTATAAGTCTCGCAACTCTCCTATTAATCTTCCAATCAAATATTCGAGTTATGTCTGTTAAATCTTGTACTAAAATTGCAACTCCTTTTTCAAGTTATTACAATCCCTAAAATCCAATCAAAGGTTCATGACGCCCCTAATTGTGTTAAGCCCTCAATAACAGATCAGCAAAGCAAGAAAATCAAAGATAATTAAACATACATGAATACCAAGGAATACTACCCAATCCTCAGATTACAGATTTAGTTACACATAATTAAATTCACAAGACAAGAATCAATAGAAGAACTCATAATTATAAGAAGATAGAAAAACCTTTAATCTTCGATCTTCAAAGAAAATAATAGTTCTCCAAAAATCTCCCAAAAGAAAGTGTTTACAAATTTTTCTGCGTAATATATTTTTCTTTCTTAGATCTCTCGATTCTCTAAAATAATACCCTAGATGTGTTTATATAGGCTCTAAAAGTCTTGCCCAGCAAGAAAATACCAAAACAGGATTATAATAGAATTTCTGCAAAATACGTTTCCTAAACTGAGTCTGTTTTTAAGGAAAATCCGTGGCTGACTTTTCTTCAGATATTCTGGAACGTTTCAATCGTAATTGGACCTCTGGACCACTTTAAAATGATAGAGAATTTCGTTAGCTTCGCGTGGACTGCTTATGGGCCTCAAACGGACTTCTAGAACTCCAGATATGGCCAAAACAGTGTAGACTGCGCAACCCTTCTCAAAAATCCAAATTTTAATCAATTAATTCTCCAAAAACGATAGAAGCATCCACCTTAATCAACATTCTCGTAAATCTGCACAACTAAGCAAAACACATCAAAACGACACAAACTTGAGTCCAAAACAATCAATTTAAGCCGATATGAAGCGCTCCAAGTGGATATAAATCCACTTATCAGAAGATATAACCATGGATTTCGTCGAAGGGTTACCTAAATTGTTGGGTGTAGACACCATTTTAGTTGTAGTTGATAGGCTTACAAAGTATGGGCATTTTCTGGCTTTGAAGCATCCATTTACTGCCCAATCGGTAGCTCAGTTGTTCATACGTGAGGTGGTGAAGCTCCATGGTTTTCCGGCAACTATAGTCTCAGACCGAGATAAGGTATTTATGTCATTGTTTTAGGGGGAAATGTTCAAGATTCAAGGGACCAAATTGTGTCGAAGTACTGCCTACCACCCCCAGTCGGATGGGCAGACCGAGGTGGTAAACAAGTGTGTTGAAACTTATTTACGCTATTTTGTTGCTGGCCAACCAAAATCTTGGGCGAGATGGCTGCCCTGGGCGGAATATTGGTATAACACATCTAGCCATACGTCAACTGGCTATACTCCCTTCCAGGCCCTTTATGGTCGTGAACCCCCACAATTAGTGAAATTTCTGCCGGGTAGTACTTCTGTCTCATCCCTTGAGGATCAATTACGTGAACGAGACGCCATCTTGGATGACTTAAAGGCTAATCTGGTGCGAGCACAACATCGAATGAAGCTTCAAAAAGACCACCATCGCAGGGATGTGGAGTTTCATGTTGGGGAGAAAGTATATTTAAAGCTTCAGCCTTATCGTCAGCAATCTCTTGCCAAATGGCCTTTTGAGAAGCTAAGTGCAAGGTATTACGGTCCGTTTATGATTTTACAGCGCATAGGATCGGTGGCATATAAGCTTGACTTACCTCCAGAATCTCGGATTCATCCGGTATTTCATGTTTCCCAGTTAAAGAAAGTGGTTGGGGACACCTCTATCTCGCCAAACATTCCACCAAGTCTATCTGATTCCATCGTTTTGGAAAGTTAGCCAGAACAAGTACTAGGCATTCGTAATGCAACCTCGGGACAACCCACTGATTTGGAGGTCTTAATTCAATGGGAGTGCATGACCAATGCTGATGCCACCTGGGAACAGTTTGAGAACATTACCCAGTTTTTTCCATCCTTTCACCTTGAGGACAAGGTGAAACTACTGGTCGGGGGTAATGCTAAGGTAGACATGGGACCAGCCAAGTTAATCACATACAGCAGATAAAAATATAGAAACAAAGCAACAGGGCAGAAGGGGAATATAAGTTCAAGTCCAGGGGCACATGAGTAATTGCAGAAAACAAGTAAAGGTTGGGTGTTAAAAGAGAATAGGAGCTACAGAATGGGGATTATGAGAATTTTGTAAGGGTTTTGTCATAGTACTGGGAGAGCTCCCCACCTCTCGAATTGTGTGGGAAATATCATTTCTATTTTAATCAAAGTATCATTTTGTTTGTTCTTCATTTCTGCTTGCTATTAGATCAGAAGTGTAGTAAATTGTAGCAATAGCAAACCCACTTTTAGGGTTCTACAATATTTACCTGCTCTACACTTTGAATATATGTAGAGAAACGTAGGTACCCAATCTGTTGCAGCCTTGCAGGATTACATATCATTGGACTTTGAGAATTTGTTTGATTCTTGTTCTGATTTTATACTCAGAAGTTGTGATTGACTCTCTTAGAATTGCTTGCAAAATTAATCTTTAAAATAATTGGAACTTGTCACTCTTCATTAGTTAAAATGAACAGAAAATGATAAGATAAAATCTCCAACGTTTTTGTGTACAAGATCTGATTCTAAGTATCGGCCGGGGTCACCAGCAGTACTGCAGTAGTAGTAGGCCGCTTCACCAATATCACAAGGATGTTCATGTTTGTTTTTCTCAACCGACTGAACAAATTTATGTCTGAGAAACGACATGGCGTTGTATGTCGGGAACTGTGGAAAACTGATAGAGAACATTATTATGATTGATTGTAATTTTAGACAAAGATGTAATAGTAGGGCTATTATGTAATAGTAGGGCTAAAGGAAGAGATAGTCATCTTTGTTTTTGCTTCCTTACTTTCCTATATATAGTTTGTATCCGGGAATGAAAAACACACATCCAAAAGCAGCAAATTATCTTTCACTTTGCTTTATCTTGCTTCTGCTCTCGGCTTTCTTTACTATCTATTGGTGTTTATCATATTGCTATTATAGCTAGTTTATTATAACACGTTATCAGCACGAGTCTCTGCCCGAGTAAGTTTTGAAGTAATGAGGTACTGCCCGAGTAAAAGTTTATTAAGGAAGAAGGTACTGCTCAAATAAGTTTTATTAACGAAGGAGGTATGCTCTATTTTTATTTATAAATATGGTTATAATTTCCTTGTTTATATTACTCTTTAATATATTAATATTGTTGCACTACGAATATTATTATTAAGTTTCTGGCTGGCTATGCCGTCGTAACTTTTAAATAAACTGGCTAGCTATGCCGTCGTAACTTTTAAATAAACTGGCTGGCTATGCCGTCGTAACTATTAAATAAATTATGTCATCATATGTTTTAATTATAATTGTATGTATGTGTTTAATTGTTTATGTTTAACATGCCATATTGTTATACCATGTTTTAAATATTTATTTTGCGTTCAGAATGGGAATCTTGCAAAATTAGATTTTTTTTGCTTTGGATGTGTCTGGGGATAATTATATGTCTTGGGTACTAGATGCGGAATTACACCTTAGTGCCAACGGGCTAAAGGATACCATAGAAACAGGAAAAACCCCAACTGTTGAACAAAATGCCAAAGCAATTATTTTTCTTAGGCACCACATTCATGAAAACTTAAAATCTGAATACCTCACAGTCAAAAATCCACTCACTCTTTGGACCAATCTCAAAGATAGATTTGACCACCAAAAACTTGTCCATCTGCCACATGCCCATTATGATTGGATCAATTTAAGGTTACAAGATTTTAAATCTGTTGCTGAATATAATTCTGCCTTATTCAAAATAAGTTCCAAGCTAATCCTGTGTGGTGAGAAAATTACTGATGCTGAGATGATTGAAAAGACCCTTTCGACCTTTCACCCCAACACTATGATCTTGGCACAACAATACAGGGAACGAAATTTTCAGAAATATAGTGAGCTGATATCTCTCCTCCTTGTAGCTGAGAAAAATAATGAGTTGTTGCTGAAAAATCATCAGATACGTCCCACAGGCTCTGCCCAGTTACCTGAAGTACATAACACTTCATTCCGGAAGAACGAGCGTGGGAAAGGGCATAGAGGAGGACGAGATTATGGACGAAATCGTGGACGTGGAAATTTTCGTGGTCGATTTCGAAATAAGTATAACTCTGGCCACCTAAAGTGGCAACGTGATGGTTACAACAACTCTAGTCACCAGAAGTGGCAAAATGAGGTGCCAAATAAAAGGAAGGCACTACAAGAAGGAGATACTAGAGATATATGTTTTAGATGTGGGGCTCATGGGCATTGGACTCGTAATTGTCACACACCCAGACATCTTGCAAATCTTTACGAGTCATCCAAAAAACAGAATAGGCAAAGGGTGGAAACAAATTTGGCTAGCTTTCATGATGAACCAATTAACAAGACCTCAAATGAACTAGACACTGGCGCTAACCTTTATTATGGCTTAGATGACTAGTTCTCATATGCATCTCTTTGAATTCATGTTCCTTATGTATCTGCTTCATTTTCATGTTTTTATATACTTGTTTTATATTCTTGCTTTAAGTACATGGTTTGCTTTAATAAAATTATTGTTCACTGATATATGTGCACAGCATAAAATATGGGAGATTTATGCATTGCTGATTGCGCCACCACCCACACAATTCTACAAAATCAGAAATACTTCTCACAGTTTACTAAAACCAGCTCACATGTTTGGACGATTTCGGGTACATCAGATATAATAGAGGGTTTTGGGAAAGCTAGTTTTATCCTACCAAATGAGACACAAATTCAAGTGCAGAATGCTCTTTATTCTAGTAAATCCACTAGAAATCTTTTAAGTTTTAAAGACATTCGTATTAATGATTTCCACGTAGAAACTACTAGTGAGAATGAAAAAAAATATCTCCTTATCACTTCAATTACCTCAGGCCATTAGAAGATATTAAAAAGATTACAATCAATCTCTTCGGGATTATATGCTACAAATATTAGAGTCATTGAGTCTCACAATATCGTCATTCAAAAAATCATAGACCCACAATCACTAACCCTTTGGCATGAAAGACTTGGTCATCCAGGAGTATCTATGATGCGTCGTATAATAGAAAATTCTGTAGGACATCCTCTTAAGAATCAAAAGGTCATACCTCAAAATGAACTTCCCTGCTCAGCATGTTCATTAGGAAAATTAATTGTCCGACCATCTCCAGTTAAACTTCAAACCGAGTCTCCAAGTTTCTTAGAAAGAATTCAAGGTGACATTTGTGGTCCTATTCATCCATCATCCAGCCCATTCAGATATTTCATGGTTCTAATCGATGCATCAACTAGATGGTCTCATGTATGTCTACTCTCTACACGGAATACAGCCATTGCCAAACTACTTGATCAAATAATCAAATTGCGAGCTCAATTTCCTGACCATCCCATTAAATCAATTCGACTAGACAATGCTGCTGAATTTACATCTGCAAGTTTCAATGATTATTGTATGTCAGTAGGAATCTCAGTCGAACACCCTGTAGCTCACGTGCATACACAAAATGGCTTAGCAGAATCTCTAATTAAAAGGCTTCAACTTATTGCACGTCCCTTACTTCTAAAAGCAAAGTTACCTACATCTGTTTGGGGTCACGCAATACTTCATGCTGCAAGTATAATTAGGATAAGACCATCTGCTTATCACAAACAATCCCCTCAACAGTTAGTTCTTGGTCGAGTTCCTGGTCGAGTTCCTAATATTTCTCACTTTAAGATTTTTGGTTGTGCCGTATATGTTCCCATTGCACCTCCACAGAGATCCAAAATGGGTTCACAAAGAAGAGTAGGCATATATGTTGGTTTTGACTCACCATCTATCATAAGATATCTTGAACCGTTAACTGGTGATGTGTTTACTGCTCATTATGCTGATTGTCATTTTAAGGAGTATGTGTTCCCTCCATTAGGGGGAGATAATGTTTTGCATAAATTAAATTCTGAACTATCATGGAATGCATCAGGATTAAATGCTATTGATCCACGTACTAAACAATGTGAATCTGAGGTTTTAAGGATAATTCATATGCAAAATATTGTTAATCAAATGCCGGATGCTTTTAATGATTCTAGACTTATTATAAAATCGCATATACCCGCTGTTAATGCTCCGGCCAGGGTTGAAATCCCTATTCATAAATCAATTCCTGAAGAATTGGTTGGTGATTCAAAACCACGCCAGAAGCATGGTAGACCTATTGGTGCGAAAGATGTTGTACCACGAAAACGGAAATTGAATGGACCTGCCCCTGAAGTGGCAGATGTTCCTGAAGTAACTACATCAAAAACCCCAGAAGTGGTATCACCTCCTGAAGAGGTTCAAGCCCCTAAAGTGGCTGTGACAAAACCACCTGAAGTGGTATTACCTCCAGAAGAGGATATTGCCCCTGAAGTGGCACATGCTTCCATAGAAGCAAAGGTACCTGAAAATTATGAGATCTCAATGAGTTATGTACATAATAGAAAATTATTGGATCGTGGGAGTAGTGAGGTTGATGATGTATATGCTTTTTCCGTGGCATGAGATATTACTATGAACTTCGATCCTGAACCACAAAGTGTGGAAGAATGTCGACAAAGAGATGATTGGCCAAAATGGAAAATTGCAATTCAGGAAGAATTGCAATCCTTGCGCAAGAGAAATGTATTTGGACTACAGTCCGAACACCAGCTGGTGTGGTTCCCATTGGAAATAGATGGGGTTTTGTACGAAAATGAAATGAGAGAAATGAAATTATGAGATATAAGGCCCGGCTGGTAGCCCAGGGATTCTCTCAAAGGCCTGGATTTGATTACCAGGAAACTTACTCTCCTGTGATGGATGGAGTTACTTTTCATTTTTTTATAGGTATGGCTTGTATGGAAAAATTGGAAACACGTCTGATGGATGTTGTGACAGCCTACCTTTATGGATCACTTGATAGTGATATTTATATGAAAATCCCTGAAGGATTAAAGTTAGAGGAAACTAAGCCTCAACATTTATACTCAGTTAAACTACAACGATCATTATATGGCTTGAAACAATCTGGTCGTACGTGGTACAACAGGCTTAGTGAATATTTATTGAATGATGGGTATATAAATAATCAAGTGTGTCCATGTGTGTTTATCAAAAGGTCACAATCTAGTTTTGTTATTATTGCAGTATATGTGGATGATTTGAATATTGTAGGTACTTCTGAAGATATTACTAATGCTGCTAACTATTTGAAAAATGAGTTTGAAATGAAAGATCTTGGAAAGACAAGATTTTGTTTAGGTATACAGGTGGAGCACTTATCTTCAGGCATATTTGTTCATCAGTCAACCTACACAGAAAAGGTTCTTGATCGATTCTACATGGACAAATCTCATCCACTAACTACACCGATGATTGTTCGATCACTAGAAGTTGAAAAAGATCCTTTCCATCCTAGAAAAGAAGATGAAGATGCTCTTGGGCCTGAAGTTCCATATCTTAGTGCAATTGGAGCTCTTATGTATCTTGCAAATAACACACGACCTGATATTGCATTTGCTGTGAACTTGTTGGCGAGATTCAGTTCTGACCCAACTAAAAGGCACTGGGATGGGATCAAGCATATATTCAGATATCTTCATGGGACGATTGATTTTGGGTTATTCTTCCCGAAGAACTCGACATCTCAATTGATTGGATATGCAGATGCTGGATATTTGTTAGATCCTCATTTTGGCAAATCACAAACTGGATATGCATTCACATATTGCGGTACAGCCATTTCCTGGAAATCAACAAAGCAAACTACAGTAGCAACCTCATCAAATCATTCAGAACTAATTGCAATTCATGAAGCCAATAGAGAATGTATTTGGTTGCGGTCTATCATCAAGAATCGTGTGGATTACCAGACATCACGAGAAGTCCCACTGTTATGTTTGAAGACAACACTGCATGTATTGATCAACTCAAGGAAAGATATATCAAAGGAGACAGAACGAAGCACATTTCGCCAAAATTCTTCTACACTCATGAACTTCAAAAGAATGGTGAAATTGATGTACAACAAATTCGATCATGTGACAACATTGCAGACTTGTTCACAAAATCATTACCGAATTCAACATTCAGGAAACTACGACATAACATTAGAATGCGTCGACTCAAGGACCTGTTACAACAAAACTTCAGTGAATAATTGGTTTTCTTCAAGGGGAGATTGTACTATTTTTCCTTCATCAAAGTTTTTATCCCACTGGTTTTTTCTTTGAAAAGGTTTTAACGAGGCAGTTTATGATCCATACTATAATGACAATCAAAGGGGAATGTTATGATTGATTGTAATTTTAGTCAAAGATGTAATAGTAAGGCTATTATGTAATAGTAGGGCTAAAGGAAGAGATAGTCATCTTTGTTTTTGCTTCCTTACTTGCCTATATATAGTTTGTATCCGGGAATGAAAAACACACATCCAAAAGTAGCAAATTATCTTTCACTTTGCTTTATCTTGCTTTTGCTCTCGACTTTCTTTACTATCTATTGGTGTTTATCATATTGCTATTATAGCTAGTTTATTATAACAATTTTAGAATATACAAATTTAACGCACAGTGATCTTCCATTAATCATACGTTGCAAGTTCACAACATGAAAAAGGAGAGCTGCTGAAAATATGTGGAGATGCGAGGGATCAAACCCCGCACCTCTCGCATGCAAAACAATGGCTCTACCACTTGAGCTATACTGTTGGCAACTTGCTGTTACGTCTACCATATCGAAATTTAAAATGATGTTTTATCACGTACTATTAACATACGATGTCTCAGAAGATTCACAATGATGTTTATTATGTACTATTACACGATGCCTAGAGACAAAAGATTCACAAGTGGTTGATTATTTGATAAAAAAATATCCGTTTAATTCATTCATTCTTTCATTTAATTTTTTTTCCCCATTCCATTATCAGAATTATATTTAAAATTAACAAGGAGAAAACTTGTGAGAAATAAACAGAGCGTTGTTCTAAATGATAAATTAAACTTGTAGTGGCGTCAAATTACAAAAATAATCACATTATGTACAATGCTGTATCACAAATCAATCTGACCAGTGACCACCCTACTCACAAGCATAACTACAAAAAAATTCATTACCATGTACATTCACTATTGTAGTAGACAACACAGTGACACAAGATGATACCAAATTTCTCTACTTCCCGCTGTTGCTCTCAATATTAATCGGGTAGAGATCAGACCTAGACGTGGGAGATGCAGTCCATGAATAGGTCATTGACTCACCCTTCAACTGAGAGTCACCAGAGGAGCTTGTTACATAGCTTTGCTGCTGTATATCTATAAAGTCAGTAGGCTGCTTTAATGCAGAATTTTTACTTTGGTCCGAAAAATAGTCTTGCATTACAGATTTGCCCTCGAGTATGCCGACCACTAAAGACATAGCTGGCCTAACCACCGGTGAGACATTAGTGCACAGAAGAGCGAGATTAATAAGTGATGTTGCCTCTTTTTCATTGAATTCTGATCCCAATCTCTCATCAACAAGATCCCGTAATTTCCCCTTTGCCTTCAGCTCATGTGCCTTTACATATGACAATGAAAGGGAGATCTTAGAAGATAAATTTGATCATTTATTCATTGTATTCTACAAGGAACATGTCATTACAGTTCTATACAAAATTGCTTAAAGTCACTTAACCAAGATTAATCATAAGTCGAAATACATATGCATAGGTTTCTCTGATCGTTCATGTAGCCTCCTTTTGGAAAATAAAAAAACTTGACAATCAATTGTCACTTTTGTTATGGTCATCCCAAATTGATCTTATCATCAAATTATGTTATTGCTCGACCATTATTATGCTGGATTGGACATTCTTTTGAGAACTTCCAAAAGATGTTTTGGGAGGATCGAAAGGGTTAGCAGAAAATTTGCTAAATTAATAATCTCTGGAATCCAAATCAAAAGGAAAAAAACTTAGGCTGATAAATTTACCAATCAAGTAGACAAAAAAGTCATTAAAATAAAGATAGCATGTAACTATGCGTCCTATATTTGTGTACTGTTCTGCAGATTTGTGTTCTGTAGAATGTGGACTCGAACTTGGACAATTATATACACATACTCAGGCATATGTTGGATCAGGGGTTAAAATTTTTTACAGATAAGAATCTAAACAAAATAGTGAACTATGTTCAATATAATGAAGTTACCCAGTCAAGCAGATATAAAGGCTCCTGCTCTGATCTGCTACTAGTGTTGCTCATCCCGCTGACAATTTCCAGAGCAACAATTCCAAAACTATAAACATCTGCTTTGTCTGTTAGGTAACCGCGCATTGCATATTCAGGTGCCATATATCCACTAAAAAAGAAGATTATAACTTCAGACATTAAACAGGTCTTCTGTACTCTATGACTTTCTTACAATCAACTAATCTATAAAGACCAACTCCATTCACACAAATGATATCCCCAAGATAATGTCAAACTAGGTATTCATGAATAGTTGTAATAGTGGCAATATATACTCTGGTAAGAACAAATAAAAAATTGACCATAAATAAAGGCACTTACTAAGTTCCGGCAACTCGGGTGCTCATATGAGTCTTCTCCTCCTCAACCAGTTTAGCCAGACCAAAGTCTGATATCTTAGGATTAAGTTCTTTATCAAGAAGCACATTTGTGGCCTTTATATCTCTATGGACAATCTTTAATCTTGACTCTTCATGGAGATAAGCCAAACCTTTTGCTATGCCAATGCAGATTTTGTATCGTGTTGCCCAATCTAGATTTATCTGCCATTTATCTGGTCCTATATTGACCAATTGAACAAGTATTAGAAACATTTTTTGTGAATCTCAGGTTTTGAATACCGGAAGCTGTACAGCAGTTAAGTTACCAAATAATGCTCGGGCAAGGCTGTTGTTTTCCAAGTACTCATACACCAGCAATAACTGATTCCCCTCGATACAACACCCATATAGCTTTACAAGATGTGGGTGTTGAAGAGCAGTAATCATGCCTATCTCATTCACAAACTCACGGTTCCCTTGCTGTGATTTTGAAGATAGTTGCTTTACAGCAATTAAGGTTCCGTCTGACAGAAGTCCCTTCATTCAAAAGAGTATACACGAGTTATAAAAAATCAAAGTCAATTGTGATCGATAATTTTAAGCATGAACAAACTAGTCATCCTTTAGGATACCTTGTAAACAGGACCAAAGCCACCTTCACCAATCTTATTAGCAGCATCAAAATTATTAGTTGCAGCTCTAATTTGCCGCAAAGTAAATGAGCCGGTTTGCAGGTCAAGGCCCTTCAGATCTGTTAAAGAACCTTTTGAGTTATATAACATCGTTAAAAATTATAACCATGTCTAATCTGCACTGACTTTACTATTTGTCAAGTCAGTTGATGTGTTACTTTAGACCATGCAAGAAAAGAGATAACGAAGTCATAGGACCGGAGAAATGATGACGTTGATGTATAAATTTAAGTTAAAAAACCAAAACTTGCTTATAAGTAACATGTTTCAGAATTTTACCTATGTTCATTCTGTCTTTACTTCGTAGACAGCCTTTCCACCAAAGTATGCCAAAAACCAAGACAAAACCAGATATTGCCGCAACCACAATCCCCACAATAATGCCCACTGATCTTTTCCCCTCACTCGGGATGCTGTCTGAATGAAGTAAAAACAGTAGTCAGTTGATTAAAATGTTTAAAGCAACAGTGCACGCAACATGACCTCCAGCTATAATTAGAGCTTCAGATATTAGAGAAGTACACCAAAAGTAGTGCATTTCTCTTGTTCATTACGACTTTAGCTTTGTGAAAAGCCAAGGAAAAAGCCCCAAAACAAAATAATTTGGCATTACACACACCATAAATATTCATTTTATAAGAAATGTTCTAAATTGTAAATACTAATCTCTTACATTGGGAAGTTCAGATCAACTAGAATAGTAAGTACAAAATTCGTTCCTAAGAAAAAAATAGACGATTAGTACTTGGTCTTTAATTGGTATAACATATACATGTAGGCTATCCGCAATATCTGAAAATATCTAACTGATCATGTCCAAACCTAAGTTGCAATAATGCACATCCACTTAATCGTCAGATCATGTAGTTCTTCAGATATCAAGGCATCTTAAGACTTTAGCTTCGCATGAAGTTTGTTTATTTGCATTCAGGTATATAATACTTTCTCAGTTTGTTATTTAATTGTCAAGTTACTGTAACAGTTTGTACTAGTCCCCAAATCAGAAATTTTGACATGTCTTGATAATAGTAAGTCAACAATCTTCCAATATGCCAATATCCGCAACATATATTCCAAATTAAGTAACATTTAGAATAATCGGAAGGACCTTTTTATATACTGGACTTGTTATTTTCAAAGATTTAATTAGGTCAATGAAATTACAATTGTGTCGATCTCCTTTCCCAAACTGACCCCAACTAAAGCCGTGACTCAACAATACATACTTTGGGAAAAGTTGTTCTGTTCATATACATCTTATACTACATACAGAGGTACAGATATATTATAACATGTTTGATTGGAATTAATCCCTACGTCTTATACAAAAAAACATAATTTCCCTTTCAGAATTACAAGAAAAAATATCTTAGTCCTTTTATTATACATAAAACAAAATCTTTTCAACTAAATTCCCCTTCCACTGCAATTAGTTAATAAAAAATGGACAATAAAAATGATAGGTACTACGATTAACTCTCTCAAGTACACCTATCGGACTAAATATTGGAGCATTTCAGCAGTGCCATCAGCCATGTGTGGTGCTTCAATGACTATGATTGTCCAGGTGTTAATGAAACTGGTGGTCATTGTGGCGGGTTTGTTGTGCAGTTAAAAGTGAAAGAGGTAATGTCAATGGGATTACATTTTTGTCCCTTTTCCAGCCCAATACAATCTCAGATTACGTTTTTGTCACAGTGGACAGAGAAATAACTATGCATTAAAGATTACAGACAAAAATTTTACTAATAACTTTAGTACTGAAGTTTATAATCTCTAGTTGATTTCTACAAATGAAAGAGAGGTGCTACTTGTGGAATAGAGGGTGATTAATTATAAGCTCAAAGATATTCGTCATTTACCAGATTCCACAGAAATAGCTGAGATCAAAGGTCCATATACACCTTTTTCAGGAATACTTGTTGTGCCTTTTCCAGCCCAATAAAATCGGATCTCCAAGGTACTACTGCGTACAGTAACAGGAAAACTCTTTATGATTTCCTGTCCAACTCCACCTGCTTGAAGCGCAATATTGAAATCTTTCAGCACCAGTTTTCCCTGCAATGTACATGTTATCATGCAGGCAACGACAATTTATTCACTTTGAACCTAATGTATGTAATAGGTGCAAATTAAGCTCCATTTCAGTCCGACTCACTCAAAACAAATTTTACAGCTAAGGGAAAAGAAACAACTTAGCAGGCAAGGATACAGAGATTTAATTTTTTTTTTAAAAACAGCTGAAGCTTTAATAACAATTAGTCGCCTTCCATTTCAAGTAAAGTAACGGAATATTTAAATCTTAAACTTGAAAATGACTATTAACATTTTTTTCTTTTCTTAAACAGTCAAACAATCTAGCATTACCTGAATGTAAACATCAAATATGCGTCTTCCAAGGCTATTATAAGTTTCATCATCAGTAAACATGATCTCTGCAAAGTGAAGCTTTACAGTGTAGTTTCCATTATAAAGACAAAAACCATAATAAGTCAGTGATATAGGAGAAATCCGAGCATCCATGTACAACTCAGGCCGGTCCATATATAGCCTTGAAGCATTTGTGGAAAGAAATTTCCTATTGCTATCATCCATAAAGTGACCAGTATTGCTAGTTCCCCAGTTAGCTCCACCGCGAGAGAAACTTGAAGGTCCACCCGCTATATCAGCTTCGAACCTCGAACCTCGTTCCCCTCTTACCTCTCTTCCACCACAATTTATGTGGATTGAATACCAATCTAATACGAAACCACATACCCACATACCAGGCAAAGAGAGGAATCAGAGAAATGTGAAAGCATATAAATCTTATCCACTACACCCATGTTTATGTAGTTCATCTAATTTTCACAGATCTCCATGATTTACTCTTTATTTTGCATATTTCTTTAAACTTCTCTGACAACACACATTACTCACTTCACAATCTCATTAAAAAAGGAACACGGAATGCATTTTGTTACACATTTTAATCTGTGAATCATTATTTAAGCAATTAAATTTAATGATTATATAACATGTACTACGAAGGAAATATCATAAGAAGTCTTTAAACCCTATTCTATATACACAATGCTGTGCTAGGATTTCAATGCTGTGCTAGGATTATCCATGTACAGCTCTTTTTGTTGTTTTTTCTATGGAAGTGGTATGAAGGCAGATGGCACTCATGGCATTGGCAAACATCTGGCTTTCACAACTTGGGTAGATACTTCAGGTTTACAACTTGAATAGTGTCTTTTGGATGACATATGCATGACCTTCCTTTCACATTATAAGACGCCCAATATCAACCCTAGCTTCAAGTATCAGTATACCTCTAGTTATGTTAAAGTATAATTGTTGTATAAGATAGTTCAGCTTAATTGAATTATGTTAAATCATTTGTAACCATACAGTAAATGATATTGTGTGCAGCTATATTATTGCAGGGCTGAAAGAGTGCTTAGTCACACTTCAGTTCCATTATCACAGAACTAATATTTTTTATAGTTCGTAAGCACTAAGAAAGCAACAAATTTTGATACCAGGCACAACTGGTCTTATAATCAATCTTCCTTATTTTAGATCTCTTTGGTGCAAGTGCAATAGAATCGGTACAAAAAAAATGAAAAACGATAAGCAGCCTAATTTATTTTCGTTCCTTCGGAATGTAATTTAAAATCCTCTCCTAATTTTGGTATCTTATCAGCATTAGCTTCAGGTCTCCTTTAATTTGTTGATGCATTTACAAATTGGTCAGATTAATATAGTACGAACTTATATTGATAGATCCCACACAAAAATGTAAATTAATAGAATAAGAATTATTTGGCGAGGGGGGGGGGTTTCCAAGAATTCTAACACAAAGATGTCACTTGATAGAAGAAAAACACTTACTTCGTTGGCAAGGGGGGTTTTCCAAGCATGAAACTATTCCTCTGTAGAGAGAGGGGAGGGGAGCAATAATTAGAATACCTTCAAAATTATACTTACAATACAAGTTCTACCACAGAGATAAAAAGATAGGCAATGATTCAGGTGCGAACAAATTTTTATCAACAGTATGAACAATTGTTCTGCAATTTTATAAAAGCCAGAGCAATTTTTTGTATTATTTTATTCAGCAATTATTTACGAGTGCAGACTCACTGTTCTCACATTAAAATATGTTCTCTATATAAAGCAACCCTAAAATGATATACGAAACATAACAGGATTTCATCAAATCATAGTCATCCTTCCAAATTACTTAAAATAATTGAAGCAAAAACAGTGAGAATAGAAAAAACTAAAGACCTTATCTTCAATAGATGCAGTTGCTTGGTCACTTAATGGTCTAAGATAGGAAAACATTTACTTGACTGATTAGTTCCTCTTGAATTATAAGACTTGTGATAAAATTGATGACTACTTTCAATATTACAAATAAAAATGCATTTTTTGCTCAGCGACAATTTAGCTTTTTGTGTTGCTTTTATAAAATCCAAGAAAATGAACAGGAATTTACCAGGATGAATATTTAT
Organism: Kitagawia praeruptora; assembly: GCA_037693485.1. Lineage (NCBI taxonomy): Eukaryota > Viridiplantae > Streptophyta > Magnoliopsida > Apiales > Apiaceae > Kitagawia > Kitagawia praeruptora. The sequence continues at coordinate 88,502,659 of CM075350.1, forward strand.
CACGTTTAATGATTGACAACTTACAAAGATAGATATATTTAATATTATTCTTGGTATTTAATCTTTTAACAGAAGTATCATCTAACTTGGTACTAAGTTACTACTATGGCAGGTAAAAGTGATAACTTACGAAATATTTCGCGTGGAAGAGCTTGCAAACAAGTTTCTGCATGAAAATACCAAGTAAATACCTTCGCTAATAATCGTCATATCTTGCTAAAACATTAAAAGGTTCTACACAAATGAAAGACTCACATATCGTTTTGCTGACAGAAGGTTGCTGGCGTAAAATTGTTGTATGAAAGATCACTGCACACACAAGTCAACAAATGATTTATTGCATTATGAAAGCAGAAGCAATTGGCCTTATACATGCTGGTAGCATGAATATCAGTTACAGTAAAGACCACATGAGACGAAATCTTTAGCCCGTTTAATGGAAAGGAGCAGGACAACTATGCCCCTCAATCAACTAGATGTGATTGCAATAACAACAATAATAAAGCTAATCCAGCTCATGGTCTTAATTACGGTTAATTCTAAAAGTACGAATACTTTTAAAAAAACAATGTCAAGCCAACATGCCAATTAGACATAAAGTTGGAGTGTGATATTTTAATGCTAAAAATATGTTTACTTTCATATTACATATTTGTTTACGAATAAAAGTAGCATACAGATGCATATCACAAATTTCAGGCAAAAATTATTAGTAAAGTTTTTTAAATGCCACACCATTTTGTATGAACTTTTTCGTCTAAAAACTTAAACTTAATTTGCCTATTTAAAACTCATTTCTTAAATACAAGGAACATTAGAGGCATTCTGGAGAATTTAGAGTATCAGAATATTCAAATAGAATTTATAAATATATAAAGAACGTTGAATAGACAATGGTGTAGAAAGTAGAGACATATATGTCATCACATAAACAAGAAACGTGCATGCGAGATACAAATGCAAAAAATGAATTGGAAGCATTTATGTATCCTAGTTGTTAATGCCACCCCACAGTACTTATCAATAGAAGTCACCCAGACTCATCTGTTCTATATTATTATGGCTTTATAATATGCAATAAGACCGAAACCAGACATAGGCCGTATGAAACAAATTTATAAGTCAGACCAGTACAGAGTTCTGTAAGTATGCAATCTTAGAGTATTAACAAGAACCCCCCCCCCCCCTTTGAAATTAGTCCGAATCTTTTCTGCTCGAGGCATATATCCTGTGAGGCACAATTATTTGGTAGAACACAATAATATAACAAAGTACGTTCTATAACCAAATAAAAAATACTAACGACATGCACCAATGACATAATAAATGCAAGATAGAAAAACATCACAACTGAGTCATGTCCAAAACTATTACAAAGTTTAGAAAGAGAACCTTACATGTTGTTTTGCCCTTTTGGCATTCTATTTTCAGGATCCGATCCAGATAGCATGTTTCCAGTTAAATATCTAGAAAAAAAAAATTATCAATTAGTTTTGTTGGTAGAAATTCCTAATCTTGTAATAAATAATTTTTAACACTGAACTGGTAGAATGGAGATATAAGAAATTTCAAAGGAAAGAAATGTAAAGAATCACATAGTCTATCTGTCTCGCCCCAAAAAGAACAATAAGCATTATACATAAGAAAAGTTGACGCATGTATGGACGTATAATTTTTTCGAATCCGATGATTTAGATACACTTAATTAAGGAAGCCTCTCTAAGTCTTACTAGTTAGATATATAACCCAATATACTGTAGTCTGTACATTAATCGACATCAAGGATGCATGTAATTTTTTCCCAACAATCTTGCTTGTTTCCAGAAAACTAAGCATTTATAAGATTACTAAAGTTATATATCACATGTGTTCCGTAAATATGTGGAAATGTGGAAATGCGGAATCACTATGACTTTACTACAGCTATCGTTTCAGTTCCTTATGTAATGTGCAAGCAAATCACAAAATACTACCCTGTGAACTAGCAGTTGACTCTCACCTGTACTTTACATGTCATTACACAAGTGCATAGCATTTTTAATTCATAGCATTTTTAATTCACAGAAAAAGAGTTGTTATGTCCATTTATGGCTCATCCAACCTTTGACCGAGAATCCTTAGCTTCCATGTTCAAGCCAGAACAATCATCCAAACAAGAAGATCTAATTTTGAAACTTTAACTGCTGGCAAGGGTCATTTAACCCAGCATTGTTTAGTTATTTTTTAGATTTAAAATTCAGAAAATTAAACAAAGTAATTGAAATCAGGGGAGAAATGGTAACTAGGGATGAGCAAAATAGGATATCTAGCTCCATTTCCAAATGTGGATCAGTGTTAAAATATGAGAAATGCGGAAGTAATAAACGGAACTAGTAGAGAGGAGAGAAAAACACGGTAGTAATATTAGAACTACATTGTATTGATTGATTGTTATTTATTACAAGTGCTATGAAGTCCTATATATAATACAAGAAGCTACCTAACTTCTGCACATATATGTAACAACTACATCACTATTAGCACTGTAGATCATCTGACTTACTGTAGATCTTCTGACTTAATTTAACAATATTTGACACACCCCTCACTCGAAATCCCATCTTGGGATGAAATACCTATATTGGGATTGAAGAGTGGAACACTTAGGAGCTCTTGAGCGTAACCTAGGTATTCAACTTGACCCATCTCTAGGAATTGAAGACCCATCTTAGGATTGACCCATCTTGAGATTTACTCATCTTGGAATTAACGATCCATCTTGGGATTGACCTATCTTGGGATTAATTATCTGAGAATTTTGGGTATATTGGGACTCGACTTTGCGATCACGCGATACATTTTAGATTATGTCAAATAATAGAAAGTGCTGCTTTTCAGCACAACGGTGGATGGCCACCAATCAGTCCTTGAACTGATTATTTTGAAGAAATTGAGATTCGACTTTGTGATCACTCAGTATTAACAAGATATAGCAGTGAACTGTGTGTATGTCTTTATACATACTACTACCTCTGCTGCTTTGTCATCGTGGCAGTGAACTGTGTGTACATCTGTATATACACTACTTCTGCTGCTTGCTTTTCCATTTGTGGCAGTGAACTGTGTGTACATCTTTATATACACTACTTCTGCTGCTTCATCGGAATAACGCCCCTTGAACTATTTACTATTTAATTTGCAGCATCGTAATAAGTTGGAGAGATACCGTAATATCAACAACCACTTGAATACTACACAATTAAATCTATAACCTGGGGCAAACTCCTAAAATCAAAGTGATAAATCTTCAAAAGATCCAGATTTTTTTTTTAATATTAGCACTACTTTCCCTTAAGAAAATAAATGCAAAATAATGTTTTTTCTTTTTATCTTCCTCCGATTTTCTTTCTTCTTTTGATTTTCTTTATCTTTTTTCTTATTTTTTTACTGCTACCCGTAGTGGTCGACAACAATTTTTTCCTTTTAGCATCTCCCTTTTTTTTAGTGGATGCTTTTTTTCTTTGTCTCCCAAGCCCAGTTAACAATACATATATTTGATATCAATTAACCCAGCAATTTTTTTCCCATTTCAACCCTCTCCCCTTTCTTGTCTCCTGTCTTCTTCTACACAGCCTACAACCCTTTCTCCGTTCTCTTCCTTCCCCTTACTCCCTTGTTTCCACGAATTCGAGCCCTCATGTCAATCTGGCCTCTTTTTTTCTTTTACAGGCAGCAAATCTTCACCTGATAAAAAATATCCCACCTTCTCGCAGATATATATATATATATATACGTGCGTGTATCTATCTATATCTTCAGAAATAAATCTTATTGGATTCAAACAAGGAGGGTATGGACGAACTCGCCTGAAGGAGGCGATCAACTTTCCCTAAAGAACAGTCGCCAGAAAATGTCTGGAAGAGGGCCCACGCGCCGGCGCGTGGCGCGCGTGGTGTGGATCTGAGGCACGTGCGGAGGCGCGTGAGGGCGCGTGGAGCGGTGAATTTCCAGTCTGTTCGTCTCTGCAGTCTCCTCGTTCAGTGCTTTTTGCAGTGGTATATTTGCTTTCTTGTTTTGATAGGTTTCAATTTTCTGATTTTGAGAAATTAACACTGTTGCTGCTGGGAAATTAACACTACTGCTGTTGGGTCTCATCTGGTTTTATGATTTCTCTCCTCTATTAAACCTGCTGGAATTTTCCAGTGAGTCTCTCCTTAGAAAGCTCAACACTGGTATGTATGGTTTTTGATTTTGATTTTGTGTTTAGGCTGAAATATTATGAACCGGATATGGGCAGCTTGTGTTTCCCTTAAGAAACAACAAAGCTTCAACTGATAAAAAAACTCCTCCCCTCTACTGTCTAACCTGCTCTGATACCATGTTAAAATATGAGCAATGCGGAAGTAATAAACGGAACTAGTAGAGAGGAGAGAAAAACACGGTAGTAATATTAGAACTACATTGTATTGATTGATTGTTACTTATTACAAGTGCTATGAAGTCCTATATATAATACAAGAAGCTGCCTAACTTCTGCACATATACGTAATCAACTACATCACTATTAGCACTGTAGATCATCTGACTTACTGTAGATCTTCTGGCTTAATTTAACAATATTTGACAATCAGATATCCACCTTTTTGGATCAAAGAAATAATGATCCATATCCAGTCTAGTACAATCGCGTATACTGAAAATCGGGTGCCGAATTTAATTGGATCGGTAAACTGAATACTGGATCCAATTTTGACAAAAAAAAACGTATGAATAAGTCCATTATTTAATTTATTTATTTTACTATTTTATACTAAAAATAGTAATAAACTGGTCACGGACATGAAAGTCTGGATTAAGGATCGAAAATAGACACACATATTTGATCAAAATCTTACATTTGCTCGGTATTGGATAGACCAGCAAAACTGATTGGTATTTCTCCACTTATTTTGTTGAAGCTGAGATCTCTGCAAGAAAAATAATGACGACAAAGGTTCTAATTTAGCATTGATAGCAATATATCTAAACATAGTTTTCCATAATTCAAAAGTTGGAAAACCAGTCAAATCAAGTTTCGAACACTATGAATGTATCATAAATGCATGTTCAAATAGAAATGTCAAAGCAAAAACAAGTTCCCATACATTGTGCCAACTCTTTTATGTCTACTTGGTCTGATTTTGACAAATGCAAGAAGAAATTATTTGAAGTAATCATTTAAAGAGCTGTTTGCACTTGACATCCCTTCGATTTGGTTTTACTACAGTTGTGTTCATTAGTTTGAGTTTATACACTTTGCATCTCAGAGACTCAGAGGTTTCTGTCTTGTCACAGTTTGCACCCCTTTTGATGATTTTCCATTAAATTTGACCTCCAGTGTGTTAATCAACATGAGGGGTATTTCGGAAATTACATAAGACACTAATTTCAAACAATGAACAAGAAAATATAAAAAATTAAAATGAATAATAAAAAAAATATCAAATGTAAAATAAAAAATTTTTATATAAAGAATACTTTCAAATATATAAATATAACATTGTTATGAATAATACTTTAGGAATTATTAAAAAAAATATTTTTATAGCGCTTAAACATTTATTACTTAAGCTGAATTATTATGTTTTTTTTTTTTTTTGCTAAATAGAATTATTATGTTTACTCTTACAGATTATAAAACTCATGGTTTCACAAAATTTTTAAAATATATATCTTAAGAAGTTTTTCCTCTTTAATAAGTGATGGAGGAATCATTCTCTGTAAAGCAAATTATTTATTCTGGCTCAACCTTGATTTTGGTTTCCAAAACTGCTTGGGAAACTACGAGATACATGCTTCCAAAAGTTTTCCCAGAGAACACTACTATTCAATTAAAACAAAGTCAGTCCTACACTTGGTATGTCTCAGTCTCACAATGAGAATTTAGTTCTGAGAACACTTGTCAGAAGAGATGCTGTCGGTTCAGTTTGCTTAAGTTACATAAAACAATTAATAATATTTAACACTACTTATTAACCATGTAATATACTCCCTCCGTCATTTTTTAGTTGTTACATTTGGAAAAAAAATTGTCCCTAAATAGTTATCTCACTCTTATTCCAATACATTTTTGTACCAATTTTTCCATATCTACCCCTCCATTCCTAATTCCAATGTTTGACTTCACAACTAATCTCATCATTTAATATATTAATTAGGGGCAATACATGGAAACAATTTATAACATTAAATTTTTCTTAATATGTGTGTTTTTTCCAAATGTGACAACTAAAAAGAGACAGAGGGAGTGTACTGAAATCCCCTCAAATCCCCAAAACAGTCTCAATTTTAAATTTTAGATTTTAACAAAATCCTTAACTGATGTTACTAGTGAGTGGCCTAATACTTTTTTGCAATTCGTAGCATTCCTTACCCACTTCACAATATCAAAAATTGTATAAACTATCATCGAGTACATCTAGGGCCTTCAGGAAAATTGATGTTATTTTCAGCTGAACATCAAACAAGTTGAAAGTGAAAAATGTTTCATTAAGCAGAGGGATTGTAATATATGAGTGTATAAATCCAAAACGAAAAAAAAAAAAAAAAAAAATTGAAGAAGTTTTCTAGTTAATAGGAATTGCAATGTTTCATGTGAAATTCGTACCATTAGGCTTCCAAGGGCCATAAAATCAAGTAGGTCAGATAATTAACACTTTGTTCGAAACAATCCACTCTGAAACAGTAAGTCTAAAAACTTAAATAGCTAATGTCAAAGAATTGGTAATCATTTCCTTGGATCCATGTTTATGGAATTCCCTTAAAGGACCCTATATAAAGTAGAAATCATCCTATGTAGAGCATGTTTTTGGTGACAAATTCCCGCATATATTATTTTTTTTGCCAAGTCACATGTTTGCTTTTCTTCATGTATTTTAATTATGCAGGATACTTGTTAACCAGTTCTCTGTACTTAATATATACTATATGATATTTCAACTATCAAAAGACAAAAACAAACATAGACGAAAAAAATATGACATTGCAAAATTCAAATAATCAAGAAAGGATGAGAAAAGGTTTCACTAACAAGGTTGTCAGGTTTTTCATATCAACAAGATACTCTGGTAATTCTCCAACAATATTGCAGCTCCTTAATACGCTGCCAATTTTGATATGAACAAGACAATTTAAAGATGCTAATAAAATTCAGTAACCCAGTACCACATATAAAAATATGCAACTCACAGTCTCTTAATGCTCTTCATGCCACGAAGGGGTGGAAAACCTTGTTCAGTTCCATTTAAGTCACTAATTCTCCTGAAAATGTTGAATACCAGAAAGGAATATAGTTTAAGAAGCAGTACAATCAACAATAGAGTATAGCAATATAATTGGAACATATTACCAACAAATCAAATAAATCAGTCAGTTGAGCAATGCCAGAAGGTATTGGACCATTCAAACGGGTACCCTGTATTATCCTGTGTTTGACAAATTCACAGGAGTAATCAACCATTTAAGTTTCATGAAAACCAACATGTATAAACAGTTGGATATCTCACTGTATTTAAAATTGATTTACACAAGTAATCTGCCATAGAAGTAACATAATTATCAACATATATAATGTTTGGATGTCTCACAGTATTTGAACATTGATCCACTTCTCTATGAAATTGGGTATCTTCCCTGTGAAATTGGTATCAGCAATTCGACTGCAGTTGCACAAGCAACAAATTTATCAGTTGACTTTAACAAGCGTACAGAGATAAAACAAAAAACAATGGATGACGAACTTTAGAAACTCACAAGTCCTTCAAAGTAGTCAGGTTTGCAAAGGTCGGAGGCAACTCCCCGTTGAGATTGTTTGAAGAAAGGATTCTTCGAAAACAGATATACCAATTAATTAAAGTATATTACTGATAGACAAATGCTCATGAAAGAAGATCTTAGAGGAAATAAAGTATAAATAACAACAGTTAGCATTTCAGTGAAGTTAGGTGATAAAGGCCAGAAAATGGAGATATTATTATTATGTGTGCAGTGGACAACTTTTGGTGAGTAAAATGATTTTACATTCTCTCTATAGCAGGAAGATTCCCAATCTCCGGAGGAACAGGTCCCGTCAGCTGATTGTGATCTAAAAGTCTACAAACAACAAATTAAATAACCTCATTCAGCAATTTATTGCCACATAACTAACTCATACATATTCAAAGAAAAAAAGAAAACTTAGTAGGTGATGTCGGAAAATACTTACAATTCTAACAAAGTGGAGATGTTTCCAAATTCTTTTGGAATTGCACCCGTCAAACGATTCCCAAGGAGTGTTCTGCCATTGCACAACATTATCAAAGATTGAGCAAAGAAAGCTTCCAGGTAGCAAAGAGTGACATACAAATATTTATGCTCCGTTTGGTCAAAAAGAATGAAATTGAGTGGGAACGGAAATATATATGAAGTGGTAAGTATTCATAATTTTCATTCATTTCTTCATTCTATTCATTCGACTAAGACTAGAGCTCGATCCCTCACATTTTCCCAAGAATGACTTATTCCTATGACTCATTTTCTTCACGAAACTCGTCATGGAGAATCTGCAGTCTCACATTAATATCCACTCTGCTTTTACATCCTTTCTCTTACCTTTAAATTTTAAAGGTGCAATATTTCTTTGCATTCCTTTGAACCAAACACAACTCGACGAGACGATGGGATGCAAAGCAAAAATTACATACATGTTTGTTAACCGCGAAGCACCCCATTCTCGAGGAAGAGAACCGTTGAGGTAGTTACGACTGAAGTCTCTGCAAGCATAGCGATTCCAAATACATTTTGGAAGATTAATTTCAAGAAAATCAAGGTCAATTAAAAACCAATACAATGAATCATACAATATATATTAGGGCAGGAGAGGGTTAAATAAAGGGTTTACAAAAACATACATAATCTGGAGGGAAGGGAGGCTGAGTAAGTCTAATGAAGGAAGTTTCCCTGCAAGATTTTGCCTCTTAAAAGTTCTGCACTCAAGTCCCCCAAATGTGAATATACGAATATAATATTATATGAGAGAGAGAGAGAGAGAGAGAGAGAGAGAGAGAGAGAGGTTTGTTACTTACAAGCCAACAACATGGCAGATAGTGGCATTTTGAGGAGTGCAATCACAAGTGATGCTATTATTTTGTCCTTGAGAAGGGTCTGTATTATTACATGAATCTGCTCCAAATATCCAGTCTGTCTTCCCCAGTGTTGTTGCTATTTTCTGTAAAGCTTCCACTGCACATCAACCATACCAGTTAACAACAAATCTTGTTAAGTATATAGGAGTAAATGATTCTTCATTGTTTATGTAAAAATTTAAATGTAAACGAGATAGATTATGACCTTGATCATTGGGCAAAGTGGGAGCTGCAGTGACAAAGAAGAGAAAGGATAGGAGGAGTATTATTGCTGCACAGAATGAGTAGTAATTCGGAGCTCTAAAGAACATGACTGACTACTTTAGCCTGAGATTCAATTAATCAAATATGCTACGCCTATCTATCTCTGTGTCAATGTTTATAACAGACAGGTCTATCTATGTTGCAAACTTAACTACGTAAGCAGCATTATTTAGTCGAGTTTGGTTACTCCCTCCGTCCCATTCATTTCTATACACTTACTATTTTGAGTTGTTCCATCATTTATATACATTCCAAAAATAGTAAAGTTTTAATAATAAAAAACATTATTACACCCACTAACTTTCCTCCATTATCTCAAATCTATAATATAAAACACTATTACACCCACTACTTTCCTCCACTATCTCAAATTTATTATTAATTATTGATAGATCCCACCACTTTACCCACTTTTCATCCAACTTTACTCATTATTTATACATTTTCTTGGTATCCGTATCCAAACCCAGTGTATATTATTCACTGGGACGGAGGAGTATAAATTACCCCACATAAGTCATAAATTATTAAAAAATGTTGAGGGTATCTAGGCAAGTCTTGAGACAGGTGACCACCACGGGTGTCACAGATGGTTGGACCGTAACTTTAGGGGCTTACCATCCCAAGGTCATAGGTTCGATTCCTGTGAGACGCGGAAGTAAGGGATTGCCATGCTCAGTGGGTACGAGTATATTAGCAATCCTCCGGATTAATCGAGGTGCGCGAAAGCTGACCCGAACACCGGATTAACAAAAAAAAAAGTCTTGAGACAGGTTTGGTTTTGACATGTACGGTTAATTTTTTCAACTTGCCTTGTCAACAATGCACCACAGTCAACTGTGTGTTTGGCAACGGTGGCATTGAATAAGATGAGTACTTGTACTTGTGTTCTTATCTTTATTTGTATCCATAAAAGCTGAGTTTGTCATGTTCTTACTTTCACACTATGCCTCCGGTTCACTCTAGGTTGTCAGACGGATAATTTGGATCCGTATCTGAAATTGTCGGCTTCAGATACGGATAATATCCGCTTTATTTTGGATACGGATAATATTCATTTTTTCTCGGTTACGAATGCAGATATTTCGGACGGATATCGAATTTTTCAAAATTTTTTGACGCGTATTAATGATTTTAAAACAAAATTTTTTTCATTTAGAAAAAATAAAACTGTGAACGCCGTACTAAATATCTAATTTTATTATCTTTATAATATTAAACTCAAATGAAATTTTTATATATGTCTATAATATTATTACAATTATATAAAATTTGTATGCTTATATTATTTAATTAATAAACACACATAAACACTACATGCTAATAGAAAAAAAAACTTAAATTATATAATTTAAATATTATATATTCCATTTCGGATTCGGATACTTCAGATTCAGATACGGATAATATCCGTTTTATTTCGGATACGGATAATATCCGTTTTTTATCGAATACCAATGTAGATATTTCAGACGGATATCGGATTTGTCGGATTTTTTTGACAGCCCTACTTCACTCGTTTGTCACCAAATCAACTCTTTTAATAATAAAATAAAAAATGTTGCCAAAAATACGAGATGGATGATGTTCACGACAAATTATTATATTTCTTAAAATTAGATTAAAAGTTTGAGAGCTGTTGATAAAAAAGAAAATTCAATATTTCGAACATTATCCTTTTTTTTTTCTACGTGCAAGAGAAACAAAGACGGCGTTTAAAATTTCTACCGATATGTCGTGAATTTGGCCTTATGTTTCGTAACCATATGATATGAACGATCAAAAATTCAAAGCGTAATTCCAACATCATACCTACCGTTTTTTTATTATTTATTTATTTATGATAGGAAAAAAATCCTTTCGAATCTTTTATAGTGATTACTTAACCCTTTGAATTGAATTAGTCGTTGCTTGGACAATTTAGCCTCTTTCCAGATCCAGTACATTGTTGTCTGTTCATGTGATGCTGTCTACCCCAAATTAATATCAAAAAAAAATTTCAAATGTCAAATGTAGCATTTCAATTGATTATAATAATAATGACCCCCATGCATTCACACAACCACTCAATCAAAAAATTTTACTATGGCATGTAAGCTTTGCCTCATCTTTGGGAGTAATTTTTGAATACCAATTCGCGGTACCTAGTATTACTCATCTGAAAATTGCTTAATAAACGGGAGTTTCAATTTGTCATTTATATGGGCGGACAATACTTTTGACTTTTGTATAATCAACAATTATTACAAATTGTTATTCTTAAGAGAATGCTATGTACTTCCACAATAATTGCTGTAATTTAAATCTAATAGGGATGAGAAAAATATTGACCTCCAATTCAAAATTGGAGCTCCAATAATGATATAGTCACCATCCACAATGAAAATGTTATAGATTTAAAATTAATTTTCATAAATAATACTCCCTCCGTCACTTTTTGTTTTTCCTATTTGAAATGTCGGGATTGTTCATAAAATGAGATAAATTACTAATTTACGTTTAATCTATAAGACCAAATATAGTCATGAGTGATCTTGTTGGATTCGTATTTATGAGTACTTTAATACAGTGAAGTTTTTATATTTAAAACTAATATAAAATTGAAGATATTAACGATCAAAAGTGTGTGTTGACAAACGTGTTTAGTCAAAACAGAAATGATATTTAACGACGGAGGGAATACAGAATATCGCATCTCTCATTCTAATTAGTTTAATTAACCATGTAAATAATAAATAAGATAAAATCATCTGCATTCACATTAAATAAATCATTCCAGATCATTAAATTTTGAGAGTACTAAATTTGGACATGTAACAATACTCTTTCACACTCTAAGAGCATCTTCAATGGGGTTGGCTAAAAATGGTTGGTTAAAATAATATTTACTGAACCTGTAAGTTATTTGCCGAACCTGTAAGGTTTTGTACTCCAACGGTGTTGGCTATAATAGTTGCCTATAATTTAAAAATATTCCCTCTGTCCCAACAGTTTCTTAACATGGGGGCTGGGTACGGAGACCAAGGATAGCGGATGTGATATTATTAAAATAAATGAAGTAGTGGGTGTAATAGTGATTTTATTGTTAAAATAAATGAAATACTGGGTGTAATAGTGTAAAGTATTGAAAAAGTTGAATGAAGTAGTGGATGTAAGAATGTATTTTATTATTAAAAGTTACTCCCTCCATGCCATATTATGTTTCCTGTTTTGACTTTTAACACTATTCATTTTAAACGATTGACTACTAAATTACGCATAATTTATAAGATAAAATATAGTCATGAGTGATCTTGTTGGATTCGTATTTATGAGTACTTTAATACAGTGAAGTTTTTATATTTAGTACTAATACAAAATTCAAGATATTAACGATCAAAAGTGTGTGTTGGCAAACGTGTTTTTTCAAACAGGAAACATATTATGGGACGGAGGGAGTACTATTTTTAGTAATGTAAAGAATTGGTGGGCCGTCCCAAAAAGGAAATTGTAAAGAAATGGATGGGACAGAGGGAGTAATATTTTATTATTATTTCAAGTTGTTATAAATAGAATGTATTCTTTTAATATGGTAATAGATGAGGTGTAATTTTGCTACAGGTCTTTATGGTTCGACAAATATAGCCAATATCACGGAGTTGGCTAAAATTATACACAAGGGGTTTGTACCGTTGGAGTACAAATTTTTTTTACACAATCTCTATAATTTTTATTTAAGGTATTCCACCTAGACTTTTAGCTAAGGGTTTTTCTCAATTGGAGATGCTCTAAATTAATATTAATTATGTGATTCTTTAAATATATAACTCTATTAGTAACTTTTTTATAAACTCATATAACAAACCAAAAATATAATAAGTAATCAATTGGTCAAAAGTTACTGATTATTAATTAAATTAGCTGCAATAAACATTCAGAAATTAATTAATATGTCGGCCCTCATTTTAGTGACCTAGTAACAGAATTGAACAGGAGCAACGACAATAAATCTATGAGAATCAGGCTGCACATTAGTGGCCTGCTTACCAGTTTCACATTCTATATACAAGTCAAACAGCAGAATCTGCTATTGCAATCCACAACAAGCGTTTTAAAAAGAGTACCATACATGCATGCTCATCATGTCTATCTCAACCAGACAAACTAAGATAATGTTTCAGACAAGAGAAGCATATGCACAACATAGTCCACAAACGAAATGGGACAACTTAATTCTCACCATTTTTTCGATCACGACTTTTCCAGTATTCAGACTCGAAATCAACAGGGTAGAGGTCAGCGGTAGATGTGGAAGAAGCAGTCCAAGAATCATGGATTGACGTACTCTGGACACGCCCGTCACCAATGCTTGGGTTTGGCTCCTTTAGTTCATCGGAATCTGTTTTGGTATTTAACTCGCTTGCATCTGAAATAAACTCTGGAATTATAGCCCCGCCTTCAAGGATGCTAACCACTGAAGACATAGATGGCCTAACTGATGGCACGACATCAGCGCATAAAAGAGCAACATTTATCATCACCATCACCTCCTCTTCATTATATTCTGATTCCAGTCTCTCGTCGACTAGCTCCATGAGATTGCCCTTTTCCTTCAGCTCAAGGGCCTTTAAGCAAAAGTAAAAGAGAAAAAGGTAAATTTTTATAGGGAAATAAAAAATTAAATGATATATGAATGGAATTCTAAAATTACTCCGGTTCCATGTTTGCACACAAAAAATAATAAATCCAGACTAAAAGTAAATTTTTATGCTAATGAAGTTACCCAATCAAGAAGATAGAAGGCCTCCTCCTTTGCCCTGAAACTTGTGTTGCTCCTCCCACTTACTATTTCCAGTGCAACAATCCCGAAACTATAGACATCTGCTTTGTCTGTCAGGTGACCGCGCATGGCATATTCGGGTGCCATATACCCACTGGAAAAATTAAAATTACCAGGTATAGTCACAAAATATGTTCAAACTTTTTCACCATATATTTGTGTTCTTGCAGAATAGCAGTATTCAAACTTAACTTTTGGTCGAAGAAGGCATGCATAGATAGGTTAGATTAACAACAAATCAAGTTAAAATGAAAGCAAAGAAAGTACCTATTACGCTAACCACTACAAACCTGAGCACTAATGATATCAATTTGATAATATTAACTCTCTTTAATAATTAAAAATTCTAACAAACAACTATCATTATTATTATTCTGTATTTCGCCTAATATATTAGTTTGAGAACTACTTAACTTCAATACAAATATAAGAGATTAATTTCTTGAATTAAGGAATTAGGGTCTATTAATATTTTACTGTCTGCAAATGAAAGATGGGACACTCACTATGTTCCAGCAACACGAGTGCTTATGTGAGAATTTTCGGCTTCATCCAGTTTAGCCAGACCAAAGTCAGATATCTTGGGATCAAGATCTTTATCAAGAAGCACATTTGTGGCCTTGATATCTCTATGGACAATCTTCAATCTTGATTCTTCATGGAGGTAAGCCAAACCTTTTGCTATACCAGTGCAAATCTTGTGTCTTGTTGACCAATCTAATTTTAGCTGGAATTCTTTGGGACCTGCAGACCATATTGAATAATATAAATACTTAACAGGATTATTCACGTACGCAAGTTATTCATGAATTGAATTTTACTGGAGTTTGTGAAGCAAAAACTCAAGTTACCAAATAAAGCTCGGGCAAGGCTGTTATTTTCCATATATTCATACACTAGCAGTAACTGATTTCCTTCAATACAACACCCATATAGCTTGACAAGGTGCGGGTGTTGCAGTGCAGAAATCATGCCTATCTCATTAACAAACTCACGGTTCCCTTGCTTAGACTTTGAAGAAAGCTGCTTCACGGCAATTAAGGTTCCGTCCAGTAGAAGTCCCTACAGTATAAAATGAATTATTGGTTTAACCCAACAAGAGCCGCATTGTGAAATCTTAGTATTGATTAGTAAGAAACTAATCTTAACCGTACCTTGTAAACAGGACCAAACCCGCCTTCCCCAATTTTATTTGCAACATCGAAATTATTAGTTGCAGCTCTAATTTGACGCAATGTAAATGAACCAGTACGCAGGTCAAGACTCTTCAGATCTGTTGAGGAACTGAGTTAGGTAACATCAAATTCATGAATATGATAAGTTGCAACTGTAATTTGATCAGTGAAAAACTTTCAACTATAAGCAGGACAGCCAAAACGTATGTACATGTGCATTAGTGCATATAATCATGCAGATAGAGGACCGGAGAATAGCAAAGTTGAAACCATGCATGATAAATATTAGTTTGAAAACTGCTGTACATCTAATATATGAATACCTAGGTCTGTTCTGTTTTTAATTTGTACGCAGCATTTCCACCAAAGAATTCCCAAAACCAGGACTACAACAGATACTGCTGCAACCACAATCCCAACAACAGTGCTCACCGATATGCTTGCTCCTTTACCCGATGGTGGAACAAAATCTGAATATAGTAAAACAGTACACAGCTAATAATTAAATGTTGTAAAAATAATTACCAGCTATAGTAGATCAAAATTTACAACATTAAATCCGCCTGTAAGTACCCTACTTCAGATTAAAGAAAAGCTTATAAAAAACAGCTGCTGTCTGCTTTTCTTTTAAGACTCCTACCAGTTCTAATATGCCAAAGAAACAGGCAAGAGCAACAAAAATTTGACACCTTTCATTAACTACATCATGTATATATTGTTCTGCTAGAAATGTTCATAAGTTTGCAACAAGTAAATGACTAATCAAGTATAGCAACAGTAAAGGTGTATAAGTGTATGCTGGTTATACAATCTTTTTTTCTTTTGATAAAGAGGAATGATGGAAACCTCTCTCTGCAGTTAAACACATGGAAGTACGGTCAGTACTCTGTAAGCCTGTTTTCGCTCCCTCTTTTAATTCCATAATCTCCATATGCACAGTAAGTTGAACAATTTTAGACATATAAAGGAGATTATAAATAACTGCGATTTCCTGTTCCAATTGATTTCTACTAGCTAGTTCAGTGACGAATTACCAAAAATAACATAAGGACCTTCCCTCCTGTTCATCAAGAAAATCAGTGACTTGAAAATTGGCAAAGACAAGTATAAAACCTTGAGAATTGATATTGCAATCAACATAAAAAGAAAAGAAGGTTAGAAAATTTTCCAGAAGGGGATGAAATACAGTTAAGTAAATTTTTAATGGAAAAGGAACAAACTGAATTTTCTCTGCAGAACTGGTATCTATTGTAATTACGAGTAGACACATGAACATATGTCCAATATGAAAGAACAAAACTAAAAACCCAAAGAGAATATTATTTACCAGGATTCACTGAAATAGCTGATATTAGAGGACCATATACACCTCTAATAGGGATGCCTGTCGTCCCTTTTCCAGCCCAATAAAAGCGGATCTCCAAGGTACTACTGTTTACAACCGCAGTAAACCTTTTTACAACTTCTTTTCGAACTCCGCCTGCTTCAGCTGCAATATTGAAATCTTTCAGCACCAACATCCCCTGAAATATAGAGATGATACTCATTCAGCAAACAATAGTTGGATTTAACTCTACTGTCGAAAGCATATGCTGAGAATTATTAGCCTGTTTCTCTGAATGTAATAAAAGTAGAAAATTTTATGTTCTACCATCAGATGAATTTTAAACTTCTTTTTTGTTTTTCTTTATGCTAACCTATTCTTTTCTAAGTGAGGCCCCTTCTTGTAAACTGTATTAATACATCATATTAGAATTTTAAGTGAGAGTATTTAAGTTCAATTTTATTTTTCTGAGATGATAAATTCATATCAGCTCTACTAGAGCAGTAAATTTATGTAAACATCACCTGAATGTAAACGTCAAATACACGTCTTCCTAGGCTGCTGTAGCTTTTGTCATCAGCGAACATGATCTCTGCAAATTGAAGCAGTACTGTATAGTTCCCTTTAAGTAGACAGAAACCGTAATATGTCAGTGATATCGGAGATAGTCTTGCAGTCGTGTACAAGGTGGACAGGTTCCCATAGAGCCTCGAAGTATTCATCCAAGTATATACATCTTTAGAATTATTTTCATCCAAGAAGTGACCAGTGCTGCTGGATGCCCAGTTAGTCCCACTCTGAAAGAAACTTGAAGGTCCACCTGGTGTATCGGCTTCATAATTTGTAATTCCTTCACTGACTTCTCGTCCGCCACAATTTATATGGAAAGAGTACCAATCTATACAAACCACAGTACAATATAACAGTATTCTTACAACTGCAAAGCAGGTAAAAAAGAAGAAAAAGCATAATATACTCCTCTAATACTGCATCCACCCATAATAGCCTACTCAATTATCCTATATTTTGTCTCAGTATCAATGTATCATGTTTTTCATTTTTTGCTAAATGTCTCAGACTCTCAGTATCATGTTCATTACCTAAGTTATCCTTCTTTACCAGATTACTTGCATATTTTTTAAGAAGATAGTGAAATCACTTGTATCTCTACTTTCTACAAACCAAGTCACGAACTGCATTCCTAAAACCTCAAGGTGTTAGGACACCTTAGTAGAATCATATATCATATCTTAACACTTCCCCTCCATTTTTGGGTTGTGAGTGGATTGGATATTTGAGTCGATAATCAACCTTACTACCTCTTTGTCCAAATTAATTCAGTTGAGAAATATTGAAGGTAGGATAGTTCATACCATGTTAAGTACCAGCTTTCTTAAAATCTTAAGGTGTTAGGAGGACGGTTTAATAGGATTATGTATTACTATTATTAGATATTAATAGTTGCATAAGAAGTAGCCAGAATGAACAAAATAAGTAACTTATATGGTACTCCAGTATTGCCCGTTTAGCTTACCTTGTAAGTAATTTATAAATTGAAAAATGTTATACTGGGACTCCATATAACTTTTGCCAGTATTGACATTGTGAATATACTTTACAAGTAACAGGTACAAAACACATTGTCAAACTAACAAGCCACATAAGATATATAAACCATTTACCTCGTGGGCAACGAAAATTCAAGCATGAAGCTATTCCACTGAAAAGGAGAAAAAATTATATTCAGAAAATTAGCAAGATTCAAGAGAGAGCATAATTGGACAATATCATGTGAACTTGTGATTTGAACAATGAATCATAACGAGAAGTGTAACAGGTTACTTACGATACATTGCCTTTAGAAGCGCCAGTAAACAAGTTTCTGCATGAAATAACAAGCACACTCTCAGCATATTTGATTTTTGAAATATCTGGAATAAAAAGGAAAATAAAAGGTTCAAGCCAAAGAAAGTAAACTTACACATTCTTTTGTTGACAGTGTGAGGCCCCTGAACTTCCTAATGTAAAATTGTTGTATGAAAGATCACTGTACACATAAGAGAACAGGTTGATTTCTTTATATTGTAGAAGTAGAATGAGAACAAGAATCTGGCCTTTATGCATGCTTGTTATGAAAGAGGCTAAGACGCAAGTTAAAATTTTCAAGCAGGCGGATGACACTGAACAGAATTTAACACATAACAGTCATGATCTCAGCCTATGTGAATGTGGTGCATCTCGGTTTTAACTGGTAGTGTGACATGGTCTGACAGATGCATGACTAGTAGGTCGTTCAGTTGATAGGATGTGCAAAGTAGACACTGTGAGCACACTAACACAACCACAAAACTCATCTAGCTCAAGTTCTTGATTCTCTAATATCACGCTTAGTAATACAAAACACAAGTGTGACGGCAACCAAACTTAGCACAGCAATCATAACTATTTTACAATGTGATATGATCATATTCATATGCAAGCTATAGATCATATATATTATATTTATATATAAATATAACGAGAGAATATACTCAAAACAAGAATAACCTCATTTAAGCTTAGTGCTAAAAGGAGGTCAAATGACTATGCGACATTCTTTTAGGATTCTTCTTTTCCTTTTCCTTTTCTGCTCACTCACTCTTCTACCTAGGCATAAAAATACAGTTGTGCTGAAAAGATTTACCTAATATATCGGAGATTTACCTAATATATCTCATGTCCTTTTCATCCATTTCTCTACTCACTTGGTTCATTGCTTATTAGTGCTTCTAATTTTAGATCCTCTGTAAAATATAGGTACAAACACACCTGATTAGGCCTCCCTATATAAACTCCTCCAGCGCTTTTGTATTTGGATATTAATTTTGAAGATTAGGAGTAATCTATGTTATTGGATTAAATTTGAATAGATCTTTAAATCATGATCCTCTTGTATCATCATCCATCCCAAGGTTAAAAAACACCGAGTTAAGAAAATATGATCTCCGGCTAAACACATATCACTCTACTAATCATTTTAGACTGGTTAAAATAGCTTTATGCAAGTCTGTTTTTCATATCAACTTACCTTTATTTTTGTAGTTATATAAAATTCTAAAAATTATCTAGAATTTTTTTCGTATATTATCAAGCTTAATTAATAATATCTTCATCTAGATCTATTAAAAAATTATGTTGGTGAGCAAGGAAAATGAAGATCCGGAAAATAGGTAGTTAGAGTGTTGAGTTTCCTGCCAGTAGTATTCTTATCAACTACAGCACATAAATTCACACATGAGTTTGCAGAATTTCCAGCAATAAGTTAAAAATAAAATCAAAGATTAATTAATAATTTTTTCATCTATATTAATGAAAAAATGGTGTCGGTGAGCAAAGAAAGGAAGTAAGGTAGTGAGGCCAGTAGTATCATTATCAGCTACTGCACACAAACTCACATATCGGTTTGGGGAAATTCCAGCAATAAGTTGAAAATAAAAACCAAAAAGGAGTAAAAAGAGTGCAGGAGCTGAATGATGCGTCTCTCTTATAATTTAATTTATGTTACTATAAGTTAAGAAGTTGCATTTTTATTCTTGCCACATGAGGCACCAAGAAATAATCTCTTTTAAAACAAAGCAAGTTCCAAATGTTTAGCGGGGAAAAAAAGAAAAAGAAGAAGAAGAAGCGTAATTTCTAAATTCAAATCAAGCCTTAATGGCAAGTAGAATGCTCAATTGCAATAAAATGAGATAAAGGAAAATATAGAGATAGAACCACACTGCATGTATTAGCAGGAGGGGTTGGAAGAGAGTCTTACATCGCACTTCCTCCTGTTAGCATCCAATCAGGGACGGGTCCAGATAGCATGTTTCCAGTTAAATATCTAGATTAACCAATAATAGTAATTAGCGCTATTCATAGCTAAGACTGCATCAAGTGCAGCTCTAAATTAAAAACTTTCTTCATAGATCATACAATTAGCCCCTGCCCCATGAAATTACATAATAAATTACAAGCGTAAGTTTGAGATTGGAATTCTTTTTCACAAAGAAAAAAGAGAGAACTTATGTTGTAAAATGAATGTTGATGCAAGGGAAATTGGCGCGAATCTAGGAGTTTTGATGGAACTATATATTGATCTCAGTTTAGACAAAAAAAATTTAACAATAAGTGGGTTCAATTATTGTAATATCCGTACCTCAGTAATGTATGGACTTAAAAAATATTGTACATAAGAAAAACATGATCATAGAAAAAATTCCATTCACTCATCTAAGTAAGATCTCCATTTATTTACTAGAATTGAATATATTTTTAGGTGTTAGCATAATGTGAAGGCCGTAAATGCCCTTGGTCTGACGGAGTGCAGAAGAACATAAAACTCTTTTAGACACATTTGAATAAAAAGGTAGTACTGAATAAGGGCTATTCATGCTTTATTGATAAGTATGCATTCAAGGCTCAAGTTGAAGAGTGGTGAGTATGTTGAAATATAATCTTACATGTAGTCAGCAATAGACGACAGGCCAGTAAAAGCTTTTGGTATTTGTCCACTGATTTTGTTGAAACTCAGATCCCTTCAAGAAAAAGGTAACATAGTGTTTGCATGAAGTTATGAGTAATGACATCTTAGTAAACTCTACCACATACTCATACAGCTTATTCTGAGAAATGGCATACTGTATAAGCAAAGAAAAAAAAAGTAAGAGGATCTACTGACAAGATTTGCAGTTTTTCCATTGCACCAAGATACTCTGGTAATGGTCCAACAATGTTGCAACTTCTCAATATCCTACAAATTTCAAATTAAACAATACCCTTTGTGGACATTAAAATATTTCTACTAAATGAGATTAGACCAAATTATGCAACATACAGTGTCTTGAGTTTAACCATGAGGCCAAGGGGTGGAAAAGTTCCTTCATTTCCATTTAAGTCGCTGATTCTCCTGCAAATTTTATGGAACACGGAAAAATATATTAGAAGCAGAGACATGATGGAGCTTTAATGCATAGTGAATTTACAATCAGAATATACAACTCACAAGTCATTCAATTTAGTCAAACGAGCTATGCCAGAAGGTATCGGGCCACTCAGATTGCTACCCTGGATCAGTCTGCCATTAGCAAGTTTTGATGTCAGTTGGCAGGCATAAAAATACTAGAAGAGACAAACATAGATAAACAACATATCTGTATCTCACAATTTTTCAATATTTGTCCAGTTCTGTATGAAATCAGGAATCTTTCCTGTGAAACGGTTATCCACAGCCCGACTGCATACATTTAGGCAACAATTTAACAGCTTACTAATATAAAAGCAAAAGGAGAACAAGAGAGCAACATGATAGAAAGTTAAGAACTCACAAGTCTTTCAAAGTAATCAACTTTGCAAGTGTTACAGGCAACTCCCCAGTAAAATTGTTTGAAGAAAGAAGTCTTGGCAACAACAAAAATCAGAGATTTAATAATTCGATGCAAGACATAATGGTTAAGGTGTGGAAATGACACTAGCGAACTTTTTTCTTACTAATTTGGTCGATACCATGTTTAGTTACCAACTCTGGAGAATAGCTTACATGGATCATATATATTATATTAACAAAAGGCTTACATGGTTTAATTACACTTGTAATGCATAGAACTGAAACTTAAAAATTAAATCTTACATTCTCCGTATAACAGGAAGATTTCCGAGTTCTGGGGGAATAGGTCCCGACAGCTGATTGTACTCTAGAACTCTGCCAAGAACAAATCAATAATAATAAAAACAGTGAATTATGCAAAAAAACAATTCAAATGTACATATAACGTAAGTATTAAAAATAAGTATACAATTCTTGGAGTGTAGTGATGTTTCCGAATTGTTTTGGGATTGAACCAGTCAAGCGATTCCCGATAAGTGATCTGTGATTAAACACTAGTAGATTTAGAGAAGCATTATAAGAATCCAGCCTGATATAAATACGAATTTTTGTGTAAAAAGAGATTTAAATAAGAAGTGAAAAATTATATGAGTACATACATGTTGACTAGTTGGGAAGAAGCCCATTCTGGAGGGAGAGAACCGTTGAGGTAATTACGAGTGAAGTCACTGTTCCCGCCAACAAAATCTTGATTTAAATTTCAATAATAATCCAGAAGAAGAAGAAGAAGAAGAAGAATGGTTACATTTGTTGTAGAAAAGGGAGTCCTAGTAATTCTGTTGATGGAAGTCTGCCCGAAAGATTTTGCGCCTTGGCAACTCTGGATTTACCGAACAACCAACTTTATCAACTATCAATACAACGTTAAAACCAATGACCAAACAACCAAACAGAGGCTAAAATATTACTCCCTCCGTATCCCTTTTCTAAAACAAATTTTTCCTTACATGTCCCTTTTCTCCTTTCAATGCAAATTTAAGTGTAGTTTTATAAAACTATCCCTACATTTATTGTATCAAAAATTTGACTTTTTTAAACTTAATTCTATTCTCATTTTCCAATGTATTAAATAAGGATATTAGTTGGAAAAATTTATTCAACTAACTTTATCTTAATATGTGTGTTTTTTAGAAAAGGAACATGTAAATTGGGACGGAGGGAGTAAATATGTACAAACTCGGAGCAGACTCCAACCGATTCTTAAATAAGTTTCCACCCATTTCTCTACATTTACTATTTTGGACCGTTCCATCCATTTTTTACGTTTCAAAAGTAGTAAACTTTTAATAATATAAAATACTATTACGCCCAATAACTTCCTCCACTTTTTCATTAAATATTGATGGATCCCACCATTTTACCCAATTTTCAGCACTTTTCATTACTTTACCTACTTAAATATACTTATATTTATGCCCAATAACTTTCTCACTTTCTCAAATCTACTACTCCCTCTGTCCCATAATAAAAGTCTCTTTTGAAAAAAATACGCATCTTAAGAAAACAAACATTAATTAGATGATACATTTACTCTCATACACATTATAAATGCATTGACTTTTAAGAATATGAGCTATTTTATACTCTTATCATTCCTCATTAATTGCTATACAATTTTCAAAAAAGGTAATTTAGGAAAAATGATCACAAGTTTACATTGAAAATTGGAAATAGACATGTATTATTATAGGACTTTTAAGAATATGAGCTATTTTATACTCTTGTCATTCCTCATTAATTGCTATACAATTTTCAAAAAAGGTAATTTAGGAAAAATGATCACAAGTTTACATTGAAAATTGGAAATAGACATGTATTATGGGAAAAAAAATTTCTCTCAAAAAAGACTATTATTATAGGACGGATGGAGTATTAAATATTGATAGGTCCCACTATTTTACCCATTTTTCATCATTTTTCATTACTTTACCTACTTAAATATAGTTATATATTGGTCTCCATGCGACGTAAACATCATGGTGAGACGGAGGGATTCAGTCTGGAAATAAAGTGTAGCTCTTATATAGTAAAATTTAAGAATATTTGTCAAAAAATTCATTAAATTTTTCTAAATTTTGCATAATAATCATTATGATTTTTTTATCACCGTTTTAACCATCTACCTTTCTAAAATTATGCAAAATTTAATCATGATTAACAGAAAAAATGACATGGCAAACAGATGTCACGTGATTGCCAAGTGGAAGCACACATGTCATGACGTGGCAAGCATGAATAATGAATTCTTATAAATTTGATAAAATAACTATTATACAATTGATTAATGCTAAAATAACCATTAATTTAAAAAATATTTTTTAATTTTTTAACTAAAATATCTACTCTATTAAACACTAAGGGGGTGGATTCGATTTAGATTTTAAATGATTAATAAAAATTTATAAAATTTTAAAATATTGTTATTAATTTTAATTCTAATATTACATGGTTTTAGCAGAGTTAATAAAAAATTTTGTAAAATCTTGTTGTTATTAACGGAGCTTCCCATAAATCCTACGAATTTCATGAATTTTAAAAAAAAATCAAAATCCAAATTAAAATATTTAAAGATTTTAAAGATTAAAAAAAATCTAAAAATTAGATTATATTAGCACTTACTTACTTGTATAATGGTTATTTTGGTAAATTAATAAAAGGTAATTAATCATGTCCGACTAATGGTAATGATTAGCTAATCTAACTCTGTATTTTTAAAAGATCCATAAGTTAAAAGTGTGAGTAGAAAAATATACGGAGTAATGGTTATTTTGTAAAATGAAGAAAAGTTGAATGGATTTTTTGGCAAATACCTCTAAAATTTAACAACCACTTCTCTTCCCTCAATTTTAGGAGTTACTAGATGACTTTTAATTACGTTTTTATAATAAAATATTCACTTCCACATAAATATTCAGTTACACATAAAATAGTTATTATGTAAGGCATTTAACTTTTTACACGTAATTTTAGATGATTTGACTACATATTAAAATTTATTATTTTTCAATATTTTTTTCTAAATAAAAATATTGTAATTTACTGTTTATTCAAAAAAAATAAATTAAAGTAATGATTTTAGTTATGTAGTCAAAGTACCTAAAATTATGTGCAGAAAAATCAAATGCGTTATAAATTAGGAGTTAAGATAAAAAAAATATTGTTTGTGTTGATCTCAAATATATATATATATATATATATATATATATATATATATATATAAAATTAGAATTAACATGAAAATCTATGTACTAACTTATTAAACGCCATATAATTTGTATATTATATTTTGAATTAAGAAAAGGTTGGGAATGCTCTTAATGTCTTATAATTTGTTAACACCTAGATCATGTTGAAATAGCTTGATGTGAACCATTAAATAATTTAGATAATTTGTCAAATTAGATTATTTATTGGACGAAACACTACAACAACAAATATGGCCATTTACGATAGTTTTTTTAAACTAAAACCGTCGTAAATGGGGTCAATTACAAAAATCGACTAATTAAGATTGTTTGTCAATTTATGTAATTTGCTGGATGATACAAAAAAAATTCTAAATATTACCATCCTAAAATTCAAGCTGGATGGTTAATATATGCACTTCCTCTATTAATGGATGCATATATATGTAGTATTAAAAATAATCTACTTTTCCTGATAAAAAAAAAATCTACTTAATTTGTGGGACTGTTTATTACTCCCTGCGTTCTTTTCATTTCTTTACATTTTCTATTTTTGGCTGTCCATTCCATTTCTTTACATTACTAAAAATAGTAACTTTTAACGATAAAATACATTATCACATCCACTACTTCACTCCACCTTTTCAACCCTTTACACTATTACACTCACTACTTCACTTATTTTAACAATAAAATTACTATTACACCCACTACTTCATTTATTTTAACAATATTACATCCACTATCTTGGTTTCGTGCAAAAAACAAATGTAAAGAACTCAAAAAAACGGAAGGAGTATATATTATGTTAAAACAAAAAAAAAAGGTTCATCACCATTATGTCATATACAATGTCATTCTTAATTATTATAATTACAAAATAATATATATATATTGTAATGATTTCTTTTTAATTTGACACAATGTACTAAAAGCATCTCACAGCATTTTAATTTTTTAATGAAAAATTGAAAAATAAGATTCAGATTTTATCTAATGTAAGAATATATAAAAATTAATCATTCACATAATCTTGTTACTAGTATTTGTCCAGATTTATTAATCAATCCCATTAATCATCCAAATCCTCATTATTAATCATCCAAAAATGTTAACGATACAAATGACCCTTTAAACACCTAAACAGTTTTGGGAAACACCTAAAACAGTTTTAGGTCAAGTTAAACCGGTGAAAGTCCAGAAAATGATACAAAGTATTTCAAGTGTAAAACGTGATTGAGGCTGTCCTTTAACCTGACATAAACATTCAAAGTTAGGGGTCCGGTCTATGGCAAACGTATACGATAGACCCCTTATCCAACATACTGTTTTTCAGTCATTGGATCAATTATTCAACGGATCTGATTTAAACCGCAGAAACTTTATGCGGTACGAAAAAATTACCAAAATGTCTCTGCCTCTAATATGAAAACAGGAGGATATTTTGGTAATTTCTCCGTACCGCATAAAATTTCTGCGGTACGATGAACAGTAGATTTTTTATGTGAAACAGCGGGCATTTTGATTATTACTCCGTATCGCAAAAAGTTTATGAGGTACGGTATAGATTTTTTTTAAAATCAGAAAATTGGATGGTTGATCCAACGGCTGAAAAATAGTATGTTGGATAAGGGATATCTGACATATTTTGCCAGTTTGACCGCGAGCCTTCAAGTTATTACCCTCATATATATTCTTTGTTGCATGTGTATTTTTGAATTGAGTACGAACATAAGAAAATATATAAAATAATGGTAAAAATAAGAAAAATGAATTAAATGATAACATTAATCAGTATTTAATATATAAAATGAATATAATGGAATAAATGTAGTTGATTTTTAAATCATAAAATTTTACTCCTATTTTCGACAACTTTAAAAATGTAGATAATTGAGAATGATAACCTAAAAATGAAAATGTAAAAAAATGGAGTGAAAGATAACATTTCAATTTCAACCATAAGGACAAGGACAGGAAGTAGATGATAAAAAAGCAAAATACATGAATTTAAAAATTAAGAAGTAGATTATAAATAATAGTGATGTTTATTATAATTGTGTGGTTATAATTATAATGAGATGGAAAAGGCAATAATTTTATTAATAAATTTCGTATAAAAAATTTATCCTTCGCATAGAAGTACTTGTAAAAATAGTTATTTTAAGAAAAGAATATGAATGCACTTTTTTTTTAAAAAAAACAAACTACCGTTTTTGAATCATCACAAAATGTAGGGTAACTAGATATGAATATTTAACAAAATCAAAAGGCAAACACGGTGTTGAACAAATTTGGTAAAAAAAGAAATTAAAAAAGGAAGAAGAGCAATTAATTAAAAAGTACTCCCTCCGTCTTTAAAAACTTTTCTCATTTCCCTTGCACACGTTTGTCACTTTTAATCATTAATATCTTTAATTTTGTATTAGCTTTAAATATAAAAACTTCACTATATTAAAATACTCATAAATACGAATCCAACAAAATCACCCATGACTATATACGAATCCAACAAAATTACTCATGACTATATTTGGTCTTATAGATTAGACGTAAATTAGTAATTTGTTTCATGTTATGAACAGTCCCGACATATATTATGAGACGGAGGGAGTAGTAATCCTGACAAAAAAAAAAGAATAAAGAAATAGTAATCGTACATGCTAACGATATGGCAGACGGTGTTGTTGGAGAAAGAGCAATTACAGGTGACAGCATTCTCCGAACCTTTAACTGGTTTTAAAGTGACCCATCCCCACTCTCCGCTGCACGGATCTGCACTGAAATTCCAATCTCTCTTTCCCAGTGCTTTCCCAAATTCTTTTAAAGCTTTTACTGCATTTATTATGATATATCTTCATCACCAAACAGCATCCATAACATATAGGAATAGGAGTACTGATTATACATACATGCCACCCTTTGAATGCTGGATAATGCTAAAAATTAAAACATTCCATATATACATACACGTTCGACATGATCAACTTAATCAAAATGCAATATATAATATTCGGTATGTGTTGGACCACAAGTGAGATAATTTGTATTTAAATCAATAGAATGATTTAGATTGTATTAGGCCCATTAACACATGTATCTATAATTGGGCCCAGAAGCCCACAAATGTAAACTTAGTGATTAAGTAAATTAGGGGACCCACTAGGAACCCCCTATATATACTAAACAAATCCCACTTGTAAAGGGGTTGGCAATTTAATATTAAAGAGAGAATCTCTTATTTGTAGAGAGAGAAACATTTAATTAATAGAAGATCTATTTCGATCATCTCATTCCGCTATTATTATTATTGTAATCATTGTAATTATTGCTTCCCAATCATCACTCTCTATCATTTGGCGCTAGAAGGAGCTCTTTAATTTAAGATTCCAACCAAAAACAATGAATGAAGACGAAGGGATCGCTGAAAACATTGTTTCAAAGCAGGAGATGTTAACGGCCCCCCGAGTTGGGGACCAAATGGCACCTCCTCCCTCTTTAAAGCCAAGACAACTGTTTCCGGCGATTCATGAAGATATTGGTGGATCCAAGAGACCCATCGAGGTAACGCAACTGAACACGAGAAATGATACTCAGCCCGATACCCGTATGAGGGTTGCAACGGCCACAGGGAAGAAGGTGTTGACAAGCGATATGCGCTTACACCTTCAAAAGATTCAGAAAGATAAGCAGGCTGCCCATGAGGTAGAAAACGATCTCCACGAGTCAGACGACGAGCTGTTCAACTTAGAACAACAAAAACGGGTTCTTGAGGAAAAGCTAAGGAGATGTCGACGAGCTCGCCAGTTGAAAAAAGGTATAAGGAACACTAACATCTCAGCTCGTTGTCAAAACGAGGAAAATGAAGACGAATACCAAGAGACTGAATATGAAGACCTAGATGATGAGGAATCAACAGAATCAATATACTCGCAAACCGCAGCTCGCAGAAGACGACCAAGGCCGTCGGCGAGCCAAGCATCTTGGCGAAGTGACTCCAATGAATCGGTTAGACCTGAAGACATTGCGGATATACGAAGCGACCTTGCTATGTGCAGGGAATTTATTCGAAATCAAGCTGGTCAGGTCGTGTCTATTGAAAGCCCGTTAATGAGAGACATTGAGATAGCTCGAATTGACAGGACGTTGAAAACGCCCTCACTAGATCACTTTGATGGGACGTCGGACCCGAGTGGATTCCTTAACACGTTTGATGGCCGTATGGCATTTTTTGGACACTCAGAAGTAGCGAGATGCCAATTCTTTTCAACATGTCTCCAAGGCACAGCCTTACGGTGGTATAACAGCCTACCACCTCGTTCTATAGACTCATGGCAATCTTTAAAAACAAAATTTCAAACTAGGTTTTCAAGCAATTACAAAGGTGGAAAGATAACCGCATCCTTGATGACTGTTCGACAGCGATCTAACGAATCTCTAAGAGACTTTTTAGTCAGGTTCCGAAATGAAATTTCTGATATCCCTAACTTGATTGAAGAATTGGCAATAAATTACCTCGCCGCTGGAATCGATAAACACCGTCATGCTACCTTGTTAGAAGAATTCTTTGAAAAGAATCCCCGAACTCTTCAATCAGCTTTCCAAGTAGTTGAACACCGAATGAATCTACAAGAAGCAGTTGGGAGTATCCAATCTCCTCGACGGACTTTTAAACGAGACCGCAGTAGAAGTCCCCGATATCGGTCTCCGAGAACAGATTATAAGCGAGGCTATGATTCATACTCGAGGACTAGCGATAATAGAAGCCCTCGAAAGCCACGGACGGAAAGGTCAAATAACCAAGACAAGACATGGAAGCCAAGAGAAAGGCAAGAGAAAGAATTCACAAAACTTACTGTAGACAAAGCTACAATTCTAGCCATTTTAAAATCAGAGCCTGATTATCGGCCACCAAGGCCGATGAAACCAGGACGACCTCCAAGCTCCAGATATTGTGAATATCACGAGGATACAGGCCATACGACAGACCAGTGCTACCAGTTGAGCAATCTTATTGAGTCCAAAATCAAGAGAGGACAGCTGACTCATTACATCGACCACGACGTCCAAAGACAAAATGATCATCCACGAGATCAGGATCGAGTTATCGACGTCATCGCTGGAGGGATTGCCGCTGGCGGCACATCCAATAATTCCAAAAAGCTGTACGCCAGAGAAGTATTTCAGGTGAACCCTGAGGCTCCTAAACGCCAACGTCCTAACCCATCTCCTGTAATCTCCTTCTCTGACAATGATTACCCATCGGGAATAATCGAATCTCACCAAGACGCTCTGGTGATTACAGCCAAGATCGGCACCAACACTGTGAAAAAGATTCTAATCGACAATGGTAGTTCCGTCGACATACTT
Organism: Kitagawia praeruptora; assembly: GCA_037693485.1. Lineage (NCBI taxonomy): Eukaryota > Viridiplantae > Streptophyta > Magnoliopsida > Apiales > Apiaceae > Kitagawia > Kitagawia praeruptora. Next base: position 88,533,340 of record CM075350.1, read on the forward strand.
TATCATCACGCCTTTGCTCGAATGGATCTTGGGGACAGGAAATTGGAAAATGTAAACATGCCTCTATACGGCTTCACAGGTAATGAGGTTAAGGTCGTGGGCACTATCGACCTTCCAGTGTTATTTGGCTCCCTTCCATGCCAAACATGGCAGATGACTAAGTTCCACGTCATTAACGCCAATTCAAGCTACAACGCCATCCTTGGCAGGACAACCCTTGCAGCCTTGAAGGCTATTACCTCAATCCCCCACCTAAAAATGAAGTTTCCGACGGAATGGGGAATTGGAGAGGTCGTGGGAGACCAAGTAGCAGCTCGACAATGCTACCTATCCACCGTCATACCAAAAACAAAACATGACGACGATACGTCAATTAATCAAGTTGTAGACATGGATCCCAGAGCTATCCTCGAATCACCTAATCAATCATCTCGTGTCATCATGGAAGAATGTGACGAGATAGAGCTCGAACAAGGCTCCCCTGAAAAGGTAATAAAAATTGGAAAGTGTTTGAACGGCGAACTTCGCCAGCAAATCATCGATCTCCTCAGAGAGTACGCTGATATCTTCGCATGGAGTCCCAAAGATATGCCGGGAATTCCCGAGATAATAGCTCGTCACTCCCTCCACATCAAACCCGGAGCTCGGATTATAAAGCAAAAGAAACGAGTATTCTCGAACGAGAAAATGAAGGCAATCGACGCCGAGTTAGACAGACTACTCGAGGCGGGATTCATCGCCCCTGTACAATTTCCAGAATGGATATCAAATGCAGTCCTAGTCAAAAAGAGCAATGGAACGTGGAGAATGTGTGTGGACTATTCTGATCTCAATCGAGCTTGCCCCAAAGACTTTTATCCTCTACCAAACATTGATCAGCTCATTGACGCCACGGCTGGCCACGAGCTCTTGTCGTTCATGGACGCATTCTCGGGCTACAACCAAATTAAGATGGACAGCCAAGACTGGGAAAAAACAGCCTTTATTACCCACAGAGGTGTTTTTGGATTTAAAAACATGCCCTTTGGCTTAATCAACGCAGGGGCCACATTCCAACAAATGATGGATACCATCTTCGCCCCGCAAATAGGTCGAAACCTACAAGTCTATGTTGATGATTTAATCACAAAATCCAAGGCATCAAAAGATCATGTGGCAGACCTGCGAGAAACATTTGATAATGTCCGACGCCACAGCATGCGCCTAAATCCGGCCAAGTGCTCATTCGGAATGACCTCAGGAAAGTTTCTAGGGTTTCTCTTAACACAAAGGGGCATCGAAGCCGACCCAAACCAGGTTAAGGCCATTATCGACATGCCAGAACCCTCTTCCTTAAAGGAATTGCAGACGCTAACAGGCTGTTTAGCCGCACTCAGGAGATTCATCCCACAATCATCCAGGAGATGCGCTCCGTTTTTTGAAGCAATCAAGAACGCCTCAAAAAGGTCGAAAATTGAATGGAATGAAGAGTGCAAAAAAGGGCTTGAAGAGCTAAAAAAGTTTCTGAGCTCGCCCCCAATCTTGACGCAAGCTCAACCACGAGAACCCTTGCGGTTATACTTGTACGCCAGTGACAACTCGATTGCGGCAGTCCTGATTAAATCCCTCAATGGCAATGAGTTACCCGTTTATTACATTAGCCATTCCTTACGGGATGCAGAAACCCGCTATCCTCAGGTCGAGAAACTCGTATACGCACTAGTCATAGCGAGCCGTAAGCTCAGACACTACTTCCAAGGACGAGAGATCCAAGTAATGACGAGTCAACCATTAAAACGGATTCTCCATAAACCCGACATGACAGGTCGGTTGGCGGCATGGACAATAGAATTGAGCCAATTCTATATTGAGTACAGACCTCGCACAGCGATGAAAGCTCAGGCACTCTCAGACTTCGTGGTCGAGTGTCAATTCAACAAATCAGAAATCCTGAAGTTTGACGATGAACAAACTCAATGCCGACCATGGGTCCTTTATGTCGATGGATCCTCAACCTCGGACTCGAGCAGAGCAGGAATTATACTGATCAGCCCAGAGGGGTTTAAAGTTCAGCAAGCCATCACCTTCGCTTTCCAGGCAACCAACAACGAAGCCGAATATGAGGCCATGATCGCAGGTTTAAACCTCGCAGTAAGTTTAGAAGTGGCCGTCATTGATATCTATAGTGACTCGCAACTGGTAGTGAAGCAGGTATTGGGTGAATTTCAAACCCACAGCGACAGAATGGCATCTTATCTCGGTCGAGCCAAACATTTACTGGAAAGGTTCACTTCATGGAAAATGACAAACATTGATAGATCAGAGAATCAATGGGCGGACGCCTTATCCAAGTTGGCGTCGTCCTCGATCATCACAGACAACGAGCCGATCTATGTGGAAACACTCCAATCTCCGACAGTTGAACCCACGACTATACATAACATCTCGTCAAAACCTGACTGGAGAATTCCATTCCTTCAGTACATCGTTAAGAATCAGTTACCAGAGGACAAAATCAAGGCTAGATCGCTGATGTTCAGGGCGAGAAATTATTGCGTGAAAGATGCTAAGTTATACAGACGAGCCCTGACAGAGCCTCTTCTTCGCTGTCTTGCTCCAGAAGAAGCAGAAATTGCTATCATTGAAGTTCATATGGGAATTTGTGGAGAGCACATGGGAGGCAAAAGCCTAGCTCATAAAATAATAAGGCAAGGGCTATATTGGCCGACAATGAGAAAAGACTGTGATGACTTCGTGAAAAAATGCCCATCTTGCCAGCTGTACAGCACAACCAATCATAAACCCACACAACTCTTATCTCCAATACTCAGTCCTTGCCCATTCTTTCAATGGGGAATCGACATTGTGGGTGTGACACCCCCCAAATCCGGGGTCAGGAGATTTGGTTGCCACGCGAAAATCCTCAAAATAAAACATCTGTTTAATAATAATCATTCACTTGTGATTGTCCAACACTGGAAATATAACATCTGTGACCCCAACATACCAAGATCTTTTAAGGTTATAGGGCTAGAAACAAGAATCCAAATTCCATTAGATAAAAAGCATTCATTCCCAACATTCTCTTTTATCAAATCTTAAACCACTGGTGTAACTTCGATAAAAAGTACGCCAGGCCAACTAGACTATACATAATAATAATAAATATTAGAACTCAATTATATAAAATAGATCTTACTCTAAATCCAGACATCCTGAGCCAAGTCATCTTCGAAATAGCATCACGCTTCTTCTCTTTCTGAACTGAGCGAATAAATCTCGCCAAACCACCTTACTGAAATGTTAGGATTTACAACAGCAAGTATGAGCGAAAGAAATGCTCAGCAAGCGTATAAAAATTTTGATATAAAACCAGGATAAGTGGGGCATAAAATCAACTGAAATGTAAAGCAGTTTATAGAGAAACTGAATCAACAACTGTGATATAATTCAAATCATAACTGAAATCATTTGGCATGTCATAAAAATGAATCATCTGCCAATTCACAATATATAATAGCCATTCTGGCGATATGGATTGGATATATAAAAAAAAACAAAACCCATTGCCCCCTGATCAGGTTCAAAAGCAATGGGACCCTTTATACTACCACCGGTACATTTCTATACCCGTGTGTATAACCCGGATTTCAATGAGGGTACCAAAATAGGCAAGTAATGTTAGCCTATAGGAAGATGGTATGGTTACCATATCCTCCTTAAATATTGCTGGACCATAGTAGCAACCATGGCCTCCTACGCTTTACCAATAAACATTGCTGGACCATGATAGCAATCATGGCCTCCTACGCTTTACCATCTTCCAATCCAATAGAGCAATTTCCGAACTCAACAGGAAATGCTTAGTTTCACATACAGTTCACATCCCTATTATTTACTACGATAATAAGGATATGAAGAGTTTATCTTAAACAATTCCCCACATCAAGGATACCAATATCAAGCAACTATTTTCGCATAAAAATATTTAAGAACCACAAATAGCCCTGAACAATAACTATTTGTCATGATATGAAGAAATGAAACAGAAAATAAAAAGTGTTTAGGATGATAAAGAAAATACTTGCCTCTGGTCCTTAGCTATTGCGCAAAGTCGAGGTAACCCGTCTACCTTCTTCTTCTATCTTACGTCATCATATCCTCTGTTGATTATTCGCTGGTTTGACGCTCTTGAGATTGCCACGAGTCTGATCCGTTGACATCGAGCCTGCGCGTCTACTTCAATATCTCTGTCCGAAGAAAATAATTGGAAATGTCCCCTTTGAACATAGACGTTTTCCCGGTGTTAAAACACCTCACAAGTAAACCAGCAATTCCTTAAACAATACTTTCATCTCCAACCTTCTTCATTACAATCCACAAATAACACTGCATCCATCTCCAATCTTCTTCATAACCCACAAAAAATATTTCATCCACCTCCAACTTCCTTTATTAAACATTTACTTATCTCCGCTGACAAACCTAAGTCAATATTCACCAATTAATCCTTGCGAAAATAAACGATATCCGACCATTGTTGCCAGTAAATCAAAGAAAACATCGTCTACTCTTAATGACATCTTATAATATAAACCATATAAACAATTAACACACATAACTATATATATCGATCAAAAACTCGATTTATATCATAACTCTCGATACTTAATACCTTAATAATTCACATTGCACGTAAAGAGACTCAGTAAATAGATCACATAATCACATAGCACGTTGATCAGATCATAAAAAGATTTTATCTAATATTTTTAAAACAGAAAACGGTTCAAAATCTTAATTATCGGATATAACCGACTCAATAAAAAGGTTTGGTAAAAAGTTGATCCAAATTTAAAAGTTGAATTTTAACTTAAAACTATTTTTATAAGAACCGGGTCATTTTTCTAATTCCAGAAATACTTTTCTCGTTGAAAACGGACAAACGGTTTAATTAATACGCAATTAATAAGAATAATTAAATTAATTGAATATTCAAATTAATTATTTATTAATCAACTCAACCGATAGATAATCCTCAAATCAAATACATATATACTTGTCACGTAACCAATCAACACATAGCACGGATACGGCTCACCATTAAAAGAGCACTCAAATTATTATTATAATATTTAAAAGTATTTTTAGAATAATTAAAAGAATTTTAAAAGATTTAAATAACCCTTCCCGAATCGAAAAGGATCATTAATAAACCCTCTGGGTAATTATTGAATCTCCAAAATATTTTTATGAATATTTAATTCGGGTTTATAAATAATTTTACAATTTTAAAACTATTTTTATCGCTCCCGGATTATTTTTAGAATTTTAAAACAATTTCTTTCTATTTTAAATCACTTTTAAACAGAAAATTGGTTAATTAAAAATTAAATAATCCTAAATAAATTAATTAGAGTCAAGTAATAATTAATTAATGAAATTATCTAATAAATTATTACATTTATTAGATAATCAAATTAATTAAATCATTATTTGAGATTAATTAATATAATTAAAAGTATTTAATTCTTAATTATTTTTGAATTAAAAACAATTAAATAAAGAAATAAAGAAAAAATAAAAACAGAATTCAGAAATAAATTCTGAATTTATAAAACATTTTCAGAAAATAAAATTTCTGAAATTTATAATTAAATTCAGAATTCTAAATTAATTAAAGTAAATAAAAATAAATAAAAGTAATTAAAAGTAAATAAAAGTAAATAAAAGTAAAAATAATTGGTAAAAAAGTAAAAATCAATTCCAAAATCACTTTTCAGAAAATGTTAACAGATTTTGAAGATTAAACTGGTACTATTCATCACCACCTTCACTGTTCTTCGTATGAATGCTTCGAAGAACACCACCACCATCAATGGCGGTTTACCCAGAAACCGGTGACCGGAAATTTTTCCGGCAAACTCCGGCGACCACAAAAACGTACCAATCGTTACGTTTTAAAGCACCAACACACTCCAAATCACCTCCTAAACACAGATATACCATTCGTTCATTTCCAGAATTTACCAAACCAAAAATCCGGCCAAAAACCGAATTAATCCGGCGACCTTCAAAATCAAAAACCGGTGAACACGAAATCGGACACCAAAACATACGTTCTCTATATCAAATCGAAGCCCATGAGTTCAACAACTCATAACAATCATCAAGAACATCAAACAATCATCATAAAATCCGGAAAATTGAAAATTATAATCACCCCCACAAAAATTCGATTTTCTTATTTAGGACACTAAAATTCAAACAAAAATTATCACAATACTCCTGGGATCATAAGAAATCTATAGACACTAACCACATCAACAACAAATCACTACACAATCCACAACAAATTAAACAAGTTCGAAAATTAAAATTAAAAAAACAAATTTTCGAATCAGACAATTTTGGTTATGAACACCTACATAAACATGTAGTAGAGATCAAGAGCTTCAGTTTGGTTACCCATATGATCGATTTGGATGCCGGAAACACTGTCAAAATTGCGATTGATCCTCAAGAACACCAAGAACAATTTTCCAGAATTTTTCAGAAAATAAAAATTAAAAACTGATTTTTCTGATTAATTTTAATAATTAATTATAAAATCAGCTATTTATACTAATCTGAAAATTAATACCCAAAAAATATTTTTAACCCCTAATTAAAATTATTAAGCCTTAAAAATAATTTTTATGGGATAAAAATGTAAAAATTTTATTTTTAAACAAATATAATATAAATGCCAAAATTCCCCCAAAATTATGAATTTTACAAAAATTACAACATAATACATTTTTGAACATCCCATTATTATATAAAAATAATTTTATGAAAAACAGGGCCTCGAATTCAATACAGGGGCTGGGTCCGAAAATTAAAATGCGAAATAACAGTATTCTAAAAATATAAAAATTACAGAAAAATAGAATAAAATATTCTATGATACACGGAAGTCACATAACACGTATGAGATAATTTTCCTATTTAATAAAAATCATAACACGTTTAAATGCATTAAAAATAAACTAATACACATTAAAATCAACTAAAAATATATTTTAATATAATAAATTACACGTAATTTTCCGGGTCGTTACAGACTTCCCCCCTTATAAGGATTCCGTCCTCGGAATCAACTAAGGCAACTAGTGAGGTTCCTTAACTCCTTCATCATCAGCACTTGCTTTACAAAACTGGGGATAGTGTTCCTTCGTAAACAACTTCTCCAAAATCTCAATTCACTTTAGGGTCTCTATTTGACACAGTTATCACTGGAGTCTAACAACCCATCATTATTCGTTTCAAATATGGCTGGACCAACTTTCCATTAACATAATATCCTTGAGAGAGAGAATTGATTCCATTGATATGCCACTGATATTCTTATCATTGTAGGACTCGCTCTTGTTCTTGGTGATTCCGTTGCGAATCTAATTTCTATTAGCGAATTTCGCTTATCCTGACCTGATTGGCATACCCTTGAAATTCAATAGAGATAACAGAAATCATAAAATTTTGAAGAGAACAGATTCCATATCATAGCAAATGTTCTACAATTGTGGTTATGAATTTTACGAATTTTAAAGCAGCCTGATTTGAAATAAGAGAATAACTGAGAGATCAATATGATCACATGAACCCGACGTTGTGTGTCTTAGCTCCGACATTTACAATTAAAGGTGATCAGCCTTCTTGTAATACACAACACACCAGTGATGGCGTCCCATCCAACTTCTATCACACAGACAGATATACCTGGTGTCCCCTATAAATAGGGTTGTTCGTCTCAGTAGGAGTAGAAAAATATGAAAGGAATTCCAAAGGTGTTATTTTCCAAAAAGAAAAGCCAGAAAGAAAGTACCGAACAAGTGGTACTATATTGCAGATAAGGTTATTAATCATTGGAGAAAACAAAAAGTTGAAAGTCTCAGAAATTTAAAAATAGGTTTCATAGTAACCACTGAAACAATTGAGATTCAAAATGGAGATTGAACACAAGTATCAAAATGTCACTGTTTAGAATAGGAGATATATCTTTTAACGAATACCACTTTAGGAGGGATATCAAAATAATTCATAGAAAGAAAAGGTATTTTCAAGGTCTCTACTTATGCTTTCTTTGCCAATTCCTTCGATAGCTCGTCATTCGATTTTAAGCTTCTTCATCTCCACGTTTTAAGGATATCGATACCGTACGTTGTCGTTGACTCGTAATAATCTCTGAAGATTCCACAACAGCCATCTCCATCCGCAAGGCGGTCTATCCAGCTCAGCACAACCATCTTAAAATGAGTACTCCAATCTTAACTTACTAATTGGCACTATATCCAATAGTCCAACACGAACTCTATATGAGTTCTGACGTTCCTTACTTAGCTATACACACTCCTACACACTCTCGTTTCTAGTTTACTATAACCCTGCTCTGATACCAACTGTGACACCCCCCAAATCCGGGGTCAGGAGATTTGGTTGCCACGCGAAAATCCTCAAAATAAAACATCTGTTTAATAATAATCATTCACTTGTGATTGTCCAACACTGGAAATATAACATCTGTGACCCCAACATACCAAGATCTTTTAAGGTTATAGGGCTAGAAACAAGAATCCAAATTCCATTAGATAAAAAGCATTCATTCCCAACATTCTCTTTTATCAAATCTTAAACCACTGGTGTAACTTCGATAAAAAGTACGCCAGGCCAACTAGACTATACATAATAATAATAAATATTAGAACTCAATTATATAAAATAGATCTTACTCTAAATCCAGACATCCTGAGCCAAGTCATCTTCGAAATAGCATCACGCTTCTTCTCTTTCTGAACTGAGCGAATAAATCTCGCCAAACCACCTTACTGAAATGTTAGGATTTACAACAGCAAGTATGAGCGAAAGAAATGCTCAGCAAGCGTATAAAAATTTTGATATAAAACCAGGATAAGTGGGGCATAAAATCAACTGAAATGTAAAGCAGTTTATAGAGAAACTGAATCAACAACTGTGATATAATTCAAATCATAACTGAAATCATTTGGCATGTCATAAAAATGAATCATCTGCCAATTCACAATATATAATAGCCATTCTGGCGATATGGATTGGATATATAAAAAAAAACAAAACCCATTGCCCCCTGATCAGGTTCAAAAGCAATGGGACCCTTTATACTACCACCGGTACATTTCTATACCCGTGTGTATAACCCGGATTTCAATGAGGGTACCAAAATAGGCAAGTAATGTTAGCCTATAGGAAGATGGTATGGTTACCATATCCTCCTTAAATATTGCTGGACCATAGTAGCAACCATGGCCTCCTACGCTTTACCAATAAACATTGCTGGACCATGATAGCAATCATGGCCTCCTACGCTTTACCATCTTCCAATCCAATAGAGCAATTTCCGAACTCAACAGGAAATGCTTAGTTTCACATACAGTTCACATCCCTATTATTTACTACGATAATAAGGATATGAAGAGTTTATCTTAAACAATTCCCCACATCAAGGATACCAATATCAAGCAACTATTTTCGCATAAAAATATTTAAGAACCACAAATAGCCCTGAACAATAACTATTTGTCATGATATGAAGAAATGAAACAGAAAATAAAAAGTGTTTAGGATGATAAAGAAAATACTTGCCTCTGGTCCTTAGCTATTGCGCAAAGTCGAGGTAACCCGTCTACCTTCTTCTTCTATCTTACGTCATCATATCCTCTGTTGATTATTCGCTGGTTTGACGCTCTTGAGATTGCCACGAGTCTGATCCGTTGACATCGAGCCTGCGCGTCTACTTCAATATCTCTGTCCGAAGAAAATAATTGGAAATGTCCCCTTTGAACATAGACGTTTTCCCGGTGTTAAAACACCTCACAAGTAAACCAGCAATTCCTTAAACAATACTTTCATCTCCAACCTTCTTCATTACAATCCACAAATAATACTGCATCCATCTCCAATCTTCTTCATAACCCACAAAAAATATTTCATCCACCTCCAACTTCCTTTATTAAACATTTACTTATCTCCGCTGACAAACCTAAGTCAATATTCACCAATTAATCCTTGCGAAAATAAACGATATCCGACCATTGTTGCCAGTAAATCAAAGAAAACATCGTCTACTCTTAATGACATCTTATAATATAAACCATATAAACAATTAACACACATAACTATATATATCGATCAAAAACTCGATTTATATCATAACTCTCGATACTTAATACCTTAATAATTCACATTGCACGTAAAGAGACTCAGTAAATAGATCACATAATCACATAGCACGTTGATCAGATCATAAAAAGATTTTATCTAATATTTTTAAAACAGAAAACGGTTCAAAATCTTAATTATCGGATATAACCGACTCAATAAAAAGGTTTGGTAAAAAGTTGATCCAAATTTAAAAGTTGAATTTTAACTTAAAACTATTTTTATAAGAACCGGGTCATTTTTCTAATTCCAGAAATACTTTTCTCGTTGAAAACGGACAAACGGTTTAATTAATACGCAATTAATAAGAATAATTAAATTAATTGAATATTCAAATTAATTATTTATTAATCAACTCAACCGATAGATAATCCTCAAATCAAATACATATATACTTGTCACGTAACCAATCAACACATAGCACGGATACGGCTCACCATTAAAAGAGCACTCAAATTATTATTATAATATTTAAAAGTATTTTTAGAATAATTAAAAGAATTTTAAAAGATTTAAATAACCCTTCCCGAATCGAAAAGGATCATTAATAAACCCTCTGGGTAATTATTGAATCTCCAAAATATTTTTATGAATATTTAATTCGGGTTTATAAATAATTTTACAATTTTAAAACTATTTTTATCGCTCCCGGATTATTTTTAGAATTTTAAAACAATTTCTTTCTATTTTAAATCACTTTTAAACAGAAAATTGGTTAATTAAAAATTAAATAATCCTAAATAAATTAATTAGAGTCAAGTAATAATTAATTAATGAAATTATCTAATAAATTATTACATTTATTAGATAATCAAATTAATTAAATCATTATTTGAGATTAATTAATATAATTAAAAGTATTTAATTCTTAATTATTTTTGAATTAAAAACAATTAAATAAAGAAATAAAGAAAAAATAAAAACAGAATTCAGAAATAAATTCTGAATTTATAAAACATTTTCAGAAAATAAAATTTCTGAAATTTATAATTAAATTCAGAATTCTAAATTAATTAAAGTAAATAAAAATAAATAAAAGTAATTAAAAGTAAATAAAAGTAAATAAAAGTAAAAATAATTGGTAAAAAAGTAAAAATCAATTCCAAAATCACTTTTCAGAAAATGTTAACAGATTTTGAAGATTAAACTGGTACTATTCATCACCACCTTCACTGTTCTTCGTATGAATGCTTCGAAGAACACCACCACCATCAATGGCGGTTTACCCAGAAACCGGTGACCGGAAATTTTTCCGGCAAACTCCGGCGACCACAAAAACGTACCAATCGTTACGTTTTAAAGCACCAACACACTCCAAATCACCTCCTAAACACAGATATACCATTCGTTCATTTCCAGAATTTACCAAACCAAAAATCCGGCCAAAAACCGAATTAATCCGGCGACCTTCAAAATCAAAAACCGGTGAACACGAAATCGGACACCAAAACATACGTTCTCTATATCAAATCGAAGCCCATGAGTTCAACAACTCATAACAATCATCAAGAACATCAAACAATCATCATAAAATCCGGAAAATTGAAAATTATAATCACCCCCACAAAAATTCGATTTTCTTATTTAGGACACTAAAATTCAAACAAAAATTATCACAATACTCCTGGGATCATAAGAAATCTATAGACACTAACCACATCAACAACAAATCACTACACAATCCACAACAAATTAAACAAGTTCGAAAATTAAAATTAAAAAAACAAATTTTCGAATCAGACAATTTTGGTTATGAACACCTACATAAACATGTAGTAGAGATCAAGAGCTTCAGTTTGGTTACCCATATGATCGATTTGGATGCCGGAAACACTGTCAAAATTGCGATTGATCCTCAAGAACACCAAGAACAATTTTCCAGAATTTTTCAGAAAATAAAAATTAAAAACTGATTTTTCTGATTAATTTTAATAATTAATTATAAAATCAGCTATTTATACTAATCTGAAAATTAATACCCAAAAAATATTTTTAACCCCTAATTAAAATTATTAAGCCTTAAAAATAATTTTTATGGGATAAAAATGTAAAAATTTTATTTTTAAACAAATATAATATAAATGCCAAAATTCCCCCAAAATTATGAATTTTACAAAAATTACAACATAATACATTTTTGAACATCCCATTATTATATAAAAATAATTTTATGAAAAACAGGGCCTCGAATTCAATACAGGGGCTGGGTCCGAAAATTAAAATGCGAAATAACAGTATTCTAAAAATATAAAAATTACAGAAAAATAGAATAAAATATTCTATGATACACGGAAGTCACATAACACGTATGAGATAATTTTCCTATTTAATAAAAATCATAACACGTTTAAATGCATTAAAAATAAACTAATACACATTAAAATCAACTAAAAATATATTTTAATATAATAAATTACACGTAATTTTCCGGGTCGTTACAGTGGGACCGCTACCGAAAAGCAGGAATCAACTTCAGTTTATTGTCGTGGCTGTTGATTATGCAACAAAATGGATCGAGGCAAAGCCATTAGCCAGGATCAGAGAAAAAGAAATGATCGAGTTTTTCATGGAACATATAGTCTTTCGGTTTGGAATCCCCAGGTCGGTCGTCACAGACAACGGAACCCAGTTCGTTGGGGAAAAGTTCAGCTCAATGCTAGAAGAATTAAAGGTGAAACACCTCAAAGCTTCAGTCGCTTATCCCCAAGCCAACGGGCAGGTCGAGGTATCCAATAGGATAATCCTCCAAGGGCTAAAGAAAAGGCTACAAGATCAAGCTCGCAAGTGGGTTGATGAGCTCCCAAATGTGCTTTGGTCCTATAGAACGACCCCACGAACTGCCACTGGGGAGACACCTTTCAGACTCGCTTATGGCACAGACGCCGTGGTCCCTGTCGAGGTGAGCCTAGATTCTCCAAGGGTTGAATCCTTCAACGAACAAGAATCTCTCGAAGGTCTGCGACTAGACAACGACCTCTTGGAAGAGGTCAGAGAAGAAGCGACCTCAGCCATCAGCAAGTACCAAGGTAAAGTTGCTGAATATTTCAACAAACGGGTAAAGCCGAAAGAGTTCAAGGTCAATGACCTAGTCCTGCGAGAGTCCGCTTCATCCCAACCCACAGTGGCAGGCAAGCTAAAAGCCCCATGGGAAGGCCCATACAAGATCACAAAAGTCATCCGTCCTGGCACCTACGAACTAGCTCAACTCGACGGCGAGCTGATCAAGAACGCATGGAATGGTATCCATTTGAGAAAATTTTATCAATGATTGTACTTTATTTTTAGAACAACGACAAACTCTACTCCTTAATCGCCTCTAAAATTGCTAAAGTGCAAAGGATCCGAAGTGAGGATCCCACTTTAGCCCCATTAAGTTATTTATCGAATAAAGTTTGTCATAATTCACTGCTCATATTATAAGATCACAAATACACCACTGTCTCGAGGTAATTAGACAAAATTTCTACTATTCCAAAGCAATCCCTAACCATGTCACAAGTCCCGACACGACCTACAAGTTTACCTAGCTCTGACCAATAAAATTAAGAATTTAATCTATAATTCTCGACTACCTTAGCTACTACGCCATGAAAGATCCGAAAACAAAACTCTTTAAACAAATAATTAATAAGGCATGCAAATAAGCCACAAAAAATTCTCAGATTCCCCATCTCTATCTCCATAATAACCAAGTAAAAGTCAAAAATAGGCTAAGTCTCTATCAAAAACTAAGAATAACAGGAAACCGCCATTATCTACAACACAACTTTCACACTTATAAAAACACAGGAAATAATGAGATATAAGGCCAAGGCATATCTCGTGCTAAAAAAATGAATATAACAAATAGCACAAATAAAAAACCTTATCTCTACCCAAGAAAAAGACAAGTATAACAAATATCAAGTACGGGAGAATTTGAGAACTCCAAAATATTCATTTATGAAGAAAGAATCTTCATCCCGAATACTTTCAAGGGTTTTTTCATAAGAGCCATACTCAGATAAGAAAAAATACCAAATACCAGAAAAACCAAATTAGTTCGAACAAACCACAAAACCACAATTCGGAGAACAAATAAAGGTTAAATATTACATAACTTATGGGGCATTCCCCACCTTCAATCAGTTTCCAGGATCCCCGACATGGTCATCACTGGGAAGCCCCTTCGCGAGATCAGCACAGTAGTCGTCAAAACTATGACCAGTCAAGTCAATCCCGGATCCTTTTAAACGGTCGTAACAACCCTGATAACCAGCTCCGATTCCCTGCGCTAAGTCAGCGACACTCCTCTCCAAATCAAGTCTCAGGTCATTTATAGTCTTCTCAAAGACCTCGTTAGCACCCTTCAAAATGGACAGCTCACTCCTCGCAGCCTCCAATTCCTTATCCCTAGAGGCCGCTCTCTCTCTCAGTTCACTTAACTCCTTAGATCCAGAATCGACGACTTCTTTTAACTTCTCATTATCGAGCTTTAACTCCTTCAGCTCAACAGCACGCTCCACTTCCTGCTTCTCTAACTCATCAACTCGACGCTCAACGGCAGCTTTATCTTTCTTCAATTCATCTAGTTCACGGGTGCTACCCTCCCTCCACTGCCTATCAACGTCAGCTCGATAATCCGTCACAATGTGAGCAATATCAGCCAAAAACTGCAAGAAACATAAAAACTCATAAAGGGTCGCATACACACTGGAAGTCGCTACCAAAAGGAAAAAGAAACAAATATAAAACAAAATCAAGATGTAAAGAGCGAAAATAAAAATTACCCTTCCCCCACGAGCTAAACAACGTTCAGCAATCTCATCCCGGCTCTTGTCAACATACGAAGTAAAGTCTTGCGGTAAATTGAAGGCCTTGAAAACTTGAACAGGGAACTTTGAACCAGCAGACCACTTCTCGTTCGGATGCACTTCAATGCGAAGAGGAGAGACAGAACCTGGCCCTTGCAAAGCAGGGGGGAGAGGACCCTTACGCAACCCAGTTATGGTAAGAGATTTACCAGGGCCGAAGCGAGTAGGGTCCAGAGTCTTCCTCAAAACAGCTCGAGGAGGACCATCATCCTCCCCATCTCGACCCCTCTTACCAGAACGAGCAATCAAGCCAGCACCCTCATCAGCTACCTCAACAGCGGGCTCAGAAACAAGGTCGTTAACAGTCTTAGGAACATCAGAGGTCTTCGTAGTCTTCGACGAGCTCGCCCCTTGACCCGACGGGGTCGTACTCGATCTCTTTGCAAGCAACGCCAGGGCTTTATCCATATCTCCACGAACCCCACTACAAAGCACCTCCTCCAAAGATCGACCTGCCACTGCAAAAACGCAGATATTAAGCGGAAGAAAACTGTAAATCGACCACTAAAAATTACCAACAGTCAATAAACGAAATTAAAACAATAAAAGATAACAACAACGCCTTACAACTATGCTCCTCCAAAAACTTTTCATCTTTAAGCTGGTAGTGAGTATACACAGGATTAAGCCCTAAAAACCGATTTACAGTCAACATATCAAATTTCTTTAACTTAGCGACTCGATCAAAAACATCCTCGCTAATACTTTGACAGGGTCGCACGAACTCGAGGTCAGGGCCATGATAATACATCCACTTGCCATGCCACCCCGAGTTCGAGGACTTCACATCCACGATCTTCGTAAAACCTTCTCGCTTACTAAAATAAATCAACCCATCTTGATACTTCATACTAAAAATACTGAAAAACAAGCTCAGCGATGGCATACATTTCTTCTCTACACAAAGGGCTATAAACCCACTAACCTGTGCCACAGAATTGGGCGACAATTGGGCTATACCACAACCAACAAACTCGTAGACGCTCAGGTGAAAAGGGTGCATAGGTAACCGCAACCCATACTCAAAATGACACATCGGAATACCATGCATCCCGAACTCAGGCATCTCCCATATCTTATCGTCCGACCTAGGTGCCACACATCTATACCCATTCTCTAATTGAACCCACCTACTAATGTCAACGTCTAGAGGTCGATTAGAATATATACTAGGATACCACAAATTAGACTCCTTAAACTCCTTGGCCCCTTCAACAGCAGCCTCGGCTAATACCCTTTCACGAGTAGCGATTGTACGAGGACTCAAAGGGGGAGACACTTTAACAACCCCAGAAGTCTCAGACGTGACTTCGTCAAGAAAATCAAAACTATCACCAGAAAGATTCTCCGGGATTTCTAAATCATTTAAGTTAATGGGGCTATCTAAAAGCCCTTCATTAAGTGGTTTCTTCCCACAATCTCTAACATTGAGACGCGAAGACGACGAATTCGCAGACATAGCAGAGTATAATCAAGAAAACGAAAAGTAATCAGACAAATATGATGATGAAAAGGGAAAGTTAAGACAAGAGGTGCACTTACAGAGTAATTAGAAGACAGCAGTTGAAAAATGTCTCTCCAAATCTCTTTTTAAGTCGTCTCTTGGAAACTGAACCGTCCAAACCCGAAATATACCAACGATCAAAGTAATTGAGAAGGAACGTCTATTTATAGACCAAAAAAAAAAAGAGAAAAGAGAGAAATAAGAAAAGGAAAAACCCCTCCTGCTAAACTTTCAAAAAAAAAAAAAAAAAAAAAAAAAAAAAGAGAAGAGGAAGAAAAAAGTGATGTTGAACGAGAAATTTCTTTTTTATAATGCAGGTTCAATTCAAGGAATCTGAAGATATCCTTCAAACTAGGGGGGGGACAAATGTTGGACCATGAAGCCCAAGTGAGATAATTTGTATTTAAATCAATAGAATGATTTAGATTGTATTAGGCCCATTAACACATGTATCTATAATTGGGTCCAGAAGCCCACAAATGTAAACTTAGTGATTAAGTAAATTAGGGGACCCACTAGGAACCCCCTATATATACTAAACAAATCCCACTTGTAAAGGGGTTGGCAATTTAATATTAAAGAGAGAATCTCTTATTTGTAGAGAGAGAAACATTTAATTAATAGAAGATCTATTTCGATCATCTCATTCCGCTATTATTATTATTGTAATCATTGTAATTATTGCTTCCCAATCATCACTCTCTATCAGTATGTTTCACTCGAAATTAGGAGCTGATCGATGAACCTCCAACTTTAGGACCTTAATTACACTTCAAACTCGTATGGAGTGGGAGGGAGGGTTCGATATAAGTAGAAGTTAACCAACTCTACTAGAAAAAATAGACATGCAAGATAGGTTTAAGTAAAATTTGGTCCTTAATTTAGAGATCTTTTTGGAAATATATATGTCATCATCTCATCTTAAACGGAAACAACATATGCTGTACATATCTCATAGTATCTAATTTTACTGCTCCCTCTATACCAGATTAAAAGTTGGAAATAATTTCGAAGAAATTTATACACTGATAGCCTGATGATATATATATATACTAACCTTCATTATCCGGAAGAAGAGTAGCTGCAGAAGATAGTGCTGCAAAGAATGTTAGTGCTAGTATTGCACAGACAGAATAGTTAGCAAGATGTGTTTTTCCCGTGGAAAACATAATTATTATTATTAGGATTACCCGATCAGATTTACTGATCGTAAACTCTATGGATATAATTCCCTTGAGTAGAAAGATCGAATTATATGAAAACCATTGTTGATTATGATCAGAGATGGCTCATAGCTGCATGTATGTCCTAAAGTTGACCGTGAGTTTGGAATCACTTTCAGAACAAGAGCAAGAAAGAATGTGATGATTCAGCAGTAGTTGTAATTAAGTCTATATAAGAGTGGACTTTGGAATAGCTTGACGACTTAATTTCCTCTAATTTATGTTAATTGTATTACTTAAGTTTGTGATTAGGTGAGGTAAGAAACAATTAAGTGCATGTTTGTTTGACTAGATTATCATCCTCACGACACGACCAGCTAGCACTTAAACCGTTTACTTTCATCAACTTGATGCTATCATTATCATATTACATGCATGCATAATATTGTACGAATAGTACTAATTTACTGGGTTACTTAATTCCTTTCCAAGTCATTTTATAACATATTCTGACGATCTTTTTATAAAAATAAACAGCAATTACATAAGTTAGGCACAAATGGACACAAAATTAATATAGCATCCTTTATTATAGTACTCCGTATATTGTAAGGGAAAAACAGTTAATAAATAAAGGAAAATGCAAGTTGTTTTAAAATATTATAAAAATATTGATTACAACTTTAAAATTGATCAATGTAGGTACCAGCCATGTACGTAAATTATGCTTATGAATGATTGAATGATTGGGCAAGTAGTTGACGTTAGAATTAAGTACGATGTGAAGTCAGCGATCGGGATCAGCAGTTTAATCCAGTACTGTCAACTCTGCTAATTTGCCTAGCAAGGCCAATGGTTGTGCTAAAATAGATGGAGCTATTGCTATAATATAGCACTAAAAAGTGGTTTTTTGTGCTAAAATAACAACATGTCTCCAATGATTTGTACTATATCTTGTTTCATATTTAACCTTTTTGGGGTGTTTGTGCTAAAAAGGTCATGAAACAAAGTAAGTGTAGAAATGATTTCCTTCCTTTTTATATTCCCCACTCACTACTAAAAATCTGTTAATAGACATCATACCTTTTAACATCGATTAAAATAAAACTGATGTTAAAAATCTTTTTTACATCATCTACAATAAAACCGATGTCTTTGTATTATATAACATTAGTATTTTGTTTAACTGATGTTAAAGATTCCCCAAAAAAATTTAAAAACCCGCCCATTTTTCCCCCTTTAACCAAATTTTCTATCTCAAAAACATAAAACTCCCCCCTTAATCAAAATTTTCTATCTCAAAAACATTAAAACTCCCCCCTTAACCAAAATTCCCCCCTCAGCTCAAAACTCAAAAACATAAAACAAAAAAACATAACAACTAAAAACCTAAAATCATAACACACAACCACTCCCCCCTCAAGAACCCTAGCTGCTGCTGTGACCCCTCAAGAACATAAATCGAAGCACAAGATATAGCACAATATAGCACAATGCTATAGTTTGTGCTATATATAGCACAAATTATAGCATTGTGCTATTTTAGCACAAACTATAGAACACCATTGAATTTCAATATTTTGTAATTTGTGCTATAATATAGCTATAGCACACCATTGGCCTTGCTCTAATCTGCTTGTGTGCCTCAGAACAAGGATCAACTTGCACTTTATAAAAATACTACTCCCTCTGTCTCAACAATAGTTTACTTTTAACACGGAGATCAAGAATTAAGATTAAAATAAATGTATTAGTGGGTGTAATAGTGATTTTATTGTTAAAATAAATGAAGTAGTGGATGTAATAGTAATTTTATTGTTAAAATAAGTAAAATAGTGGGTATAATATTGTAAAATATTATTAAAATAAGTGAAATAGTGGATGTAATAGTATTAAAACTTACTATTTTAAAAAACGTAAAAAATTAGTTGGAACGTCCAAAAAAAAATGTAAATAATTGATTCAGACTTCAGTGAGAGTAATTAGGATAGTAAAATTACACGCGTGGCCCTTTGTTAAATCAATATTCAATACGCGCGTGGCCCTTTGTTTCGAAAATCCGTTGAAATAAGAAATTCCTTCTTAACATTTGGATTGGGTATTATAGATTAAGAAATGGGAAAAAAAAAAGTAAATGGGGTAGAAAAAGAAAATGGGTGAAAAGTGAGTAAAATTATGGGATTCATCAATATTTAAGTAATAGACTAGATAGAGGAAAGTAGTGAATAGTGGTGGGCCCTTTTGATTTGTTTAATTTTTAAAACCTTATTATTTTAGGAAAGTTTGGAAATGTAAAGAATTGGAAAGGACATCCCAAAATAGAAAATATAAAGAATTGGGAGTAGGGGTGAGCACGGTTTTCCGAAAACCGGATAAACCGACCAAACCACCCGACCAAACCGAAAGTTTAGGTTTTTTTTCGATTTGGGTTGGTTATGGTTTTAAATTTTTAAAACCCGAAAATTTTGGGTTGGGTTTGGTTTTACTAATTTTTCCACCCGATTTAACCAACCCGACCATTAAGATCAAATAATATATATATATATATATATATATATATATATATATATATATATATATATATATATATATATATATATATATATATATATATATATATATATATATATATATATATATATATATAGTAAGGATCTAGGGAAAACCTCGTTTAATGGAAAACTTAGAAAACTAAATCGAAATATAGCATATATGGTATGCAAACTAATCGTTGGGAGATGAAGAAAAATGTGGTGAAATTAGATTTAAAAAAATATCACCGATTGACAGGAAAAATCAAATTAAAAATGGAGGGGATTAGGTGTGATTCTGTGTGTGAGGGTGTATTTGATTAGTGTGTGGGTGCCCCTGGCGGGGCCATTGATCTTAATACATCTAATGGCTAGGATTAGTACCTTAGTTTTCTTCAAAAAATAAGTTCTCTTTTGAGCACTTGCCACTACGCCACATATGGCCTACGGCTACGCCCAAAAAAGTGTGATTATAGGGCAAAAAGTGTTGGTAAAAGAGCCTAAAACCGGCTATGGCTACACTTTGACCAATTTTGGGAGTGTTACAAAATTGGGTGCTACCATAGGGGTCTATGCTAACACTTTTTCGATTTTTGGTAACATGGGAGAAAAGTGTAGGCTTAGACCCCTATGCCAACACCTTTCTGATATGTGGCTACACCTTATAATATGTTGGTATAGATCTATGCCTACACTATTATCTTTGTAGTAACACTATTAAAAGTATTGATATAGATCTATGCCAACACTTTGCTAATCTTTTGCCAACACATAATTATTAATACTTTAGAGCCAATGGCTACATTTTTACAGGCTCTATACCAACATTTTAAATAAAGAAAAACATGTAAAATTGAAAAATAAAGATTCTCATTCAAAATATTGTAAACATTCCAATACATAAAGGCTATCCAAAAGCCATTCCAATACATAAAATCCCATCCAAAATAACTACATCAAATCCACAAACAAACCATCTAAAACCTACCTAATTAAGTTAAATACCGTGGAATAGCTAACTTGAGTAGTTTAAAAGTTAAGTACCAACTTATTAGCAACCTCAACACCTTCGATTTGCAGGGCTTATTCTCGTACTCCTTTATAAGATTAGCACCATGAACAGAGCTTAGAAAACTGTCTAACTCCCATGTAACACTTTTGTAATCAAGCCCACGCCACTTCACAAGCCACTTTCATATCTGTGATAGCTCGGCTAGATCTTCAGTACTAACTTGCTCCACTTGCAAATGAGAAAGAGGCATAGAGAAACAAATATCCTACAGTAAATGTTATAGCTTCCCCATAAGTCTATAAAATAAATACATAGTAAAAAAGAAAAATAGTACTCAGAAATTGAAAAAGTTTATAACAATAATGGACTATGGTTACATAGAATAAGGGGGTTGACTTCAAGAAAAATGGAAAACTATCTTACATGTTCTTTCAGCAATGACCTTAAGCTTCTTGTAGACAGAGATATATAGGCATTGCACACAACTTTGCCTTCCTTTGAAATATTAGCATTAGTAAACATGATCACAAATTGTGCAGTGCAAACTAGAGATTGCAAAAGAACAAACAAAGTTGTATATTACATAAGGCTAACTAACTTTAAAATCTGTTAACAAAAATAAATAACACGATACTGCAAAATAAATAAAATGTGGATTCGGAGGGACAACTGCCCCTGTTTGCTCAAGAAATCCATTTGCCCTGAAGAAATTACAGAACAAAGGCAAAGAGAAATAATTACGAAAGAATTAAAAGATCAATTCATAAATTAAAAAATGTAATGACAACAAAACTACTAGTAATAAGACATTATGACAATATCCATATTACTTTTCTGATTACTTGGTCATGTATGTGCTTGGTTGTCAAAGCCTAACTTAACACATAGCTATACATACTTGTCACTTTAAATTACATAAAAAAAATATCCAACCATATAACTTACATTATCGCATTCTTTTGCACACTAAATTTTCTGCACAAACAACAATTATATTACTAATGTTTACACAAGAAATCTTGTTAAGTACTTTTATTATAATACTATACCCACACTAACTAGTAACCACATACATACACACATGGTACTCGAGAGCAGGGCTATCAATTTTTAGCCAGGAGACTCTGGTCTCTTTCCATTTTTACTGAGCACAAACCCACACTCACATATCTTACAATTATACTATTAAAGATAAAAATCTGAACCAACCAGTCCCAAAGAATGCCCATTTACGGCATAAAAATGATTTCAAATGAAAAAGCATGATACCCGAAAGTCATAGGAAATTCTAAGACCTTTCCAGAATGGTAAAGATCATAAAAATCAGAGAAACAATGAAGGAGATATTAATTTTTGAACATGTGACAAATCAGCAGAAAACTATAAACAGATCAGAATAGTTGCAAGTCCGTTTAGACAATAAAGACCAATAAATTCTTAAATGGGTATAATTTATAATCAAAGAGGATTTCACAAGCTTTCCAGATTGGTATTATGAGCAATATTTCAACTTACGATGAATTTATAATGAATTTTAGAACATTCGAAAAAGTACTCACGACCTAATTCTGAAGGGTAACAAAGAATGCAATTTTGAGCACTGTTATACTCAGAATTCCGAAATTGTGCTAGAAATAAAAGTTGTAGATAAAGCAAAGGGCTTTCTAGAATGTCCAAAACCAACAAATTCCGAGTAATATTCAACTAGATATGAATTTTACAATACAGCTGAGATTCATGGACTCCCATATACGAAATTAAGCATAAACAAATGAGAATATTAAGTTAAACTCACAAGAAGACCAACACAACATACACACATCAGAGCACTTAAACACCACACACAATCAACGATTACAACACTCGGATACACAGCAATTTCAGTTACACCAGCATTGTTTTATTTACCAAACCACTCTATATTACTATACTAATTCAATTAGCACAATACAAAACCATACCACACTTTAGTTCAAAACTTCCTTTCCCCCCCTCCCCCCCCCCCCCCCGCCAATGCCTACACCTCTGTTATACCACAACAACATCGACCACTACTCCAAACTTCTGTTCATCTCATTTTTAATCCAGGAACTTACGACAACTGTTTAACAAGTTCATATTAAACCCCAATAACATCATTCTAATGTCAGAATCCATAATCAACCTCTCAAGAACATACTTTAGCCATAAAAAATTCAACCATACACACAAAAAAAAAATCGTCCAGCACAACACGGACATAATAATTCAAGTTAAACTATTCATTAACTACGTATAACCCTCAAAAACATACTTCTACTACCCAAATTAACAGCCAACACAAGAAATCGAAATTCAAAATTAATAGACTTGCTGGAAATTAGAATTACCGGGTAGGTTGGCAAATAGGGTGGAAAAGAGGAGAGAACGAGTGATTCCAACACACACAAAAAGAGAGAGAGACATATCCATGCCTTGACCAAAAACTCCCAAATCGGAACCAAATCCAGGCAAGCCAAATCGAAGCAACCAGACTAAATAAGCAACCAGTTCAGTCCTGAAACACAGAGGGAGAACCAATTAATTAAAACTAAAGAGCAATTAATGAAAATCAAATCAATAAGAAACCCTAATTTAAACCAAAAAAACCCTAATTGAAGAAGTTGATTGAAGAAGCAGTAATTCAAACTGAAGCTTCAAATCGATTGAACCGGAGAGATAGATTATGAGAGAGAGAGAGAGACGACATCTAAGAGAGAGAGCGGGAGATAGAATGAAATCAGACGGGAGAGATAAATTGTGTGTATGAGAGAGAGAGAGCGCTTAAGAGAGAATGAGAGCGAGAATGAAATGAGAGAGGGAGAATCTCAATTATTTTGTCAAACCTCAAACTGAAAAATTAAAAGCGCCTCTCTTTTGCCGCTCTTATATTTCCTTTGTGCAATTAATGTGAGCTTCTAAATTTTTTTACATAATTATTCATTTTTTAAATTTAATAAAATTATGTTAATATCTATAAAAATAGAATTATCATTTATTTGATAGATTTATACTTTTATAAAATTCTTTTATTACATTTTTTATAATTTAATTAGTTTTAGAGTCAAATATTTATTCAAAATTTAATTTTATGTTAAAAGCTAAAATTTTTTAATAAACTATTTTTGTTTCCATAGTTTGTAAATAAATTTTTTATTTTTAAGATTGTGAAAGAAGAGTGTGCTGAGAAGTGATTTTTGGCAACTCCCCCTTAGAAATAAAGCGAATTTCAAGTTATATGTTCATATTTTTACATTTTAAGATTTTATATTTTATAAATTCGTATATAAAAATTTTAAATTTTTAAAATTCTTAATTTTGTTAAATTAAATATCACTATTTGTATTAATTAAGCATTCAATTCTTTTTACATAGTTTGAAATAATATATTCAAATATTTTTAATAATATATTTTTACATACTTTGTGAGTGGTGGGTTATTTCAGAGGCGGGTTAGTGAATTATTTGGAATTAACCGCTCAATTTTTTGGACAAAAAATTAAGTTGCCGCCCAAATATAAGTTCACCTATTTTTTTCACTTTTGGTAACACTTTTTTTAAAGATCAATGGTAACACCGACTTTGGTGTTACCATAGATACCGATTTATGGCTATGGTAACACCAGTTACTATCAATTGTAACATAAAAAAAAAGTGTTACCGTAGACCAATTTTAAGGTATATATGGCTACACTTTTGCTCGTAACACTGAAAAAAGCGTTGCTGAAGCCCATTTGTGGCTAGTGTGCCTATATCTATATAAATAATAAATCTTGATCCCTTTTTCCTGCTCTTTTACACCCCCTACCCCAAGACTTCATACAAAATTACTTCAAATGCCATTAAAACTTGCTACATGTTGGACACTCCTACCCCTTCAATTAATTTTTTATTCTGCAGCTGCCATACAAATCTTATATACGAAAGTAATATTCAGTTTGTCTTCATTTGGTGACTTTCTCTCCACTTACCATTTTCATTCAGACCACATTTTGTATCCAGAGTTTGTCTGCTATTTTTACCGTCGAATTAGGCTTCCACCACATTTTCTCTCCAATTTTGGGAAGGAGACAGCATTGAGAGTTCTGGAACAAGCATCAGTGGTCCTCCTTCCACCTGATTTCTTTCCAAAACTGTACCATCAATCAGGTTATTGAAATTTGATTTCAGACTTCATTTCAAATTTCTAATCTTGTTTTGAAATCTGTCTCATTCTCACCATATAAACATCTTCTTCCTATTCCCTTTTGCTATTGTTTTTTTTGAAAATGAAGCAGGTTGTTTCCTCCTTTTTTTTGTATATTTGAAGCGTATTTGTTTTTGTTATGGAAATTAATCCTAATTTTTTTTGTTCAGGGCCAGTTCAATCATCTAAAACTGGACAATTTCTCTTCTCTGTGCTCTGATTCTGGTGCTTTTACAACCTTTTATCGTTTCTTTGAATTCCTGTTTTGTTTTGGATCGTTTTTTTGAATTACCTTTTTATTTTGGATATTTTGTGTGTCATTAATTACGAGGGTTTTATTGAATTTTCTTAATTTATGTTTTGCTTTGTGTATGTTTGATGGATTTCCTAATTGTGCTATGGTTGTGTTGAATCCCTCTACTTTTGAACCTGGTTGTTGTGTTTTATGAATGTTGTTATGTTTTCTTTTTGATTTATTTTATATGTTGTTATATATTTTAGGTTCCAATGTCAAAAGAATTCGAAAGAACAATGAAGCAAACAAAGAAAATACAGTTGACACTCCAATTCATCTTAGTAGTATGTGTGGTAGTGTTGTTGGAGTTGGTGGTTTTTCAGGCAGGAGTGCAACTTCTGCTCCTACACTCAGATGTCCCCTTTCAAATATATCCAACTCTAATAATGAGAATTCAGGTTGTTCTTGATGCCAACTTTCCCCCATCATATTTGCTATTATTATTGCATGGTCTTTTAGATGTTTTGAATGTTTTTATGCAATGATATTTTTATGAATTTGTACTACTGTGCAGGCTCTTCTAATGTGGATTTAATAGAAGACCAATTGAGAATATCCAATTCTGGGAAAGCAAAGAAGTATCAGAAAGTTAAAAGGGATGAGACCAATATGTTGACAAATTCTGCACATCAGAATTTTGGTGTTGATGGTGATCTAAGCTGTCCCCTTTCATCATGTGTGACAACAAGAATTCCTTTATCGAATATCTCCAATAGAAGACCATCAAATCAAGGTAATGTTTCGAGAGGCGCAAATTTCTGTAGATATTCATTTACTTAATGTTGAAATTATTTGATTTATGAAACATTATGTTGAACTGCAAGAGTAGGACATTTTGGCTCATCATCTTTGTTAAAGAAGAAAGAACCTAGGATTATTGAGAAGTCAAAGCTGTCAGAATCAAGTAGACAATTATTTGGACCTCCTAAAGAAACAATATGTGAAGAAGAGATTGATGTTGACTACAATTTAGGTAATCACTTTTATTGTGCTTATATGTAACAGTTCAATTTCAAATCTCTGATTATGTTTGATATTTTATTGCTGACTACTATACAGATGTTGCACCTGGTCAAAGTGGATTCTTGGAGGAAGATGATGAAATGTTTTATGATGGTGGTAGGGGTTTCTTTCAGTAATGATTTTTATTATTGTACATCTATTGTTAGATTATATGTTTTAGATTAATAAGGGATGCAAATATTTCACACGACAGAAATGCTCTATGGGACTGATAGTGATGAAGAAGATATCGTGTTTGCTGATAAACGGTGTCTTACAAAAGAAGGTATATAGCTGGATTTTGATTTGAATTTGATACTGTTGTGTAGAAATGGATTATTAAAAAATGTGTTGTGTTTATTGTAATAATAGGTTATGCCAGTTTGGGTCTTCCAAGTGCAAAATGTTCGAAATGTGATGCAATTATGTGGAAGGAAGAGCGTGTCAATAAATAAGTGACAAAAGGAACCCCTGAATTTTCTTTATGCTGTGGTAAAGGTCAGATTAAGCTGCCAAAGGCTCCTTCAACCCCTTCTTACCTGATGCAGTTGTACAATGATCCTCAGAAGTGTCATAATTTCAAGAAAAACATTCGGTTATATAATACGATGTTTGCTTTTACATCTATGGGGGGTAAAGTTGATCACAGCATTAATAATGGGCGGGCTCCTTATATTTATAGACTAAATGGACAGAATCATCATGTTTTTGGCAGCCTTATACCTAACGACAACGAAACTCCAAAATTCTGTCAATTATACATCTATGATACAGAGAACGAGGTACAAAACAGAATGAAGTGGGTTAATGTTGATAATGGGGAGGAAGTAGATGCAAAGATTGTTGAGGGGTTGTTGGATATGTTGGATTCAATAAATGAATTGGTTCCATTCTTCCGCATGGCCCGTGATCATTTCAAAGATGAACCTGTACAAGATCTCAAAATTGTAATGCGAGTTTGTCGTGTTGATAGTGGCCGCGAAAATTTTATTGGACCATCAAATGAAGTTGGCGCAATAATGGTTGGTGATTTAGAAGATACATGTGGTGAAAGGGATATCATTATTGATAGTAAAATGGATGGTCTTCAACGTATTTCAGATATTCATCCTAAGCTAATGGCTTTGCAGTATCCTTTATTGTTTCCCAAAGATGAGGACGGATACCATGATGATATACCTTATGAAACTACTAAGAACAACAAAGGGAAGAAACGTAAAAGAGTTCCACAAAAGGAATATTACTCCTACAGATTGCAAGTTCGACATAATGAAGGTAAATTAAGCACATCACTCTGTTTCTTTATCTCTTATAGTATGTTAGTTAGAAATGATTTAGTTGATAATTTGAAAATTAACAAAATGCTTTCCTGTTAATATTTTACTGTAGGGAACACTGCACGGCTTGGTGGCAGATTATTTCAACAATATATCGTTGATGCATTCTCATCAATTGAACAAGCACGTTTATGGTGGTGCCTTACTCACCAACAGACTCTACGTGATGATCTTTATAGTAATATTGTGAAGAGTCTGCGCATGGGTGAAGGTAGTACCACTAATGTTCGTAAGGGCTTCATCTTACCGGATAGCTTTCTTGGTTCAAGAAGGTATATGCAACAGTGTTTTCAAGATGCACTTGAAGTTTGTCGTTACATTGGGCATCCTGATATTTTTCTTACAATGACTACAAACCCATTGTGGGATGAAATTGGTGATATGATGAAACACATGCCAGGTTGCTTACCTGTTGATTCTCCTGATATAATTGCTCGTGTTTTCAAACTTAAAGTTGATCAGATTGTAGAAGATATAAAGAAGAAAGGGTACTTTGGAGAATGTGTTGGAAGTAAGTTTTTCTAAATAGTAGATATTAGTGTTCTTGATAGACAACCTTCATTATAGTGTTGCTAATTATACTTTTCTATTTTTTTTAGTTATGTATGTGGTAGAGTTCCAAAAGCGTGGACTACCACACATACATATGTTGATCTGGTTGGCTGCAGCTTCCAAAAAAAGGTTGAATGCCAATATTGATGACTTTGTATCTGCAGAAATTCCCGATCCCGACAAGGATCCCATTGGTTATGCTGCTGTTGCAAGGCATATGATTCATGGCCCCTGTGGCTTGGAAAATACCAACTCTCCATGTATGAAGGATATGAAATGTAGCAAACATTTTCCAAAAAAGTAAGAAGTTTTGGTGTTTTTGGCATATTTTTTCCAAGCAATTCAACTTTATATAGATAAATAAAACCTAACTCAGTATACACATATTTTTTGTAGGTATCAGGTGCAAACTATCTTTGATCAATCTGGATTTCCTCTTTACAAATGACGTAATACTGGAATTATTGTGAAGAAAGGTAAGGCTGAGCTTGATAACCAATATGTGGTTCCTTACAATCGTGATTTATTGGTGAAATACCAATGTCACATGAATGTAGAAATATGTTGCCATGCCCGTACCTTAAAATATTTGTTCAAGTACTGTCTTAAAGGGCATGATCGTGCTACAGTGGAAGTATCCAGGAAGAATAAACAAATAGACTCTGGAGAGGATGCTCCAATTGATGAGATCCAGGCATATTTTGATGGAAGATACATATGTGGTGCAGAGGCTGCTTATCGTATATTTGGATTTGATGTGCACTATCGTTCTGTTTCGGTTCTTCGTCTTTCCTTCCATTTTCCTGGAAAAAGAAAGTGTACTTTCCGGGAGAACGAGAAGCTTCACAAAGTTGTTGAAAGGGAGAAATATAGACGTAGTCAATTGGAAGCGTTTTTCCAACTGAACCAGCAAGACAAAACTGCAAGAAAGTATACTTATGATGAGATTCCACGCTACTATGTTTGGAATGAATCAGACAATGTATGGACAGTACGGAAAAAAGGAAGTCAAATTGGTAGACTTTACTATACGCATCACAGTTCTGGTGAGATTTGGTACTTGCGTTTGTTGCTTACAAAAGTTCGTGGTCCAACTTCTTTTGACAAACTAAAAACTGTTGATGGGGTAGTTTACAAAACTTTTAAAGAAGCTTGCCAGAAATATGGATTCCTAGACGACGATAATGAATATCATGAGTTAATGGAAGAATGTTCAGAGTGCGGGTTTGCTAGCCAGATTAGAGAGGTTTTTGTACATATTATGGTCAACTGTCAAGTAACAGATTTATCAAGTTTATGGAAAAAGTTTTGGAAGAATATGAGTGATGACATTATTATGCGGCGAAGGAAGGCTAATGTCAATGCCAATATTGACATTAGTGACCAGCATCTTGAATTTTATGTTTTAGCAGGTTTGTTATTCATTAAATATTCTTTCTTAGTTGTTTATATCTTCAAAGTTTAGTAAACACAGCTACTTTAACATTAATAAAATTAGTTATAGGTTATACTATTTGACATAAATCATTTGCTTGCAGAAATTGAGAAATTGCTGAAGTGTATTGGAAAGTCACTAAAAGATTATGGTCAGATGCCTCTACCTCCAGATTCTTTTCTTAAAATTGGTTCCGATAACTTGATATTGGATGAAACAAGTTAAGATGTGAGCAAGATGGAAGAAGATTTCAAGAATCTTTTTGCAAATTGCAATGCAGAACAGCTACAAGTATATAATGCTGTTATGAACTCTGTTGATAAGGTTGAAGGTGGTTTATTCTTTGTTTATGGCAGTGGGGGCTGTGGTAAGACCTATCTTTGGAAAACTTTAATATACAAGTTAAGGTCCTTGGGTAAAATTGTTTTACCGGTTGCTTCATCTGGAATTGCTGCAACTTTGATGCCGGGAGGTAGGACTGCTCATTCAAGATTCAAAATTCCCATTATGTTGGATGATGATTCGTCATGTGCAATTGCGCATAATTCCGATATTGCAGAGCTTATCAAATGTACAACCCTTATAATATGGGATGAAGCTCCTATGCAACATAGGCATGCATTCGAATGCCTGGATCGTTCCCTTCGAGATATTATAAAAGCTGTTAGTCCTGAAAAGGGTCAAATTCCGTTTGGAGGTATAACTGTACTGCTGGGTGGTGATTTTAGACAGATTCTTCCCGTTATCACTAATGCAGGTAGGGGAGACATTGTTTCTGCATGTATTACAAGATCAAGGTTATGGCGTTTTGCTACAATTTTTGTTCTCAAACAAAACATGCATCTGAACCAGGGAAGAACTGAACAAGAGGAAGAAAGTTTAAGACTTTTTGCCGATTGGGTTCTTAAAATTGGTGATGGTAAGCTTAAACATCCAAATGCCGGAGAAATTAAATTTGAAGAAGATGACATTGTTATTCCACCTGACTTTTGTGATCCACAAACAACAAATTCAGTGGATAATATGATTAAATGGACTTACCCGAATTTTGAGGAAAACTACAGAAGTGCCAAATATTTGAGTGAGAGGGCAATTTTGACACCAACCAATCAGACTGTTGGTCATTTGAATGCAGTCATTGTGGATAATATTCCTGGAGAGAACTTCACATACTTCAGCATTGACAAAGCCGAAGATTTTGGTGGCCATCCTACTGACCTGAGCTTTGCATTTCCTCCAGAATATTTAAATTCTATAAATATTCAATGACTATTAACAAAGCACAGGGTCAATCTCTTGAAAGAGTTGGATTGTTCCTACCAAAGTCTGTCTTTACTCATGGTCAAATGTATGTTGCTGTAAGCAGAGTTACCTCGCCACAAGGGTTGAAAATTTTCATTGATAGTAGTACTGGTGCTGCAACAAATGTAACACAGAATATAGTTTACAAGGAGGTATTCTATAATTTGCCAGGCCCATAGGAATGAAGGACCTGATATTTTTTTGGGGAAGCAGAACTGAATTTTTTGTGAAAGTATAGAAGGTAGACCTTTTGCAAATGATTTTTTGTACAAATACTTGCTAATCTTTTGGAGCAAGTTTACGATAAAATTTGCTTCCTTCTATTTACAAATACTTGGTAATCTCCAAAGTTGTAGATCTTTTATGAGTTGAAATTTCCTTCTATTTACAAATACTTGGTAATCTTTTGGTGTTCCTAACTAATTTTTACAAATGTATTAATGATTAATAATGATATAGTGAAGTCATGCAATTAGAAAAGTACTTACAGGGTATTTGCAATAAAAAAAAAAGGGTTATATTTCATGTAACTTAGGTCACGTAGTTAGAAGTATTAACCCCATAATATAATAAGTACATTTAACAATTAATTTAGTCAAACTTTTGTTATACATAGCATGTGATGATATGCATTAATTTGATTACTAAAATTGAAAGATTAATTGAATTTTTTTGTTAATGAACTTACCAAAAATATAATGGACATTAATTGAATTTAAAATTAATATAAAAAATCTCCATAACTGAACATGGGTCAAATAATAATATGGATCCTTTACAAAGTTAAAATGGATACCATAGGTATTAAGTGGATAGTCCATGGATTAAAATAAAGTTGAAAATTTTATCCGAACCTAAATATGGATACTGAACGTAAGGAACGGGCTATCCACTCATTTATAATATATAAATTTTGTTCCTTTTCCCCATAAAATAAATGCATATCCCAGCATTTACAAGAATTTAGTTTGTGTTTGATAATTTTTAGAAATTAATTTCATGCCATTTTTTTTAATCATAATATGATTTGAAGATAACAATAGGTAGCTTTCCAATTTTTCCAAGATATTCATCCATTTCCCAAAGAATTAAAGGGGCATAATTTATTTGATGTAATTGTTTTAATGAAAATATGATTCGAAAATAATATTAATACTTAGCTTTCCAATTTTTCCCACATATTGATCCATTTCTCAAAAAAAAATAATGATACTTGCATTATGATTAAAATAACATGAAATACCTTGCATTCACTTTGATACTTGGAAGGTGAGTTCCAGCTTAACGAAAATATGAATAATAGTAAAAATTAAGAGTACAAGTTCCAGCTTAACCAAAACATGAATTCCATTCACTTTGAACATATTAAAATAACTTGCATTATGATACTTGCAACATCCACCAAAGTTAAGTACAATGAACAATGGAGAAAATACTGATTCTATTAAATTCCTTTTAAAGTACTTGACAACAAATTGTTCTCCCCAAAATGAAAAAGAGTACTCCCTCCATCCATTTTTTATTGTCTAGATCAAAATCCACTTTTTATTCAATTATGTCAATTAAATTTTGTTTGTCTTTGTTATTGTTCAAAAATATTACTCCGTAGCTTTCTAAATGATTTGTTCCTTAAAGAAATTTATTTTTTTTTCCTTTACACTCTACATTTTTCCTTTACTCAATGATCTATTTTCCAAATAAATAAATGCTCATTTTATTCAATTCATAAAAACTAATTGTCCTCACCAAATAAAAATATGTAGGAGTAGTAAACATAAATCTCCATAATTATCGAAGACATATAACATATATTAAAAATTAAGAACGTATAATCAATGTTTCGAAAAAAAAACATATAATCAAGGGCATATTTAAATATAATAATAAGTTTTTGGCTGAGGCCAATTACAAAAAGGCCGAAGCCCCAAGTCCTAGGTCGAAGCCCATCCATCACCTTCCTACCCAAACAACAGAATCATTCAATAATTGTTCTTGACACCAGGCTGATACCAGTATTACAGTCCACTTGGAAAATGGATGTAAACTGAATTTTTGATTAAAACTGAATAAAGTTAAATAAACATTAAAATTAAAGACATAAAAACTAAGAACATAAACCTTTGAATCCCTTGATTATCATCATGCACCATGCCCTCATCCTTGCTGCCCCATGCCCTCCAATCCAGCATCCTGCACCAATCTTTCTCCTTCATCGTTTTCCCCATCCATCATCTCGACAATCTCCTCATGTGGCTGTCCATTCATGTAAGCTTCTTCAGAGATCTCAGTATAATCCTCACCCATTGATCCCAGGCCCATATCATGTTTCCAAATCTCTTTCACTCGCCCAAAATCACGCCTAAAAACCACCAACCTTGTTCTGTTGAAAGCTTTGTCTTCAGCAAGATAACGTGCTAGTTTATTCTGGCTTGCCACAATCGGCTTAACATGAAGCTTGAGATTTGGGTCCTTCTTTCGCTGCTCGAGTTGCTGAATTAGTCTTGTATGATTCGGATCCAAGAACCACATCCAGTCCTCCCACTCTTTTAAACCCTCCAAGTTATCCGTCTCCAAAACAACATTATTTTCAAGCTCATAATAAGCACTCCTTAAACCGGCAAGCAAACTCCATAACTCATTCCCCGTGGTTGTCAGATTCCTTATAGACCCTGAGACCATCTTTATTATCTTGCCTGAACGATCACGTATGACAATACCGATGCCGGAATCATTGCCATTGGACAAGGCAACATCTAGAGTGAGAGCGTGAACATTCACTTTGACGAAACCCTCTTCTGGAAAATCCCATGTTTTCTCCATTTTTATGTGTTTTGCAGAGAGTAAAGAAAATGGTTTGGAGTAGATGTGAAGAGAAATGAATGCCAGTAGTGTTAATATATAGATCCCATAAAACTCAGACGACAATGAACATCATTATAACATCTTTTTAAATTCTCGAGGCGTAATAATGCTGTATTAATACCTCATACACTCTGACTCTATATCTAAAAAAACTGTTGATATTTCCACGGTTTTATATAAAATGAAATATAGAAGCATTATGTAAGCAAATGGGCTGGATTGATTGTTAAACTTTCTATTTGTTTATATGGCCTGTGCTGCTAAACAATAAACTGTGAGAATGGGCCTGTTATAGTAGCCCAAGTTGTTTCTCCCATACGCAAGCATGGATCATTAGAAAACCGAGAAAACTTAATATTTTTATGTAATTATAACTTTGGATATATATTTTAATTACAATGAACAATGTATTCTAATTCATATTCAAACTTTAAAAAAATTAGTGCTATAAATATCTTATTCTGGATTTGATGAATATTATTTGGATCCAAATTATATCTGAAATTGGTTGAGAAAAAGATTTTCTCGAAATTTTTAATTCTAATTAGAAAAAAATATTTGAAGAGATTGAGGAATCATATCTATTTTTTGATTCAAATCCTCTATTGTTCTTTTCATACCATTATACATGTGAAAGTTTCATTTTTATTTAACATTCCTTACTTAAATGGTTTGAAATGGTTTATTTTATTTAGTTTGAAAGATAATGACATTGTTGTTTAATTTCACCAAATATTATTTTAATTGATAAATATTAGAACGTATACAATTTATTAAGAGCATATATCACATAAAACTCATGTCTATTAATTAAGGTATTTTATTATTATATTTTTAAATTTATTTTTCCAAAATTTCATACAAATATCTCAATTTTTCTATAATTCATATCACAATTACAAATCCTTTTAAAAAATATAACCGACTGAAATTGAATCGACAATATACCTCAGCATGGGCTATAGGAAGCCATGTTAGTTACCACATCATCAGGGTTCTGACCCACCTATCCTGTTTGCTGCCATATCACGGGAGGGACCCATACAACATTTTGATACAAAGTTAGTTCGCACGATAACAGGTTGAGACCCACTCACCACGTCAAATAACACGTCAGTTACCACACATTCGGTAGGGGCGCATCTTGCTTGCAAAATTATTAAAGCGAGAATAAAGAAAAAAGCAAATTAGGGCTACATTTCCAATTTAAATAGTATATTTACAATGAATTTTTAAAATAGTATTTTTTTATAAATTCTCTACTTTAAATAAGTTAGATACAAAAAATTTTATACAAACGTTTGACATATATTATCGGCTACATATAGGTCCATATTGATGCAGAAGGAACATACCCTTTTTAGAAGATCTACTGCAAGAGTTGCCATATATTTATAAAAAATGACATTAAGAAATAATGAATAATAATAATAATATTTGATTTTCAATTCGTCCAATATTATTTGTAGTTACATAATATCCGAAATAGTTTACAAATTTTTTTTCTTATTTTCTTTTTAAATAATAATTAGAATAAAATCATTAAATAATAAATTTTGTAACTTTGCGTGCATTAGAATGTGGAGAGGATATTATAAAGGGCAACCAGTTAGATAATAATAAAATAAAGATGGAGACTTGGAAAAATTTAATTAAAAATTAAAATTTCTTAGGTTTTTCATTCCCATTTTACACCCTTTACCCCAAGACTTAGTACAAATTACATAAAATTATATGCAAATGTAATGAATATTAATTAGATTAATTACCGTTTTACTGTCACTAAAAATATTTTAGTGCTAATTTACCATCTTAATTTTTAAAATTACAATTTACTACAAAAATACTATCTTCATATTCCCCTATTGGGCACATACTTATTAAAACAATATTACTGTGACATCACATGCCAGTTAGCTTAAACATTACCAAGGTGTAGGATCCATCAGCAATTTTAACTACCAACTCAACATGGGCTATAGGAAGCAATGTTAGTCACCACATGATCCGGGTTCTGACTCACCTATCCTCTGTGCTGCCATATCATGGGGAGGGACCCAGACAACATTTTGATATCAAGTTAGTTCGCACGATAACAAGTTGAGACCCACTCACCACGTCAAATAACACGTCAGTTACCACACATTCGGTAGGGGCGCATCTTGCTTGCATAATTATTAAAGCGAGAAGAGAGAAAAAAGAATGTTAACATTGACATCCGCAAGTTAAATATTATATTTGCAGTGAATTTTTAAAATAGTAATTTTTTATAAATTCTCTACTTTAAATAAGTTAGATACAAAAAATTTTATACTAACGTTTGTCATATATTATCGGCTACATATAGGTCCATATTGATGCAGAAGGAACATACCCTTTTTAGAAGATGTACTGCAAGAGTTGCCATAGATTTATAAAAAATGACATTAAGAAATCATGAATAATAGTAATATTTGATTTTGAATTCGTCCAATATTATTTGTAGTTACATAATATCCGAAATAGTTTAAGAAATTTTTTTCTTATTTTCTATTTAAATCCTAATTAGAATAAAATCATTAAATAATAAAATTTGTAACTTTGCTTGCATTAGACTGTGGAGAGGATATTATAAAGGGCAACCAGTTAGATAATAATAAAATAAAGATGGAGACTTGGAAAAACTTAATTAAAAATTAAAATTTCTTAGGTTTTTCATTCCCATTTTACACCCTTTATCCGAAGACTTAGTACAAATTACATAAAATGATATGCAAATATAATGAATATTAATTAGATTAATTTCCGTTTTACTATTACTAAAAAAATTTTAGTGCTAATTTACCATCTTAATTTATAAAATTGCAATTTACTACAAAAATACTATCTTCATATGCCCCTATTGGGCACATACTTATTAAAACAATATTACTGTGACATCACATGCCAGTTAGCTTAAACATTATCAAGGAGTAGGATCCATCAGCAATGTTAACTACCAACTCAACATGGGCTATAGGAAGCCTTATTAGTCACCACATCATCCGGGTTCTGACTCACCTATCCTGTGTGCTGCCATATCACGGGGAGGGATCCAGACAACATTTTGATACCAAGTTAGTTCGCACGATAACAAGTTGAGACCCACTCACCACGTCAAATAACACGTTAGTTACCACACATTCGGTAGGTGCGCATCTTGCTTGCATAATTATTAAAGCGAGAAGAGAGAAAAAAGGATGTTAACATTGACATCCGTAATTTAAATAGTATATTTGCAGTGAATTTTTGAAACAATATTATTTTTTAAATTCTCTACTTGAAATAAGTTAGATTCAAATTTTTTGATACTAGCGTTTGACATATATTATGGGCTACATATATGTCCATATTGATGTAGAAGGAACATACCCTTTTTACAACATCTACTACAAGAGTTGCCATAAATTTATATAAAATGACATTAAGAAATAATGAATAATAATAATATTTGATTTTGAATTCGTCCAATATTATTTGTACTTACATAATATCCGAAATAGTTTAAAAAAATTTATTCTTTTTTTCTTTTTAAATCCTAATTAGAATAAAATCATTAAATAATAAAATTTGTAACTTTGCTTGCATTAGACTGTGGAGAGGTTATTATAAAGGGCAACCAGTTAGATAATAATAAAATAAAATTTCTTAGGTTTTTCATTCCCATTTTACACCCTTTATCCCAAGACTTAGTACAAATTACATAAAATTATATGCAAATATAATGAACATTGGATAACCAAATAATAATATAATAACTCCATCTTTTCTGCACTCCTAAAAATGAAACAGAATTATCGTAGGTGATACCCATAAAAAATTCTCCATTCAATAATAACATATGATATTGAAATCGACGCATATTATTTTGTATCAAAAATTTTGTCAAAATTGGATTTCAATCGTATATTACTATTATAATCTAAGGTAATAAAAGAAATAATATACGTGGATAAGATTTCAACGTTTAAAATTTTTAAATTATTATTTAATTATAT
Organism: Kitagawia praeruptora; assembly: GCA_037693485.1. Classification (NCBI taxonomy): domain Eukaryota; kingdom Viridiplantae; phylum Streptophyta; class Magnoliopsida; order Apiales; family Apiaceae; genus Kitagawia; species Kitagawia praeruptora. Next base: position 88,571,623 of record CM075350.1, read on the forward strand.
GATTTTTTGGCGGATATGTAAAATGTATATTAATTTTAACTACCAATTCAAATAATTTGAACATGTGTCGGATTTTGACCAAAAAAAAATGTGACAGATGCTAGCCATTTTTGCCTGCATTATTGAACCCGCCAGCAAGCATAAATCAATTATATGAGGCATCAATGGATCAATGGAATATTCCAAGTTGGATATGGACAAAAAGACAACTAGGCATGAGGTTTACCACCACATATATCAGATTAAATTTCAATCCTATCCAAACTACCCTACATTATTGGAGCAAGAAGATCGGAAGAATCATCCCTTTCAAGGCAGCTAGGTTAGTTACTCATCTTAAAACAGACTTCAATTTTGATGGTACGTAAGAAAGTGTGATGATAAGTAAATATGTTAAACAAGATGGAAAGCAAAAAACTATTCAACAAATACGATAAGGTGCAATTACTCAAAACTGGGAGAACAGATTGGACAATACGTGTTCGAGCCCAGGCTGTCTGGAAAGGGATAAATAGGCAAACTCGGGAATTCCGTGGTTTAAATGTGATCTTCATTGATGATTCGGTACAGATACAATATTTATTAAATGTTGGTTTTGTCAGTCATAAATTTTACTATACGTATCATCAATCATAGTCTGGTTTTTTACGTACATTATCTAAGTTGCAGTGAATGTTTTTTACATGTAGAACTCGAGGATTCATGCATTTTTGAGTGCGGAGATATGTGATTTCTTTGCCGATTCCCTGAAAGAAGGGTGCATCTACACCGTATCAAACTTTCATGTCAGAATTTATGCTGAAGATGAGAAGAACAGAGCTATCAGATTTGAAAAACACATATATTTTTCTAACCATACCACCTTGAAATTAGAAGAAGATAATTTTACAGCAATAGCCCCCTATGCTTTCGATTTTTATGAACTAAGTGATGTTCGTAAGTTTTTAAGTGATTCTCGCTTCTTGATCGGTATGAAAGAAACAACCCTTCATCCTTCATTTTAGTTAGTAACATTTTCTACATGATTTTTAATTAAAATTTATCCTTTATATTAGATGTTGTTGGTATAATAGAAGATCGCAATGTGAGTATTGTTCGTTCCAAAGAAGATGAAAAAAAAGCCATATGAAGTTTAGGATAACTGATGGGAGGTATAACAAATATTAAATGTACACATTATTCGTACAAGTACTATAGATTGTTAGTACTCAGGTGTTTCTTTGTCAAATTATTAAAATTAGGTCTGGGCTGAATATTACTTTCTTCAATACATTGGCTGAAGATTTGGAGAAAGAGTTGAATAACTTCAAAGAAGAAACGGTTACAATTGTTATTGCAAGTGCCAAAGTCAATGAACATGAAGGTAGTTAAAATTATGCAAAAACTTAGTTTCTTCCTTATTATACACTATGCTTCCAATTATCCACCAGTTGCAATTGAAATATTGTATGTTTTATCTTTTCTTGGAAAGGAACCCTGTGCTTGAACAACTATCCAGCTACTCGATTCTACCTTAATATTGATCACTACAGTGTTGAAAAAATGAAGGAACGGTATGAACCGATTTACTTAATATGTATATTCTAATTTCTTATTGAACCTATACGTAACCAATATAAAGTTATAGTATTGCTTATTCAATATATTTGTAGAAGTAGCGAACATATAATATATATTGTAATTACTGTTTTCTAGACTCTTGGATTCTACATTCTGTGCAAAAGAAATTGAGCCCGAAGTGGAGAACATAGTTCCCATTTTGACAGTGGCAGAGATAAAAAAATTGCCAAAAGAATACGTTCAGGTAATGTGTAATTCATCATTTTACTAAATTAGGTCTTCTGATTGTGTGTACTGTCTATAATGTTTTACATATTGTATAAAATTATTGTAGAGAAAGGTTAAGTGCCAAATCACTGTCAAAAAACTTGAGCAGAAAACCAGCTGGTATGACAATGTGTGTACATCATGTGGAGAAGAGGTGAACATAGTAGAAGGGAGGTATAGATGCCTAAAATGTGTGAGAAACATACCTTATCCTGATAAAAGGTTATACATGTCTCTACTTTGAATTTAAACCAACTATAGGACTATCTTACTTATTTCGAAGCTTTAAATTTTGATAATAATGTGTTCTAATCTAATTTTATAGGTTTAGACTGGCCACCATACGTAATGACAAAACTGGCATACTTGCAATTATATTCCCTGATGATGAAATTCAGCGGATTCTTGGGAAAAATGCTTTTGAGGTTGATGATGAAGTAAGTAATTTCTCTTGGAAAATTGACTTTGTCACAACTAAGTATATACTTTTTAAATGCTTTGCATTGATGTTGAAGGTAGGAGATGATGTTAGGTTTCCTCCAAGTCTGAAATATTTTGAGAAGAAGGAGTATGTTCTAACATTGAATATAGAAGAAAGTAACTTGAACAAGTCCAGCAACATTTACCTAGCTACAGAGATTAATGATCCAGTTGAAATGTTGGGAAATCACAGTCCACGTTCAGTGGAACCTACTGAAATGAATGAGAACTCAGTTAGTATGGTAATTGTCAGTAAACAATATTGAAAATTTGTTTTGTTCATACAAAGTTTAAATTGAGTATTGTAGTAAATTGCTTTTCTGATTCTGTAACAGCAAGTTGATGCCCCTGATATCACTAAAACCAGTCCTCCTACTGCAAAGTCATCAAACAAAGTTAGAAGCAGGGAGAAAAATAAAAAGGCCTAAAATGAACTTGATGAGGATATTCCACTTGGAAAATATAAAGTGGTGAAGTGCGAGAAGGTAATTATTTAATTAACAGCAATTATTTTTCATAGAACATTTCTCTATTATACCTAATACCACTTACAAATACTGCTATTGATGAATCAGTGAAAATACTGTGCATGTTGAATGAAAGTTATTAAGAGGGGAGGTTTTTGCTTTACTGTTGGCTGGAGTTCTTTGCTTTACAATGAAACCTCTGCAAAAGGCTTTTTGTTTGGATTTGGCTATTTATGAGCTACTGAAATGATATAATTTCAAGCAACCTTATTTTCTATTTTGAGAAAGTCTGTACTTAATTTTTATGACAATTGTGTGCATTGATGTCATGTTTAAGTATTATGGCATTTATTTGGTCCTGAACTTTCATGTAATGTTGCAACTTCAGTATGACATGATTTCTTATCCTTTTTTAATCTTTCCAATTTACAGATTCCATATGACAACTACATTAACTAAATTTTCAACCAAGTAAAACAGTTGCAATAAATTTCCTATCAATATTGTATTGTTAACCAATGTATGACCAAATACCAATCCATCTATAAATACCATTGATGTTGGGATATCATACTCACATTTTAAGCATCTCATTCATTCAAACAAGGCCAAGCTATGTCAAGTAAAAAGTATGATAGTTTCAGGGATGTAAAGATAGGAAAGTATGATTACAAAGTCCAAGCAAGAGTACTAAATATTTGGAGGGGATACAGTAGAAAGGAAGAAGCTTTTAAAGGTTTCAACATCCTACTACTTGATTCTAAGGTAAATCCTTACCAATATTATGAACTATCATATCTGTGTAGAAAGAGTGCTTCATATATTAATAACTTTTGCAAATAAACCTTTTACAGAGAGCTAGAATGCATGGCTTTGTTCCTGCAAGTATGGCTGATGAATGTGAACAAATACTTCAAGTTGGAGATATTTACTACATAGAGAACTTCATAGTGAAAAAATACAAGCCAGAAGACAAGTTTAGGTGTGTTCGAAATGAAGTTCAGATAATTCTCAATACTGACACAATCCTTAAGCCTTTACATGAGAAAGATGTTGGTATAGAACAATGTTGGTTTGATTTTTATGACTTGGCTGATCTTAGAACTCTAACCAAACAGACTACATATCTAACTGGTAAGTAAATCTTCTGATTATTTTAAATACTACTTTACTATGTACATGTTCTGTTCCTGAATTTGGTACTTAATATCTGATTATGAAGATGTCATTGGAGTAATGGAAACATGACCCCATTTGAAAGCTTAAAAATATAAATGGTGTGGTACAATCACAGATAAGATTTAAGATAACTGATGGAAGGTAAATTCTGTTTACATAAGTTTAAGTATTTATCTGTACCGAGCAAAAGATTTAATGTACCTGTTTTTTCTTATGTATAAATCTATAGGAAAAGTGTTCAAGTTACTTTGTGGGATGAATTTGCTGAGTTCTTTGCTGAAACTTTGAAAGGAGATTTAGAGTATCCAAGAATCCTGATCATTGGTGGTGCTAGAGTAACAGTATGGAAAGGTAAGAAAATTTCATGTTCTCTAGATAACTTGAACTAATATTATTAAGAAAGAATTTACTAACCTGCAGATGAAGTCATCTTAACAAATGTTGGAGCAACAACTTTCTATATCAACTGCAACCATCATAGTGTAGTAGAAATGCGAAAAATGTGAGTTAAATTTATTGTTATATTCAAATAACAAGTTCAAATATAGAAATTACTTCATTCCCTTTTTACATGTACCTAACTGTTTACCAAACAGGATTGCTCAAAATATATTCTCACAACACAAGCTATCCACTGGTGGTAAACGTGCTGCTGCTATTTATAGTGTGAAAGATCTAAAAAATCTGGGTGATGATTTCGTTGAGGTATCTATAGTGCTGCTGCTGTTTATGTAAATGATCTGGTTTGGTAACTAAAGTAATTCTGTTTGATGCATAGTCATGTACTATGTCAAGTTAAAATGACCAATTTCCAGCAAGTCAGAACATGGTGCCATCCTATATGCACTTCATGTTATGAAAAAGTAGTAGTTATTGACAATGAGGACACATGCAGCTTTTGTAAGAGGATTGTGCCATATGCAGATAAGAAGTATGGCCATATCTAAGTATTACATAACTTATGTCCATGTTATTTTTCATGGAAAATGTCTTACTATTCTTTTTTAGATTTGAGGTTCATATTACTGCTATGGATGAAACTGGAGCAATGAACCTACTATTGGAAGATCGTGAAGTGAGGACTTTGATTGGGAAGACTGTGTTCCAACTAATGAATGAGGTCAGATTGTTCACTTATTCTTGCTGATAAAGAAGTGATTAGGATTCTGAAGAGTACTATAATGACACTAATTTTCATTTTACAATGATAGGGGAACAAGCTCGAGACTTTCCCAAGTATTTTCAATGGCATGCTAAATAAGTACTATACAGTGAAGATCAACTTAACAAAGGAGAACATAGAGAAGAAGTTAAATGTCTATGTTGCAACAGATATCATGGAAGGATTTTATGCAGGAAAGTTGCCAGAAGAACAGAGCAGCATTCCTCATCTAATTCAGTCTATGGAATCACAAGTTATGTAACAGACATTGTTCATGCAAATCTACAATATTCATAAAATGTTCCAATTCTAACCAGTACTTTTATTATACAGGCATCAGGATCAACTGTTCATATGGGATCTGTTTCAAGCCTGAATCTGGAATCTGATAGTTAAAAGTTGGAAAAGAAAGAGAAGCCCGCTGAAAGAGTGAAATGTTTGAGACAAACAAAGAAGAAGCCCAAATTATTATCTAATGAATCAATTTCATGATGTTATGTTTTAAGCTATTTTAAGTAAGGAATGACCTTCTTATATTATGTTTCAAGTTATGTTACGTATTTAAGTTTGTATTGATTGTTCAATCTAAAAGACTTTTATCTTTGCCCACTTTAATGTATACATTAAACCCTCATACAATCTGTAATTGTTATATGTATCACAAAATAAATAAATTAAAATGTCGCAAAAAGAATAATATTAACGTGGATAAACCACTGATCCAAAGAGATACATTAATATCATAAAACTCAAGTTCCTAAGAAAGATTTAAAATATTCTTAACAAGACATAATTCAAACTGCATTCAACATAAAATCACTACCCATTTTTTATTACACGAACACTGAAATGATTAAACGAACTCTTGCGGCACTCAAACACACAGACATCTCCAACTTTCAAATCCAAATCATCGCGAAACTTGAGCCAACCATCATGGATTGTTGCACGCTTCCAGTATCCTTGAATTTTTATCTTAAGCTTCCAAGCCCTATTGTCTGAATATACACTAATGTAGTCATTTCTCCCCCAGGATTGCCAAATTTCCTTAAACTGAGCACAAATATCCTACAATAAGTTGTAATTTAGCGAGGACTTAACCCTAGACTCACCTGTAATCTTTAAATTACAACATTAACATAGGGCATATTAGAATACAATGAGTAAGAACTAACCACACCATAGGACCACTTATACATGTGGAATTCTTGCACAGTTATCGCAAACCTACCAGCTGCTGTTACTGGATCAGGTTTGTAATCTGTAAACATTAAGTATGAGAATAAAGTTATCAACTTATGCAGAAAAAGAAAATTATAGGAATTTCAAATGAGTGTAGTAAAAATTAACCTCTAGACATAGGTGTACCAGGAAACCAAATTTCAACATGCTCTCAGTAAACGCAGCAATATGAAACAAACCCGCAGGATAATATGTGAAGAGCAACATATGAAATGAATTCAAATCATCAAGTCTTAATCGCTTGGCCATACCACGAAGACCAGATAACTTATTATTCTGCACACTATACCTACCATGAAATTTTTGACCATTGCATATGACAAACGAGGGGAATCTATCAATTTTACTGCCATACTGAGCAACAAAAAGAGGTGGCACATCCTACAATTTAACATTAAAAAAACAGTGAAAAAACTAAAAGTGAAGAAAAATTGATGAAATAAACAGTAGTTAAAAGACATAGTAACAAACTACAAATAGAAGCAAGATTTCTTACAATTTCATCAACTACTTTCACGGCTGGATGAAGAAATTTGAGAAACCCCACACCAGCATTATCAATTTTAACTGTAATATATATATAATATTAATAAAGGAATGAAAAATAATCCCAGAATGAAACATCGTTAATAAAATGTGCAATACAGAATAAGACACATACCATGAAAAGAAAACCCCATCTGGAAATCATTAAGTATACCAGGATACTCAAATTCAGAACCATACTAGCCTAAAACATAAAAATTCAAATCAGAGTGCCAATAAGACTCAAACACTAAATATTCACCCCCTTTCAGATAATAATGCAAGTATAAGTTGGACATCCCCGTGAAGACTCCTCTTTCTTTGTCATATATCACAGGACATTTACAACCATTCCGCGACTTCAGTACAAATTCAGCTGCCAAACGTTCCACGTAGTTTAAGTGTACATTTTCAGGAAGCTTCTATAGGAAACATAAAGAAACAAATTCAGTAAGAAAATACAACACTTAAGTAACCACAGTATTTAATAACATTATAGCTTACTGACCAATTCATCGGAACCTGTTGTGGTATGAGTCAATAATATTACAAATTTTGGCTCTAAAGACCCAGAGAAATCCATTCCTAATCATGAAAAAATACAGTAGGAGCAACCAAAATGAGTAATCAAACGAAATCAAAATAATAAAGATACATGCAATCGAAATGTATCCAGATCCCTAATTGAGGTTTTCCTAAACAATGAGTAATCAAATCTTAACACATAAAATAGTGAATCCACTACTCAAATCATATTAAAATGTTGAACAAATCAATTGCACGAAGACCTCTCTATTTAGGCAGAGATAAAATGTTGCCCAGTAAATAACAATTGTAGAAGGGGGGTTGAATACAATTGTATAAGATTTTCGACTTAAACAAATAACACAAGTATGAATCAATAACAGCTTTATTAATTCTGAAATAAAACTGTTACAAAACTCTCTTAAGAAATTCTTATGTTCTTAAGAGCTGCTAGGTTACAAGATAAATCGTGTAAGCGATTACTTAATGTAAAACCTAAAACTGTGTTTATATAGAGTACACAGTTACACTATCAATTACAAGATATTCTAAATCAATTACATATATCTCTGAATGCATATCTTGTATGATAGCTGCATTCCTACAATCTAGGAACCGACATATCAATCTTCCTTGATCTCTGGTCTGATGAGAATCTTCATGAAATACTGACCAGCTGTTAGTTACAGAGGCATGCCTGTACACATCTAATAACAAGCCTAATTGTTTGTAATGCTTTGCATTACTTACATGACCTCTTAACTGAGGGAACCTCTAGTTGTAGAGTTTCTGTTTGTATTGTACTTGTAGTAGGCATCAAATCCTAGTTGTGTAATTGTACAAATAGAGTCTAGAATAATGCTTGAAAGAAGTTCCAAGGTTCATGCCTCAAGCAAGGAGTTAAAGACTGTCAAATAATCACAGTTGGGATTTGAAGAAATGAAGAATTTGCCTAAGTACCAATTCGAGAAGTATATTTGTCTATTCGAGAAGTCCAGCATTCGAGAAGTCAGAGATTCGATATCTCAAGACACTATTCGATATCTCTGAATACACTGTTCGATATCTCATTCGATATCTCAGGGATTCGATATGTCTACTACTCTATTCGAGAACTCAAGAAGTCAACAAGTCAAGATGGTATTCGAGTTCTCAAAGTGTCAACAAGTCAAAGTTCCATTCGATATCTCAAGGACTCAGAAAGCTATTCGATATCTCGAGGATTCGATAAGTCAAATGTTCTATTCGACAACTCAAGGAATCCTGATGGAAAAGAGCTATTCGAGAAGTGGTTCGATATGTCAATATAACAGTATTCGAGAACTCAGAGTTATCGATCAAGTCAATTCTAGTTCTCGAATCACTTACTTAGTCACTTCTCGAATACATTCTTGGAGACAAAATACTGAAGAAATTGTACAAGTCAGAAACCTGCAACAAGCCAATGCACTTTATGGACCACAATCTGTAACGTGCTCTGGAAAGCCTACAAGGAAGCTTGGAGAGATATAGAAGAGACAAGGAGCTAAAGAAGTGGATCTAAACAGGCTTTACAAAGTCAAATCTGTAACCGTTTGGACACTTACTCAAAAAGGATAGACAGACTAGAAAGCAATTTGTTTAGCTACCTTATTTGCAGTAAGTAGGCTGTATCCATGTTCTATAAGGACACAGCCTCACTTCATAACTTAGTAACTTTAGTGAGTCAAGTTTTTCATACACTGTAAGCTATATCTCTCTGAGAAAAATGAAGCTGAGAATACTACCATTTGTATTCACAGATTGTAGCAACCTTTATCTAATAATACATTAGATTAAAGTGATATTGTGTCTTGTGTTGTTTCTTTATCCGCACCTTTACTTCTACACACACAGGCACTTATCTGCTACATAGACTCAATCCAAGAAAAGTTCAAGAATCCATTCACCCCCCCTCTGTATTCTTTTACCGTATTCAATACTCAACAAGTGGTATCAGAGCGGGCTGTTTATTCAAAAACAGAGAAACGATCATGAGTTCGAATACACCAAAGACTACAGGAACGGTGAAGGTCCCTAAGTTTGACAAAGAAAACTTCAACCTCTGGAAGATAAAGATGATGTTGTTCATTAAAGCCTCTCATCCCTTGTATCCTGAGATTATCAAGAATGGTCCTTTTGTGCCACAACAAGAGATACCAGAGAAGACTGTTGGAACCATAACTATCCCAAGAACTTATGAGGCCAAGGATCCATCAAAGTGGACAGAGTCAGAAAGGGAGAAGGTTGCTCTTGACAGCCACCTCATGTTGCTTATCATTGATTCCATGGACATGTCAATGTTTGCAAACATTGCATCATGCACGTCTGCTAAAGAGATGTGGGATCACATTGAGGTGTTGTATGAAGGGACTGATGAGGTTAAGGAAAACAGGAAACAGATACTGGTCACACAGTATGAAGCTTTCATGGCACAGCCCAAGGAAAGCATCACTGAAATGTTTGAAAGGTTTCACAAGCTAGTTACTGAGTTGCAGATGAATGGAAAGGTTTACAGCACCAAGGAGTTAAATATGAAATTTCTGTTGTCTTCACCAAATCATCTGGAGCAAAGAGTCACTTCTCTAATAGAGAGAGATTTGAACAAAGTCACCTATGATGTGCTCTATGGAGTCCTAAAGACTCATGAACTTGAGTTGCTTCAGAAAAGGGCTATCCAAGCCAACCAAGGTAGGATGATAAACACATCATGTGCCTTGATTGTCAACAAATCCATTCTGGACCTAGAAGCATCTACAAGCCAACTAAGGATAGAGGAGGTGGCAGATGATGAAGAAACTGAAGCTAGGGTGAGTGAACCTGTTGAGGAAAAGGAGGAAGAAGAAGAAGAGTTCTACACTCTGGAAGAACTTGATGGGATGGAAAATACTTCATATGCTTTCATGGCCAGAAAATTTCCAAACATCAGATTTAAAAGAAATCAACCCTTCAAACCCAAGACTCAAAACCATTCAGCCAACAAGAACAAGGCACCTGTGAAACCAAACAGAAATAAGTTCAAAACCGGTTATGTGGATAGGTCATCTGTAAGGTGCTATAGATGCAATGACCTAGGGCATTTTGCCAGTGAATGCAAGAAGCCTAAAAAGAAGGATAGAGATTATCTTAAGCTCGAAGCTAAGTATGAGGCCCTTCTGAAAAAGCAGACACATGGTAAGGCCTACATAGCTGAAGGGAAGTGTTGGGATGATTCTGAGAGTGATGAAGAGGAACAAGAATTCTACAATTATGCCTTGATGGCCAACTCCAAGGATGACTCATCTTCATCTGATTCTCAGGTACCATCTCTCACTACTATAGACATGTCTGTTTCTGAGTACAAATGCATGATTGAACAATTATCTGTTGAAATGTTTAATATTCATACTAGTATGACTGCTGCTAATGAGGAGATTGCTAAACTGTCTACTAGAAATGAAATATTAACCAAAAAGAATGAGGAACTTGAGCTAACTACTATGCAAGTAGAAAACCTTAAAAAAGAAGTTGAATATTTGAAGAACAAGGTTTTATGTGCTAGTCAAGTAGAGAAGGCTCTTAGGGATGAATTAGCTGAGAATGAATTCAAACTAAAAACTTTCAAGAAATCATCTGGTTTAGTGCAATCCTACTGTGAGAAAATTGAAGCTAAACCCAAAGCAGCTATTGGACTTGACTATGACTCTCTCAAACAAAGGAAAGGCTATGTTGTCATTGAAGAGGACACAACTGTTCATGAGAAAGTGCCTCACATTTTGAGAAAAACTGAAAATCCAATTTTTAAGGAATCAACATTTGAAATTGATGAGGATGCCTTACTCATCAAGAAAATGTTGAATGATGAGGATGAAGCACAATCTAGTGAACATCAAGCATCCTCTAAGGGTGAGAGTGTCAAGTCAAAGACCAAGAAACCAGTAGTTGATAGGCCAAGACCTAAGAAGTTTGTTAAGTTTGTCTCAGCTGGGATGAGTGAATCAGAAAAGAAAGTGACTAAGAAGAAACAGAACAGAAATGGCAAGTTAGGGATTAACAAGGATAACAACTATGCTTATATGCCTAATGCCCCTAGGAAAACTTGTCAGAACTGTTTCAGTACCAATCATTTAACTCATGCATGCAAGAAACCTGTTAGTAGTGTGTCTAAACCTTTCTATGATTGTTCTGTGCCTCTAAGTCATAGAGATGCACCTTTCTGTGATAAATTTGACTGTATGCCATGCAATATGAATGTTATGACTAGTTGTTTTAATTTAAGAAGGCAATTCATTGATGGTTGTATCAGTCACAATTCTCACACACACTACACAAGGTCAAAGTCTTCAAGTCCTCCTAAAGCTAGGAAGGTACCTTTGTCACCTAAGTCTGAAACCTCAGGTTCTAAGACTTCCAACAGTGACAAGAAGACTAACACTAAGAAAGTTGACAAGAATGTTGTTTATGATAAAACTGTCTCTAAGTCACATGGACCCAAACTTGTTTGGGTACCAAAGGAAAAGTAATACCTTTGTGTTTGCAGGGCAAAGAAAGTGAAAAGAAGGTCATGTGGATTTTGGACAGTGGATGCTCAAATCATATGACTGGTGATATGGCCCTGCTATCACAGTATGAGGAAAAGGCTGGCCCAATGGTTGCTTTTGGAGATGACAGCATGGGTAACACATTGGGATATGGCAAGCTGAAAGTTGGAAATGTCATCATTGAAGATGTAGCACTAGTCAAGGGGCTCAAGCATAATCTGTTAAGTGTTGGTCAGTTTACTGATAGAGGATTCAAAGTGAATTTTGACAAAGATGAATGTTTGATCACCCACAAGAAGACTGGTGATTTTGCTCTATCTGGAGTAAGGAAGGGAAGCCTGTTTGTAGCCAATATGGACTTTGCAAACAAGGACAAAATTTGTTGCTTTTACTCAAAAGCATCAAATGAAGATTGTTGGCTGTGGCACAAGAAACTATCACACCTGAACTTCAAGGCCATTAATTCTCTAGTCAAAAGAGAGTTAGTGAGAGGCATGCCCACACTTGAATTCTGCCAAGAAGGAGTGTGTGAGGCTTGTCAAAAAGGAAAAATGAAAAGATCAAGCCACAAGTCAAAGACAGTGACATCAGTAACCAAGCCATTACAACTCATCCATATGGATTTTTTTGGGCCTGTCAACATAATGTCACTTGGAAGAAAGAAGTATGCCCTGGTAATGGTTGATGATTTTTCAAGGTATACATGGGTGGAATTTCTAGCATCAAAAGATGAGGCTCCACAAGTAATTATTGAGCATATAAAGAAAGTTGACAAGGAAGCAAAGGCAAACGATGCAAGTGTGATTGCACTGAGGAGTGATAATGGAACAGAGTTCAGAAATGCCACACTTGAAGCATTTTGCAAAGAGAATGGCATTTCTCAGCAATTCTCAGCTCCAAGGACTCCACAACAAAATGGAGTTGTTGAGAGAAAGAATAGAACTCTAATTGAGGCTGCTAGAACAATGTTACTTGATTCAAAAATGCCTACATGTTTTTGGGCTGAGGCTGTGAGCACTGCATGCTACATTCAGAACAGGACCCTCATCAACAAAAACACTGGAAAGACACCTTACAATTTGATGGCTGGAAAGAAGCCTACTCTAAAGTATGTTCATACTTTTGGAAGCAAATGCTTTGTACTAAAGGATAATTCTGAATATGTTGGAAAGTTTGATGCAAAAGCATTTGAAGGAATTTTTCTTGGCTATTCTATGGAAAGAATTGCATACAAGGTTTATGTCATCAGTCAAAAGAAAGTTATGGAAAGCACAGATGTAACATTTGATGACAGCAAACTACCTGGACTAGAAGAAGCCAATGATGAAGACAAAGATCCATTGAAGTTTGATAATCTAGATGATTCTGATGAAGAGATTGAAACTGGAGTTGAAACTCAAGTTCAACAAACTCAAGTGATTAATGATACAAGAGAAGAATTTGTGCCAATCGATAGTGGAGAAACAAGCATCCAAGACACACCTGTGAGTAATGGCAACTTCACAGGGGGAGGAAATGAGGATGACCATGATGTGGATGATGAAGCAACATCAAGAATGAGAAGTCAGGCTGAACACTCGAGGAAATGGGATAGATCACACACTGCAGAGCAAATCATTGGAGATCCTAATGCAGGAGTAAGGACTAGAAGAGCAACTCAAAATGAGTGCCTCTATGGATGTTTTCTATCACAAGTTGAGCCTAAGAAACTTGATGATGCACTGTTGGATCCAGATTGGATTATTGCCATGCAAGAGGAGCTGAATCAATTTGAAAGGAACAAAGTATGGGAACTTGTGCCTGTACCAAAGAATAGAACCATTGTTGGAACAAAATGGGTTCTGAAGAATAAGATGGATGAAGATGGTGTAATAATAAGAAACAAAGCAAGGCTGGTTGCAAAAGGATACTCTCAACAGGAAGGCATTGATTATGATGAGACATTTGCCCCTGTTGCTAGATTGGAAGCCATTAGAATATTCTTGGCATTTTCTGCTCATTCAAACTTTAAAGTTTATCAAATGGATGTCAAGAGTGCATTTCTAAATGGAGAGTTGGAAGAAGAGGTTTATGTGCAACAACCACCTGGCTTTGAGGATCCACATTTCCCAGAATTTGTCTACAGATTGCTTAAGGCATTGTATGGACTTAAGTAAGCTCCAAGAGCATGGTATGATACTTTATCACAATTTCTTCTTGAGAATCAATTCACTAGAGGCACATTGGACAAGACACTATTTTACAAGAAGCATGGTGATGATATTATCCTAGTCCAAATCTATGTGGATGATATCATTTTTGGTTCTACAAATGAGAAGCTGTGTGAGAAATTCTCTAAGCTCATGCAGAGCAGATATGAGATGAGTATGATGGGAGAGTTGACATTCTTTCTAGGGTTGCAAGTCAGTCAAAGGAAGGATGGTATCTTTATCAGTCAAACCAAGTACATCAAGGATTTATTGAAGAAGTTTGACTTGGAAGATTGTTCACCTGCCAAGACACCTATGGCCACTGCCACTAAACTGGATGAAGATGCTAAAGGCAAGAAAGTAGATATCTCAGTCTACAGAGCCATGGTTGGTTCTCTACTCTACCTCACTGCAAGTAGGCCAGACATCATGTTTGCTACATGCTTGTGTGCAAGGTTTCAATCAAATCCAAAGGAATCACATTTGATTGCAATAAAAAGGATCTTTAGATATCTGAAGGGCACTCCAAACTTGGGTTTATGGTATCCTAAGGACACAGGGTTCAATCTGGTTGGTTATTCTGATGCTGATTATGCTGGATGCAGAGTGGATAGGAAAAGCACCTCAGGAAGCTGCCAGTTTCTTGGACAAAGGTTAGTTTCTTGGTATAGCAAGAAGCAACAATCTGTGTCAACTTCTACAGCTGAGGCTGAATACATAGCTGCTGGAAGTTGCTGTGCTCAAGTGCTTTGGATTAGAAATCAACTTAGAGATTATGGACTTGTGTTGGAAAGAATTCCAATCATGTGTGACAACACAAGTGCAATCTCTATAGTTGCCAATCCTGTCAATCATTCTAGAACAAAGCACATTGACATCAGATATCATTTCATAAGAGAACATGCAACTAATGGAACCATTGAGTTGCATTATGTCTCTACAGATAAACAACTAGCTGATATATTCACTAAGCCATTAGATGAAGCCACCTTCACAAGGTTGGTAAGTGAGATTGGAATGCTGAATTCTTCAGATTCTGGCTAAGTGAATACACCATCTAGATTGTTGCAGCAGTAAACACTTACTTTACCTAAATTCTCAATTTTTTGGAGTAAGTGTTGGCTGAAATATGATTTATAAATATTTCAAATCTGTTGCATATGTTGAAAATCATATTTCTATTAACTTAAGATTTCTATGAAATTTTGAGAAAATCACTATTTAATTTGCTAGGATATTTTTCAATGAATATGTCTGGTAAATTTTAAAAGATAGTGAAAATCAAATTTTTATGAGTGATGGGTATAGTTCGATAAGTCAGACTTCTCGAATGATTCACTATTCGACATCTCTAATAAGTCTCATTAGAGTACTCTTGAGTTCTCGAATAGAGTCTTTCTGAGATATCGAATAGATTGAGTTCTCGAATAGATTGAGTTCTCGAATAGATTGAGTTCTCGAATATAGTAACTGAGTTCTCGAATGATTGAGTTCTCGAACACTATATTTGAGTTCTCGAATCATTTGAAAAGGCTGAATTCTCGCTGAATTTTAACCGATTTTGGACTTTTGTCTAAAAGTTTAATTCACTCATAAAAACACATATTATTTAATTTAGAATTATTTCTAAGTTAGATAACTGCCATCTGTGAGTTTCTATCTGCTTGAGTTATCGATTAAGCCATTCTTGACTTCTCGAATAGTTGTTTTCTACTTCTCGAATGCCTGACTTGTCGATACAAAACTTTCTGCTAATCGACAATTCAAGTACTTCATACTTATACAATTTCACATCTATTCGATTCATTTCATTCGATTTCTCAAGCATCTACACTCTCTAAACCCCTGAAACCCTAGCTAGGAAAAGCCAAATTTCTTCTTCAACCTTCAATTTCTCTCCTCTCTTCTACACAAATGGCAACAGTAAAGTTCAATACCAACTTCATCGCTCTCACTAGTGATGTTGAAGCACCCAATGCCAATTTCAAGTGCTTTGTGAAATGGATGGCTGAGTCATATATCAAGGATGCACTCTCTGCCAACCCAACTCTGTATCTAGATATTCTGGAACAGTTCTGGAGTACTGCTATTGTGGAGGTTGTAGCCCTGGAAAACGCAATCACTTCATATATCATCTACTGCAAGATTCAAGATGAGGAAATCACTATCACTACTGCAGACATGAACCAAGCACTGGGCCTACAACAAGAGTCATTTGACAGAATGGCCACTAATGCAGAGTTGGAGGAATTCTTTGAGTTCATCAACTACTCAGATGGGATCAATCTTGGAAAGCTAAACAGGAAGAATCTGAGAAAGGAGTGGAGCTATGTGTTTGCAACTCTTCTCCAAGTCTTCACTGCCAGGAAATCAAGCTTTGATCAAATCAGTGCACCTGTGCAGCAAATTGGATATGCTTTGGCCTATGGAAAGAAGATTGATGTTGGCCAAATCATCCTCCAAGAATTATATGGGAGACTTGGTAAGAACACAACCAAGAGAGGTACTGATATTTTCTTCCCTCGCTTTATTCAATCTGTACTTAATTATAAAAATGCTTCATTGATTGAATTGCCTGGGATTGATAAAAATAAAATAGGCTATCCTAAGTCCATGACCAAACTCATTTTTGGTAATTTGGAGACTAGGAATGATGTGGATGTAAGACTGAACATAACTCCCCATATGGAGAGTTTGTTTAGGACTTATCCCCACAACATGCCAACATTTGATGCAAAATCTAAGTTAGCACAGCCCAAGCAAGTAGAACAAAATGCTAACCCAGGGCATGCTAACCAACCCTCTCAACCAAACACTCTACCACATACTGAGCCAACTGCATCATCCTCTCAAAAGGGTGATGTTAGTAAAAAGAAGAGAAAGGAAGTAATGTCTGCACCATTAAATATCTTGTCTGAAGCAGCATTAGCTGTTGAATTAGGTCTAGGAAGTGAGGAACCTGAGTCACCCTTACACAGGACAAAGAAGAAAAAAACTAAGACCACCTCTTCAGTCACACAAATGGCTGAAGTTGTAAAATCAGGGGCACACAGCTCACTAGGTGTATCCTCTCAACAGGGTGCACCTATAGAATCAAGCATCCTCCCCAATGCACCTTCTTGTATAGAGTCAGCACATGGGAGTGATAAGGCTGGCACAACACTGAGTGGAGAGCACATCACATTTGAAACTCCCTCTATCTCTCAGGGGGAGTTGCCAAAATCTACTCTTAAACACACTTCTCTTCCAGAATCTAACTCTGAAATTTCTTTGGAACCTGCAACTCAGGCAACTGAGATGCAAGGTATTGATCATCAAGAATTCTTTTCTCTTGATGAGCCAATAATTTCAAGTGACTTAGTGCATGACACTTTGTTCACCACTCAGAACCCACATTTAGATGGTGAGGGAATGCATGCTGAGGCATCTCCTAATGACACCATCACAAACACAGAGGTTCCACTAGTTTTTACTAGAGACTCTGTGCCTGTGTCAACTGCTGGTGTGATTCATCCCACTTCTGTGGTGACACCAGTAGTAGAGTCAATCCATCCGGTTACAGAAGTTGCATCTGTAACTGAGGAGTCTAGCTTGCCTAGCTCTAGCTCTGACTTCATGTCACAATGGCTAAAGCCTGTTCAACATGACAGTGCTTCAGGATCAGGGTCTGTTCCACAACAATTGACGGTTGAAGCACTTCAAAGCTTAATTGTGGATCAGATTCCTGAGTTCACAAAGATTGCTCAGAACCTTCTCACTGCAGACATGCCTAATCCAGACTATGAGGCTATTCTGTTATGCCATAGGGATGATGTGGAGGTGCAGAAGACAAAGATCATTGATGATGCTGAGAGAGATGGCAACATAGATGCCTGGTTGTAAGGAAAATATGATATTACTCTCGATGAAGCACTTCAGTATCTCAGGGAGGAATACCTCACTTCACTGGGCTCCAATGCCAAATCTCTGACACCTGGTGAAGTGTATGAGGCTATGAATGATACACACAAGGGATTCCTCAAGGCTGCTCATTATCTTGGAAAAGGTGTTAAGACTGAGGTCAATAGAGTGTGTGATAAGACCACCACCACAGTAGAAGCAATCAAGAGGACCTTTGATGCCAAATTCCCTCAGCTAGACAGTGTGTTCAAGGACATCAAACACTGCAACACTACCTGCACCAAGATGGATAATGGGCTAGCTCTGCTAAAGGACACTGTCACAGGTCTGGGGCATCAATTTCAAATTCTATCTGATCAGACCACATATGCCAATGCCATGCTGAGGACCATGTTCAAAAATTTATATGGAGACAGACTGCTTACTGAGGTCCCAGTACATGACATGACTAGATTTGAAGTGCAGAGACTCAAAGAACAATCCCTGTCTGGCTTCAAATCTACTGAGTTATTCAGCAAAGTAGATGCACTTGAGAAGGAGGTGGCTACTCTCACCAAGTCCAATGCTCATCTTACAGACAAGGTTGCACTGCTAAATGACCAGTTGGACACTCAAGCATCCACTACAGCTGATGTCCTTCTGCATCAACAATCCATGTTAGCTGCTATGATGAAGCATATGGGTCTCCCTCTCCCTGATGAATCTTCAATCCCAAAGGACATTTCTACAGCCTCTGTGCCTGACAACAAGCCTAAGGGGGAGAAGAAGGCAAGGAACTCAAATACAAAGGGGGAGAAAGGCATAATACTAAAAGAGGGTGGTCAACAAAGGGCTTCAAAGTCTCTACCAAATGTGCCTGGCAAAGGAAAATCCAAAGTGGATGAGCCTCCATCTACCTTGCCAGTTGTCACTCTACCAACTGTGCACATTACTACTCCTGGAGGACAAAAGCAATCCATAACTACCACAGTGGTTGCAGGGAGTATGTCATCTGACAAACCTCCAACCTCTATATCTGAGAGTGCCAAGCCTGTAGAAGTTAAAGTTGTTACTGAGGCCAAGCTGCAAGAAGTTGCCAACTCAGATGTTTATCATGATAAAGCCTTCTTGGAGTTTCTGAAAGCCATAAGGGAACAGGTTGGTGACACTCAGTTTTATCTGAGGGAGGTGAAGAAGCAGATTGACTACATCACTGTCATCCCCAAGAAAGTCAATATTCTATGGGTCAAGGAGATAGTGATGATTTCCAAATTAAAGATATGGCATCTAACATACCAGACTCTACAAGACCTAAAACACTCAGAGATAGATGCCATACTTGAGCTCATTGAGAAGAGGAATGAGAACAGCAAAAGTCTGTTTGATGATTTGAGGAATGGCCAACCTTCAAGGCTACCAGAAGTGATCAAGAAGCCATGGACAATCATTTATCAGTCTGGCACCAGAATTGAAGATATCAAGCAATTGGTCATTCCCCATGATCTCACCACTAGAAATCACAGACTGATCATTGCTATCATTGATCAATTACAGAAGAAGGTTGGAGCCAGAAATACTGAAGAAACTGAGGCACTGCACATCCTCAGAACTTATATTGCAACTGGTGAAATTCCAGAGATGGCTCAACCTAGGAGAAATAAGGATGATGATTCTGAAGATAAAAGTGATGGGAGGAGAAGACATCACAAGAGAGATAAGGGTGATGAAGACAAGAAGAAGAAGGGGGACAAAGATAAGAAGAATGATGATGACCAAGGTAAAATCTATGAGAGGAAGAGTGGAAAACAGCAAGCCTTAGGCACTGCTAGCAGTAACCTCACCACAACACAAGACTCTAAGTCTAGGGTGAATACTGTTAGTAGTGACCTAGCAAAATCTACATCTATGGCTTCTGCAACTGTTTTACCACCTCAAGAAGAGAAGAAGATTCAAGTCAAGAAACCATGTGTATGTTTCAGAAAGCAATCTACTAATGGAATACTACTATGGTCTACCAACAAAGGTCAAAGATTTCTGCCAAGCAATCATGTCAAGAGGATGAAATTTAAACATGCTGCAAGAAGAGTGAAG
Source organism: Kitagawia praeruptora (assembly GCA_037693485.1). Taxonomy (NCBI): domain Eukaryota; kingdom Viridiplantae; phylum Streptophyta; class Magnoliopsida; order Apiales; family Apiaceae; genus Kitagawia; species Kitagawia praeruptora. Next base: position 88,591,727 of record CM075350.1, read on the forward strand.
CTATCCAGATCAAGAGCCCTAATAATCATTCCAGGATTGAAACTCCAGCCACTTGATGAAGACTTTGATGAAGAGCAATTGCAATTTCTAAGAGCTCAAAAGATATGCTATGCTGCAATTGTGGATGACCACCTTGAAATCAAGTACACTGATGGGAGAGAAATGAAATTCAAACAAGGGGGTTGTCAACATTGGGGTAAATTGTATGAGATAGAAAGAATCATTGCATTGCTGGATTCTAGAGACAAAGTGGAGAAAGTATGGAAGCTGGAATTGATTGACTTTGTGAAAATGAAGAAAGAATATGCTGAGAAGATAAGAAAGGGCTGCAATGAGAAATGGTTAGAAAGGGAGAAAGAAATTGACAGACTGGAGATTGAAGCAGAAAAGCTAAGGGCAAAGGGATTGTGTAGAGTTCAGTTTGATCCCTATGTGGTGAAGTATAGGAGAAGAAATGGAGACAATGTCAATATAAGAATGGACCTACTCAGTCACTATCCTGCCAACATTCTGAAGCCAGTGCTTGAAGATTTCAAAAACTCTATTATGATTGAAGAATTGGATGCTATGACAGAAATCATAAGAGCAATAGATGAGATTGCAAGAAAGGAGAAAGAAAGGAAACAGAAAGCATATGATGATCTACAAGCCAAAGCAATGGAGATGCAATCAAATGAAAATGGCTAGTACCTCATCATACTGTAAGAGTATTTATCTTGTAATTCCATTTATGTGTTCAATATACATACCTGTACTTTTAAAGTTTTATCTTTATGTATGTTAGGCTTGTTATCAGACATGAAATTGTGACTAAGGGTCTCACTCACAATTTGGGGGAGATTGTTAGTTACAGAGGCATGCATGTACACATCTAATAACAAGCCTAATTGTTTGTAATGCTTTGCATTACTTACATGACCTCTTAACTGAGGGAACCTCTAGTTGTAGAGTTTCTGTTTGTATTGTACTTGTAGTAGGCATCAAATCCTAGTTGTGTAATTGTACAAATAGAGTCTAGAATAATGTTTGAAAGAAGTTCCAAGGTTCATGCCTCAAGCAAGGAGTTAAAGACTGTCAAATAATCACAGTTGGGATTTGAAGAAATGAAGAATTTGCCTAAGTACCAATTCGAGAAGTATATTTGTCTATTCTAGAAGTCCAGCATTCGAGAAGTCAGAGATTCGATATCTCAAGACACTATTCGATATCTCTGAATACACTGTTCGATATCTCATTCGATATCTCAGGGATTCGATATGTCTACTACTCTATTCGAGAACTCAAGAAGTCAACAAGTCAAGATGGTATTCGATTTCTCAAAGAGTTAACAAGTCAAAGTTCCATTCGATATCTCAAGGACTCAGAAAGCTATTCGATATCTCGAGGATTCGATAAGTCAAATGTTCTATTCGACAAATCAAGGAATCCTGATGGAAAAGAGCTATTCGAGAAGTGGTTCGATATGTCAATATAACAGTATTCGAGAACTCAGAGTTATCGATCAAGTCAATTCTAGTTCTCGAATCACTTACTTAGTCACTTCTCGAATACATTCTTGGAGACAAAATACTGAAGAAATTGTACAAGTCAGAAACCTGCAACAAGCCAATGCACTTTATGGACCACAATCTGTAACGTGCTCTGGAAAGCCTACAAGGAAGCTTGGAGAGATATAGAAGAGACAAGGAGCTAAAGAAGTGGATCTAAACAGGCTTTGCAAAGTCAAATCTGTAACCGTTTGGACACTTACTCAAAAAGGATAGACAGACTAGAAAGCAATTTGTTTAGCTACCTTATTTGCAGTAAGTAGGCTGTATCCATGTTCTATAAGGACACAGCCTCACTTCATAACTTAGTAACTTTAGTGAGTCAAGTTTTTCATACACTGTAAGCTATATCTCTCTGAGAAAAACGAAGCTGAGAATACTACCATTTGTATTCACAGATTGTAGCAACCTTTATCTAATAATACATTAGATTAAAGTGATATTGTGTCTTGTGTTGTTTCTTTATCCGCACCTTCACTTCTACACACACAGGCACTTATCTGCTACATAGACTCAATCCAAGAAAAGTTCAAGAATCCATTCACCCCCCCTTCTGTATTCTTTTACCGTATTCAATACTCAACACCAGCTTCTAATCCTGATGATAGTCCAATACTGACGTTGTATTACTGATGACGTCAGCATCAGTATCTGATCAGTAATGCCCAGATCCTGATCATTACTTGAATCAATATCTAACAATCTCCCCCAATTTGTTCTTTATAAAACAAAGCACAAATACCTTCTAAAAATCATCAGGAACAGTTTCAGAAATTCTTTGATAAAACAGATTCAACCTCAAGAATTCAGATAACAATTCTTCTTCCTTGCTTTCAAGAATTTGAATCAGTTTCTTCTTCAGATTTTTGAGTTCTTCATCTTCCTCATTAATCTGATAGATAGCTGCCCTGAGATTCTGAATTGAGCTTCTTGGAAGATCTAAGTCACCTAGCAACACATAAGCAATTTCCTTCCCATCTGGATTTAGAGACAGTTGTTCCATGCCTAGATACACTTCTCTAACAGCTGTACCCTTCTTCATTTCAACCTCTATGTCTCTTAAATTTAAGTACATAGGAATATAATTGCCATCATATCTCGTTCCTCCATCCATGAATCTCTGTCTAATTTTCCTGTAAATCATGACAAACCAATTGTAGTAAACTTCTCTTTCACTAACCTTGATTCTTTTACTTCTGAGAAGATACAGAACATATTTCAGCTCTTTTCCAGATTTACACAACAATTCATGAATAGGAATCTTCTTCACACTTCCATCTTTCATGAAGTACAACATCTTTTCTATTTTCTTTGCATCAGCATGACAATCAGCAATGATAGCAACAGCTTCAAGTTTCCAGAGATGATCAACAGTTAACTCATCCCCAATCTTGTCAACTAGAACATGTTGATCAGTTTGTGCAATGAAAATAATCTGTGCATGACTATACCCAATTCCTCCTCTTGCGCCAGGTTCCAATCCTTTCAAACCAGATTGCATACTTACCCATTTTGGTGGATTTTCAACAATAAATGTAGTAGACTCTGATTTAACAATCAATAAAGATTCATTAATCAAAGAAGACTCTGTTATCAGTCCTGCTGATTTGAAAACAACCGGTTTCCTATAATCACACTTATTCTTCTCCTTTTTCTTACTCTTCTTCTTCTCATCTGTTGGATAATCCTGCTGATGTTCAGGAACAGATTTATCTTTATCATACCATAACTTTCTGTCTGATCTATGAACATTTCTTAAGTAGTCTCTGGTTGTTATCCTTTCTGCTTCTCTGGCTTTAGCTCTGATTTCACTTTCTCTTTCAAATCTTCTGAAGTTCTCTTGTTCATACTCCAGTGTATCTTCAAAAACTTCCATATTGTGAAATTCAACCACAACCTTAAGAATCATAATCTTAAGTTCTTTTAAAATTTCAGCTTCTTCAGAATCAGAGACAACATCAGGAATTGAACCAAAGACTAACTTCTCATTAGATGCAGTAGATTGAACAACTACCTTACTCTTTCTTTTTAAAGGTAATATCTGCTCTTCAATTTCTTCAGGAGCATTGAATCTGTTGTCTGGAGTTAATGCAAGAGATAGTGGAGTTTTCTTCTTTTCATTTTCAGAAACATCTTTCAATTTGATTCCACTAGATCTTGTTTGCCTTGTACTTGTTTGAGCAGATAATCTTCCTCTACTTCTGTATCTTCCTCCTCTGCCTCTTCCTCTTCTTGCAGCAGGAGCTTCATTTTGTTTTGCAATCTCTTCAAAGATCCTGTTCTGTTCTTCTAAGAACTCATCAGTAGTCATGTTTGGATTTTCTCCAGTAGATAAGATAAGTGCTTTCTCAGCATGATACTGTTGAACTCTTTTGTCTTTATGAAATAGTTTAAGAACACGACCATCCCCAGTGTCAAGTTCATGAAACAGATTAGCAGCATCTTCATCCTGTTCCACATACACATCATCCTCAGGAATGGTTGACAGAGTTTGACCAGGTGTCACAAACTGTTCTTCTTTTGGATTCTGAGATTGCATCATTGTTGTCACTATCTTCTTACTAGATCTAGAAACATGAGTTGACTGCTTAGTTTGAGTATTAGATCTCTTTGTTACTAAAGCAGCATCAGAGGTTTCAACTTTATGATGTGACTTAGCACCACCATCATTTCCAGAATTATCATCATTCTTTCGTACAACTGGATTAGGTGAGCATTTTGTTTTGACTATCTTCTCCCCCTTTTTGACATCTGCATCTTCTTCAATGAAGAAAGACAAGATAAGCTTGAGGGTTTCATCAATAGTATCAACTTTTGATTCCAAGGCAGTCATTCTGGAATCCATTTTCTTGTCAAGTTCTTTAATATCATCAGCAAGAAGACGTGCTTGAGAAGCCGTAGCAGATATAGAAATAGATGTTTGAATACCCGCTTGAAATTTATCAGTAACAGCCTTCATAGAGTCAATCTCACTCTTCAATCCCTTTGCTAGAAGAGCCTTGAGTTCAGGAGTTGGCATCCTCATGGCAATATGACCAGAATGAAAAAGAGCATTTTGAAAATTCATCTCAGCATTCGGTGCATTCCATTCAGTATCCCATTCATATCCCCTTGCAGCTCGAGTATCAGGAGGAAGAATTGAACTGTACTCCCCTCTGAATTCTTCTTGAGTAACAGACTGCATGTATCTACTCGAAGACCCATAAGTAGATAGGAGACTTGCTTTTATAGCTGCCTGCATTTGAATTGTTTCAGGATCAGCATGAGCATGATCATCATCATCATCATCTGAGCCACCACCAGCCTCAGGAAATTTATTATCAACATTATCATCAGGATTCATAACACCTTTCATTCTCAAATCACCAGTAGATACAGCTGGTGAATCCTGATGTCCTGCAGACAGATTAGTAACATTTCCTAAATCTCTCATTTCTTTTAAAGTGATCTCATCACTTCTCACAATGTTACCTAAGTTACTTTCAATAGCAACTTCTACCTCACTAGAAGTTAACAACTTCTCACTCTTTTCTACCTCTCCTTTTGCCAGTTCAGGAGACTGCCTCTCATCACTCTTCTTTTTCTCTAAATGTTCACTCTCAATCTCACAAGAAAGGTTCTGACTCATTAAATGTGAAGAAATAAGAGGTGGCTGAGAAGAGTGGTCTGAAGTCATACAAATAGAGGTATCCCTTTTATCAGGTCTATCTGTAATCATACTATCAGTAGTAAAGGAAGTAGAGAAAGAGATGTTACCTGATGAAGTAGTCAAAGAATCCATTGGCCTTGCTGAAATTGGCTCAATAAGCAATGGTGTTAGGTCCGATAAGATTGTAGAAGGGGGGGTTGAATACAATCTATATCATTTTCTCCAAATTTGTCCTCTAAATAAAATTTAATTCAAACAAATTTGTGCGGAATAAAATAACACAAATTTCAAGTTGAATATAACAATATATTAACTTGATGGGTGTTACAAAATCAGTACAAGTGATTATCAAGAAATTAATAACTAATTAGAAAATTCAACATGAACTTTTCTAATTTAGTTAATAAAAATCAAGATATCAATTCAAGAACTAGGAAACTTAATTCGCTAGTATTACACAAGAGTCACAAATAATTAAGTTCTAATGGATACAATTTTTGAAACAAAGAACTTAAGAATTTATGGGAATTTATTTGAGCTTGAAAGATGAGAGAGAGATATGATATTGAGCTTCTTTTTCTTTCTTTGTATCTGCGTGTATGTGTTCTGTGTGTGTCTGTGAAGTTTCTGTCTCTTTTATAACCAAAACATCCAACTGTCATAATGTCCAACATTAACACTATTATGACAGTTCCTTATGACAGTTTCATGAGCCTCTATGACACTTTCCAGGCTGCTATGACAGTTGCTGTTAAGTCCATCATGACAGTTCCAATTATGACAGTCAGCATCATGACAGTTCCACTATGACAGTCAGCATCATGACAGTTCCATTATGACAGTTTCCACTATGACAGTCTTCATTATGACAGTTTCACTGAACTTCACTATGACAGTTTTCATTATGACAGTTCCAATAAACTTCATTATGACAGTCTTCTATAACTTCCATTATGACACTCTGCCATGACACTCCAACAGCCGTGACCTGCTACTTTTCTAAATCAAGTCACCTGACCACTTTTTGTTTTAGCTCCGTAGAAATGCTTTTTAACCCGCACAACTTATAATCTTTAATTAATAAATAATTATTTTAATCCAGAAATTATAAAAATAAATATCTAATATTATTAGATATTTATAAATATAATTTTCTAAATAAATAAAATATTTATTAATATAAATAAATCCTTAAGCTCTAAGCTGCGGTTATCTGGGCGTCTGGAACCGGACTCCTTTTGCTTAACAAAAAATATATCAATTCCAACCGGGGTTCGAGCTTTAAGAATATATCACTTTCCATATTCTTGTGATAATTCTATTTTCTCATAATCCGTCCAGGTGTAAGCTACGGTCTCTTGAGGATGTGAAACCGGACTCTTTTTGCTTAGCAAAAAATACAACAATTCTAACTGGGGTTTCAACATTAAGAATATATCACTTAGAATTTCTTTATGATAATTCTTTTTCCTCATAGCCAGTCCACTTGATAATAAAATCATTGTGATTAAATAATTTAACACTTCTGTTACTTGCACAATGATTTTCTCACATACCAGTCTTGATAGCTTGAACCACTGAAGTTAATGACGAACGACCACTGTTTAATGTTGACACTCGATGTACTGTCTGGTTCATGAGTGACTAACCGCAATGACTGTTCTTCATATATTGACTTTAAAATCTGGTTCTTTTTTATTTCTCCTCTCTCTCTTTAATTCTCTGTACTGTCTCTGTCACTGTTGAAATCTCTATCACTTTAAATGAATCCACTACTTAACAAATACTCCACTGAGGCTTGATCAGATGACTGAGCTTCTTTCAATGTAGTAATTCCCCAAGTCTGTATATTGACCTTGATCTTTTTCTTCTGATAGATAATACATTCTGAGATTCCTTGTGACAGTCTATATACTATTCACTATTACAATCTTGTTTAAGTTGAGTTGTATCCTCGAAATACAAATAGGCTACATCATATGCCTTTCAATCTCCCCCTATTTGTTTGTTAGACAATAACAAGCAAATACCTAGAGGATAACTCAACTAACTCACTTAAACAAGAAAAAGATTAAGCATTTAGGAGCTTAGCAAATAGTACATTAAAAAAAAATTCTCTGGTTTAAATTTAACAATTCCAGAATCCTCAGTTGATGAAATGATAAATGATTGTTCCTCTAGCACTGAACTGATCTTCAATAGATAACTCATCTTCATTTCTGATTCTTCATATCTCTGCCTAATAATCTTTCACATCTTACATTGATGATTATCAGCAGTTCTTGATTTACAATCACTTCCCTTCTCTGACACAGCTTTTCTCACTTAAGAAAAACAATTGTTCCTACTATGTAGACAATGGTGAATCAATACCATTTCTATAACTTCTAGGAAATCTACTACTCCTCCACTTAGCCTTTATACATAGTACATTGAAAGACTAATAGAATAGTATTGTGATGTAATCTTCTCCTTATATCTCCACTTTCATTTCAACTGAAAGTCCCCTTACTTTTCCATCTAAATCTCCCCCTTAGTAACTTGACTCGCTTCTCCTCCTAAGCACAGTCTGTAAATGCTCCCCCTTTCTAATCTACTCTCCTTTTTCTTGTACCCCTTTACTTCTCCCCCTTAGTTGAGGAATCCTCCAATCAACTGGTTGACAAAGTAGTTGTACCAATTATAGAGTTCTTTGTTAGAAAGGAAGTTTCATTTTCTTCCTCACTGTGAGTGTGTGATAGTGTTTAGTGTACCTCACAAGTGTTTCACTCTTCTCTCCACTCATTTGTGTTGAGTGTCTCACTTCTCTCTGTGTTTACACTCTTGCTCACTAGTGTATCACTCATATCACTCATAGCTCCAACATCCTTCAGTGTACCTGCAAGGAAAAATCACCCTAGCCCCTTCAAGAGAGGTCAGTGGTGGTGCAATGGGAGTTCGCAAATCCCAAATCCTCGTTAGACTCGTCAGACGAATCTGAGTCATAATCTACAAGTTGCTAATTTTCCCTTTTAAAGGTTCCAGATTTGAATTCTGGGAAGGTAAACAATGATCTAGAAATTTAGCATTGAGATCAAGATTTCCTTCTAATGTCTGTCAAGACACTTAGTTCATTAAAGAACCTTTAACTTATAATCCTAACCGTAAAATGGTTGGATTATAGGTTTCCATCAATTCATCCTTAGTGTGTGCATTCTCACTTTGTGCATATGAAATATTTTGGTTAGTGTATAAGGTAGTGACTCTCCAACTGAATATCCCACACATCCTTATTTGCTGCATCACGTGCAGTTACTCCCTGGTGACCTCTAGTCTGATAGGTTACTTCCTTTTAGGGTGTAAGATAGAATGTGTTTGAGTTTGACTGTAGTCTGGGATAAAAGTTGTTGGGTTTACAACCTTATGACTAAACATGTGAGAAAACAAAATTACATGTAGATGAACCTGCATCACAGAATATGAGCATATAGAGATAGAATGATATACAGTTGTGATTTCAAAAGATTTACAATGTAAGCAATCACAACTATAGAAAGAGATTTTGAGTTAGGAAATATAAAGAGATTGAGTCGGTTTTACTAAACAAAAACATAAACAAAAATCCAATTAACAATAAATATTAATCAAATTAATGAATGTTAATGTTTAAACCACTACAAACAAAACTATTTTATCATGTTTTAGATCCTGTATGTTAGATACCAACTGTTACCACTTGTTAACACTTGTTAGGTCTTGTCTTCCAATTGTTAGAACCTGAAAATCAAACGTTAGTTCCTAAACAATTGAATTGACATATACCATTTTGATACCAACAATGGTCTTATATAATAAAATCTGTCAACAACAAAAACACAACAAAGAATTAGAATTAAAACTGCAGGTTATGTGTGTGTCAAACAGAATAACAACAAAAGAACCAAATACAGTGACCTGTTTGTAAGTTTTGCAAGTATAGTGACTAAACTGAAAAACTATACAAACTATTTATATACACATGAAAAATAATATACAAAAATAAGAAAAAATATACATAAAAATAAAATTAAATAAAAACTAAAAAGAAAAGAAAATTACGATTTTTTATTTATTTATTTATTTTATTTATTTTTTTTATTATTATTCAAAAATAACTATATTAATAATATTTACAGAATATTAGAAATAAAAGAAAATAATTTATAAAAATAATTACAACAATAAAATTACTTAAAAATAGCTAAATAGAAAATAATAAAAATACCATAGGTTATCCTTTTTACGAAATCAAACATTAATAACAAAAGGACAAACACTACAAAATATTAAATAAACTATTAACTATTTACATAAATATTTGTAGTAAATTAATAAATCTATATATTTTCTTAATAAAATAACTTTCTTATAGAAATCTATTTAAAAAGAAAATATGACTTATTAAATCAACACAAATATTAAAAAGTAATTTTCAACAAAAATAGATTTCTCACTAATTTCATCTTGTAAAATTTGAGAAAAATATTTTTAAAGAAAATTAAAATATTCTAAAATTAAAAGAAGTAAGTAGGAATATATTAAGAAGATAATGACAATGATTTAAGAATTAACAAGCAAGAAGATAAGTTGATAAAATAATTATACAAGTGATTTTAATAACAAATATTAACAAAGTAATCACTTATAAATTATTAAAGAGCAAACCTCAGATATTAACTAGTTTAATTACTAGGACTATTTAACATACCCAATTCACCAACAATTCTGGTGAATGTGGATTCGTTAAGAGACTTAGTAAAAATATCTGCTGTTTGTTCTTCCGTGGGTACAAAATGTAACTCCACGGTACCATTCATGACATGCTCTCTAATGAAATGATACCTGATATCAATGTGCTTTGTCCTCGTATGCTGCACAGGATTGTTGGAGATTGCTATGGCACTTGTATTGTCACACAAGATAGGAATTTTGTCAAGTACAAAGCCATAGTCCCGTAGCTGATTCCTAATCCACAAGATCTGAGCACAACAGCTTCCAGCAGCTATGTATTCAGCTTCAGCTGTTGAGTTGGAAACTGTTTGTTGCTTCTTGCTGTACCAGGAAACCAACCTGCCACCTAGGAATTGACAACTCCCAGAGGTGCTTTTCCTATCTACAACACTTCCTGCATAATCTGAATCTGTATATCCAACAAGATTAAAACCAGAATCTTTAGGGTACCAGATGCCTAAGTTAGGCGTACCCTTAAGATATCTTAAGATTCGTTTAACAGCAATGAGATGAACATCTCTAGGATCCGATTGGAACCTTGCACACAAACATGTAGCATACATAATATCTGGTCTACTTGCAGTAAGGTAAAGTAATGAGCCTATCATACCTCTGTAGCTTGTGATATCTACCTTAGTAGAATTTTCACATGCTCCAAATTTAACAGCTGTAGATGATGGTGTTCTTGCTGAAGATGAGTCCTCCATTTGATATTTCTTGAGAAGCTCTTTGACATACTTGGATTGACAGATAAATATCCCATCTGTCCTTTGACTTACTTGCAATCCAAGAAAGAACTTCAGCTCACCCATCATGCTCATTTCAAACTTACCCTGCATTAACTTAGCAAATTTCTTGCAAAGAAGATCATTAGTAGACCCGAATATTATATCGTCCACGTAGATTTGAACTAGTATTGTATCATTTTTATGTTTCTTTGTGAAGAGAGTTTTGTCTATGACACCTCTAATAAAACCATTTTCAAGTAAAAATTCAGAGAGAGTGTCATACCATTTCCTTGGTGCTTGCTTAAGACCATAAATAGCCTTGAAGAGAAAGTAGACATAATCCATGAATTCTGGATCTTCAAAGCCAGAGGGCTGTTCTACATATACCTCTTCATCTAGCTTACCATTCAGAAAAGCACTCTTGACATCCATTTGATAAACCTTAAAGTTTGAGAATGCTGCGAATGCCAAGAATATTCTGATAGCCTCAAGTCTTGCCACTGGTGCATATGTTTCATCATAATCAATTCCTTCAGCTTGTGAATAACCCTTTGCTACCAGTCTTGCTTTATTTCTCGTCACTGTACCATCTTCATCTAGTTTGTTTCTGAATACCCACCTTGTGTCAACCACTTTCCTGTTTTTGGGTCTGGGTACCAGCTTCCATACTTCTTGTTGTTTGAATTGATTGAGTTCATCTTGCATAGCAATCACCCAATCAGGATCAGAAAGAGCTTCCTCAGTTTTCTTAGGTTCCATTTCAGATAGAAACCCTGAATAGTTACATTGATTTTGAGTAGCACTTCTAGTTTTGACACCAACATCTGGATCACCAATAATCAACTCAAAAGGATGAGCTCTATTCCAAACAGTCTATCTGGGAAAATTAGATCTTGATGATTCGCCTTGTTCATCATTGTGATGTTGTGTATGACTAGTTGATCCTTCATTATCTCCCCCTGAGTTGTTGCCAGGTTGACTAGATGATTGTTCAGGAGTGTCAGGTGTATCTCCAGTATTATCATTGTTTTCACCACCATTACCCTGATCATCATCATCATCATCATTATCATTGTTGTCATTAGCATCAGCAAAAACATCAGGTGGATTATCATCATCTGAATCTGGATCTGTCATATCATCAAAAGATAGCTTTTCAGATGAATCCTCAGTTTGGATACTAGGGAGTTTAGTGTCATCAAATGTTACATTGACACTTTCCATCATCTTCTGTTCATCAATCACATACACCCTGTATGCCCTCATTGAATAACCAATAAAAATTGCTTCAAATGCTTTGGTATCGAATTTACCACCTTGATCATCACCTTCTTTAAGCACAAAGCATTTTGCCCCAAATACATGAAAGTATTTGAGTGATGGTTTCTTATCAGCCATAATTTCATAGGGTGTCTTCATATGGTCTTTATTGATTAGAGTTCGATTCTGGGTATAGCACGCAGTGTTGACAGCTTCAGCCCAAAAGTACAATGGAAGCCTTGATTCACTTAACATAGTACGTGCAGCTTCAATCAAGGTTCTATTCTTTCTTTCCACTACCCCATTTTGCTGAGGAGTTCTTGGAGCTGAGTATTGTCTAGTTATACCCTTCTCAGTGCAGAAGTCATTTAGAACTGCATTCTTGAATTCAGTTCCATTGTCTGATCTTATAGCTCTCACTGGATACGTAGAATCTCGCTCCATTAATTTGATGTGATCAATCACCAGTTGTGGAGTCTCATCTTTAGAATTCAAAAACAGGACCCATGTGTATTTCGAAAAATCATCAACGATCACTAGAGCATATCTCTTCCTTGACATAGACATCACATTAACTGGACCAAACAAATCCATATGAAGTAATTGTAATGGTTCAGTTACTGAAGATGTGTCAGTGCTCCTGTGACTTGCCCTTTTTAGCTTGCCTTTTTGACATGCATCACACAGTCCTTCTTGAGTGAATTCCATTGAAGGCAAACCTCTCACCAATTCTCTTTTAACTAGAGAATTCATTGTCTTGAAATTAAGATGAGAAAGTTTCTTGTGCCATAGCCAGCTTTCATCTATGGATGCTTTAGAATAGAAGCAGTTGATTTCTTCATTGCTTCCAGTGTTCATATTGGCTACGTACAGATTGCCTTTTCTAACTCCTGTCAGTTGTGGCTTTTCATGTCTCTTGTGTGAAATTAGACAATTATTCTTGTTGAAATAAACTTCATATCCTTTGTCACAGAATTGACTAACACTGAGCAAATTGTGCTCAAGTCCTTTCACAAAAGAGACTTCATCAATGATAACATTTCCAGCTTCAAGTCTGCCATATCCATCAGTTCTACCTTTGCTGTTATCTCCAAAGGTAACTACTGGGCCGGCCTTCTCCACCACATTTGTCAGCAGGGTTCTGTCACCAGTCATATGCCTTGAACATCCACTGTCCAAGATCCAGGTTACTCGTTCAACCTGTTCAACACCCTGCAATGACAAATGGATTAAACCTTCTTCGGAACCCAAATTTGATTGGGTCCAGAATATTTAAAGAATTGGCCTTTGTCAGGCAAAACAACATTTTTCACCTTAACACCAATTTTACCATTAGTCAACAAGCATTTTACCCTATAAACAGATTTTACAATCTTTTGTTTCATTTTGGGTATCCATGTTTGTTTACCAGCAATAACACTTGTTTCATTCACTGGACATTTGACCTTGTAAACAGCCTTAGTAAAACTTTGTTTAGGCTTAGGTACAAATGTCTCTCTCCTACCATGAGGAAGACTAGCAGTCTTTGATCTAACATTATTATTCCTGTTCATGTGTTGTCGAGGAGCAGTCTTATTAGCACATGCATGATTACCATTAAAGTAAGTAGACATTACATTAAAAGCACAAGACATACAATTGACAACACCACATGCTTTATGAGAAGTATCAATAACAGGCATGGTATTCATGTTAGACATGTTATTATTCTGCTTCAACTTGTTATCACCTAACTCAATTTTAGATGAACTGGGAACAAACTTCACTGGTTTCATAGAAACAACCTTATTAGATTTAACATTTTTGGTTGTAGGTGTCTTAACAGATTTTTCATTAAGTTGGACACTTCCACTAGCAATGTCCTCAGTACGCATCTCCTCTTGAATAACAAGAGAAGTCATATCTAGAGGCTCTGCAACAGACTTCTTAAAGAGTGGATCTTCAACATTCTTAAGCACATGTGGTATTCCCCTTTCTTTAGCACTAACAGGATTAGGGGAATTTATGCCTAACATTCCAACAGCTTCGTTGTAGCCAAACCCTATTCCTACGGTTTGTTCTATAGCTTGTTTATTGAATAACTCTTTAGAAATTTTCACAGAATTAAAACAAGCAGATAATTTGACATTCTGTTCCTTTATCTTAGTTTCAAGTTCAGCAACTTTAGCAATTTGTTTATGCATGTATTCTGATATCGACTTTTCTCTGTAGTTAAGTCGAGCTATTTCTTTTATTTGCTGATCTTGATTATCAGGCACCTTTTTTAACTCTAACACTTCATTTTCAAGTTTAGTGTTTAATAGAGTTATTCTTTCAATTTGTTTCTTTGCATTACCCATGGAATTATATAAGCTATCAATCAACTCAGCGTCAGTAAGAATTACCGGTGTGGTGTAATAAGTTGATGACTCAGCATTTGCCACCAGTGCAAAGTTTCCATATTCCTCATCTTCGCTATCTGTGTCATCCCAGCTTTTACCAGCAGCTACATATGCCCTTCCAGTCTTCTTCTTTTCAGAAGCATAATCTTTCTTCTGTGCTTGCTTAGGTTTGTGACACTCAGTAGCAAAGTGTCCCAACTCATTACAATTAAAGCAACGAATCTTGCTTCTGTCAACAGTTCCAGTTTTGTATCCTCCCTTGTTACTAGAGGATGAAGAACCTCCTCTTTGGAATCTGCTATTTGACTTAAACCTGAACTTTGGATTTCTTCTAAATCTGAAGTTACTGAATTGTCTCACCAACATAGCCATAGATTCATCTTCTAATTGATCCAGCTCTTCTAGTGAATAGAATTCACTACCATCCTGAGTAGCTGGTGTTTGGCCATGTTCAACTTCAGTTTGTTCCTTGTTGAAGCTGATAGGTTGAACAACTTTAGCTTCCACTTCCTTAGGAACCTCAGCTACTAAAGCTGTAGAAGAACTTGCAACTCTGCCTTTGCCAGAGAACTCCTTCTGCTGTATTTGTTCTAATTCATATGTTTTTAGAACACCAAACAGCCTGTCAAGAGCAATCTTATTTAAATCTCTAGATTCTCTGATGGCAGTAATTCTATGCTCCAGGTGAGTAGGCATAGTCAGTAGAAACTTCATGTTGATCTCCTTCTGAGTATATTGTTTGCCATGAACTTGCAAGTTGTTGATTATTTTGTTATACCTTTCGAACACTTCCTGAATGCCTTCGTTAGGGCCAGCTCTAAAGTGTTCATATTCAGAGGTCAAAATTTGAAGTCTATTTTCCCTGACTTCATCAGTCCCTTCATTAATAGTCTCAATAGTTTCCCAGATGTGCTTAGCAGTTTTACAATTCATTACATGGCTATACATTACAGCATCTAGGGAATCTATTAGAATGAGTCTCAGATTTTTGTCCAATCCAGCATCCTCCTTTTCATCAGGAGTATAGTTTTTAGGGTCCTTTGGATAGGATTTAGCAGGTATTGTTACAACTCCATCAGTAACAACTTGTTCTTCATGAACCATAGGAATTTTTGGTCCATTTTTCAAAACCCACAAATATTTTGGATTTGTAACATCAAGAAACAACTCCATTTTATTTTTCCACATATCATAATTATCCTTATTAAATATGGGAATCTTAACAATGGCTTTTGAAGACATGATGAATTTTTAAGTGAGTTAAAAATTCGAGATAAATTTTTGATTGAATAAAAATAGGATCTTGATTTGTGTATCAATCAATAGGCTCTGATACCAATTGTTAGGTCCGATAAGATTGTAGAAGGGGGGGTTGAATACAATCTATATCATTTTCTCCAAATTTGTCCTCTAAATAAAATTTAATTCAAACAAATTTGTGCGGAATAAAATAACACAAATTTCAAGTTGAATATAACAATATATTAACTTGATGGGTGTTACAAAATCAGTACAAGTGATTATCAAGAAATTAATAACTAATTAGAAAATTCAACATGAACTTTTCTAATTTAGTTAATAAAAATCAAGATATCAATTCAAGAACTAGGAAACTTAATTCGCTAGTATTACACAAGAGTCACAAATAATTAAGTTCTAATGGATACAATTTTTGAAACAAAGAACTTAAGAATTTATGGGAATTTATTTGAGCTTGAAAGATGAGAGAGAGATATGATATTGAGCTTCTTTTTCTTTCTTTGTATCTGCGTGTATGTGTTCTGTGTGTGTCTGTGAAGCTTCTGTCTCTTTTATAACCAAAACATCCAACTGTCATAATGTCCAACATTAACACTATTATGACAGTTCCTTATGACAGTTTCATGAGCCTCTATGACACTTTCCAGGCTGCTATGACAGTTGCTGTTAAGTCCATCATGACAGTTCCAATTATGACAGTCAGCATCATGACAGTTCCACTATGACAGTCAGCATCAAGACAGTTCCATTATGACAGTTTCCACTATGACAGTCTTCATTATGACAGTTTCACTGAACTTCACTATGACAGTTTTCATTATGACAGTTCCAATAAACTTCATTATGACAGTCTTCTATAACTTCCATTATGACACTCTGCCATGACACTCCAACAGCCGTGACCTGCTACTTTTCTAAATCAAGTCACCTGACCACTTTTTGTTTTAGCTCCGTAGAAATGCTTTTTAACCCGCACAACTTATAATCTTTAATTAATAAATAATTATTTTAATCCAGAAATTATAAAAATAAATATCTAATATTATTAGATATTTATAAATATAATTTTCTAAATAAATAAAATATTTATTAATATAAATAAATCCTTAAGCTCTAAGCTGCGGTTATCTGGGCGTCTGGAACCGGACTCCTTTTGCTTAACAAAAAATATATCAATTCCAACCGGGGTTCGAGCTTTAAGAATATATCACTTTCCATATTCTTGTGATAATTCTATTTTCTCATAATCCGTCCAGGTGTAAGCTACGGTCTCTTGAGGATGTGAAACCGGACTCTTTTTGCTTAGCAAAAAATACAACAATTCTAACTGGGGTTTCAACATTAAGAATATATCACTTAGAATTTCTTTATGATAATTCTTTTTCCTCATAGCCAGTCCACTTGATAATAAAATCATTGTGATTAAATAATTTAACACTTCTGTTACTTGCACAATGATTTTCTCACATACCAGTCTTGATAGCTTGAACCACTGAAGTTAATGACGAACGACCACTGTTTAATGTTGACACTCGATGTACTGTCTGGTTCATGAGTGACTAATCGCAATGACTGTTCTTCATATATTGACTTTAAAATCTGGTTCTTTTTTATTTCTCCTCTCTCTCTTTAATTCTCTGTACTGTCTCTGTCACTGTTGAAATCTCTATCACTTTAAATGAATCCACTACTTAACAAATACTCCACTGAGGCTTGATCAGATGACTGAGCTTCTTTCAATGTAGTAATTCCCCAAGTCTGTATATTGACCTTGATCTTTTTCTTCTGATAGATAATACATTCTGAGATTCCTTGTGACAGTCTATATACTATTCACTATTACAATCTTGTTTAAGTTGAGTTGTATCCTCGAAATACAAATAGGCTACATCATATGCCTTTCAAATGGAATAAGTGGATCAGTAGTACTTACATCAGGATCAACCACTACAACTATAGCATGACTTGCATCAGTATTTGCTACTGATGGTTCTTGTGTAGTCTGAGGTTTTGAAGCTTCTTCAACACTTTGAGTCAAAGGTTCTTGTGTGCTTCCCTCAAATGCAGTGTCAGCAATCACTTCATCACATTCAGCAATGTGCAAATCATGAGCAGCTTTATCTGCCAAACTTCTAGCGAGTTCAATTTCAATTTCAGAAGCCCCTTGAGCATTGTTAGGAAACTCCCCTGCTGATGTGATTTTTCCAGCATCTTCACTTTGAGAAGATGGTTCTTGTGGGGCAGGAATATTCTTGTCTTCACCTTCCCTCTGAGAAGGTGGTTCTTGTGTGACTATTCCTTCAGAAATGTCTGCACCTACACTTTGAGTGGGTGGTTCTTATGTGACTGGATCTGCAATAGCTTCTGAACTACTTTGAAGTTCAGGTTCTTGTGGGCTAGATCCTCTCAGAGATGACATAGTAGTCCTCTGTTTCTTCTGTCTGTGAAAGACGTTTGCTTCAGCAGTTTTATTTTCAAGTGGTGAAGGTATAACACCTAACTGAGCAACAATAGCATTTACTTGATCGACAGACATCTCAATAATTCTTCTTTTTGGAGATGCAGAGGTTGGAGAATCAGAAATCTCAACAGTCTTCATAGGTGAATTATCAGGAGTAGAGATGTCAGGATTAGCAGTAGCGTCAGGAACTGATGATCCATCCTGATTAACAACATCAGGATTGCCTTCCATAGCATCAGTAAGATTCAGAAATTCTGTGTGATCAACAAATTTGCCTTTGCTGATTAATCTTCTTCTTTTCTTCGACATTTCAGAGACAGCCACTTCTCTAACAACATCAATCTCCTTCTTCTTCATCAAGACTGATATAGGCATTGTGTCATCATCAGAATCAGAATCAGAAATAGCTCTTTGATCAACTTTCCTCTTTACTCCTGTTTCTTTATTCAGACCAGATGTTTCAAGAACCCTTTGTTCACCCCCTTGTGACTTCATTTGAGAGTGAGTTGGAGTGGAGAAATTCTTTGATCCTGATGGCCTCTCAGACACATCAGATCTAGCTAATTTCTTTGATTTTACAACTGATGCCTTTTGTGAGACACCAGAGGTGGTTGACTGTTTAGATAAGTGTTTAGGTTGTGTGCTTGTGTCAGGAATAGGATGTGTAAGGTCCTGTCCCATAGCACCAATTGCTGGGCCATATTGAATAGGCATTCTCTCTCTTAAAAGAGACCATACTTCATCAGGAATGTATGGAGTTCCATCAAACTTATTTGCCTTATCAGAATTTATTAAACTCTTTATATTGTTTTCTGAGATTTTACATATAGGCAAAATCGTATCATTCTAAAAAACAGCATGAGGACATAAGTGAGTGAATATTAATTGGAAAAATCTAAGAAAGCAAACATAACCACATTTATCTGCTTTTATTTCACTTAATGCCTTTAGTATAAAAGACCCATAATCAAATGAGAGATCATGAATTAGAGAATACCCAATTTTGGCTGAACCTGTGGGTAAGGCATCAAAGTTTGACACTTTATTCAAGAAACATCTGCTGATGGTGTCGAAGAAGAAATTCCATTCCTTCTTAAGCTTTGTCCTGTAGAGCTCTCCAAACTTCTTTGGCGTACCATTGTAACCCAAACTTACAACATACTCAAGGAGTTTTGAATCAGGAACTTTGAATACAGGCTTACCAATGATTGATGGTAAGTGTAGGTGTAAGAACCCTAATTTTTGGTAATATTTTATTTTATTTAATATCTTGTGGCAATGTCAATATGGAACCTTTCTGGTCATCCCTGTGATTAATATAATTGATTGTCTGAGAAACTGTGTTGTTGTATTCCATATGTAAGATAAAAAGGGAGACTGTGAAGGCAAAAGTCTTATTGATAGTGAGATTTATGAAACTTGGGATTTGAGAATGATTAGAGTGTTAAAAGATTTATTAAGAATTATGATAAGGAATTATGGACATTAGAGGAATTTACACAATTAGTACTTAAGGAATTATAGGGGAAATCTCTACGCGACAAAATATTATTACGAGAGATTAATTAAGATACGATACGAATTAAGGATTAAATAATAAGCATTGGTGGAAGAATAATATTACAAGGAGTAGTATTGCATGCAAGCCCATGCAACCAAGTAGTTAGAAACCTAGCAAACTAGTTGGCCATTGGAAGATGAATAGTGTTTAGTTGCATGCTTTTCAAAAAGGAGGAGACCAATAGTACAAGGAGCCATGCCTATAGCCATACCTAGGCTTGTACAATACTAATACATACAATTATATGTATCACCCAATCAAACACACAACCAACACAAAACACAAAAAAAAAAGAAATCAAACTCTCTCCCCCCCCTTGATATTGCTCTCGGCCAAGAACAAGTGGGGAAGAAAGAAAAATTCTTTCTCCCACTTCTCATCACTCATAATTCATACCATAATTCCTAGGTCATCTACATCATCTAATCAAGGTATGCTAGCAATTTCACTTCATTTCATCCATCCAATTCCAAGTTATAAATTATTAAAGTTTGGATGAATAGTAACCAAGTTTGTTCTTCCTTTAGATCTTGCATTGTGAGTGTTGTAGGAGGCCATCTAAGGTGTTTTTAAGTTATATAAAGATTGTTCAAAGTCTCTAGGAGCTCAAGAAGGTATGAAATCTCAAACCACCCTTGATTATGTGTTGTTCATGTAGTATGGTAGTAGATCCATGCATTTTAGGGGTTATCTTGGATGTATGTGTATTGGATAACATGGATCTTAGGTTTTGATGTTGAGATGGTGAATTTTATGACTATGGTGAACATATATATCTCCATGAGTGTTATGAGTCATGATCTAAGTGTTTTAAGTGGTGTTTATGTTATGGAAGCATGATAAATGGTTGATCTAAGTGATTTGAGCTTGCTGATTTTATCCAGGAACTTTGACCTGTGTTGTGGCACGATTTTGAACACCCAAATGATGTCCCCTGATGTCCTACCTTATATTGATGGAAAGATAATTGAATGTAGTTTCTGGATATGTAAGATTCATAGCTAGGTGATGTGTTGATTTTTAGTTATGGCCGGAGGAGTGAATTTTGTTTCTGGACTATGGACTGCATAAAGTGACCCCCTTGTGAACCTTGTTTAAACACCTTAAAAATTATTTGGGATCATGGAAAAATTAGAGAAGCTATGAAATACAGTGGGGAAGGCTACCCAAAAAGAATTGGATTAAAATATGAATTTTTGGATTTTATAAAAATGCTAGAGTAAGTTTCGCGCAAGGGAAAAAGTCGTTAGTGGAGCATAATTCTAGGAGTAATGGTGATGGTTCGAACGTGGTAACTAAATTAAGTCGAGTAAGTGACGAGCGTAAACGAGTGATGTCATGGACCTATAGTGGGGCTAGGGAGTCATAAGACGAAGTCGTTAAGTTAATTTCGTGTCCCCTTAAAACCCCGTAATTAGAAAGAAATTGTTAAGGTACTAACGAACGATTATTGTTTATGTATAGATCGTTCGAATTCACACGCTCGACCACCCCAACCAAACCAAGGCAAGTTTACTTTTCAAAACTTATACATATACAAGGACTTTCACTGTTGTGTTTGTAGTTTTCAAATTATATCAAATGCTATGTTTATCGAAGTATTGATGCAATTGAGATTGAACAAGTACATGTATGCTTTTACCCCTTGAACTTAGATTGAAATGTTTTCTTCGGACAACGACTCTAGCAATAGAGGTCGTAGCGGTCCGTATATACTATTGACCGGGGAGCGGTATATTATTATATCGTATCTATATTGCGAAAACCCGAAGGGTCATTCGGGTGGTATCGTATATTCAAATAACTATTATTATATCTTCGTAAATACTCGAAACCCTATCTTGGATTAAAAGTTTATTTTATTAAATAATTATTTTATTAATTATTAATATTAAATTTTAAAATATCATTTAATAATTATTGTTCACTATTTTAAAAACAAAGTTGATCCAAGATACCTTTTAATACTTTCAAACTCGAACTTTTTCGAACTCAAAACATTTTCGAAAACCCCCGGTCAGGTTCTGCTTCTTGTACGATTTCGAGAATTATCAATCGACTGATGTCGAACCACAATTACTCTGATTTCAATCAAGATCTAGTTTTCAAAAGAAAAAGAAAAAGGGACTCTGGCAGGTGTGGGAACCGTTGACGAACGATTCCCGGGATGTGTAAGCGGCCGTGAGCCAGGCGGTCCATCACTTATTATTCCGGCCCAGGTGTTGCCGAAGGATGATTACGGATGTAGTTTTCATCGAGGGTGATTACGGATGTAGTTTTCACTCGGGGATAGTTACGGATGTAGTTTCTATCCTTCTACCGGTAGAGAAGACCCGCGGATTATTGGACTCGGATGTGGCGACTGATCATCGTCAATCCCTGTCAGGTTTTATGTTTTCTTTAAGTCCCATTCCTCCACTTTGGAAAAATGCTTTGACACTGCATCTTAGGCCTATGTGCCAGTTGCCGATAGTGTCCTATTTTGATGAGAAAGATGTTGACTTTATGCAGTAGCTAGAACTGCAAGGTTATTTTGAAAACAAGGGCACGTACTGGTGCACCTTTGAAATTTACCAATAATGACAAGTGATTTTATAACTGATTGATACAACGAGTTTAATGACTGTTATACATATGAAATGCTATATT
The DNA here is from genome assembly GCA_037693485.1 of Kitagawia praeruptora. Lineage (NCBI taxonomy): Eukaryota > Viridiplantae > Streptophyta > Magnoliopsida > Apiales > Apiaceae > Kitagawia > Kitagawia praeruptora. The sequence goes on from CM075350.1 coordinate 88,613,972, forward strand.
ACTTATCTTATACCTATATTCTTGCTGAGCTATAGTTGCTCACTCTTGCTTGTTTTCAAATTTTACAAACACAACAGCTAAGAGAAATGGCAAGAACCTGTCAGACTGTTCGAAAGCAGGTGACTAGACCCCAGGCTGCAGTTGAGATTCCACCGGTAGGCCCCATTAGCCGGATTGGTCGGCAGCTTTTGTTAGTACGTTTTATTTATAAGTATGACCTGTGCAAGGCAGTGTACCGCAACAAACTTTCAAGCCGCCAACTTCGCTTCATATCGAAGTGTTGCTGGTAGCATAAATGCTATTTAATTCGGTCTGTAATAACTCTAAAACTTTTACTTTTGCTTAATCAAATGTATGATGTTTCTGAGACTCTAACCCGTGTGTGTGTGTGTGTGCGGTGTGAGTTTATTGTGGGGTCGATGGCTGTTTATTTATATTATGTGCAAGAACAAGTATGTTATTAATGGAAAATGGACCGTGAGCGCCTAGATCTCCGACCCCGGATCTGGGGGCGTCACAGTAGGGCTTCAGTGACAATCTCAGGAGTCACATAGTATGTAACATTATCATACTCAAAGCTCATCTGAGGCTTTTTTGATGGAAGTCCTTTCCCAAAAACACTTGTGTTCCAAACCTGCATAACAGACTTAAAAGATATCTTGGCAGGTTGGGTTAGAGCATAATTAATTGGGCTTGAGGCCAAAAAGTCCTGAATTATGTGCAAATCATTGGGCAACTCCTGATGATCTAGAACTGCAATGAAGTTATTTGTGTTAAAAGTAACTCCATTGATTACCACCTTGCTGTTCATGAAAGATAAATTCTCCATTGGAATTTCAAACATAAAAGTTGTACTAATTTTGAAATTAGGGTTTGAGAGTGCAAAGAAAGAGAGAGACGATGTTTTACTGATGGTTTGAGAATAATAAATCAATTAGTAAACTAAATTGATATTTGGACAATACTTATGATTTCTCAAAAACAGATGTCAGTAAACCATTCGTTTATACTGGAGTAATGGACCAAATTACGTGAGAGAGTGGTGATGGTTGCACGCGTCACGACTTACATCTATAACTGTATGTAATAATCAAGTGAAACACACGCGCTCGAATTATTCGAGAAATAAGATTAAAATAAAATATGGTAATTTTGTTTTAAATAAAGAAATTTAAAACATCACAATCGAATAATACCTGGTACTTACACCATTAATATGAATCGTTTCATATTCTTGTTCCTCCCTTCTCTATTTAATCTTAGAGACTTTTCCACTTACTTCCTTAACCCTTCATTCTCTCCTGAAAGAAAAGTAAGAAAAACCCTTCACAGCAAAATTTTTCAACAATGTCGAACCTTACAATCAAAGAGAAGAACCTCCATCTCTTAGAGAAAAGAGACATATTTAGCTATACACGTGAAGAGTTTGATGCTTTCGACTGGGAAAGACAACTTGAGACTCTCTGGTTGTAGATGGATGCAGGTCTCGAAGAAATGGAGAAGGAAAAACCTGCAAAAGTGATCGACATCGATGCTGTCCTCCAAACAGCATTAGCATGGCTTTCATCTAAGGCATCCTCATCCAACTCCATCAACCATTATTAATGAATATGTCACCAAAAATAACCTTATCCCTGTCAACTTCCACCCAAACAAAGTGGCAAAGATGGGATCTGGGATGGTTACAAACAATGGAGTGGATTGGTCTTTTATTTCCTGTTGAATAGATTAGTAGATAGAGAACAAAAAGATGTAATCTTTGAATGTAATCTCTTTCTTATTATCAATGAAAAATTTAGTTTCTCTATTCTATTCAATGTTTTCCTGATTTATCATGTTATCTGAGAATAAATATGAGGACTAATTAAAGTGATCACATTATCAGGAATTCAATAACATTAATCATAGCTTGAATCAGGAAATTGAGATAAAACGAAGACAGTTAGATTCTGAACAAAATACTGATGATCGAATCGTTGCATCAGGATTCGACATTGACCATTGTCAGGATTGACTTTCCATCAGTATTTGCAAGTTGTCAGTATCTGATGACTTCTTTCTCTCAAGTACTGCCATAGTTTACCATTCCAAGTTCATTCACCAACTTTGTAAAAGTAGCCTCAGGTAGTGGCTTGGTGAATATATCAGCTAACTGTTGATCAGTAGGAACAAAATGAAGTTCAATTGTTCCTTCCAGTACTTGTTCTCTTATGAAGTGATACCTGATACTGATGTGTTTTGTAAGAGAATGTTGAACTGGATTTCCTGTCATAGCAATAGCACTTTGGTTATCACAATAAATAGGTATTTTCGAAAATGACAAACCATAGTCCATTAGCTGATTTCTCATCCACATGATCTGAGCACAACAGCTTCCAGCAGCAATGTACTCAGCTTCTGCAGTTGATGTGGAGATAGACTTTTGCTTTTTACTAAACCAAGAAACTAGTCTTCCTCCAAGAAACTGACAACTGCCTGAAGTACTTTTCCTGTCTATTTTGCATCCTGCAAAATCAGCATATGAATAACCACGTAAACTAAAGTCTGATTCTCTAGCATACCAAAGGCCAAGAGAAGAAGTTCCCTTTAGATATCTGAAAATCCTTTTCACTGCAATGAGATGTGGTTCCTTAGGATTTGCTTGAAATCTTGCACATAGACAGGTTGCATACATGATATCTGGTCTGCTAGCAGTTAGATATAAGAGTGAGCCAATCATTCCTCTGTAGTTGGTTACATCTACCTTAGTTCCTTGATCAGGATCAAGTTTTGTAGCTGTAGCTATAGGAGTTGAAGCTGTAGAGCTGTCTTGCATGTTAAACCTTTTTAGTAAATTCTTTGTGTACTTAGACTGATTGATAAAAATCCCATCATCAGTCTGTTTAACTTGCAAACCTAAGAAATAGCTCATTTCTCCCATCATGCTCATTTGATATCTAGACTGCATTAGCTTTGAAAACTTCTCACACAACTTAGTGTTAGTTGACCCAAAAATGATATCATCAACATATATTTGAACTAACAGCAAATCCTTACCATGATTCAAATAAAACAAGGTTTTATCAATTGTACCTCTATTGAATCCACTTTCCAGTAAGAATTGAGCTAGGGTTTCATACCAGGCTCTTGGAGCTTGCTTTAGTCCATAAAGTGCTTTATCCAGTCTATAGACATGATCTGGATATTTGAGATCAATGAAGCCAGGAGGTTGCTCAACATATACCTCCTCTTCCAGTTCTCCATTGAGAAATGCACTTTTTACATCCATCTGGAATACTTTGAATTTCTTGTGGGCTGCATATGCCAGAAAAATTCTGATGGCTTCTTGTCTTGCAACAGGAGCAAAAGTCTCATCATAATCTATTCCTTCCTGTTGAGAATACCCCTTTGCTACTAGTCTTGCTTTGTTTCTCACAATTGTGCCATCTGAATCAGTCTTGTTTCTGAATACCCACTTTGTACCCACAATAGACCTTCCCTTGGGCCTTGGTACAAGTTTCCAGACTTCATTTCTTTCAAACTCATTTAGTTCTTCTTGCATAGCTATCACCCAATCAGCATCCTTAAGTGCATCTTCAACTTTCTTAGGCTCCTCCTTTGACAGAAAGTTATTATATAAACATTCATTCTGAGTTGCACTTCTTGTCTTAACACATGCTTCAGGATTCCCAATGATTAAATCAGGAGTATGACTTTTAGTCCATTTCCTTGCTGATGGTAAGTCATTCCTTGAACTGGATGCTCCCCCTGGATTGGTGTTTTCTTCAAAAGAACTAGAATTGCTAGAAGCTCCCCCTAAGATAGTGCTATCTCCTTCTGATATACTGTCATTATTTTCACTTGAATCTGTTTCTGATGAGTCTCTACTTGATGTTTGAGTTGTTTCACTACTTGTGATGTCTTGCTCTTGCTCCCCCTCAACATTTGCATTATTTGTATCATCATTAGTAACAGGTGTTCGATCAGGAATTGATCGATCGTCAGGATCTGACATAGTATCAACATCTGACATGACTTCATCAGAATTCTTGGTAGCTTCATTTGCAAAAATCAAACTATCATGAGAGTCTTCTTTTATGCCTGTTATCTTTCTATCATCAAAAGATACATTAATAGACTTCATGACTGTCTTTGTTCTTAGATTGTAGACTTTAAAGGCTCTTGTTGTAGGATAACCAATAAAGATGGCCTCATCAGCTTTTGTCTCAAATTTTCCTAGCTGTTCTGGATGAGGTCTTAGAACAAAGCACTTGCAGCCAAACACATGTAAATGCTTCAAACTTGGCTTCTTTTCCTTAATCATCTGATAAGGAGTTACACCATGTCTGTTGATTAGAGTGATGTTCTGAGTGTAGCATGCTCTGTTGACTGCTTCTGCCCAGAAATATGTAGGTAGTTTAGCTTCTTCCAACATAGTTCTGCCAGCTTCAATAAGAGTCCTGTTCTTTCTTTCAACTACTCCATTTTGCTGAGGTGTGCCAGGAGCAGAGAATTATTGAACTATTCCTTTGTATTTGCAGAACTCTTCCATTGCTGAATTCTTGAATTCAGTCCCATTATCACTTCTCAGAATCTTGACTTTGTATTTTGTGCCAGTTTCGATAAGTCTCACATGGTCCAGCAGTATTTCAGCAGTTTTATCTTTTCTGTGAAGAAAATAAACCCAGGTAAATCTAGTATATTCATCAACAATGACTAGAGTATACCTTTTCTTATTGATGGACATAATATTCACTGGTCCAAACAAGTCAAGGTGAAGCATGTGATATGGTTCAACAATTGAGGATTCAGATTTACTCTTGAATGATGTCCTTCTCTGTTTAGCCTTCTGACAAGCATCACAGAGTCCATCAGGAGTATATAGAGCCTTTGGTAATCCTCTTACCAAGTCTTTCTTAACCAACTCATTTATATTGTTGAAGTTGAGATGAGAAACTTTCATCTACAGAAGCTTTACTGATGAGGCATGTAGTTGAATTTTCAGTTTTAGTGTGAATGTTGGCTTCATAAATGTTACCTTGTCTTTGACCTGTTAATGCAACCTTTCCTGAAGATTTGTTGATAACTTCAAAATGAGTATCATTGAAATTGACATGATAACCTCTGTCTGTGATTTGACTGACACTCAACAGATTATGCTTGAGTCCTTTCACCAGAGCTACTTTTTCAATGATGACATTTCCAATTACAATACTGCCATATCCCAAAGTTTGTCCAATGTTGCCATCTCCATAAGACACAATTGGGCCAGCCTTCTCCTCAAATTCTGATAGCAAGGTTTTGTCTCCAGTCATGTGCACAGAGCATCCACTATCCATGACTAACACATTTTTCTTTTTACCCTGCAATCAGAATCACAAAGAACTCAGTTAGAATTTTTAAGAACCCACACTTGTTGGGTTCTCTTTTCATGCAATTTAACATTTTTAGCAGCAGAAGATTTTCTTGTAAAGACACATTCATCAGGATTAACTCCATCAGAATTAATCTTTTTCTTAACAGATGCATGATTAGTATTCAAGTTCTTTGTTTTTTCAAAATTTGCACTTTTATTTAACTTAGGCAAAGGCTCATAATAATTATAGTACAAATTATGGTATTCTTCACAAGTATAAATAGAATGCCATTTACTGCCACAATGGAAACAAGGATTCTGTGGTTTATATAATACTGATTTATTCCTAATGTCAGACTTAGGAACTACAGTTGGCTTCTTTTTACTCCTCCTGCAATCAATAGCAAGATGATTAGAATTACCACAGTTAAAGCATACTTTTCTTGGTGCATTTGGAATATACTTATAATTATTCTCCTTGTTTATTCCAACTTTACCATTCTTGTTCCTCTTGACAGTTGGAACTCTCTTCCTATCTGTTACATCACAGATTCTATCCCTTAATTGTTTCCTGGACAAGAGACCTACATTTTTGTTTTTGACAGCTCTAGACTGAGAATGATGTGTAGAAGTAGATCCCTTTTCTAAAGTAGATTTGGGAATTTCTGGATACACATAATTAACAGGTTTTAATTTGGTTTTAGTACTGTCTGTAACATATCTGTAGGTTTTTGGATTTGTTGAGTCATCAACTATAACTCTTCCTGGATTTGATGAAACAACCTTTTCTTTGTCCTTTTTCTCATTTTCTGGCTTATAACCTAGACACTCTTTCTAGTTTTTATCAGTAATAATTTCATGAGTTTTTGTACCAGAATGTGTCCAGGTTCTGAGTTTTTCATTTGCCTCTTTAAGTTGCATTTCAAGTTCATTACATTTAAACTCTGTTTCAAGTTTCATGTGTTTAGCATTATCACATTCTGCTTGAACTTCCTGCAAGAAAATTAACTCAGCTTCTAGATGATCATTTCTCTTAACAACCTCTGCCATTTCAGATTTTATTCTAGTATTTTCAAGAGATTGACTCCTAAAACTAATATGCAGAGATTTTAAAAATGATCTTAGCTCAGAGACATTATTAGTATCAAAATCAAACAAAACTTCAGATACCTTATTTTCACCAGCAGAAGTCTCATCAGTTTTAGCCATCAAAGCATAATTCACTTTTTCTTCTTCAGAGTCAGATGATGAGTCCATCCAATCCTTGCTTGAAGAAATGAGAGCTTTGGTTTTGGTCTTCTTGCACTCAGTTGCAAAATGACCCATTCCATCACAGTTATAGCATGTGATTTTTGACTTGTCAAATTTGCTTATTTTACCTTCTTTCTTTTTGTACCTGTCTTTGTCAGCATTGAAGGTTTTCTTCTGAAATTTCGCTTGCTTCCTAGCCTTTCTGAATTTCATCTTTTTGAAACCCTTGACTATCATAGCAACCATTTCCATCATATCAGAATCAGTAGAGTCATCATCAGTATTAGGATCAGACTCAGTATCAGTATCTGATGATGAGTCATCAGGAATTGACTCTTCCACTCTACTCTTTCTGTTAGAAACCTCCTCAGCTTTTCCCTTTGATTTTGATTCAACATTCAAAGCAACAGCTTTTGCTTTGACATTTTTCTTGTTCTTCCTCTGTTGAACCTCAAGATCATGGGTTCTTAGCATCCCATAGACTTCATCAAGAGACAGCATCTTTAAATCATATTGATGCCTTATAATTGAAGCTTGAGTATCCCACTCCTCAGTTAAAGCTCTGAGAAACTTGGTATTTGAATCCTCTGGATCATACTCTTTGCCAACTAGTGATAGATTGTTCAGTAAAGTCAAGAATCTATCATACATATCAGTAAGGCTTTCATCAGATTTAGCATCGAACTGCTCATACTCCTGAATCAACAGAGCCCTTCTGTTTCTTTTGATAGATTCAGTACCTTGACATTGAGTTTCCAAAGTATCCCAAATTTCCTTCGCAGTCTTTCATGCTATTACCCTGTTAGACATGACATTATCAAGACTGTTATGCAAAATATTTTTTACCTTTGCATCTTTGAGTACTTGAGCCTTTTCCTCTGTCGTCCACTCACTCTTTGCCTTAATGACATAGTGTTCAGCAACAGTCTCTGTTCTTGCAACTAGTCTAGTTGGAAGAAATGGTCCATCATTGATCCTGTCAAGATAGTCAGGATCAGTTGCTTCCAGATACATCATCATTTTCACTTTCCAAGTTGGATACTCAGTCTTCTTGAGAATTGGAATTTTGATGCTTTCATACTTGCTTGTCGATATCTTAAGATCGTTTCTGATTAATATTAATCAGTTTTGCTCTGATACCAATTGTTGCCCAGTAAATAACAATTGTAGAAGGGGGGTTGAATACAATTGTATAAAATTTTCGACTTAAACAAATAACACAAGTATGAATCAATAACAGCTTTATTAATTCTGATATAAAACTGTTACAAAACTCTCTTAAGAAATTCTTATGTTCTTAAGAGCTGCTAGGTTACAAGATAAATCGTGTAAGCGATTACTTAATGTAAAACCTAAAACTGTGTTTATATAGAGTACACAGTTACACTATCAATTACAAGATATTCTAAATCAATTACATATATCTCTGAATGCATATCTTGTATGATAGCTGCATTCCTACAATCTAGGAACCGACATATCAATCTTCCTTGATCTCTGGTCTGATGAGAATCTTCATGAAATACTGACCAGCTTCTAATCCTGATGATAGTCCAATACTGACGTTGTATTACTGATGACGTCAGCATCAGTATCTGATCAGTAATGCCCAGATCCTGATCATTACTTGAATCAATATCTAACATAAAACCAATTATAAAATCTATATAAACAAGTGATTATGCCCTCATACAAAGAATTGTAGTGTACCTTGAGAGGATATCGAAGCAAAACTTTGGCACAAGATCAAAGGAAGTCACGGTGCTGAAAAAGGGAATAAGAGGGTTCTTGATAAAATAGGTAAATGCCCAAACAAGAAGAGTATTATGGTGGTGTTTGGTGAACTTATAATAAGTCAACTTATTTTAAGTTGAAAGTTAAGATTCTAACTTTCCAACTTATTTTCCAACTTGTTTTTGTGACTTATTGAATCTCAAACATATATTAAATATTTGTATAAAAAATTTATCAAAATATAAATTTTGTACCCGAAAATAAGTTAATAAGTCCTTTAAATAAGGTGTGCCAAACATAAATTCAACGTTTTCTTAATCCTGTATATCAATCTTACTATCATTTCATTTTTTTAATTTTTTATTGAAAGTTTTATTCCCCGTTTTTGATTTGTGATGTGTGTATGTGTGCGTGCATTTTTGACTTTGACAGAATTTAAAATTTTTATTGTTTATATGTACAATTGATATTTAATTAAATTTACATAAGTTCTAATTTATATAGGTTAAAATATAACTTCTGGCCTGTTATATTTTCATATATAAAATTTGAGGTTCTGTTCTTCTGCAATACCGAGTAACATTTTAATGCAAATGAACAATCATATTTACACAATTAAATATTCAAACATATTCATTCAAAAAAGTAATTTAAACATAAAAAAAATATCACTTTTCAAAAAAGAAAATTCACATTGCTTGCCATCTAATCATTCAATTCAAATTTTTTTCACATACAAATTACCAAAAATAAGTAAAGTGGAGTAGGCTAATAATATATAGGCATATAAAATTTAAACCAACTATATTAAAACAAAATTTATTTAAGTCATTTTTTTTTTACAAATGCATTAATTCAAAACAATTTTTAAAATTATGAAGCCCACGCGTAGCGGGCATAAATACTAGTGTATATATATATATATATATATATATATATAGAGAGAGAGAGTTGCACTACATAACAAACACCTTATATAACAAACAATAAAGAACATCTTAGATCTAATAGATCCAATGCCCCTGGCGGGGCCACCCAATACAAAAAGATCTTATTTTTTTACCCTCTATCCATCCATCATCTCAAAAAAAAAAATTAAAATTAAAAAAGTTACTGTTCATGATGATGACGTCATCATGAACAGTAAAATTTTTAATATTTTTTTGTTGGCTTGATAGAGGGTAAAAAAATAACAACTTTTTGTATTGGGTGCCCCTGGCGGGGCCAAAGGATCTAATAGATCTAAGGTATTCTTTATTGTTTGTTATATAAGAGTGTTTTGTATGGAGCAAAGGCATATATATATATATATATATATATATATATATATATATATAGTTTTAATATTAATTTTATTACATTCGATATCCAATGCTTTAGACTTTTGTTTTTAACTAAGACTTTTGTGAACTTAATGTATGATCCTTTGGAAATATTTGATGATTTTGTAATTTATTTTATAACTGCTTTGATGAAACTTTATGCTACTATTGGTTTGCTTTGATGAAACTTTATGCTACTATACTATTGGTTCACACATGTTGTTGCCTTTTTTTTATTATTTAATAATGGTTTTAAACCGAAACCGACCAAACCAAACCGTTATAATTAGGTTGGTTTTTTTAAATGTTATGGTTTTTGGTTTGGTTATGGTTTCGCAGTCCTAAACCGTCTAAACCAACCGACGCTCACCCCTAATTGGGAGGGACGGAGGGAGTATTTTTTATAGTTATCCAGAAATTTATTTGAAAACAGTGTCCTCACTGAACACATCTACTATATCATAAATCCTGTTACCAAATTCCATGTCTTTTTACACCCCCTACCCTTAAAGTTGTATTAAAATTACTTACAAATGCAATCAAGTCAATCTCAGATCATATTATTGACAAATAATGACAAAGCATTATTTAATTCTTTGAAGACAAAAATGATAAATAAGGAAAGAGACACAAACTTGCAGAAGCAGCACAGATAACTTGAAATTGGATATTTTGAAACCAACCAGAGCATGTGAGCTGTAGTCTTAACCCACCACCAGCTACTGATCTATTCCAATTTTGTCACTTTCCCGGAATAATCGAACCAGAGGCGTGAATTAAGGTACTTATGTACAACCATTACACTCATTTTCTTCTTTCGTTCTTTGCAAGCCACACAATATTCAAACTTCTCTTTGTCTGAATCTATATTTTGTCATTAACAATAGTTGTGCTCTTTCATATGTGTTATTTTGAATTTCAAAAACTCAAAACAGATCTGAGAGTGATGAAAGAGGTTCTTTCATCTCTTATCTTTCTTATCTCTTTTTTCAAATTCAAAATCATTTCTAAAAAGTTTCTCTCTGCTCTTCTCTCAACTTTTCTCCTACTTATATATCAATATATATTGTATATAAAGTTTCAATGCTTTCGAATTGTTGTATTTATGTTAAATTTTCTTCTCACTTTTGTATTCGATTTGCAGGTTCATCAAATTATTTGGACGATTTCAATTCGATGTTTATAGTCCGACTAATTGAAATGGTTAGTTCATTCAACCCTCTCTTCAATCTGCTAATTTCTTTTATATGTATGCCCAATGTGGTGTGGTGATGATGGTCGTTCAGTATAAATTATGATTTAATGTAGTATAACTGTTTGATAAAAGGTGTGAGAATTTTGGGATGAGTGTGTGCTAAAATGTTTTTATAGATGATTTAAATATGTTTGTTGATTCTTATATCCTCTATATGTTTGTCAATTTTCGGGTTTTTGAAGTTTTTTGTTTGCGTAAAGCGGTTTTATATCCACTATTTACCTTCTGTTTGGACTTTAATCGTTTGCGTGTTCTCAAGTTTCGTTGTCATTTGATACGTTTTTGTGTAAATTTTGTAGGTGGTGTCGTGAAGTTATTACGGTGCTAAAATGGTGATTTGGGTGGTGTGAAATGAATTTTTAGATGTGTGAAGAAAAGTTGATTCAAAGTGCAAGAGTTGTGGAATGATTTTTTTTGCTAAGGGGTAGAGTTGAAGCAAATTAAAAGTTGAGGTTCAATGAAGGAAAACAGCATGCAGGTTAGCGCACAGGAGGTTGAAAAAGGTGGGATTCCAGGAGGTGTAGGGCGCCGTTGCGCTTGAATTGAGCGCTATTGCGCGTAGGAGTAAGGCGCCACGGCTCGAGGAAGGGCGCCATTGCGCGCGCGGGGCTGGATTTCCAGGGAATGTTGAGCGCTATTGCGCGTATGAGAGGCGCAGCTGCGCTTGCCTTGGCCCTGTGCGAGGCGCTGTGGCGCTGTGCGAAGCGCTCTTGCGCGTTGTGCATGCGCTATGGCGCCTGTTGGGTCGTGTTTTGGCAGTTTTTGTGTCTTGTTCCGGGTCGAGTATTTTGGGCCTATTTTTAGGGCATCTATTTATGTAATATCTAGACTGGAAAAACATATCTATCGTTATTCTTAGTTTTTCTTAGCAACTATCAACAATTTTTATCGAGTTTTTTCAAGCACAATTTCAAGGAATTACTCCAAGCTAGTGACAAGCAAGGATTATTCTTGAATCTTTGTATTCTTCTATTGTGGGGATTTAATTCTAAACCTTATTACTTCTTCTCTATTTTTACTTGTTTATTTAGAGTTATGATTTCAATAGAACCCATGATGATGATTAGTTCGATCATGAACTAATTCGTTGTCATGGGGGTTTAGTGGATTTATTCATGAATTTTATGTGTTGAATCTTCTCGATGCCTATAGTGTGATTGAAGTGATATCCTATCATGGTTGATTTAATTCGTTATAGGAGAGTAGCTAACTCCTGTAATTGTGTGTTAATTCTTGTTGAAGCGAAAGTGGAAATAAGAGTTTAGAACTTGCCATGTTAGCGTAGGTTTATGCGTGATAATATCATTCGTAATTAGTGTCATAATTCTAATCGTTTTATGACGACTATGTGATCAATTGAATGCTTGCACCTCAACCATTATGTTTTATTCTTTATAGACATATGAAGACTTGGCATAATCGGAAGACTAAATGATTTCTATCTTTATTGTGGATATTGTTTAGGATGGTATTTGTGTAACGGAAGTTGGCTTATATCAGTTTTGTGTGTTCGATCAGGTGTTAATAAATCACATGAACAAGGCTAGGGATTTGGAGACTATAGATGGATTGTTTAAAGAAACTAAATTCCCATGTTTATTTGCATAAGTAATTCGACCTAAATCTCAGTTCAAGTAGTTAATTATTAGTTAAATTTCTTAGATAAATTTTAGTGATAACAACAATCCACTTTATTATTTGTTTTAGCATCGGAAAATAATCATACATTGGTGAGTGAATTAGCTAGACAATACAACGAGTCCCTGTAGGAACGAACCTTATTTGCTATCTGTATTACTTGAGATCACGTGCACTTGCGTGTTGAGTTGGTCGTAAAAAGTTTTTGGCGCCGCTGCCGGGGACGCGGGTTTTTTGTTTAGTTTCAATATTTGCCATCAGTGGTCATTGAATTTCGGTGACTAGGACGTTTTCATAAAATTTCTTATTGGTGAATTTCAGGTACGTGTTGAGAGTTTATGCGTACACGAGCTCGGGCACGTAGAGACGAACTAGCTAGGAGAAGACTTGATTTCGGGTTAGAAGACAATCTTGAAGCAAAGGAAGTTATGGCAAATCAAGATCAAGCAGCGAAGGCTTTGAGTGAATTCTCTCAGCCGAAAGTGGAGGACATTCATACTAGTATTGTTCGCCCAGCTATAGGGTCTAACAATTTCGAGCTAAGGCCAAACATCATTCAGATGATTCAGAACACAGTCCAGTTTGGGGGTAGTCCTGCTGAAGATCCCAATGCTCATATTAGGGACTTCCTTGAGATCTGTGACACCTTCAAATTCAACGGAGTTACAGATGACGCAATCAGATTGAGGCTATTTCCCTTCTCTCTTAAGGATAAAGCCAAGAGTTGGTTACATTCTATGCCATCAGGCTCTATTACAACATGGGCAGACTGTGCTCAAAAGTTCTTGACCAAGTATTTCTCCATGGCGAAGACAGCAGCTTACAGGAATGCCATTTCTCAGTTTGCTCAGCATTCCCAGGAATCTTTGGGAGAAGCTTGGGAGAGGTACAAGGAGATATTGGCACGTTGTCCTCATCATGGAATGCCGGATTGGATGATAATCAGCAATTTCTATAACGGGTTGGGAGCTCAGTCCCGGCCTATGTTAGATGCAGCTTCTGGAGGTGCGCTATGGGCAAAAAGCTATGAGGATGCTTATAATCTGATTGAAATGATGTCGGCCAATGAGTTTCAGAATCCTACTCAACGCTTGCCACCTGCTAAAGTGGCTGGAGTTCTTGACTTGGATGCAGCTACTGCTATTGCTGCCCAACTCAAAGCGTTGACAATGAAGGTAGATTCCCTTTCTAATCTTGGTACTAACCAGGTTGCTATGGTGTGTGAATTGTGTGCAGGGGCACATGACACAAATATGTGTGCTATCTCAGCTGAATCCGCACAATTTGTTGGTAATTTTCAAAGATCTCAGCAACCAGTGCCAAATTTTTATCATCCCAACAATCGGAATCATCCTAACTTCAGTTGGAGCAACAATCAGGGAGGTGCTCAGCAACCACCAAATCAGCAGTTCAATGTAAGGCCAAGTAATCAGAACTATCAACCACCACCTTATGCTCCAAGGCAACCATTCAATCCACCGGGGTTTCAACCATCTCAAGGAACTTCATTGAATCAGTCTGAGAAGTCGGAATTGGAAGAGCTTCGAATGATGTATAAGAGTCAGGCAGTGTCATTGAAAACTTTAGAGAATCAAATTGGCCAGCTAGCCAATGCTTTGTTGAACCGTCAACCAGGAACGCTTCCGAGTGACACAGAGGTGAATCCAGGCAAGAAAGATCAAAAGGAACAGGTTCAGGCAATAACATTACGATCAGGAAGAAGTCTACAAGGTCAGAACGTAGAAAAAGCAACCGAGGAAAAAAATGAAATTCCTGAGCAGGCCCTACGGCGCCGCGGCGCCGCCTCACAGTACAAAAACGGCGACGCGTCGCCGAGCTCTCTGGAGGAAAAACTTGAATTTTCAGTTGAGGTCGAATCTGGTTCTGATTTGCTTCCTAATGCTACTCCTTCAACTCCTATCATTCACAAGAGTGTTAATTCCCAAAAAGAAGTAGAAGATAAGGTGTTTCCACCTCCTCCATTCCCAAAACGAATTCAAAGGCAAAAGTTAGACAAGCAATTCGCTAAGTTCTTGGATGTATTCAAGAAGCTGCAGATTAACATACCATTTGCGGAGGCTCTTGAGCAAATGCCGAGCTATGCGAAGTTCATGAAGGGTATTCTCTCGAAGAAATTGAAACTTGAGGAGTTAGAGACCGTTGCCTTGACGGAGGAATGTAGTGCCATCTTGCAACAAAAGTTGCCTCCTAAGTTGAAGGATCCTGGAAGCTTCACCATTCCATGCACTATTGGAGACCTCTCATTCAGCAAATGTTTGTGTGATTTGGGTGCAAGTATTAATCTCATGCCCTTATCAGTTTTCATGCAACTTGGTCTTCCAGAGCCAAAGCCCACTACCATGACTCTACAACTTGCTGACCGTTCTGTTACTTATCCGCGAGGGATAGTTGAGGATGTTTTGGTGAAGGTCGACAAGCTTATCTTTCCAGCAGACTTTGTTATTCTTGACTTCGAGGAAGACAAGAAGATCCCTATCATCTTGGGACGACCATTCTTGGCGACGGGCCGAACTCTTATCGATGTCCAAAAGGGGGAACTCATTATGAGGGTGCACGATCAAGATGTCACTTTTAATGTTTTCAATGCAATGAAGCTTCCAACTGACGATGAAGAGTGTTTCAAAATTGATATGGTCGACAAGGTGGTTAACCCCGCAACTCAACACTTGATAAAAGCTGATGTGTTGGAAAGAGTTCTTGCTAATGACTTGGAGGTTGAGACCGAAGAGGATGAAGAACAATTGCAATATCTTAATGCATCACCATGGAAGAAGTTTCATAGCTCATTTGAATCATTGGGGTTGTCAGGATTGAAAAAGTCTCATGTTAGACTTAAGCCATCCATCGAGGAAGCACCTACATTGGAACTTAAGCCATTGCCTGAACATTTAAGGTATGCCTATCTTGGTGATTCTTCTACCTTACCTGTTATTATATCTTCTCAGCTTTCAGGAATAGAAGAGGAAAAACTATTGCGAATCTTAAGGGATTCCAAATCAGCCATTGGGTGGACTATTGCAGATATCAAGGGTATCAGTCCGTCGTACTGCATGCACAAAATTCCTTTGGTAGAGGGAGCTAACCCTACAGTTGATAATCAAAGGAGACTGAATCCTGTCATGAAAGAAGTTGTGAAAAAGGAAATTCTTAAATGGCTTGACGCGGGCATTATCTACCCGATTTCTGATAGCTCTTGGGTGAGTCCGGTACAGTGTGTGCCTAAGAAGGGGGGCATGACAGTGGTGACTAATGAGAAGAACGAGCTCATTCCTACGCGAACAGTTACGGGTTGGAGGATTTGCATGGATTATCGGAAATTGAACAAGGCCACTCGGAAAGATCATTTCCCACTTCCATTCATTGATCAGATGCTCGACAGATTGGCTGGACATCAGTACTATTGCTTGCTTGATGGGTATTCTGGTTACAATCAGATTTGCATAGCACCCGAGGATCAGGAGAAGACTACATTCACTTGTCCATTTGGCACATTCGCATTCAGACGTGTTTCTTTCGGGTTGTGTGGTGCACCAGCTACATTTCAAAGGTGCATGATGGCCATCTTCTCTGACATGATTGGAATTAATGTGGAAGTATTCATGGACGACTTCTCAGTCTTTGGGGATTCTTTTGATGAGTGCTTGGAAAACTTGAGTTTGGTTCTAAAACGTTGTGTGGAGACGAATCTTGTCCTAAATTGGGAAAAGTGCCATTTCATGGTACAAGAAGGTGTCATTCTGGGACACAAGGTGTCGTGTAAAGGTTTGGAAGTTGACAAAGCAAAGGTGGAGACTATTGAGAACCTTCCTGCTCCTGTCTCAGTCAAGGGTATTCGCAGCTTTCTTGGTCATGCGGGGTTCTACCGGCGCTTCATAAAGGATTTCTCAAAAATTTCTAAGCCGTTATGCAATCTTTTGGAAAAAGATGTGCCATTCAAGTTTGATGAGGCTTGTTCACATGCGTTCGAGATCTTGAAGAAGAAACTAATTTCTGCTCCAGTTATTACAGCTCCTGATTGGAGTCAACCATTTGCTTTGATGTGTGATGCCAGCGATTATGCACTTGGGGCCGTTCTAGGCCAAAGGAAAGAAAAAGTGTTCCACGTTATTTACTATGCAAGTAAAACACTAACTGATGCTCAGTTGAACTACACGACCACTGAGAAGGAGCTACTTGCTATTGTCTATGGGTTTGAAAAGTTTCGCTCTTATCTGCTTGGTACAAAGGTGACAGTTTATACGGATCATGCTGCCATTCGATATCTCCTTGCGAAGAAGGACTCTAAGCCAAGATTGATTCGTTGGGTTCTTCTGTTACAAGAATTCGATGTGGAAATCAAGGATAGAAAGGGGACGGAGAATCAGGTAGCTGACCATCTCTCTAGATTGGAAGATCATGGCAAGTCACCTAAAGACAACACGGTCATTAATGAGTTCTTCCCTGATGAGCAATTATTCAAAGTGCAAGATGATGAACCATGGTTTGCAGACTTCGTGAATTATCTAGTAAGCAACATCATTCCACCTGAGCTCTCTCATGCTCAAAGGAAGAAATTTTTGCACGATGTCAAGCAATATATTTGGGATGAACCATTTTTGTTCAAGCAAGGAGCTGATCAGATTATTAGGCGTTGTGTTCCTTACAGTGAGACCGAGGCTATTCTTAGTGATTTTCATGCTACAGCTTATGGAGGTCATTATGCGGGTGAGAAGACAGCCACACGTATTCTTCAAGCAGGGTTCTATTGGCCAACTCTATTCAAGGATGCTCATCAGTTTGTGTTGAGGTGCGATCGATGTCAGCGAGTTGGTAATATTTCTCGTAGGGACGAGATGCCTCTGAATGTCATGATGGAGGTAGAGATCTTTGACGTGTGGGGAATCGACTTCATGGGACCGTTCATTCCGTCATGTGGTAATCAATATATTCTTCTGGCCGTGGATTATGTGTCTAAGTGGGTGGAGGTAAAAGCACTTCCAACGAATGATGCTAAGGTGGTGCTTAATTTTCTCCACAAGAACATATTTACTCGATTTGGCACTCCACGAGTTATAATCAGTGATGAGGGTACGCATTTTTGCAATCGGAAGTTTACATCTCTGATGGCACGCTATAACATCAATCATCGAGTTGCTACAGCTTATCATCCTCAAACCAATGGGCAAGCCGAGGTCTCTAATCGCGAAATTAAACGGATTCTTGAGAAGGTAGTTAGTCCTTCTAGGAAGGATTGGGCATTGAAGCTGGATGAAGCAGTGTGGGCTTATCGGACAGCCTATAAAACACCGTTGGGAATGTCACCATTTCAACTAGTGTATGGGAAAGCTTGCCATCTTCCAGCTGAGTTAGAACACAAGGCATATTGGGCATTGAAGAAGCTGAATTTTGATCTTACAGCAGCAGGTGAGAGGCGTATGGTTCAGTTGAATGAAATGGACGAGTTCCGTTTGCAAGCTTATGAGAACAACAAACTCTACAAAGAGAAAGTAAAAAGGTGGCATGATCGTCGGTTGGTTCTTAAGACGTTTGTACCCGGACAATTGGTTTTGTTGTATAACTCTCGGCTTCGGTTATTTCCAGGGAAGTTGAAGTCACGTTGGTCAGGCCCATTCACAGTCAAAACAGTTTTTCAACATGGGGCAGTGGAGATTTTTGACAAGTTACCGGAACAGTCGTTCAAGGTCAATGGTCAGCGATTGAAACCATATTTTGGAGAGAAGTTGAATCGCGAAATTGAGACTGCGGTTCTAATTTGTGCAAATTAAGGAAATGGAGCTACGTCAAGCTAATGACGTAAAAAGAGCGCTTTGTGGGAGGCAACCCACTTGGTAGGTAGTTGTTTTGTTCAGGCTCAGGAGTTATTTGAAAAAAAAAAAAGAAAAAAAAAAAAAAAAAAAAAAAAGGGAAACCAAGCGCAGCAGCCCCTCAATAGCGCAACAGCGCTTGGTTGACAGGAGCAAACACGCGCAGCTGCGCCACGCCTTTGCGCAATAGCGCCTGTGAGGCCAAATTCCAGGAGCATCTGTGCGCAACAGCGCCTCTTTTGGCGCAATGGCGCTACCCTTTGTATAAAAAAAAAAAAAAAAAAATTAGGAAACCTATTGTAAAACAGTTCCAGCCGAACCATACATACAAACACCCACATCTTCTACTCCTAAACCTAAAACTCTCTCTACCCAAAATCTATACCTCATCCATTTTCCAAAATCAAATCCTACATCTTCCAAACCCATCTCAAATCTTATCCCATTAATTATCTCTACATAATTACCTATACACACAAATCCCCTCTTTATTCCAAATCATTCAAACTCCTTACAAGCTTCAAGATTTCTCTAATTCAAGTTTGGGGGAGTGCTTTCAAGGTTCTCATCTTCAATTCAAGTGGTAATACTCTCTCTTAATTTAATTATTTAGTGAATTGAATTGTTGGAATTGGGATATTGTGTGTGGAGATATATTGTGAATTGTTTATCGAATATATTGTGGATTTTTGGGTGTTTGTTGACATTGGGTTGTTCTAAGAGTGGTATGGCTCCTAAAAGAGTCCGTGTGCCGAGTAGTAGTAGTTCGGAGGAGGAGGTGGCGCCGAATTATGATGTTGATAAATTTGTGTCTAAGGCGGCTCAAGATGAGTTCGAAAATTTATTGTCAAGAGCTGTTGTTCAGGAGAGGGGTTTTGAGCCTTCGGGTGAGGATGGTGAATTGAGCGATATGGTTAGGGAGTTGGGTTGGGTGATGTTTTGTGCTAAGCCGGTGGCAGTTCCCTTGAGCATTGTTAGGGAATTTTATGCCAATGCCAAGGATGACAAGAATGGAATCACTATGGTTAGGGGGCAGGCAGTTGCTTATAAGCCTGGGTATATCCGGCGTGTTTTGTCTCAATCACCGAAGCCTAGGAATGTTGAGGATTGGGGGCAGAAAACTAGGGATGATGTTGACCTAGATGCTATCATAGCGGGGATGTGTATCCCGGGTACGGTTTGGAGGTATAAGGCAGGTTCTACCACGCCGAGTACATTTCCGGCAGCTGCTTTGACGAGGTATGCCCGAGCTTGGTTCTTGTTTATTTGTGCTCGTGTAATGCCTACTACTCATGTTACTGATGTTAGTGTTGAGCGTGCCATCATTCTGTGGGGTATTTTGAACGGGAAGTATATTGATCTGGGAGAATTAGTCTATCAAAATATCTTGAAGTTCTTGAAGGGTGGTACAACAGGTGGGATCCCACATGCAGTCATTATCGCTGAGTTGTGTGTTCATGTGGGTGTTCGTTGGCATAGTGATGAGACGCTGCTCAGGCCGAGGGGTTTTATCAAGCACGCAGCTATTAATAAGATGGCGGAGTGGTCGGGTGGTGTTCCTCACCCGAGGGGTCTGGGTTATGTTGAGATTTTTGAGGAGGGTGGTGCTCCACCACCGGTTGAGCAGGTACCTCCGCAGCCACACCTAGACCGAGTGGGACCTTCTCAGGCACAGACGAGTCAGGGTACTGTGGTTTTCAGTGACGCTCAGTTCAGACGCATGTTGAGGCGTCAGGATACTACGAATGCCATGTTACACAGATTTGCTTCAGACTTGACTCAATCATTGGATGGAGTGTACCAGCAGCAGGGTTTTCAGGTCACATGGCCTATCTTTGGAGCGCACCACGTCTATCCACCACCAGATACACCACCCGAGGAGGGTGACGATGCCGACGACTAGGGGAGTATCTCTTGTACCCTTTAATTTTACCTTCAATGAGGGCATTGAAATTTTTAAGTTTGGGGGTGATTTTAGGGTAGCAAGAGTAGTTGCATTGCATATTCATGCATATTCATGTTAGTATGTTTGCATTTAGTTTTGCCATGCCATTTAGATTGCATTTAGGATGCCATGTCATATAGCTTTAATTAGGATTTATTATCATGTTGTTCATGCATTTCATGCATTTTATATGATTCCATATGAGTGTCTGTTTCTGGCTCGATAGGTCGACGTTAATTTGGGTGTGATGACAATGAATAGAGGGTTGATTTAAGTACTTATGAAATTGACTTGCATGTGTCGGGAACACAATCTTTTCACGGTCTCACTGTTTGCTTTTGAGCTAGATCGAGTCATACCTGGTTTGGGTGTTGAGATTTAATCACTTATTTATACTTAGAATTTTCGTTATTCCCTTTATAGCGTAGGAACATTAAAGTCTAAGTTTGGGGGAAACCAGGAATTTTCATGCTAGTTGTTAATATGTGTCAATAAAGGCTAGGCGTCAAATGGTTAGTAGCCAGCTCATATTTATATGAGTAGTCTAGGGTTGGAAATGAGAAAGTCTCATTCCAGATTCTAAAAAAAAAAAAAAAAAAAAAATATAAAAAAAAAAACAGAAAAAAAGAAAAAAAAAAGAGTCAAGTATTGTTGTTAATGCAAAATTAACCAGAGTGAGCTCTTTAATACTCGAGTAATTAAGTCTGAGGGGACTTAGTCCTAGTGACCTAAGGCTTTATAGTCTGGGATCCACTGACCCAACACTCGCTACATGGGTATTATTGTATAAGCCTTTTGGGGTCTCATTCATTGCACGGTTAAATAAGCATGCGTATTGTATATGTAGTGTCGTAGTATGGTAATAAAGCATGAGTTTCTGTCTACCTTGGATGAGGGTGGAGGTGTTCCTAGGTTATGGAGTGTCTAAAGTCTATTCTGTTTATAAACATGTGATTGTTTTGGCGAAGAATTGGTTATGCCTTTGATCTAGTTTCGAGAGTATATCTAGTGAGAAATGCACACACCACGTTTCCGAGCATGTACTGTTAGTATACGGGGCCTTAGTCGAGCTCTGTTTGGAGTTGTTGCATTCGTTGAGACGTTTGCTTGTTGAGTTGGTTTCGGATAATTTGTGTGGGATCATTGCATTAGGACATTTTTCGCATTATCATGGCATGTAGTTATTAGTTGCATTCATTCATCATTTTTAGACTGAGTTTGCATTGCTTGAGGACAAGCAACGGTTCAAGTTTGGGGGTTTGATAAGTGGATTTTATATCCACTATTTACCTTCTGTTTGGACTTTAATCGTTTGCGTGTTCTCAAGTTTCGTTGTCATTTGATACGTTTTTGTGTAAATTTTGTAGGTGGTGTCGTGAAGTTATTACGGTGCTAAAATGGTGATTTGGGTGGTGTGAAATGAATTTTTAGATGTGTGAAGAAAAGTTGATTCAAAGTGCAAGAGTTGTGGAATGATTTTTTTTGCTAAGGGGTAGAGTTGAAGCAAATTAAAAGTTGAGGTTCAATGAAGGAAAACAGCATGCAGGTTAGCGCACAGGAGGTTGAAAAAGGTGGGATTCCAGGAGGTGTAGGGCGCCGTTGCGCTTGAATTGAGCGCTATTGCGCGTAGGAGTAAGGCGCCACGGCTCGAGGAAGGGCGCCATTGCGCGCGCGGGGCTGGATTTCCAGGGAATGTTGAGCGCTATTGCGCGTATGAGAGGCGCAGCTGCGCTTGCCTTGGCCCTGTGCGAGGCGCTGTGGCGCTGTGCGAAGCGCTCTTGCGCGTTGTGCATGCGCTATGGCGCCTGTTGGGTCGTGTTTTGGCAGTTTTTGTGTCTTGTTCCGGGTCGAGTATTTTGGGCCTATTTTTAGGGCATCTATTTATGTAATATCTAGACTGGAAAAACATATCTATCGTTATTCTTAGTTTTTCTTAGCAACTATCAACAATTTTTATCGAGTTTTTTCAAGCACAATTTCAAGGAATTACTCCAAGCTAGTGACAAGCAAGGATTATTCTTGAATCTTTGTATTCTTCTATTGTGGGGATTTAATTCTAAACCTTATTACTTCTTCTCTATTTTTACTTGTTTATTTAGAGTTATGATTTCAATAGAACCCATGATGATGATTAGTTCGATCATGAACTAATTCGTTGTCATGGGGGTTTAGTGGATTTATTCATGAATTTTATGTGTTGAATCTTCTCGATGCCTATAGTGTGATTGAAGTGATATCCTATCATGGTTGATTTAATTCGTTATAGGAGAGTAGCTAACTCCTGTAATTGTGTGTTAATTCTTGTTGAAGCGAAAGTGGAAATAAGAGTTTAGAACTTGCCATGTTAGCGTAGGTTTATGCGTGATAATATCATTCGTAATTAGTGTCATAATTCTAATCGTTTTATGACGACTATGTGATCAATTGAATGCTTGCACCTCAACCATTATGTTTTATTCTTTATAGACATATGAAGACTTGGCATAATCGGAAGACTAAATGATTTCTATCTTTATTGTGGATATTGTTTAGGATGGTATTTGTGTAACGGAAGTTGGCTTATATCAGTTTTGTGTGTTCGATCAGGTGTTAATAAATCACATGAACAAGGCTAGGGATTTGGAGACTATAGATGGATTGTTTAAAGAAACTAAATTCCCATGTTTATTTGCATAAGTAATTCGACCTAAATCTCAGTTCAAGTAGTTGATTATTAGTTAAATTTCTTAGATAAATTTTAGTGATAACAACAATCCACTTTATTATTTGTTTTAGCATCGGAAAATAATCATACATTGGTGAGTGAATTAGCTAGACAATACAACGAGTCCCTGTAGGAACGAACCTTATTTGCTATCTGTATTACTTGAGATCACGTGCACTTGCGTGTTGAGTTGGTCGTAACATTTGGGCTATGTTCACTTGGATTGAATGGAATGAGAGGAGAATGGAATGAAATTTATACTATTTTTTTGGGAGATTGGGGAAAGTGTTTATAAATTTAATTCCTTGCTTCATTCCTCTCCAAATAATTTGAACTAGAATTCTAACCCACATGTTTTGGAAGTAATGCTCCATTCCCAATCTTCATCATTTTCCTTGCAATCTTCATCATAAAAAACTTCTTCTCCCTCATATTTGTTCAATATTTCCCCCAACATCCCTCTTTCTTCAAAAATTTTGTTTACAATTTTCATTCCATTCCTACCCCATTTCATTCTTTCCAAGTGAACACACCCTTGGGGTTTTGTTTCTGTATTTGATTTATGGTGTTGTAAGTGCTGGTAGATGTTTATAAGCTTGCAATAGCCACGTCAATACAAATATGCAGATTGACTCTTCCAAGGGGGTATTTTAATTTAAGAAGTCACTGTGGCTAAGTAACCTATGATTGTGTGGCCAACTTAACTAAGCTGCGATTGAGTTGTTCAGTTTTACACTAACCTGCTCAGTAAATCATTGAGTGTACTATAGGGTCAGGGCTTGATGCCACATTCCAAGCCTGCTGTTGCTTTTGACTTTCGTTGCATGAATTGCTGATGCCTAAAGCATGGTTGTAGTTTCAATACAAACCCTTTATGGTAACATTTAATAACTAATTCACTATATGTTTGTGATTCTTGAGATCACGTGAAAAAAGAATAGCAGCACATGGTGTTATGGAACATGATTGATTACATGGCTCAGTCTGTTAGAGATTATTATCTTTTGGTGACTTGAGTCGAGCTGTTTTAATTAAAGAACTTGCAGGAACTTAGAGTAAAAATTCAGCATTCTTTTTCTGATTATATTTCTTAATTATCTAATTGTGTCGTATAGGTGTTATGAAGTTGAACAAAAATTGGAGGAGCGTGATAGTCTGATAGACATCCTATTAGTTATCAAAGAGACTCGCATATGCTATATCCGATAAGTTCTTTGTGGTTGTCAACTTTTCTGTTGTGGTTCTGTTTTCTCTTTGTAATTCATGCCCGTTCAATTTGTCACTGTCCTATCACTGATAGAGTTGGGTTAAACAAAAATATTTCAGGTTGCGATTGAAGGTGTGCCTATGGATACCAAGGATAAAGATGAGATTCTTGAGAGTGAGTTCCTCGATACATGACAGGCATTTCTTAGCCTTTGTCAAGGAAATCATTATCAGTATGATACCTTACACCGTGCCAAACATTCCTCGATGATGGTTTTTTACCATCTTCACAATCCTAGCATTAAGAAATTTGACTGGGAAATAGATTATACTTTATCATGCACTTGATTAAAATCAACATGTGTTGTGGCTGACCAATGTTTTCATGTGTGTCCTTTGTGCAGCTTGCTTTGACATTAGTTTTTGTGGAGACAAAAAGGGGAGCAGATGTGCTTGAACACTGGTTGTGTAGGAATGGTTACCCAGCTACAGCAATTCATGGTGACAAAGTCCAAATGGTAACAAGTCATGTATGTTTACTTCTTTTCTGTTATGTATACACTGGATTCTCATGCACCCACTTTGGTTCTTGATGGTTTCAACACAAATTACATGTTGTAGCTACATAGAATAAGAATGCAATATTTGTTGCTCTATTATTTGTTTCTTCTCTTGAATTTCTTGCCTTTTTTTTTATTGCTCTAAGTTCTTTTCCATTGCCTCTGTAAATGGAAGTTGAGCCAGGATAATGTAGTTAGATGTACGACGAATATGTTATATATAGGTTCTTTATATATCCAGTTTTATGATGCATGATTTTTTTTCCTGTGTAAATCAATATAATTTTTTGAATGAACTTAGGAAAGAGATCGGGCACTAAGATCATTCAAAAATGGTTCAACTCCTATCTTGGTAGCTACTGATGTTGCTGCAAGAGGTCTAGATGTTCCCCATGTCACCCATGTTATCAACTTTGATTTGCCTAAGGACATAGATGATTATGTTCATAGAATTGGAAGAACAGGCAGAGCTGGCAAGTCTGGACTGGCAACAGCATTCTTCAGTGAGAAAAATTCCCCTCTAGCTAAGGCACTTACTCAGTTGATGCAAGAATCCAATCAACAAGTTCCTTCCTGGCTTACTCAAGATGCAGAGGCATCCTCAACTTATGGTAATGGCCGTTCATGTCGTGGAGGTAGCAAGTTTGGGGGTCATGACTTCAGAAGTTCATAAAAAAATTATGACATTGGTAGCAGCAACTACAGTACTTATGGCAGTGGCAGCAGCTACAATAATTATGACAGTGGCTATACTGATAATAATGCAAGCAACGGTCCTGCGGATTCCGCAGGCTACAATGATTATAATGCAAGCAATGGTCCTGCAGATTACACATATTCTGATTATTCTGGTACTAACCCTGGTGATTCTACATATTCTGGTTACTCGGGCAATGAATTTGCTGCTCCTGGTGTCGATGCTTACCCGGGCAATGAATTTGCTGCTGGTGGTGTTGATGCTTATGCAGGCGGTGCACCAGCATTCAAGTCTGAAATTGTTGATACTGGTTGGGATTAGTTGGTCTTATTATAAAACTTTTGACAATACAACTGTAAAACTTATAACCGCTATTTTTCCTTTGATATATCTCAGTAATAATTTCGTAACATGGTGAAGCATTTGTCTCCTGCAGTTTACGGAGGAAGACTCCCAAAAGGTTATGATAACATCAGAGGACTCCGATTTTTTATGGGGACTGACATCATCCATAAATACAGAGGTACTATACTAACTTGATATATTAGCTCTGTAGATATTGATATTTCTATTTCGTGAAGTTCACCTGCTTTATTTGTTCTCTTTTTTTTTTTGCAATTTATGGATACATCTATACATGTCCTTTTACGTTATGGGAATCTCCCAATAGTCATCTCAGAAAACTACATGGAATTTATTTTTGGCTATACTAAACTCATTATGAATATAATCATGTACTTTCCTAGCAGTATTAGTATTAGCCTAAGCTCGATTGCGCTGAGTCGGTTGGACTTTCAAACAGTGTACATTGAGAATTTGCTATTCCGCAAATATGACTTATACACTTCTCAGGGTCATTTGACTGTTCAACTTCAGTGTACATTGAGAATTTGTTATCCCGCAAATATGACTTATACACTTCTCAGGGTCATTTGACTGTTCAATTTTGACGGGATCTACTGAGTTGGCTTAAAAATGTCAATTTGAACCTTTTCAGTTGGAAAACATAGATTTAGATAATACAGTGGATTTGCTACTTGATGGTTATTCAGTGAATATGATCTTTGTTATTCCTGGAGAAAATACACTGGTTGCAATAAAGCATTTATAGATAAATTTTAAACTACTCTTGCTTAAGGAATCCTTAATGCAAGCTTATTACGCATTGTTTATGATGCCTTATTGTATTTAGTATCACATACTGGTTGAGTTTCCTCGAGTCTCCAGCTTTTAGATGTGCATAAAAGTGCACAAAAATGAGTGCTGAGATTTTGAAAAATCAATTTAGACATGTATTGGTGTATCAATTTACTGTATTTCCAGATACATGCATTGTGACTCTAAGGCCTAGATTAATGCCAAAATTGCCAAGTAGCAACAGTTGTCATCAGGGGTTGTGAGGTATTATTTTAAACTTCTCAATGAAAATTTAGCATGGATAATTAATGGTCTCCAAATCTGCACGTTGTAATGGATAATATTTTTGATTTGGTATAGTGAATATATCTTATGATTGTTAGTTATAGTGTTCATGGTTCTGTAGTTTCTTGTGGATTGCAGAAAAGTTTGGTTGCATGATTATTCAAGGAAGAAAGCGTTGGACCTTAGATTGCTTCGTGGGGTTGCATATGGAACCACTTGGTTTGGGAAATGGGGTTATAAATTTGGTCATGGTAGTTTTAGAGTAATTGAAGATAAGTATGACAAAGCACTTCAATTTTTTAGTCTATTGTGGTTGGCCAAATTGTCAATTGTGTTGAGGCAAAGTTTGGGTACAGGGCATCCGAATATATGATAAGGTATTTAAATTTCTTGCATAAGCAGATCGAAGACCTCAAATTTGATTGATCATCTTCCTACTTTATGTTCCACACACTTGCACGAATTTGGTATGAGACATATTACCAGGACAAATTTTGTCATTTTTAATGGGCACATTCTGTGCTTCCCATCCCTGTGACTGGGGGATAGTACAAATTTATAATATAAATTATTTACTTTAGATTTTAAATAAAAAATCTAATTCACTGGAGTTTTTTCGAACCAAGCAGTTGTTTTGACGTGCTTTTACAATTGACAACCAAATGTTCACTCGAGTTAAATTGCATTTTACGTGCGTTTACATAATAAATTCATATAATGCATTTGTTTTAGTGGCCTAATACTTGAATTGTTCCAAGATTTTCTTCAGGGTCAGCCCGTCACTTTGGGAACTCACAGTGCTAATTTGGTTGATGTTCTCCTTGCAATATGATATAATGGAAACTGATTTTCAATTTTTTATGTATTATTATGTTTTAGCATTATAGATAAATTATATTGCCCTGAACTCTGAAGCAGAGAATTGACTAAATTATATTACACTCTTTTTTTTTCGTATTATCAAGTGGTTGATAATCATTTTCACTCTTTGCCACCTTATGAATGACAGAACTCATGCACTTGAAAATTTGAATTGTTTTCTTTTATTGAAACATATATAACGACCAAAAAAAGAACTTTAAAGACAAAAATAGTACTATTTTTTTAAATAATTTTTTAATCGTTGAATTGAAATATCGTTGACATAAAAATTATTCCTATGAAATATAATTCTATTGAAAATATAGTAGGTTATTTTAATTAATATACATGTGTATAAATTTCATTCAAACTAAAAATATTCTATCTTTCTAATATAAATTATGAAATATTATTCTATTTAAAATATAGCAGGTTATTTTAATTAGAGAAAAATGTTCCTACAATTAACTTTAGGAGAATTTACTGTATGGAATTGAATATATATACGTGTCGAACATATATACCATATCGAGGTCGTTCTAAGTAAAAAACACGCAACAAATTGATTTTCAATTTTTTATTGAATATAGCACAATGATTCAAAAATAATAAAATATTAATTGATTTTTAATTTTGTATTTAATATAGCACAATGACTCAAAAATAATAAAATATTAAAAAATATGAAGCCTAAGCGTAGCGGGCAACAACATACTAGTGGTTATATTTCGAGAAATGTAAGTTCTGGGCTTTAGGAGTTGTCCATAAGTATACTAGCCCAAAGTTTCTTTCACAGGTGTGGCCCAAAGTTATTAAGTGTCCGCTAGAATGTAATGCAATTTTTATAAATGCAGTTCCAAATTCCAATTTTAATTTATGGAGTTAGGGTTATTGAAAAGTAACGAGTATAATGTGGGATGGGCATTTCACCGTCCCGCCTGTTCGAGTTGGGAATTTGGGAAATTTTTCGGGTTCGGGGCGGGGTCGGGAAGTGGGAAACATTTTGTAAAAAATTCGGGGATCAGGGCGGGGTCGAAGATTATGGGATATCCGCCCCGGTCCCCCATCCCCGATTTTAATATTATATAAAAAATTATTTATATATGTATATAATTAAATTATTATAAGTAAATATATTTATATACATTATTATTGTTAAAAATTTTAATTCATTTCATAGATTCAAAGTTTTAATAATAAAATTTAAATTTAATTATATCTTTATTAGAAAATAAATATTAATTCGAAATGTTTTTTATAATAAATAATTTTATTTAAATTATATATTATATTATGATTTAGCAAATTAATTTTATTAAAAAATTTATTAAATAATGTATACAATTTATATTTTTACAATATTAAAAAATTCTCGATTCCCCCGGAGATCCTCGTACTCCCATTCGGGACGGAGATCGGGGAGTAAAATATTCTCCGTTTGGGAATCGGGACGGGTTCGGAGAGCGGATATCAGTTCGGGGATCGAGGACGGGGATTTGCACTCCCCAATCATGAAGTGACCGACGCCCATCCCTAGTATAATTAGATAAAAGTATGTCTAAATAACTGGCGCCTTATTAATTTATGGAGTTAGGGTTAGGGTTATAACGAGTAGCTATTCTGCATGTACTTTAAAAACTAGATTTATTTAACCAAAAGAAATGAGCTTAAAATTAGTAAAAATTAAATGGCGCCTAGCAAAACATCATTAACCAATTCACGTGGAGATGATCTTTTACAAGCAACTCTAATTTATTTTCTTTAATTTCAAAAGAAAACTATATATTCGTGTTTTATTAAAACTGCGTATTACTTTTTTCTCTTTCTTTTTTCTGAAGTTAATAAACTTAAGAATTTAGTTGATGTGTAGAAGAACAGAGACTTATTATGAATAAGAGAAGAATTATTTACGGATTCAAAGATGTTACTAACACAAAGGAATGAATGAAATAAAGGTCAAATCAAATATCAAAATCAACTTTTGTTTCCTTGTATTAATATTGAGTATCAAATTCAAAACAATAAAACATCACCATCATCGCTTTCTTAATTATTACGTAGGTTTCGAAAACGAAAGAAACTATTTGTGGTATTCCTCATGTACTGCCCACATGTTAAGGCTTTTACGTTATCTGTTTATAAATATGTTTGCAAAAATTTACAAAAATTTTACTTGGAGGTCCTACCAGACCTGGACACTATATAGGACCTTGTCCAATTCTTATGCATACACGGTATACACATTTATATTCGTTTTTCTTACCCTGGTAAATGCATGCGTGTTCTTGGCTTGGGGCTGTAAATAGCCGAACAAGTGTCCATGTATCAATTCTTATAAACTCAAATTCAAACCTTTTATTGAATCAATATTTTTATTTGTATGTTATTAATTTACTAAAAAAAGGGTTATTTATAACTATGTTTGCAAATAGTTTACAAAAATGTTTCACGAACTATTATTCACCAATGTCTCATGAATACTAGCTCATGAATATTGTTGATTATATCGTCTATTCACGAACATCTCGATTTTTTTTTCTATATAAAATTTTAATGGATTAAAATAAAAAGAAATCTGGGGAATAAAACCTTGAAAACTAGAAACATGTTTCTATTCTAAACTTATAAAAGAATCGAATTTGGATCAAATTTCATTAATACATAGCCAATTAATATTATTAATTTGAATATAATATATGTTTTAATTATATATATATATATATATTAGTCAAATATTTTACATACGGAGTATATATCATTATTGAAAATGCTCCAAGTGTGTTGTGAATGTAGGTTGCTTTGCTAAATGTTTAAATTGCCGAGTCCTTTCCAAATTTAAAATTGGCATCAACCGTATTGAGACTATATAATGTATTGCCAGAAACTAAAAAGTTTATCCAATATATATCCATTCAACTATACGAACATTTCTATATATCAGTGTTCTAAAAATCGGCCTAGGCGGCCTATTAATTTCCGTCTAGGCGGCGCTCAAAAAACGCCTAAATTTTACAAAAATCGGTCATTAGTCATTTTTTTTATTAGGCGGGCCTAGGCGGTATTAGGCGGGATTAGGCGGTTTTATTAGTTAGGCGGGAATAATCGATTAGGCGGCGATTAATCAATTCTAGGCGGTATTAGGCGGCGATTAATCGATCAAATTTACAAAAAAATAGTCAAATTAAGAATAAAACTTTAAAAATATAATTTTTTTAAAATAAAAAATATACTTCACACATGAAAGGGTAAAAATTCACTCATCATATTTAATAATAAAATGAAGATATTTACTTTTTTACTTATATAAAATATATTTTTAAATATTAAAATTAAATTATATAAAAAATAATATTTTAATACATCTGATTAATATTCCGATTAATCATTTCTATTAATTGCTACCTAACCGATTAATCGCTATAAGATAGGTTCACCGCCTAGACCCATCTATCTAACCATTTTTAGACCATTGCTTTTTTTTTTTTTTTTTTGAAAACCAAAAATCCAATTAACAAACCAAAGCATCAAGCATACAAGCCTCCTCCAAATGGGTAGGGGGAGACGTTAGAACATTACAGCAATTAATCCTACAAGGCAATTTAGCTAAACCATGAGCTACCTTGTTGGCTTGTTTGCGAATATGATTTACCCTAATCTCTGGTAACATATGGAGTAACAATTTGCATTGATCGATAATATGACCTACTTCTAACACATAATCTCTATGGCCATTTATCGCATCGACTGTTAATTTTGAATCCGACTCCACTATTACTCTCCGTTCTTCTCGAGACAGAACCCACGACAATGCTTCCTTGACTCCTATGCTCTCGGCCTCTAGGACTGAATCTGTTTGAGGGAGAGACATGTTTCTTCCTTGAATAAATCTTCCTGCATCGTCTCGAATGATCATGCCAACAGAAAAAGCTTCTGCTCCTTCATACCATGAAGCATCAACATTTATTTTAAGCATCCCTGTTCCTGGTCTAGTCCATCCCCTTGCTGTGTTCACTGGAGTTTGGAGCTGCAGGTTTCTATTCTCTTGAAGCTTTCCTCTAGCTTCTCTCCAGTCCTTAACCTGACCACAAATCTTATCCACGACTACTGCACTTCTAGTAGCTTTATCCTCCCAAACCTTTTCATTCCTCCCCCCCCAGATTCCATACAAAACTGTACACACCTTAATATGTTCTTCTGTTTGGGAATTTTCCAACTTATGCAGAAGCCATTCGGGTGCTGAGGAAACATCTCTCATATCTAAGGTAATACCCACATGTTGCCAACAGCTTCGAGCAAAACAGCAGTCGAAAAAGAGATGCAGGAGGTGTTCTTCATATTCATTACACATAGGACATGTACTAGGAATCACCACTCCTTTTGTTAACAGCTTAACTCTAACTGGCAAATTGTTTCGACAAAAACGCCACAAGAAGATTTTCATCTTATGAGGTAATGCAAGCCTCCAAATCCTGGACCATCCCTTCGACTGAGAAATTGCAGAAGTACCACTGTTTTGATCATGCCACATTTTATATCCAGATTTCGCACAATATAAACCATCATTTGATCTGGACCAAGCTATTCTATCAGTAGCATCATGCTGAGGCACCCTTGTTGCCAGAATAGCTTTAGCATCATTCACAGTGAACATTTGCTGCACTTTCTCGACGTCCCAGTTCTTAGTACCAGGATGGAACAGAGTATTCACTCTCTCAACTCGACCCTCATACCCCTGGTAGTCATCAACCTTAAAATTTGATTTAGAACGTAGCCACGGGTCTTGAGTAGCTATAACATCTCTGCCATCGCCAATAACCCAACGAAAACCAGTACTCAAACATTCTTTTGCTTGCCAAATACCCATCCATATAAAGCTTGAATTTCTACCTTTTGGCGCATTAAGGATGCCTGAAGTAGGAAAATAACGAGCCTTTAGGACTCGAGACACTAGCAACTGAGGTTTATTCACACATCTCCACACATGTTTACCAAGCAAAGCAATGTTAAAACCATACAAAGAACGAAAACCCAGCCCTCCTTTATTTTTACTCATACTCATCGATTCCCAAGCATGCCAGTTCACACCTTTTTGACTACTTGATCCCGACTTCCACCAGTAATTGTTGAAACTTCTTTCAATTTCCTGACAAAGGGTCTTGGGAAGAAGGAAGCACGACATGCTATACGAAGGTATAGCTTGGGCTACGTTCCTCAGTAACACTGTCTTGCCTGCCCTAGAAATCTGTTTTGCACGCCAAGCTTGGATTCGTTTGTTGACCCTCTCCTTTAAGAAACCAAAAACCCTCTTCTTCGAACGACCAACGAGTGAAGGCAAGCCCAGATAATTAGTATTCACAATATCATTTTGCACTCCTAGCGCAGCAGAGAGTTCTAATTTTTTGTCCCTCGAAACATTTGAACTAAAGAAAATTCCCGACTTTTGGAAATTGATGGCCTGGCCCGACTTAAGGGTATAGTCATTCAAAATGCACTTAACAGAATCAACCTCTTCCTTTGTCGCCTTAAAGAATAGGAAGCTGTCGTCCGCGAACAGGAGATGCGAAACGACAGGCGCTGTTGGGCAAACTCGAGAGCCACTTAACTGCCCTCTCTCTACAGCTTCATCTAATGCATTCGATAATCCCTCAACACAAAAAAGAAATAAATATGGCGAGAGGGGATCTCCTTGTCTGAGACCCCTTCGAGGAACAATAGGGCCGACTGTCATTCCATTAAAACAGAAATCGTACGACACTGTACTTACACACCGCATGATCCAATCCACCCATTTGTTGCAAAAGCCCATAACTTGCATTCTCTGCTTTAAAAAATTCCAGTCAACTCTATCGTAGGCTTTACTAATATCCAACTTCATTGCTATCTCCCCCTCCTGGCCTCCTTGTTTGTTTCTCATATGATGAATCGTCTCAAAAGCCACTATAACATTGTCCGTGATACTTCTTCCCGGCACAAAAGCTGATTGGTTTTCAGATATAAGAGTCGGAAGAGTAATTTGGAGCCTATTAGCGAGAACTTTGGCCATGATCTTATACAAAACATTGCAAAGGGCAATGGGTCTAAAGTCTTTCATCATGGTTGCATTTTCTTTCTTGGGAATTAAGACAACATTAGTACTGTTTAAATCCGCAGGAAATGGGTTTCCTTGAAGCCAATCTTTACAACATTGAAACACCTCACTTCCCATAGTCTTCCAGAAATTCTGGTAAAACGCAGGGTTGAGACCATCGGGGCCCGATGCCTTATCAGGATGCATATCCTTTATGGCTGTTGTAAATTCCTCCATAGTAACCTCCTTCGTCAACTCTTTATTTTGATCCCCAGTTATTCTTCTCGGAGAATCTGCTTCAACGTTTGTAACATTTGTTCCTGACTCTGCAAATACCTTTGTGAAGTAATCTTTGACTATATTCCCCATACCCTCAGGGTCCTCCACCCGACCACCATTTTCATTTTGAAGGAAGTTTATGTGATTTGTCTTCTTTCTTGCAGACGCGTTTGCGTGAAAGAAACGGGTATTTTCATCTCCTTCCTGGAGCCAAAATAATTTAGCACGTTGCTTCCAATAGAGTTCTTCTTGTAACAACAGGGCATTTAGTTTCTCCTTCTCTTGTAAGAACCTTCTGACACTCAAGTCATCTTGCTTATCTTTTAGCTTGTCAATAACCTGCTTTTGAGTTTTTAGTTTCTCTCTGAACTTGTTGAAGAAAACACGCCCCCACTTCTCCATGAAACTCGATACAGCTTTGAGCTTCGGAATTAAGTGTGAGATTGGAAGACTTTTCCAGTACTCAGTTGTTTCTCTGATAAAACCTGGTTCTTTGAGCCACATGTTTTCAAAACGAAATCTGAAAGCCTTCTTCGGGATAGAAACCTCAATAAAAATGATCTGCAACGGGTTGTGATCTGACACAGGCGCTGAAAGTAACATTAATTTACATAACGGAAATTTTCTCCACCAGGCAAACGTCCCAAAAGCTCTATCTAGTCTCTCTTGGACCCAAGTAGTTGATCCTCGACTCTTCTCCCAAGTAAACAAACCACCATTCAAATCCAACTCAATGA
Source organism: Kitagawia praeruptora (assembly GCA_037693485.1). NCBI lineage: Eukaryota > Viridiplantae > Streptophyta > Magnoliopsida > Apiales > Apiaceae > Kitagawia > Kitagawia praeruptora. Next base: position 88,648,810 of record CM075350.1, read on the forward strand.
GATCAGAGTCCTCAATAGCTTTCCCAAAACCTTCTAGTAATGAGTTTGGATGAGGGTGCTCACCTTTCTTATCCGAGCTATACAACATGTCATTAAAGTCCCCTATTATGCACCAGGGCAGGGGCGACAACTGAGCTAAAACTCTAATCAAATTCCAAGAATCCCTTCTCCTATCACGTTCAGGGTAGCCATAAAAACACGACAAACGCCAAGCTTCAACTTCATTCTCCTTGAACACTAGATCAATATGATTCTGAGAATAGCCTGAAATACTACAATACATCGAATTCTTCCAATAAACAGCTAGACCTCCACTCCTACCCACTCTATCAACAGCAAAACAATTATCAAAACCCAATCTAACTCGCAAAATTTCTATTCTATTTCTATCTGAAATTGTTTCACACAAAAATAAAATGTCGGGTTTACGATCTCGAACAAGATCGTTGAGAGCACGAACTGAACGAGGGTTCCCAAGCCCTCGACAGTTCCAGCTTAAGCAACTCATTGATCTCGGCTCGCTTGCTGAACAAGCGGAGCCAAAAAAGTGTTTGAGGTCTCAATGCAATCAGGTTCAGAAAGCATAGAGTCCAGGTTTATTGTATCTGTTACCTTTTCTGTGTCCTCACAAGCTTTAGGGTCCATTCTTTTCCTTTTCCTTTCTTCTAGCTCAAGCCCATCCAATTCCTCATGTGCCATCCCTTCGCTACCATGAACTAGCATAATCCCCTCCCTTGACATACCATCACTTCCCCCCTGAATTGATTTGCCCACAATCTTGCTCTTCCTACTTAGTTCTTCCATACTGTTCTGCCTAGGATTGTTTTCATGCTGGAATCCTCTATTTTGAAAAGCCTGGTTTTTATCCTCTCCACTTTTCCCACCCCATGCCTCAACTCGTTCATCACGGAGCCATTTGCTTTGTTCCTGATTTGACCCCCTTCTGGCCGGAGCACGTAACCAACTTCCCCATTCTCTCTCTGTGGTTGAAGCTTCTTCCTCCAGTTTCTTTCTGCAGAATATGTGATATATGTACTAGAACGTCACCTAACCTATGCATAGTAAAGTAAAAAAGTACTCCTATTAATCGTTGTCTTCTGCGATACAAAGTACGTAGAGATGGACTGGACCCATACTTTAGTTTTCAGTTTCCAACGAAGAATTTCATTGTCGTCGTATATATTTACGAGTTGGCTAGGACTTCCAGCAGCATATGTATATACATTGACTATGTCCATTACAAATTTTTTTAGTGTTCTCACATCTCATCTCAAAACATACCAATGACTTCTTTTCCTCTAAATTCATAAGCATGTGTTTGTGTAATAATTAATACCACAATTTTACTCTATTAACTAAACCAAGACAAGTAAAAAAGTAATCTATAATTGTTAGAGTAAAATTTAAAAGGGTTAGAACATTTAGAACATCTCCAACAGTAATAGTTAAAATCATTAGCTACATAATAATTATCCAAAATTTGTAAGATATATTACTCCAATGGTATTAGCTATAATGAATAGCTATATTTTAAAAATAATATTTTATTATTATTTTAATTATATATATATAAGTTTGGCTCTATAGAGTACTATTTATTTGGAGTATTAGAGTACTACTTCATCACCGTTGGATTAGATAAGATCCTGTGGTCAGGATTTTTTTTTAATGGCAAATACGTAAATACCGAACAAACGAAGGGCAAATAACTGCAACTCAAACTGATAAAAGACATTTTTTATAATGAATTTAAAAACCCTAACGTAACCCACTAAAAACGCAGTACTCTCTCACCTAAACAATTGCAGTTACAACTTAAACATATCCAACCACCTAGTTTAATGTTATCAGCAGTACATACGATACATACGATTCTAGAAGCATAAGGAACTTGAAACTCGGAAGTAGGAGCAGAACACATCATGAGTGAAGGTATGTAATTGGGTCCTCATAATCCTTTTTATTTATTGATTGAAAGTATATTTCGATTACAGTTTTCAAAAGTTCTTGTAATGAGTTTCTCAATTCTTACAATCAACAATTCATAATACTTCCATTCGCAAATATTGATATAGATTGCATGGGTAAGCGCATTCTATTTTGTGTATTGCATGTGAGTTTTTTTGGAATATATAAGGAGAATAGATGTGTGTTTCATTCTTAATTAGTTGGGATGTATGCAAATTAGAATGAATTACTTTTAATTGAATAACTCTGTTAACTGCATACTTATTTGTGTTTGTACTGATTTTGTGCATTGGGATAATTTTAAAAAAAAATTATTTAATACACAAAAGAAATAGTGTTGAACAGAGAACCAAGTTTATTTAGATGATGATATGATTTGAGTTCTGCAAGTGATAATTAGATTAGATGAATGTTTTGCAAGTGATGATGATGATGATGATGATGATGATGATGAATGTATTAGTGATAAATAGTACTCTATAGAGCCAAACTCATTGTTTGTATTAGGAGTAATAAATTATATTTTCACCACATTTTGTAGTCATTAATTCAAATCAGTTATATGTTGTCCTGCAAAAAAAATAATACTATACATATAAATTTTGGTTCCCCTTGAACAATTAGCTACTATTGGTTGAAATAATTTTATTAAGATGAAATAAAGCACTGTTTGATTATATGTGGTTAATCATGGATTGTAAAGTTGCGCTGCGAGTATCAAATTACTTTGACTGAAAAATACAAATTAGAATGTTGCAAAGATTAATACATGTTGACCATTGGTATGTGTTGTTCTTTATTTTTAAACTTAATGCAAACAATATATTAACTGTTATTATAAATCATCCATTTGTATTGTGTGTTTTTGTGTCCATAGTTGGTATATTATATTATATACAGATATTACACGCATATATTACACGCTGAGTTATGTAGTTGCAATTTTATGTTAAGTATAAAGAACAAACGGTGATTCCATATAATGCATATTTGAATGTCTAACAAAGTATTAACCTTACAGGAAGAAGACGAAGCAGTAGACTTATTCAAAGTCCTTGGGTTCACAATTGGTCAAAGAAACGACCAATCTATATAAACTTGGAGTCGGGCTCAAACAATGGAAACCAATACAGTGCTCAACTGCACTGAAAACAATACCACTGCAGAACAAAGTGAAGCTAGGACTAGAGCAACATCTAGAAGTCGTATGGATGATTTAGATGTAAGGAATGAATGGAACCGAAGCAAAAAAACAAAGTGCATTACAACTGACGACGACTATCAGGTAATACCTAACACTCATACAATTTTATGTTTGAATGAAACCTGATTTCTAGTTTAACATTTAAATATAGAATCATATTGACATATTTCATGTACACCATTCAGCTTGGGATAGCTAAACATGACATAAACCGGGAACGAAAAAAGCAAGGAAAAATTATGGATAAATCTGGGAAAAAACCTGTTTCTAGTGATGACGATGAAGATTTCATGACCCCAGCAGAATATTTGGTTGAGAAAAGCAACTCAAGCATTCTTGCAATGAGTTCAGCAGAATGTAAGTCTCGTACTAAAAAACAAAAAGTTCATACTGAATGTGCAGGAGTTCTACTGCAAGATGTGGAACAAACAGCTATTGTGAAGGTAAGACAAAAAAAATGTTGGTAGAATATTAAATTTTATTGATGGCATAGTACACTTATAAATCTAGTCTCTTCTAGGTTTTCACTAAAATTGCAAGGTCTACACGAAGTACTAAAATGAAAAATTCTGACCAAAAACTAATGAAAAAGAAAACACAGGATACAATCCAACAGAAAGAGGTATGTACATTTGAATTAATGTGAAATAACTGAAATTATATACCAAAACTTGGACTGAATGCAGGAAATTTATATTGCATGATTCAAAGGTGGTTCGTGCAAAGAACAATGCTGATTCCTCCAAGATTGCCAGAAATGTGAAACGACCAAGAAAGTTAAAGTTGCAGAAAAACGTGCCAAAGACATATGACAGATACATCCAGAAGAAGTTCTCACCATCAATAATGACAGACGTCATTACAAACTTATCCGCAGAATAGTTAGAAAGGGCAGAAAGAACAGGGTTTGGACAGATATTAAATTTTCGGATGGAGTGTTACACGCACAGGCTTGGGTACGATGTGGTCAATGCATTTAATAATAAAACTTGCAGTTTGAATGTAAAAGCAGGTAACATAAAAGTGGATGAGATGACTGTAAAACGAATCTATGGTTTGCCAATGGGTAAGGAGACCATTATGTTTAATGCGAAGACGTCATCATTAGGGATTTAGGCACAACAATTCCCAGAAGATGCAAGTTCTAAGATAAGACCAATAATGGTGCGGGACAAGATACTGGAATCTCCACAAGCTGATGAAATTTTTAAGTGGAATTTTCTTATTTTATTCTACAATTTCTTTGTAGAATCAAATCAAAACAGCTTTCTAAAGCGGGATATTTTGAGCTTCAGTGGAAATATTGACAAGTGTGACGAGTACAACTGGTGCAAAATAGTAATTGACAAGTTGAAATCAACACATGAATATTGGGAAACAGACAAAAAAAGAAACTTCGCAGGATCACTTCCACTTTTGATAGTAAGTTTTTAAATCAATACCAATATTGTTGTTAGAAAGTAAAAACCAAAATGGTTTTTATATACAACTTAATTTGAATGCAATACTAACGATACTGTTAATGTTGTGTAGTATTTGTTCGCATGTACAGTGAGAAATTATGACACCGACTACGTACTGCAAACTCACCCAGCATACCGTGGTTGGTCAGACATGATGCTGAAACAAAGACAAAAGCATGACATTGATAAAAATTGTTTTGGAGAGGGATGCCTAATGGAGTTGACAGATCAACCAAAGGAATTTCTTAATTGAAACAAATATGAAAAAGAAAACTTAATTAAACATCTAATTAGTCCAAAAAAAATGTTAAAAATGATCATGTCTACTTGTTGCAGGATACGAAACTGGTATATCAAAAGGAAAACGAAAAATTAACAATGAGTGCATTGGTAGATAGAGAGGAAGTACGTGGACATGCAGATCAAGAGGTAAATTTTCTTTGTTAATATAATGGACAAAAAATCATAGTCATCTTAAATATGCATATTGTGGCGCATACTTCAAATAACTATTCAAAAAATAAACATACTTCAACTAACAATCATTAATCTCACTTATTTTATTGATAAATATGTGGAACATTTAGGATGACAAATCAGACAAAGAGCTTCTTGTGCATCCCGCAAAGCAAATAGTCGAAGCAGGAGAAGAAGATGCATTGAAAAACAAAAATATGACCAACATGTGTGATGCAGTCGAAGTACCAACATCAGACACAAATTTGATTGATGGAATGAATATCATTTCACCTCTTTTAGAGCATGAAAATGAACAGACGAATGAAGAGGTATCATTGTTAACTTATTACAGTAGATATCTATGTATATAACACAAATAATCATTGAAATTATAATATAACACATTTTAATTTCAACATATTTTTCTGTAATTATGTGTTGTAAAAAAAATTATAATACTTAACTCGTATATAACTTTTTAAAAAACTATGGTATAAGACACAGAAGAAATGGACTTAGATTACTTTGACCAGGGATTTGATGGCACAACGGAGAAGGAAGCATGCTTGCCTACGAATAAGGTGACAATCAAAAACCAAATTCCAATAATTATGTTGCATACTTATTGTTAAAAAGTTTAAACAATCCAATCAAACAAAAACTTTTTCACCTAGGAACATTATGGAATGCAACAAATGGATTATGGAACCACTCCCTTAGTGCCTAAGAAGAACATTATGGTGGATGATGCAACTACTCCCTTAGTGCCTAAGAAGAACACTTTGATGATAGCTGAAGAATATTGGGTAATTACACTCATTGATGGCAAGGCAATTGACACGCCATTTTTTGTATGCTGTAGTTGTATCTTGATTTACTTATTTACATATAATGTTGTATTACCATTTTGCCAGCTGAAGGCTTTTGGTAAGAACAAGGATTTAGGTGAGGATGATGAATCACCCTTAGCTATAGATGCAGAGCATTTAACAGAGAGAGCTAAAGAGAAGGTGCAACACGTAGACAATGATGGAGAGAAGGTATGATTAAAATCAAAAAATAAATATCCAATAATGAACTTGAAATTAAATGATGAATATGACATTATGTAGGTGACAAACCCTATTGAGCCAATGCAGCATTCTACACAAGCAAGGGTGGAAGAGGAAATAGATAAACACTTTGAGGAGGAGGTATGTCTGAAAAAATTAAATAGTGAATGTCGTTTTATTACTATGCAGCAATCGATTAACTATGCTATCAAAACTTCCATGGCAGACTTATATTACTAGATTTGAAACAAATGTGAAGGAATTCATTGACATTTATGAAAGGTACTTGACTGATTTTGAAATAACATACGCCCTATACCACCAGAATCCAAGGATGGCAGAACTGAAAAAAAAATACAGAAAATATATCCAGATGTTTGTAGCAACAAGCCCAATAGCAAAAAACCTACCCCTGTGTTTGGCAGTGGATACGGGGAACAAAACAATGATTGATGGGGATGTCGAATACATGCCCAACTACTCCTTGGGGATAACACAAGTTACTCCAAAACCTTCAAACAAAAATGGAAGGTACTGTGAGATCATAGAAGACAGGGCCACTAGTTGTATCAACTTCCTCGGATAAGAGATTGATGTCACCGAATGATATGATTGATACGTCAGAAGCCAACAAAACAAACATGATGACAAGACCACACAAGGACGTCCGAACAACAGAGATATGCAGATCCCCATATGTGAGTAGAGTTGTGGACATAAGTGGCCATACACTAACGACGGAGGAGAAAAATATTTGGGGTTGGCTTTTTCAGAATAAACGAAACAGGAAGTAAGTTTCTTTAACTTATGTATGTACTGCTTTGTTCCATGGAATTAAATTTCTGGATTTATATATGTGAGAAACGAAAGAAATACTTGCTTTAACTATGATCATGGAGTACTATATATACTGAAATGTACTTAACTTTATATATTTTCTGATGCGGTACATGGATCGAAAAATGTGATTTATGTTCTTCATTCTTTGACGCAGGGACAGTCTGTTTCAATGGAATGAAAAAAATGTACAAAAGCCCACTTTCGATCCATGTTATACAACAGCTTGGTTGAGACAACGGTGATTGACATGCGGACATACTTGCTGAACGAATATGAAAACCTCCATTCTGATGCGTCGCCATTACGTCTTTTTATGACTACTGAAACTACGGTATGACTTTTATTTTTTTAAATACAAAATAAAAACTACAAACAAAGAACAAGTAATCAAATGGAAATCTTTTTCAAAAAAATCTATGCAGCTTGGCCCACTCCGTGTGAACGTACCTGATGGTGATACTTATGCATCAATGCATCGTGATGCGATCTTCTGCGACAACATGGATGTTGTATCGGAAGCGGTGGAAGAGCTTCATACAATACATTACGATGTCAAAGATTATGACCTGGTAAAACTTTCTCCTCTGGGAAAAATAACTACTAATGCACTTGTTCGTTTGTGCAGTATTATTAATTTTTTTACATATGTGGGAATTTGTTACATTAAAAAAATTTGTTGCATACGTAGTTTTTCTTCCCGGTGTATTATGAAGTACATCATTTTGTCATATGCTACAATACAAAGAAACCACGGTGGGATATCCTTGACAACAGAGTTCCAACGTCCAGTGTAGAGGACACATATGGTGATATCCCATCTCGATTGGTACGGATTGTTTTTCATTGTATTATAAACATAAAAACTTGAACAATATACAATATAATATTTATATGACTTGCCTTACTTTTTTTGCGCAGCATGCGTGTTTCTGTCAATGGATATCAATATACAATATACCAACATACGATGAATTGGTGAAGTTGAGACCAAGAGTTATCAGAAACAGAGAATAATGGGGTCGATTGTGGGATATTTGCAATGCGGCACTTGGAAACATACATGGGGAGCTTACTTGCATGGAAAGTTGGATTGCGCACTGAGATGGTAAGTGTAGATATGCTGATTCAGTCCTTATAGTACAATATACAAAAGGGTAAGTCAGAAATTAACAAACATGTAAACTACTTTGGCAGGAAAACCAAAAAGCATTGCTAAACAAGTTAAGAGTGATTTACTCCCACAAGATCCTGACATGGTCCCACAATGACAACCGAAGAACAATACTAGAATCTACAGCACTGTTGGCATCAAGCAACAAATCCTAGTTTTAACATTCTTTAGATTAATAAATGTAATTAGGCATTAGTCATAAGACTCATGAACATGTGAAAACATGTAGTACGTCAGAATCTTTTTTAGCATTTGAATCGTAAAATGCCCTGACATGGATGTTAATGACATTTATCTGCAATGTTTATTCAGCGAATTCTATTTTTCCTCTTTACCATTGTTAACCATTATGATATATCATTTCTGTAGCAACTAGTATTTAAAGCTTGGATTACAAAGTCATTTTCAAGGGAATCTAGTATCAAAACTACCCAAAAAAACGTATTAACTTCATTTTCCGTTCTCCAAATATACAAGGTTGATGGATTAAAATACACAATCAAAGTACGTAAAAAAATTATTCACATTAATAAGATTATGATACAATGAAAAATAGACCGTCCCAATTGAGAGTTTCTTCAGTTTCTTTAATTCCTTTGATAAGTTCATGTAATAAAAATTTGAAAAATTTCCGCATACCATCTGCTAGTAAAACAGCTTTCGACATCTGCAATATCCTTATCTGAAAAGCAATTTATCACCAGATTCTGTATCGGGAGAATTCTATGAATTATTAAACCTGTGATTAAAGAGTTGAGAAGTCTCAAAATGGTTTCCCCTGGCACAAAATCAAGTACAGTAATTGTTTTTTTGGCCAAATCCACATTACAATCTTATTGTGCATCTGAGGTGTTTAAGTACCAGTTCTGCAACTGAAGTTCTTCAATGAACAAGCCCCAGATGGAAAAAAACAAAATATCTAAGTCTAAGGTTGTTAAAAAAATTCCACTAATGTAAGCACAATTTAAAATTAGAAACAACATTCCTAATATTATAAAATCCAATAAGACTGAGAATGTACACATGGAATGACAATAAATTAAAGGAAAATTAGGATTTCCTGCCTCCATTTAAGTCATCTTTACATGTTCTCGTATTATGGCCTGACCATCCACAACGACCACATTTCCTTCCATTCCCTGATTCAATAGATATCTCCCGACTACTCTTTATGTGGCTTCCACAACCCTTGTTCCTGCTTATATTTGGGTTCTGAACGGAAATTTCAGATTCACCCATTGGGGCAATGAACCTATCTGCCCTGTGACTGCTACCCTCAAACAAATTCGGCTCAGAACTTTTAGTGATCGAAGCATTGATTGATAACAAACCACTAATAACCGAATCCAACTTCACATCATCCCCGGCATTGTTCATACAATTATTGAACTCGAACCAAGCCATCGACCTCTTTGACTTGCTTCCACTTGTATTACCACGGATATTTGTTCCTTGGTATGCAGAGATGATGGCAAGTTGCTTCAGAATATTTTTGGTCCAGCGAGGCTTAACAAACTCCCGTGGAATTTCTTTAACACGACACTGCATCAACGCAGCAAATGCATGTCTACAGAGATATCCTCTGCGAAAATAAAGCTTGCAGCTGCACTTAACATGATAGTCCTTTAATCTAACCGAAACCTGAAAAAATGGAAAATTAAAACATAAACAACGAAATACTAAAAAAATAAACACATACCAACTTATAACTATGGTGATCTACAATTAAAATTACTTATCATTTGAGATGCTTAATTACATTATCATCTAGTTTAAAAAAAATTGAAAGGCAGGGAAGTAATTTGATGCACCAACTTAATCACATGCAAATTAGAAAGTAATAAGATAATCAGAACATGTAAAGAAATTCTTGACTTAATTGCAATCGACATGAACATAAAATCTTTAACCTCAAAAATTTCTTCATCCAACATATAATCCTTAAATTTGAAATAAAGTGATTCGTCATCCCTCGACATATGATCCAAAGTGACATCACAACATGCTGCTTTAATTTCCTCCTTAACAAGAAAGTAAAGTTGTAAAGTATACAACCTGGATGCATCTTTCTCTATACTCATTGTCGAGCCATTTATGGGAATTTGATCAGATCTTGCATCATCCTCAGAATGTCGCAGACGTTGTTTGTCCATAGCACTCTCAAAACTAGAGTAAAATTCTACTAATGTGTCACGTCTCTCATGAAAGTGTTGGAAAAAAGAATTAGAACTCTCAGAACGTGAGGTAGTTCTCAATAAACCGGCCATTTCAATATCTGAAAAATATGTTGGAATCCATTGGTCCCTCACATTATACATTTCAGTCAACCAAGGATTAGATTCGAGCTTATATTATGAGATAACAGCATTCTAACGCTATTCAAACTGCTGAGGTGACAAATGATCCGAATACACCGCAGATTTCAAATACTGCACAAATTGCTTGTTCGGTGAAAGAGCAGGACCAACCTGAATCATACAAATTTATAATCCACTTTCAATTTATTAAAAAAACATAACAAAACGAACGCACAACCCCTACATACCTTAGACGACAACTTATTCATAATATGCCACATGCACAATCGATGTTTCGATTTAGACCACCATTTATATACAGCCTTTTTAATCGTAGGACACTGGTCTGTTATGACACAAGGTGGAGCATGACCCATTGCTTTCTTAAATGCAAGCAAAAGCCATTTAAATTTTTTATAATTTTCCTTCGCAAGAAGTCCAGCAGCAAATGTTACATTCTTCCAATGAATATCAACTCCGGTAAAAGGAACAAACACCATGTTGTACCTAACATAAAAAAGTAAAATTTAAAAATAAGATAAATTTTTAACAACTACAAAGATTATAACCACAATAAAAAAATTATGTAACAAAAAAACATGCATAACAATTATAAAAAAACTAATTTTATGAAAATCAAGAAATCAATCTGAACAAAGTTACCTATTGGTACGGAATGTAGGATCAAACGAAACAATATCACCAAACACATCAAAATTGGCACGACCAACAGCATCTGACCAAAAAAGACCTGTCAAATGTCCATTTTTATCGACCAAAAACTTGATGTGTCAAATTATACCTAACCGCAAGCGCACGGTGTCTATTGCTAGTACAAATGGCAAGCGGGTCGAATCCACAAGGAGACAGGTTCTACTAATTCCTTTTCAATTATCGCTAATTGTTTCAAGGGTCATACGAATATGTGAAATTATTAATTAACTAATTAAACTAGATTAACACTAATTAAACAGATGTTAAACAAATTATTTAAAACCTAGGGCAATCAGGTCCACCATGCTTACACAATTGGCTCTTAAGCTAAAGCAATCAATGTGATCCTATAACTAGAGTATGTTAATCTCTTTCAAGCATTAACACTCTCGAAACATTCAACACAATTAACCACTTTTAGTAATTCAATCAATCAGGTAATTAGAGTCAAGTTAATCTCTTCCAAGAATTAACGCTCTCAGAAATCCAATGATGCTTCCGCACTCAAATTCAATTCTGCTAATCGTATGTGTGCCTCTAGTAAGTAAATCTCTCGATCCATACGCCTATTTGCATATAATTAATCCATGATATTGTCCAATTACACAAATTAATGATTAAAACATATCAATCAGAATTAACCATAACCAATCAAACCACTATGAAAATCATGCCAATATTAGTGCAAACATGGCTTCCCTTTAAGCCCTAGAATTAACTACTCGCTAATAATTAAACAAGTAAAACAACTAGTAAAACAAGAAAACATAATTAAACTAATAAGAACAAAGAAAAGATTAAGAGAACAAAACCTTCAAACTTCAATGTTTTCACCCAAAAGAAGAGTCATGGTGTTTCTCTACATCTCCAACTAATAATAATAATCTACTCTAAACTATATTATCTGATCTAATATTACATCCTCTTTCTCTCCTCCATAAAATAATACCCTAGATGTGTTTATATAGGCTCTAAAAGTCTTGCCCAATAAAAGTATTTTAATACTCTAAATAAATTACAAGTAGGATTCCATAACTGAATAGGATTCCTTAATTAAAATTCGTAACTATATTTACTCCTCTGTTTCTGGGCTGTTCCATCTCGATTTTGCTTATTGGACCACCTCTGAATTAAAGAAAATTCCACAAGCTTCGCGTGGACAATAAGATCGTCAAATTCTGACTTCTGGAACTCAAGATACGGCCCAAACAGTGTTAGATAGCCCGTGTAGCCCAATAATACGAATTTTCTCCTATTTTATCTCCAAAATAGCTCTTTTTGCTCCAAATCCTTCCAAGTTATGAATTCCTTATTTCCTACAATAAAACAATCAAATCTATTAAATAAAAATCCAAATCAATGCAAAACACAATAAATATGAGAATAAAATCATCTAAAATATTTATAAAAATATACTCTATCAAACATCCCCACACTAAGCATTTGCACGTCCTCGGGCAAATAAGTGAAATAAAAACTAAGTCCTAACAAACATCACTTTCGTAGATGACACGATTGCATTGAGCATATGCAACAAGCCGTTAAACCCCTAGGCAGCCCTAGTAGGACGAGTGTTGTCTCGTGAGGGTTTATAGTGAATATACCCACAAAATTTATGTAACCATGCAAAAGATCAATGCTAACACAACACCACACACACAAGTCCTCTCATGCCACATCAACTTAAGAATCAAAGTAAACATACGATGTCTTGGTGTCGAAAGTGCAAGTATTCACGTAGTCTACTTAACCAACATGCAGAAGGTCATAAAAATTCATGTCAAGTGTAAAAATCGTTGGTAATCATGCTAAGCCCACAAGAAATACATCTTTAAGTCTAAACCTGGGATCTCCTATGCCAAAACAAGTAATAACTCACCTTTCACTCAAAAACGAATATTCACTCAAGAACAAGGTTAAGTGTATCACTCAATTCCAACAAAATCATAAACACAACTTGACACTCGCAATCAATCTCACTCTCAACACAACATACATCACTGATGACAATCAAAAGGTCTTTATTCGGGTTGTAGCGTGGGCTAGGGACCAGGTATGTCAAGTAAATCTAAAACAGGTTAAGTCAAAAGCTAGTACCCGACAATGAAATTAAAACAACTCCCATACTTATTAAAACCAATAAATACTTCCCCACACTTGAACTTTTATCATAGTCCAATAAACACCTTGTCTAGTCGAATCAAAGTAGGATCACAAAAGATAAGTATGCTCTCATATTTATTTTTTTCTTTTTTTTTCTTGTTTTTTTTTCTGTTTTTTTTTTCTGTGAGAGCTAAGGAATAAACACAATGATCCATAGATATTATTATGAATTTCGACTAACAAGCATCAACCAAAATTAATATTCCCCAATGGTATGATCATCAATAACACCCCCTTTTATGAACACCTTATTACTCCCTTAAGCACGATACTAGCCTTTGACAATTTAGGTTCAAATTCAATGTAAGGCCAATAGAATAAAAAGGATAATGGCAAGTAATGTGGTGTGTCATCAAAAGAATAGGATTAAGCTCAACGGGTTAACTAATTGATCATGTTTAAAAGGTGTGGAAATATGGGAAATACGAGGTCAAACCTAAGTGCCTTTATCATCTCATCATCAAGTAATGTCATGCATTTCAAGAAAGATCTCAAGTAAGTGCTAGCAATGTAAACAACATGTGGACACTCAAGCAAACGAAAAATCATGCAAAAGATATGCATATAGGCTCAAAACTCACTTGGTGTGACAAAACATAATCAATCCCAAGTAACAAGACTCTCTAACGCACCTACTTGTACTCAAAGCATGTAAACCAAGTCATCTTGCACATATTCATGTCATTCTAATCACTTACAACATCCAATTAAGTCTACCAGCTTCAACTTGCTAGTGAAAGTGTGTGCACAAGAACAAAGCACGTCACTTCTCATACAAAAGCGTCCATAAACACAAGAATTCTACGCATGCATGGGTGTATCAAGCAAAATACAACAACTAATCAAATTGCATGGCTAGAATTATTTTTGGTATTTTTAATTTTTTAAATTTTTTTTTAATAATATATAATTTTTTTGGATTTTTTTATCATTGAGAACTCATCCCCACACTTAAGCGGTTCATTGTCCTCAATGAACAATTATATAAAAGAAAAGAAAGAAAAGAAAAAAAAATTCTTAAATAAAATACAAAAATAATAAAGAGAAAAAAAAAATAATAATAAATATGAATTAGAAAAGATATAGGTTTAGAATTTTGAAAAAGAGATGGGAGGTTTTGGAATTGAAATAGGAAAAGAATTAGGGGTAGAGATGATTAAATAGGAGTATAAATAGAATGGGGGTGTAGAAAGTTTTTTTTATATACAGGACAACACAGCACGCAAAAACTGAAGAAAAGAAAAGAAGGAAAAAAAATTCAGACCAACTGTAGTCCGCGCAACCTGCGCGCGTGGGAGGCAAACTGCCCCCAGTTCAGATGCGCAAGCGCAAGTTGCGCGACAGGGGAGGCAAATTGCGCCTATACCAGTAACGCAGGTGCAACCTGCGTTACAGACCCTCAATCTGTACAGAAACGCAGGCGCAACCTGCGTTACAAACCAAAAATCCATTTTTTTTTTTATAGTAAGAGAACACAACACTCATTTTTTTTTAAAAAGAAAGAGATGAAGGAATAATGTACACAACAAGGCTTGGAATGAACAAATAACTAAGCAATTCTACTATATATGAAAGAGAAGGAACGAAGTACTCCCCTATGCAAAAACATGAAGTGCACCGATCCTCCAATGAAATCTTGGGTTGCCTCCCAAGCAGCGCTTTTTTAGAGTCATTAGCTTGACCTCCTCAAAAAATACTCCAGTAAAGGCGTAATATCCACTTTCTCGATCATAAACTCGTCACCACAAAAAGTATCAAGAGTGTTAGTGGTTGTTTTTATCCTGCAGAAAGTCTCCAAACAAGCATCAGTAAAATAAAATATGTCATTAATAAGCAATAGAGAGATTGCTTGTGCAGTTTTGGAAAACTTTGTGATAAAACAGCGATAAAATTCAACACCACGAAAATATTGAACTCCCTTGACATAAGGTGGAGGTTCTGGCGGTGGCTTTTCTTCACTCCTCACTTTCACTGGAGCCATTCGGATATCTTGGCTTATCACATTATTGGCTAATAAGACACTTCCATCTTCTCCCTCTTCTCGATCTTGAAACGTATGAGCCACTTTGTATGGATCCTCAACCAGAATTTGAGAAATATCATCTTGGACAATATTTGTTATCACATCAACCTTGAAATAAGTGTTCTTGAGCAAAGAAGCCTTGTAAGTAGAGGCTAGATCGAGAGCAAATTTATCAATACATGGTAGCTTAGGCACAGGTTGTGGAAGAGAAACAACAACCATCTCTGTATTGCTTTCCTTTGTAGCCTCATCATCAGTCACATTGTCCTTGGTAACAGCAACATCATTGATCTCGTCATCGGTGGCATGCTCCTTCTCTTTATCAATGGCCTCATCATCAACATATATGGAGAAACTATCACATTCCCGATCGCTTGTGAGATTGATAGCAATCAGGTCCTCTTCGGATCGGATAGATGATGATGGTAAATAGTCGAGCTGCCCTGTAGTAGAAGAGTTAGCCAACTGTACAATTTGAGATTCAATCGCCAAACTTTGAGTTTCTAATTCTTCAAAACTCTTTAGCAGTTTATTCAGGATATCCCACATCTCATTTGTCTGATCAGCTTGCACATCTACACTGGATTGAGAAACATGTAGATCTTCTTGTAGAGGAGGATATTGATATTCTTCTTGTGGCGGCTGCTCATATGACTGATAATATTGTTGCTCAAACTGTTGCTGATTATGATATGAAAAATTTTGAGCACCATTGTCCTGGTAGTAGAAATCTGGTTGATTCATGCATTCTTGATCAAAAGTGTTTGAATACTGATTGTACCCATATCCTTCTTCAAAAGAATTCATTTGTCCCAACTGAGCACTCTGAGAATTATAGACATTGTAAGAGCATTCAAAACCATAGTGACCCTGCACACCGCAAATTTGACAGAAGTTGTAAGTTTTAGGGGCCACTTGTGACATCTCATTGATACTCATTGGACGTATTGTAGGCTCTGTAGTCTTCGACATGGCAATCTCTCGAGTATGTGCCTCTACTAGGGAAGATAAGAGTGCAAAAGTATCAACTTCACCCATTGCAAACCTGTAGACACTCAACAAAGCCAAGAAAACGCAGTAAAATTTGCCTCAATTGGAACAAAGGTTCCAACGAGACAATGGAAACAATCGAAACAACTAAATTAAAATCAACAGAAACTCGCTGTCTCCCCGGCAGCGGCGCCAAAAACTTGATGTGTCAAATTATACCTAACCGCAAGCGCACGGTGTCTATTGCTAGTACAAATGGCAAGCAGGTCGAATCCACAAGGAGACAGGTTCTACTAATTCCTTTTCAGTTATCGCTAATTGTTTCAAGGGTCATACGAATATGTGAAATTATTAATTAACTAATTAAACTAGATTAACACTAATTAAACAGATGATAAACAAATTATTTAAAACCTAGGGCAATCAGGTCCACCATGCTTACACAATTGGCTCTTAAGCTAAAGCAATCAATGTGATCCTATAACTAGAGTATGTTAATCTCTTTCAAGCATTAACACTCTCGAAACATTCAACACAATTAACCACTTTTAGTAATTCAATCAATCAGGTAATTAGAGTCAAGTTAATCTCTTCCAAGAATTAACGCTCTCAGAAATCCAATGATGCTTCCGCACTCAAATTCAATTCTGCTAATCGTATGTGTGCCTCTAGTAAGTAAATCTCTCGATCCATACGCCTATTTGCATATAATTAATCCATGATATTGGCCAATTACACAAATTAATGATTAAAACATATCAATCAGAATTAACCATAACCAATCAAACCACTATGAAAATCATGCCAATATTAGTGCAAACATGGCTTCCCTTTAAGCCCTAGAATTAACTACTCGCTAATAATTAAAACAGTAAAACAACTAGTAAAATAAGAAAACATAATTAAACTAATAAGAACAAAGAAAAGATTAAGAGAACAAAACCTTCAAACTTCAATGTTTTCACCCAAAAGAAGAGTCATGGTGTTTCTCTACATCTCCAACTAATAATAATAATCTACTCTAAACTATATTATCTGATCTAATATTACATCCTCTTTCTCTCCTCCATAAAATAATATCCTAGATGTGTTTATATAGGCTCTAAAAGTCTTGCCCAATAAAAGTATTTTAATACTCTAAATAAATTACAAGTAGGATTCCATAATTGAATAGGATTCCTTAATTAAAATTCGTAACTATATTTACTCCTCTGTTTCTGGGCTGTTCCATCTCGATTTTGATTATTGGACCACCTCTGAATTAAAGAAAATTCCACAAGCTTCGCGTGGACAGTAAGATCGTCAAATTCTGACTTCTGGAACTCAAGATACGGCCCAAACAGTGTTAGACAGCCCGTGTAGCCCAATAAGACGAATTTTCTCCTATTTTATCTCCAAAATAGCTCTTTTTGCTCCAAATCCTTCCAAGTTATGAATTCCTTATTTCCTACAATAAAATAATCAAATCTATTAAATAAAAATCCAAATCAATGCAAAACACAATAAATATGAGAATAAAATCATCTAAAATATTTATAAAAATATACTCTATCAACCTTGTTGTCATAGAAAAAATTATTATTAGATGCTTCCTTCTTCAACTTGAACTTTGACAGAATCATATCAATATCATGATCTCCGATACGAACTTTAATGTCCCTAGAAAAATTCTTAAAATCAGCAACTGTTGCCCCAACATCGTCATACGAACCATGCATCTCTTTAGCTAAAGCATGAGATCTAGTTGCACCAATCTTCACTCTGGAACAATCCATTATGAAATCCTGTTGCACTGCGGTTACATTTCTATTACATTTCAAAAACTTTCTATCATCCCCGGTAGCGAGCGGATGATTATGTTTCTCAATGAAGCTTATCACAACATAACCTCTACCACCAATAAATTTCAAATAAATCCGCGCTTTACAATAACATCTACGAGATGTTGTCCTCCTACGACCTTCCGTTCCATCAACAACGGTTCCCTCCGAAAGCTTGGTTCTAGTACGATTGGGAGAGCCACCACGGTTATACATAACATATTTTGCCAACAAATTACCACCAACACCAGATGTTTTTGTTGATTGACGGACATCAAATCCACAAATTTGACCATATCTGAAATAAAATCTAAATGCATCATCCAACGTTGAAAAGCACTGATTAGTTCGTGGTTTTACACTATCGTCACATATAGGAGTCCAGAACTTCCTACCATCGGGACCAACAAAAACTTCTGATTTAGTATCAACATCATTACTAAAATCTACCTCCTCCTCATCTGATTCCGAACTTTCAAAATCAGATACATCCGAATGGGATACATCTGAATCAGATGATTCAATGTGTGGATTACAGTGCGATCCTAAACATTAGGGAAAAAAATAAAAATTAAAAATGTACGACAAAAATAAGATGCAATGACAGATGATGCAGAACATAATATTGCAGGCATGAATATGGAAATACCAATGACACAACAAATTATAACTGCAGAACACAATACATTATCATAACATATTCTAAAAACTTGAAAGGCAGGGAACTAATTTGATGCATAATTACATTATCATCTAGTTTAAAAAATTGAATTTTTTTTTAATGTGTGGATAATGTATTTTAAAAATTGAAGTAATAGATGATTCAATGTGTGGATTACAGTGCGACCCTAAACATTAGGGAAAAAAAAAAATTAAAAATGTACGACAAAAATAAGATGCAATGATAGATGATGCAGAACATAATATTGCAGGCATGAATATGGAAATACAAATAACACAACAAATTATAACTGCAGAACACAATACAAGAAAAACTAAAAATGCCTGCATCCCCTTCGCCATATGTGTCATATTAATGCATAACACAAAATAAACCAAACGTTAAAACAATCAGATAAAACATGCAAAGTATTATTTCCAAAAACCGCATTATTTGACAAAACCAGTATGAAATACATTGATACACCATACATGAACTGCAGGACACAAAACCAGAAACAATGATAATACCTGAATCCCCTTCGCCAACAGTCATTATAGCGCAGAAAAAATACAAAATCAAACGAAAAAAACAATCCAGCAATAACGACCACCGTATGATGACCAGAAATCGTAATATTTGACACAGTCTGCAATCCGTTGTGCAATCCTTAAAAGAAGGAACCACCAGCCTTCACATGTTTATTCCATACGATTTCTAAAACTGAATTATCTTTTACTAAACATGAAAATACAAAACTACCCTTCTTATTCAAATTAAAAAAATAGCAAAAAATATGGACCATTGGATACAAAAGAAATAAACGGTTATGATGGAGTACTCCAATACTCCACAAAAAGTGTACTCCATAGAACTTTCTTCTATATATATATATATATATATATATATATATATATATATATATATATATATAAGTAAATAAGATCGATGATGTGTCACGATATAAGTGGAGATAATGAATTATAGATATTATCTATATATTACAGATGTCCTCCAAATATAGAGGATGTCAAGATGATTATCTAAAAATTTACCTAACAAGAAACATGGTTGGAGAAGAAAAAATATACATATTATCTGTTGTGGAATAAAAATTAAGGTTTGTGTGTAATTAATGCTTGGGTTGTTGAGCTTCGAGCTTTAATGGTTGTTTCCGTGTTTCGAGACTGATCGGTCCTCACAGAGTGCCTACGTATCTCGTATTGAGAATCAAGCCAAGACGTAGTTCTGAGAATGAGGGGTCAGGCCCTTATATAGGTTGCGGGAGCCTTAGAATCGTAATAGGGTTAGGAGACTTGGCGGGCAAGCCACCGCCTTGAGGAAGGTTCTAGACTCATTCCTTGTAGGAATCAGTTTCCATGTTGGAGTAGGTGCCTTGGAGGCTAAGTCAGGCAAGAGTAATATCCTTATTTGACTCTTATTGCTGAGCTGGCTATTACCCTTAATATTAATTACGAAATTAACATTATAAATAGGGTTTGGGCCCATCTGGTGGGCCCCACGTTTGGACCATACCGGGTCTAATTAATGTCACATTAAATGTGTCTTTAGGGCTTACTTTTAGCCCATATCATTTGCCCCCCCCAACTTCTAGGAAAACTGGTCAGGTTTTCCTTGAAGTTTTAACGGCCTTTCACGAGACTCAGGTCATGGTTTATCATTGTACACTAGTGTTTCACTAATCAGCCTCAACGATGTTTAAACAATGTTAAACAATGTTTAAACAACATAAAATGGCACTAGACGGCGCTAAACGACACTAAACGGTGCTACTCAGCCTTAAACGATGTTTAAACAGTGTTAAACATCGTTGAACGGCGTAAAATGGCACTAATCTATGCTTATCGGCACTAATCCGTGCTTATCAGCGCTAATCTGTGCTTATCGGCACTAATCAATGCTTATCGGCACTAATCTCTGCTTATCTTGGAGACCTTTTTTTTTAACATAACGGTCAACTAGACACACCTTAGACATCATTCTTTAATATTCAAAGGTTATTGGTCACGTTTGAAGGTTGACAGTCACTCTGAAGGTTGACAGTCACTCTGGAGGTTGACAGTCACTCTGAAGATTGACAGTCACTCTGAAATGTCGAAGATCAACGCTGAAATGGCCAACTAACTGACAAACTGACTAGCAGTCTGCCGGAGCCTTCCCCTGCCAACTGCTCGGCTGATAGGTGGTCGGCTGGGCCTTCCCCTGCCAGCTGGTCGGCTGAAACGCGCCTCGTCATGCCTCCCGGAGCTTCTTTCGTGGTATTTTTCATTTTTGTACAACATATAGACGTTGTTCAAATGGTGTTAAATGACATAAAACGGCACTAAAAGGTGCATAATTCTCACATCTAACTTGCCGTTCAGAGGTTGACAGTCACTCTCGAGGTTGACAGTCACTATGAAGTGTCGAAGATCAACGCTGAAATGGCCAACTGACTGACAAACTGACAGGTAGTCGGCCGGAGCCTTCCCCTGCCAGCTGCTCGGCTGACAGGTGGTCGGTTGGGCCTTCCCCTGCTAGCTGCTCGGCTGACTGGTGGTTTGGCCGGCCTCCCGGCTTCTTGTCGTGCCTCTCAGAGCTTTATTCAACCGTATTTCAATCGTATGTCCTGGTACTCAATAGTTGTTTAAGCATATTCGTAGTTTGAGAATCATTTTGAATATTGATCATAACCTTAGAGATTGACCGTCACTCTGGAGATTGACCGTCACTCTGGAGATTGATCGTCACCCTGAAGAGCCGGAGATCCCTATAGAAACATCAACTAACCAACCACATGACAAGTGGTCGGCCGAGGCCTACCTTGCCAGCTGCTCGGCTGACAGGTGGTCGGCTGAGGCCTCCCCTGCCAGCTACTCGGCTAATAGGTGGTCGGCTGGGGCCTTTCTTGTCAGCTGCTCGGCTGACAAGCGGTCTGGATGGCCTCCCGGCTTCTCGTTGTGCCTCGTAGAGCTTTTCCGTGACGTTCGAATCCTTTTTATCAACATTCAAATGTGATAAATTGTATCAACCCTTCTCTATTTCAAACATAAATAATTTCCTTACCAGCACCGCTAATCTCTGATCATTTATCTTCCTTAAGCGTAATTAGCTTTTTAAGCTCAGTTAAGTGCTTTGACACAGCTTGTTGCTATATCCTCGCTTAAATCCTTCTTTTCTTTTCCAGAATCGTATGAATTGTCACAGTTCTTTCCATACATAACAGATGAACTTCATCTTTTTTCATACATAAACGATAGATGACCTGCAAATGCGAACCGAGCTATGTTTCAACCTGGTATAGGAAGTCACCCATCTTCTATAAAAGAGTGGGAGTAGACTTCATTTTCATTCACTTCACTTCTTCTTACTTCTTGTTTTCAAGCTTTCAAGCTCTCAAGTCATCAAGGTTCTAGGTTGAAGTTCAAGTTTCAAACATGTCGGACAACAGCCGTGCTCCCGCTCCTCCAGTTTCCATGGCTGAGGCGATGACCAAGATAAGCAAGGCAAGATCTCTTAGAGGTAAGAATAGACTGAGACCTCCTTCGTATATTGATCGTCATTTTGATTCTCTTTCAGATTTGTTAAGTACTATGGGGGAAGCATTCCCTAATAGCTCAGAGCTAGATTCATATCATAGTCCATGTAAGTTGTCCAAGGCTCAACTTGAAGAGATTGCCAACACCTACAGCTTTCCAGACGCTATTAAGGTTTGGGACCCGGAGAGGTTGTGCATCACCAAAGGTGCTCTTGAGGCGGGTTTGAGGTTTCCCGTTGACCCGTTCAACATCAGACTACTAGTAGAACTTCAAGTTCATCCTTGCCAACTGTATCCAAATGCTTGGATATTTGTCATACTCTTCATCATAAGGTGCCGAGACTTGGGTTTTCCTCCTACCACTACCATGTTTCGAAGTATATTCACAGTGAAGAATTCTTCTGAAGTTAAGAAAGGATGGGTCATTATTCAACATAGAACCCGACTTCCTCAGATGGTGAACACACTTTTCATCCCGGATTCTTATCATTTCTGGCCACGAGAGTTTGTATTTCTCAAGTGGAAAGGGGGCGATTGGAGCCAATTCTTTGTGACCAAGTTTGGAACTGTAAAATATAGTTCATATTTCGTATGTGACCTTAGTGTGAAAGAGCTCCTAAATCATGATAGACTATTAGCGGACAATGGTCATTCTCATTACAAAGTTTTCTTGACCGAGAGAAAGCTTATCGAAGCTAGACTCGGTTCTCTTTCATTTGAGGGTAATTTATTCTTGTTATCCATTACTAACTTTGTTTGTTTTTATTCCGATATTTTCCGTTTCTTTGTTTCAGTTGCTGATGAAATTGACAGCCGTCCTGCAAACCAGCCGAATCCTACAAAGAGGATGCTTAAGAAAGCAGAAGCCGTGGAAAATCCGGTTGATGTGCAAATTCCTTAGTTCCTAGCCGGATGCTCTCAGAAGAGGTCCAGGAATATTAATGGCGACATTAGAACACCCTTCACCCCTGAATGGGGTATCTGCGAGCAAGACTCTGTTTTGGGGTCTTCTTACTTGGCCTTGGATTGGTCCCAATGCTCCATCACCCCTACTGACTTAGCAACGGTGTGTGCCGGGGATAAAATGGAAGAGTCTGAACGCCTCGGGGCACAGGCTTTGTATCAGGTTTGACCTTCATACTTCAAGCTTGATATCTTTGTTCATGCTGGCACTATAAAATGCCTTACACATTCTTTCATTTCAGGCCAATGCCTACCTCCAATCTGCTACCCGTCAGGGTCGGGCCTTCAGGGATGACAAGATAGCCTTTGGGAAAAGGAGAAAGAGCAATGGAATGAGGAGAAATTGGACTTAGAGTCTAGGGCCATCCGTTCTGAGGTAGCTGCATGATCTTACCAGAAACAATACAACTCTTTGTCAAGAAGAAGGCAATTGAGTTCAACAAGGTGGTTGAAGCTTATCAACAATCAGATGCCTTCCTCCAATTCGTGGATGATCATGATGATGAGATGCGCCCTGTGAACATGTCCATTGGCTGGGACAAAGCCATCAAGACTGTGAGCAACAAGTACCCGACTATGATTGACCCTGGTCATTTCCCTTGCCCTAACTGGGCTGCTTCTAGGTCTGGCATCCCGACTGCTTCTCAACCATCAGGCTCTGGTCTTAAGAAAGCCGTCTCGTCTGCTAGCCATGGTTCAAGCTCCTCGGGATCTTGTGGGAAAAAACCCACGCCTGCAAGAAGAGGTGGAGTGATTCGGGAGTCGATCCCTGGGAAGAGGGTGATTCGGAACGAAGGCAGTCCCAGCTCATCTTTCGGAGAGGAAGAGACAGAGGTTGTGAACACTGCAGCTCAGCCAATGGTGGTGCCCGAATCAGGCAGTGGTTCCGAGGAGGAAGATTCAGAAGAAGAAGGCTCGGACGAGGAGGGTGGTGAGGAGGAATCAGAGGAGTAGGTTGGGACTACCCCGTGGCCTTGCATGGCCTTGCTAGCCGCCTGTGGCTCTATCTTCTAGTTTTCAATCAAGGTCCTTCGGGACATAACTTTTATTTGATTAAGTATTGTAACCTAATTTAAACCGTGGCCCTTCGGGGCGCTTTTTTATTTATGCACTTGTCTCCCTTATTCGTATATTCACTTATTTTCAGTACTTGGTCTTCCTAGACTTACACTCAACAGGTGCTTGGTACATAAGTAAAATCATAGAATCATAGAATGGAAAACAAACTTGCATTAACAATACAGAATGGGTTCAACCCTTACATAATCTACTGCTGTCCTACTCGGGGCACTAAGCCCTGGAATGGTTTCATCGAACCTTATTTTTACTTCTCCTAATAAATAGATAAAAAGCTAAGTCCTTACAAGGACAGCTCAAACATAATAAATCTTCAGGTTCAAAGCATGCCAAGTACGTGGCACTTCGTTCCCATCCAATGTCTCCAACTTGTAGGATCCCCGTTCTAGTGTCTTCTTGACTCGATACAGCCCTTCCCAGTTAGGGGCTAACTTTCCCTTCTGTCCAACTCCAGAAGCCTCTATTTTTCTTAGAACCAAGTCGCCTTATCGAAAGAACCTCTCCTTAACCCTTCGGTTGTAGTGGAAGGATGCTCTCTTTTGATGCTCTGCATTCCGGGCATTTGCTTCATTCCTAACTTCATCAATTAGGTCTAGGGCAAGCCTCATGCCTTTTTCATTAGTTTCTGGTTTAAATGCCTCCACTCGAGGTGACACATGCATTATCTTTAAGGGCACAACTGCATTGGCTCCGTAAGCCAGCAAGAACGGGGTTGCTTCTGTCGTAACTTTACAAGTGGTGCGATACACCCAAAGAATAGGCAATAACTCATCCACCCAAGTATTTCTAGAACGTTCGACCATCTTCTTCGGTCCATCAAGGATAATTCGGTTGGCTATCTCTGCCTGTCCATTAGGTTGCGGGTGTGCTACTGAAGTAAAACTAAGCTCAATAGCATTTTCCTCACAGTATTTCTTGAATTCTTCATTGTTAAACTGTGTCCCATTATCCGTCACAAGGATTCGTGGGATTCCATACCTGCAAATTTTGTTCTCCTAAAAGAACTGGGCAACTTGTTTGGTGGTTATCTTGGCTAGAGGTTTAGCCTCAATCCACTTGGTGAAATAGTCAATGGCCACTATCAAGAACTTTTGTTGTGCCGAAGCTACGGGAAAAGGACCAAGTATGTCCATTCCCCACAATGCAAATGGAATGGGAGAGTTAACTGATGTCAACATCTCAGGCGGCTGCCTTACAATCGGAGCGTGTTTTTGACATCTATCACACTTCTTGACATAGTTCTGTGCATCGACCAACATCTCTGGCCAATAGAATCCTAGTCGAGTGATCTTGTGAGCTAGGGCTCTGCCCCCCAAGTGTTGCCCACAGATTCCTTCATAAACTTCCTCCAACGCTTCCTTTGCCTCTTGGGGCCTTAGACGCTTCAAGTACGGGATGACAAACGATCTCTTGTATAGGATACCTTCGATTAAGGCAAATCTCAATGCTCTCACTAACAATTTTCGTGCCTCCAAGGCATTGTCAGGGAGCCATCCAGTTTCGAGGTGAGCACTGATAGGATCTATCCAACAGCTTCCTAAATCAATCGGTGCCACCAACTTAGAGTTGATGGTCGGGGCCTTCAAGACCTGGAAGTGAACACTCCCTGCATAATTCTCGATCTCAGAAGAAGTGAATTTAGACAAGGCATCAACCTTAACGTTCTCTTCTCTTGGAATGTGCTCCACATAGCACTCATCAAACTGAGTCATAACAGCCTTCACAACTCTCAAATACTTCGCCATTGTTTCATCATTGGCTTCAAATTCACCATTCACTTGCGATACCACTAGTCTTGAATCCCCACAAACTTTGAGATTCTTGACCCTCATGATTCTAGCCAAGCCCAAACCGGCTATCAAGGCTTCATACTCAGCTTCATTGTTGGTTGTCGGAAAGTCCAACTTCAAAGCATATTCAACTGTGAACCCATCGGGGCTTTGCAAGACTAAACCTGTACCACTAGATTTTGTTTTTGATGCTCCATCAAAATAGAGCACCCAATACTCCTTCAGATCAGGTAGAAGTTCCTCCTCTTTATCCTCTTTCCCAGGGATAGTCACTATCTCCTGCCCCCCGACTTCTTGGTTGTTAATGGTACATTCAACCACGAAGTCAGCCAATGCTTGAGCCTTGATGGCTGCTCGAGGCTTATACTTGATGTCAAATTCTCCAAGTTCTGTTGCCCACTTGATTAGCCTTCCCCTGGCCTTCGGGCTATGCAATATGTTTCTCAGCTGCTGGTCCGTCAGGACTTCAATCTTGTGTGCCTGGAAGTAAGGTCGCAGAGCAAACTTCTCAATGGGAGAGTAATTCAACTCAACCCCGTGCAACACCTTGCTCCCATAGTATATAGGCTTTTAAACTTTACTTTCTTCTCGAATTAGGACAACACTTAATGCTTGTTCAGATACCGCCAGGTATAGGTAAAGGGTCTCTCCGGGACTAGGCTTGGCCAACAACGGGGCTTCAGCCATGTACTTCTTCAGCTGTTCAAGGGCCTCTTGGCTCTCAGACGTCCACTAAAAATTTTTCACCTTCTTCAGTGCTTGAAAGAAAGGCAAGCACTTGTCACCAGACTTGGAGATGAATCTCCTTAGGGCTGCAACTCGGCCAGTTAGCTTCTGTACATCTCGTATAGAACGAGGTGCTTCCATATCTAGAATCGCTTTGATTTTTTCAGGGTTGGCCTCTATGCCTCTCTTCGAAACCATCAATCCCAAAAATTTTCCTGATCCAACTCCAAAGGCACACTTTGCTGGATTCAACATCATTTTGTGGTGCCTCAGCACTTCGAATGCCTCTCTGAGGTGCTTAATGTGGTCTGCCCTGAACAGGCTCTTGACTAACATGTCACCAACATAGACCTCCATGGTTTTTCCAATCAGATGGGCGAATATCTTATTCACAAATCATTGGTATGTAGCTCCTGCATTCTTTAGACCAAAAGCCATGACAAGATAACAGAGAACACCAAAGTCAGTTATGAAAAATACCTTTGGGATATCGTCCTTGTGCATCCTAATCTGATTATAGCCACTGAATCCATCCATGAAGCTCAGCATCTCATGTCCAGCTGTGGCATCTATCAATGTGTCAATCCTTGGCAAAGGAAAACAATCCTTCGGACAGGCGTCATTCAAATCAATGAAGTCTATACACATTCTCCACTTTCCATTTGCCTTCTTGATCATCACAGGGTTAGCCAACCATTCGGGAAACTGAATCTCTTCAATAAACCCAGCCTCTAAGAGCTTATCAACCTCTTGCTTAATGGCCTCTTGCCTTTCTGGAGCAAAATTCCTTTTCTTCTGTTTTATCTTCTTCCTTTCAGGATCGACATTCAACCTATGAGTTATAAGTTGGGGATCAATCCCTGGCATATCAGCTGCTGTCCAGGTAAACACATCGCTATTCTCTTACAAAAAGGCTATCAACTTGCCCTTCAAGGGTTCCTTCAGGGAGGCTCCTATATAAGTAACTTTCTCAGGGTCTCCCAACTCTAGAGGAATGGGAATCAAATCCTCTGCTGGCTTCCCTCGTTTTTCATCATCGCCACGGACATCCATGTCTTCAATCGGGAGTACATGCCCCCGGCTCCATCAGCCTTTAATGCAGACACATAGCAACTTCTGGCCATTTTTTGATCACCTTTTTGTTCTCCGACACCATTTCGGGTTAGAAACTTAATCTTCATGTGATAAGTTAAGGCAACAGCCTTAAACGCGTGAAGTCCAGTCCTTCCAAGAATTGCATTATAAGTCGAGGATGCGTTGATTACCAGAAAATTCAGCATCTGAGTAGCCTCCTTAGGTTCTTGCCCGATTGTCATGGACAACTGAATAGTCCCTTCAACTTTGGACTCAACTCCATTAAACCCGTAGATGGGCATGTTGGTTGGGGTCAATTGAGAGTCAGTGTACCCCATCTTCACAAACGCATCATGAAACAGAATATCAACTGAAGCTCCATTATCTATCAAGACTCGCTTCACCTCTGAGTTTCCAATTACAGGAGTTATGACCAACGGGTCGTCATGGGGGAACTTCACCCCTTCAAGGTCAGAGTCATTAAAACCAATTGCGATTTCAGTCCTGGCACGTTTCGGGGCCTCTCCCACGATGTGCATCACCTCTCTAGCATACGCCATTCGAGAGTTTCGAGTTGTGCCGGCCGCTGTCGGGCCTCCCCAAATCATGTTGATAATCGGCCCTCGGGGCTGTGTATTACGATCACGATCATTATCCTTTTTATCATTGTCTCTTCTATCATAATCCCTTCTTTGGGTTCCACGATCATTACCCTTTGTGAATTTGTTTAGCCTCCCTTTCCGGATCAAAAATTCGATCTCGTCCTTTAGCTGTCTATAGTCATCTATATCATGTCCCACATCTCTATGGTACCTATAGTATTGATCCTTATTTCTCTTTGCGGGATCACCCCTAAGTGGTTTCGGCCATCGAAAGTCCTAATCCTTTTCAATATCTAACAAGATTTGACTCCTAGGAGCATTCAACCTTGCATAGTCAGAAAACCTTGGTCCCAAATTCTTCTTTGGTGGTGATTCAGAGTCTTTGCTAGTACGGGGATACTTGTCCCTAACATCATACTCCTGATCTTGCTTTCGCTTCTTGGAGTCGTTATTACCCTTGCCATTACCTCCCGCGGCTTTTTTCTTCATGCTATCCTCAGCCTTGATATACTTGTCAGCCCTTCGTTGGAGCTCGGCCACGTTTTCAGGAGGATGCTTTGCCAATGACCTTTTAAAGAATAGATCAGTGGTTCCGTGTTCCAGGGCTACCATGGCTACCTTATTCTCCAAGTCGGTAATATTCATTGTCTCCTTAGTGAATCGCTTGAGGTAATCCCTTAGATTTTTATTCTTCCCTTGCACCACATACATGAGGGATGCAGAGCTTTTCTCATGACCTCTCCCGCTAATGAATTGGCTGACAAAAGCAGCGCTCATCTCCTTAAAAGAGCCAATCGAATTTGTAAGTAGACGGCTATACCATCTTTGGGCCACAAGGTTTGAGGGAATGCCCTATACTTCAATACATCACTTGCAGGCTGCAATAGCAGTGCGTTCGAGAATGTTCTGACGTGATTTGCGGGATCACCCGTTCCATCATAGGCCTTAATTGTTAGCATCTTGAACTTCTTTGAGATACGAGCATTCATCACCTCCTCTGTAAACGGAGGTGTGGGATCATCAGGATCCCCAAGTGGCATCAGATCCTTGGGGTTGCTTCTGGGGGTTTTCATCCTTGTTGTTCTTCCGGTTGGGGCATCAGCCCTTCTATGCCTTCTTGAAGACCTCTCTAGGTCTATAAAGGGAATCCTTCCTGAGGTTGGAGGAGGCTGAGTTTGATTCAACCTAGCTTGTTCTATCGCCATATCATCCTTCAACCTTAAGATCTCGGCCTCATGAGCATTGATTCTCTCAACAGCTATCAAAGGAGGTCCATCATGGATGGTTTGAGTACTCCTTCAAGGTTCTCTACTAACACGTCGCCTCCTAGGGGCTTCATCGCGATCATCGTCAGCAGATGACGAATCATTGGTATAGGGGCCAGAGTAGTCAACATACTCTCGATCTCGGATTTGCAAGGCATAGCCACTTGGTCCAACACCTTGAGTAGTGGGAGGATAGTTAGGCAGACCATACATCGGGTTGGTATTCATGAGGAGATCCGTAGTATGGATCTGTACCCCTGGTGGTAACGGGTGATTAGGATTAACCATAGGAGAAACCATCATCTGAAGAGAGCTGGTTTCTTGACTTGGGTGAACGACCATGGGTAACGTTCTCTCAGCATGGGGATTTGTCCATGGAGGTTGAGAAACTTGAGTTTGAGTGATCGCCCCTGTTGTTGGGGGTACTTGCTCAGTGGCAGGCGGAGCAGAGCTTAGAGGTAAGGCCTCAATAGAGGTAGGTGTTGTTCTTCGTATGGTCACCATGGTTGATGTCTTCTTCCCACAGACGGCGCTAAATGCTGTGGAATAAAAATTAGGGTTTGTGTGTAATTAATGCTTGGGTTGTTGAGCTTCGAGCATTAATGGCTGTTTCCGTGTTTCGAGACTGATCGATCCTCACAGAGTGCCTACGTATCTCGTATTGAGAATCAAGCCAAGACGTAGTTCTGAGAATGAGGGGTCAGGTCCTTATATAGGCTGCGGGAGCCTTAGAATCGTAATAGGGTTAGGAGACTTGGCGGGCAAGCCATCACCTTGAGGAAGGTTCTAGACTCCTTCCTTGTAGGAATCAGTTTCCATGTTGGAGTAGGTTCCATGGAGGCTAAGTCAGGCAAGAGTAATATCCTTGTTTGACTCTTAGCTGGCTATTACCCTTAATATTAATTACTAAATTAACATCATAAATAGGGTTTGGGCCCATCTGGTGGGCCTCACGTTTGGACCATACCAGGTCTAATTAATGTCACATTAAATGTGTATTTAGGGCTTACTTTTAGCACATATCATTATCTAAAAATTATGCCATGTCATCAATTTTAGCTAATAGGTGTGTAGGGTTGGAGATGCTCTTAAGGAGCTAAAAACCCTGTGATATAGGTGTAGAAGCAAATAAGTCCTTAAAATTTAAAAAGGTTCAAATAACTCCTTGTAATTTGAATTTAAGTTCAACGAGGCCCTGTGATTAATTTTTCTTAACAATTTTTAGAAAATATATTTAAAATTAAAATACTTAAAACTTAATATTACATTAAAAGTTTTATAAAATAATTAATATTGTAAATATTGTGATTTCACATATTATTAATTTTTTTTATGATATTATAATGGCTATTTTATAACTTGTGTAATGTAAGGAATTTTTATTTAGATTTTATTAGTTATTCATATTATATTTTAATTTTAATTATTAACTTATAAATATTTTTTATTCAATTTAAGTATCTAAATTTTAATTTATTTGGTTACAAAAAAATTATTTATTTTAATTCAACAAAAATATGAAGTTTACTCTTAATAATATAAATCAAGAAAATGATAATTTCACTTCGATACTTAAAATTTAAAACTAATTTAAAGTGAGAGAAAACTTGATATTTCATTTTAAATTATAAAAATCGAAATTATCATGTTCTAAATTATTATTATCAAGAGAGATAATAGATGTTCCATTACAAGTTTTCTAAATTAATAAAAAAATTAAAATATGTGAAATCACAATACATTTACAATATTAATTGTTTTATAAAACTTTTAATGTAATATTAAGTTTATTTTATTTTTAAATACATATTCTAACCATAGTTAAGAAAAATTAATCACAGGATCTTGTTGAACGTTAAATTTAAATTACAGGGAATTATTTGAACATTTTTAAATTTTAGAAGCTTATTTGCTGCTACACCTATATTATAGGGTTACTATTTCACTCATTAACCCAATTTTTGGGTGATGCTAAAAGTTCAATATTACTTTACACATGTCACTCAAATTACTATTTAATCCTTATACATCTTATCTTTTAACTATCCAACGTGATCATTGATTAACACTACAAATTTTCAATAAATGTTCATTAAGTACTTAATTCATTAGCAGCGTATACAATAGTTTACATACAAATAAAAATAAAAATATATACTTTTAATTATGATATTATATTTAAATTTTTAGTAATATAATGTATTGGAAAATAGAATAAAGTTGTATTTTAAAAAATTAGTGGAACCGTGATAAATCTTAAAATAATAAATTACTTTTTTTTATATTAAACTTACAAATTTTGCAATATTATGAAGATATATTTTTAGATTAATAAAATTAAATTGATTATACGATCAAATATATAATTTACTTAACAAGAATTTGTGTCACGTGATTATAAAGAAAATTATTATTTTTTGTCAATTTTTAAAATTTTAATAAATATTTCCAATGATCCTTATCAAATTCATTAATTTTATGAATTTTATATTAAATACCAATAAATTATATTACTATTATATTAATTATCTATATTAATATCAAAATCAAAACATTGAAATTTTTGATTGATTCATTTTTCGATCGTACACTCTATTTAATAATAATAATAATAAATATAAATAATAATAAATTCTCTTATTATCCATATTTCAAAACATTAAATTTTCATTTGAGTAGTTGATCGGTATTTTAATTTTTTCATAGGCCTAAAATTAAAACTTAATCTAAATGAATCACATATAATTATCATAGGCAACTTGTAATTCTATTAATAAAACAATAATATTATAATTCATTGTAACTAATGAATTATCATTTTCAACTAAAGTGCATTACTTATATATATATATATATATATATATATATATATATATATATATATATATATATATATATATATATATATATATAATCTTTTTCAAACAAAACCCTTCCTTTTCAAGCAAAATCATATATATAATTATTGTCAATTCATATCATTAAAGATTTTAAGTCAATAAAATTCATGTCTTAAAAATTCAGTTCATACTAAATAAAATAAAACTCATGTAATATTTAAAAAAAAATCTAAACATAGTACAAGGTATTAGTGTAATATTAAAAAAGATTTATGTATCGCATGAATTTTAACCTAGTATATACAATTTTGACACTATTTGATTTATTACATAAATTTAGTTATACTTTATATCAACCCATTACTTAATAATATTTTGATAAATTTATAATTATTTTCGTAAAATATTAAATAGTTATTAAAATGTGTAATTACATTAATTTATTCAATTATCTATTATTAAATTAAAATATATAAATTATTTTAAAATGATAAATATTTACTAATATGCAATTTAAGTTTTTTTTCATAATTAGTATGTTTAAGAATTCAAGATTATTAATTTTAATTAGTTTATTTAATATATACTTATATTAAAATAATTAATTTATGTATATATTTCATTATATATATTATGAATTTTTTAAGTACACTATTTTTTACTGTATTATAAAAATTGAATAATGGAAAGAATTTCAGCAACTTTAAACTTTAATTAGGTGGCGTGATTATGGTACAAGACAAACATAAATGAATAGGTTGACATGAGGTGTATGAATAGATTGACCTGACTTAAATTTGCACAGAATATGATAAGGGTATTATAGTAAAATGTGCAAATTGCATTGAGTAATATTGAACTGCATTTAGCAATCATGATTTAAAAATTGTTGACTAAAATTTAGCAATCTATAATTGAATTCAAAACGTGCACCGTGCACCGTGCACGGAGCAGCGGTAAATTACAACCGTTTCAACGTGTGGAGTCAAAGTCAGCGTGTTCGATGATAAAAGGTGTACATGCAACGCCAGTACGCCACAGCTATCATTTCCATAATTTGAACGTACATTGGGCCATTTTCTTTTTTGTTTACACGTTTGAAGTATACGTTTCTTAACTTATAACTGAATCTTTGAGTTGGACGCGAAGCTGGTTGTTGAGGCAATCTATAATAACATGGGATGATCGAATTTTCATAATATTATAGATGATTGTGTGATTTTACTTCAACATTTTGAGAATGTATTAGTAACTTATAAACATCGATCTGCGAATAATATGGTTCATGTGTTAGTTCGAGCTGCATTTTCTATGACATGTCATATGAAATGATTTAATACCTATCCAGAATTTATTCGTTGTAATCTTATTTTAGAAGAGTTTTATGTTATATGGAATGGTTTCATACCCCTCCAAAATTTATTGGTTGTAATCTTATTTCATATTTCAGAAGAGTTTTAATATATGCAAGTACGACTATTTCAAAAGAAAAGAAAAAAAAAGCTCAATTTATAATTCAGTAACAAAAATGAATTCTCATCATTTAAGCTATCTAATATATATTCCCCCTGCATGTCTAGGTTTTTACACGTATTTTTTTTTTCCTGATTAAACTTTTATTCAAAAAAAAATAAAATTATACAGACGGGAAGGGAGTATGTTTTAAAGATCCGGTTAAGTAAAAAAAGGTCAATAAAAATGAAAATGAAAATGGTATAGTTAAAATATTTTAATCCCAAATGATTCACAGTTTTGTCACAACTGATTATTTTAGATTTGTTAGAAATGAATGTTATCAGCTACTCCTTCCATCCTAATTGATTGAACCTCTTTGATTTTCACGGAGATTAAAAAATGTAAAGTTAATTGAAAAATGGATAAAGTGGTGGAATCTATCAATATTAAATATTTTTAATAATAGATGTGAGATAGTGAAGGAAAGGAATGGATGTAAGAGCAACTCCAAGAACTACGTACCCTATACACCCTCTTAAGTTAAAATTTGAGGAAATTAGAACAAAAATCCTCTCCAACAATCTCCTCGTCCCTCCCTATAACTTTAGGAGCTCTAAATGTTTCCTCAACATTGAGGAGCATCTTTTCCTTCCTCTTTCAATTTTATATTAGTTTTGTTACGACTGGATTCTACCGGATAACGATTCGGTCGGACCTGCAGAAGAAGAATGCGAGGATTTGGCCCCCCGATTCACCTCCGGTGTGAGAATAAGTCAGTCGGTTCTTTGTAATTAATTTGAACGTAGAGAGCTTGTGTCTTTTGTGTGTAATCAGGGGCGGATGCAAGTAAGGTTTAGTGGGGTCCCAGGACACCACTGAACTTTCAGTATATAGTATAGATGTATGCAAATTTTACTCAGTAAATGCTTGGTTCAACGGCCGGAACTCACTGAATTTTCGTGGGTGACCCCAGTTCGAATCCTCATGACTGCATTTTGGCTACATTTTGGACATTTTTTCTTGCAGGAACCTATTGAATCTTACATTTTTTCTTGCAGGAACCTATTGAATCTTGATAGATACCATACATTTATACATTTTTAACACTAAA
This sequence comes from Kitagawia praeruptora, assembly GCA_037693485.1. Classification (NCBI taxonomy): domain Eukaryota; kingdom Viridiplantae; phylum Streptophyta; class Magnoliopsida; order Apiales; family Apiaceae; genus Kitagawia; species Kitagawia praeruptora. Next base: position 88,684,076 of record CM075350.1, read on the forward strand.
ATCCTATAGTTCAGTGGTAGTTTAAGCTAAATTTGGTCAAATCAACCATGGTTCAACTCCTAGATGCTGTGTTTTTACACAAAAAATAATATTTTTCACTATATAAGTGCAAAAACATGGCAAAACAGAGCTGTAATCACAATAGAGCTCGAAAAGATTTTTGCGCTATGCGCGCCTAGGACCCCACTTCCTACCAATCCTGGATCCGCCACTGTGTGTAATTGTGTATGAATGAATATCTCAAACCTGAATAACCTTATTCTCCCCCCTTCATCGGTTACCGAAGGATCGGGTGTCATGGGAGAACGTGTCCCACGTCTGTAGGATCGTGTAACCATAAGACCGTTTCCAGTGACCAAGTCAAACTATCATGGGCTTCCTTCAGACTATGGTTATGGGCCTTCGACCCAATCCATTAAGATGATGGGCCTTCGGTCCAGTCCATTGAATTAACTGACCTCCAACATGTCCCTGGGCCTCGTTCGGAGTTATCCTCAGGACGGAGGCCAAAGCCCAAGCCCATCTTCGGAATACCCTCTTCAGACGTCTTCTTCGGATAAGAATGGCGATGGACAAGGTCAGGACGTCTCTAGGAAGTCGTGTCCCTTTATTGATGACAGCTGTCTGGTCTCGAGATCTACGCTTTAATCACCACCGTTGAATTTGAAGCGTTTCTTGTCCAAACGTCGCGTCTTTTCTACTTAAACCCACATAGTTTCTGTTCTTTCTTTTTTACGCACACATCATCTCTTAGATATTCAAAGCAAAACCCCAACACAGAGCATTTGCCATTGGCAGAGATTGGAACTGTCGTTTCATCACCGAAAACTCCCGCTTCTCCGATTCCACTCGAAGTTTACATTCAAGAAGTCTACCATCAAGAACTTGATCTTCTCAGCAATCTTCAAATCAGTGAGTTCCATTATGTCCTTTTCTTTTCAAGTCGGTATATGTGTAGTATCTCTATCTCCGTTTCTTTTGCATTATAAACCTGCATTTCATGTTTATATGTATATATCTGTTTGCATATGTGTAAAGTTACCTATATCCCTTAGGTAGAAAATACGCATGTCTTTATGTCCATTTTTCCGGGGATTTCGGGTTTTGTCTGGAAGTTTTCTGGGCAAGAACATCCTTCGGGATCTTCAAGCCTCAAGAACTCTCTTCGGACTGTCCCAATCCTTCCTCGTAATTTTCAGGCCACTTTTCACTTGCTCCTCGTTAGACTTTAGGATGTCCCCGACCGATCCTGGCCGGCTGTACTCGGCCTTTTTTCTTTTCTCCTTTCCTTCTTTTTTCTATCCGAGTACAAGGCTAACGTCTCTTCATTTCCAAATGCAGGGACATGGATCGGTCATCCGAAGGCGCAGGTCCTTCGGCCCCCTCTCCTTTCGCCGATGTCACAAAATATCCCGCAACAAACCTTCGGACTCAGCTGGACGAAGAAAAACTCACCCCCTTCGCCGACACATACAACATTCACAAACAACACTGGTTTGTGTATGCTCCTAGGAAAAAGGAGAGGATTTACCACAACCCTCTCGTTCCTGAAACCTGCGGGGGCGTATGCACGGGTATCTCCGAAGCCGCTTTCAAGTATGGGTTTCGGTTGCCGATACTGCCCGTTCTGAAGGATTTGTTGAAGGAGATGGGTATAGCCTTAGGCCAACTCGACCCGAATAGTTTTATACACGTGAATGTTTTCCAAGCTCGTTGTATGGGTGCTAAGGTCCACCCTCGGACTTCTTTATTCTAGCACCATTATGACTTTCGCCGCAATCCAAAAAGCTACGGCTTCTACACGGTCGCCCGTCGAACCAATCGGGCCGACTGGGCCCAGACTAATTCAAGCACACTACACCATAAAAGGCCTACGACCACATTTAGAGCCTATGTTGCCTTTGAATATGTTGCCTTTGTCATGCATATTTTTGGCTATTACAACATTATCATTTTCATGTTGCCTTAGGTAGCACTAATATGTTGGCATAGAATAAAAGTGTTTGCATGTTGCCATAGGTATGAAATTGTGTTGCCGTAATTTTGCAATGAACAAAATTTTATATTTTTTACTAATTTTTTTTTTCTTAACTTTTTTCACATGAAAATTACTTTATTTGGATAAAAATTAAAGCAAGAAGTTTTTATAAAAATCTAGAATATGTTCGTAGTGAATATTTCATTAAAAAGGTTAAAACATTTTAAGGTGAATAATTTTAATTTTATGTTAATTAAATATTATTAAACAAAATTTTTAAAATGATTTGTTATCTAAATAAATTTTAAAATATCATTAAAATAAAAATATTGTCTTATATGATTAAAAATATTTGAATATATTATTTTATATTATATAAAAAAATTAAATGCTTAATTAACAATTTAATTATTTTTTCAAATAAGTGAAAGAATAAAAAAATAAATTATTTTTTTCCTTGTAAGAGACAAAAAGATGAAAATTTGGAATAAATTAGATCAATCATGAACGGCAAAAGTACCGTCTCAAAAATATTACAACATATTTCCCCCATTCTCCCGCTTTTCCAAAATTTCATTTCCCCCTTTCCCAAATTTTTATTTCCCCCCTTTACTCCTGGTGTCCAAACATATACACAAAACATAGATCTACATACACAAAATTTTCATTCCCCCCTCTGTCTTCTCAGCCTCCCCTCTATCTTCTCAACCGCACAAATTACACACACAAATTTAAACCCTAGTTCTTCATCTCACCATTATCAAACACGCACCCATAGCTCCAAATAATAACTCGAGAACCAGTTCCGCAGTTCCAATTCATAGGTCTAGCTTGAAACCCCACGAAATATTTTCATACAAAACCCCCCTCTATTAAAGCAATTCATTTTTCGATTCAGTTAGTAAGTTTCAATTTCTAATTTTTAGAAAGTATTTTTTAATTAATTTTTTGTATGCATTTATTAGTTTGTATTTCAGTCGATTTAGGACTAGTTGAGAGGTTTTCATATCATGTTGTTTCTTGATTTTGCATATCAATCTATTTATTTAATCTGTAATTATCAATTTTTTCCATCTGGGGTTTCAAGAATCATTGATTTGTTTTCGATTCTTTGTATCGATTAGAAAATTGATGTGTTCGATTTACAGAGGCAGGAGCAGCTGTTAGATTTACCAGGTCTCCCCCTTTCTTATTCCTCCTCTCGTTTATCGACATACATTAGCGTAATTCATTGTAAGTCGTTACATATATCTGTACACTCTTTATTTTTGTTTTGCTTTATTTATATACTTGTGTTCATTAATGCTCGTGTTTTCTTGGGAATTATTTGCTAAAGCGGATAGAGGGAGGCCTGCTCCAATTGTGGGTGTTTTCGAGATTTTTCTATTGTGATTTTGGTTAGGGTTAGTTTATGGCTGATGATTTTGTATTGGGGTTTATGATAGGCTTATCAGCAACAAGAATAGGAGGCCGCTCCTATATTTTCTCTCTATATTTTCTTTGTGAATTAATCTCCACGCAGATTGCGTGATCAAAGAGCAACTTAAGAGAACGAGACGCAGCAGGGACAAAAAAGGTACACTGTATTTATTGGTGTTTTAAGACAATCTGCTCAATAATATTTTTTTTTTTGCATGAAGTCGACTAAATAATCTGATGTAATTGCACTTTTCTTACAATTCAGAAAGGATGATGACTTAGGTTAGTTGAGAAGTCAGAAGTATTTTGGAAGTCATAACTATGTAGCATTGAATCATTATATATACCAGCATACATGATTACACTAGTATATATCAGTGGTAACTTTAGGTTACTGACAAGTACTCAACAAGTCAAGAAGTATGTATGGAAGAACTTATAACCATTGCAAATTTACAGTTAAAAGATGTGCTAAATAAAATTAACATGTGTCACCTCATTCTATGAATAACTCATTTTAACATATGATGCTAGGAGCATATTCAAATTGTATAGCCTGCAATCTGAAATTAAATTCCGAGAACTATTTTCTTATTAGGTTAAAGGAACTATTTGTGTTTATGGATTTGTGTTATGACTGAATTAATAATTACTTCTGATACAGATTTATGATTTTGGGCTGGCAATGGCTACCAAAACAGTGGAGCCATCATAATGCATCAAAATTTAAAGGCGCATTTGGGTTGCTGCAAACAACTAAACAACAGGTTCACTTGCAAGATGGTAAGAGTCTGATTTAAGATGTTATCGATCTGTAAATATTCCAATAATTTAAAACTGCAACCACAAACTAGTATTACTAGTTTTTTGTGATTCAAAAAGTTAGAAGCCCAAACTCACTAATCAATCATGTTACTTTAGACCCTTGACACTGCATATTTACAAGGAGTGATTTCATGGTCTTCAAAATGATAGATCTTCTCCTGGTTGCTCAACTAATTTTAAATTATTACGTCCTTTATGGTATTGGATGTGCTGATATACATATCGATTTTACTTCACGTGACAATGTAGTAGAACTTTAATATTGTTAATTATTTAACTGCCTAATTATTTTTATATCATATGTTATAATGGTTGTGTGTGTTTGTGATTCTAGTTTAATTTGAGTTCTGTGTTTGAACTGAAAGATAAAGTAGGTTTCCTCATTATTTGACATTAGTAGTATATAATACTCTGTATTACCTAATGTGGAGATGCTAATTATGCAGTAAGAAAGTTTAGTAGTAAAAGAGCAAGGGGATACATGTATTCGATAAACATGATAACATGGGCATTAGAAAGCATGGACACGGCATATATATGAATGATATAGATTAATTACCTGAAATTTGGCTTTAATGTGCTGAAAAATCATACTCTATGTTTATAGCTATAGTAATCTTTCATTTCATTTTTGTATGTGCTAATAGAAAGCTCTCAAAAGAAATGAAATCAAAAAGTGGTCTGGTCAACTACAATAAGTTGATAGCTTTTGATCTAATATACTAATAAGTTGATTTATAGAAATGTGGTCTGGTTTATTATGTACCAAAAAGATCCTTATCAATAGAGTACTAGAAAACGTATGACTGTGTATTTAAGCTGTGCAAGTTGTGATAATAATTTAAGCTGTGCAAGTATGGAAGACTGCTCTCTGTTATAGTTGATGATCAGTTCCGTAAGTATGTAACTGTGTCCTTCTTCTATTTATTTTCTTGTTATTGCTGTTTCATGTTATTCATTTGATAATCATCTTTAATTACTTTGTTTTTTCTTTTTAATTCAACTTTACTTATTCTACTGATCCCGTATGCAGGAAGAGCTAGATCAGATTAAAAAGATGGAAAAGGCCTCCCCTGCGTGCAAGGAGTAAGTATGATAACATCACTGCGATGCACTTCCTTTTATTAAGTAGGTAGGTAAATGTATGCACTTGTATTTCTCATTGTTGTCATTTACAGATTTGTTGATATCTTACTAACTCTGTGTACAGCTGAAGACTGCCTACTCTAACACTTGTAATAGTAGATTAGCACTACTTTTTGTTCCGCATGTATATCTTATTGTTTCACTTGTTATAGGGCTATAGACACTAAGAATTTTGGTTGTAATGTGGTCTCATCCTTGTACGATGCTCTGACTTCTTTACTATAAATTTAAATTACTTATTAGAAAATCAGAGTTGTTTCTTGTATGGCCCTAAAAGAATTATGTATTCATTTATGCGGACAGGTCTTCAACTATCAGACTTAGAAACTTGAAAAGCTTTTTATCTGAACCAGAATGTGTGTAACTTGTAACTTTTAAATTTCTATTAAATTATCTTTATTTTAGGACATAAAATTGGAATCTGTATATTGAGGAATTTGTTAATATTCCAATATTTTGTCCAGGTAGTTCGGTGGTGGATGGAAACCTTGTCAGGATGATTACCAGACCAAAGGACTATATCTACAACTCCAAAATTTTTAAGCCTATACTATGATCAGGTAATTGAGATATATAGTTAGACTTTGACTAATTGAAGTATAGTTGTAATGATATACGAGACAATAGGTCCCGCACAATTATAATGTTGTAGGGAACTTCACAACTAAGTTTTAATAAGGTTTCAGACAAGTTGTAACTTTGTTGTAATCATATTCATGTTAGGTTTTATAGTTCTGCAGGTTTTGTGAAAAAAAGCCTGCTTTTTTACCAGAAGCATGGCCAACCATAAGCAATGGCGCAAAAGATCTTGTAAATAAATTGCTAGTAAAGGAAACTTATGCACCGACATACGGTAAGTTGTCTCTGATCTTTTTACAGCAGTCAAACTTTGATGTTTTTGACTACGTACAAGCATCTCCAAGCTCTAGTAAAGTTATCTTTGGTTTTAATTTATGACTTATATTCTAGCACATCCATTGCTTTGCTGCATCATACTTTTGTTCATATGATGAACTGTATCATATATAGATCAAGGGTGTCCTTGAAGGAGTTATAAATAGTTCAGGGATTACATATATGAATTTAAACTTAATTTGATTTGGACTGATATAATAACAACAGGAATAAATATGAAGCATAATTAATATTTCTTCATTTGCATTCAGGTTTAAGAAACCCAACAAATTTGATTTTGTTTATGCTTTCTTATTAATCTGTTTCACAGATAGAGCAATAGGCATAGGTAGCTATGCCACATAGCTGCCACTGCTACAGCGCTTGTGGCCGGTGGACTTGCTGCTGCACTATATCTCAAGTGACAATGAAGATGGTACTCCAATGATCGGTGGCACCAGTTCATAATTTAGTCATGCCATATGTTTATGTTTTAGATCGTCTTTTGAAGTTATTTTTGTCTCATGTACTTGGTAAAACTTTGCGCGTTAACTTGTTTGTCGAATATTGTGTTTGGAGATACTTTCCTAGTTGGTTGATGATTGTAGTGAATTTGGGTTGTTGGTTGTGATTGTAGTGAATCTTGATTATGTGTTGTGTAGTATGGATTATTATGTATTTAGGGAATGAATATTTTCATGTTTATTATTTTTGGTTGGAAATAGAAAAGTGTTGCCATTGCTGCTATAAAGTGTTGGCAAAAAGGAAAATTAATGTTGAGAAATGTTGTTAGAAAATGTTGTTGTAGGTAAAATTTTGTGTTGCCATAAAAGTGGGCCCCACAGTGGGTCCTACATTTGGTTCCAAAAAGTGGGTCCCGCAATGGGTCCTAAACAGTGGACCCATTGGTGGGGTCCATTTTTTTTGCAAAATGTTTAACCCAAAAGCAACATAATATCATGTTGCTAAAAACTGATAATATTGTTGCCATAGCTAGTCTAAGCCAACAGAAATGTTGATGTTGCCGTAGAGAATTAGAATGTTGTCTTTGACCCCAAAGGCAACGACAAAAATAGCAACACCAGCAAAATGTTGCCTTTGGCTTTTTTTGGGCCTAAGGCAACATATTTCGGGCCTATGACAACACTTTTTCGGTGTTGCCGTAGGCCTTTTATGGTGTAGTGGCAACAAAGGAACTCATGACAAATGGTTCTTTCTCTCTGGGCCTAAGATTGCCAAATACTCTATATGGAAGGACGTTGACCCAGCGAAGAGGGTCGTTATGCCCTCACTCCTAGACTCGGAGAAGCACGATTATAAGCTAGTTTGCGAGCTGAAGATGGACAAAGTTCCCTTATCAAGCAGTCGGGACAGAGACTGGCTGCTCGCCCTCTGGGGTAACGGTAACTTTTGTTTTCCTTGTGATTCTGCAAATATGTGCGCTAATTAGTTTTGTCTTCGGTCGGTGTTCGATCACCTTTATTATGATTTTGACTACTGTTTCTCTTGTTCAGTGTCTTCCCGTGAGGAGCTTGTTGAAAGAAGGTTCCAGAAGCACGTAGCAAAAACGGTGGCTGAAGCTGCTGCTTCTGAAGCTAATGGATCCGTTCCTGCAGCCGATGAGGCGGGGAGGCCGGCATCCAACCAGAGGGAGGAAGATGTGGTCACTACACCACCGGCCACTTATCCTTCACGGGAATTGGAGACAAAGGAGACAGACTTGATCACTCCAACCGACTCTAGGAAGAGAAGCCGATTAGGTGAGGCTGGACTGAAGGTATACGCCCCCCAGTGGGGAGTTTTGGAAACTGACAGAATTATTGCCCCCGCTCCGCAATCATCCACTGTCGTAGGTCCCGATCTCTGCCGGGGTCTCATCCTGTCAGCCGATAGGCCGAGGTTTGCCCAGGCGGACGACCTTGAGGCTTGCACCGAGATGATGGCCCTACTCTCTATGGTGAGCTTTTTTCTTCCTTGGTATTATCCATTTTACTTGCCTTCAACGTTTAATTCTCTTCCCATGTTTGTTTTTCAGGGTGTCTCCTGGTCGGCTATTGTTACCGAACGGATTGAAGGAATGCAGGCTAAGTTGAAGGGGGTTGACCAGCTAGAAATCCGTGCGGTCAAAGCTGAAGAGGACCTCCGGAATTCCACTTCCGAGCTAGGGAGGGTAACCGGTCAGGCTAATTCTTTGAAGACCGAGAATGAGGCCCTGAAGGCGAAGTTGGAAGAGATGGATGTCTTGAAAAAGCGCATCAACTGGAGGAACCAACAGCTCAAAGCCTCAAGGAAAAACATCTGAAAGCTGAAGAAGACCCTCGACCTTACCGAAGAGAGGTGCTACCAAATGGGTTATGACGATGCAGTGCAGAAAGCTAATGCTACTGGCTTCGATCACACCAAGCTGCTGGACAAAACTATGACAGATCCAGTCGGTCGGAATGATGCAGATGAACCTTTGGTAGTCTCTTTGGGTGAAGATGAGGCGCTTTCTGATTGTTAATATTTATATTCTGTTGGCCTTCGTGCCTTGCTCTATTTAACTCTGCCTTTGGGCTTAAATTGTGCCTTCGGGCTTTTGTAAATTTAACCATGCCTTCGGGCTTGCTATTTTCGCCTTCGGGCAATTTAAGTTTGCCTTAGCATAATTTATCCTTATTGTTATGCATCTTCGGTATTTCTTTACCTTGGCTTTCGTCTTCATGCATCTTCGGCGTCTTTTTGCCTTAGCATAAATTTTTTCATTTTTATGCAGCTTCGGCTTTGTTTTGCCTTAGCATAATTATTTTCATTTTTATGCATCTTCGGCCTGATATTGCCTTAGCATAATTACTTTTATTTTTATGCGTTTTCGGCCTGATATTGCCTTAGCATAATTACTTTCATTTTTATGCATCTTCGGCTTCAGCCTAGCATGTATGCGCATTTTTGGTCGTAACCTAGCTGCCCCCAGTATTTAAGGGGTTTTGTAAATGATTAAGGCCCCGTTCGGTCGGCTGAAAAATATTTCCTTCTGGCCTTAATTAATGTCAAAACAACTTAAATACTAAGACATTTTTGTAAGGGTCCAAATTTCATTCGGTCGGCCCCAAATTTGGATTCGTCAAGCGTTTGTGACTTAAATCGTAATGTACTTGAACATTAAAAATAAGTTAGAGGGCCCGTGTTTTATTCGATCGGCCCCAAACATGGGTCCGTTAAGCTTAATATTGTGTACCTAACTTTTTGGCTACAAATGTACTTAGCTTAATAACAACAGATAAAAAATGGAGCAAACAATCTTTCATTAATCATGCAACTCTTACATAGTTTTGATTACAGATTGATGCTAGCTTAGGGAATTCAGAATAAACTTGCATGAAACAAAGTACTAAATTAAAAAGCAGTAAAATGCATCCAGTAAGCTTACTGGTAAAAATGGCGAAGGCGAGCGGCGTGCCAGGTGTTTTTGACTGGGCTGCCGTCCGAATGGGCTAATTTGTAGGTGCTTGGCCGGACCACTTCAATCACCACATAAGGGCCTTCCCAGTTTGGCATAAGTTTGCCCTGCTTGGTCGGCATAGATGTTGCCAACTCCCGTAGAACCAAATCCCCTACTTGGAAAGACCTCTTCTTAACACCAGAATCATAGTACTGTGCCGCTTGGAGCTGGTACCATAGGTTTCTTTGATGAGCTGCTTCCCTTTCTTCTTCCAGCAAATCAACGTTCGCCCGGAGTCCAAATTCATTTGCTTCCACATTAAATACCTGTGTTCGGTAAGATTCTAAGCCAACTTCAACAGGTAGAAGAGCATCTGTTCCAAAGGCCAACTTGAAGGGCGTTTCCCCGGTTGAAGATCTTGCAGTGGTTCGGTAAGCCCAAAGGACCCAAGGTAACTCTTCAGCCCAAAGTCCTTTGGCTTCACCCAGCCTCTTCTTGATTCCATCAAAAATTATTTTGTTGGCTGCTTCGATTGCCCCGTTTCCTTGGGGATGCCCAACTGAACTGAACTTCTGCCTGATTCCAAACTGAGCCAGAAACTTTCTGAACTTGCTTCCAATGAATTGAGTTCCATTGTCTGATACACATACCATAGGAATGCCAAACCTTAAGATTACCTGTTCTAACATGAATTTCTTTGTTGCTTCTTCGGTAATGGCTGAGAGAGGTCTGGCTTCTATCCACTTGGTCATGTAGTCGATCGCCACGATGCAATACTTGGCTTGTTTGGTACTGGTGAGCAAGATTCCCACGATGTCAACCGCCCACATAGCGAATGGGATGGGACTAAGGACCGAAGACATCTCTTCAGGAGGTTACTTCGGGATTGTGTTGAACAACTGACACTGTTTGTATTTTTTGGCATACTCAGTAGCGTCTTCTTTCATTTTCGGCCAGAAAAATCCTTGCCTGAGAATCTTGAAGGCCAAGGACCTTCCTGCTAAATGTTCCCCACAAATTCCCTCATGAATCGTCTCGAGGGCTAACTGTTGCTCTTCTTCGTCTAGGCATCGAAGCAATGGTTGGCTTGCTGACCTTCTGAACAAACGGCCCCCGACCAAAGTATAATTCACTGACCGATGCTTTACCTTCTGTGCTTCCCTCCGGTCAAGTGGTAGAGTACCCTTTTCCAAGAATGCCCTGATGGGAGTCATGCAGTTGACCCCTTGGTGAATTTCCATACATTGCTTTTTGTCTATCGAATGCGTCTTTACTTCGGTCAGATAGATTGACCCATTCAAGTTTTGGGTTTCTGTCGAAGCTAGCCTTGAAAGAGCGTCTGCCCGACTGTTGTTCTCTCTAGCTACTTGAGTTAATTGATAAGTGGATTTTATATCCACTTGGAGCGTTCCATTTCGGCTTAAATTGATGTCTTGGTCTCAAGTATGTTGTGTTTTTGATGCGTTTTAGTGAGTTTGTGCATGGTTATTATCTTGAGGTTGGATGATAAAAAAAATGCATATTTTATGGTGGAATTGAGTTCTAGAAGTGAAAAGTGACAAGTTGCAAAAGAAACGAAGGAAAAAGGAGTTAAAATGAAGAAAATCAGCCAAAATTAGCTCCCGACAGAACCACCAGCGCAGCCAGCGCTCCAAAGGGCACAGCCAGCGCTCGGGGGACTGTTTGGGCGCAGCCAGTGCAGTAACGGGCGCAGCCAGTGCTGCGGAGAAATCAGCCAGATTTTCGGATTTTGTTTTGGCCATATCTTGAGTTCTACAAGTCCGTTTTGGGCGATCTTACTGTCCACGCGAAGCTAACGAGATTCTCTATCATTCTAAAGTGGTCCAGATGTCCAATTACAACTGGAACGGCCCAGAAATATTGAAGAAAAGTCAGCTACGAATTTTCCTTGAAAACAGAATCAGTTTAGGAAATGTATTTTGCAGAAATTCTATTTTAACTCTATTTTGGGGAATTTCTTGCTGGGCAAGACTTCTAGAGCCTATATAAACATATCCTACCATTGTAATTTGGGGAGAACGATTACATATCAATTACTTAGGTTTATTTGTATCTTTTCATACTTTCTTTTTATCATGGTTTCATCAGATCCTATGATAACGAGCGGTTCAATTATGAGCTAATCGTTGTCATGGGATTCTAATGGATTTATTTATGGAGCTTTAGTATCTTGATGCTTTAGAGATCTGTGTGTGATGTATATTTGATATCCTCGTATGGTTATGCTTAATTGATAGATGCGTCATGAACATCTAATCTGTTAATCTCTTGTGAAGTGAAAGTGGATCTTGAGATTTAGAACTTGTCATGCTAGCATAGGTTCATGATTGTTTATCAACATGATTCATAGTATGAGATGAGAATACTTGTATTGCCCTATGTGATCTTTATGGATAACTTGCTCTTCAACCGTTATGTTTTCAAATTCTATAGACATATAGGGTCTAAGCATAATTGGTGTCTATTCATCTTCTATCTCTTTTGTGGATGTATATTTAGTTTGGTATACGTATACTGAGAGGTAGCGTGTACTTGTTTCGTGTTATCCGATCAGATATCATGACCATTGCATATAGTGATTAAAGGCGTCAGATCTAAGCAAAGTATTTAATGAAGTTAGGATTCCATGTTTTCTCTTGCAGTAGTAATTCGATTCCAATTCTTGTTAGTTAGTTAATTCTTAGTTTGTTAATTTACTTCTTAGTTAATTTAGTTTATTAAACCCAATCTTGTTAATTGTCTTAGCAGTGAATAAAAACCATACATTGTTGCATAGGTGCATTAACTGAATTGAAACCTAAACCAGATCTCTGTGGGAACGAACTTGACTTCTATCTGTATTACTTATGACCACGTACGCTTGCGTGATTTTGTGTTAACAAGTTTTTGGCGCCGCTGCCGGGGATCATCGGTGTTTTATTTTTGGTTTTTGTGCTTATCAATAGTGGTCGTTAGAGTTCACTGACTCGGATTTGTTTTTCATACCTATTTTGTTTAGTTTGGTGTGTTCAGGTACTTGAGTGTTTGAAGATGACATGCGAGGAGTTGCCATGGTGGACATATTCGAGGACATCCATGCCTCAGCAATGTGAGCGGTGTTTGGGCGTTCATGATCCCTCACAATATTGTTACTACGAAGGAGTTGATCCATATGTCACTTATGAGGAACAACCATATTTTCAATATCATCCTCAACAGTACCAGCAAGATGTTCCAAATATGTCATATTTCTTTGGTAGTGAAGAGTTTAAACATCAGCATCCTACTACTTTTCAGTCAGATGAGGTTGTAACTATGGAGGAGCTTAAGATGCTTGAAAAGAGTAGGGAGGAAGGTGTCAAATCTTTGGAGACACTAGTTGCTCAAGTTATGAGAGCCTTGGAACAAGAGAATCAACAATTCATACCAGAAGCAATACCAGAGAATAATGGTGACTTGGAGCAAGGTACTGCATGCTTAATTGAGGAAGACAAATTCCAAGGTGAGGTGAACATTCACAAGCCATGTGAGGAATGTGATCATGTTAGGATGGTGGATGATTTGGAAGGGGCACTATTTGGGACAGACACTGATGAGCTACATAAATTTCAAGAATTGGTATGTGCGTACCAAGAGGCTGATGAACATGAGAAAGATGCAGGTCTTTCACTTATCTCAGAGTTTAAAGATGGAGGTAGCGCATTAGAGCCAATGGAGGAAGTTCTCTTTGAGGAACCAAAGGCTTCAGCAACTTACATTTACCCTCCTCCACTATATTCAAGCGAAGCCCGCGAATGTGTGTTATTCTACAAATTGACAGATTTTGGTTCAACAGATGAAGGCATTGGAATAAGACATAGTTGTTACATGAATAGGCCAAGCGAGTAGAAGGGGCAGAAAGTGTGCCGCCGTGATGACGATGAAGTATCGCGAAGAGATGACCAGGCAAACTATTATCATCCTTAATGGAGGCTTGGAAGTAACGTCAAGCTATTGACGTTAAAGAAGCACTTCGTGGGAGGCAACCCACGCTTTTCGGCATTTTTATTTAGGTATGTTTTCTACTATCCCTTTTATTTACTTCCATTCAATGCGGACATTGAATATTTTAAGTTTGGGGGTGGTTTGAGGGGTTAGTAGTTGTTGTATTATTTGTTCATGTAGGATATCATGCTTTGCATATTAGTAGTAGTAAATTATGCATATATGTTCGTGTTATTTACGTTTGTTTCATATAGGACATTCTGTTTTTATGTTCGTATATCATGTGAGTTCATAGTAGTTTGCATTTGCACCCATGCTTGATAGGAATTTTGTGTTGTTGACGCTTTTGATTGAGAAGTGATATGCTTTGTTCTTGTGCACACACATACACTAGTAAGTTGAAGCTAGTAGACTTATTGAATGTTGTAAGTGATTAGAAGGACATGAATATGTGCAAGATGATTTAGTTTGCATGCTTTGAATACAAGTCGGTGCGTTAGAGAGATTTTTGCTTGGGATTGAGTATGTTTTTCCACCAAGTGAGCTTTTGAGCCTATTGCATATTTGCAATTTATTCGTTTGCTTGAGTGTCCACGGATTGTTTGCATTGCTAGCAGTTGTTTGAGGTCTTTCTTGAAACGCATGACATTAATTGACGATTAAAATGATAAAGGCATTTAGGAATAACCGTGTATTTTCCCATATTACCACACCATATTTACATGATCAATTAGTTAACCCGTTGAGCTTAATCCTATTTTTCGGTGACATACCACATTACTTGCCTAGACCTTTTTCTTGTATTGGCTTTACATTAATTTGAACCCGCATTGTCAAAGGCTAGTAGAGTGCTTAAGGGAGTAACAAGGTGTGCAAGGAGGGGTTTATTGTTGGTCATAATTTTGGGGGAAATATTGAAAATTGAGTTTGTTTATTTGATAGTCGGCATGTGTAATAAAATTGTGGGATCATTTGTATTATGTATATTATTGTTTTATTTAGCTCTCGAAAAAAAAATGAAAAAAAAAGAAAAGAAAAAAAGAAGAAGAAAAAAAGAACGAGAGAAAAAAAAATATTATGAGAGCATGTTTGTGTTTGTTGTGATCCTATTTCAATCGACTAGTCGAGTGTTTGTTTTAGTAAAAATTATGTGGGGGGAAAATAAGGTGTTGTGTATGATTTATTATGGTACTTACTAGCTTTTGACACTTCACCTGATTTGGCTTATTTGACATACCTTGTCCCTAGCCCGTTACAACCCAAATAAAGACCTTTTGATTATCGTCATTGATGTATGTTGTGTTAAGAGTTAGATTGATACCAAATGTCAAGCGTGTTTATGATTTTGTTGGAATTGAGTGATACACTTACCCTTGTTCTTGAGTGAATATTCTTTTGTGAGTGGATTGTGAGTGTTTGCTTGTTTTTGCGTATGAGATCCCGAGTTTTGTCTCAAAGATGTATCCTTGTAGGCTTAGCATGTTTACTAATTTATTCTTACATTTGACATGGGCTTTTGAGAACTTATGCATGTTCATTGAGTAGACTATGTGAATACTTGCACTTTCGACACCAAGACATTGCGTATTTACTTTGATTCTTAAGTTGATATGGCATGAGAGGATTTGAAGGTATGGTAGGATATTAGTACTAGATTATTTGCATTTTCATATTAGTTGCATTCATGCATTGCATTGCATAAGGTTAATTGGATTTTGTGGGTACATTCGCTATAGGCCCTCACGAGACCTTACTCGTCCACTAGGGCTGCCTAGAGATTTAAAGGGCTTGTTGCATACGCCAAATGCAACCGTGATCACCTACGGAAGTGGTACTAGTTAGTTGTATATAGTTATATTTGTGTATGCTTGAGGACAAGCATCGGTTTAAGTTTGGGGGTGTGATAAGTGGATTTTATATCCACATGGAGCGTTCCATTTCGGCTTAAATTGATGTCTTGGTCTCAAGTATGTTGTGTTTTTGATGCGTTTTAGTGAGTTTGTGCAGGGTTATTATCTTGAGGTTGGATGATAAAAAAAAAATGCATATTTTATGGTGGAATTGAGTTCTAGAAGTGAAAAGTGACAAGTTGCAAATGAAACGAAGGAAAAAGGAGTTAAAACGAAGAAAATCAGCCAAAATCAGCTCCCGGCAGAACCACCAGCGCAGCCAGCGCTCCAAAGGGCGCAGCCAGCGCTCGGGGGACTGTTTGGGCGCAGCCAGCGCAGCAACGGGCGCAGCCAGCGCTACGGAGAAATCAGCCAGATTTTTGGATTTTGTTTTGGCCATATCTTGAGTTCTACAAGTCCGTTTTGGGCGATCTTATTATCCACGCGAAACTAATGAGATTCTCTATCATTCTAAAGTGGTCCAGATGTCCAATTACAACTGGAACGGCCCAGAAATATTGAAGAAAAGTCAGCTACGAATTTTCCTTAAAAACAGAATCAGTTTAGGAAACGTATTTTGCAGAAATTCTATTTTAACTCTATTTTGGGGAATTTCTTACTGGGCAAGACTTCTAGAGCCTATATAAACACATCCTACCATTGTAATTTGGGGAGAACGATTACATATCAATTACTTAGGTTTATTTGTATCTTTTCATACTTTGTTTTTATCATGGTTTCATCAGATCCCATGATGACGAGCGGTTCAATTATGAGCTAATCGTTGTCATGGGATTCTAACGGATTTATTTATGGAGCTTTAGTATCTTAATGCTTTAGAGATCTGTGTGTGATGTATATTTGATATCCTCGTATGGTTATGCTTAATTGATAGATGCGTCATGAACATCTAATCTGTTAATCTCTTGTGAAGTGAAAGTGGATCTTGAGATTTAGAACTTGCCATGCTAGCATAGGTTCATGATTGTTTATCAACATGATTCGTAGTATGAGATGAGAATACTTGTATTGCCCTATGTGATCTTTATGGATAACTTGCTCTTCAACCGTTATGTTTTCAAATTCTATAGACATATAGGGTCTAAGCATAATTGGTGTCTATTCATCTTCTATATATCTCTTTTGTGGATGTATGTTTAGTTTGGTATACGTATACTGAGAGGTAGCGTGTACTTGTTTCGTGTTATCCGATCAGATATCATAACCATTGCATATAGTGATTAAAGGCGTCAGATCTAAGCAAAGTATTTAATGAAGTTAGGATTCCATGTTTTCTCTTGCAGATGTAATTCGATTCCAATTCTTGTTAGTTAGTTAATTCTTAGTTTGTTAATTTAATTCTTAGTTAATTTAGTTTATTAAACCCAATCTTGTTAATTGTCTTAGCAGTGAATAAAAACCATACATTGTTGCATAGGTGCATTAACTGAATTGAAACCTAAACCAGATCTCTGTGGGAACGAACTTGACTTCTATCTGTATTACTTGTGACCACGTACGCTAGCATGATTTTGTGTTAACATTAATTCAAATGATTCAAACAATAAAGATTGTTCGCGTACCTTAAGGGCGCAGGCCTTGGTTCGGGGATCTTTTTGTCTGTATTCTCTCTGAAAACTGTTTCACCACCAACATTGAGTCGCTGAATACCCTTAGGTGCTTAACTTCCAAATTTTTTGACAAATCCAAACCTGCCAAAAGCGCTTTGTACTCGGCTTCATTGTTCATCAACGGGAAAGTAAACCTGATAGCTTGACATATTTAGAATCCTTCTGGGCTTGTCAGAATTAACCCTGCCCCACACTTTTCCTTGGCGACTGACCCATCAATAAACTTCCATTTTCCTGGTGCCTAAATTAGCTGCTCTTCGGGGGTCAAGTCCTTCGGCCCCGAGAAAGAGCATTCCACCATAAAATCTGCGAGTGCTTGGGCTTTGATCGAAGTCCTTGGCGTATACTCCAAATCATGTTCCCCCAGTTCGATCGCCCAAGCAACTACTCTGCACGACGCCTCCGGCCTTTGCAAGATTTTCTTTAAAGGCTGGTCCGTTACTACCTTGATTGTCCTTCCTTGGAAATAGTGCCTTAACTTTCTTGCGGCCATTACCAACCCATAGGCGAACTTCTTTGCGTTCGGATATCTAGTTTCTGCATCTTTGAGAATATGAGAAACATAAAACACCGGATGCTGGTTCCCTTCATGTTCTTTGACCAACACGGCTCCAAGGGTTCGGTCGTTCACAGCTAAATAAAGCTGTAAGGTTTCTTTCGGATCAGGCCTCATTAAGAGTGAGGCTTTCACTAAGTATTCTTGAACCTCCTCAAATGCTTTCTGGTAATTCGGCCCCCACTCAAAATTCTTGGACCCCCGAAGTACTTCAAAGAATGGTAAGGCCTTTTCGGCCGATCTGGAAATGAACCTCCTCAGGGCTGCTAACCGTTCGGTCAGCTTCTGAATGTCCCTGATCGTCTTCGGTGCTTCCATGTCAATGACTGCTTTAATCTTTTATGGGTTTGCTTCAATCCCTCGGGCACTGACCATGTATCCCAAAAACTTTCCACTGTTTACTCCCAATGTACACTTGTTCGGGTTGATCCTCATATTGTTCCTCCTGAGTGTTTCGAAACACTCCCTCAAATCTTCAGCGTGATCCCTGAAAAGGGACTTAACAATCATGTCATCTACATAGCATTCCATGTTTCGACCAATCTGAGCCTTGAACACTTTGTTGATCATCTTCTGAGATGTTGCCCCAGCGTTCTTTAGGCCGAAGGGCATCTTAATATAGGCATAAGTGCCGTTCGGTGTGATGAATGTTGTCTTTGGCACATCCTCGGCATTCATGGCGATCTGGTGGTATCCCGAGAAAGCATCCAAAAAACTTAGTATTTGATGCCCCGAAGTGGCATCTATCAGTTGATCAATATTCGGCAGAGGATAGCGGTCCTTCGGACAATGTTTATTCAGGTCGGTGTAATCCACACACATCCTCCACTTGCCATTTGACTTCTTAACTACAACCACGTTCGCCAACCAGTCGGGATAGTCGATTTCCTCAATGAACTTTGCTTCCAGCAATTTTTCCACTTCAGCTTGAATTACTTTTTGCCTTTCCATGGCGAAATTTCTCTTCTTTTGTCTTACAGGCTTGGCTTCGGGAGCCACATTCAGACAGTGTTTGGTTACCGAAGGATCCAGTCCTGGCATATCTTCGGGGTTCCACGCAAACACATCATGGAACTCCCTAATGACTTTGATAACTTTCTCTTTTAGCTCTGGTTCCATGTTTTTTCCAATTTGGATCATCTTTCCAAACTGACCCACATACAACTCGACCTCTTTTGTTTCGGTAGCTGGCTCGGCAATCGGGCTTGACAGGTCGGCCCCAAACTTTTCCAACTCTATATTCAGCAGTTGATGGCTGCCCCCAGTGTCATTTTCGCCCCTTTTTCTTTTTCCAGCTTCATTCATTTCAACATCTTTATCTTTCTCCAGGTCTTCCAACATGATGATTCTTGTGGCTTTCTGATCGTCTCTCATCTCTCCAATCCCATGTTCGGTCGGGAATTTCAACTTCAGGTGTGGGATAGAGGACACAGCTTGGAACAAAGATAAGGCTGGTCTCCCCAAAATCCCATTATACTGGCTTTCTACCCGAACAACAAAAATTTTTCTTCTTTGACAACTGTATACGGAGCCTTCCCCAACAGAACGTTCAGCGTGATTATGCCTTCGATCGGTACTGGTTGATTTCCGAAGCCATATAGTGGTGCCTCATGGCACGGCTCCAGCTGTTCACCACCCAAGTTCATCTTGCAATATGTTCGGTGATACAATATGTTGACCGAACTTCCCTCATCGACCAACACTCTCCAAATCTTGTTTTCCCCGATGACGTGGTTTATGACAAGAGGGTCTTCGTGTGGCCATATCGCATCTTCAAAGTCATCTTCCGTGAATGATATCGGAAGTGGTTGCTTGGCTGTACTTGACTGGTAGAGGCTGTAGATTTGCCTGGCATACTTCTTTCGGGTTGTTTTGCTGTCCTGATCGAGTATGGTTCCTCCGGATATGGTTCTGACTTCACCCCGATACTTTTCTGAACCTTCGGCATCTCTAGTATCTTTCTTCTTTTTTTTATCATCCAGTTATCTTTAAGATCCCCAACAAACTTGGTTAGCTCTCCATCCTTTATCATTTTCTCAATCAACTTTTTCAAGTGATAACATTCATCAGTGTTGTGACCTTTATCTCGGTGATAGTCACAATACTTGTTCTAATTCCTTCTGTTTTCAGGGGTCTTCAGCCTGGCCGGTCGGACGAACCCAGGCTTACCCTTTATCTCGTGGAGAATCTTCGAGATAGGTGTGTTAAGTGGTGTGAACAAAGTACTATCTCTATCTCTCCTTCGTTCGGCCCCCTTATCAGGCCTAGTATCATTCAGTCTACTCTTAATATCACCACGACCCCTTCAGTCATCCATCCTATCATCTTTTCTGTCATATCTATCATTTTTCTTGCTATCTTTATACCCCCGATTGATTCTAACTTTCTTCTAATAGCTTCTCCCCTCAAATATATATCATTCAAAGATTTAAGAGGCATATCGTAAAGAGAAGATCGAAGCTTCTTACCTTTAATAGGGTCAAGGCCGGCTGCGAGGAATCCAGCTGCCTTGACTTTATCCAGGTTGGTAACCATTCCAGCTTCTTCTTTAAACCTTGCCAAGTAGTCACCCAAATCTTCGTTCGGCCCTTGCCTGCAGTGGATCAGGGCTTCGGTGTCTTTCTCTCTTCGGTACAAGTGGGAGTAGTGCCTCAAGAACTTCCTCTTTATCTGCTCATATGAACCAATCGACCTAGGTCTTAATGACCTATACCACATGGACGCATTCCCCTTGAGGTATGTCTTGAACATCTTGCAGAGTATCACATCACAGTGCCCCATACCAGTCATGAGCGATTCGTACTTCTCACAATGGTCTTCGGGGTCACCCTTTCCATTGAATTCATACATCTTTGGGAATTGCCTTCCCGGAGGTGGTCGGAACTGCTCGGCATCTTCGGTAACCACTGGCTCATGGCTAATCCTTCTTTCTCCGAACATAACTTTCTCGATCCTACGGATACGGTCGTCCGTATGAGGACCATCTTCTTCCAAATCAGAAGAGTACACCACCTTCGACCTGGTTCTCCTAGAGTGCAATTCAGAGTCCCCTGACTCATCTTCATCGTTTCTAGTCCTCGTCCTCTTTTCCCTTCGATCTTCAGGCTCCGGGTCTTCGGCTTCTAGAGCCTCGCGGAGTGCTTTTTCTTGCAACTCAATCTCCTCCCTCTGGAGCTTCAGAGCTTCTAGCCTCAAACGATCGGCCTTCCTCTTCTTTGCCAGACGTTCGGCCTCCCTACTACTCTTTTCTTTCTCCATCTCCTTCCGCTTCCCCTTGGCCTTTTGTTCCTCTCGCCATTTCATGAGCATCTCCTTTTGTTCCTCGGGAGATGGCATATCCCCTTAATCATCAAAAGTCAGTAGCCTTGGGGTGATGGAAGTTGTCCCTAGGATTATGGGAGGAGTGGTGCGACTGTGTCCAGCCACGGTACTGTCATCAACTACAGGTAATTCGACATTATTCGTCATGATTGCTAGTGGATCTTAACACAAATGTATCTCTACGTTCCCACAGACGGCGCCAAATGTTACGACTAGATTCTGCGGGATAACGATTCAGTCGGACCTGCAGAAGAAGAATGCGAGGGTTTGGCCCCCCGATTCACCTCCGGTGTGAGAATAAGTAAGTCGGTTCTTTGTAAGTAATTTGAACGTAGAGAGCTTGTGTCTTTTGTGTGTAACTGTGTATGAATGAATATCTCAAACCTGAATAACTGTTAGGAATATGTTGTACTTGATGATAACTTCACATTCTATGCACAAAATTGTATAAGTCATGTTTTGTAACTGTCAACGGATGAAACATTATAACTCTATTCATTGACAGGTAGCTCATCAACGGATGAGGTTTTGTAGCATACTGCAATATCTCTATTTATCAGTTGATAGTGTTTTTATTCAGAGTCATGTTGACCATCAACGGATAGGCAGAATAGGGTAGCCAATTGTAAATAAGCTATGCTATGTAATTCTGTCTAAGTGAAAGTGTATCAATGGATGAGAACAGGACTCTATCAATGGATACAACTCAAATCTACTCTATCAACGGATACAGCTCAAACTACCATCAACGGATGACTGTGTACAACATCAACGGATAATCATTAACACTTTCTTCTATGCTAGCTGGGAATTAGAAGTTGATAAGGACAGGTTTGATTGACAGATCACATGGGTTGATAGTAGGTATAAAAAGCAGTATGGCAGCCATACTTTGGAAACGCAGAAGAAAGAAGCATTCCATTTACACAGTACATACAAGAAAGGTGCAGGGGACATATCTGTTCACAAGGACAACCTTTCGGCTACATGTGGATTTGGAGTGGAGTAGCAAGTCAACTTGAATTAGATTAATATTATCTTGTTCCTGTAGTACTTGTAAACTTGGGATAAATAACCAAGTGTAGCAACTCTTTAGAAACTAAGAAAATAAACATATTTGCTTAGGGTTTCCTGAATATCCTTAGAAGGAAAGAGTTGTAAAACAGAAGCTGTGTACATTTGTATCACAGAGTTTTCTTCGAATAAAAGTCTCAGGTGGTACATTTAACCACCTGAATTTTTATGTGTTTGTGAATCTTTTCTTATTCAACAATTATCTCTTTATAGATTTTTGTGGTTCTTATCAGAAATTTATAAATATCAAGAATTGTATTCAACCCCCCCTTCTACAATTATACAAGTATGTAATCTGGGAATAACAATAACCTTATTCTCCTCCCCTTCGTCGGTTACCGAAGGATCGGGTGTCATGGGAGAACGTGTCCCACGTCTGTAGGATTGTGTAACCATAAGACCGTTACCAGCGACCAAGTCAAACTATCATGGGCTTCCTTCAGACTATGGTTATGGGCCTTCGACCCAATCCATTAAGATGATGGGCCTTCGGTCCAGTCCATTGAATTAACTGACCTCCAACAAGTATATAGGAATGTAGTGAAGTACATATACCAATTATTAATATTATTATATTTGGATGTAACAGAAAATTGATAAAAAAGTAGATAGAGAAGAATATTGAGGAGTTTTGTTGGAGTGAAAAGATAAATTTGATTCTTAAATGATTAATAGTCTATATAATAATATTTTTTTGAGAAGAATGGTATGTAACTCTTGGAGCTGCTCTAATAGTGTAAAAAGATGTATAAAATGGAGTAGGGGATATAATATTGAAAAGTAGTATTCAGAAATAGTAAATATAATAGATTCATTAATTTTGGGACTTTTCAAAAAATATGTCAATCTTTTTAAGACACGGGAAGTAAAAAGCAAGTTGCGGCAACAAATCTTTAATCAGTCAGTACAAGTTGCCGAGTAATAATAAAAAAACCAGCACATAAGATTCAACTCCTCCGGAAAGACTTTCATTTTGGTCAACTCCAACTACAACAGTACTATACTACATTATGAAATTAGTTCAATAATAATGCTGTACCGCGCTCTTTGTTTATTGTTAATTGTTACTACTAGAGCATTCACAACCCTTCCTTATCCCTATCCCAAAAATTTACTAAAAATAATAAACTTCCAAATAAAAATAATAATTCCTTAAAATTATTAAAAATGTTTTACATTCCATTTCTCATTTTCCATCCCCATATTTCTATTTTCTTTTTTTATTACTTCTTTGTTTTCGTACTTCTCTTCACAACTTTAATCACTATCCATTATTTTATCACACTCTTCTTACATAATAAATTTATATAAAATATAAAATGGGGATGAATAGTGAAATTAAGGGTGAGGAAAAAACCGAATTGAAATTGAAACCGAACCGAAACCGGCCAAAATCGAACCGAAACCGAAATCGAACCGGCAATTGCGGTTTTTGAATTTTAAAAACCGAGACGTTCGGTTCCAATTCCGGTTATAGGTACAAACTGAACCGAAAAAACCCGAAATCGAACCGATTATTTATATAAATAAATCAATATTTATATTTTTTATAGATATTTAAAATTAAATACATTAACATATATATTTCTGTTTTCTAATATGTACACAAACTCTGTGTGTAACAACTAAATTCATGAGAAAAACCAAGTTACTACCTCGTCTAATTAGCCACTATGAAAAATGGTGAATTCATTAGACTATTTAAACAAAAAACAATTCTAAGGAAAAGATGGCAGAAATCATAACTACATAAGAGAAAATGGTAAGAAGTTATTTGTTACTGGCACTGTAACCAAGAACATTTAAAAAAGAAGAGAAAACTACCTGATGTATAAGAGCATATAAGCTCCCTAAGAAAACACCTCATCCAATTTATAAACCTAAATAGAAAACAAGCTTAATATAGAACAGTCGTACATACAATCAAGAAAGCAGCTGCATGAATAAATGGATATCATGGTCATGTAACTATTAAATCTGTCAAAAGATTTAATGTGCACAAACTCTGTTTACATATCAATATGCACAAAGTCTTTTTTATTATTTCAAGTTTTGAAAATTATTGTATGAATATTTTTGGACGATTTATGTTTTTAGTGGTAGAACTACTTTTTTAATTAATTTGTAATACTTTTTTATTTTTATTTTATTCGGTTTTAAAACCGAAACGATAAAAATAAACCGGGGTTTTAAAACTGAAACCGAAATCGATGGTTCGGTTGCGGTTCCGATTTTCGATTTTTAAAATTTAGGACTTCCGGTTTCGGTTTCGGTTCCGATTTTACCCAAAAACCGAACCGACCAAAATTTGCTCTCCCCTAAGTGAAACCCCAAATATGGGGATTTAGTTTTATTCCCCAAAACTATACCCTATTTTAGGGTTTTCAATGTATATCACATTTTAACAAAATTCAGAAAATTTCCCGAGAATGGAGAGACATTGAATGACACATTTAGTAGATTTCAGAAGCTACTGTATGGAAGAATCTACCAAGTGAAAGATTCTAATCTCAAATTTCTGAGATCACTGCCCAAAGAGTGGAAGCCAATGACTGTTTCTCTAAGAAACACTCAAGAGTACAAGACATTTACTCTTGAAAGGCTCTATGGAACTTTAAAGACATATGAACTAGAAATGGAGCAGGATGAAGAAATTGAGAAGGCCCAAAAGAAAAGTGGGTCAGTTGCACTTGTTGCCAACTTGGAGCAGAAGGAGGAGAAGAGGACTGAAGTTGCTAAATCTACGCCAAACAGGGAGGTTTGTGAAGGTAGAGCAGAATCAAGCAAAAGCAAGGAAAAAGTGTCTGAAGAAATGAGTGTCCTTCAGCAGGATGAATTGGATGAGATAGATGAGCATTTAGCCTTTCTATCTAGGAGATTCTCTAAGCTGAAATTCAGAAGAAACTCTGGGGTGGCCAAGCCATTTAACAAGGATTTTTCTACAAGTAACTATGTGGATAAATCCAAAATTAAATGCTACAATTGTGGAATTGCTGGTCACATGATAAGTGAATGCAGGAAGCCTAGATCAGAGAACAAGGGAAAGCCAACTGAAACTGTTGACTACAAGAAGAAATATTTTGATCTTCTCAGACAGAAAGGAAAGGCATTCATGACCCAAAAGTATGACTGGACTGCTGATGGAAATCATTCTGATGATGATGCTGAGTTTGTCAACCTTGCATTGATGGCTGATTCTGAGCAGGAACCAAGTTCAGCTAGCAATCAGGTATTTTCTACTAATCTCTCTGAGCTCACCAAAGAGGAATGCAATAGTGTTATAGATGAAATGTCTACTGAACTATATCACTTGAGTGTTACTCTTAAATCACTTACTAAAGAGAACAATAGGATTAAAGAGACTAATCTATTTTTAAGTGATAGAAATGCTGCTCTAGAAATTCAATTTCTAGAATTTGAGAAAATGAGAGTTGATTGCAATGATGCTAAAAGTGAACTTGAAGCTGTGTTAAAAAGAGAACTGATTTTAAGAGACCAGCTTGAAAAAGAACAAGGGATAATTGCTAAATTTCAAAGCTGTAGGAATATTTCTCAAAACATAATAGAAGTCCAGGGAATAGAATCATTTGTGAGGGATACCTGGACTCAAAAGAAAAAGGAGCTAGAACCTTGCCTTGAGGATCTAGAGACTATTTGTGAATCAACGGATAGTGATCATCCGTTGACAGATGAACCATCAACGGATGAGAGGTATCCGTCGACTAACAAAAAGTCTGTTAGTAAGAAGGAACTCAAGAAACTGAATAATCAGTATGGTCCAGTAGCCAAGAACTTTGTTTCTAGTGAAAGTAGCCAATCCAAATCAAGTGAGAAGGCTAAGGCAGGTGATTTACTTAACAAAAAGGCTGTTGGTAAATCAGTTAATGATAAGGTAGAGACTGAGGGTAAAAAGAAAAAGAACAAAAATGGTAAGATAGGCATCAACAAGAAAAACTATTATTCTCCTGACAAGTTTGCTCCTAGGAAAACTTGTGGTAATTGTAATAGTGTCAATCACCTATCTTCTAATTGCAAGTCTGTTAAAAGGACTTCTGTTCATGTACCTCAATCTATGCCAAGTATGCCTGCAATGCCTGTTATGCCTGGTTTGTATCAGAATGCTAGTTTTTCAAATCCATATGTGAACATGCCATATGTGTCTAATCCTTATTTTCAATCTGTGAATATGCCACAAATGTCATGGAGCATTCCTAGCATGAATAATATGTATGCCAATTTTCCACAAATGCATGCATCAAATATTTATGCAAATGAGCATCTGTCAAAACCTATCACTCAAGCATCTACACCTAAAGTGAAGATTGCTAAGAGTGCAAAACCAAAGGCTAACAAGAAAGGACCCAAGGAAACTTGGGTACCAAAATCAACGTGATTTGTATTTTGGAATGTGTGCAGGGAAATAGAAGGAATCTATGGTACCTAGACAGTGGATGCTCTAGGCACATGATAGGAGATTCAACCCTGCTCAAAGAGTTCAAGGAGGCAGCTGGCCCTAGAATTACCTTTGGAGATGATAGCAAAGGATATACTAAGGGATATGGCTTGATTTCAAAGGACAATGTCATCATTGAAGAAGTGGCTTTAGTTGAAGGTTTGAAGCACAATTTTTTGAGTGTCAGTTAGATTTGTGACAAAGACTATGAAGTAAAGTTCACTAAAGAAGCATGTGTTGTTTCTGCCAAGGAAAACAACAATGTGGTATTGACAGGCTTTAGAAAAGGAAATGTTTACATAGCTGACTTCAATTCAGTATGCTCAGAATCCATCAATTGTCTCTTCAGCAAAGCAAGCAAGGATGAGAGTTGGCTATGGCATAAAAACCTGTCACATTTGAATTTTAAAGTCATGAATGATTTGGTAAGAAAGGATCTTGCTAGAGGAATCCCTCAATTAGAGTTCATCAAGGATGGATTGTGTGATGCCTGCCAATTAGGGAAACAAAAGAAATCATCCTTCAAGAGCAAGACAGAGTCATCCATTGTTAAGCCACTTCAATTGCTGCATATGGACTTATTTGGTCCGGTAAATGTCATGTCCATTTCAAAGAAGAAATACTGTCTGGTGATTGTAGATGATTTTTCTAAGTTTTCATGGACCTTCTTTCTGCACTCCAAAGATTGTGCAAGTGAAATCATCATCAATCATCTCAGACTAGTAAACAATGGTTCTGAAGTCAAAGTACAAAGAATCAGGAGTGATAATGGCATTGAATTCAAAAATTCCACAATGAAGAATTTCTGTGAAGAGAATGGAATTGTCCATGAGTTTTCTGCTGCTAGAACACCTCAACAAAATGGGGTTGTTGAAAGGAAAAACAGAACTCTTATTGAAGCAGCTAGAACAATGCTAAGTGAATCAAGATTGCCAACATATTTCTGGGCTGAAGCTGTCAACACTGCCTGTTTCACTCAGAATATTTCCTTGGTCAATCAAGCTAGAGGAATGACTCCTTATCAGTTATTCACCAACAAGAAACCAACTTTAGCTTTTCTTCATGTCTTTGGATGTAAGTGTTTTATGCTAAGGAATCATGGAGATAACTTGGGCAAATTTGAAGCAAAGGTAGATGAAGCTATCTTTGTTGGGTATGCAGCAGGGAAAGCCTATAGAGTCTACAATCTAAGAACCAATATTGTTATGGAATCTGTACATGTTGTGTTTGATGAACAAAAGATTCTAGGTCTAAATGATTAAGGCTTCCATGAAAAGTTGAGATTTTAAAATGAGGTAGAAGGAAGAATGTACATTAATGATGATGAGGAAAATGAAGATCATGACCATGAAAATTCACCTAGAGTTGTTGGTCCAACTAGAAGTGATGCTAACACTGGAAATGAAGCATCCGTTGACAGTCATACAGGAGCATCAGATGCATCCGTTGACAGGCATTCTCATGCATCCGTCGACAGGCAAAATGGAGCATCCGTTGATAGACAAAATGATGCATCCATTGACAGTCAACTTCATAATTCCGCAAGGACAACAAACTCAGGAGGAGTTTCTCAAAGTCAAAACTCAATGACCAATCAACAAGATCATGCTCATTTAGATGAAGCAACCTCATCTAGATCAAACCTTCCACCTTCAAGAAAATGGACCAGAGATCATCCTTTTGAGTTAATCATTGGTGACTCAAACTCAAGAGTCCAAACTAGGAGGGCCACACAAGAAGAATGCCTATACAGTAGTTTCCTGTCTCAAGAGGAACCTAAGAAAGTGGAAGATGCCCTTCTAGATCCAGATTGGGTCTTAGCAATGCAAGAAGAGCTAAACCAATTTGAGAGAAATAAAGTATGGAAGCTTGTGCCCAAACCTGATGATAGAGGTGTCATAGGTACCAAATGGGTTCTCAAGAATAAGACTGATGAAAATGGCATAATTGTGAGGAATAAAGCTAGATTAGTGGCAAAGGGCTATTCTCAAGAAGAAGGGATAGATTTTGATGAAACTTTTGCTCCAGTGGCAAGACTTGAGGCAATTAGAATTTTCCTAGCCTATGCAGCACATGCCAATTTCAAAGTCTATCAGATGGATGTCAAAAGTGCCTTTCTAAATGGGGAACTGGAAGAAGAGGTTTATGTCCATCAACCTCCTGGCTTTGAAGATCCAAAATTTCCAGAATATGTATATATTCTCTTGAAAGCACTTTATGGTTTGAAGCAAGCACCAAGAGCCTGGTATGACACTTTATCTCAATTTCTTTTGGAGAATCACTTCACTAGAGGTACAGTAGATAAAACCTTATTTCATAGAAATGTCAATGGTTCTTCAATACTTGTTCAAATCTATGTAGATGACATTATTTTTGGGTCTACAGATGAGAAGCTTTGCAAAAGGTTTGCCAAACTTATGCAAAGTGGGTATGAAATGAGCATGATGGGTGAATTAACTTACTTTCTTGGTTTACAAGTGAAGCAAGTTAATGAGGGAATTTTCATAAGTCAAACAAAATATATTTATGATCTTTTAAAGAAATTTGACTTAATGGATTGTGCCTCTGCAAAAACACCTATGGCCACTGCAACTAAGCTTGAGTTGAATACTAAGGAAAAGTCTGTGGACATCTCAAGCTATAGAGGCATGGTAGGCTCACTTCTATATCTAACAGCTAGTAGACCTGATATAATGTTTTCCACTTGTCTTTGTTCTAGATTTCAAGCTGACCCTAGAGAGTCTCACTTGATTGCTATTAAGAGAATTTTCAGGTATCTCAAGGGAACACCAAACCTTGGCATTTGGTACCCAAGAGATTTTGGTTTTGATCTAATTAGCTATTCAGATGTAGACTATGCAGGTTGCAGAATTGATAGGAAAAGTACTACAGGCTCCTGTCAATTTCTAGGGAACAGGCTTGTGTCATGGTTCATTAAGAAACAGAACTCAGTCTCCACTTCTACAGCTAAAGCTGAGTACATTGCTGCTGGAAGTTGTTGTGCACAGATTCTTTGGATGAAAAATCAACTTATTGACTATGGTCTAAAAGTTGAGAAGATTCCAATTTTCTGTGACAACACAAGTGCTATTGCCATCACAGAGAATCCAGTGCAACATTCGAGAACCAAGTATATTGACATCAAATACCACTTCACTAGAGAGCATGTGATGAATGGTACAGTAGAAATGTACTTTGTGCCAAGTGAAATGCAGCTTGCAGATATCTTCACCAAGCCTCTTGATGAATCTTCATTCACAAGATTGGTAGGTGAAGTAGGTATGCTTAATTTTTCATAATTCCTAGTGATATCTAATCATACTGTATTGCAGCTAGAAATGTGTTTTGATTTACTTGAGAATTAAAAACTCTCAGAAAAATTTTCTGCAGAAATTTTGTCTAAGGCAAAATTTGCTTATCAACGGATATCTTTTTATCCGTTGGTAGTATAAACACATTACTAGATTTTCGTATGTCAACGAATAACAGGTTGTCCACGTCATCGATGGATAAACTGTTTTCTCAACTGTCCATTCTTTATCCGTTGATATACATATTTTTTTTATTATAGCCATTGGTAAACGTGTATATTTAGTCACGGCTGTACTTCTTTTCTTTTCATTTATTATCTGACAGTTATTTTTGTCCAATGGAGTAATTACTTTTAATTATTTCATTTTTAATTCTTGAAAAATATAAAAGGCTGTCTTGTGCTCTCACATCTCACTTTTATTTATTTTCAAGAATCTCTTAAGTTAATTGCATCTTCTTCACTAAAACTCTCTGCAACAAAAGTTCAAACACTTCAATGGCGCCTATTGTTAAGATGATGTCTTCCACTGGGTTTACCTATGAGAAGAACAATTTCGCGGCCTTTGTTGATACAGTGAACGCTCCAGAAGCATATCACACCATGATGAATTTCGTGAAGAAATGCAAACTATCATATGCTATGACTGCCACCACTCCTCTAATCCACGAAGTAATTGAAGAGGTGTGGGCATCTGCTGAGTACATTGGCACAGACGGTACACTTGCTTTTTCTTTGAAGGGTAAAAACTATGTAGTTAATTCTGATGTGATAACTGCTTGTTTAAAATTGCCTGAGAATAACTGTCTGGAAGTACCCAGTAATGCTGAAATTGTTTCCATGCTTAATTCCATAAATTATACCCTTAGTACTGAGAACTTAGGGAACATTGTTAGGAAAGGTATGGTTAAAGAATGGAGTTATTTTTGTGATGCCTTCATTAAAACTTTTTCTGGCAAGATTAGTAATTTTGATGCTGTTACCAATTCCATGCTAGTTATGCTATGTATGCTTTTGACTGATAAATTCTATAATTTTGGCACACTAGTCATGTATGAGATAGCAGCTAAATTAGGTAAAAAGGATACTAGGAGCAAGAATATTTATTTTGCTAGATTTTTTATGCTCTTAGCACTGCATGTATCTGAGAATGAGCTATCCATTGCTAACCCGGATAGCAAGTTCAATTGTTTTGTTCAGGAGAAAAGAGTCTTAAGTGATTTGATTCGAATGAACCTAAATGCAGAAGTACAATTGGTATATCTACCAATTGTTCAGGTAATTGTTTCCAACCCTGAAACTCCTATCTCCAACCCCCAAATTTCTTTGCCTTCTAGTGTCACAATGGAGTCTGTAGCTGTGACCAAACAGGCTCCTACCAAAGTGACCAAATCCAGAGTTCCAAAATCACAATCTAAAAGACAAACCTCAGGTGTCTCTCAAAAGGCACCTGTTGCAAAAACTACCAAAACTCTTGTGGGGAGTGTGAAAGTGGTAGTGAGTGGTGAGGGACAGGGTGAACATCAAAGAAGCCCTAAGGATAAGGAAGGTGAGGCAGGTGCAACCAACATTTCAGTCTCTCAAAAGACTGTTAATGAACCTTCAAGCCAAATTCTAGTTACATCCTCTCAACAGGATGTGACTACTGATTTAAGTTCCACTCCAGGAACACTGCACAAAAGGGCAAGAGACACAGATAGCTTTCACTCAAAAACCTGTGGTAGAAGAGTCAAATCCAAAACCATTGGGGAATCACAGGGTGCACACACAGTACAGCAAACTGTACCTTCTCAAATTCAGTTTGATGTGACTTCAATAAATGTGGAGTCACAGCCCCTTGATCTTAACCTTCAAATCGATACACATTTCAATCCACCATCACCAACTCCATCTCTGGATGTGGATATGATATCTACATCAATTCCTGATTCTCCATCTTTAAAATTCTTGGAGAAGCCCCACTCAACAACTGGTGGTCATCATCTTTTAGATGATTTGTTGGGCCATCAATCTTCCATTCCTGAATTCACAACACTATCTGTGGCCTCTTCCTTAAAATCAATCACCACAGATTTAGTGTTGGTTTTCACTTCAACGGATACTCTTTTTCCTTCATCAACGGATATACTTCATCCGTTGACAAGTGTTTCTCTATCAATGGATGTGTCTACAACTAATCATCCGTTGACAGCAATAACTACTACATCAATGGATACACTTTATCCGTTGACAACTCTCTCTACCACTGCATAATGTGACATTCCCATGTCAACTGTGGAGGAGTTTGTATTAGTTGAAACACTTTTAGGAATGAGGGAAGGGAGTGAGAGGCTGCCTTGTGAGCAGGCAAAAGGAGAGAAAAATAATTAGAGGCTGACCATTTCTTTCGGTCAGGCAAAAGGAGAGATTGAGAGTTCCACCTTAGTAGGTGAAGGTGAGGGTGTAAGAGGTGTGAGCCAAGGGGAGCCCTTGATGCAAGAAAAGAGAGATGAGAGGAGAGAAGGGACTACAGGAGGCATAAGGTTGGAAGGAGAAGCCATTGCAAGTGAGCCAATGGAGGTTGATGATGCAACCAAGGACATGGAATATCAAAAAGAATATCAGTCAATGATTGATTCCATCTCTTTGGATGCTGAAACCTTTATTCCTCCACCTGCCTATCAAGTTCTGCCTCGCCAAAGCAATGTTGAAGTAGAGGAGGCAATGCACCTAGTTCACATCTCACAGTCACTACAAAGAGCTAAGGAATCTTTAGAAGCTCTGCCATCCATTGCTGAAGATGAAGACATTGAAGAATTTGACAGTGAAGCCAGCCAGAGCACTGAGGATGAAGGTGCTAGCAGTATTCATGATTGGAAATTTGCTACTAGCTACACCTATCTTGACATTGATTTGGAGATCATAAGGCAATATAAATCTGCCATGGCTGAGCACCAAAGTGCAGATCCCCAAAGACAGGTTGTTTTTCAACAAGCAATTGACTCTCTCAAGTTGAAAAAGATGCAAATGGTGATTCAAAGATCAAACTTAGAGGAGGTCAAGCAAGATATCAAAGATGTGAAGATTTCTGTGGATTCCAAGTTGGAACAGTTGGCTCCTACAGCCACTCAGAGGGTGTTGCAACAAAGATTCATCAAAGAGATTTGACTTGTAGTTGCCACAGCCTCTTCCACTTTCTCCCCCTTTTTGTTAGCTTCAAGGGGGAGAAAGTGGAAGAGGCTGTGGCAACTACAAGTCAAATCTCTATTTCTGAAAGGAGAGAAGCAGCAAGTGAGGGGGAGCAACAGCCTACCATAGTGGTCAATCCACGGGACTTTATTGTCAAAGCTTCCCCCAGCAAATCCAAACCTCTATCTGAAGAGTTTGATCTCTCAAACATGACAGAAGAGGAAAAGCTAGCCAAGATTGAAGCTCTACAAAAGATAAGAGAGGAACAAAATGAAAGGATAATGAGGTTAGAAAGGTTGATCAATGAATCTATTGCATCAACTCTGTTCTCTAGCCAAACCTCAGCTCCAACAATATCTACTACAATTCTGAAGGTGCTCACTCCAGCAATTGTGGCTCCTACATATTATGATGCTGAACCTTCTTATGTCAAAGAATTTAAACCCATCATAAAAACCAGAGTTTATTCTCCACCAAAAGCAAATGGGAAGAACAAGTTACAACTGGACTATCCATTTCCCAAGGATGATGAAGAAAAGCTAATGGGAGAAGCTATCATGGAGTTCAAGCAAAAGACTAATAAAAGAGTAAGAGAATGGATGGCTGTAATCACAAGGAATGGAAAAATTCTGAACATCTCCAACAGCCATCCTAGATTTGTTGAAGCCAAGAGGGAAGAGACTTCAAGGCTGCTAAGAGAAGCTCATCCAAATACTGAATTTCCAAATGAAAACTCAGAAGAGAGGCTAGCCAGGCTAGCTCAAAAGTTAGAGGATGAGTTACAAAGTGAAGAAAAGGAGTCTGAGGAACCTCCTAAGCCAGTTAAGAGAAAAGGTGGCACTAAGGTCAGGGTACAGAAAAGACAGAAAAAGCAAAGACCCAACAGACCTATTTCACCACAGAAAGGATCCAGAGAAATAATTGGCACACAATTACCAGTTCAAATGCCTCAAGAGGTAATAAACCCATCTGTAAACTTCCATGAACAGCAAATAGAGCCAAAGGAGGAACCAGTGGAGTTTGACAAAATTGAGGTTCCTAAATTTCTGTTTGAATCAACACAGAAGAAAAGGGCCTCAAGAAAGTAAACTCCAAAGTTGCCTATTCAAATATCTAAGGTGCCCTCTATTGTTAAATAGTCACCTGCTGAGAACAAGGAAGACTACATCTATCAGGCAGTTATAGAAGAATATTCTGGCATCAATCTATATATGGATGAAGTGTCAGAAGTGAGAGGAATTGACAAATACAAACAACTGCCTGAGAGATTAGTGTTTGTCTACAAAGGAGGAAAAGAGAGGACATGGCCTTTACAGAAGGTACTTGGAGAAAATTATCAAATCTTAACCAAAGTATTCTCTGCCATTAAGAGACATACAGGGTTCTCCATGGTAGCCAGGCATGAGATAATCAAGAGGATTGAACAGATTAGAGCATAATGGAATTCTCCATCAAGTTTGCCCAAGAAATTGAAGATCCCATACAATGGGCAGAAAATCCACATTCAACCTTATTGGATGATGGAATTCAGGGATGAAGGTGGAAACAGGAGATTCTTCAGGTTGGAGGATCAACTATCTAAGGCTAGCACCCAGTACCTTAGGTGGTTGCAATCAAAGCTGAATTCAAAGATTGCTGAAGAAGAAGCCTTCTACAGGCAACTCCAAATCCAGATTGAATCAAATTCTGCTAAGGAAGGAAAATCAAGAGTGGTGCCAACAAGAGAAAGAAAACATTAATGATCTGCTCAGACTAGAGGAGCAATCTTTCTCTATAAATTTCTCAAACTTTCTGTGTTTAAATTTTGAAGCTTAATACAATTATGCATCTATCAGTAAATACCTCTAGGGAAATGTTTTGTTATCATCAAGGTCCTAAATTTATGACTTTATGTTCATCAAGCATAAATTGGGGGAGATTGTTAGGAATATGTTATACTTGATGATAACTTCACATTCTATGCACAAAATTGTATAAGTCATGTTTTGTAACTATCAACGGATGAGACATTATAACTCTATTCGTTGATAGGTAGCTCATCAACGGATGAGGTTTTGTAGCATACTGCAATATCTCTATTTATCAGTTGATAGTGTTTTTATTCAGAGTCATGTTGACCATCAACGGATAGGCAGAATAGGGTAGCCAATTGTAAATAAGCTATGCTATGTAATTCTGTCGAAGTGAAAGTGTATCAACGGATGAGAACAGGACTCTATCAACGGATACAACTCAAATCTACTCTATCAACGGATACAACTCAAACTACCATCAACGGATGACTGTGTACAACATCAACGGATAATCATTAACACTTTCTTCTATGCTAGCTGGGAATTAGCAGTTGATAAGGACAGGTTTGACTGACAGATCACATGGGTTGATAGTAGGTATAAAAAGCAGTATGGCAGCCATACTTTGGAAACGCAGAAGAAAGAAGCATTCCATTTACACAGTACATACAAGAAAGGTGCAGGGGACATATCTGTTCACAAGGACAACCTTTCGGCTACATGTGGATTTGGAGTGGAGTAGCAAGTCAACTTGAATTAGATTAATATTATCTTGTTCCTGTAGTACTTGTAAACTTGGGATATATATCCAAGTGTAGCAACTCTTTAGAAACTAAGAAAACAGACATATTTGCTTAGGGTTTCCTGAATATCCTTAATTAGAAGCAAAGAGTTGTAAAACAGAAGCTGTGTACATTTGTATCACAGAGTTTTCTTCGAATAAAAGTCTAAGGTGGTACATTTAACCACCTGATTTTTTATGTGTTTGTGAATCTTTTCTTATTCAACAATTATCTCCTTACAGATTTCTATGGTTCTTATCAGAAATTTATAAATATCAAGAATTGTATTCAACCCCCCCTTCTACAATTATACAAGTGTGTAATCTAGGAATAACAATAACCTTATTCTCCTCCCCTTCGTCGGTTACCGAAGGATCGGGTGTCATGGGAGAACGTGTCCCACGTCTGTAGGATCGTGTAACCATAAGACCGTTACCAGCGATCAAGTCAAACTATCATGGGCTTCCTTCAGACTATGGTTATGGGCCTTCGACCCAATCCATTAAGATGATGGGCCTTCGGTCCAGTCCATTGAATTAACTGACCTCCAACAAGTATATAGGAATGTAGTGAAGTACATATACCAATTATTAATATTATTATATTTGGATGTAACAGAAAATTGATAAAAAAGTAGATAGAAAAGAATATTGAGGAGTTTTGTTGGAGTGAAAAGATAAATTTGATTCTTAAATGATTAAGAGTCAATATAATAATATTTTTTTTGAGAAGAATGGTATGTAACTCTTGGAGTTGCTCTAATAGTGTAAAAAGATGTATAAAATGGAGTAGGGGATATAATATTGAAAAGTAGTATTCAGAAATAGTAAATATAATAGATTCATTAATTTTGGGACTTTTCAAAAAATATGTCAATCTTTTTAAGACACGGGAAGTAAAATGCAAGT
Source organism: Kitagawia praeruptora (assembly GCA_037693485.1). Taxonomy (NCBI): domain Eukaryota; kingdom Viridiplantae; phylum Streptophyta; class Magnoliopsida; order Apiales; family Apiaceae; genus Kitagawia; species Kitagawia praeruptora. The sequence continues at coordinate 88,720,628 of CM075350.1, forward strand.
TGCGGCAACAAATCTTTAATCAGTCAGTACAAGTTGCCGAGTAATAATAAAAAAACCAGCACATAAGATTCAACTCCTCCGGAAAGACTTTCATTTTGGTCAACTCCAACTACAACAGTACTATACTACATTATGAAATTAGTTCAATAATAATGCTGCACCGCGCTCTTTGTTTATTGTTAATTGTTACTACTAGAGCATTCACAACCCTTCCTTATCCCTATCCCAAAAATTTATTTAAAATAATAAACTTCCAAATAAAAATAATAATTCCTTAAAATTATTAAAAATGTTTTACATTCCATTTCTCATTTTCCATCCCCATATTTCTATTTTCTTTTTTTATTACTTCTTTGTTCTCGTACTTCTCTTCCCCAACTTTAATCACTATCCATTATTTTATCACGCTCTTCTTACATAATAAAGTTATATAAAATATAAAATGGGGATGAATAGTGAAATTAAGGGTGAGGAAAAAATCGAATTGAAATTGAAATTGAAACCGAACCGAAACCGGCCAAAATCGAACCGAAATCGAAATCGAATCGGCAATTGCAGTTTTTTGAATTTTAAAAACCGAGACTTTCGGTTCCGATTCCGGTTATAGGTTAAAACTGAACCGCAAAAACCCGAAATCGAACCGATTATTTATATAAATAAATCAATATTTATATTTTTTATAGATATTTAAAATTAAACACATTAACATATATATTTCTGTTTTCTAATATGTACACAAACTCTGTGTGTAACAACTAAATTCATGAGAAAAACCAAGTTACTACCTCGTCTAATTAGCCACTATGAAAAATGGTGAATTCATTAGACTATTTAAACAAAAAACAATTCTAAGGAACAGATGGCAGAAATCATAACTACATAAGAGAAAATGGTAAGAAGTTATTTGTTACTGGCACTGTAACCAAGAACATTTAAAAAAGAAGAGAAAACTACCTGCTGTATAAGAGCATATAAGCTCCCTAAGAAAACACCTCATCCAATTTATAAACCTAAATATAAAACAAGCTTAATATATAACAGTCGTACATTCAATCAAGAAAGCAGCTGCATGAATAAATGGATATCATGGTCATGTAACTATTAAATCTGTCAAAAGATTTAATGTGCACAAACTCTGTTTACATATCAATATGCACAAACTCTTTTTTATTATTTCAAGTTTTGAAAATTATTGTATGAATATTTTTGAACGATTTATGTTTTTAGTGGTAGAACTACTTTTTTAATTAATTTATAATACTTTTTTATTTTTATTTTATTCGGTTTTAAAACCGAAACGATAAAAACTAAAGCGAGGTTTTAAAACCGAAATCGATGGTTCGGTTGCGGTTCCGATTTTCAATTTTTAAAATTTAGGACTTCCGGTTTCGGTTTTGGTTCCAATTTTACCCAAAAACCGAACCGACCGGAATTTGTTCTCCCCTAAGTGAAACCCCAAATATGGGGATTTAGTTTTAGTCCCCAAAACTATACCCTATTTTATGGTTTTCAATGTAGATCACATTTTAACAAAATTCAAAAAATTTCCCTAAATTATGGGGATGGGGTTGAGTATGGGGGCTTCAATGCTAATGCTCTAACTAGTACTCCCACAAATTTTAATGAATTTGGAACATTTGGTTTATGCACATAAACTAATGAAGTGGAAACAAGGTGGGAGAAAAATGAATATTAGATGGTACTTTCTTCGTTTCAAATTAAAAGTTCATTTTTAAAAAATTACGTATATTAAGAAACTCAAACATTAATGATTTAATTCTATATATGCTCATATTTATTGTAATGGTTAGAAAAATAAGTACAAAAATTTAATTTTGAAAATTAAAACTCAATGATAATGCGTAAAATTTAATTAAAAAATTATCTTAAAAATAGAAGTGAGACAACTATTTTGAATTATTATTATTTTTAAATAGATTACAAATTTGAAATTGATAGACTAGTTTTTCACATTTTATATTATGAGCTGACCAATAGGGGATAATCATTTACAAGTTTAAAGAATAAGCTCCCTATCATAAATTAAAACGTAATCTTACCCTCATTTAAGATAATAATAATGAAGAGATGTAAGATCCGCTCCTTCAAGCTAGTCGAGGGTTTTTACTGGGTTTTCTTCGATGGAAATCCCCATCATTTAATTTTCTTTCGTTTTTGTTGATTTTTTTCAATAAAATCTAAATTTTTGGATGTTTGTCTGTCTCCTCTTTAAATTGTGTATTTTGTCTCTCTTTTTGGGATGTTTTGTTATGTTTTTGTTTAGTTATGTTTGGTTTCGTTCGCTGTTGGATCTGTTGAAAATGATTTTGTGGATGTTTTTTGGGATTTGGAAAGCTCGCATCGAATCTGAGACGGTGGTGATTATTGCAAGAGCTTACCTGTCACAACCAAAGATTGTTCATCCTTTGGGGGTTTTCACTTTCGACATGTTTATAGGTGGTATACGACATGTCGATAGTTGGGGTGTCGTTTCTCTAATCCCGGTTTATGCAATTGGACCTTCTGAACGCTGGACTAATAAGGGTTTTTATGTGATAAGATCAATTGTGATGTTGTTACTTTCAGGGATGTCGGCGCGCAGTTTGGATCGCTCAGGATGTCTTTGATTTCGTTTTTAGCTTTAAGAATTTTTCAATTCAGTGTGTTAAACTGTGTTAAACGATCAGCAAACAAATCAGCTAATTGTTTTTAGTGTTTATTTATTTTTCCAACCAGATTATATCGACAGTTGGGATTTGTCCTGCTATTATCTGATCTATTTAATGAACCTGCTTTAATTTTTGGCAACAAGACGTAAAAAATAATAAATAATTATATATTAAATATATACATATTCACATAAATATAAACATAAATTAACTTACATGAGAAAACTGGGCCTGAGGACAACCTCAGGTAACTCTCCTAAGGTTAGAACAAAATATAGCTATAAAATAAGGGGCCCCGCAGGGGCATTTTAGTAAATATAAATTGTTTTTCAGTAATTTACAAAAAAACCCTTAAATTTGTATTGAAATTTGGTCTAACCTCAGGTAGAACCCTGAGGATGATCTCAGGCCCATGAAACCCTAACTTACATTATTATTTGTAATAAAGATAATATCTTAATCCATACTTTTTTTTTTCATTTTAGACGTACTTGGATGCTTTATTTGTTTGTTCGTCATTACAATTTGCAAGTTTGGATGTCTTTTGCAAAATATATTGCAATTAGTTAAAATAAATTTATTTTACAACTAAATATATTGCAAAATTATTGAAACGGTTGGAAATCAAGGTTATTACTTTTAGACAAAAGTTGAATTAATTAAGTAAAACCGAGCCAAAATAAAAGTTGAATTAACTATATTTTTCAAATTGTAAAAGGGGCACATATTGTGGATTATTAGATCAAAGATTATTTAGTACGAATATTTCGGTGTGTACTTCTTAGAACGTTAATATTTTAGTTTCTTCATGTTGCCTGTGTTCTCAGAACCGAACCGGACATCGAACCGAAAGCCCTATTAGTTACTGGTTCGATTGGTTCAACCGGCTCGACCAGTGGTTCAACCGGTGTGACGTCATAATTATGTAATATATAATTATATATATTTAATATTAATATATTATATATATATAAAATTATATATATTTAATATTATATATATATATATAATTATATAAATATATAATACAATATGAAAATTATGAATAAATTTTGTAAAAAACCGGTTTTTTTCTCATAAACCGGTTTTTTCAGATTGTACCGATTTTTTTCAGACCTCATAAACCAATTTTTTTCAAAAAACCGGCCACCGGTCCGGTTCGGTACCGGTTTTGTCCGATTTTTGACCGGTTCTTACCGGTTCTGAACAGGAAAACCGGAGGACTGGTTTTAGGGGTGAACCGAACCGGACCAGCCACCGGTTAGCGGTCGGACCGGTTGAACCGGCCGGTCCGGTCCGGTTTTAATAACACAGCATGTTGCTATTCATTGAACTGAATGTTTGTTACTTTAATCAAGTGTACTCCCTCTGTGCCATCCATTTCTTTTCATAAAAGAATACGTATTTCACACGCATTTTAAGGTGCATTTTAAGGTGCATTTTAAGGATAGTTATATAACTTATTTTTGATATTTTCTTTTTTTATATAAAAATAGGATTGTTCTATTTTTATAAAAAAAATATCAAAAAAATTTATAAAAATATACTTAAAGTACATCTTAAAATTCGTGCCGAAAATTGATCCGCAAACATAAAGAATTCAAAGGGACGGAGGGAGTAGTAATAAACAAACAATTAAACAACAAACTAAGATGACGAAGACTTTTCTCATAAGCCGGCTGCCGGCTGGCTCGGTTCTTACCAACTAAACTAATGAGAAATGTCGTACATAATCCTTTGACCAAATCTTAAACATAAACAAAACATTAAAAATCTCTAGAATCCATATGGTTCAATTAATGCTTGTGGACCGTGAATCATTTGCAATTTTGCATTCCCCTCCTTAAATATATACGCACATTTATAATACGGTTTTTCTAATTGGTCGAAGTATATACAATAAAAGATGAGTTATTAATGCCCGTTTGCCAAAACTTTTTTTTATGAATTTATGGACTTATTTTCGGGTAAAAATTTTATATTTTGATAAAATTTTTTATACAAGTATTTAATGTATGTTTGAGATTCAATAAGTTGCAAAAATAAGTTGAAAAATAAGTTGGAATGTTAGGAATCTCTAACTTTGTCTTAAAATAAGTTGACTTATTCTGGAAAAAAGTTCCACCAAACACCCAATTAAGATTGACTTTCTATTTTTTTTTGAAAGAATCGTACTTGCATTAACATTTCTCAATAGCAATATTATAATCAATAAAACCCATATAACCACTCCTGATGACCTGACATAGAAAGTGCGGCCCTTGCTATTGAGTGAGCTACACTATTCGCAGATCTGTAAACAAAAACAACTTGCACATCATGAAAGTGCTTAAGTAACTCGATACAATCACCAACAACTGTATCAAAATAGGATTTCCCCTTTTTACCAATCAAAGCATCAACCAAGAGCTTAGAATCAGATTCAAACACACACTTATTCTGTCTCCACGCCTTAGTCCATGTTAGCGCCTCCTTTACACTTAGAGCTTCTGCTTCCCTTGGTTGAAGAGTTGCATTCACTACATTGCATTTGGCGCGGAGAAAATTACCACCATCATCACGGATCACACAACCTGTACCAACTCTTCCTGTTGTAGCATCACAGGTAGCATCAATATTAACTTTGCACCAGCCTAAAGGTGGTTTACCCCAGGTTCTGTTCGCATTAGTACGTTGCTGATTTACCTTACCTTCTTCCTCCATAGCTCGGTTCCAGTCAGCCATCAAATTCACACTTGCAGCTTTAACCCCAAAAACCGACATATTAACACGATCCCAGACCCACTTGTTTCGTCTGTTCCAAAGACTCCAGCAAAATAAACAAACCAAAGCACACTGCTCCTTGCTGCAATTTTTGAAAATCAACTTAAACATTTCAACTACCGAACCATCAACCACTACTGGGATCAAACCACTTAAACCAGCTGTTGTCCACACATCTTTAGCAAAAGTACAACTGAACAACACATGACTAGCATCCTCTGCATCGTTATGACACCAAGGACAGAGATGGCTTATACTCACCTATTTCGTTATTAATGCACCTGCAGTGGGAAGGCAATTTCTACATGTTCTCCATACAAAATTCAGTATTTTGCTGGGCAGCTTTAACGACCAAATTCTCTTCCAAAAAATTGCATCAGGACAATGAATATCACCCTGCAACTTCCTGTAGCAACTCCTAACTGTGAAATCATCCTTATCCTCCATCAACCAAAACCAACTATCTTCCCTACTCCTTATTGGTATAGGAATTGTTTCAATCAATTTCCTATCTCTATCGTTGCAAATATCTCGAAGAATTTCGTCATCCCACCCACGACCATTCTCCTCCATCAAATTGTTCACCAGTGTGTTTGTAAGTTGATCAGGCATAGGTGTCGTAAGAAAACCATTACTAGGACACGGTAACCACGGAACCTCCCATACTCTAGTACTCATACCATCACCAATACGTCTTCTACAACCCAACTTAACAATTTCTTGTGCCTCCATTATACTCCTCCACACATAACTTGGATTATTTCCGATCTTAGCATCAAGAAAATCAGTTTGTGGATAGTATCTAGCTCGCATAAGTTGTGTCACCAAAGGGTTTACGTTATTAGCTAGCCTCCATCCCTGCTTCGCTAACATCGCCACATTAAAACTCCTTAAACTTTTAAACCCTAAACCCCCTCCTGCTTTACTCACACACAACTTGTTCCACGATAGCCACCTTATTCCCCTACCTGTTTTCGTATTTCCCCACCAAAACGCGTTCATCTTTTTTTCAATCCCATCACATACTTCCAAGGGGATTAACATGAGATTCATCCAAAAATTTGGGATGGCCTGGACAGCAGTTTTCAACAGAGTTATTTTCCCAGCCTTTAACAGAACCTTCTCGCCATAACCTTGCAATTTTTGCTGAACTCGATCTTGCAAAAAATCGAAAGTTGTCACTCTTCTTTTACCAACCTGCATAGGCATTCCCAGGTATCTTCCCGGAGATTGAACTTCACGAACACGTAACTGGTTACATACAGCTTGTCTACTTTGCACACTTGTGTTCGGAGAGAAAGTGATAGCCGACTTATTGTAATTAATAGACTGCCCTGAAATATGCTCATATCTTGTAAGAATGTTCATCATAACTGTTGCTTCAGACTCTGTAGCTTTAAAAAATAAGTAGCAATCATCCGCAAATAAGAGGTGAGATATGGGTGGAGCACCTCTTGCAATAGTACAGCCATGAATTAAGCCCACCTCCTTATTTCACCTAATAATAACACTCAACCCTTCCGCACAAAGAATAAAAATATACGGAGAAATTGGATCTCCCTGGCGAATCCCCCACTTCGGATGAACCTCTCCAAAAAGTTCACCATCATGAAGAAAACTATAAGAAACAGACCGAATGTACATCATAATCCTTTTAATCCATACTTCAGCAAAGCCAAACCTCTTAATCATATCCTCAATAAAATGTCATTTAAGCCTATCATAGGCCTTAGATATATCAATTTTAAGCCCCGCTATTCCATTCTTACCTTGCGTCTTCCTCCTCATAAAATGATTAATTTCAAAAGCAATAAGAGCATTATCCGTAAGCAATCTACCTTCAATGAAAGCGCTTTGTTTTTCTGATATTATTGATCCCAAACACGGTTTCAACCTGTTTGTCATGACCTTCGATAAAATCCTCAACAAAACATTACATAACGAAATGTTTGTCATCCCAAACACGGTTTCTACTTATTAATGATAATGAACTCTTATATGTTAAAAATTTCCACAAATAAAAAGAAGCCATCTCATAGAAATGTCATGAAAGTTGTGTGCCCTTAAACACACACTAGAAAAACCTTAATTATAATATATTTAAGAGTAAAGTTGTTTGTATACCTGCACTTTGGCCTTGACATCACTTGCAATACCCAACTTCAAAAGTGAGCATCTAAAATATTGAATTTATTAATTCGTTACAGTTTGTATACTTCCGTCAGTCTGTCGTTAACTCCGTTAAAAAGGCAGGGCTGTAGTCTGTCGTTAACTCCGTTAAAAAGGCAGGGCTGTCTTTGTCTTTTCACTGTCATTTATCTGCGCGGGCTTTTAAGAGTTTTTCTAGTATGTGTCAAGAGCATACAATAAAAGATTAATTGTAAAATTTTGATTGATTCCTATTTATTAATGAAATGAACCCTTACTTACATAAAAAAATCCACTAATAAAAAGAAGGGTTTCAAGTGTCTGAGGTTGACCTCAGGTAGAACCCTGAGGTTAAAACAATCTTCATATAAAATTAAGGCTATTTATGTAAATTACTAGAAGAAAAAATTACAATTACAAAAATGCTCCTGCGGGGCCCTTTACATTATAATAGAAATCTATTATAACCTTAGGGGAGATGTCTGAGGACAACCTCAGGCCCAGTTTTCTCTAAAAAGAAACCATATCATAAAAGTATAATAAAAATAAGGGACAAAAGAACCTTAATTTAAAAGAAAAATGCAGATATACTAAATTGGATATAAAAAATTGTTACAAAATGACGTGACATTATTTTAATTAATTATAATTACAATGGAATCGGATCATTCAATTAAAACATTCCAAAATAACAACAATTAATAACAAATTTTGACATCCAATTTGTTATACATCTTTTTGACGGTTTTTCCCTCCCGCCTCCGTAATACCAACTACCATTCCCTTCACTATAACACCCCTGTTACATCCACACGAATACACACATATACATACATATCTTGTTTGTTTGTTTGTTTAATTTTATTTTTCTATCCATTTATCCACGCTAGACTTTCCTCTGCATCTATGTGTTTGCTCATCTCCATACTAAGTTAAATCTCAAGAATACACACAAAATGTACAAGTTTAAATCAATGGAGTCTCTTAACAATATATATGTTTTACTTTTGTTTTATTTCATGTTACTAAGTTGCTTCAGATCTGATGCTCAACTCTTGCCTGAAGAAGAAGGTACTTTCATCTACTGTTGTTTTACTCTGTTCTTCATCTTTTCATTTTAGTGGTTTTTATTTTTACTATTTGTTTTTTTTTTCTACTAATTTGTGGTGTTGTGTTTATTGTAAATGTGTTTTCTGATTCTGGGTTAATTCTTTTACTTGGTCCTTGAAATCATCTTGATTTTGGTGCTTTGCTGATGATTCATTTACTTTTTGATACCCTTGCCTATAAAGTAGTTTTGCAATTCACTAAAAAAGATGTTTGACTCTTCATGAATTATAAATTTTGATTAGTAACATGTCTTTTTAGACTTTAGATGTAGGGAAATACTAATTCCAGACACATTTTTTAAGTTCCAGAGCAAAAAAACTGTGAAAAGACAAAATTATCCTTATTTTTTTTAATGCAGGAGGCAGATTTGTTTAACACAATGACAATTTTGTCTTTTCACTTATGGAACTTAAAAAATAGCTCTAGAAATAGAGAAAATGCCCAAAATGGCACAAAAATCAGGGTTGGATGTCCAAAATAGCACTCCTCAAAAGTTGGTCCCCGCAGGGGCACTTTCCTCACGCATATAGCGTTTGCGTTTTGCTGTAACGCATGTCAGACATGCGTTACTCGTTCATTTCCACACTTACTGTTCGCTGCCAGCGTGTATAACGCATTTAGCACATGCGTTATGGTAGTAACGCAAGTGCGTGATGCGTTACCCATAACGCAGCACGCACATGCGTTACCAGCATAACGTATGTGTTGAATGCGTTTAGCCTGTTGATGCAGCTGGCGGCTGTGAAAAAAGCATGAGAAACGCATGTAACACATGCGTGACAGTGTAACGCAGATGCTATATGCGTTATGCGTGTGCCAGTGCGGGGTACACTTCCCAAAAAGTGCCATTTTGGACATTTTCCCCCAAAATTGTGCTATTTTGGCACTTCACCCCTAGAAATAGTATTTCCCTAAATGTACATATCTTTTCTTGCATTTTATATATCTCCTCAAAACATGAATTATCTGTTTAATGTAGAAATCCAGTGTACTTACATTTTTATAGAAAAGATGTATAAAAAATGATCAATAGATGTGTGTTGCTACTTGCCTATATTGCCAATGAATGTTAAAGTTCGGCAAACTTCATTAGATAGCCATAGAGATTGAAAGGGATTGAAAGGGATGCTCAGTTGTGGTGCTATAAATATTAAGTTTTCAGCTATTGTCATGCATCTTCTTTTGCATTTGATTGACAATGGTTTTAGATTATGATTATGTCTGACTATATGTTTATTGAATTATCTTTGTGAAACAGTTGAAACTCTTAAGACGATATCCGCGAGACTAGGCAACACATATTGGACCCTCAGCCAAAGTTCCTGCACTAGTCCTGGAGATTTCAATAAGACATTTTCTAAGAACTTTCTTAGCAACGTCACCTGTGACTGCTCATTTAACAGGAGCACCGTTTGCCATGTTACCAGCATGTATGATCCAGTTCTACTAACTCTCATCTTCCCAGTGTTTATATGTTAAAAACATTACAAATGAAGAATAACCTATATTGTTTTTTTCTTGTTGCTTTTGCACAAAATGGAACATTTTAAAATCATACTCTTCAACAGATTATGTTAATTGTTTTACGATCATAGTATTATATTGGCAAACTACCATAAAAGATTTAACCTCATACTCATGTGTTTTTGGGTTACTGGTGCAAGTACCTAGAACTAATCACATGCTGAAGTGAGGCTTGATTGTGTATGGATTTCTTCTAATTTCAGTTCTCAGGTTCTTCTGTCTGTACAATTTTCAGTTAATAAATTATTGATAATTGATCATTTAAACATTTGTATGCATAGTTTAGTAACTGGATTGGTCACTTTACTGGTAATATTTCTTCAGTAAATATGTTTTAAACTTGAGTTCTGACATTAATCCTACATGAATCCCCCATCTCACCTATAAGATAATTATCAGCTCACTTACAGTATTGGCTGCATAAGGAAAAGATATAACGAAGAAAGGTGTTCCTAGTTTTCTTTTCAAGTTTTAATTGATTGAAGCTGCAAATTTACTCCAGTTTCCAAGCTTAAATTCAGTTTTCTCCTCTCTATTTGGAACAGTGGTATCTTTTTATTTAAGTTTATATGACGAGGAATGCTTACATCTTCCAAAACACCTGCTTCCTGGTAGCATAATCAAAAAAGTTATGTTGACTGTTTGGTTTGCATAAAGAAAGCAGTATTTCTGAAACCAAAAGATCGTCCCACGTATCTTCTATGGTTAATTTCATGTCATGTACCAGTTAGACAAATAAAATGTGATTCAAATTAACATTGATATTTCTCTGTGCTATATTTTTTAACGCAACACTAACCTCTAGAAATTATTTAACTCACTATTTGCTTGCGCATTCAGGGCTTTGTCGAAAACTTTTAGTATTTCTTCTTTCTAAGGTTGAATGTGTGCATCTTTGCAGTGAGATGAAGGGTTTAAATCTTACCGGAGAATTACCTGCTGAATTTGCAAGCCTGACTAATCTACTCAAAATGTAAGTATTACAGTAGTCTTTTGGCTTGTGTATTTAATTTGTATGCTCGTAAGCCATTTAAGTGATTGTTCCTGTACATAGTATTTACAGTTAACCTGTTTGGTCAAAACTCAAATTAGGTTTTTTTTTGCTAAATACAAGTTATGGATTTACGGATTAAGATTGTGAGTATGCTGAATTATCTATTCACCAACTCTTATTTAAGAAGTCTTATGTAAACGAATTAGGTTCTTGGAGCATTCTTCAGTTTCATGCATTGAAATATATTGACTTGCCAAGTTTCTTTTTGCTTAAGCTTAAATTTTATGGTGCCTTCAACATTAATGTGAAATTGAAGGATAACATTGACTTAACAGAAACTTTTGTATCTATAATACAGAGATCTGTCCCGTAACAATATCAACGGAACCATTCCCAGAGCTTTTGGTCGGCTGCGCGTCAACTTTCTGTAAGATTTTGTTTTGATACTTGCTTATTTGACGAGGGCCTTTTTGTGTAGTGATAGTACTATAATAAGAAAATATTTATATTCAAGTGTCTTTTGTTTTAGTGTTTCAAGCATGAACTGCCAGAGCAGTTGGTAAATGACCACTCTTCTTTCTGCAGATCCCTTCTGGGAAATCGTGTCGGTGGCTTGATTCCACCGGAGATAGCCAATATTTCTACACTTGAGGAACTGTGAGTAAACAATATGATCTGTACATAATTAGGCTCGTAGTAAAAAAATCTCTGTTGACTTAATCCGGACTGAATTTCCAGGGTGTTGGATGATAATCAACTTGAAGGGCCTCTACCTGAAAAACTTGGGAGCTTAAGTGGCTTGAGGAGACTGTAAGACTTCTAATCTAAAATATCTATCTATCTTCGGCCAGTGGCTTTCATATGATTCGCAGTGTATTATTCTGTAGTGCTCAACTGAATGGCAAAAACTTAAGATATTAGCTGCTAACACTTCCTATTCATGATTTGTGGTATCAATGTAAGATTCAGTTTTTGTTTAAGCAAATATCATGGTGAGAGAATTTACAGACTCTTTTATATATTGGTGGAGTCTCGGAATGTGCGTATTTATTTTTATTAAGTGGCATCATTCTTCCAATTCCACTAGGAGTTAAACTTTTAGCATTCCAACATTGGTAGATTTTCCCGTTTTATTTTCCATATGTTGAAGCTTAATATGCTTTTACTCAAAAGGCAGACATACCTTGAACATCTGACATTACTATATATAACACTTATTATAGTTAATATATTGATGAAATTTATGCAAATGATTTGCACAGCTTACTATCAGCAAATAATTTTAATGGAACGATACCAGAGACATATGGCAATTTGAAGAATCTAACAGATTTGTAAGTAAAACTCAATCCAAACTTTATATCTATACTTGGCAGATTGTCTGAAAATTATATACTGCTTACAGCAGGATAGATGGGAGTGGATTATCAGGGAGGATACCGGATTTTATTGGAAACTGGACAAATATCACGAGACTGTGAGTACTTTTTGTTGATTATTTTTCAGTTTGTTTCTATTAGGTTACTTCTTAAAAATTAAAGAAACCATGCTTTTTGTACCTTGCACTGATTCCAATAATATGTTGTAGGGACTTGCAGGGCACAGGAATGACAGGTCCCATTCCTTTGAGCATCTCCAGTATGAAAAACCTGAAAGAACTGTAAGAACAGAACAAGTACCTACATATGCTTAGTAACTTACTTTCTTTTGTTCACACTTTTGAGAATAGTTGCTTACTTCCTAGCTTTCTGTTGGCAGGAGAATATCTGATCTGAGTGGACCAGATTCAACCTTCCCTGATTTAAAAGACATGAAAAGCATGGAATATCTGTGAGTTAGTTTTAAAATAAATTTCGCATGTCCTTTGCAAACGTGTCCCCTTTATTGATGATTCTCACAAGTCTTTTTCTAATGGTGCAGGGTATTGAAAAATTGCTTGATCAGGGGTGCAATTCCAGGATATCTAGCAGAAGGATTTACTAAACTTAAAAACCTGTAAGCTAGTCTTGTTTTTGCTCAATAAGTTTGATCATTTTGTGTTCTTCTATCCAGTGACGGAGGCAGAAATGATTTGTAGGGGGGGCCGGTAATATTTTATAATTTTAAAAATGAATAATAATTTAAAATTTTAGTTGTAAAATAAATTTAAAATGTGTTAAAAGTATTAAAGGTGAATTTTTTAGTAGAAAAACTACATAAAATAAAGTTAAAAAAATACAAAAAAATTTATTAAAGTATAAAAGATGAAATTTTTAATAGAAAAACTACATAAAATAAAGTTAAAAGGTGAAATTTTTAGAAAAAAAAACTACAAAAAGATAAAGTTACAAGCAGGAAAACAAAAAAAACACAAGCTGAAGGTCAAACCCTGGTTGATGGATTGGAAAACCAACATGATTACCAAGCTGAACTACTGAGCATTGCCTACAAAACTAGTACTACTATTGTTCATATTAGAAATCTAGGAGGGGCCAGGGACCCCCTCCCTCCGTCAATGCTTCTATCCGATGATAGCTTTTAAGTATATAGTCCCCCATAATGTGTTTGTATGTGAGTGGGATTACAATGCACTCTTTTCGTATTCTAAAATATATAAATATTACGCAGACCTCTTTTTGGTAAGTATCACTATTTCCAATTCAAATACATGTAACATACTTTGAGCTTTCCATTAAAAATTAATAACATTGTTCTATGCATGCATTTAGATAATAATTAAGATAATACTTTTGTAAAATACGAGGGACTTTTGGATTGTTTGTCGGTGTTCAACAAATTCTATATTCGTATGTATTTGTAGAATTAAAAAAATAGGTAAAAAATTCAGATTAAAGCTGTTTTTATTCTCCTAATGTGTTTGTCAGTTAGTGGATTTTATTAACATCAACTAAATTTTCCTATCAAAGTCGTATTAGGGGAGTGATTCTTCAATAAGATTATTTTCATTTTATTATTAAGGTCCTACAATAATAACATTACATTGTGTTTGGTTGGGGTGCTTGGAATGGAATGGAATGAGATGAGATTTGTAGTATAAAATGAATAGAAATTCAAAATTTTCATTCATTGATCCATTCCATTCCAAGCCACCTATTTTATAATTTAAACATCCCAATTTGAGAGGGAATGCTTCATTCCTTACCTCTTCCATTTTCTTCACAATTCTTATCAAAGCAATTTTACATTATATCATTTTTTTTTCAAATCTTACCTCCAACTTCCATTATTTTCCTTTGATTTCATCCATTCCATTCCATTCACCCCAACCAAACACAACATTACATGCTTGTATACTGCATAGTGTGTACTATGCTGCGTCGTACTATGCTGCGACGATTGCTGAAAGAAACCTGTAGAAACATTAATGCTCGTGGAAAGACATCACATTTCCATTTGTTATTATGTGGTTGAGTTTTAACAATATTTTTTTTTTTTGCAGAGATCTGAGCTTCAACAAATTAAATGGCCAAATCTCAGATTCACTGGAACCCTTGAGCTCGGCTATGAATTTTTTGTACGTGACTTATATTCAAATACGTGAATCTTTACAGAAATATTATTAATTATTTGGCAAACATACAACTGACAAGAATTTATCTACTAAATGTAATATGCTTAATATTCACAAGTCTAACACCATTTTGTATATGAGTGTAGGTTTCTGAATGATAATTCGTTAACTGGAGAGGTACCGCGTTGGATCTCTAGCAGCAAAGAAAATTTGTTAGTTCTTTACCTAGCTTTTGGTTCGATATATTTGTACTCGGCTATAATTAAAACTTTGTACATGTCTAATTAATTATAAATTTCAGTTCATACTTTATTTACAAATTTCATAACCATGTTTGCTGCAGTGATGTATCTTATAACAATTTTACTCGTACAGATCAGTATAGCTGTCAGCCGTCTAATGTGTAAGATTTTTTTCCCTTTGTATCCTCTGTAAATTGAAATATCCATATTGCTTAGAATGCCTTTTCTATTTGTCACAGGAACCTAGTTTCTAGCCATTCATCTTCAACAAGCACTTCGTAAGTTCCTACGGACATGCCATCTACTAGTTTTTAAAAGCATCAGTGACTAACTTATGTCGTCTACTAGTTTTTATAAGCATTAAGTGAACTAATTCTAATTTTTATTGTAGAGTTGCTTGGTGCTTAAAAAAAGACCTCCCTTGCTCCCGAGATCCTCAATGTAAGTGCAAAACCAAACTGAATCTTTATCTATGATGCAGAAGTACTTTAAGAGTCAAAGTTACCTCCATATTGTATTATTATGTAAAAAGCTTCTGTCAAATCCGCAGATTACTCACTGTTTATCAATTGTGGAGGGACCAAAACAGAATGGGAAGGAAACGAGTATGAGGAAGACTCAGTTGGACAAGGTCCATCATACTTTTCTTCTTACTCTTCAGAAAAATGGGCATATAGCAGTACAGGACTGTTTCTGAACAATGACCAAGCTAGCTTTATCGCAATAAACAATAATAGGACCGGAGCAGATATTTATAAAACAGCTCGCCTTTCCCCTTCTTCACTTAGATATTACGGCCTTTGCTTGCGACAAGGTAGTTATAAAGTTCGCCTCCACTTTGCTGAAATTCAATTTTCTGATGACAACACATTTAGCAGCACCGGGAGGCGCATTTTCGATGTATCTATCCAAGTAAGTGGGAGGTTAAATATATTAGTACAGTGCAACGATTGAAATCTTGGATTAACACATCGAAGTATTCAGTTTTGCTGGGAACTTTTGTCATATTCTTTTCTGCTTTAGAAATAGAGTAGTGGTAGCTACTAATCCGATCTTAATTTTCTTTTTTATAAAGGGGAAAGTTGTACAGAAGAATTTTAACATTGCTGAGAATGCCACGGGATTCGGGTTGCCAGTTATCTTGGAATCTGATGTTGCTGTCGATGATGGTACTTTGGAGATCCACCTGTATTGGGCAGGAAAGGGTACTACTGCAATTCCTGAGAGAGGTGTATATGGACCCCTCATATCCGCAATTGCTGTAACACCAAGTAAGTAAGCCCCAAAATTTGAGCGTTGAACTTAGATTCATACCAACTTTCCTGAGTTATCATATTCTTCTTGTAGACTTTCACGTTGACACTGGCGGTTTATCTACTGGAACTATAGTCGGCATTGTGGTTGGTTCAATTTCGGGTGTCTCCTTGATTTTATTAGTACTTTGGAGAAAAGGTTTCCTAGGAGGAAAAGACATTGAAGATAAAGGTGAGAGATCCATAACATAAGTTAATACAAGCACTCTGAAATGATTTGGTTGTTGAGTTGATTTATGCTACCTAACTTACCTTCACCCAGGAAAGGGTGAGATATGGATTCCTTTAAATAATGTATTACGCGCACTTCAGTGTATGGAGTTGAAAAAGTAGGGAATTACCAAAGATATTTTGAAATGGAAACACTGTTTTTCTTAATTTGTACCTCCATGGTAAACTGACTGGATAACGAAAACTTTTAAATTATTTATTGTCCAAAGAATAGCAAATTTCAAGCTTTAAAATTCCATTGGTGGTGTGATGCAGGTGGCATAGACTTGTATTCACTGCACCAAATCTTGCACATTATAAATGAATTTTCAGGGTTCTGGTTGTAAATAGTTACAAGTGTGACTAATAAAAGTAGCTAGAATTATATACGGTGGGAAAAAAATAAGCTAAGATCACCTGATTTTGTATCACCAGTAAGTCAATGAATATGCCTGCAATTACATGCAGAACATATTCGTTCAGAACTTAACCACAGTTCAGCATTGTGTAGAATTCCAATGCTCTGGAATTTGGGGTGTGGATGCAAATAAACTTGCGCAACTAGGTTCAAATATGCCCCTAAAATTTTTGTACCAGTTAACAATTTATCAATATCATTCTGCATCCTCATTTCGCAAAAATGGGAATTACAATGCATTTAAAGTATTTCTGATCTATATTTCCTTGTTACAGAACTCCGAGGAGCTATAGAATTACAAACTGGTTATTTTAGCTTAAGACAAATTAAAGCTGCCACCAATAACTTTGATCCTGCAAATAAGATTGGTGAAGGAGGATTTGGGCCAGTTTACAAGGTATCTTACTCACATTTGTTTCTAAAGTTTATAGCATAGGTCTTCAAGAAACTTGATACCTTGGATCTACAATCCAATCCATGCGTCCTCATGCAAACAGTAATACAGTTGTATTATTTTGCATAATTAAGCCAAGTGTTGCTAACAGAATGTTAGTTTTCACATTCGCTCTTTGGGTTCTCTGCAACACAGTCTTCCAATATGGGAAATCAAAAATATCAGGCTTGGTTAATTCATGTTTGTTATCTCCAAAGTAACTAACTTTTTAAATTTTTTGGCTTCTTGTAGGGCGTCCTACCAGATGACGCAGTAATAGCTGTGAAGCAGCTATCCTCCAAATCAAAACAGGGAAACCGTGAATTTGTTAATGAGATAGGCATGATATCTGCTCTGCAACATCCAAACCTTGTGAAGCTTTTTGGCTGTTGTATAGAAGGAAACCAATTGTTGCTAATTTATGAGTACTTGGAAAATAATAGTCTTGCTAGAGCACTTTTTGGTAGGAACTTCACTTCATCTTTAACATTGTTTGTAATTCATCGTGGAAGACTTGTAGTTTCCATCTCTCTTATTTGGCTGTTCAATGTTTATAGGTCGTGAGGAACAGCGTCTTAACCTGGATTGGCCGACTAGAAAGAAAATATTTTTGCAGATAGCAAGAGGCTTAGCTTATCTTCACGAAGAATCAAGGTTGAAAATTGTACACAGGGACATCAAGGCTACTAATGTTTTACTTGATAAAGATCTTAATGCAAAGATATCCGACTTTGGTTTGGCTAAGCTTGATGAAGAAGAAAACACCCATATCAGCACACGAATTGCTGGAACAATGTGAGCATATGATTTCATAGTCTTTTTGGTAGTTCGGACCTTATTTATTGTATTACAAACAGCCTGGTGTTGGTGTCAAGAACAGTTAAATTCCAACTTTTTAAAATAGCTATAAAAAAAATCATCGAACACGATACTAATGTTTATATGTGTAACAAGACAATTTTACGTGCTGCGTGCTTTTGTGTTTCCATGGACGAATTATCGTTTTTGGTTTCTTCGTAGTTTTGCATCAATAGAAAGAAATGGTATTATATCTTTTTATCCGAGATAACTATTTAATTATACATATATTTGGTTATGATAGTGAAGTTACGTTTCCTTTACGGATATTGTTATTGTCACCATACTTACCGCTATAGGGATTCTGCATTTCTTCTTCTCAGAGGATATATGGCTCCAGAATATGCAATGAGGGGTTACCTGACTGACAAAGCAGATGTGTACAGCTTCGGGATTGTTGCACTGGAGATTGTTAGTGGGAAAAGCAATACTAATTACAGACCAAAAGAGGAGTTTGTCTATCTTCTTGATTGGGTAAGCATCATGCCTTTTTGGGCACTAATCTCCCTAAATTTTTTCCCTCTCAGGTATTAGATATAAAATTATATTCACCATGAGCTAAGCATATTTGTCAATGATGTTTTTGAATTACATTCAAACGTCCTACTGCACAGTTTGAAAACTTTACTCTTCTCATTCACGTGTTTTTAGTATGGGGTCGAAACAAGTAGAAAATTGTATGTGAAGTAGACAAGTAGGAACGGCATGATTGCTAATAGTTTGAGCTTTACACAAAACACTAAGGGATATGAATTTTGGTCTAGTAAGCTGATCATTTCAATCTCTCTGTTTAAATAATTTACTGCCTCTAGATCTTTTTAGAGGAATGTCATCACAGTAAATATTCGTTTGCACCTGAAAGCTTTGAGTGATCTTTGTGATTACTCAATATTTGTAAATTTGTAAGCATAAATAGTGTTTGTTTTGGTTTCTTCATAGGCATATGTACTTCAAGAGCAAGGAAATCTTTTAGATCTTGTAGACCCGATTCTTGGCTCAAATTACTCCAAAGAAGAGGCACTAAGGATGTTAAACATGGCGTTGTTATGCACCAATCCATCTCCCACCCTTAGGCCACAAATGTCTACTGTGGTGAGTATGATTGAGGGGAAAAAGAAAGTTGAAGCACCAACAGTCAGTCGAACCACAACAGATGAGGATATGAGGTTTAAAGCCTTTGAAAAGCTTTCGCATGACAGTCAGTCACACACATTCTCTCAGGAAAGTCGAGGAGAAAGGAGCATCTCAATGGATGGTCCATGGGTTGATACTTCTATGTCATTTCAGAGCAAGGATACTGATGTCCACAATCCTACTTCGACAAGCAAGCTTCTCCCGGATCTGTATGACGTAAATATAGATTGATTTGTCACTCCATCTGCTATAATTCATCAAGTCTCCTATCAACAATCAAGCTTCTTTCTGACCAGTGTGTAGTAACTTTCTAGCTCATTTATCAAGTACATTATCTATATACGTACATATCATGAGTGACCAGTGACTAGCGAGACTTTCACAAATTTTGTTCCACTCCACGTGTAAATAGATACCACATTTGATTATGTAATTATATTTACAAATTCTTTTGTCGATATAGTTTGTTCACTTCATAACTATGTACAAGCTATGATTTCCATTCAATAATCTTGTAAACAGAAATGATCTTGTTAATTCATGTTCTATATTGATATGTACTGGTTAAAGTATTAGGTCTGCAGACTTCGATTATAAATAAAAGTTATTTAAGATCAAAATTATACATGAAATTGAAAAAAAAATAAAAAGTTTACATAAAAATTTGGTCTAACAAATTGCATCATATGTAAATTTTTAATAGGGTTATATTTTATTTTAGAATTGAAAGCCTCAAGATTTAATTTCGCCGAACCAGCCATGTATTGATTCAGAAATATATGTACTGCAATTGAGTTCAAAGCAAGTGCATGGTAGTATGGTACATTTGAATGTGATATTGTGGTGATGATCATGTTATATTCTCAAAGTTGGTGAAAATAATTCACCAGGGCATTTTCCTTGCTGATATAGAGGCAGTTTGGTATTGATTAAAATAAGTTACTTTTGATTTTTAAAGGAGAAAGTAAAGTTGTTTATTTTAAGTTGAATGAATGTGTTTGGGTAATTTTACTTAAAGTTAAATGGAGATTTAATAATTTTGACTTAAAGTGAAATTTGATTTAAAAAAATTTTAAATTCATAATATTTAAATTTTAGGGTGAAGGCCCAAAATAATCGCCTGGGAAACTGGATGACCCTTTTTACTGACGGGACACGGTACATCATGTACCGTGATAGGGGGTGTGATGCGGAGAAGCGTCCTCCGTAACAGGACATGATACGGAGCTCCGTCTTCCGTGTTATGCATGACACGGTGGACGGTGTTCCGTGACAGTGCTGCGCACCCACCTAACACGGAACACCGTGTTCCGTATCATGCATAACACGGAAGACCGTATTCCGTATCATGCATAATATGGTACACGGTGTACCGTATTAGGGTAATACGGAGGCCGAAACTCCGTATCCCATCGAGAATTCGGACAATTTTTTTCAAAATCAGTATTTTGGGCAAAAACTTAGAAAAAATAGGCATTTTGGTAATTCTCTCTAAATTTTACAAGAATTGTGAAAAAAAAAAAAACTCCATAAATCATAATTTAAGTTAAAAGTACCTAAATGGAACTTATAATTTAAATCAGTTTATTAACTTAAAATCGGCTTAAAACCTGTGTAACCAAACATATCTTTTTCTCCTTAAAGCCGAAAACTCCTTAAGGAGTTGCAGCCAAACAGGCTGATAATTTGCAGTACTGGACTATTCATGTTTCTGCTGGACTATTCATGTTTCCAACTCGATTGTCATACTTTTCAAAGTGCTCGCGGATCAGAATTAATTTAGTGAAAATGATTGAGAGTACATACATTAGAATTAGGGCTGTCAAACGGATAATTCGGATACGGATAATATCCGCTTTGTTTCGGATACGGATAATATCCGTTTTTTCTCGAATACGAATGCAGATATTTCGGACGGATATCGGATTTTTCAAATTTTTTTGACACGTATTGATGATTTTAAAACAAAAAATTTTTCATTTAGAAAAAATAAAACTTTGAACGCCATACTAAATATCTAATTTTATTATCTTTAAAATATTAAACTCAAATGAAATTTTTATATATGTCTATAATATTGTTACAATTATATAAAATTTGTATAAATGTATTATTTAATTAATAAACATGCATAAACACTACATGCTAATAGAAAAAAAAATCTTAAATTATATAATTTAAATATTATATATATTCTATTTCGGATTCGGATACTCTGGATTCAGATACGGATAATATCCGTTTTATTTCAGATATGGATAATATTCGCTTTTTCTCGAATACGAATGCAGATATTTCGGACGAATATCGAATTTGTCGGATTTTTTTGACAGCCCTAATTAGAATGGCCTAATGAAACAGGCCCAGTCATTACTATGGTGTGACTAGGTCATATACACAAATGCGACCATTTATTCCGAGTAGTTGTTGGATCTTAATCATGCATTTATGAGGTGGGGGCTTCAGCCAGCTACAAATTTCTTACTCCCTCCGTCCCGCCCAATTGTTTACATTTGGTTTGGGCACGGAGACCAAGAATAGTGGGTGTAATATTGTTAAAATAAATGAAGTAGTGGGTGTAATAGTGATTTTATTATTAAAATAAGTGAAGTAGTGAGTGTAATAGTGATTTTATTGTTAAAATAAGTGAAGTAGTGGGTGTAATAGTGTAAAGTATTGTTAAAATAAGTGAAGTAGTGGGTGTAATAGTGTTAAAACTTACTATTTTAGGAAACGTAAAGAATTGGTTGGGACGTCCCAAAAAGGAAAGTGTAAACAATTGGTTGGGACAGAGGGAGTAATTTTTTGAGCAGGTCCTTTAACAACAAAATTCTTCAAGTAGACTTGAGTTCAATAGTTCAGTCTGGAACTCGAGTTCGAACTCGACACATTTTTCAAGTTCGAAAACTCAACTCGATAAAATTTTATTATGTTCAAGCTCGGCGTTCAGCAGACTTACTGAAAATAAAGACAAATTTTTATTAAGAAAATTACTGCCAGAAAAGTTTCCATTAATTGAAGATTTTTTGAATAAAGGTCCCAATATCACAATTTAAAAGCAAATGATCCCAAATATTACTCCCTCCGTTCCTAAATGTTTTTCCTGTTTGCTTTATCACGTTTGCCAACGCACACTTTTGATCGTTAATATTTTCAATTTCGTGTTAGTATCAAATATAAAAATTTCACTGTATTAAAGTACTCACAAATAAGAATCAAACAAGATCACTCATGAATATATTTTTTCTTATAAATTATGCATAAATTAATAGTCAAGCGCTTACAATGAACAGGAACAAAAGTCAAAACAGGAAGTTTCAATTGAAACAGAGGGAGTACAATTCAAAATATTGGTCTCAAATATCACTCTAAGACACTGTATTATGTAGCGTTTCATTTTTTTTTAAAAAAAACGCTATTACGTCTTTCGTTTTGAGGGGAGGAGAAGGGGGAGGTAGGAACAAATATCACTCTAAGACACTGTATTATGTAGCGTTTCATTTTTTTTTTAAAAACGCTATTGCGTCTTTCGTTTTGAGGGGAGGAGAAGGGGGAGGTAGCAAACACATTATTAACTAGGGGGGGGTAGGGGGGGCGACGATACTTTATGTTGCGTTTGGGTTGTTTCAAATTTTTTTTGTTTTTTTGTTTTTTTTGTTTCCTCTTAAATATATATTTGCAAACAATATTAAAAAAATTTCAATTAAAATTATTTTTTTGAAATTAAAAAAATAAAATTTTAATTAAATTTAGGGGTTCAATAATTACTTTTTGGGGTTCAATGTTTCCATTTTGGGTTTTAGAAATATTCGGAATGATGAATAAACCGTATACGAACTTAGGGTTTAGGGTTGTTTATAACCCTAAACCCTAACTTATCCTGATTTTTAAACGCGTCAGGTCGCCGGATTCAATTTTTTAATTAAATTTTTTATTCCATTGGGGTTTCAACGATTAATTTTTGGGGTTCAACGTTTGCATTTTGAGTTTTAGAAATATTCGGATGACAAATATATATTTTGGAGAAAAAAAAAAGAAAAAAGAAACGCCACATTAAGTGGCGTTTTAGACCAAAACTAAAGTTGAAATAGCGTTTTGAAAGTAACATGCCTATAAAACACACTCTTAGTTAGCGTTTTGGATTAAAAAAAAAAAAAAAGGAGAACGCTACACGAAGTAGCGTTTGTACTAAAAAAATTAAAACGCTACACGATAATGTGTTATAGAGTCATATTTGGGGCCAACTTTCTAGCTTGTGATATTTGGGACCATTTCATTTAAAATTGTAATATAGGTGGGCAAACACCCAGATTTTTCCTTCCCGCCTCTCTCTATTAAGCAACGACAGTGTATTTTCTTTCTGTTCTCTGTCTAAATTTATATATCCCTGATCATTAAAACTTAAGACCACAGTGGATTTCTGTTCTTGCTCATCTCTATATCAAGTTAAATCACAAAAATATATAGACACAGTTGTATACAATTTTGAATCAATGGGGTCTCTTGACAATATATTTGTTCTACTTCTCTTATATTTCATGTTTCTTAGTTGCATCAGATCTGATGCTCAACTATTGCCTGCACAAGAAGGTACACCTACTTCCCTTTTAATCATCAACCCCTATAATCAGAGTTATTATACATTTCTGGGTACTAAGGTATACGATAGATCACATGTTCGATTTCCCTTTTTATTCTGTATCGTTCTTATGGCTCATTTTCATTCGAAATTCACAGCAATGGTGGAGGGCATTTTTTTGAACATATGATAATATGATACACACTGTTTTTATTTTATGTAGAATGTTTAATTATAATTTTCTGAACTTTTTATGTGTGACAGTACGAACTCTACAAATAATATCCTCAAAGCTAAATAACAAATACTGGAAGACTCTCAATCAAAGTTCATGCCGCAGACCTGAAGATTTCAATGTGACTGTTCGTTACAAAATCTATATCAACGTCAGCTGCGACTGCTCGTTCAATACTAACTCTGTGTGCCATGTTACACACATGTATGATCCTATTCTAATCTAATCAACATTTAAATTATATGTATGTTTAAACATTACAAGGAGATAATAATTAACATTCCCCGCCATTTAAATTGTTTACGGAAAGAATTTCACGTTTTATTCATTCACATTCACATTCACATTAGATTAATTGACAATTACTAAAAATGTGTATTGTTGGACAACACTTTTGGGATAGAAAAATCAGGAAATGTGACCATTAAAATTGGGACGGAGGGAGAAATAATTATCTTATGTTCTTTGTAGAAAAGGGAACACTTAAATATCATAATACTGAAATGAATATAAATTTGTTTTGATTGTGTTGCGCTAAAATATCCTCTTGACCAAGGTGAAACCTCAAAACATAGTTTTTGGGGATTCTTAGAACAGAGCACATGATATATTGAGGCTTAGTTGTGCTCACACTATTTCTGGAGTACTGTACTTGGTGTTTGTTTTATTTGAAATATAAATTTGGCATCTATTTATATTGATCAGGTAGTAATTTTTAAACATTAAATAAAAAGAAAGCTGATTTCTGCTTCATATAATGTAGAGTGTTGGTCATTTATTTAGGCTCACTTAGAAATTAGAATACTGGTTGCATGTGAAAGAGATAGGTTAAAGAAAGTGTGTCCAATTATGTTTATTTAAAAATTAATCGAAGCTTCATATTTTTACCAGAGTGAGGGTTGCTGCAAATCATTTACTCCAGTTTCCAGACTTATATTCAGTTTGCTCCTTCCTCTTTTGATAAATGGAATTGTAAAATATGTTCTCGACAAGGGAACTTGTTTATCACACAAAGTACTCGCTTCCTGGTAGCAAGGTGAATTAGTTTGCATTATGAACAAAGTATAGCCATAGATGCCAATTTCTGGACTGAAAGCTTGTTTCAGGCATCTTATTATGCTAAATGCATGCAGAATGCCATCTGGACATATAAAATTCAATTGAAGTTAATTTTGAGGTTCTCAGCAAAATAATCTTCAATGATTCGACATAACAATGCCCTCTTGAAATTAATTAATTCGCTCTTACTTGCACATTTAGGGTTTGTCAAAACTTTCGGTGTTTCTTCAACCATAACTTTACTGTATACATATTTGCAGCGAGATGAAGGGTTTAAATTTGACCGGAGAATTACCTTCTGAATTTGCAGACCTGACTAATCTACTCATGATGTAAGTATCATTCTTTCGGATTGTGTACCTAAGAACTGTGGCATGCCTATATGCCATATATGCCTTATGAGCGATCATATTCTTTCTTAAGTTTTTTGGTATGACCTTGCTTGGTCAATTCCAAAACAGGCTTTTACGATTACAATTGTGACTATGCTGAAGTATTCATTTAGCAAGTGTTGCATAAAAGTAATCAGGTTGTTCCCTGATCCGTACTGCTTAAAAAGAGTGCTTCAGTTTCATAGACTTGAGTAATTTATCTCTCTTGTGTGTCTCAAATTTTGTCATAAATCAGATATGATGGTATATTTAATTGCTAGGACTGTTCCATCAGAGCAAAGATTCTATCGTACCTCTAACATTAAGGTAATAACATTAAACTAACAGGATATTTTCCCTATGTTTTATTATACAGAGATCTGTCCCGTAACAGTATCGAAGGAAGTATTCCTAGAGCTTTTGGTCAGCTGCACCTCACAAATCTGTATGATTTTTTAAAAACTTTTTTACACCCTGAAGGATTCTTTGTGTCGTAGTAGTATCATTAATAACATAATCTTATATTTAATTCCAACCATGACCTGAGAAAGCACCAAGTACATCAGCACTCTTCTTTCCGCAGGTCCCTTGTGGGAAATCGTATCCGTGGTTTGATTCCCTCAGAAATAGGCAACATTGATACACTTGAGGAATTGTGAGTATCAAATATGATCTGGACTTCTTAGTGAACCAGTTTCTTGACTTAAATCTGAGCTGAATTTTTCAGGGTGTTAGAAAATAATCAACTTGAAGGGCCTCTTCCTGTAAACCTTGGGAATTTGAGTCGCTTGAAGAGACTGTAAGACTTCTACTCCCTCCGTTTCTTAATCTTTTTCTGGTTTTGACTTTTGGTACTGTTCATTATAAGCGATTGACTATTAATTTACGCATAATTTATAAGATAAAATATAGTCATGAGTGATTTTGTTTCATTCGTATTTATGAGTACTTTAATACAATGAAGTTTTTATATTTGATACTAACACGAAATTGAAATATTAACGATAAAAAATGTGTGTTGGCAAACGTGTCCAAAGTAAACAGGAAAAACATTTAGGAACAGAGGGAGTAACGATTATGTATTTATCTATCATTTGCCACTTTTCTCATATCGCAGTGTATTCTTCTGCACTAATCAACTAATTGGCAAAACACTTATTATAATATTTAAGCTGCCTTTAAGTACATTTTTCTAGGTTTTGGTAATTATTCATGAATTGTGGTATCAATATAAAATTGACAAGAAATTTCCAAATATTTTATCATAGATCATGATGAGATTGATTTTTACAAATTCTACTGTATATTATCAAGAAATGGAGATGTGTACGCATTTGTTTGATCAAGTGGCTTTAATCTTCCGATTCCACTCTGAGTTACAGTTTTAACATTTCAAATTTTCGGCATTGCAATATTGTTATATGTATTTGTTTTCTTTTCCTTCCATTGGAGCTTAATTTTTGCAAACAATTTGCACAGCTTACTATCGGCAAATAATTTTAGTGGAACGATACCAGAATCGTATGGCAATTTGACGAATCTAACAGATTTGTAAGTAATACTCAGTCTGTACAATATATTAAACTTAGCAGACTGTGTGAAATATATCTACTGCCTACAGTAGGATAGATGGGAGTGCATTATTTGGGAAGATACCAGATTTCATAGGAAACTGGACAAATATCACGATATTGTGAGTACTGTTTGTTTATTATCCTTCAGTTTGTTTCTACTTGGATATTTGGTTAGAATTATAGAAAACCATACTTCCATGAACCTATCACTTGACTTTTGGAAGTTTGTTGTAGGGACTTGCAAGGCACAGGAATGAGTGGTCCCATTCCTCTGACCATCTCTCGTATGAAACACCTAAAAGAACTGTGAGAACAGATAGAGCACTTAGCCATGTTTAATTACTTTATTACCGTTATAATCTATTATAGGCTTGGACTTAAGAATATAGTTGATTACTTCTATGCTTTCTGTTGGCAGGAGGATATCTGATTTGAATGGAACTGATTCAACCATCCCTGATTTGAAAAATATGACAAGCCTGAAAACTTTGTGAGTTTATCATGAATAAATTGTATGTTGCTGTGAAAATGTTTTCCTGTAATATGTCTTTTTAACAAGTTTCTTTTGACGGTGCAGGATATTGAGAAATTGCTTGATTAGTGGTGCCATTCCGAAATACATAGGACTATCAAGGAATATAAAAATCTTGTAAGCTGATCTTATTCTATATGAATAAGTTTAATCCTTTTGTGTTTTTCTATTCGGTGACTGATTTCTATATATAAAGTTCTCCAGAGTCCAGAATGTGTGTTTTCCCCTTAACGGGGCTCATTAATCATGAACCAAACACCCCCTTAGTTTCCGGAGTTTGTTAAATTGATGCTACATGCTTACAAACAGCACATGGTCGAAGCAATGAGAAGTTAGCTCTCAAGTACTGTGTCTCTTTCAAGGTGATAGGTGTAGTTGGCCAACTTGCTTCTAAACTCCAGTTGCCACCATCCTCTAAACTTCACAAAACTGCATACAAGAAAATTCATATCAAAGCTCACATTCATGAAATGGCCTAATTGTCCTGATCATGACAATACATGTCAAGTGTGGAATGGGGATATAGAGTTTTAAGAACAATTTCCAAATTTCTGCAACTTCACTAGGACCATAGACCTGAGGTCACATCTTTTGAAGTGTGGTGTGATGTGGGATGATTACTAGAACCTTTTAACATGGGAAAATTTGGGAATGAAAATTGAAAATATTTAATGGGAATTTCAGTTTGAACTCATTTTGGCAGGAAAGTAAATTGAATTTTATCAACAGTAATATATTGCTTAATTCGATGTTAAAGGCTGTACTGAGTCCTATTTTGTTGATGTAGAGCTCCAAAATGTGATTGTAAGCCCATATTATGGATATCAATAGCGATTTTCTAATTTCCAAGCTACTTCTTTTCTCTTTTCTGAGTCTCTGATTTCTCATCTCCCAGGTTCTTTCTGAATTCTCTGCATTTTTTCTTTGTTTTTTTATCCAATTATTATTTATTTATTAGTTTCATATGGGATTTTTATTTGCTCCCTTCAATTAATTTTCTTTATCCCCCCAACTTGTTGTCTTATTTCCTTCTTTCCTTTGGTCCTATATCAATGACAATGAGGGGTTGATTTGTATTTGCTGCCATTGACTTTCACGAAAAGTTGCCCTGATTGCGAATTTTCCAAGTTTGGTTCTGATACCAATATTACGGGAACACTGACTGTGACAAGTATATCAGGACACCACCTCCCACTTATCTTTCATTATTGATCAGTGTTGGCAGAGTACTTGGTAGTGTAAAGCTAGTCTAAAACCAAATTTGTTTTGAAATCATATGTTAAAATTAATTGTATTTATATGTATTTGGAGAGTCACTCAGAGCATGTGAACCAGTTAAAAAATTAGTTATCCGTCTAATGAATAAATGGATTGACGAAATTTTGTAATACATCACTTCTTTATTGGTCTAGCAATAAAGTTGAAGGTTGCCGATCTGGTACTCACTCCATAGGAAATCGATGGAGTTGGTGATGGATCAATGACCATCATCTTGATGAATGGACTAATAACTACCGGCTACATGAGTAAAAGTCCATCAATTTGTTTATTTGTTTGACGGAGCAACTATTTTAAGTTGCAAATACTGCACAAAAATAGCAAAACAAATAATTTTTTTGCATAGTAACAAACTCCATCAAGTAAACTGATGAATTGATGGATTGGTGTCCATTGATGGGTGGTAATACTCTTATGAGGAATAATTTAGTTGATGAATTGAGTGATGGATGTCTGGTGATACTGTTATGCGGAATAACGAGTCACATCTTGACACTTATGAATCAATTTAACTTCTTTTCAAAGCTCTATGATTTCTCCCAAAGTAAATGACCACTCAATATAATCATGCTGATTCTTAATTGTCATCTGTCTGAATTACAAAGTCTCCTTCGGATTTATTATGAAACTGATCAACTTTTCTAATCGAAAATCAAACTTTAAAGGATATTTTAGAATCTTTTAGCTTCTAAAGCCTAGTGGTTTGACCCATGTTTCCTAGGCATTTTCTCCCAGTTTTCCTGCGTTAGCTACGAAATCTAAAATCAAATTATGATATCAGGAGAAATTACATCACATGAGATAGAGAATTAATATTCCCAGAAAAATATATTGTATACAACAGGGACACGGAGTCATATTAAATTGGTATTACATGCTCGTATTCTGTAAACAGTGTTCATACTTGTTTGAGTTTAACAACCTTTTTGTTTGCAGAGATTTGAGTTTCAACAATTTGACTGGCCAAATTCCAGAACCACTGGAATATGTGAAATCTTTGTATGTGACCAATATTCACATTTGTAAAAAGTTTCAAGATTATATTTATAATATATATATATATGTGGTAAACATTATACTAAACTGCAGTTTAATTTTTTATAGAGTAAATTACATGGTGACCGTATTTTACACCGATTTTCAAAAAAGTGGCCGGTCTTTCAGTTTCTCAAATTAGTGGCCAACCTTTCACATTGTCTTTCAAAATAGTGACCAGTTTTTCAATTTCTCAAATTAGTGGCCAATCTTTCACTCCGCCTTTCAAAAAAGTGGCCAATAGTAGACTAATTATCTCTAAAGTGGCCACTTTTTTAAAACGCGGAGTGAAATGTTGGCCACTAATTTGAGAAATTGAAAGACTGATTACTGTTTTGAAAGATAAAGTGAAAGGTTGGCCACTAATTTGAGAAACTGAAAAACTGTCCACTTTTTTGAAAATCGGTGTATAATATGGCCACCACTCTGTAATTTACTCTTTTTTATATACTTTGTGTATGAGTATCTTCAGTTTAATCTGCTTTGCTACTCAGGAGCGTGACACTAAACTTTATGTGAATGTAGGTATCTTAATAATAATTTGTTAGGAGGGGAGGTACCAAATTGGATATTTCGCAGCAGCAATGCTATGTATGTTAGTTTTTTAGCTAGCTTTGGATACATTTATCAGTAACTATGTCATTTACAAATAAATTAGAAACACATGCATGTCTAATCTCTCTATTAATTTCAGAGTATTTTTTTTTTACAAATGTCAAAATTTGTATTTGCTGCAGTGATGCATCTTATAACAATTTTACGCAAATACCTGTCACGGCTCAATATAACTGTCGGCAATCTCGTGTGTAAGATTCTTCCCACTTTTTATCCTCTATTAATTCCAATATCTATGTTGCTAAGAAGCAAAGTTTATGTGTTACAGGAATTTAGTTTCCAGCTATTCATCTTCAGCAAACAATACGTGAGTTCCAATGGACATGGTATCTACTAGTTTTCTTAAAGTATTGCATGACTAATTTATAGCTTGTATTGTAGAGCTTGGTGCTTAAAGAAAGACCTCACTTGCTCCGAAAAACCTCAATGTAAGTGCAAAACCATTCTGACTCTTCATCTATGACGCGGAAGCTGGAAGCACTTCGAAAATCAAAGATATCTCTATATTCTGATATTAGAAAAGCTTATGTCAAATCGGCAGATTACTCACTGTTTCTAAATTGCGGAGGAAACGAAATAGAATGGGAGAAAAACGTCTATGAAGATGACTCGGTTGATGAAGGTCCATCGTACTTTTTTTCTAATTCAGAGAAATGGGCATATGGCAGTGCAGGAGTGTATCGCGAAGACGGAGCTGTTTATGTGGCAGTGAACAAGAACGTGACTGGAGGAAAAATTTATGAAACAGCCCGCCTTGCCCCTACTTCACTTAAGTATTACGGTCTTTGTTTGCGGAAAGGTAGTTATAAAGTTCGCCTCCACTTTGCTGAAATACAATTTTCTGGTGACAACACATTTGGCGGCATTGGTAGGCGCATTTTCGATGTATCTATCCAAGTAAGCAGATCATATATTTTATGCAATGCAATTATTGATATCTTGATTCATACATATGTAAGAAGTCAAAATGGCTGGGTACTCGGTCATAATTTTTCTACCTTTAGAATTAAGGTTGTAGCTACTTTTACAAGCTTAGTTAGTTTCCTTCTTTAATAAAGGGGAAAGTTATACGGAAGAATTTCAACATAGCTGAAGCTGCCAAAGGATTTAGATTGCCTACCACCTTGGAATCCAATGTTACTGTCGATGATGGTACTCTGGAGATCCACCTGTATTGGGCAGGTAAGGGGACTAATGCAATTCCTGACAGGCGTGTATATGGACCACTTATATCGGCAATCACTGTGACACCAAGTTAGTAATTCTTAAATTTTGGTGCTCAATTTATATTCATTCCACACTTCCTGAATTGTTGTCATATTCTTCTTGTAGACTTTAATGTTGACACTGGCGGTTTATCTCCTGGAACCATAGCCGGCATTGTGGTTGGTTCAATTACGGGTGTCACCTTGATTTTGATAGTAATTTGGAGAAAAGGTTTCCTAGGAGGAAAAGACATTGAAGATAAAGGTGAGAGATCCTTCACATAATTTAATACAAGCACTCTTAAGATTAACTGGTTATTGATTTGTTTTATGCTACCTAATGTACCTTCACCCTGAATAGGGTCAGATATGGATATCTTTACATAATACATGATTTTCACTTGTATAGAATGAAATTAAAGTAGGGGATTATGAAAGAAATTTTAAACTGGCAACACTATATTTTTGAATGTTTGCCTTTCTGATAAAATGTGCCGAAATCGAAAATGTAACATTATCAGCATTTCAACCTCACGAATTTCATTGCCAGTGTGATGCCGGTAGCACGGATTTGTATTCACTGCTTCAAAAGTTTTACACTGATGATGAACTTTTAGCGCCAGCAGCAGAACTAATAAACGTATGAAAACAAACTGAGTTGGGCATTAGCCAGTAAATATGTTAGGAATAAGATCCCCTAATAGGTTATGCGGAACTATTGTTTCCCAACAATACAACCACAAAATTGTAGAAGGGGGTTGAATACCATCTTGAACACTAAGTAAAACGGAAGGATGAACATAAAAATTAAAATAGTTGGAATAATGTAAAATGAAACTCAACAGTTTTAAAATTTAAGGTGGTCTTGTTTGATCTACCTGAGACATATATTGAAGAATTTCTCTGTGATAATTTTTCAATTACACAGCTGCAGTTTTCAGTACTTTGCTTTTTACAAGAAATTAAACCCTAACAGTTCTAAGCAAAGATACTTGCGTTTCTTAACATGCAAAGCTACTTCTACCCTTGGTTATACAAAATATTCCTATTATCTAGGTCCAATAAACATGTTACTTCACTCCTTGGAGTAAAACTGGATAGGTTGTCTTTGATAGAGTTTTCTTTGAAAATATCATCCAATTTGTTTGTATGGAAATGGAATGTTTCTTCTTTTCCGAGGTCTCCAAATTCTGGCTTCCATGTTCTTTGAGAATCTATCAACCCATGTGAACTGCCAGACTTGTCAAGTCACTATCAACTGCTAAGCTTGAATAGAGACATTATCCGTTGATGTAGCGTCCTTGACATCCATTGAAGGTTGATAGCCTTGATTATCCGTTAAAGAGCTTTATCCGTTGATGTAGTTTGATTACCCGTTGAGATATCATTTTCATTTATACAAAATTACAAAGCACAGACTGTTTACAATTAGCTAACATATTCTGTATATCTGTTGATAGTCAACATGACTTATAAAAACCTATCAACTATACTCTCAACTGATAACTTTTTTTTTTTTTTGCCACCATCTCAACTGATAACTTAAATCTTTTAGAACATGTTACAAAAGAACTTATCCGTTGATAAGTTGTCTCTTCAACGGATGTTGTAAAACATGTCATCCGTTGAACAGTTACAAACACTTAACTTATACAAAATATGTTTAAGTGTTTTGAGTTATCATCAAGAACAACATAATTCCTAACAGGAACATTTCTGTTGAGAAACTAATTTCAGTTCCAAATGTTGTAAACCTCCAGTTAAAGGAGCATTATGAATACAAGGGAAACCATAGCTTAATGGATATATTTCACACATTTCTATCATCAATTCTTGTTACAGAACTCCGAGGAGCTATAGAACTACAAACTGGTTATTTTAGCTTAAGGCATATCAAAGCTGCCACCAACAATTTCGATCCTGCAAATAAGATTGGTGAAGGTGGATTTGGTCCAGTTTACAAGGTATCTTACTCCCCAAAACTATTTTTTTGATAGCATTGCTAAAATATCCAATTCACATGGCCACAGGATCCTGAATACAGTTGTATTTCTTAGAATATTTAAGCAACATGCTGCTAGCAGGAGCATTTCGTTCATTTTCAGTTTTCACATACTCTCAATAAATTCTATGCAACATATTGTATAAAGGGATATTAGAAATTTAGGAATTCAGGCTTTCTTAATTGTTTTGTTATCCCATAACTAAATTTACTTTAAATATTTATCTGGCCTCTCGTAGGGCGTCCTACCAGACGATGCAGTAATAGCTGTTAAGCAGCTATCCTCCAAATCGAAACAGGGAAACCGTGAATTTATTAATGAGATAGGTATGATATCTGCTTTGCAACACCCAAACCTTGTGAAGCTTTTTGGCTGTTGTATCGAAGGAAACCAGTTGCTACTAATATATGAGTACATGGAAAACAATAGTCTTGCCAGAGCACTTTTCGGTATATTCTTCTTCCATGATTTACATTGTTTTTTCTTTATCATGAACGGACTTTTGTTTTTTTATCTGTTCTCCAAATTGACTCTTCCCTTTATTAGGTCACGAGGAACAGCAGCTAAACCTGAATTGGCCGACTAGAAAGAAGATATTCTTGCATATAGCAAGAGGCTTAGCTTATCTTCATGAGGAATCAAGACTGAAAATTGTACACAGGGACATTAAAGCTACTAATGTGTTGCTTGATAAAAATCTTGATGCAAAAATATCAGACTTCGGGTTAGCTAAGCTTGATGAAGAAGACAACACTCATATCAGCACACGAATTGCTGGAACAATGTGAGTATTTGCTTTTTGTAGTAAATTTAGTACTTCATGCTGAGTATTAGAAACAACCTGTGCCATGTCGTGTCAAGAACAAGTGAAGTTTGATGTATCATGATGGTAATAAAAATGAGACAATTATGTCACAGAACTTGTTCATGTACAGTTAGAAAGCCTGTGAGAGATGTGTGTTTGACTTATTTCACACGTATAAAGTGTATGATGTGATCTCTTTAATTTTGTGATAGTATTATTTAAGCCTCAAGTTTTAGCTTAATAATCAGGAGCAACACATAAAGTTAATGTCTAATTTTTACTTGTTTATCCTAATATATGACTGTTGAGTTAAGTTGCCATACTGATAATGCTAATGTCACAACACTTGCCGCTATAGTGATTTTTGATTTTTTTTTCCGCAGCGGATATATGGCTCCAGAATATGCAACGAGGGGTTACCTGACTGACAAAGCTGATGTGTACAGCTTCGGGATTGTTGCACTGGAGATTGTTAGTGGAAAAAGCAACACTAATTACAGACCTAAACAAGAGTTCGTTTATCTTCTTGATTGGGTAAACATCGTTCTTTACTAGGTGCTAATCATATTGATTTTCTTACTCTGTTTTTAGATATTAATGTAAATACTTGAACTTGAAACTGTTCCCAGTGTGTGTGGAAAATATATGCAATTTCATTTCTACAAATAATATTCAAGACGAGCTACATCACACTTTCTGAATGACGTTGTTTAATGCCCATGTTAATGCATTCAAACAACATAATGCACAGTTTAAACACACTACTTTAATTGTTTATATGTAGAGGATTGTAACTGAAGTAGGTTTATCGACATGATGAAATAATTTGAGCTTTATAGTAGAAAATGAACGTTGCCGTGTACGCTGATAAAGTTTCATTTTGTTTAAAAGAATTTTCATCCTTTCAACAAAGAAGCCACAAGTGATGAAATAATTTCAAATTCTTGAGACAAAAAATAAACATCACAGTAAATGTTGTTTTGCATCTTTAAGGTTTGACTGATATTATTTGTATTGTTTTTTTTTCGTTACAGGCATATGTACTTCAAGAGCAGGGAAATCTTTTAGATCTTGTTGACCCGATTCTTGGCTCAAATTACTCCAAGGAAGAGGCACTAAGGATGTTAAATATGGCGCTGCTGTGCACGAATCCCTCTCCTACTCTTAGGCCATCAATGTCTACTATTGTGAGCATGATTGAAGGAAAAACGGAAGTTCAAGCTCCGATAATCAAAAGAACCACAACAGCCGATGATACGAGGTTTAGAGCCTTTGAAAAGCTTGCACATGACCCCCAAACAGAGTCCAATATATTCTCACAGGTAAGTCGAGAAAGGAGCATATCAATGGATGGTCCATGGGCTGATTCTTCAATATCATTCCAGAGCAAAGATACTTCGACAAGCAAGCTTCTTTCGGATCTGTATGATGTGAATATTGATTGATTTTCTGTAAATTATCTGCAATAATAAATCGAGTGTACTCACTCCCACAATCAAGCTTCTTTCTCACCAGTGTCAAGTGAATTCTGTACTCATTTATCTAGTATGGTATCCATGTAGATGTTACGAAGTATCGTTTGTATCCATGTTACAAGTTATGCATTGATATGATTATCTTCCGTACCCAAATTGTCACCTTCTTGTAGTTCTGTACTAGATTATACTTTTAAACTAGTCAATAAAGCCGCGCTTCGCGGCGGCATTACAATATTTTTAAAAAAATTCAATACACTTATGTTATATTATAATATTAATATTAAATTTTAATAATTAAATAATTTTCTCTAATGAATCGATTTCTTGTTAAACACGTTTTTTTCGATTGAGCGCTCTCTCGTTAAAACCAAAATCCTAACTTTAACATATATTATAAAAACTTATGTAATAATTTTTATCCATTAAATCGAATCGTAAAAATAAAAAAAATTATAAAAAATTGACATCAGTATCAAATTCTAATAGCTAATACAATATGTTCTAGTGAGTCGTCTTGCCGTTAAATACGTTTCGAGCCGCTTCTATTTGGAACCGAAATTCTAACTTCATTATATGAAGAGTAAATTCTAATTTTTATATTTTTTGAACTTTCTAATATTTATGGAGTATTAAAAGATGAAAATACATTTTATATTTTATGTATATTATAGATATTCCTGCATTTATTTACAGCTTCCGCATGGGAATGACTTTTTGTTATGTTACCATATCAAAAAAAATTTAAAATACGAAGACTTTTCGTTATGGGAATAATATTAAATTTAAGGATATATTTTTGTAATGCAAGTATAATCTTAACTTGTATAAAAAAGTTAAAATAAAGGATTTATAGGAAAAAAGATATATAGTTTTAAAAAATAGTATAAGACGTCTCGATCGTACTTGTATTCAACTTCCAATAAAACATTTTATTTTATGTATTCCTTATATATTCAAACATCTTTTATACGGTCTTCTATAATGAACCACTTTCTCTTTAAACACGGTTATTACTATTGACCCGCTCTCTCGGTAAGACCAAAAACCTAACTTCTACATATATCACTTGTATGATAATGTTTATCTATAAAAATAAAATCCTAAAAATAAAATAAATTTATAACATCAATATGATTTTTTAATAGCTAATACAATCTTTTATAGTAAGCCGACTTCCCATCAAACACGTTTCTAGCCGCTCTCGCTCTCGTTTGGGATCGAAATTCCAACTTAACTTTTTTCCTCTATACTTTTTTTAAAAAAAACATCTTATTTTTACTATATATTACAAATACTCTTGTATTTTTTTCTTCCTACTTCAAATTTAGAACCTACAAATTGAGAAAATTTTATATTTAATTTAAAACATCCGATTAAAATAAAAAAATATATATTATAATTTTTCGAGGACGTCGTCTAAAAAATCTATTATACATGTACAAACCAATATATTTATAATGATATAATAATATAAAAAATATATTAATATCATATCCTATAATTAGGGTTAAAAGATCGAAAAATATGTCACCTCACCGTCCTCGTATTCTACTTTCAGTAAAATTTTTAATTATATGTCATTACTTTAGATTCGAACTCTTAATCTTGTTTATATTAAGACACCTATTGTACAACCAACAAAACTTTTAGTTATATATATTTCTTAAAAATTCGAACTCATCATTTTTATAAATTCAAACATCTATACAATTTTTAATAAATTTTAATTATACTCCCTCCATCCCAGTGGGATCTTTACATCCCAGCTGGGCACGGAGGACAATATATATATATATATATATATATATATATATATAGGGTCACGCTCTATGGAGAACCACACTAAACTGAGAACCAGAGAACTCTAATAAGTTCAGCAGCAAAACTTTAAGTTCAACAGTGGAACTTTAAGTTCAGCAATAGAATATTTGTTGAAAAAAGTAAGTTCAGTCGTAGAACTTTGTAGAAAAAGCAAGTTCAGTTGTAGAACTTTTAACGTCATATGCAAAATTTTGAAAAAGAAGCAAGTTCAATTGTAGAAATTTTAATTTCATGTGCATAATTTTGAAATTCAATAGCAGGACACTATATTTTTATTACGAAACAAAATATGTTCTACAGTAGGATCTAGTGGTTCTCCGGTTCTCTGTTAGATAATGGTTCTCATTTGAATCAACCCCCATATATATATATATATATATATATATATATAT
Organism: Kitagawia praeruptora; assembly: GCA_037693485.1. Lineage (NCBI taxonomy): Eukaryota > Viridiplantae > Streptophyta > Magnoliopsida > Apiales > Apiaceae > Kitagawia > Kitagawia praeruptora. The sequence goes on from CM075350.1 coordinate 88,758,937, forward strand.
ATATATATATATATATATATATATATAAGTAGGTAAAGTGATGAAAAGTGGGTGAAGTGGTGGGACCTATCAATATTTAATAATAGATTTGAGATAGTGGAGAAAAGTAGTGGGTGTAATAGTATTTTTTATTATTAAATATGAGATAGTGGGGGATGGTAGTGGGTGTAATAGTGAGAAAACTTACTATTTTTGGAATGTAAAGAAATGGATGGGACGGCCCAAAATAATAACTGTAAAGAATCCATTGGGACGGAGGGAGTATGTCTTATCTATAAATTCAAAATATTAACAGATGTTAGAATGAAGAAAGAAATAAAAAATAAACGAAGTAATAGGTAAATTAAATACAATGAATAGATTACATGTTGACGTACTTAATTTTTAATAGTGAATTTGAAAACTTCTACTAAGATCTAAAATATGTTGGTACTTGTAGAATGATACTTATCTTCTTCTGTCGATTTTTATCTTGATACAACCAGCAAGCACCATATTTCAAAGTCGCCTGCATGTACATAAAAACCAAATTCAAATTCATGTATGATATAAATATAAATGCTAATTACAAAAATTGATATTATGAGATTGAAGGAGTGTTGTCTAGGCTTCGGTACTCGGTACTCGGAAGATGTATATATATTATGAAACTCCATTTTCTACTTCTACATGTGGAAGGATATTTTAGTTTGTTTTGTTATAAATTCGAATTCCTATTCTTTATAGAGTTATAAATTTGAACTTCTATTCTTCATAGAGTAAAATTCTTCTTTTTTATAAATTTGAACAATATGTTAAAGTATATTTTTTTATTTATTATTATTTGAAATTGGAAATTCTAAAAAATTAGAAAAATAGATTGAGATGATCTTAAAGCGCCACCTAAACTCCCGCATATCCTCTGTAAGAACCCGGATTTTTGTACTATTGTAAAATGTCCTGAATGGATAGTAATTTCATTACTTTAGGAGAATGATTCCAACCACCACTTATGCATGATGAATATTTAAGATTTGAGTTCATATTATGATTCCTTAAGCGAAATAAGTGTATGTAAAAGTCGTCGGAATTCGAAGAATCCTAACGACCTACGTTTCATGAGGTATCGATAAATAAGAGTACTATGACAAGCCCAAGAGTTATACAATTTGAAAATGACCATGCAACCAAAGTACTAGGATAAAGAAATTAGAATGTTGAACCAAAAACATTTTAAGGATTATTGAAGATTAGCATGGAAATTAAGGAATAAATATTGTACCAGGAATACGCGAGAATAGTATGATGTAGAGTAAATAAATTAAATACATATATGCATACAATGAATTATAGTATTAAGTGGTGTATTATACCATTAGTTAGTGGAAGAGAATACAAGAAAGCTAATTGGCAATCAAGGAAGTCAACTTGGCAATTAAGGAGACAAGGTCCATTACCATTAGCAAAAGTAATTCACTATAATTATTACTCCTTCCGTCCCTCTTGATTCTTTACGTTTGCGGACCAGTTTCCGGCACGGATTTTAAGGTGCATTTTAAGGATAGTTCTATAATTTATTTTTGATATTTTCTTTTTTTGTATAAAAATAGAACAATCCTATTTTTATACAAAAAAAAAGAAAATATCAAAAATAAGTTATAGAACTATCCTTAAAATGCACCTTAAAATGCGTGTCAGACACGCACTTTTTTATGTAAAGAAATGGGTGGGACAGACGGAGTATGTTATAGGTAATTGATTTATTTGCTAAAGGACCAACTAAGTTATGATAGAAGGCATTACAACCATTTCAAACAAGTAGTAGCCAAGATTGAAGCAAGCAAAACCCCAAGAACTCTTCATTTCGGCCAAGGCATAGAGGAGCACACTAAAAATTCCGTATCTCCTTCATTTCTTAGTAGAAAATTTCGTTCTTTAGCTTGTTGGAAAGGTATTGAGATACTCTACAACTCTTATTCTGGAGCCTCATTCAGATAAGTAATGTAAGACCCTCGTTTTTCCAGTTCTTTCAAGAGAGGTCATGCTGACTCCGAAAATTTTAAACTTGGTTGTTCAGGTCTTGAAGGTTAAAGGTTGTTAAAGCTATCTAAGGTGTTTTTACAGAAAGTCAAGCTTGGTTAAGGTTGTTAAGACTCCAAGGAAGGTAAAACACTCACACCCACCTTAAAATTTATGAGCTATAAGTTGATTTGAAAGGTTGATGCAAGTATGTACATGTTTAAGGGGATTGTGATGTTTTAAGCTTTATAAGTGTGGGTAAAGTTTTGGATAGTGATAAATGGATGTTACCACTGGTCTTATAGATCCTTGATGATGCTTATATGATCTTGATGGTGTGTGGTTGAATTAAGTGGTTAGATGGAGTTCATGAAATTTGGAAATGTTCGGTTTATAGTAGTTATAATATCGAAATTTCATTAGATCATTTGAGCAGTTAATACCGAATTGAACAAATGTTTTCTTGGTACGTTTTTGGCCATAAACCAGTAGAAATTGTTTTGTAGTTTGTTTTGACACCAAGATCATGTGATTACGATTTACGGTTTATGAGATATGCTCGTTTTAGTGAAACCGGTTAAAACGGACAAATCGTTAAGATGGACTGACTTTACCAAGTCAAACGAGCCCTTTAAAAATGGTCTGTGATTATGAAATTTTTACAGGGAGTAACTTAGTCAGTGGTTAAGTCCCTGTAAAAAGTTGAAGACAAAAGGCTTAAATTTCAATTTTATAGAAATGTTTAAATCAAGAATGCGCATGAGAAACCACTGCAGAACGAAGCTATTTTTAGAGCAACAATTGAGCTATCAAAAAGATGTTCTTAATTATGAAATTTGGGTGAAAACTCCTCTGGAAAGTTAAGAAGAAGTGAGAAATAGAATTTCATGAAAAAGTTTATTTTTCAATTTTATAGAATGTTTTGAATCAAAGTTGCCCAAGTGAAAAACTCTTTTTGGGGACGATACGAGACGAACTTTAGTTTCGTTGAAAATGACCTTTAACAAAAGTTGTTACGAGACCAATAATTATCCAAAAGTAGTTAAAGGATATCATGGACTTATAATAAGCCAAACGTGTAATAAGGATGTATCGTTACGAAGTTGTGTCTTTACGTGAATAGTCGATTTGATGGGATCGTTTAACGAACTAACCGAACCGTATTGATTGTTATAGATCACAACACTAGAGAAAGAGCCCAGACTATTCCGACACTATCAGGCAAGTTTTCGAAACTTGTATTTCAAGTATTTTCAAACTGTTGTTGTGGTATAAATGCTATGAACTGCTTGATAGTATTTTTGCGAATCAGCATATGATGTATGGTTATCCAAAAGTAGTTAAAGGATATCATGGACTTATAATAAGCCAAACGTGTAATAAGGATGTATCGTTACGAAGTTGTGTCTTTATGTCAATAGTCGATGTATGATTATTTACGTGGATTTATAAACCTGTTTAGTATGTATGTATGCATAGACTCTTATATATATGTATACGATGATGTATTACAAGTTCCCAGTAGAGTATGATAATACCTTTCCTTAGTAAGGGAGTCGGAGATATTTCATCCGGATAAGGACATAAAAACCCGGAAGTCTCCGGAGATGATATATGACGTATAGTTCGTTTTAAAAATAATCCAATAAATATAAATTGGATATTTTCGAATAAAAAAAAATTCCTTTGAAGATATTAATAAATATTATTTGAATATTTATTAATAAGTTGAATATTATTTTCAATTGAGAATTGTGAGTGATTATTTATTTAATAAATATTCTTGAAATATTTATTGAATATTCTAAGCTGATTATTTATTTAATCAATATTATTTGAATATTTATTAAATATTCCAGGTTGATTTAAAAATCATATTATTATTTTAAAAGTTATTTAAAAACTTTAAAAAGTATTTTAAATATTTTTTGATCGTCGGAAAAGTATTTAAAAATAGGACGGGTTCCCATTTCTTCATGGACTATAGCTTCACTCATCGAAAAAGTATCGCTACTTCACTCAACTTATCAAAACTCGGGAACCCAAGGTTTTGGGAGCTAGTATTAATTATTTTCTCCCTTCGCTACCACTAAGAAATGCACTCTACCTAGTAAAGAGGGGCTCAGGTTTGACTAAACACTCAAAACTCCGACCAACTCCCAAGTTATGTTTGATGAAGCGATTCTTAGTAATCGAAATCTGTTGACTAAAGTCAACCCACACATCAGAGTTACTTTCTCAATTACTCATGGAAGTAAAGTTAGTAATGATTATCAAACCAGTCGTCAAGCTTTGTGCTTGGGGGAAACTGAATTAAATTCTGTCCCTACGATGCATAGAATTCTCTAAGGGATTGGAGGAAGAGGGGACATCGCCTTCGGGCGTAGTCCAAACATTAAGGCCCATATGCGGCCATGGTGCAACCCGATAAGGGAACGTCGTCCTTATACTAGTAGAGAAGTAGAGGCACGGTATATTGGCTGATCACCAGATATCGTGGAAGAGGCTCCAGCATAATCCCATTCTTCCAATTGGAATTGTACAGCAACACTGTAATGAAAGCCTAGGTGCTCAATTACCGATAATGTTGACAGAATGATGAACTATTCAAAGTATCTCAAAAATTCTTTGTTATATTTCTGGATAAAGAATGAAAATGTTTAATGATGATACAATATCAGTATACGATATGTCATATGGTTTACGTTAACCAAAGTACTTTGAAAACTATTTTTATATGGCTGAGCTATATTGCTCACTCTTGCTTTTCTTTTATATATACCACCTCACAACAACAGATAAGCATGGCAAGAACAAGGTAGACCCCCCGCAAAAGCGTGCTAACCGGTCAACAGTATAGGAGACTATTTACGAGGCAGGTGCCGAGGCCGCACCCAGTAGCATTACCACAGGTGAGCAGACTAAGTTGGATAGGTTTACAGATTAGGTTGGTTGGCTTTATTTACAAGCATGACTTGGATAAGCTTCTGAAAACCAAATCGCGTTGTGGCTGTAGATGCCGCCTTAGATGGTAATCCTTTTCAATTGAACTTTTAAGATTATGATATTTGGGTTTGTAATAACTATTTCAAGATGGTTGTAATAACTTAGTAATGACTTAATTTCGTCTCTGAGCCTATAATCTGTGAATGTTATGTTTGATTGAGGGGTCACAGCATGTTAAAATGAAGAGTAAGAGTAATGTTTCTTAAAATGGGAATTAAGGACAAAGTGATAGCCTGGATCTCCGACCCTGGATCTAGGGTGTTACAGAAATGGCATCAGAGAATTAGGTTATAATCTCAGAGACGATAAGAAGGTTTAAGGACTAAAACCTTTACCGAAACATTGTCGGGCTAATAGACATAGCCCTAACAACCTTAAGCTAATAAGGGAACTACTTATCAGAACCTCAAGGATAGTAACATTTTCCTCTTTTTGTGTAGATACCCGAGGACGTAGAGCTACCTGAGAGTTCTGAGCAGTGACATGATGATGCTCTTCTGAGAGCTGTAGAGGAGCCTGATGCTGAGACATAAATTGACCCTCAACAGGAGGGAAAGAGAGAGATAGTCCAGGAGGAGGATCCCAGAGCTGAGGACCCTATGCCTGTAGAGGACCCAGTGGACTCAGATGAGCCAGAGAGTGATCCAGAGGAGGACCTAGAGGAGGACCCCCTGGACGATGTTCAAGCTAACCTCGCACCCGGAGAGGAGCCTGAGGATGAGGAGGTGGTGTGGACTGATATCCCTATGCATTCCCCTTCCCTCATAGAGGATTAATCCCCTAGTGAATATCATTGGGACACAGATTTAGAGGGTGACTCTGAGGAACCTATACCAGAGGATGCCGAGACTGAGGTTTCCCCGGAGAGCGAGCCGATTAGTCCTCCCATACAGGTTGTTAGATCCACTGAGTACGAATGGATGGTGACCCGGATGACCACCGATCTGGTGGCAGCGAAGGCCCGAGTAGCTGAGCTGAGGTTCCAGCTAGCTGAGGAGAGACGAGCGAGACTATACTCCTAGGGGAGAGACTCTAGAGCTAGACAAATGAGGCGGGCAGTACTAGAGATTGAGAGAAGGGCTCACACCCGACTCAGAGCACTTCCACGTTCCCACCGCGATAGGAGGATCCACAGGAGTGATGCAGAGAGAGTTATTTCGAGGACTATGCGCCGAGTTAGGGAGGCGATACGCTTTCACACAGATTGATGGATGGTTGACCAGTTCAGTTTTTTAGTACAGGGGGATGTTGTAGTAGTTTTACTTTTGGTAGTGATGTTAGTCACGTAGTATATTTCCTCTGGATAGGTAGACATGTTAGTTGGCTTTTGATGTACTTTTATCTATTTCAGTCTTATGTTGTACTTCAAACTTTGACTCTGAGAAGTCACTAGCAGTAATATGACGTAAATTTCGTTTGGTGTTAACAACTGTTTCCGTTTAAATTGTTACATATATGATGCCATAATCATTTGATAGCTATTTATAAGTTGCATAAATGCCATAAACGAATTCACCTTCGAGGTGCCAATCATAGAAAACCAGATTAAAAAAAATGAGGAAACCCTAACAGAATTTTTATATATGTATACTTTCAGAAAAATGCCACCAAGAAGAAATGCAAGAACTCACCCTACCGAGTCCGCCACTCATGGTAGTAACCAACACAGGGAAGAGGAACGCCATCACCCAGAACCGGAGTATGAGTACAATGAGTTTGATGATGAGAATTATGAGGAAGAAAAAGAGGACCCAATGGAACAATTTATGCGCCTGATGAGGCAAAATCTAGAGCGCTAGCCACGGCCACAGCCACCACCCCGCGGCCCCAACAATGCAGTCGCCAATGCCTTTAAGGCCTTTAAATCACTTAAACCCCCAGAATTCCATGGGACAGCAGATCCCGTTGAGGCCAGGGCTTGGTTGAAAGAGATGGAGAAAACCTTTGAGATTATGGGCACTGAGGAAGCCCAGAAGACCATCTTTGCTACATATCTGCTTAAGGGAGAGGCCAACTATTGGTGGGAGGCCAAGAAGAATATGGAACCAGCTGGAGTGGTTGCATGGGATAGAATCACAGATTTATTCTTGTAAAAGTACTTTCCGAGATTTATGGAGACCCAGATGGAACTCAAGTTCCTAGAGCTTAAACAGGAGAATCTGACTGTAGCCGAATATGAGGCTAGGTTCAATGAGCTGTCAAGGTTCATTCCAGAGTATGTGAACACTGAAATTAAGAAGGCAAGGAGATTTCAACAAGGGTTGAAATAGTGGATTCAGAACCGCATCGCGGTGTTAGAAATTACGGATTATGCCACTCTAATAAAGAAGGCGTCGATTGTAGAGGCAGGAAGTGAGCAGTCTCAGAAGGACAAGATCATGAAGAAAAGGAAGTTTGAAAGTCGAAGTGGTGGTATTGCAAGTGGGAATTTCTCCAGCAAGTTTGTTAGGGGAACGGTGTCCCAACCAGCCAAAAGCACATGGTTTAACAGAGCAGAAAACAAGAGTGTTGGCCAAGGAGGTGGATCAACCAGGGCACCCATATCAGGACAGTCGCGCCCTCCCCTACCCAACTGTAAGACTTGTGGTAAGAAACATTCAGGGGTATGTCTCCAGGGTACGACAACATGTTTTAAGTGTGGACAGACCGGACACTATGCCAATAATTGCCCCCAGAGGAACTCACTCATGAAATGCTATCAGTGTGGAGGCACGGACCACTGGAAGAAAGACTACCCTAAACTGAAACCGACAGGATCAAGGATGAGCGGTACTGCATCCAACCGACCACCCACCGCTAGGACTTTTAACATGACAGTGCAGGATGCAGTAAGGGATGAGGATGTCATTGCAGGTACCCTTTCCCTTATCACCTTGAGTGCAAATACTTTGTTCGATTCTGGAGCTACCAAATCTTTTATATCGCAAGAGTTTGCATGTAAACTGAACTTGAAACCAGAAATGTTAAAGGAACGACTAATGGTAGAGATATCTAACCACAAAGTGGTTCCTGTAAGCCAGATATATCCTAACTGCGATATGATAATAGGAGGTCACCACTTTCGGGCAGACCTAATTCCGTTTAAGTTAGGCGGATTCGATGTCATCTTAGGAATGGATTGGTTGGCAAGTAATGGTGCCCAGATTGATTGCAAGAGCAAGAAAGTTAGGATAAAGGTGTCAGGAAAGAAAGAGGTCATATTCAAAGGACAACGACAGACTCAAAAATTCTTGACTGTTGCTCAAGCCAAAAAGTTAGTACGAAAGGGCAGCGAGGCCTACTTAGCTTATGTATTAGACACGAAGCAAAGAACCCCTGAACTGAAGGACATTCCAGTTGTCAGGGAATTTGAAGATGTATTTCCAGAAGACCTTCCTGGATTACCACCCGATAGGGAAATCGAGTTTGCGATAGAATTAGCACCAGGAACCGCACCAGTTTCTAAAGCCCCATGATAAGTGCATATTTTTGCATATTTTTATTACCTATTTATTGCTTGAACTCGTATTTTAATAATTTATTTTGTTGCATTTCAGGAAATTCGTGAATAAATAAAGAAATGACAAAATAAAGAAATAAAGTGCAAGGAAGGGAAAAAGAGGAAGAAAAAGGACCAAAAAGAAAAAGAGGAAAAAGAATTAGGAGTTTGGTGGAAATGGAATCTTGGAGGACACATGGAAGGTGGAGATCATCCCAACACACTTAAAAAGTGTATGGCCAAGATCAACTCTACCAAATCTTAATGGGGAAGGAATCTTTTAATGGCTAGGATTACACCACCACACAAACCAAATGTAGGGCCAAGATTTGCCCACACCCCCCCTAAACCCTAATTCCCATCCTATAAATACCCCTCATTTCCCTTGTATTTCTCAACTTAGAGTAGTGTAGACCTTAGGAGTAGATAGTAGGGTAGTTTTAGGGTAGATTTAATTTCTTGTTTTTGTAGTTTCAAATCTTGTAAACACTCTTTTTATTTTAATGCAATTTCGAGTTCCCTTTAATTTCTTGTCTTGCTCTTTCGTTTTCGTTGCCTTGTTTCGTTATTTTCGTAAATCCGTTTAGTGGACAAAGTAGCGAAATGCTAACCACTAGGGGTTGAGAATAACGAAACTTTAATTTCGTGTTTATAGTTTAATTCGTAGTTTTGCTCCTTTAAAAATCCATTTTATTGTGGGCACTTATTTTAAATCATCGTTTTAACTTAGTATAAATTTTAATTTCGTAGTAACATCTTTATTTTCGTATGTAATTTTCAAAAAAAAATAACACAGAAACATTAGTTTCGTAAAATTTTCAGTAATTAATTATCCGTCTCATTTTTGTTTATTTCGAAGCAGAAGTGTGTCTCCCCTGTTTATTCATGCTTCTTCTTGTTTTATTCCTTAGAAACAAAACCCAGTAGTAAGACTCTCCTCCCTCAACAAACACAGCTCGTAGCCTTCTTCTTTCTTTTTTCAACACATACAAACCCCGCATCACTCTTATTCTCTTCCTCGCTGTAAACACAAAACCCCCCTCTGATTCCTTTCTTGCTTTCTTATTTGTAAAGATTTTCAATCCCTTTTCTGCGTTTTTAATTCCGATGAGTGTTTCTGCGAGTTTCATTGTTTGCTGTTTGTATTTGAATCAACCGAGTTGTTTGCTTTAAGTGTTTGGTTTCGTTGAGGTTTCGAGATGTGGTTCCGAGTCTACTGAGTTCGTGGCTGCTTTGTTTTGGGTTTCGATTTTACTTGTTTGAATGTAATTACTTGAGCGTTGTTTACTGGTTTTCTGCGAGTTTCGTTGTGGAGTTTGAGTAGTCGATTGGCCTGTTTTCTGGTTCCTTTTCTTGCGTGCTGAGTTTCTGTTTGAGTTAATGTCGTTCGCCGAGTCATTTGCTGTGCTGAGTCGTTTTTCCGAGTAGTTGTCAGTTCTGTTCTGAGTAGTAGTAGTGGTTATTCTGAGTTTTTAAGTTTGTTGCTGCGTTTGTCTGAGTATGGTACCGAGTAGCTTGAGTCGCCGAGTTGCTGTTGTTGATTTGTTTATTTAGCTGTTAACCGAGTTTGTTTTTCCAAATTTAGTACTGAGTTCGTAGTCGTGAGTTTGAGTTGTATTGCAGTGTTGTTTGATGAGTAAATTACTGTGAGTCGTTATAATTAGTCCAGTGTTTGCATTTTTCTGTTTAAATTTTTGTTAGTTCGATTTTGTTGTTTTTGATGAATGTTGAATCTTACGAGTATTTGTTATTGAGTGTCTGTTTTTAATTCTTGCGTTGGATGTATTTTTGGCTAATTCCGTTTACAGACTCTACATGCCAAAATTTTTGTTAAAATTTTCTATATATAAACTTAAAACAAATCAGTTTTCGTTAATTTAGAATTAGAATAGATTTTCTTTTAAAAAATGGTTTAAATTTTCTTTTGATTATTAATTAATAAAACCCAAAATTTCGAAAATCCAAATTTGTCCTAATTCGCCTAAGTTAAAAATTAAGGTTTGCGAAAATATTAGTCTCTGTGGATCGATATCTAAAATACTAAAACGAGATCGTGCGCTTGCGGTTTAAATTGTATTTATTTTTAGCACATCAAGTTTTTGGTGCCGCTGCCGGGGACTAATTATTTTTCGCGCCTTAATTTTTTAATTTTTCGGATTAGTTTTATTTCTTGTCTTATTTTTACTTCGTTCTTTTTAGGAAAGCTTGAGATTTCGGAACTCTTTTCAACGGAGCGTGGAAAAATTGGAATTTATGGAAAGCGTGCTTCGGTAACCCGTATCTCACTCTTTCCGCCTTTCTATTTTTAGAAAAATCACAAAAAAATTGGAAATTGAAAAATCCAAAAAAATTAGTTGTAAATACATAATTGTTGCATCATGCATTCATCACATAGGTGCACATAATGCTAGATTTTATTTTTTGTTTTTAATTTTTCGTACCTATTAATTGTGGTGATCGCTGGAGGACCCAAAGGTGCGTTAAATTTCTTTCTTTCTTTAGATTAGAACACGTAGTTTAGAGCATCCATAAATGTTTATAGTTTTTTATATATCGTTGTTTGTTGCATCATTTTGTAAATAAACTTTAAGGGCAAGACCACTACAAGATAAGGGAAGGGATTTCATCACTCTTTCCTTAGCCCAAAAACAATAAATCCTCATTTTGCATTCCCTAGCCTTTAATAAAATTAATTAGACATTTGCCCCTAGAAATTCGCGCTCAATTAGGAAGGTACCTAAGAAACGAAGTAATCATTATTTATTCCGACTTTTTGGTGTCTAGGCAAGCGAGAGCTTACCTGGCCAATTTAGATTCGGTGTCTAAGTGACGAGTTTGGCCTCTTGGCAATGCCTGCTCTAATCTGGCCGAATCGGTCCGAATAAATTCTGATTTATCGAGTTTTTGGTGGTCCTTACGGTTAGGAGCAAGGTCTAGTTACTTTATTAGGGAACCTAGGTTTAGAATTTTTCTTTTAATTTTACACCCTTTCTTTTTGTGTGTTTCATTTTCGCACTTACTTGCTACGTGGTTTTATACTTGATCAATCTTTACCATGTCCGTAGCATTTAGGGAGCGTTATTACCAAGGTTTGGATTTTGACAAGGAGATAGCATATAATACGATATGGTGTGAGTCAACTAGGGAACCTAGTGTATATAACGAGTCGTCTAGTACTTTTAATGATTTGCATTATAGTGAAAACAATATTGCAATCGATTCTGAATTAGATGCTCTTACTAAACGACTCGAAGCTTTAGAAACCCTTAGTGGCCCTTCACACACGTCTTGGCACCCAAATTTCAACTCTCTGAGTCTCAATTTTCAACATGGCCCCGACTTTCAACAAGTCAACGCCATGTTTCAACCAACCTCTCGAAATGACCATTTTACATCGTCTTCTAATTTCGGTTGGAGAGATTATCCCGATCTCTCATGGAACCACGGTCATAGCTATCAAACTCCGCCTCCACATTTTCAAGAACCGAACTCTTATCCAATTCCAAGTCAAGTTCCTTATTCGAGTTCAATTCAAACACCCGCCCACCCACCCGGATTTCATGATTCGAGTAGGAAACTTGACACCTTAGAAAAGAGTATCGAGGCTTTATTGATTTCTCAAGCAAACTTCATGCGAACCAGAACTTCTTATAGGCAAATTTTGAACTCTAATGTTCAAGCCTTATCTAAGTTAGAATGTCAAGTGAATCAATTAGCCACTATGTGCGAGGGTGAGACGATAACCACCCCGAATCCACCCGAGGTCAACCCTGAATTTTTTATCACTCAAAGACCTATCGATACTTTCGATGATATCATTTCTCCTAGGTCTAATGTTCCAGTTGACACTCCTTTCGGTGGTGATTCACACGAAGAAGATTCTACTGCTGACATCATTCTTTCTCTAGGTCAAACGAAGAATCCCAATGATTCTGAGTTTGTGGCTTCACCTAGACAACCATCATCTTCTTCTAGTGAACTTTTCCTTTCATCTTCCAAACCTCTTCCCGAAAAACCCAAAGAACTTCATACTCAACCAATAGGAGCTAATCTAGTTAAGGAGGTTGTTTCAAGGTCAAATTTTGACGATCATGAGATTGAGTCTCTTCATAAACAAGATTTTCAATTGCATAACGAGAACAATCGAGAGCTTCACGAATCTTTTAAAGATTTGACCTCGGAAGAGGTGTTTGGAGAGATGACTAATATTCGTTCCAAATTGGAAACCCAACATAAGGATAGTTCTTGTGATCCTATTTCTGTTGGTAAAACATTTTTCGAAGAGCCACCCCCACCCGTTTCTATTTCTTCATTTTCCACTCGTTCTCCATCTTTCATCGAAACTCATGATATTCATGACCAACATCTTATCGTAATTAATTTGCTTAAACAACAAAAAGAAGCATCTTCGTGGTCTATGAATATGAGTTTTATTCTTGCGCCTAATCGGATTGTTCGAGTGGTCTATGCTATTTTTGTGGGTGAGTTTCTGAAATATGTTGGTTGTATAACAAAAATAGTTTTTCCAAGAGCAGGTATTGGTTAGTAAATATTTGTTTTGTACCTCCCCTCGTGTAAGATAGGTATGGGGGAGGATTTGTGTGCGTGTGTGTGTTGTTTTTCTTTCGTAGTTTTTTTTATAAATTTTCAGTCTCCGTCATCCCTTATCAGGTATTTCCTCAACTGTCTCCTTTCTCTTTTACTCATCTCTCTCGCATTTGCATACATTGAGGACAATGCATGATCTAGGTATGGGGGGGTTTTTAGTGTAAATATATAAATTTGAAAAATCCAAAAAAAATTAAAAAATCAAAAAATAAAAAGAGTTCTAATTTTATTCTAGTTTTGTTAATTGATTGCTAGTGCTTGATGCACCCTTGCATGCTATGATAATCTTATGACCCATTAGCTTTTGCTTGAGAAGTGATTTGCTAAAGTTCTTGTCCACACACTTACACTAGCAAGGTGAAGCTAGTAGGCTTAATTGAATTATGCATGATATTAGAAGGGCATGATTAGGTGTAAGATGATTTGGTCTTCATGCTTTGAGTACAAGTAGGTGCATTGAGGATATCATTTCTTGAGATTGATCATGTTTTACTACACCAAGTGAGATTTTGAGCCTATATGCACATCTTTTGCATCTATATTCTTTTGCTTGAGTGTCCACTTGTCATTTGCATTGCTAGCCCTTGTTTGAGTTCTATCTTGAAATGCATGACATTAATTGATGATAAAATGATAAAGGCATTTAGGAATAACCTATATTTCCCAAAATATCCACACCATGCTTATGTGATCAATTAGTTAACCCTTTGAGCTTAATCATATTCTTTCGGTGACACACCACATTACTCGCCTAAGACCTATTTCTTGTTTAGCCTTACGTATTCTTGATCCCATTTTGTCAAAGGCTAGTAGGTACTTGGTGAAGCAATAAGGTGTGTGAAAAGGGTTTACTTTTGTTCATAACTTTTGAGGAAATATTTGTTGTTACCTTACTAGTCGATTTTCAAATCAAATCTAAAGGAGGATTATTGTTACATTTATTTTAGCTCTAAATAAACAAAAAAATAAAGAAAAAAAAGAGAAAAAGAAAAAAAAGAGAAAAAAAAGAGAAAAAAAAATGAAAAAAAAGAAAAAAAAATACATATGAGAGCATACTTATGTTTTTTGTAATCCTCCTTCATTACGACTAGTCAAGGCTTTTTGTTGAAATTTGAAAATAAATTGGGTGGGAAAGAAATTTGGTGTTGTGTATGATATTCATGGTAACTACTAGCTTTTGACACTTCACCTTATTTTGGCCTTTCTTGACATACCTTGTCCCTAGCCCCATTACAACCCTAATAAAGACCTTTTGATTGTCATTATTAATGTATGTTGTGATTTAAGTTGGGATGATACCAAGTGTCAAGCATGTATTTGATTTTGTTGGAATTGAGTGATACACTTACCCTTGTTTTTGTGTGAATATTCTTTTGTGAGTGAAAGGTGAGGTATTGCTTATCTGTTTTTTGCATAAGAGATCTCAAGTTTTGACTCCGAGGTGTACCCTTGTAGTCTTAGCATGGTTATCAATAATTTTTGCATTTGACATGAACTTGTGATCACTCTTGCATGTTCTTTAAGTAGACTATGTGAATCCTTGCACTTTTCACACCAAGACTTTGCAAACTCATTTTGATTCTTAAGTTGATGTGTCATGAGAGGACATGTATGTGTGGTGTGCATTGCCATGTGATCTCTTATACAAACTAGTTGGATTTTGTGGGTACATTCACTATAGGCCCTCACGAGACCTTACTCGTCCACTAGGGCTGCCTAGGGGTTTAAAGGGCTTGTTGCATATGCCAAATGCAACCGTCACACCTACGAAAAGAAGTATAAGACTTTTATCTAGATTCTATTTTTGTTTTTATTTTACTCGAGGACGAGCAAAAGATAGGTATGGGGGCATTTGATAAGTGCATATTTTTGCATATTTTTATTACCTATTTATTGCTTGAACTCGTATTTTAATAATTTATTTTGTTGCATTTCAGGAAATTCGTGAATAAATAAAGAAATGACAAAATAAAGAAATAAAGTGCAAGGAAGGGAAAAAGAGGAAGAAAAAGGACCAAAAAGAAAAAGAGGAAAAAGAATTAGGAGTTTGGTGGAAATGGAATCTTGGAGGACACATGGAAGGTGGAGATCATCCCAACACACTTAAAAAGTGTATGGCCAAGATCAACTCTACCAAATCTTAATGGGGAAGGAATCTTTTAATGGCTAGGATTACACCACCACACAAACCAAATGTAGGGCCAAGATTTGCCCACACCCCCCCTAAACCCTAATTCCCATCCTATAAATACCCCTCATTTCCCTTGTATTTCTCAACTTAGAGTAGTGTAGACCTTAGGAGTAGATAGTAGGGTAGTTTTAGGGTAGATTTAATTTCTTGTTTTTGTAGTTTCAAATCTTGTAAACACTCTTTTTATTTTAATGCAATTTCGAGTTCCCTTTAATTTCTTGTCTTGCTCTTTCGTTTTCGTTGCCTTGTTTCGTTATTTTCGTAAATCCGTTTAGTGGACAAAGTAGCGAAATGCTAACCACTAGGGGTTGAGAATAACGAAACTTTAATTTCGTGTTTATAGTTTAATTCGTAGTTTTGCTCCTTTAAAAATCCATTTTATTGTGGGCACTTATTTTAAATCATCGTTTTAACTTAGTATAAATTTTAATTTCGTAGTAACATCTTTATTTTCGTATGTAATTTTCAAAAAAAAAAAACACAGAAACATTAGTTTCGTAAAATTTTCAGTAATTAATTATCCGTCTCATTTTTGTTTATTTCGAAGCAGAAGTGTGTCTCCCCTGTTTATTCATGCTTCTTCTTGTTTTATTCCTTAGAAACAAAACCCAGTAGTAAGACTCTCCTCCCTCAACAAACACAGCTCGTAGCCTTCTTCTTTCTTTTTTTAACACATACAAACCCCGCATCACTCTTATTCTCTTCCTCGCTGTAAACACAAAACCCCCCCTCTGATTCCTTTCTTGCTTTCTTATTTGTAAAGATTTTCAATCCCTTTTCTGCGTTTTTAATTCCGATGAGTGTTTCTGCGAGTTTCATTGTTTGCTGTTTGTATTTGAATCAACCGAGTTGTTTGCTTTAAGTGTTTGGTTTCGTTGAGGTTTCGAGATGTGGTTCCGAGTCTACTGAGTTCGTGGCTGCTTTGTTTTGGGTTTCGATTTTACTTGTTTGAATGTAATTACTTGAGCGTTGTTTACTGGTTTTCTGCGAGTTTCGTTGTGGAGTTTGAGTAGTCGATTGGCCTGTTTTCTGGTTCCTTTTCTTGCGTGCTGAGTTTCTGTTTGAGTTAATGTCGTTCGCCGAGTCATTTGCTGTGCTGAGTCGTTTTTCCGAGTAGTTGTCAGTTCTGTTCTGAGTAGTAGTAGTGGTTATTCTGAGTTTTTAAGTTTGTTGCTGCGTTTGTCTGAGTATGGTACCGAGTTGCTTGAGTCGCCGAGTTGCTGTTGTTGATTTGTTTATTTAGCTGTTAACCGAGTTTGTTTTTCCAAATTTAGTACTGAGTTCGTAGTCGTGAGTTTGAGTTGTATTGCAGTGTTGTTTGATGAGTAAATTACTGTGAGTCGTTATAATTAGTCCAGTGTTTGCATTTTTCTGTTTAAATTTTTGTTAGTTCGATTTTGTTGTTTTTGATGAATGTTGAATCTTACGAGTATTTGTTATTGAGTGTCTGTTTTTAATTCTTGCGTTGGATGTATTTTTGGCTAATTCCGTTTACAGACTCTACATGCCAAAATTTTTGTTAAAATTTTCTATATATAAACTTAAAACAAATCAGTTTTCGTTAATTTAGAATTAGAATAGATTTTCTTTTAAAAAATGGTTTAAATTTTCTTTTGATTATTAATTAATAAAAAACCCAAAATTTCGAAAATCCAAATTTGTCCTAATTCGCCTAAGTTAAAAATTAAGGTTTGCGAAAATATTAGTCTCTGTGGATCGATATCTAAAATACTAAAACGAGATCGTGCGCTTGCGGTTTAAATTGTATTTATTTTTAGCACATCACCCCCTATCGATTGGCCCCCGTTGAAATGAAAGAACTGGCCACTCAGTTGCAAGAACTGTTAGACAAGGGCATGCAAGACCAAGTGTGTCCCCGTGGGGTGCCCCAGTGTTGTTTGTAAAGAAAAAAGTTGGTAGTATGATGCTATGTATAGACTACAGAGAGCTGAATAAGTTAACCATTAAAAACAAGTACCCATTGCCTAGGATTGACGACCTTTTAGACCAACTCAAGGGAGCAGTTCACTTTTCGAAGATAGACCTGAGAACGAGGTACCATCAGTTAAAGATCAAACCGGAAGATATACCCAAGACTGCTTTTCGCACTAGGTAAGGCCATTATGAGTTTCTAGTGATGTCCTTTGGATTGACTAATGCCCCCGCGACATTCATGGACTTGATGAACCGAGTATTCAAACAGTACCTAGACAAGTGCGTCATAGTTTTTATTGACGATATCTTGATTTATTCTAAGACTGAGGAAGAACATGCAAAACACTTGAGGATAGTCCTAGGAATCTTGAGGGAAGAAAAGTTGTATGCCAAATTTTTTAAATGCAAATTTTGGCTAAAAGAAGTGCAATTCTTAGGTAATGTGGTTAGTAATGAAGGAGTACTAGTTGACCCTTCCAAGATAGAGGCAATATTAAATTGGGAAAGACTGACCACCCCGACCGAAGTAAGAAGTTTCGTGGGACTAGCCGGGTATTATAGGAGGTTTGTACAAGACTTTGCCAAGATGGCAGCCCCATTGACCCGACTCACCAGAAAGACTGAAAAGTTTGTATGGAATGAGAAATGTGAAGAGAGCTTTCAAGAGCTAAAGAAAAGATTAATGACCGCCCCAGTGCTGGCACTGCCAGATGATAAGGGGGACTTTGTGATCTATAGTGATGCATCGCATAAAGGACTAGGTTGCGTGCTCATGTAGCACGATAAGGTAATTGCATATGCTTCCCGACAGTTGAAGGAGTATGAAATAAGGTACCCTACCCATGACTTAGAGCTAGCTGCAATAGTCTTCGCGTTAAAGATATGGAGACACTACCTATATGGAGAAAAGTGTGAAATTTACACAGATCATAAAAGTCTCAAGTACATCTTTACCCAGAAAGAATTGAATATGAGACAGAGAAGATGGCCGGAATTAATCAAGGATTATGATTGTGAAATTCGTTATCATCCAGGAAAGGCCAATGTGGTGGCCGATGCCCTTAGTAGGAAGGAGAGGCTCAAAACGATGACATCGGCAGCAGAATTGATAAAGGAAATGAAGAAGCTAGAAATCGAAGTTAAGACATCGAGAAGTAGCCAAAAAGGGTTAATGGGAATTCAAATCCAGTCTCCGTTATTGGAAAAGATTCGAATGTGCCAAGAGCAAAAGATCGAAGAGGAAATGAACTCGGAGGAAGAGATATTGACAGGGGAGGAAATAAGTGCGAAAGAGATGCAGGAGGAATCATGAGATATGCAACGAGAATTTGGGTCCCAAATGTTTAGGAACTAAAGGATGAAATCCTATATGAAGGACATAACTCAAGGTACTTTGTGCACCCAGGTACCATGAAGATGTATAGTGATTTGAAAGAGTGGCCCAACATGAAGAAGGATATGACATAATGGGTAAATAGATGTTTGACCTGCCAATGGGTAAAGGCAGAACACCAGTGACCTAGTGGACTACTGCAACCCCTAGAGATTCTAGAATGGAAGTGGGAGCACCTAGCCATGGATTTTGTAGTAGGACTCCCAAGGACGAAGACTAACCACGATGCGATATGGGTAATCGTCGATAGGTTGACTAAGTCCGCCCACTTTCTCCCAATCAATGAGAGGTACACTGTCGACAAATTAGTAGACATCTATATAAGAGAAATTATGATACGACATGGAGTTCCCGTGACCATTGTGTCCGATAGAGACCCAAGGTTTAACTCCAGGTTCTGGAGGAGCTTTCAAGACTGTGTGGGAACCAAGCTAAACATGAGTACTGCATATCACCCCCAGACTGACGGACAAAGTGAAAGAACAATTCAGACCTTAGAGGACATGCTGAGAGTGTGTGTTATGGATTTCAAGGGAAGTTGGGAAGAGCGCTTACCATTGATTGAGTTTGCTTATAACAATAGTTATCACTCAAGTATCGGAATGCCCCCATATGAAGCCCTCTATGGCCGGAAATGTCGTTCTCCCTTATGTTGGGAAGAAGTTGGTGAAAGGAAGATATTAGGACCTGAACTGGTACAACAGACAAGAGATGTGATAGTTCTAATCAGGGGAAAACTGGTAGCAGCCCAAGACAGACAACGTAAGTATGCCGACTTAGCTCGGAAGGATAGAGAATATGAAGTAGGAGACATGGTGCTGCTAAAGGTATCTCCCTGGAAAGGACGGATGAGGTTTGGGAAGAAAGGAAAGTTGAGCCCGAGATACATCGGACCTTTCAAGATTTTAAGGCGGATTGGAAAGGTGGCTTACGAGTTAGCCTTACCTCCAAGTCTATAGCAAGTACATAACGTGTTCCATGTGTCTATGTTGAGGAAATATAACCCCGATGCCAAGCATGTGATAGTAATTTCATTACTTTAGGAGAATGATTCCAACCACCACTTATGCATGATGAATATTTAAGATTTAAGTTCATATTATGATTCCTTAAGCGAAATAAGTGTATGTAAAAGTCGTCGGAATTCGAAGAATCCTAACGACCTACGTTTCATGAGGTATCGATAAATAAGAGTACTATGACAAGCCCAAGAGTTATATAATTTAAAAATGACCATGCAACCAAAGTACTATGATAAAGAAATTAGAATGTTGAACCAAAAACATTTTAAGGATTATTGAAGATTAGCATGGAAATTAAGGAATAAATATTGTACCGGGAATACGCGAGAATAATATGATGTAGAGTAAATAAATTAAATACATATATGCATACAATGAATTATAGTATTAAGTGGTGTATTATACCATTAGTTTGTGGAAGAGAATACAAGGAAGCTAATTGGCAATCAAGGAAGTCAACTTGGCAATTAAGGAGATAAGGTCCATTACCATTAGCAAAAGTAATTCACTATAATTATTATGTTATGGGTAATTAATTTATTTCTAAAGGACCAACTAAGTTATGATAGAAGGCATTACAACCATTTCAAACAAGTAGTAGCCAAGATTGAAGCAAGCAAAACCCCAAGAACTCTCCATTTCGGCCAAGGCGTAGAGGAGCACACTAAAAATTCCGTATCTCCTTCATTTCCTTGTAGAAAATTTTGTTTTTTAGCTTGTTGGAAAGGTATTGAGATACTCTACAACTCTTATTCAGGAGCCTCATTCAGATAAGTAAGGTAAGACCCTCGTTTTTCCAGTTCTTTCAAGAGAGGTCATGCTGACTCCGAAAATTTTAAATTTGGTTGTTTAGGTCTTGAAGGTTAAAGGTTGTTAAAGCTATCTAAGGTGTTTTTACAGAAAGTCAAGCTTTGTTAAGGTTGTTAAGACTCCAAGGAAGTTAAAACACTCACACCCACCTTAAAATTTATGAGCTATAAGTTGATTTGAAAGGTTGATGCAAGTATGTATATGTTTAAGGGGATTGTGATGTTTTAAGCTTTATAAGTGTGGGTAAAGTTTTGGATAGTGATAAATTGATGTTACCACTGGTCTTATAGATCCTTGATGATGCTTATATGATCTTGATGGTGTGTGGTTGAATTAAGTGGTTAGATGGAGTTCATGGAATTTGGAAATGTTCGGTTTATAGTCGTTATAATGTCGAAATTTCATTAGATCATTTGAGCAGTTAATACCGGATTGAAGAAATGTTTTCTTGGTACGTTTTTGGCCATAAACCATTAGAAATTGTTTTTTAGTTTGTTTTGACACCAAGATCATGTGATTACGATTTACGGTTTATGAGATATGCTCGTTTTAGTGAAACCGGTTAAAACGGACGAATCGTTAAGATGGACTGACTTTACCAAGTCAAATGAGCCCTTTAAAAATGGTCTGTGATTATGAAATTTTTATAGGGGGTAACTTAGTCAGTGGTTAAGTCCCTGTAAACATTTGAAGACAAAAGGCTTAATTTTCGATTTTATAGAAATGTTTAAGTCAAGAATGCGCATGAGAAACCACTGCAGAAAGACGCTATTTTTAGAGCAACAATTGAGCTATCAAAAAGATGTTCTTAATTATGAAATTTGGATGAAAAATCCTCTGGACAGTTAAGAAGAAGTGAGAAATAGAATTTTATGAAAAAGTTTATTTTTCAATTTTATAGAATTTTTCTAATCAAAGTTGCGCAAGTTAAAAACTCTTTTAACGGACGATACGGGACGAACTTTAGTTTCGTTGAAAATGACCTTTAACGAAAGTCGTTACGAGACCAATAATTATCCAAAAGTAGTTAAAGGATATCATGGACTTGTAATAAGCCAAACGTGTAATAAGGATGTATCGTTACGAAGTTGTGTCTTTACGTCAATAGTCGATGTATGATTATTTATGTGGATTTATAAACCTGTTTAGTATGTATGTATGCATAGACTCTTATATATATGTATACGATGATGTGTTACAAGTTCCCAGTAGAGTATGATAATACCTTTCCTTAGTAAGGGAGTCGGAGATATTTCATCCGGATAAGGACATAAAAACCCGGAAGTCTCCGGAGATGATATATGACGTATAGTTCGTTTTAAAAATAATCCAATAAATATAAATTGGATATTTTCGGATCAAAAAAAAATTCTTTTGATGATATTAATAAATATTATTTGAATATTTATTAATAAGTTGAATATTATTTTCAATTGAGAATTGTGAGTGATTATTTATTTAATAAATATTCTTGAAATATTTATTGAATATTCTAAGGTGATTATTTATTTAATAAATATTATTTGAATATTTATTAAATATTCCAGGATGATTTAAAAATCATATTATTATTTTAAAAGTTATTTAAAAACTTTGAAAAGTATTTTAAATATTTTCTGATCGTCGGAAAAGTATTCAAAAATAGGACGGGTTCCCATTTCTTCATGGACTATAGCTTCACTCATCGAAAAAGTATCGCTACTTCACTCAACTTATCAAAACTCGGGAACCCAAGGTTTTGGGAGCTAGTATTAATTATTTTCTCCCTTCGCTACCAATAAGAAATGCACCCTACCTAGTAAGGAGGGGCTCAGGTTTGACTAAACACTCAAAACTCCGACCAACTCCCAAGTTATGTTTGATGAAGCGATTCTTAGTAATCGAAATCTGTTGACTAAAGTCAACCCACACATCAGAGTTACTTTCTCAATTACTCATGGAAGTAAAGTTAGTAGTGATTATCAAACCAGTCGTCAAGCTTTGTGCTTGGGGGAAACTGAATTAAATTCTGTCCCTACGATGCATAGAATTCTCTAAGGGATTGGAGGAAGAGGGGACATCGCCTTCGGGCGTAGTCCAAACATTAAGGCCCATATGCGGTCAGGGTGCAACCCGATCAGGGAACGTCGTCCTTCTACTAGTAGAGAAGCAGAGGCACGGTATATTGGCTGATCACCAGATATCGTGAAAGAGGCTCCAGCATAATCCCATTCTTTCAATTGGAATTGTACTGCAACACTGTAATGAAAGCTTAGGTGTTCAATTACCGATAGTGTTGACAGAATGATGAACTATTCAAAGTACCTCAAAAATTCTTCGTTATATTTCTGGATAAAGAATGAAAATGTTTAATGATGATACAATATCAGTATACGATATGTCATATGGTTTACGTTAACAAAAGTACTTTGAAAACTATTATTATATGGCTGAGCTGTATTGCTCACTCTTGCTTTTCTTTTATATATACCACCACACAACAACAGATAAGCATGGCAAGAACAAGGCAGACCCCCCGCAAAAGCGTGCTAACCGGTCAACAGTATGGGAGACTATTTACGAGACAGGTGCCGAGGCCGCACCCAGTAGCATTACCACAGGTGAGCAGACTAAGTTGGATAGGTTTACAGATTAGGTTGGTTAGCTTTATTTACAAGCATGACTTGGATAAGCTTCTGAAAACCAAATCGCGTTGTGGCTGTAGATGCCGCCTTAGATTATGATATTTGGGTTTGTAATAACTATTTCAATATGGTTGTAATAACTTAGTAATGACTTAATTTCGTCTCTGAGCCTATAATCTATGATTGTTATGTTTGATTGAGGGGTCACAACATGTTAAAATGAAGAGTAAGAGTAATGTTTCTTAAAATGGGAATTAAGGATAGTGTGATAGCCTGGATCTCCGACCCTGGATCTAGGGGTGTTACATCCTCCTTTATATATATATATATATATATATTGAAATTAAAGTATTTGGTCTGCAATCAACTTTTAAATTTACGAAACAAGAAACAGCGAGAACAATTGGCTATTTCATAACTGAACTCGTACTCAACTTGTAGTTGAGTAATCAAACTAAAAAAACTTGCAATTGGGTGAGTACACTAATATTTTATTACGATTCGATCACTAAACACGATAAAACTTGCAGCGCCGTTAACTCGCGTTGACTTTTAACGGTTCTCCGTTAATTTTTGCCACGTATGCTGACATGTCATTATATTAACTTAAAATTACTTTATTTATTTGTTTTTCTTTTTCTCTCTTCTTCTTTCACTGCCACTGCAAAAAATCAAAACAAATAATTCCTAAACCCCCATTTTAAACCATACAATCACAACCTTCACCCTTTCTCTCTCCCCGGTTCATCTCCTCCTTCAACCCACCCATCCTCTACCGAACTTCTCCCTCAACACAACCTCACATTCCACCAACCACCACTCTAAAAGGTTTAATTCATCATCCACAACCCTCCTTCCTCCATTCACCTCTTCAATTCAAACCCACCCATCTTCTTCTCCTCCTCTCAACCCACACCCCACCACTTCATCTCCCTCTTCCCTTCACCACGCCGACCACCGCCGCCTACAAACCGCCTCCGTCCCCTTTCATTTATACCAGTCGCCGCCCACAACACCATCCCAAATTGTAGTAATTTTAGACTTAGAGCAGCGGTACTAATAAGTTTGTAGTGATTGTAAGGATGTTAGGAGGGGAAGAGAGATTCATGGGTTGTTGATTGTTAATGGGTTTGGTGGGAATTTGTTTGCTATGACTGGTGGGGAGTTGTTTGCTATGACAGGAGTTATGAATTTGTATGCGATATGTGGGTTTGTTTTCAAGGCGCATAAGATGTTTGAGAGAATGTCGGTGTGGGATTTGGTACAAACCGAGTTTAACCATAATTTTTATGTTAATTTTCATATGATTTTTTGGGCTTGGCCGGATTCCTTTATTTAGTCACCGGATTTGTAAACTTTCGGTCAAATTCTTATTTAAATTGTTGGTTATGATCGTGTTTGATAGCGTGTCTGCATGTCATCGGAGTTTAGCAGGAGTTTTTGGGCTTGGTTTGTGGTCATCGGAGTTTTTAAAAGTCACCGGAAACTGAAAATGGTTACCGAATTTTTCCAGAATCCGGCCATCTTCAAGAATATTCTAGTTGTGTTCTTATTGAGCTGCTGTTTGATCTTGTGGAAACTGTAATAATTTTTACAAAATTGTTTTGGGAATTATTTTGTAAATTTCAAAAATCTATTTCAATAATTATCTATTTAATTTCCACCTCAGCAGACAACGTGTAAATTTTTAACACATAAGCATGCCACGTTAGATTTCCGTCAGGGCCGTTAGATGGAGTTAACGGTAGTTAGTCAATTGCAAGTTTTAGTTACTTTGATGAGTTGACTGCAAGCTTTTTGAATTCAATTACCCAAATGCAAGTTGGGCACGAGTTCAGTTATGTATTAGCCAATTAACCCAATACCATATTATTGTCTATACTGTTAACGGAGGAATTTGGTGATAACAGATTTTGGAGGTTGCTGGAATAACGAAACTATGAAAATAGGGGAATTTGGGATTTTGGATGTTTGGGGCTGGACTTGAGAGGTGTCTCGACTTGTTAGATGTGTCGGATCCTTTTTCTGTTAAAAAATGGGAAGTTTGAGGCATATTTATAAAATGTTCTTGATGTAATTTCCAGAAACTAACAAGTGGAGTTTGTTCCTTGTAATGAGGACTTAAACTTTCATGTTTGGATCTAAGACATTTTCTTAGTGGAATCCATAAATAACTTGAGTCCCACATAGAATTGGTAATGAAAGGTTGGTGGCTTTATATAGCTCCATGTGCAAGTGTAGTGCATAACTACTAAGGCATGTGGGTGTGCATGGATGTAGAGTGGGCCTCGCGCACACACACACACACGCGCCGCCGCCGCCCACCATGACACGACTCGGGTCGGGTCGGGTCGAAGGGCGATTTGGGCGATTTGGGCGAATGTCTCGGCGTCTCGCGTACGCGAGGCGACCTGGGCGAGGAATTTTATTACCTGGAATATTGATTTATTTTAACAGAACATCAGATTTTATATGTTACTACTGTTGTATCAGTACTTGGATTACTGAGCTGGTCAGACATCAAATCCTGATGGACAGACTCTGAACATAACCCAATACTGATGGGCATCTGTAAGAACCCAGATTTTCGGTAGAATTAAAACTTTTCTTATTAAGAATAAGTATATACGTGAATAGTGTTTGTCATGCGTGAATAGTTATTTATGGATGAATAGTGATTTTGAGGACCAAGAAAATTTTCACGCCACCCTATGTACAAGATATGGTATGGATATTTCGAAGTCATATTAGTGATCCACGGAGCAAATAAGTGTATGTAAAGACGATCGGAATTCAGAAATTCCAATTTGTATTCTGGTGTAATATTTGACCGGGCAGTGAATTATATATTATTATATTCAAGAAATGAGATATTTAATTTGAGGAATTGAGGAGTTAATATTTTGGAATTTTATTATAATTTATTTGAGAATTTAGAACGAAAACCTCTGAGACAGTGAAATGGACGTTCTAGAAACCGCTGAGATATTAAAACGAGATTAAGCGATTAAGCGAACGGATCATGGATTAAGGATTATACCATGGTGGAGTAATAAAATGCAACGTATGAGTTGTAACATATTAATTTTATTCAAGAAACGACAAAGAAATCAAAGCGGTGTAAACGAAAAACAAATAAAGGGACTAAAGTACAAGAAACAAAAGCTAGGGACTTGGTTGCAAATGGAATGGATAAGGGAAATCCAAGGGAACCAATGAGAGGTTGACAACACTAAAGGAGAAGATGCATCCAAGTTAAAAAGCTATTATACATGTATTATTACACAAAACAAAACAAAACACCAAGAACACTCCATTCTGCCAACCAAGATAGCAGCTCAGTAAAACGGGCCTAGAGACTTCATTACTCAATGAAATTTCGTGTTCTTTATATGGTTAGAAAGCTGTTAAGATGCTCTACAACTTTCGTTTAGAAGCCTCGATCAGAAATGCTCGATGTCTTCCTGTTGGTGGTTGTGAAAGTTCAGATTTCGAGCTTAAATAAGGGCCTCGTTTTCCATGATCTTTCAGTCGGGTTCTAATAACTCCGAATTACTAACTTTGTTTTCTTCATTTCTTTTGATCATCCAAGCTTACTATACAAGGATTATACAAGGTTTAGAATGCTATTACACACATCAAGGAAGGTATAAACTCTCTCAACCCTTAGCATGACTTGTTTATAGTTTATATTGTTAGATCTATAAGTTTTAGAGTGAATCTTGGTGATTTGAGTTGTAGATGATGAAATCTTGAAGTTATGTGCTTGTTATGATGGTTGTAAGGCTTGTACTTAGAGTATGTAACCCCATGTATGCTATAGAGACAAGTCTTGGGGGTTTTGATGGTAGATGTGATGTATAAAGTGAGTTCTTGAATGTTTAAGACAAGATGTGTGCTGTGTTAAATCCTGGGAGCATGTACTGTCTTGTGAGAGGGTTTTGAACCCCTAAACCTTGTCACCCGAGGACCTAATTTATATGGTTAGAAAGATAATTGAATGTAGTTTCTAGAAATATAAGGTTCATACCCAGGAGATGTGTAGATCTTGAGTTATGGCCGGATTAGTGCATTGTGGTTCTGGAATTCGGACTGCACTGTGTTGTCCACTTGTGAACTGAGTTAGGACCCCTTAAAATTATGCTAGTGTTATGAAAATTTGAGGGTAGTCAGATTATACAGTTGTGAAGGCTGTCTAAAAAGAATTGGAGTAAAATTTGTATTTTTCAATTTTATAAAAATGTTAAAGCGAAGTGTGCGCGAGTGAAAAATCACCTAGGAGGTTAGTTTAACGTAGTTTTAAGAGTACTCACTTGTGTTTCAAGTTTGAGGAATGGATTCGAGTCGAATGGGTAACGAATGTGATAAAGTAATGACATGGTCATATGGGAGGGTTAGTGGTCACAAATTGGAGTCGTTAAGTTGGTCTTACATCATTTAAAACCTTGCGATTAAGTAGTGTTGTTAAGGTACTAACGTACGAATGTTGGATATGTATAGATCTTCGTTCCACTTCGCGAGCCCGACCACCCCAACCTCACCAAGGCAAGTTTTCCAACCCTAAGTATTTATTTTCAAAAGATTATATTCTTGAGTTTACCTATGCAAGTTTACTCTTCAAAACTTATATAAGGATTTTTACTGTTGTGTTTGTAGTTTCCAAACGTATTATATGCTTACGCTTTATGAGATTATGTTGAAGTTTGAGATATGTACATATGTGTTTGTACACCCTTGAATTTAGAACGAAAGTGTTTTCTTCGGACAACGACTCTAGCAATAGAGGTCGTAGCGGTCCAAATATACTATTGACCGGGGAGCGGTATAAAGTGGTATCGTGATTAAATTGCGAAAACCCGAAGAGTCATTCGGGAAGTATCGTATACTTAAGTAATTATTATTTTTACGTTGTTAAAAATACTCAAAAAATATCTATCTTGGATTAAAAGTTTATTTTAATTAAATAATTATTTTATTAATTGTTTATATTAAATCTCAAAATATCATTTATTAATTATTGTTCATTATTTTAAAGACATAACTAATCCAAGATACCTTTAGCGTTTTCAAACTCGAACTCTTTCGAACCCAAAACATTTTCAAAAACCCCCGGTCAGGTTTTACTCCCTTGCACGTTTTTCAAGAATTATCGATCGACTGAGGTCGAACTTCAACTACTCGAATTTTCTATCAAAATGATTTTGGAAAGAAAATAAAAAGGGGACTCTGGCAGGTGTGGGAATCGTTGACGAACGATTCCCGGGATGTGTAAGCGGCCGTGAGCCAGGCGATCCATCAATTATTATTCCGGCCCAGGTGTTGCCGAAGGATGATTACGGATGTAGTTTTCATCGAGGGTGATTACGGATGTAGTTTTCACCCGAGGGTAGTTACGGATGTAGTTTCTATCCTTCTACTAGTAGAGAAGACCCACGGATTATTGGACTTGGATGTGGCGACTGATCATCGTCAATCCATGTCAGATTTCATGTTTTCTTCAAGTCCCATCCTCCACTTTGGAAAAATACTCAAACACTGCTTCTTGGGCCTAAGTGCCAAGTTGCCGATAGTGTGGTTTTTGATAAGAAAAATATTGACATCGTGCAGTATCTAGAACTGCAAGATTTTCTATAAAGATTGGCACGTGTTAGTGCACTCTTGCAATTATTTCAAAGAATGAAATGTTTTTGAATGAGAAACCTTCTAAGCTAATGGAAGGAAAGAGGTTTTGCAATAATGTATTCCCTGTACAGTATGATAACCGTAGAGTGTTTTGCCGAAAATGATATGCTTATATATACGTATTTTCAAACTTGAGATATATTGAAATTGGAACCTTATAACGGATTCATATGTTATTCTTAAAGCTCCTTAGTGAGTATAAATGTTTTATTCAAACTCGGACATATATATTGTCGAATTATGTTTTGAAATCTGAGATATATACCCATACAGTTGGGAACGTTTTCGAAATAAACCACATTATTATTTTTCAAAATGGTGAACTTGCTGAGCATTATGTAGCTCATTCTTGCTTTATATTTTACTTTTCAGAAAGAGAAGAATTTGGTCAGTTAACTCCGCACCAGCAGAAGAGGAGTAGAAGAGTTACCCCTGAGAGGATTTAGTTCCTGATAAATACTACAGAGTAAGTCTGATAGGTTTTCAACTGTAATCGTAAGACTTGTCTTCAAGTGTAGTGGTATAAGTGGAAGTGCGTAAGATTCTGGATTGTACAGATGAATTGTAATATTTAGTGTTACTTTTGATTATCGTTTCTGAGGCTCTAACTTGTATGTGCGTAAGATTGAGGTCTGGATGGATGTATTGTTGAGTTGTAAAGTTAATACAGGTACAATATGGTTGGATGGTGTTGTGACGACCTGAATCTCTGACCTCGGATTTGGGGGCGTCACAGAAATGGTATCAGAGAGATAAATTACAGTACTCAGAAATGAGAGTGTTGAGAGTTAAGTCTAAGTCGGAGAATGACATAAGAGATCGTAGTAAACTTATTATTGGACTACCGGAAGAGGTACCGGTGAGTAGAATGGACTGGAGTGTTTATTGGAGGTATTATACTAGGGTCGATAGAATCCTTAGAGACCTTCAGAATGATGAATAGAGGTTTGAGAGTCGTACATGACCTGTCATAGGTAATGATATAGAGGCGATATTGCCAATATGATCGGATGACTAGGCTGGCATAAATTTTGTGGCCCATAGTCCTCCATAGTTTAGGAGGCGGCATTTTAAGAATCAAGAAGTTTAGACATCCCTACATAATTAAGGGTACTTAGTACTTGGAATAATGAAAGTCTTTTACTTTTGCTATAAGACCCGATTTCCGATAAGTAACGGGTTTACCTGAAAGGTGGTTACTATGCCATTGTGGATTTCATTACCCTTGATGGTGAATTTTACATGTGTTACATGAGAATGTTATCATAAGACGAGCATGCTAGATAATTCCACGCATGATTCAGACGCTAGAGCATGGTAGTTCAACTTAGAGAACAAACAAGTAGAATTAACAAAGGGACTCAAGTGAAGTTGAATATGGTTGCAACGAGCGATACAGTGATCTCAGAGTCTACCAAAAGAAAAGACCAGTGGGTCTAGAGTGGGATCCTTTGATAGAGATATTATCATGGACTACGTATATATGTATTGTAGACCTCAATATTTTTGGTATATGTTCACATGCACACACCCGCCACTGAACCTATGGACTGCACTGAGATCCCTGAGAGATCTCTTTGATCTGTTCCCAGGGGGAACTGGCCACTTGTGATTCATGTCGGAAGGCATGAAGTAGGACCCTATGGACTTAGCAGGTGTCCCCGGAATGATGTGAAGCTTGGTCTTCAAGATAAAGCATGGAAATGACAGATATATTTGTGAAACTCTAACTGGATAAATGACTTTAAGATGATGATTGAGAGACGCACTAGTTGGTGTCTTGTATTACGAAGAAGAAGAGATGGAGTTACCCTCATAACGGTTATAATGAGATGCACGAATGATTATTAACTTATTTTGGTAACTACCGGCTGGTGCACTACTTCATTTTTAAACTGTTCACTAACCATGTTACCTCGATTAGTTTATATCAGGTAACCCTTCTAGCTTTCTACTTCAAACTTGTGGAATAACAACCGGTGATATACTTTCCCTAAAGCAGGACTTATCCGAAGTAATTTTATTTGATCCATGAACATTCTATTCAAAAATTTATGATGACCTTATTCGGCTCAGGCCTATTTACACTTTCTTTCAATTATCCAAGGAATGTTCAACAAATATTTCCTTAATTAATCGACGAATATTACTTAAAGAATATTGATATTGGATTGCTTCTTTCATACTTGCACTCTTCAGTTGAGCTCATAAATATTTAACAAATTAATGAGGACATGGATGATCTAATGTCCAGACATCCCTCACGAATTCTTTTCTTCTATTCAAGATGAGATTGTACATCGTATATTGAAATCATAGTAAGGATATCATTTTGATATTGGTATTCCGAACTTAATTCTATTGTAGGATATGATGAAACTTGTGTACGGAGGCACCCTTGGGTGGACCGTTTCACTGATAAGTAATATTTGATGAGAGGTTATCGATTGTTCCGATACCTAGAACATTATTTTCAGATTTTATAGTTTTCTTTTTCAAACTTAATAACTTCTTATTTCCATTCGTTGTCCGACTAGCCTAAAGTTTCTTCAGTGGCTACGATGTTGAAATTTCGTTCTAGCCAATTGAAACTGGCTAGTCGATATGTCAGTATGAATGACTAGTTGATTGTTCTAACTAGTCAAAATTGTAATGTTGTGAAGAACACCTAGCTAATTGTCCTAGCTAGTGGTGATGTCTCAAACAGGTGAACTAGCAAATTTTGTCTAGCTAGTTGCTAGTGTTTCTTGAAAAGGACTAGTTATTGTTCCACTGGTCCAACTCCCAATTTAATTCATTCAGCCATTCCGCAATGCATTTTGCATGTGGTAAAGTATGATGATGAAAGTTTTGACGTATAACTTGATTGAGACCTAGTGAGGTCGCCCACTCAACTTGAATTCTACCCATCTTCGTATCAAACTTTATGTCACTTGAATATTCTGTTCTTTCATTCATATAATGAAGATTCATTTAAAACCATAGTTTACTTGAATGATAAACTGCTTCATTTTTATTGTCATAAAGTAGAATTGCTCTCGATCGGTTGACCTTTATCAATGGGACTTTTTAGATCCTCTATTTTTCAAGAAGAAAAGTATTCACTAGATGTAAGAATTGTATAAAGACCGTCTTTATGACTTTTGTATCCAACAATCATTGCCCTCGTGCAACATTCTCTATGATATCACATTACAAAATTATCAGGACATGAAGGAATAAACCTTATTGTATTCTTTCTGTCCATCCTTACATCTCTGAAAATCGAGACTCCTAGTATTTGGAACCATCAACATTCTTGGGACATCCAATGTGGAATTCTTATTGAAATTATCTATTGGACCTTGTTATTTTGAAACCATTCCTTTCAAAAGTCATTATTCTAAGGTGAACGGGAGGTACAATTGTGAACCGTTGCACCAATATGAGATCAAAAACCAAATGTTGTGATTGTGCAGCCAGAGCATGATGCCGAGTAATTATTTAAAGTAGGAATAACATGTCGGGGCATACCACAGGACCTTTAATATTAGTGCAAGGAAGGTTATAAGAAAAGATGAGGTGGTTGGGAGTACACTCCTACCAACCGTTGCCAGGATGTTATATTAATGAATTCTAGAGTTACCAAGCCTTTTCCTGATCCAAGAAATGCAAATCGATTGCGATGTAAGACATACCCTTAGAGGAAACTAACATGGAAGTGAGATGGACAAGAAAGGAAGAAATATCGTGGCAAGAATGTGAAGCTTTACTTGGCTTAAAGGGATTGATGCACATAGAGAGACATAGAGTTTAAAAGGCCCCTAATGGCAAATAGATGCATGGATATATCCCAATGATCCTTCGAGATTAACACCTAATCAAGTTTATTGGGAACCGCAGTAGCATACAGGCCTCAGGCTGATTGGCGCCAGTTGTGAAAGAGGACGAGCGTATGACATCTTACATATACCATCGAGAATCGATACCCCTAACCGGAGATGTAGGAATTGTTGACCAGTTAGAACGCGTAGTTGTTTTTCAAAGATAAGGTGGTAATGCGGGATTCACCAACTCAAGATCGACCTCTAAACTGTGCCAAAGTTGGCATTTCACACTAATATAAACGTTATAAAATTGTGGTAGTATCGTTTGAGTGGACTAATGAGTCAGAAGCCTTTATGGATTAATGAACAAAGTTTTGGAATGAAATGAGATATTAGCAACAACCTCGTTGTTAGCTATACTTGATGATGAAAAGAGGACTTTGAGAGTCACGATGATGCGTCTTTCAAGAGTTTAAGAGTTGTGCTGATGCAGTAGAAAGGGGATGATAGCCTATACTTCTAAACAACATAAAGGTTACGGGATAGAATATACTAACCGTGAGTCGGGGGTTAGTCATGATAGCGTTCACGCATAAAACTGAGACATTAACCTTATGAGAAAAGTGTGAATTTTTTTTTTCCACAAGTGCCATATGTATATCTTCATATTAGAACTAAACATAAGAAAGAGAAGGTGACGAAAGGGAGCAGGGCGTATAATGGAGAAATTTGTTATTACCCAGGAAAGGCCAGTGTGGTGGCCGATACCTATAGAAGGGATTATTTGAAATTGGAATTCAGTCAGTATTGACCAAGAAAATAGAGTATATATAATAAAAAATAATGTTAGAGGAAAATGACTAAATTATGGGGAAGGACAAAGATGTATAGAGAATTAAGAGAATGTTTGGCAAACGGATATGAAGAATGGTATTGGCAAACTATTAAGTACAAACGCGACATGTCAAAAGCAGAATGATAGAGATCTAGTGGATTAATTCCGCATGTAGAAAATCTTGAACGTGGACAGAATTATAATGGATTTCATAAGTAGGTCGCCGAAGAACGAGCCAAGAGATGACCCTAGTTGATTTATAATTGTTGAACCAAGTGATTTACCTACGAGAGACTTTCCATTTAGAAGATTATCGATTTATACACGGAAAAGAGGGTGGTGCAATATAAAACTTCTGCAGCGATTACGCTAGATAAAGACTTAAGGTTAAACTTCGAATATTGAATATGCTTTCAAGTATATTTAATAAAGAGATTGAGCGTATGTACTAATTTGATCTGTGGCTAATGGACAGGGAAGAAGAATTATTCAGACGATCGAATTTATATTTAGTGTCGTGCCTTAGATTTCACGGGGCAGTCGAGAATAAAAACTTATCCATGAAATGAATGTTGTTATCACGATCGTCACCATGCGAACATAAGGACGTCTCTTGTAAAGCGTACTGCGAAAGAAGAAGTTTCGCTTTTCTTGCGTTACGAAGAAGTCAATGAACGAGGGATATAGTAGCTGAACTGGTTCGACGTATACCGAAGACTATACAGTATCCATAGCAAGTGGTAACGGCTGACGGGAGACAACACATGCGTGCTAATCAAGCCAAGGAATATGAGGAATACCGTGCATATTGGCGTTGTCTCATATTATAAAACACGACCACAAAGTATTCACGGGCCAACGATACAAGGACTCAACACGGATACTATGAACAAGGTAGAAGAGGAACGTATGAGTAGTGGGATAGAAATTTTCATTCATAGAACAACCGATAAGGAATACAGGTCGAGGAGAGCATGCGTTGAGAAACAACATTAAAGCGTTGGTGAGACCAAGGTGAGAGAACAAAAGGGTTGAAGTGTCAACCTGAGAGTTGGAAAGGGTAAAGTTGGAATTGTATCCACAACTATTTTCCTTAGGTTCTTAAGATAGAATCCTTTTAAGGAGAGGAGACAACAATAACCCTAATTTTGGTGAATATTCGAAACCTGGATGAATTGTAATTTTAGGGGTGGATGAGAAATTTTTGCAATCACGATATGTACGAATTATTAAATGAAGATTTCAAATTGATATTACGTCTTTATGGTGCAGACGAGTGTATGTAAAAGTCATTAGTTTTTTTTTTTTTACGAAACCCATTATTTCGAATGGTCAAAATTTATGAGATATCAAAGGGGTATGCGGTGGGAGACTTCGTAATGCTAAAGGTATCCCCTGGAAAGATTGATGTGGTTTGGTAAGAAAAGGAAGCTAAGTCTGAGGTTTATTGGACGTTTTGAGATATTGAGGCGTATTGGGAAGTTAGCCTACGAGTTAGCCTTGCCCCCAAGCTTGCAGCAAATTCATAATGTGTTTCATGTGTCTATGTTACGACCCTACCACACCGACTTTCGGCATGTGATAGAATACGACCAAGTGGACCTACAACCAGACTTGACCTATGTGGAGCAACCCGTGGAAATCATGGATAGAAAAGAACAAGTGCTAATGAACAAGGTTTTCAAACTAATAAGGAATTGTGAGAAAATCAAGATGTGGAAGAATCCACCTGGAAGTTGAAAGAGTAAAACAAAGAAAGAGTAACCCCAGTGATTCCTAAACTGATTCCGGGACGGAATCCTTTTAAGGAGGGGAGACTGTAAGAACCCAGATTTTCCGTAGAATTAAAACTTTTCTTATTAAGAATAAGTATATACGTGAATAGTGTTTGTCATGCGTGAATAGTTATTTATGGATGAATAGTGATTTTGAGGACCAAGAAAATTTTCACGCCACCCTATGTACAAGATATGGTATGGATATTTCGAAGTCATATTAGTGATCCATGGAGCAAATAAGTGTATGTAAAGACGATCGGAATTCAAAAATTCCAATTTGTATTCTGGTGTAATATTTGACCGGGCAGTGAATTATATATAATTATATTCAAGAAATGAGATATTTAATTTGAGGAATTGAGGAGTTAATATTTTGGAATTTTATTATAATTTATTTGAGAATTTAGAATGAAAACCTCTGAGACAGTGAAATGGACGTTCTAGAAACCGCTGAGATATTAAAACGAGATTAAGCGATTAAGCGAACGGATCATGGATTACGGATTATACCATGGTGGAGTAATAAAATGCAACGTATGAGTTGTAACATATTAATTTTATTCAAGAAACGACAAAGAAATCAAAGCGGTGTAAACGAAAAACAAATAAAGGGACTAAAGTACAAGAAACAAAAGCTAGGGACTTGGTTGCAAATGGAATGGATAAGGGAAATCCAAGGGAACCAATGAGAGGTTGACAACACTAAAGGAGAAGATGCATCCAAGTTAAAAAGCTATTATACATGTATTATTACACAAAACAAAACAAAACACCAAGAACACTCCATTCTGCCAACCAAGATAGCAGCTCAGTAAAACGGGCCTAGAGACTTCATTACTCAATGAAATTTCGTGTTCTTTATATGGTTAGAAAGCTGTTAAGATGCTCTACAACTTTCGTTTAGAAGCCTCGATCAGAAAAGCTCGGTGTCTTCCTGTTGGTGGTTGTGAAAGTTCAGATTTCGAGCTTAAATAAGGGCCTCGTTTTCCATGATCTTTCAGTCGAGTTCTAATAACTCCGAATTACTAACTTTGTTTTCTTCATTTCTTTTGATCATCCAAGCTTACCCAAGGCTATACAAGGATTATACAAGGTTTAGAAAGCTATTACACACATCAAGGAAGGTATAAACTCTCTCAACCCTTAGCATGACTTGTTTATAGTTTATATTGTTAGATCTATAAGTTTTAGAGTGAATCTTGGTGATTTGAGTTGTAGATGATGAAATCTTGAAGTTATGTGCTTGATATGATGGTTGTAAGGCTTGTACTTAGAGTATGTAACCCCATGTATGCTATAGAGACAAGTCTTGGGGGTTTTGATGGTAGATGTGATGTATAAAGTGAGTTCTTGAATGTTTAAGACAAGATGTGTGCTGTGTTAAATCCTGGGAGCATGTACTGTCTTGTGAGAGGGTTTTGAACCCCTAAATCTTGTCACCCGAGGACCTAATTTATGTGGTTAGAAAGATAATTGAATATAGTTTCTAGAAATATAAGGTTCATACCCAGGAGATGTGTAGATCTTGAGTTATGGCCGGATTAGTGCAGTGTGGTTCTGGAATTCGGACTGCACTGTGTTGTCCACTTGTGAACTGAGTTAGGACCCCTTAAAATTATGCTAGTGTTATGAAACTTTGAGGGTAGTCAGATTATACAGTTGTGAAGGCTGTACAAAAAGAATTGGAGTAAAATTTGTATTTTTCAATTTTATAAAAATGTTAAAGCGAAGTGTGCGCGAGTGAAAAATCACCTAGGAGGTTAGTTTAACGTAGTTTTAAGAGTACTCACTTGTGTTTCAAGTTTGAGGAATGGATTCGAGTCAAATGGGTAACGGATGTGATAAAGTGATGACATGGTCATATGGGCGGGTTAGTGGTCACAAATTGGAGTCGTTAAGTTGGTCTTACATCCTTTAAAACCTTGCGATTAAGTAGTGTTGTTAAGGTACTAACGTACGAATGTTGGATATGTATAGATCTTCGTTCCACTTCGCGAGCCCGACCACCCCAACCTCACCAAGGCAAGTTTTCCAACCCTAAGTATTTATTTTCAAAAGATTATATTCTTGATTTTACCTATGCAAGTTTACTCTTCAAAAATAAGGATTTTTACTGTTGTGTTTGTAGTTTCCAAACGTATTATATGCTTACGCTTTATGAGATTATGTTGAAGTTTGAGATATATACATATGTGTTTGAACACCCTTGAACTTAGAATGAAAGTGTTTTCTTCGGACAACGACTCTAGCAATAGAGGTCGTAGCGGTCCAAATATACTATTGACCGGGGAGCGATATATAGTGGTATCGTGATTAAATTGCGAAAACCCGAAGAGTCATTCGGGAAGTATCGTATACTTAAGTAATTATTATTTTTACGTTGTTAAAAGTACTCAAAAAATATCTATCTTGGATTAAAAGTTTATTTTAATTAAATAATTATTTTATTAATTGTTTATATTAAATCTCAAAATATCATTTATTAATTATTGTTCATTATTTTAAAGACAAAACTAATCCAAGATACCTTTAGCGTTTTCAAACTCGAACTCTTTCGAACCCAAAACATTTTCAAAAACCCCCGGTCAGGTTTTACTCCCTTGCACGTTTTTCAAGAATTATCGATCGACTGAGGTCGAACTTCAACTACTCGAATTTTTTATCAAAATGATTTTGGAAAGAAAAGAAAAAGGGGACTCTGGCAGGTGTGGGAATCGTTGACGAACGATTCCCGGGATGTGTAAGCGGCCGTGAGCCAGGCGGTCCATCAATTATTATTCCGGCCCAGGTGTTGCCGAAGGATGATTACGGATGTAGTTTTCATCGAGGGTGATTACGGATGTAGTTTTCACCCGAGGGTAGTTACGGATGTAGTTTCTATCCTTCTACTAGTAGAGAAGACCCGCGGATTATTGGACTTGGATGTGGCGACTGATCATCGTCAATCCATGTCAGATTTCATGTTTTCTTCAAGTCCCATCCTCCACTTTGGAAAAATACTCAAACACTGCTTCTTGGCCTAAGTGCCAAGTTGCCGATAGTGTGGTTTTTGATAAGAAAAATATTGACATCGTGCAGTATCTAGAACTGCAAGATTTTCTATAAAGATTGGCACGTGTTAGTGCACTCTTGCAATTATTTCAAAGAATGAAATGTTTTTGAATGAGAAACCTTCTAAGCTAATGGAAGGAAAGAGGTTTTGAAATAATGTATTCCCTGTACAGTATGATAACCGTAGAGTGTTTTGCCGAAAATGATATGCTTATATATATGTATTTTCAAACTTGAGATATATTGAAATTGGAACCTTATAACGGATTCATATGTTATTCTTAAAGCTCCTTAGTGAGTATAAATGTTTTATTCAAACTCGGACATATATATTGTCGAATTATGTTTTGAAATCTGAGATATATACCCATACAGTTGGGAACGTTTTCGAAATAAACCACATTATTATTTTTCAAAATGGTGAACTTGCTGAGCATTATGTAGCTCATTCTTGCTTTATAAAAACTTTTCAGAAAGAGAAGAATTTGGTCAGTTAACTCCGCACCAGCAGAAGAGGAGTAGAAGAGTTACCCCTGAGAGGATTTAGTTCCTTATAAATACTACAGAGTAAGTCTGATAGGTTTTCAACTGTAATCGTAAGACTTGTCTTCAAGTGTAGTGGTATAAGTGGAAGTGCGTAAGATTCTGGATTGTACAGATGAATTGTAATATTTAGTGTTACTTTTGATTATCGTTTCTGAGGCTCTAACTTGTATGTGCGTAAGATTGAGGTCTGGATGGATTATTGTTGAGTTGTAAAGTTAATACAGGTACAATATGGTTGGATGGTGTTGTGACGACCTGAATCTC
The DNA here is from genome assembly GCA_037693485.1 of Kitagawia praeruptora. NCBI lineage: Eukaryota > Viridiplantae > Streptophyta > Magnoliopsida > Apiales > Apiaceae > Kitagawia > Kitagawia praeruptora. The sequence goes on from CM075350.1 coordinate 88,797,964, forward strand.
TGACCTCGGATTTGGGGGCGTCACAACATCAGATCCAGACGGACTAAAATCCTGATGGATCAGATACTGATGATGACCAATTCTAATGGATCTCAGATCCCGACGATGGTTAAATCCTGATGCAGCTGTAAATGAAAAAAATAAATACTGATGTAGTTAATGAAATTAAATCAGAATATTTACTTTCCTTTTAAGGCATATCTCTTACGTTTTATTTTTGGGTATTATATATATCAAAGATATAACGTTGAGAATTGAGATATACGTTAAGGAAAAACCCTTGGTTGCAATTACTCTCTGTTCTCCCTCAATACATACAGTTAGATACATAATTCTCAGGCGAACTGAGGTGCTGGTCGCTGTTGATCATTGCCGTGTCTGTGAACGGATTGGTTTGTGCTGTTTTATCCTGGAAGTAATATTGCTGCATCCCAACACAGCGTAAGTGGGGAAATATTCTCTTCAAGAACAGTCAAGTCTTCTTGAAGGGCTTGGCGACTCAGCTGTGTTCTTTCTCTCTTGTTGTCTTGGCTAAAGCTACTGTGAGAGATAAGTGTTCTTACTTTTCTTGTTAATTACAGTTACTGATTATACTCTTGTTTTTGCCTTCGTGATTTGTTTTATAAATTGGTTAATTGCCTGTTCTTGTTTAATATATATCACTGCCTCATTGTTGCGTTATTTAGTTAATTATACCCAACAATCTTGAAGAGAATATTTGTGTTATATATTGTTAATTAACAAGATGGTTAACGAAACGGAAACTCCTATTGTTGAGACTGGCTCTGGGTCTACTGTTACTGTACCTACCATTGATTGGACCACGTACCGTTTCCCACTGCCTATCGATTTGTCAGGTATGCCTGATAAATTCGGTGGGGGTGTTGGTTTTTCTCGTTGGCAGAAAAATATGAAACTGTGGTTAACGGTAAAGGGTCTATGGCCGGTGGTGCAGTATGAGAAACCAGTTGTGGATAAGGAGAAAGCTGAAACTGTTAAGGCTTATACTATGTGGGAGGAAAAGGATGGGGTGGCTAGGGCTGCAATTCTGGCAGCTTTAGCGAACACTCTGTTCGATGTTTATTCATCTGACTCCTACACTGCTAAGCTCCTATGAGAGAAGCTTGACCAGACACATAATACTGACTCGCAAGGGTTAGAAAAGTATTCTGTGGCTAGGTTCCTTGACTTTAAACTGGTGGATACTAAATCCATGACTGAGTAGGTGCATGAGTTTGAGATGTTGGTGCATGCTTTGAAGGAGTCTGGTATGGACCTTCCTGAAAAGTTTCAGGTTATGTCTGTGATTGAAAAGCTCCCAAAGTCTTGGGAAGAGTTTGCACTCTCCCTGAACAGAAAGGAGAGATCACTTGGACAAACCTGATGTTGGACATCTCTGTGCAGGAGCAACATAAGTCCAAGCAAGGACATGTGATGCCTACTGAACATGCTGGGAGTTCGAAGGTGAATGTAGTGACTGTAGGACAGAAAAGAAAGTCTGTCACTAAGAAGGAAAACACTAAGTCTATAGGAAAATTATCCCATACGTGTTATGTGACTTCTGTGTATCATAGAATATTTTATTCTATTTTTCTGTAATTTTTATATTTTTAGAATACAGTTATTTTGTATTTTAATTTTCGGACCCAGCCCCTGTATTGACTTCGAGACCCTGTTTTTCATAAAACTATTTTTATATAATAATGGGATGTTCAAAAATGTATTATTTTGTAATTTTTGTAATATTCGTAATTTTTGGGAAATTTTGACATTTATATTATATTTGTTTTAAAATAAAAATTTTACATTTTTATCCCATAAAAATTATTTTTAAGGCTTAATGATTTTAATTAGGGGTTAAAAATATTTTTGGGGTATTAATTTTGATTTAATATAAATAGCAGCATAATTATTTTTATTTATTAAAAAAAAATCAGAAAATCAGATTTTTGATTTATTTTCTGGAAATTCTCTAATATTTGTTCTTGGTGTTCTTGAAGATCAAACAGTCATTTGGAGGTGATTCCGGGATCCAAATCTCTTGTATGAATAACCAAACTGAAGCTCTTGATCTCTACTATACGTTTATGTGAGTGTTGATATGTGTGTATGCCTCGATCAAAATTTTATTTTTTTTAGTTAATTTTCGTATGAATTAAATTTGGTATGGATTGTAGGGTGATTTGTTGTTGATGTGGTTAGTGTCTATAGCTTTCTTATGATCTCAGGGATTTCATGATAATTTTTGTTTGATTTTTAATAACCTAAAACTCGAAATCAAAAAATTGGGGGTGAGATTTAATTTCAATTTTTACGGGCTTTTGGATGATTTTCTGCTGTGTTTGATGTTTGTTATAGATTGTTGAACACCTAAGCTTCGATTTGGTATATAGAACGTATGATTTGGTGTCCGATTTAGAGTTCGTCGGTTTTGATTTTGAAGGTCGCCGGATTAATTCGATTGTTGGCCGGATTTTTAGTTTTGTCAGTTCTGGGCGTGTTTGAATGGTATCATTGTGTTTAGGAGATGATTTGGAACGATTTGGTACATAAAAACGTAACGAACGGTACGTTTTTGTAATTGCCGGACTTCGCCGGAAAGTTTGCCGGTCACCGGTCTCTGGGAAACCTCCATTGTTGGAGGTGGTGTTCTTCGAAGTATTCATACGAAGAACAGCGTAGGTGGTGATGAATAGTAACATTTTGATCTTCAAAATCTTAAAACTTTTCAGAAAAATGTTTTTGGGTCAAAATTTTGTAAAATTTTTCCAAAATTCAGATATCTTTTAATTATTATTATTTTAACTTCTAAAAATTAAATTTAATTAGTTAATTATTTTTAAATAATAATTTAATTGATTTAATTAATTGATTAATTCATTTTAATTGATTAATTATATTAATTAATTATTATTTAAATATATAATTGACTTCATTGAATTTAAATCTTTTTATTATAAAAGATTTATTATTTTTATGAGTTGATTAATAAATAATTAATTTGAATATTCAATTAATTTAATTATTAATTTAATTATTCTTATTAATTGCGTATTAATTAAACCTTTGTCCGTTTTCAACGAGAAAAGTATTTCTAAAATCAGAAAAATGACCCGGTTCTTATAAAAATAGTTTTAAGTTAAAATACAACTATTAAATTTTGGTCGACTTTTTACCAAACCTTTTTATTGAGTCGGTTATATCCGGTAATTAGGGTTTTAAACCGTTTTCGGTTTTAAAAATATTGGATAAAATCTTTTTATGATCTGATCAACGTGCTATGGGATTATGTGATCTACTTATTGAGTCTCTTTACGTGCAATGTGAATTATTAAGGTATTAAGTATCGAGGGTTATGATGTAAATCGAGTTTTGATCGATATATATAGTTAATTGGTGATTAATTGTTTATATGATTTATGTTATAAGATGTCGCTAAGAGTAGACGATGTTTTCTTTGAAATACTGACTAGGATTGTCAGACTTATATTTATTTTTGAGGACGAAGTGTTTATTTCGAGGGTTAAGTGTTATATTTATATTTCTATTTCTTTATCGAGAATTAGAATAAAACTTTCAAGGATTAATTGTTGAATATTGACTTAGGTTTGTCAGCGGAGATAAGTAGATGTTTAATAAAGGAAGTTGGAGGTGGATGAAATATTCTTTGTGGGTTAAGAGGAAGGTGGGAGATGGATGCAGTATTATTTGTGGATTGTAATGAAGAAGGTTGGAGATGAAAGTATTGTTTGTGGAATTGCTGGTTTACTTGTGAGGTGTTTTAACACCGGGGAAAAACGTCTATGTTCAAAGGGGACATTTCCAATTATTTTCTTCTGGCAGAGATATTGAAGTAGACACGCGGGCTCGATGTCGACGGATCAGACTCGTGGCAACCGCTGAAGCGTAAACCAAAGCATAATTAAAACAGAGGACATGATGACGTGAGATAGAAGGAGAAGATAGTTGTATCACTTCGGTGTTACGCAATAGCTAAGGACCAGAGGCAAGTATTTTCCCTTGATCATCTTATACACTGTTTATTTTATGTTCATTGATTCATATCATGACGAATAGCTATTGTTCAGAGCTATTTGTGATTCTTAAATATTTTTGTACAAACAGTTGCTTGATATTATTACCCTTGATGGGGGGAATTGTTGAAGATAAACTCTTCATATCCTTATTATCGTAGTAAATAATAGGGATGTGAACTGTATGTGAAACTAAGCATTTCCTGTTGAATTCGGAAATTTCTCTATTGGATTGGAAAATAGTAAAGCAGAGGAGGCCACATCGAGTAGTTGGTCCAGCTATATTTAAGGAGGATATGGTAACCATTCCATCTTCCTATAGGCTAACATTACTTGCCTATTTTGGTACCCTCAAGAAATCCGAATTATAACACGGGTACCGTAACGTACCGGGGATTATAAAGGGTCCCATTGCTTATGAACCTGATCAGGGGGCAATGGTGTTTTATTTCAGTTATGTATATCCAATCCATATCGCCCGAATGGCTATTATATGTTGTGAATTGGCAGTGATTCATTTTTATGACATGCCAAATGATTTCAGTTATGGTTTGAATTATATCACAGTTGTTGATTCAGTTTCTCTATAAACTGTTTTACATTTCAGTTGATTTTATGCCCCACTTATCCTGGTTTCTTATCAAAATTTTTATACGCTTGCTGAGCATTTCTTTCGCTCATACTTGCTGTTGTAAATTCTAACATTTCACTAAGGTAGTTTGGCAAGACGTATCCGCACAGTTCAGAAAGAGAAGAAGCGTGATGCTATTTCGAAGATGACTTGGCTCAGGATGTCTGGATTTAGAGTAAGATCTATTTTATATAATTGAGTTCTAATATTTATTATTATTATGTGATGGTCTAGTTAGCCTGGCGTACTTTTTATCGAAGTTACACCAGTGGTTTAAGATTTGATCAAAGAGAATGTTGTAAAGAAGGAATGCTTTTTATCTAATGGAATTTGGATTCTTGTTTCTAGCCCATAACCTTAAAAGATCTTGGTATGTTTGGGGTCACAGATGTTATATTTCCAGTGTTGGTCAATCACAAGTGAATGATTATTATTATTCAGATGTTTTATTTTGAGGATTTTCGCGTGGCAACCAAATCTCCTGACCCCGGATTTGGGGGGTGTCACAGTCACTGGCTTCCATTCCTTAGGAAGAGATCTCAGAAATTTTTGCTTGGAGTCCTTGGTTTCATATTTCCTCCCATACAACTTCAGACCATTTAGTAGATTTTGAAATCTACTAAATATATCTGTCAAATTTTCACCAGAGGAATAGTGAAAATGTTCATATTGTTGTATTAAGAGATGCATCTTGCTTTCTCTGACTTGTTCAGTTCCTTCACAGATTGTATGAATGGTATCCCACACTTGCTTAGAAGAAGTGCAGTTTATAACACAATCAAACATATCTTGGTCAATACCATTGAATGAGATGTTCAGGACCTTCTTATCCTTATGTATCACTTCCAAGTCCTCATCTATGAACTCAGCCTGTAATTTAGAATCGACCTTCCAGCAGTTGCAGAACCAGCAGCTTCACCAACAACAGAGTTAGGCTTCATAGGAACATGAGGGACTTTCTCTATGCAGTCAACATAATCTCCGTCTAGTGCTGAGAGATGAAGATGCATCTTTACCTTCCAATGAAAGTAGTTGTCTTTGTCAAGAATTGGAATCTTTACCCCTATGTCCTTCTTTCCCATGGTGCTAGATCTTTAAACTTCTTGTATGTTAAAAGCACGCTCTGATACCAATTGATATTTCCCAGTTTCACACCTCAAGATTGTAGAAGGGGGGGTTGAATACAATCTTGTAATTTTTTTTCGATTTTAAACAAGACAACAGTTAAACTTCAATGGAGACAGATGGATAAGTCGAAGACTAAAACGTAAAGGGACAGAAATGAACAAACACACAACACACTTAAAAATTTCAGGTGGGGTTTTCTCGACTCCACCTGAGGGTTGTATTGAAGAAAACTTCTCTGTGTGAACGAGTACACAGCTGTGAATACAAAGCTAAACTATTACAAGAGAACCTAATGCTTATTGCATTTTAGCTCAGTGTTTCTCTTCTTATTTTAGCTATGCTACCCTTGAAGTAATAAATACTCCATGTTTACAAACCCTACAAAATAAACGAATCTTACAAGTCAAAGTATTTTGCAGGGTTGCTACCACTCCTTGTCTCCATGTGATACAATTTTGTCTGGTTGTCTTGGACAGATATGCACTAGATTTACCAGCTAGATTGTCTGTGAGAATAAGGAATGTTTCTTTTTCTTCTTCGTTTCCAATACTGGTTCCCATACCTATTTTAAGTTTATCAACCCATGTGATCTGTCAGGCATGTCAAGTCGCCATCAACCTCTAATCCCAAGACATTATTGGTTAAAGCATTTTATCCATTAATGTAGACATGGATCGACAGGTTGATTTATGCTTGTTGAGAATACCATATCCGTTGACGTAGAATCTTCATCCGTTGATCACCAATTCACTTATACAGAATTATATAGCACAACCTATATATATAATTAGCTACCCTATTCTGCATATCCATTGATAGTCAACATGACTTAGGATTTCTAGCAACTATGGCATTAGCAAACAAACTAAAACTTAAATACAAGGTATGCTACAGACTTATCAGTTGATAAGCTGCCTCATCAACGAATGTACATGGCTTGGATATTCGTTGATAAGTTACAAAATTTAATCTTGTACACATATGTTTTTCAAGGTGTTTTATGGATGTATATCATCAAGGACAACATAATTCCTAACAGTACCTACATCGTTTTAATGCTAAAATGGAAGCATACCATGTGGAAGAATCCGCCAGGTGTAAGCTGTTTGCTGCAACCCTTGGTTTGAGCAGCTTTCAATGAAATATCCAGAATCATGGGAGCAGATAAAAGAGCTACTCGTAACATGCTTTCCGGCTCCCGCAATATTCATGCCAATTGAAGAAGCACTAGCAAGTATTAAACAAGGGAATGATGAAACGTTGATGACATATATCCACCGATTCAACATAGAAGTTTCCAAAATAAAAAGGACACTCGATGAAATGTTTTGAGGCTTCCTCTTAGCAGGAATTAAGCCGGGCACCAACTTCCTAAAGAGGCTCCGAAAACATGAACCAAAAACCCTAGCTGATGTTTACTTCATGGTGAAGATAAATGTGGAGAAAGGAAGCACCATGAAGGACCTTACAGAGGCCTTAAGGGCTACGGGACTAGGAAATGGATGCTTGGGAAAGCGAAACCAGGGTTCCAGCACTAGAGATGGAACCCCTGCGAAAAGAATTTGAAGAGGCATACTTCCCTGTGTTAGGAGCCCTGGAAAGAAGGATGGGTCCACCTCTAGGGATATGAGCCCTACTGAAATTAAAGCGCAATACGGAACCCTTGGCAAAGGGGCTATGGTTGGTGATGATAAAGGGGTTAACTCCAAAGAAAAGAACCATGTGGGATGCCAAACCTCGATGCTTACACTATGGGATGCTATCATGGTAGCCCCGAAGATGAAGCACTGGAGAGCCAGACTGACTTGCCACGTGATTGAAGCGGGTTCCTAAAGTAAGCACCCTGAATTACCACCCAAATCCAATCAGGAAGTCCCACCGACACCTGGGGGTAGTGCATGTGCACCACCCGTAGTAGTAACAGCAAAATGTGCCATGAATTAAATTCTTATAATGCTAGAAGCGGATTCCTATTCACTATCTTGATTAGAAAAATGCCTGATACAATCGACAAAAGGGATAAGTGATCAAAATAGAGAAATGATGACTATGTTCTAAACACGTGGACTGGAAATGAGTCAATAAAAAGTAGATGTGCAGTCACTATGTGGGGCTTCCATCGTGGAAACATTGCATCAAGGTTTCCAATTCGTTCGGGGGGTAGCACCACCAATAATATTGATGTTGGAAGCTGGTTAGGAAAATCATGGAATCAAAAAAACTTTTCCTGGTGAGCAATTTGATACTGTGGAAGCAAAGACAAGGCTTCCTGATCAGCACCCCGGAATGCAATTGCCATGTAGAAAATGAGCGACCTACCAGCTACGCTGCTAAAAGAGAACAACTTAGATAATGAGAAGGTCCTCAAATATGATTTTAGAAAGCTGAATTAAGGCATATCCTATAATTCCGTGGAAGGGTTACCGACTGGGAAGGAAAAGAGCAGTGGTAGCCTCACTTGTCATTTGACCATAAAGCTTCCCGTCCAAAACAAGAATGAATGCCTGAAAAGCTGCTAGCACGATGTTGAAGAGTACTACCAAGTCTCTCACCAAAAAGAAAAGGCATGTAAGCCCTTAAGATGGGCTAATAGAGGTGCCAGTGCCAAGAAAACAAAGGAAGCTCTTGAAAATGGGGGCAACTAAATTCCTGACAGCTCCAGGCAACACAATCATGATGATAGCCTGAACAAAAGCCTATCATGGCTGCCTCAGGCTCCCAAAGAGTTATGAACCAAAAATTTCCCTCATGAGATGCTCCTATGGGAAGCCTCTCTAACAGTTGAAGCTCAAATCATGAGATGTCCTTGGGAAAGAATTATGGTAGCAAACAAAATTCTAAAAAGCCGCCACCCGAATATGAAAAGGATACCTTTGATCTCTCTACCAAGAAAGAAAGTGATATGAGTCCCACATATGGCACGCCACTTGGGTGGCCAAATAGTAGGGCTACCAACCATCTGACGAATATGGAATGGAAAGTTATCCGGAAAGTGTACAAGGAAACCAGAGGCAATTAAAAAACCTCATGATCAAAGAACCCTTCAAAAAGGTTGTTGGGGGAAAGGGATGGCTTCCCCCTAGACAATATGGCTGGCAACCTCCCTCATAAGAGATGGAGATAATCTAAAATGCTCAATGGAGGTTCTATATGAAGACGCACACGAGAGCAACCAATCAAAAATTGATGAAAGGAGCCTTCCTATCAAGAAGAAAATGGATATAGACCTCCCAATGATGAAGAGAGATGTGGCTTCCCAATTAAGGTTCATAGATCTGGCAAAGCCGCAACAAGCTATGATACTATACCTAGCTTCACTGATACAAATTCAAACCTCCTAAAGAAAGAAATAAGAATATCAAGAAAGATAGCTGAACCTAAGAATCGGGGGGTAATAATAATCATTACCTAGGACAATTATGAGAAAATGCTCAACTCTCAAAGGATTGGCCAGGCAATCAGTTCAGGTTCCAAGTCCATAACCAAAAGAAGAATTGGGCTTTGAAAGATTCAAATTTCTGGGACCTGTGTTGCCAAGCTAGAAAGGAGGCTTCCACATCCCTTGCTTGATGAGCTTCGTCGAAGCGTATTCAGATAGACAAAAGAATCGAGATGACAACAGCTAGATTGATGATATGACGGGAAATGCGATGAAATAGTTCTCCACCACAGACAAGCTGTCCTGAAGAACTAAGGGTAGTGGGTGATATACTTCTCAGAATGGCATCTTGAAAATATCAAGTTTTAAAGCAATGAATATTTGTTTCCAAATATCTCCTAGTTGAGGGGGTTGTGGCAGAGTCCTCCTGCGTGAGGCTACCACTGCGAAACCCCTCTTATTCAAATATCTCCTAAGAGTGGGGGTTGTGGTAGAGTCCTCCTGTAGGAGGCTACTACAGCGAAACCCCGCCTACTTAAATATCTCTCTTGAGAGTGGGGGTTGTGGTATAGTCCTCCTGTAGGAGGCTACCGCATTGAAACCCCGCCTACTTGAATATCTCTCTTGAGAGTGGGGGTTGTGGTAGAGTCCTCCTGTAGGAGGCTACCACAGCGAAACCCCGCTTACTTGAATATCTCTCTCAACTTGAGAGTGGGGGTTGTGGTAGAGTCCTCCTCTAGGAGGCTACCGCCGCGAAACCCCGCCTACTTAAATATCTCTTTTGATAGTGGGGGGTTGTGGTAGAGTCCTCCTGTAAGAGGCTACCACATTGAAACCCCGCCTACTTAAATATCTCTCTTCAGAGTGGGGGTTATGGTTAGACCTGGCAAATCGGATAAACGGGTCGGTTTCGGATTGGATCTACTTCGGATCGGATCCACTTTCGGTTATGATATATTTAGAGTCTGTTTGGTTCGGATCGGATATGATTCGGTTCGGATCCACTTTCGGTTAAGGTATATTTTTGGGACTGTTCGGTTCGGATCGGATCTAATTCGGTTCGGGTCAAATTCGGATTAAAATCGGATAAAGTTTGGATTAAGATCGGATCAAATTGGATTCGGTTCTTTTTCGAATATTACTGTTTTGGATCGGATTCTGTTTGGATGTAGGAAAATTCGGTTCGGGTCGCATTTGTCAAGATATATATAATTTAGTGATTTTCCCAAATTTTTAAAAATTACAAAATTATTTTGGTTTGAGATCTTAGTAATAATCAACTAAATTGACTAATACTAGTAACTAGTGCTTTGTCACGCAATGTTGTTTTAATTTTTTTAAAAATACTACTCGACGATCCAACCGTTCGGATGTTAAAATAAATCTAATATATTGATGTTCCCAAATTTTCAAAAAATTAAAAGTTATTTTGTTTTTAGATCTTAGCAATAAACAACTAAATTGACGGTAACTAGTAACTAGTGTTTTGTCACGGATCATTCTTCCTATTTTTTTAAATACAATTCTCGATGATCCAACCGTACGGATGTTAAAATATATCTAATTTATTGGTGTTCCCAAATTTTTAGAAAATAAAGAATTACTTTGGTTTGAGATTTTAGCAATAAACAACTAAATTGACTGGTACTAATAACTAGTACGTTGTCACGAACTTTTGTTTCAATTTTTTTAAAAAATAATTCTGGACGATCCAACCGTACGGATGTTAAGATATATCTAATTTATTGATATTCCCAAATTTTCAAAAAAATAATTATTTTGGTTTGAGATATTAGCAATGAATAACTAAATTGACTAGTATTAGTAATTAGTACTTTGTCAGGACTGTTGTTTCAATTTTTTTAAAAATAATTCTCGACGATCCAACCGTATGGATGTTAAAATATATATAATCTACTAATGTTTCTAAATTTTCAAAAAATAAAAAATTATTTTGGTTTGAGATCTTAGCAATAAACAACTAAATTGACTAATACTAATAACTAGTTCTTTATCACAGAATTTTGTTTCGATTTAATTAAAAATAATTCTCGATGATCCAACCGTAATAATGTTAATACATATCTAATTTATTGATGTTCCCAAATTTTAAAAAAATAAAAAATTATGTTGTTTTGAGATCTTAGCAATAAACAACTAAATTGACTAGTCCTAGTAACTAGTGCTTTATAAATTTGATCAATATCGGTTGAATTTGGGGTCGATCGAATTTAACCTATTTTGAGGGAAATTTGCCGCCTATTTTTGGTCAAAATATTCAAATATATTTTTGACCGACTTAAGTTATTTTTGATAAATTTGACAGGTTTTGGTTGAATTTATATTTTTAGAATATTTCAAAAATTAATAATTAATTATATAAAATCTTTATACATAATCAAAAAACTGTAAACATACAAGTATAACGTTTATTACAAGTTAAAATTTAATTTATTTAAAAATTATCAAGAAATGTTAAATATAATAAGAAAACATCGAATTTTCATTTATTTAATAGTTTTAGAAATATAAAATAAATGTCTACTAATTTCTAAAAAATATAAAAAAAATATGTGTGTCTTAGGATGACATATTACATGTAATAAAAAAAAATTGGAAGAGTAATTATGATTAAAAAAATAATAACTCTTCTCAACTTGGTACATTAACGAGAGAGTGAGGGAGAATAAGAGAGGTTTATTTAAAAAAATCATACAAGATTAATTTGAAATCTTATTAAAAAAATATGCACATAACTAAAATCATTAGATATTATCATCTGTGCGTTTGGATCAGCGAAAAATATATTTAAAAAAATATAAACAACAATATGGGACAAAGTACTAGTTAGTAGTATTAATCAAATCAATAGTTGACTACTAATTTTAATATCCAAATTAATTTTTCATTTTTTAAAATTTTGAAAATATCACTAAATTAGATATATATTAACATCCGTATAGTTGGATTGTCGATAAATATTTTTTTAAAAAATAGAAATAACAATTTGGGACAAAGTACTATTTAATAGTACTAGTCAAATCAATATTTGACTACTAATTTCACTATTCAAATTTATTTTTTATTTTTTTAAAATTTTGGGAGTATCACTAAATTAGATATATATTGACATCCGTACGGTTGGATCGACGATGAATATTTTTTAAAAAATAGAAACAACAATTCGGGACAAACCACCGGTTAGTAGTACTAGTCAAATCAATAGTTGACTACTAATTTCATTATCCAAATTAATTTTTTAATTTTTAAAATTTTGGTAATATCACTAAATTAGAAATATATTGACATCCGTACAGTTGGATCGTCGATAAATATTATTAGAAAAATAGAAAAAACAATTTGGGACAAAGTACTAGTTAGTAGTACTAGTCAAATCAATAGTTGACTACTAACTCACTATCCAAATTAATTTTTATTTTTTTAAAATTTTGGGAGTATCATTAAATTAGATATATATTGACATCCGTACGGTTGGATTGTCGATGAATATTTTAAAAAAAATAGAAACAAAAATTCGGGACAAATCACTAGTTTGTAGTACTAGTCAAATATATAGTTGACTACTAATTTCTCTGTTCAATCATCGAAAAAATATTATTATGATAAGTTAATAAGATACGTTATTATTATCGATATGATTAAATCATCGAAAAAATGAAAAATACGAATGAATTCTACAAAATTAAATATTAATTTAAATATTTAAAGTCATTTAGAAATTCTGCAAAATTATTATTTGGTAATAAATAATTAAGAAAATCATATTCTAGTAAAGAATATTTTTCTGAATATTTGAGAATTTCTGGGAATTTTAATATTAATTTTTATATTTTTTAAATATATTTTTTGCACGAGTTTTAAGCAAGTATATAATATAATATATATAGATATCTTAATTAACTACCCACTCCCCCCACCCGTTGCCACCCCTACACCCCACCGGACAAACCACCGGTTAGTAGTACTAGTCAAATCAATAGTTGATTACTAATTTCATTATCCAAATTAATTTTTTAATTTTTAAAATTTTGGTAATATCACTAAATTAAAAATATATTGATATCCGTACAGTTGGATCGTGGATAAATATTTTTAAAAAAATAGAAATAACAATTTGGGACAAAGTACTAGTTAGTAGTATTAATCAAATCAATAGTTGACTACTAATTTCACTATCCAAATTAATTTTTTATTTTTTTATAATTTTGGGAGTATCACTAAATTACATATATATTGACATTTGTATGGTTGGATCGTCGATGAATATTTTAAAAAAAATAGAAACAACAATTCGGGATAAATCACCGGTTTATAGTACTAGTCAAATATATAGTTGACTACTAATTTCTCTGTTCAATCATCGAAAAAATATTATTATGATAAGTTAATAAGATAAGATATTATTATTGATATGATTAAATCATCGAAAAAATGAAAAATACGAATGAATTCTACAAAATTAGATATTATTTTAAATATTTAAAGTCATTTAGAAACTGCAAAATAATTATTTGCTAATAAATATTTAAGAAAATCATATTCTAGTAAAGAATATTTTTTGAATATTTGAGAATTTCTGGGATTTTTTATATTAATTTTTATATTTTTTAAATATATTATTTGCACGAGTTTTAAGCTAGTATATAATATAATACTGAAAGGATATCTTCGATATAATATTTACTTTGGTATTTGTACGATTTAACATAAAATTTAAATACACATAGAATCCTCTCTGCTAGGTCATTTATTTAATTGATTCGGTCAAAAGTCAAATGGTCAATTCTAGCAAAATTTTATCATACTTATTTTAAAAGATAAGAGATATTCCGATTTGCTGAAATATCAAAATATATTTTACGGAATATATCTCTACACCAAGGCACTAAGATCGAACAAGAAATATCAAGGATTGATATTTGTTAGATCTCAGTTGCAATATTAATAAGGCAATAGGCTCGAACAAAGAATATTCAAGATTTAATATTCTTTAGAGAACTCGTGCTAAATTAAAAAAAGATCAGTTTTTGTTCGAAAAATATTCGGTCTTCACACTCAAAATATGTTTCTCATCCTAGAAAAGGCTTTTTATTCCCAGGAATATTTTCCTCTCATGCCAGAAATATTTAAAGTAAATTTTCTCCAGCTTCTCAATTATATTATATTTCGGAGAAAATTACTTTATTCTAACAAAATTATTTCCTATACTCTCAAAATGTTTATATATTAGGAAATATATTCTAAGTATTTATTCTAGTCAAAACATTGGTCAAAAGATTTATTTAATTCAAGAAAAGACCACTCGTATTTTATTCGGAACCGAAAGCTGATTTAATAATGTTAAATTCAAATAAAATACTTCCGCTTGCTAGAATGACTTGAAACTTGAGACTGATCATTTAAATGCTATTTTATATGCATAGTTAAAGTTCGTAATTTTTCGGAAATTTTGGTCTGGGCACGTAAACCGAGGTAATTAGTCAACAGTTGGCCACGTTTAACCAAGTCAACATTGACCAAACTTTCCAGAATATTATTTTTTAATATGTCTAAGTGCTCCATAATTTTAGAATTATTTATTGGGTGTTTGTCATATTTATCGGGTATTTAATTAACGATATTTGGTTCGTATTTATTCGTAAATTAGAACGAGTGGTATATTATAATATAGATTCAAAGTGCTGGGATATTTGGCTCATCCACTTGCAAAGAAGCACAACTTTACATGTTGGCAATCCAAGTGAAAGTCATGTCACCAATCCACACCTTTTTAATCTCAACCACTCCCTTACATCTAAATCTCCACCATTCATTCCACCCAACTCTTTCTATAAATAACCCCCTCATCCACCCAATTTAAACACAAGCTAAGAGCCATAGAATTGCTGGGATTTTTGAAGTAGACTCTCTCTTTCAATATTCAAACACTCTCTTCATCTACTTCATCTCAAAAACCTTCTCTCTCTTAAATATATATCCATATACAAAAGGTTTTTGATACACCAAGCTTAGTTCCATCCAACCAAGCTTTGTTCACCCAAGCTAGCTAATCTACTACCACTTTTCGGCCTCCCGAAGGGCTGCCCAAGTTTGACCAAGTGCCAAAATCTGGCCGAACCTCCGGCGAATTTTTTCGATGAACTTTTCCGATCGTTTTCCCACTACGCCACAAATGGCCAACAGCTACGCCAAAAAAAGTGTGCTTATAGGGCAAAAAGTGTTGCTAAAAGAGCCTAAAACCAACTATGGCAACACTTTGACCAAAAATGGCAGTGTTACCAAATCGGCCGCAACCATAGACCCCTATGCTAACACTTTTTCGATTTTTGGTAACACCGGAGAAAAGTGTAGGCTTAGACCCCTATGTCAACACCTTTCTGATCTGTGGCTACACCTTATAAGATGTTACTATAGATCTATGGCTACACCATTATCTTTGTAGTAACACTATTAAAAGTGTTGGTGTAGACCTATGCCAACACCTCTTTAGTCATACTGTAACATCAAATTGTGAAACACTTTGGTGTTTTTACCAACACTAACCACTATGCCTACACTTGTTATTAAACATTTTTGAAAGTTTTATACCAACATTTTAAATAAAGAAAGACAGCATATGAAATTGAAAAATAAAGATTCCCATTTCAATTATTGTCAAACAATCCAATACATAAAGGCTATCCAAAAGCCATTCCAATACATAAAATCTCATCCAAAATAACTACATATAACAAAAATTTCTAAAGTTACTTAGCATAACGTAAAATGATCTAACATTGTCATCTCCATGGGACACTTCGGTTGATTTCAAGTTTCGCCATTAACATGCATCAAAGATGTAGTTTTCAGGAAGAAAACGTGCTAGGAGATTCCCCAATACATGCGATGTAGAAAAGAGACCACTAATCCAACTAAAACCTTCAACATCTGCCTGAGAAGCAAAACAACAAAGTAATCTACAAGTGTCCTTAAACACATACAGTAAATAACCTATTATTGGTTACAGAAGTTACATTCAGTAAATAACCATTATCAAGCTTTTACCAATTAATTCTCAAAATTTAAACAAAACAATTCTTGGCCATGCATCTTTCGAAATTTTTAAGAAACCTGTGTAACATGTATTGGAGAACTTTGCTCAAAGAATGGCATTCTGTGATTACCTGTAAAATATAAACTTATAGTATTGTAACTGGTTCATGCTACACTAATTTTAATCCGGCAGGTGGGCTGTATATGTACTCTAGCCATATGTGAAGTACATGAGGATCCTGAACATGAGAGCGTTCAAAAAGATTAGCATAAAATAAATCTACATTAATAAAGAGCAGACACATGAACTAAATTTTAATAGAGAAAGAGCAATCATATCAGAGATCAGACATTTCTCCCTTTGATTTATTTCACATAAATTATAAACTAAACTGAAGGTAGAGAAATAAAATCCGATGTTATTGAATTTGACTTAGCATTCCTAATTTTGTTGTTTCCAACTCTATCAGCAAAAAAACCACACATATCTTCCTGCCTAACTAACCTCTCATGTCTTTCGATACAAAAGCCTCTTAAAGCAACCAGGTGACAATGATGAAGTCTAGCAAGAAGCTCCATTTCTTTGCAAAACTCAGCTTCTGCTTGTTCTGAAACTTTATCCATTCGTTTCACTGTTGCCATTAAGTCGGTTTAGTGATTACCTCAACATAAAATAAAAGTGTATGAAACAGTTAAGAGAAATTACATAGCTGAAATGATACAAACTGCATCTTCATGGCAACAATAATAAAAATAAAATAGAAAATGATCACCAATTCGAGCAGCTTGCATCTACGTTAACCTTTCTTAATAAGGTTCCAAGTTTTAAATTCATACAAACCTTAATGGAAGACTTTGTCTGGTTCTAAAGCTAATTCTCAATCTGAACTAGAGCAACCAGTTCAAGCAGAGTTCATGCATGAGGTCTGTTTTGCTTACTAGATCGAATTTGTATTGTGTAAGCTGTCATGCATATTAAGAAATATAAGACAAATCATCCCTGTTTTTTAATGAAAAAACCAACAATATTAGGAAAGCTAATTAATGCAAACGATAGTAGTACACATTCAAGCTCATAATATAATATGCTAGAGTTTGAAAATGGACGTACCTTCTTGATATTTTCTTGTAGGCTAAGGGAAGGTTCTTGAGTTTTTATCAGTAATATCAGCATCCTCAAGCTCTCGACTTTTCCTACGGATGAGAAAATTTAAGCCAATAATGTAGATGGGGAAGGTTCTGAAACTATAGATAAGACACAATAATGTAGGAAGAAGTTAGGAAAGATACATAATATAATAAACATGATGTATTATGTAGTTACAAGGCCATGTGTCATCTAATACAATGACAAGTTAAAACTTCAGTACCTAGAGGATATATTAAAACTTTAGTAGCTGTCCTGCTGCTTGATATGACTTCCACAGAATATGTTGCTTTCTTTCTATTTCTTGAACTAGTGTTTGGGAAAAAAACTGTGACCTTGAAAGTTCGAGGGAAAGAGTATGTTGCTTAAAAGGGAAAGGGTGGTTAGGTTTGAATGTTAGATACTAGTTAATTAGAGAAACAAATTAAGTACGCGGAATTATTAGTAGTAATTTGTTGTCTGTGGGAACTGTTGTCTAACTGTACTGCAGTACATACAGGGTCCCTAGGTAGGTGTCTTTTTGCTCGCGATAAAGGACTCTGTCATTAATTAGTTTCAGTCTAACTTTAAAGACTTGTAACTTGAGCAAGTAGTAATAAAGACTAAGGAAAATTAATAAAGACTAAGGAGCGTGGCCAGAGCACAAAATGCATACCTTTCCCTTCCAAGACGACGTGCAAGCTTTTCTGCTAAGGCTTGACCAGACTGATCTCCATCAGTAGCAAGTATAATCCGAGATGCCTAGTAAAGTATTAGACAATTGGTGATTTTTAGTAGCGACTGAAGCAAAGTGAAGCAAAGCAAAACGTAGACCCCTTCCTAACTTACCTTTTCAAGATACTCTCTGCAATTCCACAAATATTAATACTTCAAGTCCTAGCTTTACAAAATGCATAGCAAAAGCATTAGGAATTTATGATTACAAGGTCAAACAAAGGTTTTCGATCCAACACTTTATGATTACAAGTTCAAAATAGATAATTGTGCAATATACAAAACAAGACACAAAACATAAAATATGACATGTTACTTCAAATTATAACATGAATAGCAGAAACCGGACAGGGGAGTCGTTTCATCTCATAATGTAATATACAACATGAATATCTCTCTCCCTCATTCTATATATCTCTCTCTATCTCTTTCTCTCTCCCTAACTCTCTCCCTCACTCTTTATCTCTCTCCCCCATTCTGTATATCTCTCCTCTATCTCTCTCCTCAAACATCAAAAACAAGTCTATATTTTGAGAGACTCACAAAAAACATCTAAAACATAAAATTCAAGCTCGAAAACATGCTCCAATCAAAAACAAAATCGAAGACACAAAAACTCAAAAAACCCACAAAAAATTAAAGAAACTCAAAATTTAAACCCCAATCGAAAACAAAATCGAAGACCTAAAATTAAAAAATAGGGTTTAACAAAAATTCAAGCTCGAAAAACATGCTCCAAAATTAAAAATTAGGGTTTATACCTAATTGAAGCCCCAATCGAAGCCTAGTGTAGAAGCCCCAATTCAAACCCGAAGAACCCTAATTGCAAATCTGAAGAAGACCGTGAACCCTAATTGTGAACCGGAAGAAGACCGTGAACCTTAATTGAGTGAAGAAAAAGACCGTGGAGTGTAATCTGAAGAAGACCACCGTGTATTTCGATAAGAAGACCGCTCAGTTTTGAGAGAGTTTATTTGATAGAGCGTTTTTGTGAGAGAGTGAGTGTGTTTTTGTGAGAGAATGAGTGTTTTTGTCTAAAAAAATAAATAACTTAACCGCTCAGTTTTTTAGTTTAGCCCGCCTATTTTTTAGTTCTAAAAAAAAGAACGAAAATTAGCCGCTCACTTTTTGGTGATAGCCCGCCTATTTTTTTCCATCCTTAGTAACACTTTTTTTAAAGATCAATGGTAACACCCCCTTTTGATGTTATTTTAATAACTTTTATTAATTTTAAATTTTAATATATTCCATATTTAATTTCATGACATAAATAAATATCATTATTTTTAAATTTATTGTTAAATATCTTAATAATTCAATAGATATTTTTAAAAAATTATTTAGTGTAACCTATAATTGGAGAAGAAAGATTCGTAGGAAGAAGCGTGTGTGGGCGATGATTCTAATCAGAATACAATTGAAAACGTTTATAATTTTACAAAAATGTGATATTTTATTTTTTAAAAATTATCTGTCCCGTGTAATTCTTTACATGGGGTTGGGGCACGGAGACCAAGATAGTGGGTGTAATATTGTTAAAATAAATGAAGTAGTGGGTGTAAAAGTAATTTTATTGTTAAAATAAATGAAGTAGTGGGTGTAATATTATAAAGTGTTGAAAAAGTGGAATGAAGTAGTGGATGTAATAATGTATTTTATTGTTGAAAGTTACTATTTTTAGTAATGTAAAGAATTGGTGGGACGTCCCAAAAAGGAAATTGTAAAGAAATGGATGGGACAGAAGGAGTATATAATTTAACTGAATTTTTTATCTTATAATTTTTTATATATAATTTTTTTATTTAGTGACCTAATTTTTTCAGAGTGTTTATGAGAGTATTGGGAGAGAGTCGGGTTATTTTGAGAGTAGTAGCTTATTTCAGAGGCGGGTTAGTGAATTATTTGGAATTAGCCGCTAAATGTTTTGGACAAAAATTAAGATGCCGCCCAAATACAAGCCCCGCCTATTTTTTTCCACTCTCAATAACACTTTTTTTTAAAGATCAACGGTAACACCGATTTTGGTGTTACCATAGATATCGATTTATGGCTATGGTAACACCGGTTACTATCAAGTGTAACGTCAAAAAAAAGTGTTATCGTAGACCAATTTTAAGCCATCTATGCCAACACTTTTGCTCGTAACACTGAAAAAAGCGTTGTTGAAGCCCATTTGTGGCGTAGTGTCCAAAGGTGGTAAGTTTTAGCTTCGTCTTTGAGTCTTAACCGACCATATTTATATTTGAGATTTGCTCTTAACTTCCATACTTCATCTTAATCTCTATACTTGGATCTATAAGATTCCAAAGGTCTCTTTTCAAAAGAGAAAGAAATTATCCGACATACGTCGAGGTTGTAACGATTATTTTTACGGATTCCCAACTATCATCTTTAATGCTCCGTGGAATATTCTTTAAAGAAATACTTCGTTCAACAAATACTTCTTATAGCACAAGTTTAGCCACTTGTTTATTGAATTTACTTTTTATTTTAAGTGGCTATAACTAATCTAGTGCAAGAAGTTAAAGAAGAGTATACTTTGACATTGTTTTTAGTCATTCAGAAGTATACATCTTAAAAAGTCTTAAGCCTATTAGCTTAACGGACTTTAAATATCAACAAACTCCGAGATCTACTTTTTTCTCATCTTAACGGAGTATTGATATAAACATATTTGACAATAAGTCACAGTTGTTACGATAAAGTATTTTTACGGATTCCCAACTAGCATCTACAGTGCTCCGTGGGATATTCTTTAAAGAAATACTTCGTACAACATAAGCTTCGGATAAGCACACATCTTAGCCACTTGTTTTTATTGCAATTACGTTTAGTATTTGTAGTGGCTCGTGCAAGAAGTTATACGTATATCTTGACACTATATTAGTCTAAGAAAGGTATACATCTCGAAGCCTTAAAGCACTATAGCTTTTAATAAGGTCTTCCAATATTACTTCATTCACCTTTATATTTATTTGGAGTAATCAAAAGTATACTTTGATTATAGTTTAATATCAAATAAAGTATACTTAAATATATCAATATAACTTAATATTCTTTTACGAATATTAAAGTTAACTTTGGATCTAGTACCGTAACATACTAGTCCAACTTATATAATCTTAACCATATTTGTTTTGTAGATATTGTTGTCTAGATTTTGTAGTGAGGTGAAGTTGAAGTGAGGTGATTCTCATTCTAAGACCCAAGTCCTAGGCACTAGCGGGGAGTTAGTGGCCTTTGCACCATGAAGAAGAGGAAAGACCCAAGACCTATCATCTAAGACCCATGACCGACAAAAGCCAAGAATCAATAGTCTACACCAAAGGTTCTACATCAACTTTGGAGAAGTAGCGGGGAGTTATTGTCTAAGATAAGTTGTGTAGGTTTTTACAACGACTTTGAGGTGGTAACGGGTAGTTACGCACCAAGACGAGTCTTGTATTTGTTTGTATTTATTTTGAGGTGGTAACGGGTAGTTACGCACCAAGACAAATATTTGTAAGGTTGTAAAGGCTTCTCCGCCTACTAAAGGAGCGAGTTTATTTTTAAGGGAAAATCTCGAGTCCGGAGAGGAGCTCGGGGACTGGAGTAGGGGTGAGCGAATCCATTAGGGGTTGCGCCATCGCGAACCAGGATAAAATCTCCTGCGTGGTATTTTCTGTACTTGTCATTTATTTCCGCACTTATAAACTACTAACGACTCGGTAAAATATTTTAAAAAGGGAAAAATATTTTAAAACACCATAATATTTTTAAATTGGATATTAAGCTGTTCAACCCCCCTTCTAGCTTAAAATAGCCCTTATACGGGACCTAACAATTGGTATCAAAGTAGTGCTTTTTAACGTGTTTGTTGAGTGATTTCCAGATCTACAGGCACAACAAAAAGTGATCCTAGATGGCGTATCTGAATACCATCGGTTGTGGTGAAGGCCTATCTAGCTCTCACCCTCCTCTATTTGATGGCACAAACTTTGCAACATGGAAAACGAGGTTTCGCATCTATGCTAGATCTCAAGGAGTCAAAGTTTGGATGGCCATAGAAAACGGAGTCGTTATTCCTACCGAAACTATCGACGGTGTCATTGTTGAAAAGAAGGTTAGTGAATATACTCTAGCCGAAGAAAATATGATGAATACTGCCGCAAAGGCAGAAATGGTTCTCACAAGTGCACTTACCGAAAAAGAATATAAACGAGTAAACAATTGCAAGTCGGCACAAGAAATGTGGAACAAATTAGTGGTAACCTACGAAGGAACCATTGATATAAAAGATTCTCGAATGGATACTTTGATCCAAGAATACGAGAACTTTAAACTCTAAGAAGGAGAAAATATCATTGATATGGAAACAAGATTTACTCATATCATCGATGAATTATCTCAACTCGGAAAGAGTTATACCCGAAATGAAAAGAATAGACGAGTTCTTAAATCTTTACCTCCTAGTTGGAAGGTTAAAGTTACAACTATTAAAGAAATGCATAATCTAAATGATTATGACATTGATAGTTTATTTGGAAACCTTCGTGCATACGAAGAGGATAATATACCGGATAAGGTCATTCCCAAAGTGGAAGACAAAAAGAAAAATATGGCACTAAAAGCTATATTAATCGATGAAAGTGAAAATGAAAACGACGAGGAGTTGAACGAAGAACTCCAAGATCTCGATGAAAGTGAAATTGCTTTACTAATGAGACAACTTCGTCGTGTGCTTCAAAGCAAAGCTCAAAGATACGGAAAAGGCTTCCTAAAATCCAATAACCAACAAAGAGTTTTTAACTCCAACGGAAGGCCAAACTATTCTCAAAATTATACTCCTAAGTATAAGAGTAATTTTCCAACATCAAGCTACAACAAAGGCAAAGGCGCTCAAAATACTAATGCCTATAATAATGCCAATGTTAACAATAATCCTACTTACACTCCTCCAAAGCATAAGGAACAAACTCCGGAAGAAACTCAAGAAGTGTGCTTCGAGTGTAAGCAACCGGGTCATTTTAAAAGAGAATGTCCTAAGCTTTCTAAAGGTCAAATTCTCGTGGCCAAAAACGGTTGGGATTTAAGTGAAGATGAAGAAACTCCGGAAGCTAGTGAAGAAGTTGTCAATCTATGCTTAATGGCTATCGGAGACGAAGCTACATCAACACAAGCCTCCAATTCAAATCAAGAGATAAACGCTAATCTCAACTATATTTCAAATAAGTTGCAATTAGATGAATCTAACTTGAATCTAGTTGATATGAGTAAGCATGATTTGATTGAGCTTGTAGTAGGTATCAACAACAAATATAAAGATGTTGATAAAAGGCTTCATTTATTATGGTCCGAGAAAATGAAACTTGAAGAAATGCATTATACGCAAAGTAAAGAGTTCACTCGGATGATGGATTCAAAAATCCAAGATGAAAGTGAATTAATGATCTTGAATGACCAAAACCATCTCTTGAAAGGTGAAGTCAATCAATTCAAAAATAATGCTCTCAAACTTGAAGTAGAAAATGTGGCTTTAGTACATCAAGTTGAAGAGTTAGAAAATGAGAAGTTACAACTCAACGACAACATTAGTAAACTTAATGTTGATATTTTGAATTTAAAGATTCAAAACGAATCAATTATTCGAAACAATGTAACATATAAATCTCATTAAAACAATCTTGAAAAGGAGATTGAGCTTTCACAAGTCTTTGAGTAAAAAAAAAAGGAATTACAAGAAGAAACTCAAAGATTAAAAGAAGAAAATTTCAAACTCATGTCTCAAGTTATGGATCAAACAAGATTCTTTAACAACAAGATTGATGCCTTAGAAAGAGAAAAAGAAAACCTTGAAACGGTTGTTCAAAGATTTACTAAAGGCAATGAGATGTTAGACCAAATGGTACACTCTCAAGTATCCCGTAACCGTGAAGGTTTATGATATGATAGGAACACTCCCCCTGTACGAGATGTTCAACCAAGAGTGCAACTTAATATTGCTCCTCCTCAACCACAAATTTTAAGATGAACTTATTGTAACAAAGATGGACATTCCTTCTTTGATTGCAAATACACGAGTGGTGAGATTAAGGGGAAACATGTATGGGTTCGTAAAGGATCAAACCCATACAATACGGTTGAAAGACAAGTACCATTAAATAGAGTTGTTCATAATGGTCAAAGGCAACAAAGGTTTCAACAACCTAGGGTGTTTCAAAATAGAAACACAATGTATCGTAACAATGCTAGTAGGTATGTATCTAGAAATCAATATGCTCCTAATCGGAATGTCTATCCTCAATATGCTCCCTACGTTGCAAATGATAAATATAACGTGCATCGTGATAACTCTAGATATGCCTCATTATGCACCTAGAAATCTATACATGCCTAACAATGATTTCTCTATGCCTAGATTCTATCATGCTAATGTTGATTATGATGTACTAACCCCAGGACCCTCAAGATGAAAGGGTACCTATAAATTTAATTGATTTATTTTGTAGGTTTGTCTTGCCGCGAAACAAGACATGTGGTACCTTGATAGTGGATGTTCAAGACACATGACCGGTAATAAGTCACTTTTGAGCAACATTAAAAAGGTAATCGCGGGAAGTGTTACATTCGGAGATAGTAGTAAAGGAATCATTATCGGAATTGGAGACATCGGAAATAGTCGATTCAAGATTTCAAACGTACAACTTGTCTCGGGACTAAGGTACAATCTACTATCGATTAGTCAACTTTGCGACAATGATTGCTCAAAACAAAAATTTCTACACATGTGACATGAGCAAACATGAGAATGTATGCCTAATCACTACAAACGATGACCCTTGGCTTTGGCATCAAAGATTAGGACATGCAAATATGAAGTTGATTAAAAATATATCAACAAAAGATCATGTACGAGGTATACCAAAGTTAAATTATCAAAAAGATCATACTTGCGAGGCTTGCAAAACTGGAAAACAAATTTGAGCCTCTCATAAAGCAAAGTTTATGATATCTACCTCTACACCTCTCGAGCTTTTACATATGGATCTTATTGGTCCGGTTCCTATACAAAGCCTTGGAGGTTGCTCATACACGTTAGTAATCGTTGATGATTATTCATGATATACGTGGACGGAATTTCTCAAAAATAAAAGTGATGCTTTTGAATCTTTCTCTTCCCTATATAAAAAGATTCAAAATCAACAAAATATTACCATAGTCTATATAAGGACTGATCATGGTAAAGAATTTGAGAATTCCAGTTTTACCAATTTTTGTGATGAAAATGGTATTACCCATAATTTTTCCGCTCCGTATACTCCACAATCAAACGGAGTTGTTGAAAGGAAAAATAGAACTCTACAAGAAATGGCTAGCACAATGCTTAATGAATATCGTCGATCTAAATATTTTTGGGCCGAAGCTATGTCTACTGCTTGCCATATTCTTAATCGGGTTTTGTTAAGGCCTATAAAGCAAAAGACTCCTTACGAGCTTTACTTTGGCAAAACACCGAAATTAAGCTATTTTCGAGTATTTGGAAGTAAGTGCTTCATATTAAACTCGAAAGATTATCTTACTAAATTTAACCCTAAGTCAAGTGAAGGTATATTTCTTGGATACTCTACAAATTGTAAAGCCTATCGAGTATTCAATCTCAAATCACTTGTGGTGGAAGAATCAATGAATGTAGCATTTGATGAAAGTAAAACCCCACCAAAGTATAAAGATCTTGTTGAAAAAGACGATGTCGAACAAGATGATGTAAAAAATATGATTCGACAATTTGAAAATATGGATCTCGGGACCCCTGTTTTAAGAAATCCATTAGAATTGGTCGAAACGGAAATTGAACTCCCAAAAGAAATTCCTATAATTAGAAGTCATCCCTTGGACAATGTTCTTGGAGACTTACATAAAGGATTTCAAACAAGGTCACATGTACAAAACGTTGTGAACCATCTTAGCTTTCTATCTTAAATAGAACCTAAGACCGCAAAAGAAGCTTTGCTAGACGAGGATTGGATCTCGTCTATGCAAGATGAATGATTACAATTCACTCGTAGCAAAGTTTGGGAACTTGTTCCAAAACCCGAAGATACTTCCATAATTGGAACTAAGTGGGTTTTTAGAAACAAGTTAGATGAAAATGGAACTATTGTTCAAAATAAAGCGAGATTAGTCACTCAAGGCTATACCCAAATGGAAGGTATAGACTTCGATGAAACTTATGCACCCGTAGCACGAATTGAATCGATTCGAATGCTATTAGCTTACGCGTGTCATAAAGATTTCAAAGTATACCAAATGGATGTCAAATCAGCTTTCTTAAACGGGATATTAGAAGAAGAAGTTTATGTTAAACAACCTCCCGGTTTCGAAGATGCCACACATCCGGAGTATGTATATAAATTATACAAAGCTCTATATGGTTTGAAACAAGCTCCAAGAACTTGGTATGAAAGGTTAAGCAAGTTCCTATTAGAGAATAATTTTAAAATGGGAACTGCTGATAAAACCTTATTTACGAGACAAGAAAAAGATGATATCTTACTCGTACAAATATATGTGGATGACATCATTTTTGGTTCAACCAATGATGCACTATGTAAGGAATTCTCTGATAAAATGAGCAAAGAATTCGAAATGAGTATGATGGAAGAATTAAATTTCTTTTTAGGATTGCAAATTAGGCAATCTGACGAAGGCATCCATATCTCTCAATCCAAGTATTGTAAAGAGATGTTAAAGAAATTCAAAATGGATAATGCCAAACCCATATCTACTCCTATGTCTACTTCTGAGAAATTAACAGAAGATCCTAACGGGATTCCCGTACACACTAAGAAATATCGAGGTATGATCAGTAGCTTGCTTTACATAACTGCAAGTCGTCCGAATATACAATATAGTGTTTGTAAGTGTGCTAGATTTCAAGTAGCACCTAAAGAATCTCATTTATCCGCGGTAAAAAGGATTTTGAGATACCTTAAAGGAACCACTGACATAGGTCTTTGGTATCCGAAAAGAGTACCATTTGAATTAGTATGTTTTTCTGATTCGGACTATGCCGGGCATTTAGTCGACAGAAAAAGTACAAGTGGTACGTGTCAGTTTCTGGGAGGATGTTTGGTCTCTTGGTTTTCCAAGAAACAAAATTCGGTATCTATCTCCACTACAGAAGCTGAATATATAGGGACCGCAAAGTGTTGTGCTCAAATATTGTGGATGAAGCAAACACTAGCCGACTATAATGTTAAATTTGATGTAATATCCATCTTATGCGATAACACGAGTGCTATTGATCTTAGCAAAAATCCCGTGTTAAATTCAAGATCCAAGCATTTAGATGTGAGACATCATTTTTTGCGTGATCATGTCAATAAAGGCGATATAAAAATGACTCATATCGAAACTGAGTACAATCTCGCTGACATTTTCACAAAACCATTCCGAAAGATTCGCTAAACTACGCTTGGATTTAGGAATGTTGGAATTACCAAAATAATGGTTAATGTATTTATATAAATATTATCTATATTTATATATTTTGTGAAAATAATTATCATAATTATCTCACGAAAAAGAGATCTTCTTGATCGAATTCTAAGGGACTCTAAAACTCAGATTCATCGATAAAGATAACATATGAAATTTTATCGATCGGGTTTTATTGAGATTCTTATTATTTTATCAATTAGATAAAACTATTCGATTAAAAAATTTTGAATTAGTTTCGAAAATACTTTTGAGATATTAATTGTGATATTTAAATTCACATAAAAAGAATCAAAACATTAGAATATTTTCAAATATCTATATATTATTATATATTTATTATATATATATTTTGATTTCACAAAATTATTTTCATAAAAATAATATATATATATATATATATATGTATGTATTTTCTGACTATTTTTTGGTTATATAGTAACCCAGTCCTTTTAAAACGAGCCCAGTCCAGCTTCTATTCTAGTAACCCGACCCAATTGCTCTAAACCCAAAAAGATCTCATCCATTGATCATAATGTGAGATTAATCTACACCGTTTATTTGCTAAAATACATATACTAACACTACACGGTTTCATTTGTACTGTTTATTCGCCTCTTTCATCTCTAACCCTAAATCTCTCTATTCTCTCTAGCCGTGTATCTTGCTCTCTCTCTCTCTCTCTGTCTCTCTCTCATTTTTCTTCAATTCTCGCCGTAGAACTCTCAATATTCTTACTCTCTCCGGCGATTAAACACTATATAAAATACAATATATATCTTTATGTATCTTTTAATCGATCTAGCTAATCGATACTTTAGAGCTGGGTTTGGTAAAATTAAAAGAACTCAGAGTCCAGATCAACGATTTTCGTTATGAATCGTTTGATAAAACTCAAGTTCAACATATATATGATATATATACACTCAAACACACACTCACAGATGTTTTTCATAAGTTTTATTCAAAACCCTAACTATGTTTATGGAGAAATTGATTGCAGGTGTTCATTTCAGTCAAGGCAAGTGAAGAAATGAGAATATAGTGATAGAATCACTACAAACTCTCCTAGATCTCGGCCGATCTACTTCGACTCAGTGAGTCGACTCGGGAGCTTCACATCATCTTAGTGAGTTGAATCGGAATGTTAACTCAGTCCGTGACTGAGTTAACCAGGTAAGATCCTTGAGACTTGGTTAAGTCCTTGGACTCAGGTATCCATCCATATCTCAAACTTAGTTGAGTCACTAAATATTCGAACTTATGATTGTGATGCTTTATGGTGAATCAAGTTGAAGAATTTCGATTAATCGAGTCTTGCATGTTCGTAGTATGAGAAAATCTTGATGTTTTAAGGTGAATGATGTGCTTTAAGTTGTTCAAGTGTTGATTTGATTTGTCACTATTTCGAGCTTATGGTTCAAAGTGCTTGTTTCAATTGATTATGTAAACCTGTGACTGGATCTCTTGTTTGACCAGTAGAGTTCAAGTTTTGACTTAACTGTTCCTCATGGATTTATAATATTAAACAAATGTTGATCTTACTATCTTGCATGATCTGTCTTATTGAAGATGTAAATTGGTATACAACACTTGACTGATATCTTGTTTTTTAGAAATTAGATATACTTTGATACATTATGTGTACATCCTTGGTTCGAATGAGGTACCTGTACTACGTGCTCAGTAATTCTTGTGATAATTAGTTGCTTATGTCCAGTATTTCACTGCTGCTAATTGACTTATGTGTGTCTTTGATTTATAAATCATTTTATAATTTAAATTCCAAGAATAAGAGCATGCATGTCACTACACATACAATGCCCTGGCACTAAGACCTGGCTGGGAATCCCTTAGAGAATCCCAGTATCTGGATCACTGGTGTATTCGGCCACATAGAAATCAGGAACATTTCTTTGTGCATTCTTTGATAAATTACTCTAAAATGTATGTTACATTTGTTCTAGTATGTTTATGGTGCACTACACTACCCTATGTGTTAACAGATGCATTATGTGTAATAAAATTTTGTGTTGATAATTGTTGCATGATTCACAGTTGGCATCTAGACTATAAAATTATAATTTAACCCTTCAAAGCATCTTGCAATTTTTAAAGAGTGTCAACTTCACATCAATCATTTGTACAACATTAAATGCTTAGTACACATTTACAAAAGACCTGCATTTGTTTTAAAAACCTACATGACATCACAGTGGGGTCCTTGTCCTTTCTGTGTCCTTTTTCAACAGTCTTTGTCTGCTATGCTTTACAAAACAGTGTCTGCAATGTACTATGTTCTGTTTTAAGAAGACTTTTGGTTCTAAACCTTCTTAAATATATTCTTTATTCCCTTGTTATAACTATATGCATGCATTATACTATCTATCAATTTATATCTATATCTGCTGCATTGGTTTTCAAAGTCTGCATCTTGGCCTTATACTAAAATGAAAAGATATATCCGGATTTTAAACACTTATCCACTGCATTTTAGTTTGAATTCAATTAATTTTTTTCATCTATATATGTGTGCATGAATAGTACTTAATTGATAATACAAATTTCTGAATTTATCTATAAAAAGCATGTCATTACATTCAGTCATTCACACACACACACACACACACTCCAACCTGCACCCTTACTCATCTGCATTCTCTTAACCCAAACACTTATCCAAAAACATGGAGTTCCACAAACTCCCATCCAACCCTAACCCTAAACCCAATTCCTCTAGTCCATTTCTTCTTGAAGACATGGAATAGAATCAGTTCATCCATTCCAACTCTTCTTTCTTTAGAGCAATCCCACCAAGAATACAAAAACTCAGAAACAAGAAAGCCAAGAAAAGCTTTAAAAGTCCATCTATTCCCTTTTACCAAAGTTCAAAATTTCAAATACCAAACATGACTAGCCCAAGACCTAGAAAGCCTTATTGGCCTAAGGTCTACACAAGAAACCTGTCTCACAAACTACTTCCCACAACTGCACCAAAAACTTCTCCCCCTCCTCAACTCATTGACATTTCACACACTAAGAAGTTCATGGATATGCTTAAGAATGCTCAACCAGGTATTAACATTGAGGTTAGTGGTGAGGCAGAGACCATTAATAAAATTGCTAGGTGGGGAGGGTTAGTTTCACACCTAGGAAAGAGGTATTTTCCACACCTCATGGGAGAGTTTTATTGTAACATGAGAATCATCAAAGGTTTAGATGGAGTCATGCATTACACTACATCAGTCAACAAGAAAACCATATTTGTGGACCATAAGACCATTAATATTGCATTGCATCTTCCTGCTCATTTGATTGATACTAGTCATCCATGCATTGATATTTATGATTACTTCATTTTTAACCGAGATGAATTTAAACTCATGCTTTCAACCTTTTGTGATTCTGATGTACCACTTGGTCTGTGACAAACACTGTGGTATTCACTACAAACACTTCACTCCTATTTTTCAAAATCTGGCCTTGTTTATTCGTGCTAATGTTTTGCCAAAACCAAATCAAAGTAAATTCTTTGATTTCTTTGATATGAAGGTCATGTTTAAGTTGCTTCTTAACAAGATTGATTTCAACATTTCTTTTGTGATTTTGCTTAATCTGATCAATGTTAACCTTGTCGGTTATATGCCCTATGGACTTATGATCTCCTCTCTCTTTAACATTTGCCATATTCACACCCATACTGATCACTCCTTACTTGCTGACTCTCAAATCATAACTGATCATATTAGACCTCAAGTACCCTTAATTATGTGTCAACCTCAAGAAGTCTTTGCTATTGACCTCCCTAGGATCATTAGGGAAGAGGACATATACCTTAATAAGACTCAATCTGCTAGAATAATGTTTGAAGAACAAAATCTAGAGATTAGGAGGTTAAGAGAGGAAAATGAAGACATTAATAGGAGACTAGGTTTTATTGAGAGCTTGGCTGCCTTTACAATAGGTCAAAATGGGGTAAGGGACATGGAAATTATCAGTTCTTATCAGGTTTAAATGGTAAATGATGAGGAAATGGTAAATGAATTGGAAAATATAGGTGTTAATGCTGAAAATCTTGATGCTAATGGTTTACCTGATTTGGTTGGTGAATATGGGTTTGTTGATGCTATGGAGGATGCCATTGCTTGACTGTGTTGCTTGGTTTTGTGTGATTGAATGCTGCTGTTAATGAATTCTGCTGTTGTTTCTGCTATCTGCTCAAGTTGGATACTTATCTACTTGTCACTATGGTTGTATTCTGTTATGTGACTATTCTGATTGCTTTTGCTACTCTTGGTTGTAATTTCTGCTTGTAATGTTGTAGTTTGTTTTTGGAATCCTGTTAAGACTTATATGTAATATGGTTGCTGGGTTGTCTTTTTTTTCAGTTTCATTATCTGTAATAGTTGGGACATGACTTGTTTAAGTTATGGAGTTGGTTTGTAAGTTGAAGATGATTGTAGAAACTTGTTCTAGATAATCAGTATGTGATATTGATTAATATGAACAATTTTGAAGTGTAATATATCCTGCAGATTGTCTCTCAGGTTGTGTAATTTTTTTCTTAATGCCTCTCTTTCACCTTGATAAAATCTGCAATCCGACAAGAATTACAGGTATGAAGTCATAATTTACAAGGTATTTACTCTTTCAAATACTCACGTGTTGGTATCACACTGGTAAGACACATGTAATTTAAGTCTTCGTAGCATATTAGTAAGATTCTATAGATTGTATTAGCAGTAACATATGTAAAGCATGGTTCCAGGATTTATCCTTGTAATAGTTGATTAATTCAGGTTGTTAGCTTTTTCTATGTAAAATTCTGTAACCTGTAAGGGGGTGTAACACCTGGAAATGATTGTAACATTCTGACTAGAATTGTATGATTTATAAGGTTTGTATTAGTACAATTTTTTTTTGGGTTGTAAGATATATACTTGTGATGTCTCGTGAACAACATATCTTAACAAGTAAATTAATTAATAGCATGAATCTCATTTTAAAAAATATTTCTTGGTACTACTTAATCTATACATAAGATTTTCATAAATCTAGCCTAAAACGATGATAAGTTTTGCATGCTAACTTACATACTTTTTAACTTCATGTCTATCTCGACTTATATTATTACATCAAACTGTTAAAAATCTATGCTCCCTGTGTCATTCTCTAGCATGCTAAGAACAAACTCTACTAAATGTCTTTAAAAGAGTGGAAAAGAGAATGTATGCTTCATACTTGTTCTAAATAAATTGATCAATGTTTTCTTACAGTAAGTTGAATATATATATATATATATATATATATATATATATATATATATTCTTGTTTACAAAAGGAAAGAAAGATTGTTCTAAACGGTAAGTGAATTTTGTTCAAACAAAAGGGGAAGTCTTAGAAATATATTTTTGGTACTATACCAAACAAAAGGGGAAGAAAGAATAGTATATACTATTCGAAAATTTAAAATTTCTATTGCTATATTATCTCCTTCTCATTACATCATATCTGACTTCTCATTTTATTTTGCAGGAATGAATTAAAATCTGTATAGAGGAATGCATTCATACTTTATTTGCAAAAATATTTTTCAAATATCATGCATACACTAAGGGTAAGCACACACTTTTAAAATTTAAATTTTATGTTTGTTTGGCAAATACCGAAAAGGGGAAGATTGAAAGGATATCTTGATAGTGTTAGTGCCCTAGAGACAATGTAATTATGTTTCTAGGAAAGTCTATTTTGTGATTTAATGATTATGTTTCATTAATTATTCAATAATGATTTATTATGTCTTTATTTACTGCGAAATAAATATTAGAATAATAAATGTCCTTAGAATATGTAACATGTATTCTATATCTTTAAGTATGTGACTTAAAAATGAGATTATATGAATAATGTTAATATTCATAAATATCCCTAATCGAGCATTAATAATATGGGACAATTATAATGCATAAAGATTAGTATGTTTGTTGACAAGATGACCACATCTCATTGGTCATGGGTATAGTGATACTAAAGTCAAGAACATAGGTGCATGTAATATTATGCATGGCACTGGATAGACCCACAGTGAGATTCTACATGTTAATAATGTCATCAGAAAGACTCAAAATGATAATGGTGTAATGATCCTTAGACTTGAGATCATTATATTTCTATACGAGGATTAATATACTTTGATTACATTAAAAGTTACCTTTAACCGGGTGATGATAAAAGTGAACATTGGGTATATTATGAGTCGTATGAGAAATATTAATGATAGATAAAGAATTTAACCCTCCTATAATTAGGAGCGATATTATTGGCCTCTTGATTGAGTGAGACTATGAAATGCATGGTCGTGCTCAAATGATGATTTGTTTTAATAGTCTACTCATTGATCAAGGAAACCCGGATTAAATGTTGAAGAGGATGACTGATAACATGCCTCGAGTTTAATCTATAATATTTGGTTAAAGGGATTATATTACATGGAAACATTAATCACGAAAGGTTCAATATGGATTACCATTTAAATTATTATTACTTGAGTAGCAATTATGTGTTACTAGATGCCGCTCTTTGTTTGCGATTTTAAATTGGTATTTTAAAATTGTTGCCAACGTAATAATAACCTATCGGGTCACACACAAAGAATGCTCGGAGGATTATTTAATTTGAATTCGGATTTAAATCAAATGATAGAATTCGAATTATTTATTATTAATTTAAGTATGACTTAATTAATGTGATAAATGGAATTTCAAATTTATTAATTCAGTAATGCAGTTATTATTTAATTGAGAAAGTCTTAGTTAGATAATGAATAGAAAAAACTGAATTAATATGGGCTCTAATTAGGATTAGGGCTAATTTCGTTTTTGTCTCTCCTATATAATATCTTTTGTGACTTGGAAAGAAGGAGTACGTTTTATTAAAAACCCTAGCTGCTAGAGAGATAGAGAGAATAGAGAGAAAGCGAATTATTGTGCTAGTACACAGCATCCTCCGTTCGAGCTTCTGCGTGGATACCGATAGAGCGTAGATCGTTGCATACGGGATACGTGGTGTTCAATCAAGCTAGGATCTCCATCTGTCAACCGAATCGTAAAGCTTCTTAAGGTACAGATTCTGATCTCCATAATTAACCCATAATTATACATGGATCCTGGTTTGGGTTTCGATTTTTTTTTATTTTGTTTACATCTATCCGCTACGTTTTATGCCTCAGAACCCAACATATCTTCGATATAATATTTATTTCGGTATTTGTACGATTTAACATAAAATTTAAATACACGTAGAATCCTCTCCGCTAGGTCATTTATTTAATTGATTCGGTCAAAAGTCAAATGGTCAATTCTAGCAAAATTTTATCATCCTTATTTTAAAAGATAAGAGATATTCCGATTTGCTGAAATATCAAAATATATTTTACGGAATATATCTCTACACCAAGGCACTAAGATCGAACAAGAAATATCAAGGATTGATATTTGTTAGATCTCAGTTGCAATATTAATAAGGCAACAGGCTCGAACAAAGAATATTCAAGATTTAATATTCCTTAGAAAACTCGTGCTAATTAAATTCAAAAACGATCAGTTTTTGTTCGAAAAATATTCGGTCTTCACACTCAAAATATGTTTCTCATCCTAGAAAAGACTTTTTATTCCCAGGAATATTTTCCTCTCATGCCAGAAATATTTAAAGTAAATTTTCTCCAGCTTCTCAATTATATCATATTTCGGAGAAAATTACTTTATTCATACAAAAATATTTCCTATACTCTCAAAATGTTTTATATATTAGGAAATATATTCTAAGTATTTATTCTAGTCAAAATATTGGTCAAAAGATTTATTTAATTCAAGAAAAGACCAATCGTATTTTATTCGGAACCGAAAGCTGATTTAATCATGTTAAATTCAAATAAAATACTTCCTCTTGCTAGAATAACTTGAAACTTGAGATTGATCATTTAAATGCTATTTTATATGCATAGTTAAAGTTTCGTAATTTTTCGGAAATTT
Organism: Kitagawia praeruptora; assembly: GCA_037693485.1. NCBI lineage: Eukaryota > Viridiplantae > Streptophyta > Magnoliopsida > Apiales > Apiaceae > Kitagawia > Kitagawia praeruptora. Next base: position 88,833,557 of record CM075350.1, read on the forward strand.
TGGTCCGGGCACGTAAACCGAGGTAATTAGTCAATAGTTGACCACGTTTGACCTGGTCAACATTGACCAAAATTGACCAAACTTTCCAGAATATTATTTTATAATATTTGTCTAAGTGCTCCATATTTTTAGAATTATTTATTGGGTGTTTTCATATTTATCGGGTATTTAATTAACGATATTTGGTTCGTATTTATTCGTTAATTAGAACGAGTGGTATATTATAATATAGATTCAAAGTGCTGGGATATTTGGCTCATCCACTTGCAAAGAAGCACAACTTTACATGTTGGCAATCCAAGTGAAAGCCATGTCACCAATCCACACCTTTTTAATCTCAACCACTCCCTTACATCTAAATCTCCACCATTCATTCCACCCAACTCTTTCTATAAATAACCCCCTCATCCACCCAATTTAAACACAAGCTAAGAGCCATAGAATTGCTGGGATTTTTGAAATAGACTCTCTCTTTCAATATTCAAACACTCTCTTCATCTACTTCATCTCAAAAACCTTCTCTCTCTTAAATATATATCCATATACACAAGATTTTTGATACACCAAGCTTAGTTCCACCAACCAAGCTTTGTTCACCCAAGCTAGCTCATCCACTACCACTTTCCGGCCTCCCGAAGGGCTGCCCAAGTTCGACCAAGTGCCAAAATCCGGCCGAACCTCCGGCGAATTTTTCCGGTGTGACGGCCCCAAATCCCTTAATCAAAATTAACTAGATAATGGTAAAGCATGCATATTAATTAATTAGACATTACCAATCCCACGCCTAGATCGCCAACAGGTAAGAGTTTGAAACAATATAAACTACCAATTCCAAAACAATTTATTATTACAAGCCACAATTATTCTAAGTTCAAAAGATTACTACAGAGTGAGTTCAAAGTTCTAGCAAAATAAGATCCATCCGATCGTCACTCCCTTCTACCTGGAACTGCCTCCTATAGGCTACACCTGAACCACCACAATTCTTACGCGCAGTCTCAAGAGTCCTTACCATCTTCGAGTTTCACTGAAAGGTTAAGGAAAATAAAATCATTGAGCCAATTGCTCAGCAAGTGCATAAACCAACAATATAAGACTGGCAAAATAATCAACTGTAAAGCAAGATATATAAATCTGAAAATGAAAGGTATCAACTGAATCAATGTCAAAATAGACTGAGTAGGAATTGGAATATCTGATAAGACGCTACGAGCAAAGCTGGGTGATCAGCCCACGACAGAGCTCCGAACCCGCATATCCAATACGATGTTCATCAAATATAAGGGGATCCCAGGCACACATTGGCCTATAATAAAAATATAATTTGGACCGGCGCCTCGGTCAAAGTAACATTCCATCCAATTCCATTAAGGTCAAATAAAAGTCTGTCAAATTCAATTCATCTCAAAGAAACAAGAATATCAATGTCATATCAAGTTGCTAATAAGCATGAATAGGATTCTCGGATTTCAAATAAATGACAAGGCAAAGTGAAGAAAAGTCAATCATTTTGGATTCTTGGAAGTTGGGATTCTGTTTAGTATAACTTGGTTAAGTCAAGAAAAGTTAATCACGAAAGGTTAATCAAGAATCAACAATTGTTTTTAGATAAAAACGAGTTCAAGTACAAGAAGATATTTAAGTAGTTGGTTCAAGAATTCAAGAATTCGATAAGGTTATGAAAAGGTTTTCCAAGAAATATGATTATCGATTAGCAAGTCAAGTCAAGTTCAAGGGGTATGAAATCAATCACAAGGTATATGACAATAATAAGGTCGAAAAGAACTAGTTTGTGACAAACTAACAATTCAATATCTCATGGCATTCATCATATGGTAACAACAAGGTAGGATAGTACACTTGCCTTAAATCACGAGTTTGCACTAGATAGCGTCTTCTTCGATCGGCTCCTTGCCAGGCCTCCTACTCGGACCTATAATAATAATAATAAACAATATCTTATTTTCCCCTCATTAGTTTACATACCACAAGACAATCCTAACAATGCTAACGCCCCATCGATATCTTTATAACTATATACACATATATGTTTATATACATGTAATCACATAAGTCACGTAAGTCACTTAACACGTAAAGTCACTTATCATATAATGTAGTATGGCATAGTACTATAATGACACTACGACTTAACATTGGAGATGTGCCTTAGAGTTTTGAAAATCATACTTATATATTTTTAGAAATTTCGGCGGCATCTCCTTTGTATAGTCGTCAAACCATACCGGATTACAACCGGCTCAAACAACACAAGGCAAATACAATATACTTTCAATGCCTACAACTCCCTCAATAACCACCACTACTAACCACAATTCACAACCAAATTGCTAACCTCAAGATGGCTTACTTATGACTACACCATTCAATATCCAATTTCACATAACAATTGATCATGCAACAATTAATTCATGTAACAATTAAATCAATTAACACTTTAAACAATTTAAGCAAGAAACTCTCAAGAATTCACACAACTCACTACAATCTCTCTCTCTCTCTCTCTCTTTCTCTTCTCCCTCTCTCGGCCTCTCCCTCTCTCTCTCTCACTCTCGGCCTCTCCCTCTCTTCTCTTCTCCCTCTCGGCCTCCCTCTCTCATTCTCAATCTCTCTCTCTCGGCCTCCCTCTATCAACACCAAGCACACACACAAATTCCTCACAATGACTTACACAATTACTTACACCCAAACTTTGATTCATAATTCAATATCTCAACAACCCATCAACACTAACTAACAAATTCATACTAAAATCAAATTATATCACTAACCCATCAAATTTCATATCATATAATCACCAAAATCATAAACCCTTTTTAATTTACACTTACTAACAATCATCAATCAACAAAACATACATACCCACACCTTGTAATCTCATAAAAACTCAAACCCATCAACAAACTTAACTTAAACTCTTGTAAAAACTAACTTGCAATCATATCTAACATGGTAATCACATAAAATCAATGAATTAACACTTGCATGCAAACCCTTGGCTCACTTTCGATCATGGCCGAAGGTTTGGGGTCCTCCGGAGAGCCCGAAAATTCGTGGGTCTCTTCCAAGGAGTATACCCAATCATCAACACCCACAAAACTTACCTTTGATGCTTGATTTTCGAAAACCCTAGTTTGAAAAGTGATGAAAATCGAAATTAAAAGACAAGGGGTTGTAGAGGATGAAGAGAGGAGTAATTTTATATATAGGATTTCATGGTTTAGTAGAGAAATTACCTTGGATTGTGAGGTTGAAGTTTAATGGAGGTTGAGAGAATATAGAGAGAATTGAGAAAGAAGAAGACACGGGGGGGGGGGGGGGGTTGTCTCGGCCGAATGAAAAAAAAATGGGAAGGGGAGGGTTTTTGTCTAGCCTACACACACACACATGTAATTTAATCACATTTTAATGATACATCTTTTAATTAAATAAAAGACTTAACAATTAAATCCTAATTATAAGATATTTTGGATCCAAAAATAATTTATTGACACATAAAATTAGAATATGCAATTCTCTTCCTCAATATATTTTTGAAACATTTTTAAAATCGTTTTATAAAAAGATTTGGATTTTACAAGTTTTAATATTTTAAAAAGAATAATAAATGGAAAAATCCTTGTAAAATATTTTAATTCAAAAATAAATTGAACTTTTATTTTTAAAAAGTCTTTAAATACATAAGGATAATAAAACAATAGATTTCATGATTTTCACTAACTCCAAGAATTTTACAAAAATGTTTAAGCAAGATAAAATCATATTTTAATATTTAAAAGCTATGAAAATTTGATATCAATTCACATCAACACATCTAGCAATTATGCACATAACACATATTCACAATCATATAATCATGGAATGACTCATCAATTAAGGCACATAATAATATTTTTAACTCCAAATAATATAATTTATAGAGTACGAAATTCCCAGATATTACATCCGGCAAACTTTTCCGATCGTTTTCCAAATGTGGTAAGTTTTAGCTTCGTCTTTGAGTCTTAACCGACCATATTTATATTTGAGATTTGCTCTTAACTTCTATACTTCATCTTAATCTTTATACTTGTATCTATAAGATTCCAAAGGTCTCTTTTTAAAAGAGAAAGAAATTATCCGACATACGTCGAGGTTGTAACGATTAAGTATTTTTGCGGATTCCCAACTAGCATCTTTTATGCTCCGTGGAATATTCTTTAAAGAAATACTTCGTTCAAAAAATGCTTCTTATAGCACAAGTTTAGCCACTTGTTTATTGCATTTACTTTTTATTTTAAGTGGCTATAACTAATCTAGTGCAAGAAGTTGAAGAAGAGTATACTTTGACATTGTTTTTAGTCATTCGGAAGTATACATCTTAAAAAGTCTTAAGCCTATTAGCTTAACGGACTTTAAATATCAACAAACTCCGAGATCTACTTTTATCTCATCTTAACGGAGTATTGATATAAACATATTTGACAATATGTCACAGTTGTTACGATTAAGTATTTTTACGGATTCCCAACTAGCATCTACAGTGCTCCATGGGATATTCCTTAAAGAAATACTTCGTCCAACATAAGCTTCGAATAAGCACACATCTTAGCCACTTGTTTTTATTGCAATTACGTCTAGTATTTGTAGTGGCTCGTGCAAGAAGTTATACGTATATCTTGACGCTATATTAGTCTAAGAAAGGTATACATCTCGAAGCCTTAAAGCACTATAGCTTTTAATAAGGTCTTCCAATATTACTCCATTCACCTTTATATTTATTTGGAGTAATCAAAAGTATACTTTGACTATAGTTTAATATCAAAGAAAGTATACTTAAATATATCAATATAACTTAATATTCTTTTACGAATATTAAAGTTAACTTTGGATCTAGTACCGTAACATACTAGTCCAACTTATATAATCTTAACCATATTTGTTTCGTAGATATTGTTGTCTAACTTTTGTAGTGAGGTGAAGTTGAAGTGAGGTGATTCTCATTCTAAGACCCAAGTCCTAGGCACTAGCGGGGAGTTAGTGGCCTTTGTATTGTGAAGAAGAGGAAAGACCCAAGATCTATCATCTAAGACCCAAGACCGACAAAAGCCAAGAATCAATAGTCTACACCAAAGATTCTACATCAACTTTGAAGAAGTAGCGGGGAGTTATTGTCTAAGATAAGTTGTGTAAGTTTTTACAACGACTTTGAGGTGGTAACGAGTAGTTACGCACCAAGACGAGTCTTGTATTTGTTTGTATTTATTTTGAGGTGGTAACGGGTAGTTACGCACCAAGACAAATATTTGTAGGGTTGTAAAGGCTTCTCCGCCTACTAAAGGAGCGAGTTTATTTTTAACGGAAAATCTCGAGTCCGGAGAGGAGCTCGGGGACTGGAGTAGGGGTGAGCGAATCCATTAGGGGTTGCGCCATCGCGAACCAGGATAAAATCTCCTGCGTGGTATTTTCTTTACTTGTCGTTTATTTCCGCACTTATAAACTGCTAACGACTCGGTAAAATATTTTAAAAAGGGAAAATTATTTTAAAACGCCATAATAATTTTTAAATTGGATATTAAGCTATTCAACCCCCCCTTCTAGCTTAAAATAGCCCTCATACGGGACCTAACAAATCCAAAGCCTTGCTAAATAGTGGAAGGCCTATCTTCTTTTCACTATGTGAATGGTGAGTTAAAATTCTTCTGATTCTTTTGTGTTACTTATATTTATTATTGACCTGTCTAGTAAAGTTACAACAGACAATTCCATTTGCGCTAATATCTTTTTTCGTGTTCTAAACATTAAAGAGTTAAAAGATTTTTAATGTTGGATGATTTCAGGGGACAAGAAAACGTAGCTACTTGGGGACCTGGTATTGCAAATACCTGGTAGTTCTGCGCTTTTGGTATTGGTTAACTTAAAGTAATGTAGTCTGCTTCTGTTTTGGAGACAGTCCGTGATGTAGTAATTCAAGCTGTTATGCATCTGATAGAAACTTTTGGTTGTGCATAAGCGTAGTTAATTCTAGTGCCTTGACAGTTTGGTATCTTGTTAAGTGATATAGTTTGGTATCTTGTTAAAGTAATGTTGATGGATGATGTACATGTTGGTGGTTGGATGTATTTTGTAAATGGTTTAATATAAATGGTTGGATATATTGTGAATGGTCCATTTTTTAATTTTTTGGTATGCATTGAAATACAACGGTTTATTTAATTGGCTCAAAAACAAATGTAATGGTAACAAATACATCGAAAGTTTTACCAAATAACGATGTCTAAAACAAAGATGTATATCACATTTTTTCTACAATATCTGATGTCTAAAAAACAAATAGAAATCAATTTTTATTTATAAAATCTGATGTCTAGGAGACACATATAAATGAGTTTTTTTCTGTAAAAACTGATGTTAATATCTACTATACACATCGGTTTTGTCTAAAAAAACTGATGTTTATAAGAACATTAAACATCAGTCTAGGATGATGTCTAAGATAACTATAGACATCACTTTATCTGCTAAAATTATGATGTCTAATATCCCAATAGACATCTTTTCCAAAAAAAAGAAAGTGATGTGTATGTGAAAAATAACTTAGTTTATTATATGTTTTCTAGAATATAAGGCATGCAAGTTGTTTATAAAATTAATTATATCTAACCTATTTTGTAGAACAATCGATGTGTATTGAAGGAAATATCGATGTCTATGTTAGCACAGACATCAGTTTCTGGCCGATGTCTAGAATAGACATCTCCGACAAAGACATCACTTGCAAAATAACATAGACATCGGCCAGAAACCGATGTCTATTGACCCTTTTCTTGTAGTGACCCGTTGTCACCCCTACGCCCCACCGGACAAACCACCGGTTAGTAGTACTAGTCAAATCAATAGTTGACTACTATTGGGCTTTTAAAAATATACAGCCCAACTTTCTAAAATTCTAAAATTACCATCCATACTTTTCTTAATTTTAAAAATACGTTTTGCAACCTTTGCAACTTCAGGGCGGCGCCAGCCGTGTGAGTTGCAAATGAGGTTGCAACTGAAAACTGGAAGTTGCAAATGAGGTTGCAACTGAAAACTGGAAGTTGCAAATGAGGTTGCAAAAGTTGAAACTGAAAACTGGAAGTTGCAAATGAAAACTGGAAGTTGAAAATGAGGTTGCAAAAGTTGCAACTGAAAACTGGGACTTACAATCAGAAATTCGTCTGATTGCAACCTTATATGCAAACGAAAACTGAAAACTGGAAGTTCAAGTTATATATATATATATATATATATATATATATATATATATATCAAAAAACTGGTCGAAAATGACAACTAAAAAGTGTAACTTGCAATCAGAAATTAGTCTGCTCCCCTATACAGCATATAAGGTTGCATATGAGGTTGCGTAGCAATCTCATATGCAACCTTATATGTAATCGAAAACTGAAAACTGGAAGTTCAAGTTCCAATTTTCAGTTGTCATTTTCGACCAATTTTTTGAAATATATATATATATATAAACTAAAGTTTAAGTGAAATAATAAATATATATAAATTTATCAAAAAATCATAAACCCTAAACTACGTAACATCACAATTTCACAAATTTAAGATAAGTGCAAAGCATTAAAAATTAAGAGAAATAATGGAAAAGTTGAACAAACAAACTCTTAATTACATTATTAATTTAAGACAAAATGACAGTTTGTACCCCTCATGTATAGGGTTTTGTCAAATTGGTCCATTTTTACGTTTTGTAGCATTTTACAACCCCTATCTTTAAATCTCGCTTCTAATTGAACCCCTTTACTAACATTTTTACTTTTTGTAGCACTTTACAACTCATATCTTTAAATTTCGCTTCTATTTTTACTATTCATTATTTTGGTTCGATTATTTTTAGTCGATATCTGTTATTCCAAAAATTATGAAATTTTTGGAAATGTCTTAAAAAATATTTAGAAAGCTACAGCAATATTTTCAGAATTTTCGGAAAATATTTTTCGTACGAATTTATTCGTCGATCAACTCAAATTAGACGTGGAGTTAGTGAAGGGGTTCAAGTTGAAGTGAGATTTGAAGATAGGGGTTGTAAAGTGCCACAAAACGTAAAAATGGACCAAATTGACAAAACCCCTATACATGAGGGGTACAAACTGTCATTTTGTCTTAATTTAAGAGTAAAGTAAATTGTAAAATGATGGCCGTATTTGAGATTGCATTTCAAAAAAAATTGTCAAGTTTTCGAGTTTGCAAATTAATAAACAATTTTTGTTTCCATCTTTTAAAATAATGGATCCCATTAATTTGTAAACTTGAAAGGGAGTCATTCTTTTGCAAAGGAGCCTAATTTGTAAAAATGAATAATAATTAAAATATCACAAAATAACAAACGATTCACAATATTTTTTATTTTCACATGAAATATCGATCTATGCTGTTAAAATTATAAAGATTGGCAAAATTTAATTTTAAGTTTCTTAAAATATTTGGTCTTAGGACGGTCGCCTTCTTGCCCTATGTCACACGATTTTCTTCTTGTCCCGAATGTTATCCGTGCGATGCCTAGTTAGTGCCAGCAAAGCCAATCTAGCGCTCAACTAGTCAGCAATCCCGTTGTGCCCGACCGTCACCTGTACCAAGATTAGATCTACAATGGACAGATAATATACGCAGATGATTGAATATAAACAACAGACAATGTTTAGGAATCACCCGTATCATTTATTGCCTTCACTACAAGTCAAAAATCTTAGGCGTTCGCCCGTTTACAATGATTACAACTCTTTGCCCTAACAATCTGTTCCCATCACTATAATATACTCAAGCACCTCGCTCTCACTCTCAACTTAGCTCTGCTAACTCTGCTGACTCTCTCCTTATGATTACAATCATGCCTATCATCTATATTTGTAGTCAAACACATTGTATCCTTCTCCCGTTCTCGGTAGAAATCCTTCAGCAACTTTGAACTAGGAATTTGCCTCAAACTAGAAATTGGTTTTCCAGCTAGCCAACAATAAGCCAAATACATATTCCAGCGTCTTGATCTTTAGCTCCCGCACATTTAGTCTTTCGCTCCGTTTAATCAAATTAACGTCTTGGATCAAGATAACCTACATTTCGGATGCCCAAACCAATAATTTTAGTCGCCCTTATTTACCAACCGTATCAAGGGTCTAACACCCTCCCTCCGACCAGCCTGTAAGTCAAGGGAAATTTCAAATTTCAAATTGATTTTTACGAAAGACCGAGGTGATTCTCGTCGCTAACAATTGAAGACTTCCAAGTATATATCAAATTATTTGACATTCTGCAATAGTACAGAAAGGATGTTAGGCATATCAAATTGGTAAAACAAAATGAGATTTGTGATATAACGGGATAAGATTATTTTATTGGTAGATATTAATGCATTTATATAAGGGCTTTTTTCATAAATATAGGAAAAATTAATTTTTTGCACATTTACTTTTGGTAAGAATATTTATTTGCAATTTTACCAACCTAAGTTTCAAAATTGCAAAAATACTAGATCCCATTTTCCCTCCCCCATCCTTCCCCCCTCCTTCCTCACGTGCCTCCCTCATTCCACCGCCTGTGTTTTTTTTTTAAGGTGGGTGCTATTTTGGGTTGAATGGCCCCGCAGGGGCATATTCAACTGAATGCAACCACATTCAACTAAATGCAACTAAATTTTTGATTTCAAGTTCCATTTGTCAGTTGTCATTTTCGACCTCTTTTTTGAACTGTAATTTATATATATATATATATATATATATATATATATATATATATATATATATATATATATATATATATGTCAGTTGTCATTTTCGACCTCTTTTTTGAACTGTAATATATATATATATATATATATATATATATATTATAGTTCAAAAAAGAGGTCGAAAATGACAACTGAAAAATGGAACTTGAAATCAGCAACTGAATGCAACCACATTCAACCACATCGACTTCAACAGACTTCAAAACTTCTTTTTTTTTAATGTAGGATGATTTTTGGTTGCATGGCCCCGCAGGGGCATATTCAACTAAATGCAACTAAATTTCTGATTTCAAGTTCCATTTTTCAGTTGTCATTTTCGACCTCTTTTTTGAACTCTGATATATATATATATATATATATATATATATATCAGAGTTCAAAAAAGAGGTCGAAAATGACAACTGAAAAATGGAACTTGAAATCAGCAACTGAATGCAACCACATTCAACCACATCGACTTCAACAGACTTCAAAACTTTTTTTTTTAATGTGGATGATTTTGGGTTGCATGGCCCCGCAGGGGCATATTCAACTTAATGCAACCACATTCAACTAAATGCAACTAAATTTCTGATTTCAAGTTCCATTTGTCAGTTGTCATTTTCGACCTCTTTTTTGCACTCTAATATATATATATATATATATATATATATATATATATATATATATATATATTACCCCACCATTTTTTTAAAAAAAAAAGTTGAATGTGGTTGCATTTAGTTGAATATTGGCCCTGGCGGGGCCTTGCAACCCAAATCCACCAAAATCACCCCACCTTAAAAAAAAGTTGAATGTGGTTGCATTTGGTTGTATATTGCCCCTGGCGGGGCCTTGCAACCCAAAATCACCCCACCTTTAAAAAAAAAAGTTGAATGTGATTGCATTTGATTGAATGTGGTTGCATTTGGTTATATATTGCCCCTAGCGGGGCCTTGCAACCCAAATCCACCAAAATCACCCCGCCTTAAAAAAAAAGTTGAATGTGGTTGCAACCAAAATATCACCCCACCTTAAAAAAAAGTGTTGAAGTCTGTTGAAGTCGAAGTGGTTGAATGTGGTTGCATTCAGTTGCAACCAAAATATCACCCCACCTTAAAAAAAAAAAAAGGACACAGGCGCTGGAATGGATGAGGTGACGTGGAATGAGGAGGGAAATGGGGGAGGGAAAGGTGACGTGGAATGAGGGAGGGAAAGGGGGACCTAGTATTTTTGCAATTTTGAAACTTAGGTTTGTAAAATTGCAATGAATTAAAGAAGATGGTATTTTTGCAAATAGAAACCTTAAATCTAGTATTTTTGGTGAATACCCTTTTTATTATCTCTTTCATTCATAACCTTATACTAGCTTATAACTCGTGTTTCTTTTGATATGTTATATATTTTATTTTATTTTATAATTATGTTTTTCTATAATCATTAATTTTAAAAATTATTTTAATATTAATTTAATAAAATTTGAAGTAAATTAAATAAATGATTTGCATGATTTAAAATTAATATAATAAAATTTTAAATTAAATATGTCGTTACCGGAATTCAAACCTTGAATATCTAGTAAAGTAATTTAATCATTAAATATAACTTATAATTAGATCTAACGGTTCTTATTAATTACTAAAAATCTAACGGTAATATGATGTTATATTTTTTGGTATACATTAATTATTGTAAATTTATGTTTTAAATTAAAAGGTAGTGTATTTAATTAGAAAAGAAATAATAATGATTGGAAGATTATGATTGCAAAATTATGTTTTAAATTAAAAGGTAACGTGTTTTAATTGGAAAGAAATATTAATGATTGGAAGATATGATATTTTAGGTGTGTATAAAAGAGAATATGTTCAATTAAAAGTAAACGTCTTTTAAATTGATTGAAAGATAAGATGTTTTAGGTATTTATTAAATTTTAGTTAATAGTACAATTATGTTTTTTATATAATTGTCAATTTAATAATTTTTAAATTTTAATTTAATATACTCATATTTACATATTATACTCATATTTTCTTATTAAAAACAATGTATAGGGATTTTTAATATATTTTATTAATAATTGAAAATATGGTATGATATTTTTGGGTATATATTAATGATTGTAAGATTAGTTTCTTTTAGAAAAGGATAACGTATTTTAATTCAAAAGGAAATATTAATGATTTGAAGATATGGTACGATTGATAATATTAATGATTTGAAGATATGGTACGATTGATGTTTTTCTAAAAGGTAATATCTTCAACTAAAAGTAGATGTGAAAATGGTAATGGCTAATTATCATTAATTATATTATGTCATTATTTATTTTAATTATTAGGATAACCAAACCGAAAACCAAACCGACCAAACTTTCAGTATTTCGGCTTTAATATAATAGTATAGATGTTCAACTGAAATAAATAATGATTACTAAACAACTTATTAATTTATATTTAATACTAAAAATTGTTATATACAAAACTGTAAGGTTCTAATCCGCTTATTAAAATTAATGTTTATAATATTATACTACACTATAAATAAATTATAAAAAAAATAAAAATAACCCTTATAAGCTAATTATCTTATAACCCGTGTAACGATTTTTTATTTATAATTATAACAATTCAAGATTTTTTTAATATTTATAGCTTTAATGATTTTTATATATTAAAACAACTAAATTGGAGTTAAATTTAAAAAAATGATATTAATTAGGTTGTAGACCCCAAGTTTACTTTTTGGTTTATGTTGAGTTTCAAAAATAATAATTGAATAATTTTATAGTTCACATTAAACTTATAAAATAATCTTTAATGTACTGATGATTTAACAATTATTATTCAACTGGAATTATCTTGTAGCTGAAGAGAAAATAAAGATAGGAATTTTCACATTAAAAATTTTATTAAATTCGGGAAATCTACTTATATTTACTTTAAATTATTGACATGTACTTTTCAATATTTGAATATAAATAATAATCAAATACAATTTTTGATAAGATCTATGTTAAGATGTAACGACCCGTATTGACTACAATAAGATCACTTTATTATGTACTAGCCTATAACCCGTGCAGATGATTTTTAATATTTTTTCTTGCCTTTTAATTTTTTTATCTTATTATTCAAAGGATTTTGATATATGTTTTTAAATGGGTGAAAAACCAAAATGCCCACCAATTCATTCCAACAGCCCAAAATGCCTATATTCAGTTTTGCCCGCCCTTTTTACCCACGGGCCACGCATTTTTGAAATGTGTGGCCTTCGACCACGCATGACATCACTGCGTGTACTTTGTTAATTGCACATCTGTTTACGTGAACAGTAACCGGAGATACGCATGTTGAGCATGCATGTATGGAGATACGCATATCCAACATGCGTATGCATAGTACTGTTCATCTTCGTCCCAAACGTAGCCGGCGACGAATTTTGGTCGAAACTTCGACGAGTTCGTTCACCCATTTCTAGTCATCGTTCGCTACAATACTATACATCAAATTGCTCGATTTTTCACCCTCTACAACATGGTACCATTTGTTTTCCATTTTGTTTAACGGATTTAAAAGCCCCAAAACCGATCGTTTTTTCCCGATTTACTTTCCGATATACCCATACACGCCCCTGCGGGGCCAAAAATCAAGAAATAAAGAAGGGAAAGGGAGAGGGAGGTCCGGGCATCGTTTCTATGTCCTCAGTTTTGGTGGAGGCTGTCGGGGAATGGAGAACGCTGGCAGGCGAACGGAGAGGCGAACGAGGGGGGAGAGAGACGCCGGAGTCTGTTTGCAAAAAATGACGTCATTGCGCATCTGGGTCATGCGTGACCCCAGATGCGCATCTCCATAATGCGTATTCCAGTGAACACATGCTCAGCCTGCGTACCCCGTGGGCAAAAAGGACGGAGCAAACTGAATATAGGCATTTTGGGCACCTTCCACACCAAAGTGGTGTATTTTGGTCATTATTTGTTTTTAAATTAGTAGGAAAATAATTATAGAAAATACTAAAATATAATAATACATATTTGATAGTATTTTAAATGATCATGTTTTTCTTTTATATTAAAAATAGATAATATAATTTTTTAAATTCAACATGCCATTGACAAGAATTAAAACTTGAATTTTTTGGAATGGTTTATAAGATAATATAAATATTTGCGAAAATAGAAAATATAAATTTTTAACTAAAATATGTTGTTTATGGAAATCAAATCTTGAATTTCTAGAAATAGTTGTTTATAATTTAAATGTTTAATAATAATATGTTGTTGACGTGATACGAAACTTGGATCTATGAGAATATTTTAAATATTATAAAAAGAATATTCTTTTAGTATCACATCCAACGATTCTTTTTTATCTATCTTAAAATTTAACGGTTGTCATTCAGTGTACCAAATTTATTATACCGAACGATCAACCAAATATACCTTAATCCGCTTATAATATCATAAATATAGATAGGGGTTAATTGGCTAATACATAATTGAACTCGTGCCTAACTTGCAGTTGGGTAACTGAACTCAAAAAGCTTGCAGTCAACTCATCAAAGTAATTAAAACTTGCAATCGAGTAACTACCGTTAACTCCATCTAACGGCTCTGACGGAAATCTGACGTGGCATGCTTATGTGTTAAAATTTTACACGTTGTTTGCTGAGGTAGTGAAATCAAATAAATAATTATTGAAATAGATTTTAAAAATTTACAAAATAATTCCCAAAACAACTTTGTAATTTTTTTTACAGTTTTCACAAGATCAAACAACAGCTCAATAAACTACCGGAATATTTGCACAAGAACACAACCGGAATATTTTTGAAGATGGCCGGATTCTAGAAAAATCCGGCGACCATTTTCAGTCCAAAAACTCCTGTTAATACCATATACACCACTATTGCCGCCATCTCCTTTTACAACTCTCCTCCATTCACCACCCATTTCACACCATGACCCATTGTCGATTCTCCCTCCTCACCGGTTCTCCTTCCTCATCGACCTCCACCAACCTGCAATTCATTCCTTTCAACAACCTCAACACCACAGTGCCTCCACCAATTTCCTTCCTTTCTCCGCGAACCAGCCGCCTACAATCAACTCACCTCCACCCATCAATTCACAACTCCTCTCCGTTTTTCCAACACCCATCTCCTCCCCTTTTTCACCAACAATCAACTTTCATCTCTTTCTTCTCCACCATTTCCCTCTTCCATAACTCCATCCTCGATTCTCCTTGACCTCCCCTGCTTCATTCAACCCCATCCATCACGCCATTCAACCGCACCACCATACCCTTCACCATCGTTCACTCCTGCTAGCCTCCCTCCACTGCCAACAGACCCACATCACAATTAACACAAAAAAATCATCAGCAGCCCTTAATATTACCCATACAAATCATCAGCAGCTGGTTAGTAGTAATCACAAAAAATTGTTCACCACAAAAAATTGGCAAACTTAAATCACACAAGTGATCAATTAGTAGTAATCACACATAGGTATCAGCCATGATGTCCACTGTGATTCGCGTTCTTCAACACCGTAGGATGATGTGTTGTAATTGTTCACTGTTCTGTGTTTCTTTCCTCTTTCTATGTCGGGCCTCATGATTATTAGCTTTTTGTGTATAGGTTAGGAGGTTGTATGTATAAGTTGGGTATGGTTTAATATAGTAGTTGAAGGGGGCAAGGACAGGGGGAGATTAACGTGAGAGGATGGAGAGGAAGAGAGAGAGAGATGGTTCACGGAGATAAGAGAGATGGGTCCGGCGACAACAACGGTGGGAAAAAGGGGGGGTGAGGCGAGAGAAAAGAGAGAGAGAAGAGACAGGGGAGGGGAGAGATGTGAGAAAAAGATAAGAAAAGAAATAAGAAAAGAATTCTAAACAATTTATATTTAGGAAAATAAAAATACTTTATGTGGCAGCTGATTTGTCAATTGTGAGGAGAGAGAAACGTCCATCTGTGGCTTATGTGTACAAAATTAACGGACCTCCGTTAAAAGTCAACGTGAGTTAACGGCGCTGCAAGTTTTCTCGTGTTTAGTGGTTCAATCGCAATAAATTATTAGTGTACTTATCTATTTGCAAGTTTTTTGAGTTTAGTTACCCAACTGCAAGTTAGGCACGAGTTCAGTTATGTATTAGCCAATTAACCCATATAGATAGATATATAAGGATATAATATACAAATAATTTATATATTGTAGGGATGGCAACGGGTCAAGTTCGGCTCGGATTTTATAAACTCCAAATCCAAATATTTCCGGGTTTCAGAAATAAATCCTTATCCATATCCAAATCCGTTGGATTTCGGATCGGGTGTTTTTCGGGTATTCAAAATTAAAAATAGTGTAAGTAAGTTTAGAAACACCGCTACATGCAAAGTTAATCATGTTTATACAATAATTAAAATAAAATATGATTAAGTAGTCAAATATAACGTATTATATGGATTGACATACCAAATAAAATTTGAAATATGTTAAATTAATAATTTTTAATATACCAACACAAATAAAAAATTTACGTAGAATAAAAAAATTGACATCCTAAATATATTAACAAAATTTGATGTTGAGAAATAGAAGACTAATCACTAGATTATTACTAATTATTTCTAATAAAATGAATAATTTTTATGTCTTAAATCTAAAATATTATATATAATAATTACAAATTATCATATTATATATAATTATTAAAATGTTTTATTAAAATTGAATTTGAATAACATGTAAAATATTTTATTAAAATGTATAATATATTTTACATGAAATAATTTGTATATATATACTTACATTCGGGCATTTTTCGGGTTTGGATCGGGTTTCGGATTGATAAACATAAAATCCAAATTCAAAAATTTTCGGGTTTCAAATTTAAATCCATATCCAAATCCAAAAATTCGGATTCAGTACTTCCAAAAAGTCGGATTTTAGATCGGGTATCCATTGAATCAGGTTAATTTGTCATCCCTAAATGTAATGAGGAAAATCAATTGTAACCCAATATTATTGAAATGTAAAAATTTTAATTATCATTATATAATTAAATTATTTAATTTGAAAAAAATAGTTGATTACATTCCAAAATTCAAATTTGCCTCCTATTACCTAACCATATAAAATTTATTTATTATTTTATTGATATCATTACAAATTTGAGTTTGATTTCTTGTAACTATATAAACATATAAGATATATTTCTTAATTAACTACTCCCTCTTTCACAACGCCATTGATAGAGTATATTTTTATATATATTCTAGATGATTTTATTCTCATATTTATTGTGTTTTGCATTGATTTGGATTTTTATTTAATAGATTTTATTGTTTTATTGTAGGAAATAAAGAATTCATAACTTGGAAGGATTTGGAGCAAAAAGAGCTATTTTGGAGATAAAATAGGAGAAAATTCGTAATATTGGGCTACACGGGCTGTTCTACACTGTTTTGGCCATATCTTGAGTTCCAGAAGTCTGTTTGAGGCCCGTAAGCTGTCCACGCGAAGCTTGTGGAATTATCTTTAATTTAGAGGTGGTCCAGTAAGCAAAATCGAACTGGAAGAGCCCAGAAACAGAGGAGAAAAAGAAGTGACGAATTTTAATTAAGGAATCCTATTCAGTTATGGAATCCTACTTGTAATTTATTTAGAGTATTAAAATACTTTTATTGGGCAAGACTTTTAGAGCCTATATAAACACATCTAGGGTATTATTTTATAAAAAAAGAGGAAGAGGGATGTAATATTAGATCAGATAATATAGTTTAGAGTAGATTAGTATTATTATTAGTTGGAGATGTAGAGAAACACCATGACTCTTCTTTTGGGTGACAACATTGAAGTTTGAAGGTTTTGTTCTCTTAATCTTTTCTTTGTTCTTATTAGTTTAATTATGTTTTCTTGTTTTACTAGTTGTTTTACTTGTTTAATTATTAGCGAGTAGTTATTTCTAGGGCTTAAAGGGAAGCCATGCTTGCACTAATATTGGCATGATTTTCATAGTGATTTGATTGGTTATGGTTAATTCTGATTGATATGTTTTAATCATTAATTTGTGTAATTGGCCAATATCATGGATTAATTATATGCAAATAGGGGTATGGATCGAGAGATTTACTTACTAGAGGCACACATACGATTGGCAGAATTGAATTTGAGTGCGGAAGCATCATTGGATTTCTGAGAGCGTTAATTCTTGGAAGAGATTAACTTGACTCTAATTACCTAATTGATTGAATTACTAAAAGTGGTTAATTGTGTTGAATGTTTCGAGAGTGTTAATGCTTGAAAGAGATTAACATACTCTAGTTATAGGAACACATTGATTGCTTTAGCTTAAGAGCCAATTGTGTAAGCATGGTGGACCTGATTGCCCTAGGTTTTAAATAATTTGTTTATCATCTGTTTAATTAGTGTTAATTTAGTTTAATTAGTTAATTAATAATTTCACATATTCGTATAACCCTTGAAACAATTAGCGATAACTGAAAAGGAATCAGTAGAACCTGTCTCCTTGTGGATTCGACCCGCTTGCCATCTGTACTAGCAATAGACACCGTGCGCTTGCGGTTAGACATAATTTAACATATCAAGTTTTTGGCGCCGCTGCCGGGGAGACAGCGAGTTTCTGTTGATTTTAATTCAGTTGTTTAGATTGTTTCCATTGTCTCATTGGAACTTTAGTTCCAATTGAGACAAATTTTACTACGTTTCTTGGCTTTGTTGAGTGTCTACAGGTTTGCAATGGGTGAAGTTGATACTTTTGCACTACTCTCTTCCATGTTGGAGGCACGCACTCAAGAAATTGCCTCATTCAACTATACAGAGCCCACCATGCGTCCAATGAGTATCAATGAGATGTCACAAGTGGCCCCTAAAACTTACAACTTCTGTCCAATTTGTGGTGTCCAGGGTCATTATGGTTTGGAATGCTATTACAATGTCTACAATTCTCAGAGTGCTCAGTTGGGACAAATGAATTCTTTTGAAGAAGGATATGGGTACAATCAGTATTCAAACACTTTTGATCAAGAATACGTGAATCAACCAGATTTCTACTACCAGGACAATGGTGCTCAAAATTTTTCATATCATAATCAGCAACAGTTTGAGCAACAATATTATCAGTCATATGAGCAACCTCCACAGCAAGAATATCAATATCCTCCTCTACAAGAAGATCTACATGTTTCTCAACTCAGCGTAGATGTGCAAGCTGATCAGACAAATGAGATGTGGGATATCTTGAATAAACTGCTAAAGAGTTCTGAAAAACAAGCCGAGGCGATCAAAGAATTAGAAACTCAAAGTTTGGCGATTATATCTCAAATTGCACAGTTGGCTAACTCTTCTACTATAGTGCAACTCGACTATTTACCATCATCATCTATCCGATCCGAAGAGGACCTGACTGCTATCAATCTCACAAGCGATCAGGAATATGATAGTTTCTCCATGTATGTTGATGATGAGGCCATTGATAAAGAGAAGGAGTATGCCACCGATGACAAGATCAATGATGTTGCTGCTACCGAGAACAATGTGACTGATGATGAGGCTACAAAGGAAAGCAATACAGAGATGGTTGTTGTTTCTCTTCCACAACCTGTGCCTAAGCTACCATGTATTGATAAATTTGCTCTCGATCTAGCCTCTATTTACAAGGCTTCTTTGCTCAAGAACACTTATTTCAAGGTTGATGTGATAACAAATATTGTCCAAGAAGATATTTCTCAAATTCTGGTTGAGGATCCATACAAAGTGGCTCATACGTTTCAAGCTCGAGAAGAGGGAGAAGATGGAAGTGTCTTATTAATCAATGATGTGATAAGCCAAGATGTCCGAATGACTCCAGTGAAAGTGAGGAGTGAAGAAAAGCCACCGCCAGAACCTCCACCTTATGTCAAGGGAGTTCAATATTTTCGTGGTGTTGAATTTTATCGCTGTTTTATCACAAAGTTTTTCAAAACTGCACAAGCACTCTCTCTATTGCTTATTAATGACATATTTTATTTTACTGATGCTTGTTTGGAGACTTTCTGCAGGATAAAGACAACCACTAACACTCTTGATACTTTTTGTGGTGGCGAGTTTAGGATCGAGATATTGGATATTCCGTCTCCATCGGAGTATTTTTGAGGACGTCAAGCTATTGACGTTAAAGAAGCGCTTCTTGGGAGGCAACCCAAGTCTTGTTGTATATTATTTTTACTTCTTTATTTCATCAAAAAAAAAATAGTCGAACAGTATGCGCCAACGCATGAAGCGCCAGCACACGCGCAAGTGTGCCAGGAGGGACAGAAGCTTCCCGCGCGTGACGCGCCCAACCGTCCATGCACCTGCGCCAGGACACGCCAGGTAAGTTTTATTTGTAGCCACAATTGTAATGTCCAGGTTAGTTAAAACATATACTAGTTAGTAATGTACGTGTGTTTATATGTTTTTATATATTAAATTCAATTCGTCTCCTAAATCAATTCCAACCCCTTTTCTAATTCTTTTCTCCACCTAAAATCCTAATTCTAGCCCCATATTAATTCCAAATTATTCCCAATCCATATCCTATTTCATATTTTATTTTATTTTTTTTATTTTATTCTTATTCTTATTTTTATTTTTATTTTTTTATTTTATTATTATTTTTTCCCCCAAATATATATACCCACCTATACATACAAATCCAATTCCCTTTCTATTTTTTTTAAAAAATTCAATTCTAAAGAGGAATTAATTGCAAGTTCACCTCTTTGATTCGTATTTGGTAAATCTCTTTCTCTAATATTATTTTTATAACGAATTTGTGTTCTTGTAAATTGGGATTTTGTATTATTCTTGGAATTTGGGCTATTTTTGGTGTGATATTGCTTGGAAATTATTGGTGGAGCTTCGTGGGAGAGGTGGTGCTAGTGTTCTGAAATTTCCGTACCCTACGCCTGATTCATCTGATGAGGATGACGAGGGTGACGACAGCGAGGCTGAGTAGGACACCTTGATTCCAGGGGAGTTTTCTTTCTTTTCTTTTAGTGTAGTTTTATTTTGTTTTTAGTTGTAGTTTTGTATCTTGTTCATTAGTTCATTGGGGACAATGAACCGCTTAAGTGTGGGGAGGTGTTCTCAACGTAGTGTATTACTTGTTTAAAAAAAAAAAAAATCCAAAAAAATTAAAAAATTAAAAATACCAAAAATAATTCTAGCCATGCAAGTTGATTAGTTGTTGTATTTTGCTTGATACACCCATGCATGCGTAGAATTCTTGTGTTCTTGACGCTTTTGTATGAGAAGTGACGTGCTTTGTTCTTGTGCACACACTTTCACTAGCAAGTTGAAGCTAGTAGACTTAATTGGATGTTGTAAGTGATTAGAATGACATGAATATGTGCAAGATGACTTGGTTTACATGCTATGAGTACAAGTAGGTGCGTTAGAGAGTCTTGTTACCTGGGATTGATTATGTTTTGTCACACCAAGTGAGTTTTGAGCCTATATGCATATCTTTTGCATGATTTTTCGTTTGCTTGAGTGTCCACATGTTGTTTACATTGCTAGCACTTACTTGAGATCTTTCTTGAAATGCATGATATTACTTGATGATGAGATGATAAAGGCACTTAGGTTTAACCTCGTGTTTCCTATATATCCAAACCATTTATACATGATCAATTAGTTAACCCGTTGAGCTTAATCCTATTCTTTCGGTGACACACCACATTACTTGCCATTATCCTTTTTATTCTATTGGCCTTACATTGAATTTGAACCTAAATTGTCAAAGGCTAGTATCGTGCTTAAGGGAGTAATAAGGTGTTCATAAAAAGGGGGGTTTTATTGATGATCATACTTTTGGGGAATTTTGATTTTGATCGATGCTTGCTAGTCGAAATTCATAATAATATCTATGGATCATTGTGCTTATTCCTTAGCTCTCAGAAAAAAAAAAGAAAAAAAAAAGAAAAAAAAAAGAAAATAAATAAATAAATTCGAGAGCATTCTTATGTTTGTATGATCCTTCTTCATTCGACTAGTCAAGTTATTATGTAAGGGTTATTGAAAAATCCAAGTGTGGGGAAGTATTTGTTTTAATAGAAAGGGAATTGAATAATGATTATTGTTGGGTACTAGCTTTTGACATTAACCTGTTTTAGCTTTACTTGACATACCTGGTCCCTAGCCCACGCTACAACCCGAATAAAGACCTTTTGATTTTCATCAGTGATGTATGTTGTGTTGAGAGTGAGATTGATTGCGAGTGTCAAGTTGTGTTTATGATTTTGTTGGAATTGAGTGATACACTTAACCTTGTTCTTGAGTGAATATTCGTTTTTGAGTGAAAGGTGAGTTATTACTTGTTTTGGCATAGGAGATCCCGGGTTTAGACTTAAAAATGTATTTCTTGTGGGCTTAGCATGATTACCAACGATTTTTACACTTGACATGAATTTTTATGACCTTCTGCATGTTGGTTGAGTAGACTACGTGAATACTTGCACTTTCGACACCAAGACATCGTATGTTTACTTTGATTCTTAAGTTGATGTGGCATGAGAGGACTT
The DNA here is from genome assembly GCA_037693485.1 of Kitagawia praeruptora. NCBI lineage: Eukaryota > Viridiplantae > Streptophyta > Magnoliopsida > Apiales > Apiaceae > Kitagawia > Kitagawia praeruptora. The sequence goes on from CM075350.1 coordinate 88,855,890, forward strand.
GTGTGTGTGGTGTTGTGTTAGCATTGATCTTTTGCATGGTTAGATGAATTTTGTGGGTACATTCACTATAAACCCTCACGAGACAACACTCGTCCAACTAGGGCTGCCTAGGGGTTTAACGGCTTGTTGCATATGCTCAATGCAATCGTGTCATCTACGAAAGTGATGTTTGTTAGGACTTAGTTTTTATTTCACTTATTTGCCCGAGGACGTGCAAATGCTAAGTGTGGGGATGTTTGATAGAGTATATTTTTATATATATTCTAGATGATTTTATTCTCATATTTATTGTGTTTTGCATTGATTTGGATTTTTATTTAATAGATTTTATTGTTTTATTGTAGGAAATAAAGAATTCATAACTTGGAAGGATTTGGAGCAAAAAAAGCTATTTTGGAGATAAAATAGGAGAAAATTCGTAATATTGGGCTACACGGGCTGTTCTACACTGTTTTGGCCATATCTTGAGTTCCAGAAGTCTGTTTGAGGCCCGTAAGCTGTCCACGCGAAGCTTGTGGAATTATCTTTAATTTAGAGGTGGTCCAGTAAGCAAAATCGAACTGGAAGAGCCCAGAAACAGAGGAGAAAAAAAAGTGACGAATTTTAATTAAGGAATCCTATTCAGTTATGGAATCCTACTTGTAATTTATTTAGAGTATTAAAATACTTTTATTGGGCAAGACTTTTAGAGCCTATATAAACACATCTAGGGTATTATTTTATAAAAAAAGAGGAAGAGGGATGTAATATTAGATCAGATAATATAGTTTAGAGTAGATTAGTATTATTATTAGTTGGAGATGTAGAGAAACACCATGACTCTTCTTTTGGGTGACAACATTGAAGTTTGAAGGTTTTGTTCTCTTAATCTTTTCTTTGTTCTTATTAGTTTAATTATGTTTTCTTGTTTTACTAGTTGTTTTACTTGTTTAATTATTAGCGAGTAGTTATTTCTAGGGCTTAAAGGGAAGCCATGTTTGCACTAATATTGGCATGATTTTCATAGTGATTTGATTGGTTATGGTTAATTCTGATTGATATGTTTTAATCATTAATTTGTGTAATTGGCCAATATCATGGATTAATTATATGCAAATAGGGGTATGGATCGAGAGATTTACTTACTAGAGGCACACATACGATTGGCAGAATTGAATTTGAGTGCGGAAGCATCATTGGATTTCTGAGAGCGTTAATTCTTGGAAGAGATTAACTTGACTCTAATTACCTAATTGATTTAATTACTAAAAGTGGTTAATTGTGTTGAATGTTTCGAGAGTGTTAATGCTTGAAAGAGATTAACATACTCTAGTTATAGGAACACATTGATTGCTTTAGCTTAAGAGCCAATTGTGTAAGCATGGTGGACCTGATTGCCCTAGGTTTTAAATAATTTGTTTATCATCTGTTTAATTAGTGTTAATTTAGTTTAATTAGTTAATTAATAATTTCACATATTCGTATAACCCTTGAAACAATTAGCGATAACTGAAAAGGAATTAGTAGAACCTGTCTCCTTGTGGATTCGACCCGCTTGCCATCTGTACTAGCAATAGACACCGTGCGCTTGCGGTTAGACATAATTTAACATATCAGCCATAATCAGAAATAGAAGAAAATTGGCAATCTCAAGCATATATGATGGTGAAAATCTGGAGACTAATCCCATAGAAATCAAAAGGATTTTCTATACTCATTTCAAAGCTTTCTTTCAACAACCACCCCACTGTACCATCTTCAAGATGAAACCATATTTTCTATCTCGTCTCTCGGATCATGACTGCTTGGAAATGACTCATCCATGTTCGGTATCTGAAATTGAAGAAGCGCTCTCAAGCTGTGATTCATCCAAGGCGCCGGGACCGGATGGACTCAGCCCCGCAATTGTCAAGGCATGTTGGAAATTCATGAAACCCGACATATGTGACTTTATTCTAAAGTTTTTTGAGAATGGAACAATTCCGGGGGGAGTAAACTCATCTTTTATAACGCTGATCCCGAAAGTCAAAAGCCCCAGTAAGGTTACTGAATTCCGCCAATCAGCTTGATGAACGCATCTATGAAGATTCTTACTAAAGTGCTCGCAGAACGACTAAAAAAGGTCATTGGATCCTTAATCTCGGAAAATCAAGGAGCATTCATCAAGGGCCGACAAATCTCTGATTGTATTCTTATTACCAACGAAGTGTTCTCAGCACTAAAAAGGAAGAAAAGCCAAGGACTAATACTAAAACTCGATTTCGAAAAGGCATTTGATAATGTCAAATGGGAGTTCCTATTTCACACGATGGAGTCCATGAATTTTCACCCAAAATGGGTCAACTGGATCAAGAGAATAATGATCACAACAAGGGTTTCACTCCTTGTTAATGGAGCTCCAACAGATGAAATAACCCCCTCAAAAGGACTCCGGCAAGGCGATCCACTCTCCACTCTCTTGTTCAACATTGTTAGTGAAGTACTCAGTACACTCCTATAAAATGCACTCAGATCTGGAATCTTTGAAGGGATCCAACTTCCAAACTCTAGCCAAATGCTATCACACATCCAATTTGCGGATGACACCATATTGTTCATCAAAAACACCACTGACTCGGTACAAGGGATAAAACGGGTGCTGCAATGTTTCCAACTTCTATCCGGTTTGAAAATAAACTTCCAGAAAAGCAGTTTAATTGGTTTCCAAGATGACGAGAGTGAGGTTGCTCACTGGGCAGAATTGTTAGGGTGTAGGGTCCAATCAGGTCCTATGAACTACCTAGGTACAACAATAGGATCGTCTCCTAAGTCACTCACATTTTGGGATCCCCTACTATCCTCTGTAAAGAAGAAACTATTGAACTGGAAAAGTGACTCTCTATCCACAGCTGGCAGAATGGTGCTCCTTAAGTCCTCAATTGATAGCACTCCATCGTATTGGTTCAGTCTATTCCTCATGCGTGCAACAATTCTAAACTCTCTAGAAAGAATTCGTAAATGATTTCTGTGGGGATCAAGAACTTCCGAAGAGTCAACTCGAGATAAAATCCATCTCCTAAAATGGGATAAGGTATGTACTCCAAAAGATAAGGGAGGGCTAGGCATCACACCCTTAAAATCCCGCAATCATGCTCTTCTGGCCAAGTGGTGGTGGCGATGTTACAATAGTAGAGAATCGAAATGGGGCAATTGCTTGGCACATAGATATGGGCAAGAGATCTTCTACGACATGGGAAAACTCGGCCAGCGAAATGATCTCTCTCCAATCATCATGAGCATCGTAAAACTGGGAAGCATAAGCCCCATCTCGAACCTTCTCCAACAATCATGCTTTAAATGGAATCTCAAAAACGGTGGAAAAATCCTCTTCTGGGAAGATGAGTGGCATACATTAGGCAGACTAAGCGAGGTCTTTGACAGACTCTATGCTCTTACCTCACTCAAGCACTCCACCATCAAGACTTTCATCCAAGTATTGCAACATGCCATTGACACGACACAAGACATTTGGGTCCGTCCTATCTCTAGAAGTAATCTACACGCATTCCATACTCTGTCTAACATAATTAACTCAATCTCACTTTCTGATGGTGAAGACTACCTACAATGGGTTCCTTCCAAAGGAGAGTTTACTACAAAATCATGCTGCAAGTTCCTGGACCCCACGATAAATGCCCTCGGGGCGAATTGGAAATCATTGTGGGAAAATGTTTTTCCACCAAAAATTTCAATATTCCTCTGGAAAATTCAATGGAACATACTACCCACAAGAATGTTTTTACATAGGCGAATGGGTAATAGTGTTTCAACTACATGCCCCTGGTGCGATCAGCAAGATGAGGATTTACCTCATCTTCTTTGGACCTGTGAATTAGCAAGATGGAACTGGGAATTCATAGAACAGTGGTGGAGCCTATCAATTAGGTCCAACGTGCATTCATTTAATCTCTTCACACTTCTAAAGTTCAAATCAGGTCACTGCGTAACTAGAGCATGGAAACTGGTGGTAGCAGCGGTATGCTGGTCCATTTGGCTTGCTCGAAACGAATTGTTATTCAAAAACAACAGGAAATCAAAATCGACTCTGGAGCTACTGATCTTTATCAGAACATCTAAATGGGGGGTTGCTTCGAAAATTCTTCAGACAGAAAATAACCCGATTTGGAGAGTCAACCCTCAAGGATTTCTGGCACACTAATCATACATTTGGAAAAAGCAATTCTGGGACGAGCAATTAAATCAGTACAACATCATTTGTGTAGTCGATGGAGTAATGGTAACAAACCAATAAGTTCCAAGTAAGGGAGGAATTGGAGGTATTGTCAAAAATAACAAGGGATCCCTTATCTATTTATTTGCAGGACCATCAATGAGATGCAATATAAAAGATATCGAATTACAAGCCATTTGCCACTTACTGCAATCTTTGCAAACCCTAAACCTCTCAAACCATAAAGTTATAGTTCTTTCTGACTCGTTGGAAGCCTTACGACTGCTCAAACCTGGAAACCAACCTCTCTCTTTTTTGCAAGGACTATCTCATGATTTTAGAAACAAAGTGTTACCCTCAATCACCTTCAAGTCTATCCCAAGAGAATTCAACGAAGAGGCAGACTCGTTAGCTAAGATGGGCCTCAACCTTTCCCAGTTTACATATTATTGGGCCTTTGATCCAACACCCCAGGCCTATTAGAGCAAGCTAAGCCCACCCCACTTAGAGGAAGAATCCTATAGTTTAATAATTAAATTTCTAGATAGACTTTTTGTTTTGTTTTTTTTTCAAACCCTTGGCTTATAGAGCTCAACCTTTCTTACTTTATCCCTGCTCCCCTTTATCCAGTTCATCTTTTCTCACATTGGAAATTTAAGTTTCTCTTTCCCTATGTGCCTCCCCCCCAGAAAACATGGGCATCGTAAATCTCAGCAAAATCTTCTTTCAGAAGATTTATTCAGAGGCTCTAGTCCTTGTATCGACAGTTCTTAAAATCCACTCATACTTGCATCCATCCACTCCTCACCTCCCCTAATAGTACTCACTCCCCAACCTTTTCACAATCACCTTTCTGCTCTTTCTCTCATGAAAGTAATGTGGGTTGCCCCAGTTGGTGATTTTGTAAAAATCAACAAGCATGACCTTGAGCTGCCTAACCCTCTTCCAAATGGAAACTCAAATGGGATCGGGGTAATTATCAGGGATTCTGATGGAGTCATGTTATGGGGGGCTATGGGTCCAATGAAAGATGTCCCACTCTTAGAAGCCCAAATCCGTGGTATGCACGTTGGTATGGTCAATGCAATCAAACTTGGATACAACAGATTGCAACTTGAAACGGACAATCTTGATGCATACAACACGCTACGATTCCAGGAAGAACTAATCATGGAAGAGAATGTGGAGAAGGCAATCATTCAAATTAACACTCTGGTGAAAAATAAACTCTCCACATGCATTTTTGCTTGCAAGATGTCCCATACCTCGGCTACACACAATTCACTAGCGGCTTACGCTGCAAGATTTGGAATGGAAAATCTAACAACGTTCAGCATCTTTGACTCAAGTGTTGGTAACTTCTCTGAACTCCTCCGCCTAGACATGGGATGGGGTCCTCTGGATCCTATCTACGATCCACTCCCAAACCTTGGCCATGGTGAAGTTCTCACTGGCCCTAAGCTCTCACTCTCTGTATTTAACTCCTCAGCCACTAGCCATAGAAATTGCTTCCCACCTGGCAAAAACTATGATGGCATCGATGAAGTGGATTTAGACTACACTCCTAAGGCTGAATGTCCACTTTCTAAGCGAACCCATGATATTCTACCTCCCATCAACATTAATATCACCTTTAATGTTTTGGCCTCTCAAAATAAAGCTGCTAAAAAACCTCAGGCATCTCTGAAGGGCAAGGAAAAACTATACAAAAAATGCATCTTTAACAAAGATGGGCTCCTATCCAATGAAGCAATTCACCTGATCGACAATGGAAGCCTCAACTTCATTTCCAAAAAGTTGAGCAAAACAAAGATCAACATGGAGGAAAATATCTTAAACGAACTCAAGGTAAAAGACCTTCTGGCTAGTGCGATTGAGGGCTCCCTCCATGGGATACCGACTTCTCTTCCCTCCTCTGCTATCAGTAGTCACGGTGGTATCTCCATTCAAGGAAATAAACCACAACTGAATGACCAGCAACCCTCGGGTCATATGGATGTTGATGACCACACTTTGGATTCCTAATCTTTCCAGTGGTTTCTTAGCCAGGGTGCAGGGTTTCTATCTCTTTTGTCCGTCCGATTATCATCAGTTGTAGTAGGCATGTATCCTCTAGCTTTATCCTCATCCCATGGGCAAATCAGTTAATTTTCCAATGTAGCACTGATATCCCAGATTGTACCCCACTCTTTATCTATTAATATAATTTCTAATTTATCAAAAAAAAAAAAAACTACTCCGTTGTTATTTACATTTGCGGACCAATTTCCGTCACGGATTTTAAGGTGCATTTTAAGATAGTTCTATAACTTATTTTTGATATTTTCTTTTTTTGTATAAAAATAGAACAATCCTATTTCTATACAAAAAAGAAAATATCAAAAATAAGTTATAGAACTATCCTTAAAATGCACCTTAAAATGCGTGTCAGATATGCAATTTTTTATGTAAAAAAATGGATGGGACGGAGGGAGTAATTTCATTCTAAACTCGTGTTCGATCATTGCAACTATAATTATAAATACTTATTTATATGATTTCACCTTTTCTCTATAAATATTAATATTATATTTATTATTTTAATATATTTTTTGAAGTTTAATTTAAAATATATATGTACAATTTAGTAAACTATTTCCAAAATTAATTAGGACTACTTAGTTTGACTTGTAGATATAAACAAATGTTCTCAAAATTCTAATTATTTTAATAATGAAAAAAACTACTTTTTCTAATTGTAATGTCAATGGTATTGAATGTGTGTGCGTATTTACTGGGAGTTGGGCTGTGGAAGAACCTGGCAGAAGCCTCCAGCTCTCAAACGGAGGACTGACCGAGTGATACTTATTTTCAATTCTTAGTTCTTAATTTCTTACAAAACTTACTTGGACTAAAAGGTCCACTTTCCCATTTGCGTGCGGAAGTGCGTACCAAAGGTGTCGAGTTTCTTATTAATTTATGGGTAAATTAATTCCTTACTCCCTAAATTTTGGGTTGTTTTTGGTCTAGGTCCCTAAACTAAAAAAGTTTTTCTAAATTTTATGAAATATTTCTGATTTTTTAATTTTTTTTTTCGAATTTTATCCACTAACGACGTTAGCCTTATTTGGACGGAGAGACCTTAATCAGAAAAATTGAAAGTTAAGGGATCGAAAAATTGAGTTTTTTAGTTTAGGGACCTAGACCAAAAACGGCCCAAAGTTTAGGGACGAAAGAATTAATTTTCCCTAATTTTAAGTTCAAGATTTCAAGTACATATTCTCTGTCCACCCATTTCTTTACAGTTACTATTTTGATTTATCCCATCCATCTTTTTACATTCCAAAAATAGTAAATTTTTAATAATATAAAACACTATTACACTTATTAACTTTCTCCACTTTCTCAAATCTACTATTAAATATTGATAGATCTCACCACTTTACCCACTTTTCATCATTTTTCATTACTTTAGCTACATAAATATATATATATATATATATATATATATATATATATATATATATATATATATATATATATAGGTCAAGGTTCTAAAGTAAACATGCTTAAAAAGAGAACGAGAGAACATCTCAAAAAAATTAATTTAAAAATTGTAAAAAATTATAAATATTCTTAGATGCATTTTATGATTCTCAAACTTGAATAATTTTTTGTGGGAAAAAATATTTATGGGAATTTTGTTTTTTTAATCCTCTTTTACAATCTCACAAATTTTGAATAATATCTTTTAGAATCTCACAAATTTTAAAGAATCTTTTTTAGAATCTCACAAATTGTTTTTTACACATGTATTTGTTGTTCATAATTGTGTTTTTTAGAATTGTATTAATGATATAAACATATTTATAATTTTTTGAATTTTAAAAATCAATATTTTAAGGTGTTCTCTCGTTCTCTTTTTAAGCATGTTCTCTCTAGAGCCTTACTATATATATATATATATATATATATATATATATATATATATATATAATATATATTGGTCTCCGTGCCCACCAAAGATGTAAACATCCTGGTGGGACGGAGGGAATATTTCTTTAGTCTCTCATTTGTTTTGTACTACTATATATTTTATGATGTATATAAAATATAGTTTAATAATTTATTTTTAAAATTTTTCTTCTTTTGAATAAAAATTAAAACATTACATATTTATTTAGAAGAAAAAAATTAAAAAAATTTATATAATTATGCCCTTATATATATGAATCTTAAAATGCTAAAATGCATGTCAAACACTCTGTTCTAAATGTAAAGAATTGAGAGGAATAAAGGGATTACTTTTTGACTAATTTTAATTAGTTAAGATTTTTATGCATACAATATATTGGTAATAGATCGAACTAAAAGAATTCTCTTTGTGATATATTAATTAAAAAAAAAGAAGGGAAATTAATGTGATAACCCCCAACAATCGTTGCAATTGATGTTCGATCCCGAAGAGAAGGGCTTCGGTCGCCGGCTCCCCTGTCATCAGGTCACCAACCCATTATTATTAATGAAAACAAATCAATCAAAAAATACCAATTAAGCTCTTATTGTGTACACTTGGATACACATTAAAAAACAGTAATTAAATTTAAGAATATCTACTAATATGTGTCGAATATATATTGATATATGAGAAAATTGAACCAAGATTTTCAAAATCACAAAAAAGATAAATTTTATATGAACTATTCTTTATGCATAAAAGGAGTTAGAGTTAAAAATGCCTAATAATTATATAAATAATTAGCTAAAATTTTGGGTCAGGATATTATATAATATTTACATACGTATGTTTTTTTTGTATTATTTATAAAAAAATCTAGATATGTTAAATTAGGTATAAAAAAAAAATGATTGTCACATTTTCTAGAGAGAACATGCTTAAAAAGAGAACGAGAGAACAACTTAAAATATTAATTTTTAAAATTCAAAAAAAATATAAATATGTTTATATCATTAATACAATTCTAAAAAACACAATTATGAACAACAAATACATGTGCAAAAAACTATTTGTGAGATTCTAAAAGAGATTCTTCAAAATTTGTGAGATTCTAAAAGAGATTCTTAAAAAATTGTGAGATTCTAAAAGAGATTAAGAAAACAAAATTCTCATAAATACTTTTTTCCACAAAAAATTATTCAAGTTTGAGAATCATAAAATGCATCTAAGAATATTTATAATTTTTTACAATTTTTAAATGAGAAAAATGGCCCTGAGGTTGACGTCAGGGCACTTACCTGAGGTTAGATTGTTTTTTAGTATAAGTGGGGAATGGCATTTTTGTAATAATAAAATCTACCCTTCTGTATTTACAAAAATAACCCTGACTTATATTGTTTTTTGTTTTAACCTCAGGCTATAACCCTGAGGTTGTCCTCAGGCCCTGGATACTCTTTTTAAATTAAGTTTTTTGAGATGTTCTCTCGTTCTCTTTTTAAGCATGTTCTCTTTAGAACCTTGGCCTATATATATATAGGCCTTTGCTCCATACAGAATACTCTTATATAACAAACAACAAAGAACACCTTAGATCTATTAGATCCTTTGGCCCCGCTAGGGGCACCCAATACAAAAAGTTGTTATTTTTTTACCCTCTATCAAGCCAACAAAAGAAAAATAAATAAATAAAAATAAATAAAAAATTTTATGTTCATGATGACGTCACTGATGACGTCATCGTCATGAACAGTAATTTTTAATTTTTAATTTTTTTTTTTTTTTGAGATGATGGATGGATAGAGAGTAAAAAAATAAGAACTTTTTGTATTGGGTGGCTCCGCCAGGGGCAATGGATCTATTAGATATGAGGTGTTCTTTATTGTTTGTTATATAAGGTGTTTGCTATGGAGTCCAACCCATATAAATAATAATATATATATATATTATTATTTAAAAAATAAATATAAATTATTTTAAAGTTAAAATGTTGAAACCTTGATAATCTCTTTAGAATAATACTTTTTTTCGAATTCCAATTCCAAGAACATCACTTTTAGAGGATTTAATTGTATGTATGTTTACTTTTAAGAATTCAAAAATTTCTAGCAAAATTAAATTCCAAAGAGTTTCCATTGACTCAAGGTTTTTACTTCCCTTCTCTCTGGTCTAAAAATAGCAATGACCATGCAATTTCTTTCAGTTCTCTGTCTATATATCTCTCTCTGATCATCAAGAATTAAAACCACATCTTTTGCTAACCTGTTCTTTCACTATCCATTCATACTTAAATATACAAGTTAAATTACAAAAATATATAGACAGTCAGTGTATACAAGTTTGAATTAATGGGGTCTCTTCATAATATATTTGTTCCATTTTTCTTGTATTCTATGATTTTCAGTTGCATGATCAGGTCTGATGCTCAACTGTTGCCTGCACAAGAAGGTATGGTATACCCATTTTTCTTTTAATCATAGCTACCATAAATTTCAGGGTACTAGATGGTTAATATTATGGCACAAGTGATGAAAATATGCTCTGATGTAATACTAAATTTGAATTTTACAGCTATTGTAGTGTACATTTTTATGAATATATGATGATGCACATTGTTTTTATTTTATGTATTATGTTTAGTTATGATTCTCTGAACTTTTTATGCGTGTCAGTACAAGCTCTTCAAGAAATATCCTCGAAGCTAAATAACAAACACTGGAAGACTCTCAATCAAAGTTCATGCAGTAGACCTCGAGATTTCAATGTGACATTTCATGATGATATCTTTAGCAACGTCAGATGCGACTGCTCATTCAATAATAACTCTGTGTGCCATGTTACACACATGTAAGATCCTAGTCTAATTTATTTAGTATTCACAGTGTTTAAATTTTTGAAATTAGAAAAAAAAAAAAAGAGCTAATAAAATTTTTCTTATGTGTTTGCACAAAAAGGAAACAACTAGAAATCACAATCCTGAAGTAAATATTTGTGTAATTATATTGATTGTGTTATGCTAAAATATCATCTTGACAAAGTACCGTAGAAGATGAAGCCCCAAAACATGGTTATGGGGGGTTCTGATGCAAGTATACAGAGACATGAAATACTAATGAGGCTTGATTGTGCTTGCACTGCTTCTGAAGGTTTCAGCTCCCGGGCTCAATCATCTGATTAGTATAATTTCTGAGTTGTTAAATTATTGATCATCAATCTCTTAAACATTACTTAACCTAAAAAAAATCTCTTAAACATTTGTGCATGGTTCAGTGACTTGTCTTATCATTTTACTAGGTACTCTTGCTTTATGGATTATGATATTTTTCTAACCTATGTGGTCATATCACCTTTCCCAGGTTAGAAAGATAAAATCGACATCTTTAATCAATCAGATAGTATTAATTTTCAAACACTAAATAAAAGGAAGCTGATTTCTGCTTCATATCATGTAAAACGTTACTCATTTAGTTAGGCTCACCCTAGAAATTAGAATATTGGTTGCATAAGATAGATATAGGATAAAGAAAGGTGTTTCCAGTTAGGTATATGTAAAAATATTTAAAGCTTCATATGTCTGGCAGAGGGAGGGTTGCTAATGATTTTCTCCAGTTTCCAGATTATAATCTGTTTGCTTCTTCCTTTCTGATAAACGGGGTGTATCTAATTGTAATAAATGTTCTTGACAAGCAAAGCTTGTGTGTTACCAAGTACTTGCTTCCTGGTAGCAAAGTTGAAAAAGTTGTTGAATGCTTAGTTTGTTTAATGAACACAGTATTGCCATAGATGCCAATTTCTGGACTGAAAGCTTATTTTCTTATTATGCTAATATGCATTCAGCATGCCATCTGGACATATAAAATGTGATCATTTCTTCTAATTTTGAGATCCTTGGCAAAATAATTATGAACTCAACGTAACGATACCTTTAAATTAATTTATTCGCTATTGCTTGCACATTATGGGTTTGCCAACACTTTCAATATTTCCTCCGTCTTAAGTTCAGTGTTTTTGCAGCGAGATGAAGGGTTTAAATCTGACTGGAGAATTACCTGCTGAATTTGCAAACCTGACTGATCTACTCATGATGTTAGTATCTTACTTTTGGATTGTGTATTTAAAATTGTTAAGCCGTATGAACAATTGTATCCTCTCTCTAATTTTAAGCATGACCTTGTTTGGTCAATTCTGAAAGAGGAGTTTACAATTATAACTGTAAGTTACTCTGATTTAAAAAATCTTGTATGAAAGGAACCAGGTACTTCCCGAATGCTTTTAAGAATGCTTCAGATTGACAGACTTATGAAAATTATCGCTCTTGTGCTTCTCAAATTTTGTCAAAACTTAGATATGGTGGTGTATTGCCTTGCAAGGACTGTTTCGTTAAAGTGAAGGATTTTATTGTCCCTCTAACATTAAGGTAATAGCAAAGCATGATATTGAACTAACAGAAACCTTTCTATATATTATGCAGAGATCTGTCCCGTAATTTTATCAACGGAAGCATTCCCAGAGCTTTTGGTCAGCTGCACCTCACAAATCTGTATAATATATCTAAAACTTATTTATTTCCTGAAGGCTCTTTTATGTGGCTATATTACCATAATAAACCTGATCTTATATATAATTCCAAGCATGAACTGGCAGAGCACTTAGTACATTAGCCCTCTTCTTTCCGCAGGTCCCTTATGGGAAATCGCATCCATGGTTTGATTCCCGCGGAAATTGGCAACATTGATACACTTGAGGAATTGTGAGTGTCAAATATGATCTGGACTTCTTAGTGAATTATAGTTTCTTGACTTATGTCAGAGCTGAACTTTTCAGGGAGTTGGAAAATAATCAACTTGAAGGGCCTCTTCCTGTAAACCTTGGGAATTTGAGTCACTTGAAGAAACTGTGAGACTTCTAATGTTTACATATCGCATTGTTTCTAGCAAGTGTGGGTATTTTTTTCATGGATTGTGGATGTGGTATCAGTGTAAGATCGATAACAAAATTTCCAGTTTAATTTTTTAGCATAGATCATGATGAGATAGACTTTACAAACTTTTTTATATACTGGTGAAGAAATGGGGATGTATGTGCATTGCAATATTGTTATATCTATCTGTTTTCTTTTGTTTTTTTTTTTTTTTCCTGTTGAAGCTTAATTTTTGCAAACAATTTGCACAGCTTACTGTCGGGAAATATTTTTAGTGGGACAATACCAGAAACATATGGCAATTTGAAGAATCTAACAGATTTGTAAGTAATACTCATTCTGTACTCTGTACAATGTATCTAACTTAGCAGACCGTGTGAAAATTATCTACTACCTACAGTCGGATAGATGGGAGTGGATTATCTGGGAAGATACCAGATTTTATTGGAAACTGGACAAATATCACGAGATTGTGAGTACTGGTTGTTAAGTATCCTTTCAGTTTGTATCTACTTGGATTTTTGGTTGAATTTATAAAGAATTTTACTTCCATGTACCTATTACTTGACTATTGAAAGTTTTTTTGTAGGGACTTGCAAGGCACAGGGATGAGCGGTCCGATTCCTTTGGCCATCTCCTGCATGAAAAACCTAGAACAACTGTGAGAACAGAAATATTTAGCCATGTTTGATCACTTTTTAATTATTACCATTATAATTATTTTTGGCTTAGAATCTCGATTATAGTTGAATATTTATGTGCTTTCTGTTGGCAGGAGGATATCTGATTTAAGTGGAACTGATTCAACCATCCCTGATTTGAAAGATATGAGAAGCCTAAAAACTTTGTTAGTTAATCAGGAACCGAACAAATTCCATGTTTCCATGCAAATGTGTTCCCATAATTTATTGGTTTAACAAGTTTTTCTTTGACTGTGTAGGATATTGAGAAATTGCTTGATTAGTGGTGCTATTCCAGAATACATGGGGCATACAAGTAAACTAAAAACCCTGTAAGCTGATCTTATTATTTCTTATTTGATTGAGATGTCTGCTTTGCTATTTTTGACGATTTCACTAGTCCTAAAAAACAATGCATAACACAGTGATATGCGGTAGTAGGCAATGAACCTGATTTTTTCAGGTTCCGTGTTTTCTATTAAATAACCATTGCATGCTGTAAACAATGTTTGTCCTTGTTTGAGTTTAACAATCTTTTTATTTGCAGAGATCTGAGCTTTAACAAGTTGACTGGCCAAATTCCAGATCCAGTGACATCAGTGAAATATTTGTATGTGACTAATTAAAATTCACATATGTGAATTTTTGCAAAAAAGTAAAATTAATATCAATGTAGTATTCATACAACTCACTTGAAATTCTACAATTTTTTACTTTACGTATTGGTTTGTGTCTCTTCAGTTTAATATGCTTACTACTCAGAATTCAGAAGTGTGACATTGAACTTCATGTGAATGTAGGTATCTGAATAATAATTCATTAACTGGGGCGATACCAATTTGGATTTCAACCACCAAAAAGAATTTGTTAGTGTTGACCTAGCTTTGGATATATTTATTTTATCAGTATACATTCATCTATGGATAAATAAGAACACATGCATGTCGAATCTCTATTAACCATAATTTATCTACAAATGACAAAATTGTATTTGCTGCAGTGATGTATCTTACAATAATTTTACAGAGACACCAAAATATAGCTGTCAGCCATCTCATGTGTAGGATTCTTCCCACTTTGTATCCTCTATTAATGCCAATATCCTTCTTACTAATAATGCTTATTGTATCATTTACAGGAATTTAGTTTCGAGCCATTCATCATTAAGAAACAACTCGTGAGTTCTTCTGGACATGATGTCTACTAGTTTTGTATTAGCATTACATGAAATAATTCGTAGTTTGTTGTAGAGTTGCTTGGTGCTTAAAGAAAGACCTCCCTTGCTCCCGAAAACCTCAATGTAAGTGCAAACCCAATCTGACTCTTTAGCTATGATGTGGAAGCTGGAAGCACTTTGATAATCAAAGATACCTCTTTAGTCTAATATAAAAAGCTGCTGTCAAATTGGCAGATTACTCGCTGTTTATTAATTGTGGAGGAAGCAAAACAGAATGGGAGGGAAACGAGTATGAAGATGACTCAGTTCGAGATGGTCCGTCGTACTTCTTCTCTAATTCAGAGAAATGGGCATATGGCAGTGCAGGAGTTTTTATGGGCAATAAAAAAGCATTTTATGTTGCAATGAACAGTAATGTGACTGCAGGAGAAATTTATAAAACAGCCCGCCTTGCTCCTTCTTCACTTAAGTATTACGGTCTTTGTTTGCGGAAAGGTAGTTATAAAGTTCGCCTCCACTTTGCTGAAATACAATATTCTGATGACAACACATTTAGCAGCATTGGTAGGCGCATTTTCGATGTATCTATCCAAGTAAGCAGATCATATATTTTATACACTGCAATTATTGATATCTTTGATTAATACATATGTGACCATTCAAAATGGCTAGGAAGTTGATTATAATGTTTCTCCATCAAAAATAGGGTTGTTATAGCTACTTTGCCATGCTTAATTATCTTCTTTAATTAATTTAGGGGAAAGTTGTATGGAAGAATTTCAACATAGCTGAAGCTGCCAAAGGATTCGGATTGCCAACCACCTTGGAATCCAATGTTACTGTCGATTATGGTACTTTGGAGATCCACCTGTATTGGGCAGGCAAGGGGACTAATGCAGTTCCTAACAAAGGTGTATATGGACCCCTTATATCGGCAATCACTGTGACACCAAGTTAGTAATTTTCAAATTTGCACTCTCAATTTATGTTCCTACTACATTTCCTGAGTTGCTATCGTATTTTTCTCGTAGTCTTTACTGTTGACACTGGCCGTTTATCTACTGGAGCTGTGGCTGGCATTGTGGTTGGTTCAATTTCGGGCGTCACCTTAATTTTATTAATACTTTGGAGAAAAGGTTTCCTAGGAGTAAAAGACATTGAAGATAAAGGTGAGAGATCCAGTGCATAAATTAATACAAGCACTCTTAAGATTAGTTGGTTGCTGAATTGGTTTATACACAACCAACTAAAGGGTCAGATATGGATCCGTTTACATTGTACATAACTTGCACTAATGTGTATAAAATTAAATAAAGTAGGGGATTACTAAAGAAATTTTAAATTGACAACACAGTAACACTATATGTTTGAATGTTTGCCTTTTTTAAAAATGTGCGGAAATCCAAAATGTAAATTTCGACCTTACAAGCCTTTTAGTGTGACTCAGGTAGCACGGTCTGTAGCCATTATGCCTGCAGGCAGAACATATCTGTAGCGCAATTGACTTCACTTCAGCATTGTGTAAATTTCTAGTGCTCAGGACTGAGGACATAAATAAACATGTGCAACTACGATGAAGGGCTTATATTTGTTAAAGGAGCATTGGAATGGAAATAATATCCTAGAGTAATGGATATTTCACACATTTCTGATATAAATCCTTGTTACAGAACTCCGAGGGGCTATAGAATTACAAACTGGTTATTTTAGCTTGAGACAGATCAAAGCTGCCACCAACAACTTCGATCCTGCAAATAAGATTGGTGAAGGTGGATTTGGTCCAGTTTACAAGGTATCTTACTCCATAAAACTAAAAATTTCAGAGCATTGCTTGAATATCAAATCCATCTGTTCACATGTAAACAGGAATACAGTTCTATTTCTTTGCATATTGACGCAATGGGTCGTTAGCAAAAGCATTCTGTTGGTTTTCTGTCTTTTTACCCATACTCTCAATGAGTACTCTCTGCAACATATTCTTGCCTAAAGGGAAATTTACTTTTCACGTTTATTGGTCTTCTTGTAGGGCATCCTATCTGACGATGCAGTAATAGCTGTTAAGCAGCTATCCTCCAAATCAAAACAGGGAAACCGTGAATTTATTAACGAGATAGGCATGATATCTGCTTTGCAACACCCGAATCTTGTGAAGCTCTTTGGCTGTTGTATTGAAGGAAACCAGTTGTTGCTAATATATGAGTACATGGAAAACAATAGTCTTGCCAGAGCACTTTTTGGTATATACTTCATTCCATGGTTTATATTGATTATTTCTCATTATGATGGACTTGTGTTTTTTATCTGTTCTTCGAATTGGTTCTTCACTTTATTAGGTCAAGAGGAAAAACATTTAAACTTGGATTGGCCGACTAGAAAGAAGATATTCTTGCATATAGCAAGAGGCTTAGCTTATCTTCATGAGGAATCAAGGTTGAAAATTGTACACAGGGACATTAAGGCCACTAATGTGTTGCTTGATAAAGATCATAATGCAAAGATATCAGACTTCGGTTTAGCTAAGCTCGATGAAGAAGAAAACACTCACATCAGCACACGAATTGCTGGAACAATGTAAGCATTTGCTTTTCATAGTATTTTTAGTACTTCGTACATATCTCTTGAGTATTCGAAACAACCAGTGTCGGGTCAATAACAAGTCACTGTCAGGGTATCAAAATGGTAATAAAAATTATAATCGAATATGATACTGAAGTTTGAATATATGTAAGCAAGACAAATACATCACAAAACTTACTCATGTACAGTAAGAAAGCCTGTGATAGATGTTTACTGCATGTTTTTCTGTTTCAATAGCAGAATTCTCTCATAACTGTTTATTTGTGATATATGATACGGAGTGTCATATCTTTTTATTTGTGATAGGATGAATGCACAATCTGACCACCGTAAAGCCCTTAAGTTTTAGCTTAATAATCAGAAAAAGCAATACATAAAGTTAATGTCTAATTATACATGTTCATCTTAATTCATGATTGTTGAGATCATTGGCCTTACAGATACTGCTAATGTTACAACACTTGCTGCTATGGTGATTCCTGAATTATTTTTTTCTCAGTGGGTACATGGCTCCAGAATATGCTCTGAGGGGTTACCTTACTGACAAAGCAGATGTCTACAGCTTCGGGATTGTTGCACTGGAGATTGTTAGTGGAAAAGGCAACACTAATTACAGACCAAAACAGGAGTTCGTTAATCTTCTTGATTGGGTAAACATCGTGCTTAACTGAGTGTTAAATTATATTGATTTTCATACTCTGTTATCGGGTATCATTTTAAATAATTGAAATTGTTACCCGAGCATGGAAAATTTGTACAAGTTCATTACTGTAAATAATACTCCCAATGAGCTACATTAAATTTTCTAAATGATGTTGTCCAATGTCTATGTTCATTCATTTAAACAGAACAGTGCACACTTAAACAACTCTGATTTTGTTACTTATATGTAAAGGATGGTACATAACTGAAGTAGGGTATTGACATGATCAAATAATTTAAGCTTAATTCATAACATGAGTCCCACTCTATGGAGAACCATCTTACGTGGAGAACCGTGGAGAACCACTTAAAATGCATTAAAATTGTCATTTATATAAGGCCCATGGCGGGGCCCCTTTACAAAAAAGTCTTATAATTCTACCCTCTATCCATTTGTCAAAGAAAAAAAAAGAAAAAAAAAAATTCACTGTTCACGTGATGACGTGGCAGTGGATTTCACTGGTTAACGGTGCTTCGCACCTTCTTGTACGGCGCTTCGCGCCTTTATCATTCTAAAGTTGTAAGGAATGGCAATCAATGGTAAAGGCAATAGACGATTGACGGGTGTGTCGAGGACCTTCGGCCCTCATGACTACCTAACTCATCCGTTTACTGTCTTAAATGCTTCGCATTTCCACGGCAGGGATTTTTTTTTTTTTTTTTGATTTTTTTTTTATTTTTTTGTTGGATAGAGCCAATTATTTTAAGCATCTTTCGTGAAGGTACCCTTGGCGGGGTCCTTATATATAAAGCAATTTTAATGCATTTTAAGTGGTTCTCCACGGTTCTCCACGTAACATGGTTCTCCATGGAACAATGGCCGGTATATGTATTCTCTCTGTTCATACATATGTGATATGTTGTCATGGTCCATGACAAAACATTCTAGACTACATACTATAGTTAAACATATTCTCTAAATTGTGGTCTTCGGATTTATTAACAATAATTAAACATATTCTCTAATTGTGTTCTTCGCATTCATTTATAATTAAACGTATTCTCTAATTGTGGTCTTCGGATTCTATCTGCAGGGATGCAAGCCGGTGGAGAATATGGAGGCTGTGGGAGGATCTGCACCAGTGAGCCCTTGCTCGTCTTATAACTCAACTCCCTATGCTTCCTACTACCCCAGTCCTGCAGGGTCATCTTCCTTGCATAGTCCAGCTTCATCCTCTTATGCTGCTAATGCACATGTAGCTGATGGAAGTTCCCTCATTCCGTGGCTCAATAAACTATCATCTGCATCCTCATCAACATCGTCCTTTACCTCCCAACTTCAGCATGTGTATATGCAAACTGGCTCCAACAGTGCTCCGGTCAGTTCTTCTTTGACTTCCACAGCTCATACCCCTGGACTTACTGAAACCGGATGTAAAACACCACAAAACTCTTTACTCCAGTCTTCCACCCCACCCAATCCTGCCTGTCAGATCTTTCCTAATTCTGGATGGGTTAGAGGCCTTCGAATTCCTGAAAGAAACCCAGGTTCTCCAACATTTAGCCTTACGACTCCAAATCCATTTGGCTTCAAGGAAGTGGCCCAAGCTTTGCCAGCAAGTACTGACCAGAATGCTAATGTTTCAAATGATGAAGTGATGGTAATAGATGAATTTGCATTTAGAAGCAGCATAAAGAAACAAACGAATCCATGGGAAGGTGAAAGAATTCATGAAGAGTTTGTTTCTGATGATCGTAAGCTCACCCTTGGAACCTCATGGAAGTATGATATGTAATTAAGAAGACGGATTAAAACGAAGATAAGCAGTCCTATATAATGTCACATCCGGAAGTATGCCTGTGCATTTACCACCACTTTACTACATATCTTAAGTGTTAAGTAACCAACTCATCTAAAATCTTAAGGTGTTAGAGGGAGGCCTTATATGGATCTTATATTATATTCTAACACTCCCCCTCACTCGAAAGCCCATTTTTGGGTCGAAGAGTGGATCACGGGCGCCCATCTTTGGGGCATAAATTTGCCTTCGTGTCCGAAATAAATTTTAAGAATATTGGGGGTCGCAGAGAGTCGTACCTGGGACCTCTGCGTGCCTGAGCTCTGCTACCATGTTAGAAACCGTTTCACCCAAAACCTTAAGGTGTTGGGGAAGGCCCTTTACTACATATCTTAAGTGTTAAGTAACCAACTCATCTAAAACCTTAAGGTGTTAGAGGGAGGCCTTATGTGGATCTTATATTATATTCTAACATTAAGTCCCATGAGCATGATTTGTTGTTACATATCAAAGTGTATTAGCCTCCTATGTAATCTGTGTTGTTACCAGTTTCACTATATTTCAGTGTAATATTTTATGAAGTATATAAAGCTTATTATCTATTTGCTTAAAGTTTCTCATGTACCATGTAAAATTATCATGAAGTGATTTGGATCAGGGAAGAGGAGGATATACTACGACCTGAATCTATTATGAAAATGATTATAGACCAAATGGGACAATGACATAAATGATTAATTCAAGCATGACCCAAAAAAGCTTTATAAATATGTAATTTCATTATATTTACTAAAAATGCTAGAGGTACCAAATTAGGTACCAAAAATTGTCACCAAATGACTTGTCATTATTGTGATTGGTTATCATTCTAATGGGCCCGCCAGGGCCAACCAATTAAAACATCCCAATATGCCAAATATTTAATGCCATGTCATTTGGTGGCAAATTTTGGTACCTAATTTGGTACCTCTAGCACCACATTCACTTCTATCGATTTACCGCAAGTTATAAAATAATACGAAATAGACACGTTTACAAACACTATGAGGAATCCTTCATTGACACCCCTAATTTGTATGACTTGCTCCGGAATCTGATACAGCTCACTGATATAAATGACTTGAGAATGCAGTGTGCATTGTCTTCATTAATTACAAGCATTCTTTTATCAATCTTTTTTTTTTTTTTTAGATAGTTGAACACACGCACACGGCGGGAGATTCTTTTATCAATCTTCGTTTCGTTACAAACACACACATGTTATCATTGCTGTGCGCGCACACTCAACTTCTACAGACTACATATGATTGCCTCTACCAAACATGCGAGAGAATTCACTAAATAATAAATCATATCAAAAACTTCGTGGAATTTCAGTTGTTCTAGGGTGTAATTTGAATTTATATACTCCTTGAATTTATTCACAGTGAAGATTTTTAAAAGCTTTCCTCCACAATGCATAACACTTCAAGTCTATTTCAGTCTGGCTTTTGTCTACCGTACTGTTAAGTAACCCATCTAAAATCTTAAGGTATTAGAGGGAAGCCTTATATGGATCTTATATTATATTCTAACACTCCTCCTCACTCGAAAGCCCATTTATCTATGCATAGTTTTTGAACTTTTTATCTATTCATTATTGCTGTGACGATTCATATTTCTGGACTACAATTTCGAGACTACATAGGAATTCTTTTAGGAGGGATTATACCCACTTTTCTGTCTTTGAGGCATCATTATTATTCATGTAAGGTATATTTTCCGTTCACCTCTATCTTTTGTTATTATTTTAGTTTGTCAAATATATCTGTCTTGTGTATATCCATTGCCGCCTTCTTTTGGGGAAAATGTCGCTTTCATCCATTTCATCGCAACCCCTAATTGGAGAAACTCGGAAAAACAACCTATCAAAGATGATGAGTTGGAGAGCTCTATAAATTTAGACCATTTAGATATTCCTGATCTGGCCTCTAACCACAGTTTTAATTTCATGAACGAGAAAGAAGGGCAAGTAGAGAGGTTCGCATTCCGCCTCCCTAAGTCCACATACGATAGCAAAACGAGAAAAGATCGTGGCCGATGCTTTGGAGGCTGGTTCGGCATAATTAGACATAAGCCCAATCTTAATTATTCGAGTATCTTCGCTAATCGTCCTTTGACCATCGATGCAGGGGTCTGGGTTGATTTAAGTAACGGGTATAGGTGTATTGTTCCACTAGCTAGGGATCGGGTATGGAGGATGCCTGAATTTGGTATGCACGGGATCTCTATGATTCATTTTGAACTGGGGTTGCGCTTGCCGATGCACCCCTTTCATTTTGAACTGAGGTTGCTGCGGGGTCACACAATTGACCCCGAACTCAGTGGCTCAAGTAAGTGGGTTCATAGCCAGATGTGCTGAATTAGGATATGTCCTTCCACACGTTTGCTTTTTTTAATCTTTGGTATAAAGTACACTCGAGGGCAAATTTACTTTGACAAATTGCCTGGTAGATCAATATCGTAAATGTGAGGTCTTCGAATTCGGGGTAGCATGGGAAATGGATGTATTACTACAGGCCGGATCTGGAGTTTGTGCCTCCTTGTCGAAAGGTCCCTCAAACAACGATAGACTATTTGACTAATATGGTGAAGTATGATTGCTTGTTTTTAGAAGATTTCAGGGTGAGGACCCTTTGTATGAGCATACCGTGTTGAAAGATCCAAAGTTTTTGGAGGATCACCATCGTAAGGCTTCGAGGGTTTATCTCATTGTTCTTTTCTATCTATTTTGTATTGGGAAAGGGATTCTGTTTTGTTAGTTGTGTTGTTTTGACATTTGTAAATATTGTTTTGCAGTTGCTGGGGAGATTTTAAGGGAAGTTGTAAGCAGCGTGATTCGAGAAGATATGGATAAAGCGATGCTTGTTTTGGCAAAAAGATCTTTTGGGAACCGGACTTCACAAGTGAGAGATGCCATGAAGGTTGTTGACCCTGTTGTTGTGGAAGGGGTAGTGAATGAGAATGAGAATGCTCTGGCTACTGGGATCGTGACTATGGGAGGAGATTCTATTGATCGGGTGGGGAAGGAACTTTTTTCTTTAAATAATATAATATTTTCATTTCAAATACACCACACAACTCACTGAAACCGGATGTAATACACCACACAACTCTTTACTCCAGTGTCCCACCCCAACGAACCCTTCCTCTGTCAGATCTTTCCTAATCCAGCCTAGGTTACAGGCTTTCAAATTCCTGAGAGTACCCCGATTCACCAACATTTAGTCTCGTCTCTCCACATCCATTTGGCTTCAAGGATGTGGCCAAAGCAAGTGGATCTTTGGACAGAGTGGGACGTGCTCTCAAAGTTTGCAAGCAAGTATTTCCCAGAATAATGATATTTCAATGGATGAAGTAATGATAATAGATGAATTTGCATTTAAAAGCATCACTAAGAAACAATGATTCCATGAGAAGGCGAAAAAATTCATGAAGAGTTTGTTTCCGATGATCTTACGCTCACTCTTGGAAACTAACCGAGAAAAACTAATAAGTAAGAAGACAGATTAAAATGAAGATAAGCACTTTTAATGTTACATCCGGAAGTATGCCAAGTTGTTACAGGGTACTCTGATACTCTTGTGTAGTCGCTACTTTATTATATAAGTTCTACCCCGAAGAGTACAATGTTGTTTCAATAAATTAATGTGTCGTAGGTTCGTATGTAGTCTATTGTCACCTATTTCATTACATGTTCAGTTTAATATCTTATATATCTATCTATTCTATATCTAATACACAAATAGGAGACTTCCCTGAGCAATTTAATTATTTTGGACCATTTCACTCACCTTTCTATTATTTCTTTTCAAATTTATTTTGGTATTTTAACATCAATATATTTAATGCATATTATTAAATGATAAAAAGTTAATATCTGTACTTATACATACATACATATATACACATACATACATCAGTATATATGCTACAAAATTAGTAGGTTATTTACCAAAAATACTACTTTTTTTAAGTTTTTTGCGATTTTACCATCTTCTAAAAATATTTGCAAAAATACCAATTTATTTGCAAAAATACGGAGGTTGCATTTAGTTGCATTCAGTTGCATATATGGTTGGTTGCATTCAGTTGCATGTGTTTGCATCCAGTTGCATATGTAGTTGCATGCAACTAATTTTATACGTAATTGAAAATTGAATTTTCATATGTGGTTACGCCGCCCTTATATACTAGGAAGTTAAATTTGCATTTTTTAGCTGCGCATCAGGTTGCATTCAGTTGCATTGGTTGCATGTGGTTGCATCCAGTTGCATATATGGTTGCATGCAACTAACTTTATACGTAATTGAAAATTGAATTTTCATATGTGGCTGCGCCGCCCTTATATACAAGAAAGTTGAATTTGCATTTTTTGGCTGCGCAGCAGGTTGCATTCAGTTGCATTGGTTACATTTAGTTGCATGTGGTTGCATCCAGTTGCATATGCAACCACATATGCAACCTCCGTATTTTTGCAAATATTTTGGTATTTTTGCAAATTATTTTTTTTAGAAAAAGTATTTTTACAAAAAAGTTTTTGGCCTTGGCTATTTATGAAAAAACCCCAAATTAATATGCATACTTTTACCTACATACCTACCTACATACATACATACATACACACACACACACACACATACATACATACATACATACATACACACATACATACATACATACATTTATGTGAATATATGATAATATTTCACTAAACGATTTTAATTTTTTGGTTGCATACTCGTGCAGACATACGTATATGCATAAATTTATGTAAATGTGTGACAATATATGTAATAACCCTAACTTTTAGAATGCTAAAGTGCCTAAATGAATAGTAATTTTGAGGATTTAGGGAAATGGTATGTAGGTACCCTATAAGTGAAACAGAAAATGAATAATCAGGAACCATTTTAGTGTTGTACTATGAAAATGAGTGACTCGAAATGATGATGGATTTTAGAAATTCCTGAGTATAGATTTTTGAGATGTTTGATTTCAATTGAGCACTATTGTATTGGATATTAAAGAGTATGGAATATGAAAAGGGTGTATACTTTGAGGAACATGTGAAATTAGGTTAAACCAGGGGATTATTAAGTCAAGAGAATGCTAGAGGAATTTAGATTGTTAAACAATTTAGAACTACTTGGAAATGAGATATTAAATTTGAGGAATTGAGGATTTAATATTTTGGAATTTTATTATATTTGATTTGAGAATTTAGAACGAAAACCGCTGAGACTTTATAACGAGATTAAGCGAACGAATCATGAATTGAGGATATTAAATGTTAGAAGTCCAAGGGAGGATATATTATGAGAGGAAAAAAGAATTGAGAATATAATCCTAGAGTAAAGAGAATGCAAACGAGTTAGTGAGCGAGTTAGAGAACGCTTGAGAAACCAGGAGAGCAATTTCTGAGATAAAGAGAATATACAAAGGATATTGGATTTAATATTTTTTTGAGGATTAGAACTACACCAACACCTTAAAATACAATGTGGGAGAGGATAATATATATCTAAGGAATTTACAAAGGAGAAACCACTGAGACGATCACATAAATCATTCGACGAATCAAATGACGAGATAACTTTGAATGGAGCCCAAACGAAAGGCCCAAGGACAAGGGGAAGCCCAATTTTGGCCCAAGTAATAAACAAGAGCTGATTTATGATTTAATTAAGTGGCTTATGGTGAAAGCCAAGGGGCAAGGGCAAGAGTGGAAGAATTATGAAAGGGCAAGGATAATGTGGTAAAAACAAACAAACAAAAAAAAACCAAACAAATATCAAACCAAGCTTCTTAGATACTTCTTGCACAAGAACCAAGGATCCAACACAGCCATACATCTGATCTTATCTTGTAAATATCATTAGATCAAAGTTGGATAAGTCAATATTGGATCAAAAGTGAAGAAAAAGCAAGAAACACACCATTCCATACAAACTGCCCAGCAGGAATAGCTTTGAGAGAAAAATTCATAACCCAAGATCTAAAGCTCTAAAAATCACCAAATTTTAACCATAACTTCTCCACTCCATGTGTAAGGTTCGTTCAAAATTTCATGGCCAACAAAGTAGTATAGCCTAGTCAAATCCATGCTCAAAGTTGGGGAAACCAATCTGTCCAGTTGGAAAAACGGGATCAAAACCATAGCTAGGAAGCTTTGTTTTTGGTGATCTAGAGCTCAAATCAAATCTTATGAAGAGGCCAAGATGTGGTAAATATTTGAGAGCCAAACTCTTATTTTTCGATTTTCTGTGATTTTTACAAAGTGATGGATGAATAGTAACCTTCAAGAACTAACTTTTGGTTTTATGATTTCTTTAGTTGATCCAAGCTACTTTAAGGTTGTTTAAGGACTATCCAAGGCTTAGGCCTGTCAATGGATCAAGAATCCGATCCGATCCGATCCAATCCGAAATTAGCGGGTATGGATTCTTCAAAAAAATATCCGATCCGATATGGATTCGATCCGATAAGGATCCGATCCGATAAGGAGCGGGTATGGATTTAGCATGATCCGATCCGTTAACGATCCGATCCGAATATATTTATATATTAAATATTTTTTATATCTTATATATAATATATTTATTATATATAATATATAATATAAAAAATATATCTACATTTATATAGTATATTATATATATAATATATGCTATATTTATTATTTATATGTATTATATAATATATAAAATACTATATTTATTATTTAGTATATATTATATATATTTTATTTATCATATATAATATAAAATTTATAAAAAAATATATTGACTTTTCGAATAACATCTAAAAATTTGAATACAAGTTAAAGTACTAGTCAAAATACTAGTTGACTTTTAAATTACCAAATCAAATGAATTTATTGAATTTTAAATCTGGATATGTCAATTTTATAATTTAGCATATTTTTTTTAATTAAATGGGTCGGACCTCCGATCCGAAAATCCGAAACCCGAACGGATCGGGTATGGATCGGACTAAAAAATATCCGCACCTGATCCGATCCAATCCGAACCCGAAAAATCTTAATGGATTCGGATATGGATTTAGGATAATCCGATCTGAATCCGACCCGTTGACAGGCCTACCAAGGCTTATTAATTGTTGTTCACTCTACAAAGAAGGTATAAAGCTCAAGAACCCTTAGTATTACTTTGAGTTGATGATGGATTATGGTTGGTTAAGTAGTTAAAGTTGTATAAAGTATGAAATCATGATGATATATGTGCTTATAAGTGATTTGATTGAGTATGGAAGTGAGTTGTGCTTGTAACCATGGCTGGTATGATGACCACATGGTGTAGGGAATAATATATGTGTTGGATGATGGATTGGGAGGAGTGATGATTTGGTAATTGTTAAGAATATAGCCGTTATAATGTCCGATTTTCGTTAAAACTAAAACTACCTTATATTTGGGAAGAGGTCACGAACTGGTAAGGGTCAGTAGGGTGTGTCAACTGACCATGATAGGATAGAGCTTAGTGCATAGATCGTTTTGATATAAGGTACGTCAAAATCAGATGAACGGTTTAGGAGAAAAATGAGTTTTAGTGAAAGTCGTTTGGAAACCGAAAAATGAAATTGTGTCAACTTTGAGGCCATAATTACCACACTTAAACATCTTTAAAAATTATGAAATTTTGGGACAATATAGTAGGGTGAATAGAGAGTCAAACCCCACTGACCTTGTGTCAAAATTCGAAATTGATAATTTATGAGAAATTTTACAGTCATGTGTGGTTAATAAGGAAATGGTGAAAAACACTGAAACTTTCATGGACTCTAAAAATGGATAAGTTCTTGGAACTTGTGGTCTATAAAGGGTATGTTAAACTTATATTATGTGTCAAGGGTGTTATTATATATATATTTAAGGGTTAAGTGGTCAAGTGAAATATATTCTGATGGTGATCCTTTTCGTTTCTATAGATACTCGAGACGAACACCGGATCATTCCTTTTGGGATTTAGAGATCGAGGCAAGATTTCTTTTACCCTTATTTTGATAATTTGTTTATTTTTAAAGAAAAATGGTTTTGCTAGATAATATATGAATCTTATATCATTATATGGTTAGGGATATATTCCCTGTTTGTTGAGATTATTTAATATGGATATGAATTATGGATATGGATATGGATTATGGATATGGATTATGAATATGGATTATGGATATGGATATGAATATGAGTAGAGCGAATATACTTTATGGTTTAAAGAGATATGAAAAAGAATGGTATCAGTTGTTATCTAGGGTTAGATGGTTTATAATCTTCTGTTATTTATAGTCTTTAAACATTTGTGATTTAATAAATATTATTTGATTTTTATTTAATACTGTTAAAAATAGTTGAAATATTTTGTATATAAGAGCATATTTGACTTTATTAAATACGGAGGAGATGTCTGAATTATAATCAAAGTATAATGATATATGAGAATGGAAATGATATATGAGAATGGAAATGATATGTGTGAATGATATATGGAAATGAAAATGGAAAATGTGGAATGGTGTTTTATAAATGGAATAATGATTTGACAAAAAGGGGGATTGCAACAGAAAGCGTAAGAGGCTGTGTGCGGCACAGTCCAGCACTCAATATTTTATTACGGCCCAAGAGTTGCCGAAGGAGGATGTAGCAGGTGGCCTTCCTCCAGGGATGTTTGACATTCCTTCTACTAGTAGTAAACAGAGAGCAGGTACGTTTAGGCGACTGATCATCGTCCTACGTATCTGGCGCTAGCGGATATCCCCAAAACTTTTAAAAAAAGAATTGATAATGGTTACAGTTTTATATAATGGAAAAAGGAAAAATTGTATGAAATTATGGAATTGTTTTTGTGGATTGAAGAGAAACTGATTTTATATTATTTTTATATAATTGTTGAGAGATTTATTTCAAATGTTACATTATCTTGAGATATTATACTGAGATGATGTATTAATTATTATCTTGTTATAGAAGAGAAACTGATATTATATTATATTAGAAGAGAAATTGATATTATATTGTTCTATATTTCTTTTCTTATAAAGAAAAATGGATGGTGCATTTAATAAGTAAGAATTAATTCTTTTCTTAAGGATTATGATGAGTTTTCTGTTTATTAATATATATATATATATATATATATATATATATATATATATATATATATATATATATATATATATATATATACTTTCATTGATGTTAGTTTACAAAAAATTTTATCTTGCTGAGCTATTATAGCTCACTCTTGCTATTTAATTATATAACAGCTAGGGCAGATGTTGATACTTCGCACTACACCCCGGAAGAGGGTAAGGGCTTTTGAGAGAGTGCTGGCGCCTATCCCCGAGGTAGCTGATAGACAGATGGGTATTGGTAGACTTATGTACATTAAGTGTGTAAGCTGTATAATAAATTTTTGATTGTTGAAATGCTTCCTGTAGAGGTATTATTCAACAATGTACTTAGTAAGATTCTGGGTTTGTAATAACTGCTTAACTCTAAACTTTTAATATTGTGGATGTCGTTCTCTGAACATATGACTGGTGTGTGTATATTAGTGTGGGGTCACTTATGTGAGTTTTAAAATGATATTAAAATATCTAAAAGATCAAAAGTGATAATGTTAATAAATGGAAATTGGAGCGTGATAACATGGATTCCTGACCCCGAATTTGGGGCTGTCACAATATATGATCATATTCGCTAACATATACCATATGTTATTATACTATTATTTAGATTTACTGTAAATTTGTATGAATTAAATATTGTAAAAAAATGTTATTTGAGTAAAATTTATGTATTAAGCATGCATGTGCATTGTAGTTATTTATACCACTAATAAATCAAACTATACATAATCTTTGACATATTTTAAGTGTTATATTTGAATGACACAAATACGTTCAAATGAATATAAGATAATAAAAAAAAAAAACTTTCATGTATATAAGTGTAATACAAATTTATAGTAACTTTACTTATCGCATAACTCGTAAATTGCTACTCTAATATGTAAATATACAAAAAAAATTCGAACAAACCAATAGTTTAATTATATCTAGACTATATCCGTACATTGCACGGATTAAAAAACTAGTTATACATAGTTTATTACTCCCTCCGTCCCAGCGGGTTCTTAACATGGGGGCTGGGCACGGAGACCAAGGATAGTGGATGTAATATTGTTAAAATAAAGGAAGTAGTGGGTGAAATAGTGATTTTATTGTTAAAATAAGTGAAGTAGTAGGTGTAATAGTGTAAAGTGTTGAAAAAGTGGAGTGAAGTAGTGGATGTAATAATGTATTTTATTGTTGAAAGTTACTATTTTTAATAATGTAAAGAATCGATATAACGTCCCAAAAAGAAAATTGTAAAGAAATGGATGGAACAGTATCTTTTTGCTTTATGTTTCTCATGTACTGACGTGAAATGAACCAATGACGTTGAAATGATTTGGATCAAGGGCGACAAACGATAACATGTTACGGAAGCTAGAATCTAAATCTATTATGGAAACGATTATAAAGTGCCAAAAACAAATTCTTCACAAATATATTGTTTCTTTAAGTTTACAATTCATTGTTATCGAATTTCAGCAAATTTTTCAAACATACGAAATTGACATGTTTACGAACACTACCCGGAATCTAAATTGACCACCCCGATCTGGATATGACTTGCTGCAAAATAAGCTACAGCTCATTGATGATATATGACTTGAGCAGTGTGCTCTTAGTCATTATATTCTACTAGTTTATAGTCCGTGCAAAAAATAGATTGTTTTTAACTTTTTTTATTTATTTATAGTGTAATATATAATATTATAAATATTATTTTAATATGGTGTTGAAAGTATTCAAACTTAGATTTCGGTAACATTTTTAGTATTAAATTTAAATTAATAGGTTGTTGGCGGAAATCGAACCTTGAACCTTTATATGTAACCTCTTTTGATATTAATTTTAAATTAAAATGTTATTCGTGGGTTCGAACCTTAGACCTCTATGTATAACTTGTATCTAACAGTTATAATCTATTTGAGTTTCGGGCTGTGAATGAAAGGGATAACCAAAATTGAGTGATAACCAAAAATAAGGGGTTAACAAAATTACAAAATATATCCCCTTTTGCTTATTATAATATATATATATATATATATATATATATATATATATATATATATATATATATATATATATAATAGATTTTTATCAAGGTTGTTAAGTCAACAAGGCGAGTCTCGATGCTCGAGTACCTTGAAATTGAAAAATCGGCAAGTCGCCGACTAATCGTAAAAAGTCGATAAATAGTCAACATACATATATTTAGAATAATTATAATATATAATATAGGTAACACACGTAAATTCCATAGTTCACATGAAACTGATAGATAATAAGTTCAAGTATCCAAATTCAAGCATCTGTCTAAGCAAATAAAAATATAATTAAAAATCAAATTAACAAACTATTTTAATAAAATGTAATTCTAATTCTGTAATTTGCAATTTAAATGTGTATGAGTTTATAAATTTTAATAAAATTAAAAAAAGTAAAAGAAATGACAAATTTAAGTGAAAAGCATTTTTTGCTGTATATATAAAATGAGAAAAAGAGTAGAAATAAATTAATTTATACATTTTTTAATGAATTGTAAAAAAAAGTACATCTATATGTAGTATATATACATATAGGCCGTATATATTCAACAACGGGCCAGGAAAACAAATTGTGGAAGAAGAAGAGCCATTATCAGAGAGCCGCCAGAGATGTCGTGGGAAGATGAGATGAAATCGACGTAGTAAAATATGAGATGAGATTTAAGTTTCAATCAAAAAAATGAGTAAGTTTTAGTTAAAACCCCTAATTTTTCAATCCGGAACAGTTTTTAAGTCGAGTTTCGGGCCGGGTTCCAGGTCAGATTCGGATAAAACCCACGGACTTCAAACTCAACAAGTCGTGCGTCGACGTTTTCCCCTGGATCGACTTGTCAACTAGTGCCCACTAGTCGTCTTAACAACATGATTTCTATGCATTCTTAAATCACTCTAATTTCATTCAGACTCAATTTACACATGAACATATGATTGCCTCTGTCAAAAATGCAAGAGAATTCACTAAATAAATCTTATCATATAAACTTGATGAACTTTCAGTTGTGCAACTATGAATTTATATGCAGTGAAGAGCTTTAATAGCTTTCACCACAATGCATTACACTTTAAGTCTAATTCCAATCTGGCTTTCTTTCTACTGTACAACCATTTTCAGGGACCAGTGACTTGATCTTGAACATAGAACAGATGATAACCACAATAACAGACAAAGATGAGGAAAGAATCAACAATATGATCCATGTTTTACACTGATCCATGACTTCCCGTGGTAGTAAATATCTTGTCAACCCGTACTATTAAGTCTTAACAATCATATCCCAATTTTTTTAAACAATTCTGACAGTGCACGATAGAGAACTGCAGCTGCTGGAGGCCGTGGCAATGATCCAAGAAGGATATCAGATGTATTAATAGAAGGTTTACCATAGAATCTGCGATTTTCTTGCATGCGGGTAGCCACCATGTTCCCCTCTAGAGAGCACCCAACAAATGCACCTGTTTTGATGATAAAATTATGGTTCATATCACAGATGGATCATGACGGAAAAACATTTATCTTACCTACCCAAGCACTTTAAGCAGAGCATGTAAGTGAAACGACTTGCATATATTATAATTTAAGAAAAAAAATTATAATTTACTGGATGCCTCATGTTTAAGTTTAATATAATGCACAATATTTATAATTTAAGGCCCTAAATTGGTATTACCTCAGTTCTACAAAAAGAGTCTTGGTTTAATTTTAAAGGTAAAACTATGACAGTTAATTGTTAATACAAAAAATAATGATAATATTCAGGACAAATTTACCCTACAAATTCTTGTATAAAATCTAAAGTCAATACGCCATCAACTGACTTTCTAAGGTCACAATAGAATTGTCTGAAAGGAACAAATGAGCACCTTATATATCAAAAGGCCATAATATCCATTGTTTTTCACACATACTAGCACAACAGTAATTGTCGATACGATTATTATATACATGTCAGAGGATGATGAGCGTCTATCGACTTGAAAAATGTCAAAACTGAAAAGAGCACACTTATGTGGACAATACGTACCTTTACTGCAGCTGTAAGTATAACAAGCAGCATAACCCCCATCCCCAGCTCGTAAATCAGCTCCTGCAGCTCTTCCAACAATACCAACAGCTGCGCTTAAACCAGCTCCAATTGAAAAGTGCACATTTCCTCCAAACGTTCTCACTGCCTCATTTGTTCGTAATACAATTAAAAAATCTGTCACTTCCCCACCAACCTGTTTAATATCGAATCATCACATTTGAGAAAAAAAATGCAATCTCACTAGATACGCTCAGGATCTCCCCATCAGTTCTAGTGTAAGATGTTCTGTTTTTGGGTTGGGGTGGGGTAGGATACATAACTTTATAGAATATTATAGTCTATGAAGTGGGAATTATGTCCTTTAATATTCTCAAAGGAGTAAGATTTAAGAAAGAAACACAGTTAAACATGTCATACCTGAGCTCCCCAACCAATGCCAAAAGAAGAAATCGCAGATGGTGGGGACCAAGATCCATCTTCTCTACGAGCAACAACTATCCCTGTGCCAATGTTGTAAGTCACCATCATGCCAACTTTGGCAATTGAAAGAATTGCAAGCCCTTTCGCTTGCTTTAATATAGCATCTGGTATCGATTTTTCAGGTGTCAACGAGCCAACCTGGAAAGTGATACCCCATATGTTATGAATCATACTAGTATTGCAACAACAATTATTCTGTTATAAATCCATTTCTAAATGTACCAAAATAAAATCAAGTCACAAAGTCACAAGCAGTTAGCATGCGAATTTACATGGTTATCATGGCGCCAAGTTGAGCCTCGATGCCCGAGAAGACTAGTCGACAAGTCGCTCGACTAGTTGTAAGAAGTCGACAAATCATTCAAATATTTATTGGACTAGATATTTTATATAACTAGACAAATCATTTCTGTAACTTAAATTAAAAGTGATACAATAATAGGTTCAAAATAAGCATAGTCACTACATGTTAACATCCAAATACCATATATCAAACATGTCAAAGCAAATAAAAACATAAGTTATGATGAAAATCAAGCAAAGTCACCCATATCAATTTCATGTCCATCTCATCTCCTTGTTTATCATCATCAGTTGGATCGGGTGATGGCACACCATAATCATGGTTATCAGTTATCACGGTGCCGAGTGGAGCTTTGAGGCCTTGACACCAGAGTACCTTTAAGAAGACTAGTCGTCGGCTAGTCGTCTTTGTGATAACCATGCAAATTTCTTAAAACATAGCTCTGGCTCTACTATTAGAGCAGTTGTCATACTCTCTGAGGAAGAAACTTTTTCACTTTGAATAGGATAAACCTCTCAAGTCAGAAGGTAATTTATAAAGCTAAAACTGGGGAAAGCAAGAGGTAACTGAAGCCTAATTAGGTCAGAGCTGCAATGGCTACTCATCAGAGGGGAAAAAGCTGAGTGCAAAGATTACAAATAATTTTAAAATTTAACCAGATGGAAATCTGTTCATATTGGTCAGCTGTAAACTAATAATCCTCATACCTAATATTAAACACATCAGTCAATAGACTCATACCTTATCATAGCCTCGAATGGTATTTGCAGCTTTATAGATTTCATACTCCATAGACTGGCCCCAAGGGAAATTAAGCCATGATCTCAATGTACTAAGGTCTGTCAAATCATTGGTTGGTGACTGTGCCGCACGGCTAACTTGGTCCATCAAATGTGACTGGACTGACTCCAGCCGAACACAACATACATCACAGACACGTTCCGGATTCTCCTTTCGAAACTTGGGAGGCAATAAGCTTCTTCCTTTAGAGCATTCATTGCAATAAAGCCCTCCACAGAAGCGGCAATGATGTCTGGAGCACATGATAGGATGAAAACGGACATTACATAGCATACAAGCAGAAGCAGCACTGTCAGCCAACCACTTAGGTGGAAGTGCTTCAAGGATTTCCTGTATGCTGCTAAAATTAGCCTCTGTAAGAGTTTGAGACATCTCTTTCCAAGTTTGCTCAAGAAGAAGGTGGTTTGTTAGCCAGGTAATTTGGCATGCACGGGCATCACCAGAAGCAAGGGCAGTGACTTTTACTCGAGCTGCAAGTAACATGTCAAGAACCACATCCCACATAGTCATTTCCCTATCTTCTCCACCAAACAGTTCCCAGCCCATGTCACTATCAGGTGCGTATCTACCATTTAAGCAGAGTCCTCTATTCCATTCTTTACGTTCAGTTTCTGACATTGGTGGGACTGAAACTGGTATCCAGACACCAGTTTCCTCAGAGAGTGGGGGATCATAACAAAAATATTCACTTTCGTTATTATTGTTAGTATCTGAATCATAGTGAACAGAACGTGACACACTTCTGATATCAGTTAAAATACTTGCATCATCTTTTGGTTCTGTCTTTTCTTTAAATAGATGACTGCTAGGCCCTTTCAACTCACTAGCTTGCTGGTGTTCTTCTAAGTCCCTATCAACCTGAACTTCGAAACAAGAAATCTCATTATTCAACAAAGAATGACATACAATTTGTTAATAATACTATTAATGAAATAGTGCCTGGTGTTAACAGATATAACTAATAAGAAGATAACACATGGACCTAACCAAATTATTCTTCAGCTAAAACAAGAGCTTTACATATAGTTATAAAGCTCCGTGAACAAATTCTTCAAAATTTGTATGTGCATATTGGAACCCTAACTTGACACTTTTAAATTTCCTTTAAAATACATGATCCGTCAACTATACCCCACGATTACATAAGAATCTTTATTTAATTTCTTTCAAATGCAAATACCATAAATAAGGACACCTGGGGGTGCTAGATGCCAACAATATCAGTAAACTTTATCCGTGATATTACTTTTAAATACCAATCCAGTTAAAATATCATTTCAAGTGTTCTGATTTCTGAAACAGGGAGTACATAGGAGTAATACATAAATGCATCCTGGTGTTCAAAGTGTGATAGGAAGTTACTTATTGCAAAGAGAAATTTCCATTGCCGTTTACACAAATTCTAATATTCAAGAAAAAATTACCAATTAATGCTTCTTATCAGCAGTAAAACTTCTATTTGCAATTAAGTCTATATCACGATAAACGTTCTAATCAGAAATTAAGAGTACGACGAGACAAATCCCCAAATAACCACGATCAGTAAATATTAAATCTTTAAACAAACACTTCAAAATTTCCCAGCATAAATACATAAAACTCTACTAACTCTCACTTAATTCTAAACACAAAAAAAAATGGTAACAATCCTAATTAACATCAAACTTGTGTAAAACTGGGCTATTTTGTTGTAAAGAGACAATCTTTAAAACAACAACAAATAAAAAACACATGAAATCATCTACAATACACAAATCCAAAACCCCCCCATGCTATAAAGTTCAAAACTTTATCATAATCTCATGGAAAATTCAACAAACAGAAACAAAAAAAAAAACAATAACATACATAAAAATATATGTAAAAACAGTGAAGAGAATGAAAAAGATACCGATGAAGAGCGGAAATTATGATCGAATTCATGAAGATGGATTAAAGGGTATTGGATTTTGGGCTCAGGAGCTTCCATTAATCCATCAAACGGCATGAATTGGATTACAGTTGCAGATATATAGAGACATAATTTGTACGTATGTATTTATAATATGATGCCGTGATGAATAGAC
Source organism: Kitagawia praeruptora (assembly GCA_037693485.1). Taxonomy (NCBI): domain Eukaryota; kingdom Viridiplantae; phylum Streptophyta; class Magnoliopsida; order Apiales; family Apiaceae; genus Kitagawia; species Kitagawia praeruptora. Next base: position 88,892,703 of record CM075350.1, read on the forward strand.
TAATAATTAATTTGGAAGTCTATTTATTTAGGGAAACTATGAGAAACTGCTAAGCAATCATTGATTTTAACTTCAGGATTATCAAATTTAATAAATAGCTTAATTATTTTTGGATAAAGGCATGGTTGTAAAAATTGGTAATCGGTATAAATCGGTTGAGATACCGATTCAAGATTAATCGGGTAATTGGGCATTAATCGGAAGGATTAATCGGAGTATTAATCGGATATTACAATAATATTTAATATATTAGTCTAATTTATAATTAAACATATCATTTTAATTTAATTCACAAGATTAATCGGATTTCAAAAATCGAATCGATTGGTTACCTTACAAAGAATTAATTAGGGATTAATCGGTTAAATCGAAGATTTTTAGAAACATGAATAAAGGCCATAATTATCGAATTTCAACACCTGCTATTACACGATTGACGATACCATGGCGCTGATTGATTATCATTAATACTCTACCAATCTATTACTCCCTCCGTCCCTTTTGATTGTTAACATTTCACTTTTTCAAAACTTTCTGGCACGCATTTTAAGGTGCATTTTAAGGATAGTTAAATAACTTTTTTTTAAAATTTTCTTTTTCTGTATAAAAATTTAAACATTAAATTTTTATACAGAAAAAGAAAATTTTAAAAAAAAGTTATTTAACTATCCTTAAAATGCACCTTAAAATGCGTGCCACAAAGTTTTGAAAAAGTGAAATGTTAACAATCAAAAAGGACGGAGGGAGTACTACATACTCCCTCCGTTCCTAAAAGATTTTCCTGTTTGCTTTATCACGTTTGCCAACGCACACTTTTGATCGTTAATATTTTTAATTTCGTGTTAGTTTTAAATATAAAAACTTCACTGTATTAAAGTACTCACAAATACGAATCAAACAAGATCACTCATGACTATATTTTATCTTATAAATTATGCGTAAATTAGTAGTCAAGCGCTTACAATGAACAGGAACAAAAGTCAAAACAGGAAAAATTTTCCGAAACAGAGGGAGTATTTTTTAGGTATTACTACATACTCCCTCCGTCCCTTTTAGTTGTACATTTGCAAAAAACACATATATTAAAAAAGCTTTAATTATATAATTTGTTTCCATACTTGCCCTTAATCTTAACATTAAATGATGAGTTATGAGGGTGTATATTAAATATAAAGTTAAACATTGGTATTAGAAATAGATGTGTATATATGGAAAAATTGGTAAAAAAATGTATTGGAACAAGAAATGTGACAACTATTTAAGGACAAATTTTCTTTGCAAATGTGCCAACTAAAAAGGGACGGAGGGAGTATTTGGAAATGCTAACCTTAGCCCTACCCTTAGGACTATGATTAAGCATTAAATATATTCATATTTGGTTTTTCAATGTTCCTTCACATCATTAATTTTACTTATTTCGCAAGTAATAATAGTGGACCCCCTGCATTCACATTAATTTCCATCCTAAAAAACATCCCAAAATGTTACTCCCTCCGTCCCTATTTAGTAGTCCATTTTGAGAAAAAAATTTGTCCCTAAATAGTTGTCTCTTTTCATATTTCAATGCATGTTTTTCAAATTTTTCCAAAATTACCCCTACACTTCTATTTCCAATGTTGACTTTATAATTAATTATACATTCAAAATTTATTATTTAATGCAATAAGTAGGGGCAACTATGAAAATAAAATATGACATTAAATATATCTTAAGATGTGTGTTTTTTTCAAAATGGACTACTAATTAGGGACGGAGGGAGTAAATAATTTTATTGAGATTCGTGCAAAATTGATATACTAAGTGCAAAATTGACATATTAAATGTTTTTATTCATTTATTTAATCCTTAACCATAGCCCTAAGGGGTAAGAGTGTAAGAGCATCTCCGATCATACATATTCTTTAGCTAAAAGCCTAAAATATATCAAAAATATCATAAATAAAAATTATGGAAATGTGTAAAAAAAATTCATCTCCAACGGGATATAACTGTTAGCTAAAATTTTATATAATCTTATCATATTGACTATATTTATCGAATTTCTGGAAACATGTACAACATCAATTATCACATTATAATAATATATTCTATTTTTAAAAACAAATTTTACATAATCATTTTAGCCAATCATTTTAGTAAATACCTAAGTATTCTATATTTGTTAGTAATTGACCCACGATTTACTAAAATTGTGTCGCGATTTATCCCGTGATTTATTAAAAACCTTGTCCGTTATTAAAATTGTATTACGCATTTATAATAAGTGTAATATAGTTATTACGCATTTATAGTAAATGCAATATAACTATTATGCATTTCATGTTTGGGTAACTAATCATTTCATGTATTGGGATGATTTTTTTTTTCACCTTAATAACTTATATATTAAAATAATTTGTTATTAAATAAAATAGAAAACTATCATTAATATTTTTTAATTTAAGAATATACTTAAATTCAAGCATTAAAATTCAAAATTATGATAAATATAAAAAATTTATCACTATATTCATAAAATTTATATAAATTTGAGGGGGCGAAATCAAAATATTATAAGATTTTAATATTGAAAATATGAATTTTAATTTTTTTTATAAATTTTAATATTAATTTTATGATTATACGAGGTTTTTGGGCGGGGATGACCTTTGCTTACCACCCTTCCCTCCGTCCTGCATGTGCCATGTGTAGCAGGGTCTGTTTGGAAAATATTATTTTTCAGAAATAAGTTACTTATCCTGGAAAAAAAATTAGGAAATATGTACTTTTTTTCTGAAATAAGTAACTTATTTTTGCAATATAGCGAATATTAAACTCCCAATACACATTTTTCTCTAAAAAAAGAATATGTAAATATGAATTTTTTTCCAAAATAAGTAACTTATAAGTTGATCGGTGGATTTGCCAAACATCCCCTTAATAGGGAGAGAAGACACGTTATAGGTATTACAACATTTATTACGCATTCGTTGAAGGCTTGATGGACTATAATAGGTGTAGATATTTTTGACCATTTACCTAGAAAATGTTATTTTGCTTTTTTTTTTTTTGAGTAAAATTCCATTCATTAATGAGAAGTCATATGACATCTACAAAAATAGTCGAACAACGAAAAACATAAACAAATACTGATTAATCCATATTTAGTAAATTTGTTGAAAATGATATTGCCTCTCTCGTATGGAGATTTATATGTACTCGCTGCGGTTGGACCTCCACCTGGGGCTAATGCTGCTTGAATATTCGACCATAAATGCAACATCCTACAAACTTGTTTCACTAGATCAGAAATCATACTATCACAAACAAAGGAGAGAAATCCAAACTCTCACAAAGGAGAGATCAAATCCGAAAAATACAAGCCAAAACCAAAAAAAACAAACTGAAAATTACAAAGAAAAATCAAAAAAATTAGATCTGACAACCGAAACCACTGATATGCGGCTAACTCTCGAAATCCTCGCTCAAATCGAAGAAGAAAGATGGCCGAAAACTCCGATAGTGTAGATCTAGAAAAGAAATTCAACACAAATCAAGAGCAAAGAAAAACTTGTCCAAAAAGGGAGGTTTTTGAAAAGAGATAGATCAAACAAAATAAAAGAAAGAATTTGGGGCTTTTCATCGGCAAAACCGGTGGAAGCCCCGCCGGTTAAGGTGCAGGAGATGGGAGGGATAGAGAAAGGGAGAGAAAGGAGGGAGAGAAAGGAGGGTTAGCCAGTTTATCAGCGGAAAAGTGCATGAGAAAAGTTCCGCGTCTCTTATTTATGTGGTGCAAGGGAAGAATGAGAATCTGAGAGACTACCTTAAGAGGTTCACTAAGGAGACTTTAAACATTACCGATTTGGAGAATAAGGTTGCAATGGTAGCCTTGGAGCATGGCACCACCGACCTATACTTTAAGAGATCATTGGCAAAGCATCTTCCCGAGAATATGGCTGAGCTCCAGCGAAGGGCTGATAAGTACATCATGGCTGAGGATAGCACAAAGAAGGAGGTCACAATAGGCAATGGTCGGGGTAACAATGATACAAAGAAGCGAAAGCAAGAGCAGGATTACGATGCTAGGGACTAAGACTCTGATTCGCCACCAAAAAAGAGTCTAGGACCAAGGTTCTCTGACTATGCAAGGTTGAATGCTCCTAGAAGTCAAATCTTGTTAGAGGAACAAGGATCAATATTGTCGAAGCCACTCAGGGGAGATCCCGTAAAGAGGAACAAGGATCAATATTGTCGGTTCCACCAAGATGTGGGGCATGATACAGATGATTGTAGACAGTTGAAGGATGAGATTGAGTTTTTAATCCCTAAGGGAAAGCTGAATAAATTCACTAAGCGTGAAGATCGTGGAGCCCAAAGAAGAGATTATGACAGAAGAGACAACAATCGTGATCGAAACACACAGCCCCGAGGGCCAGTTATCAACATCATTTGGGGAGGACCAACGGCAGCTGGCACAACTCGCAACTCACGAAAGGCCTATGCTCGAGAAGTGATGCACATTGTTGGAGAGGCCCCAAAGCGTGCTAAGACAGAAGTAGCAATTGGCTTTGACGACTCAGACCTCGAAGGGGTGAAGTTCCCCCATGATGACCCATTGGTCATAACCCCAGTAATTGGAAATTCAGAAGTAAAGCGAGTCTTGATAGACAATGGAGCCTCTGTTGATATTTTGTTTCATGATGCTTTTGTGAAAATGGGATACACGGATTCTCAGCTGACCCCGACTAACATGCCCATCTACGGATTCAATGGAGTTGAATCCAAGGTTGAGGGTACTATCCAGTTACCCATGACAATTGGACAAGAACCTAGGGAGGCTACTCAGATGCTGAATTTTCTGGTAATCAAGGCAGCCTCAACCTATAATGCAATCCTTGGACGGACAGGACTTCATGCATTCAAGGCTGTAGCCTCAACCTACCACATGAAAATCAAGTTTCCAACCCGGAATGGTGTTGGAGAACAAAAGGGTGATCAGAAGATGGAAAGAAGTTGTTATGTGTCCGCACTAAGAGCTGATGGAGTCGGGGGGCAGGTACTCCCAATTGATGACATGGATGTCCGTGGAGATGATGAGCATCGTGGGAAACCAGCAGAGGACTTGGTTCCCATACCTTTGGAGCTAGGCGACCCTGAGAAAGTCACCTATATAGGAGCTTCTCTTAAGGAATCTCTAAGAGGAAAGATTATAGCATTCTTACAGGAAAATAATGATGTGTTTGCTTGGACTGCCGCTGATATGCCAGGGATTGATCCCCAACTTATAACTCATAAGTTGAATGTTGATCCTGATCGGAAGAAGATAAAATAGAAGAAAAGGAATTTTGCTCCTGAAAGGCAAGAAGCCATTAAGCAAGAGGTTGATAAGCTCTTAGAGGCTGGGTTCATTGAAGAGATACAATTCCCTGAATGGTTAGCTAACCCTGTGATGGTCAAGAAGGCGAATGGGAAATGGAGGATGTGTATAGATTTTACTGATCTGAATGACGCCTGTCCTAAGGATTGTTTTCCTCTGCCAAGGATAGATATGTTGATAGATGCCACAGCTGGACATGAGATGCTGAGTTTCATGGACGGGTTCAGTGGCTACAATCAGATTAAAATGCACAAGGATGACATCCCAAAGGTATCTTTCATAACTGACTTTGGTGTTTTCTGCTATCTTGTTATGGCTTTTGGACTAAAGAATGCATGAGCCACCTACCAACGACTGGTGAACAAGATATTCGCCCATCTGATTGGGAAAACCATGGAGGTCTATGTAGATGACATGCTAGTCAAGAGCCTGTATAAAACAGATCACATCAAGCACCTCAGAGAGGCATTCGAAGTGCTAAGGCACCATAAGATAATGTTGAATCCAGCCAAGTGTGCCTTTGGAGTTGGATCAGGAAAGTTCTTGGGATTGATGGTTTCGAAGAGAGGCATAGAGGCCAACCCCGACAAAATCAAAGCAATTTTGGACATGGAACCACCTCGTTCTATAAGAGATGTGCAAAAGCTAACGGGCCGAGTTGCAGCCCTGGGGAGATTCATCTCCAAATCTGGTGACAAATGCTTGCCTTTCTTTCAGGCATTGAAGAAGGTGAAAAATTTTGAGTGGACTTCTGAGAACCAAGAGGCTTTCGAACAGCTGAAGAAGTATATGGTTGAAGCCCCGTTATTGGCCAAGCCTATTCTCGGAGAAGTTCTTTACTTATACCTGGCGGTATCCGAACAAGCATTGAGTGCTGTTCTTATTAGGGAAGAAAAGAAAATTCAGAAACCTATCTATTATGTGAGCAAGGTGTTGCATGGGGCTGAGTTGAATTACTCACCCATTGAGAAGTTTGCTTTGGCATTAGTAACAGCCTCGAGGAGGTTGCGACCTTATTTTCAGGCACATAAGATTCAAGTCTTAACAGACCAGCAGTTGAGGAACATACTGCATAGCCCTAAGGCCAGTGGAAGGCTAATCAAGTGGGCAATTGAATTAGGAGAGTTTGATATCACATACAAGCCTCGGACGGCCATTAAGGCTCAGGCATTGGCTGACTTCGTGGTTGAATGCACCATTAACAACCAAGAAGTCGGGGGGCAAGAGATGGTAACTACCCCTGAGAAAGAACATAAGGATGAGGAACCTGTACCTGATCTGAAAGAGTATTGGGTACTCTATTTTGATGGAGCATCAAAAACAAAGTCAAGTGGTGCAGGCATGGTCTTACAAAGCCCCGATGGGTTTATGGTTGAATATGCTTTGAAGTTAGACTTCCCAACGACCAATAATGAAGCTGAGTATGAAGCTCTGATAGCCGGTTTGGGCTTAGCTAAAATCATGAGGGTCAAGAACCTTAAAGTTTGTGGAGACTCAAGGCTTGTGGTATCACAGGTGAATGGTGAGTTTGAAGCTAAGGATGAAACTATGGCGAAATACCTGAGAGTCGTGAAAGCTGTTATGACTCAGTTTGAAGAGTGCTATGTTGAGCATATCCCGAGAGAAGAGAACGTTAAGGCCGATGCCCTGTCTAAGTTCGCTTCTTCGGAGATAGAAAATTATGCAGGGAGTGTTTACTTCCAGGTCTTGAAGGCCCCGACCGTCAACTCAAAGTTAGTGGCACCAATTGATATAGGAGGCTATTGGATAGATCCTATCAAGGCTCACCTTGAAACCGGATGGCTCCCTGACAATGCCTTGGAAGCACGGAAACTGTCAGTAAGAGCATTGAGATATGCCTTAATTGAAGGCATCCTTTACAAAAGGTCGTTTGTCATCCCATACTTGAAGTGTTTAAGGCCCCAGGAGGCAAAAGAAGCATTGGAGGAAGTTCATGAAGGGATCTGTGGGCAGCACTTGGGGGGCAGAGCCCTAGCTCATAAGATTACTCGCTTGGGATTCTATTGGCCAGAAATGTTGGCAGACGCTCAAGATTATGTTAAAAGGTGTGATAGGTGCCAGAAGCATGCTCCAATTGTAAGGCAGCCACCTGAGAGGTTAACATCAGTTAACTCTCCTATTCCATTTGCCATGTGGGGAATGGACATACTCGGTCCTTTCCCTGTAGCTTCAGCACAAAGGAAATTCTTGATAGTGGCTATTGATTACTTCACTAAGTGGATTGAGGCTAAACCTTTAGCCAAGATAACCACCAAACAAGTTGCCCATTTCTTTTGGGAAAACGTAATTTGCAGGTATGGAATTCGCCGAATCCTTGTGACGGATAATGGGACACAATTCAACAATGAAGAGTTTAAGAAGTACTGTGAGGAAAATGCCATCGAGCTTCGTTTTACCTCGGTAGCACACCCGCAAGCTAATGGACAGGCTGAGGTAGCCAATCGGATTATCCTTGATGGACTAAAGAAGAGGGTTGAACGTTCAAGAAATACTTGGGTGGATGAGTTACTGCCTATACTTTGGGCGTATCGCACTACCTGCAAAGTAACAACTGGAGAAACCCCATTCTTGCTGGCTTATGGAGCTGAGGCAGTGGTGCCCTTTGAAATTATGCATGCTTCGCCTCGAATTGAAGCATATGAACCAAAAAGTAATGAAGAAGGCATGAGGTTAGCTCTTGATCTGATTGACGAGGTCAGGGATGAAGCAAACGCCAAGAATGCAGAACACCAGAAAAGGGCATCCTTCCACTATAACCAAAGGGTTAAAGAGAGGTTCTTTCGACAGGACGACTTGGTCCTAAGGAATATAGAAGCCTCAGGAGTTGGCCAAAAGGGCAATCTAGCCCCAAACTGGGAAGGACCATATCGAGTCAGGAAGGTGCTAGGACGAGGATCTTACAAGTTGGAAACCTTGGACGGGGTTGAGGTGCCCCGAACTTGGCATGCAGTGAACCTCAAGACTTATTATGTTTAAGCTATCCTAGCAAGGACTTAGCTTTTTATCTATTAGGAAAAGTAGAAATAAGGTTCGATGAAACCATTCTAGGGCTTATTGCCCCGAGTAGGACCGTAGTAATCGATGTAAGGGTTGAACCCATTCCAAATTATTAATGCAAGTTTGTTTTCCATTCTATGGTTCTATGATTTTAATTATGTACCAAGCACCTGTTGAGTGTAAGTCTAGAACGACCAAGTACCGAAAATAAATGAACATACGAATAAGAAAACAAGTGAATGAATAAAAGACACCCCAAAGGGCCAAGGTTTAAGTTACAGACGTAGGTGAATAAGAGTTAAGTCCTTGAAGGACCCTGGATAAAAGACAAGCTGATAAAAAAACAACATGTGGCAATCAAAGCCATGCAAGGCTATAAAAGCTAAGGACTAGCTACTCTCCAATATTTTTTAAGTACTATACTTGGATTGAGAATCCAAGGATGAAGGCAGAGAACCTTGAATTTTAGTCCTAAGATCAAGTGATATAAGAATATCCTTAAATAAAGAGGAAGAAGTTCAAGCAAACGACAAAAGGAATGATGGCAAAGGAAATTGACTACATAGATAGTAAAGTGCAAACAACCCGAAGGGTGGAAGTTTAGAAAAAGAAACAAAAAGGGGGCTGGAGCACAAACGTAACATGAGCCACAACCGCGTTAAGGAGACAAAATCCCTTCACGTGGTTTGTAATACGCCTCCTAGGCGGGCATGACCCCCGCCAAGCTTGAGCTACAAATGAAGCCTTTAAAAACGGGCGAAATAAAAAATATACATATGATTTTATATCCACGTGGACAATAAGCTAGGGGCGCATGCTAGATAGCCTCATAGGCGGACATGACTCACGCCCAGAAGGAAACAAAAAATGAGCCCTTCTTTATTTCTTAAGGAAAAAGAAAAAGGAGATAACTCATAAAATTAAATTCTGAGGCATGAAGCCCAATTAAATATTTTTGGTAAAGTTTATCAAAATTAAAAAAATATATAAAACCTGAAGGTTTCGGAAAAAAAAAAGTTATACGCGCCATGCACGCCATCCAGGTCTCGTCCCTGGGCGTTGAATGCAAGTGGTCTCCTGGGCGGCTATCACCCACGCCCAGGCTGAAAGTACAAACAGAGCCCTTTTCGTTTTTCGAAAAAAAAATAAAAAAATAAAAAAAAAATTGAAAGTTGATTGCCACGCCAAGCAGGCAGGTCTCCTGCGCGTACATGGAGAAGGGTCTCATGCGCGGCCTTCACCCCCGCCTGGGATGGACAACAACAACAACAAGCTGACTACTTTTGTTTTGTAAAAAGTAAAAAGTTTTTATTCGGAAATTATTTTATTAATTTTGGAAAATACAAGAAAATAGGTACAAAACCTATTAAAATTCTGGAAAATCAAGAAATAATTTATAAAATTGTTTCTAAGGCTGGGTGCCCAAATAAATTATTTTTGGTAATTTATCAAAAATAAATAAAATACCTGTTGGTACACAAAAATTCTGAAAAACGGAAAATAATTAAATTATTTTCCAAAAAAAGGGAAAATTGGAAATAAAATTCCAAAAATTCCAGAAAAGTAGAAAAATAATTTTTAAAAATTATTTTATGCTTGAAGCACAATTTAATATTTTTTTGATTGATAAGTCAAAAATAAATAAAAATACCCGTGGGTACAAAAAAAAATCCTAAAAAAATTAGGAGAAATATTGAAAAATATGAGGGATTTTATAAATAATTCCTTGAAATAAATGAGCAAAATTCAATAACAAAATTTATTGGAAAATAATTGCTTAGCCTCGAACAAGGCCCATCGTCGTAAATGTGTAGGTCGCTCCACACTTTACATTAAGGCGATATTCGTGAAACACTAGTATATTAAATCCCCGGTAAGGGAATGAAATTAAACCCCGAGTCTCGAAAATGACAGTTATAACTTCTACGAAAACCTGATCAGTTTTCCTAGAAGTTGGGGGGCAAATGATATGGGCTAAAAATAAGCCCTAAGGACATAATTAATGATGCATTAATTAAACCTAGTTTGGTCCAAATATGAAACCCATTAATGAGGCCCAAAACCTTAATTAAATATTAATTTCGTAATTAATATTGGGGGTAATTAACAGCTTGGAAATAGGAGTCATATAAGGATATAAAATCTTTATGAGTAGCCTCCAAGACACCTAATTATACATGGAGACTGATTCCTACAAAGAATGATCTAGAATCAGGCCCAAGGAGGTGGCTTGTCCACCAAGTCTCCTAACCCTACTCTAAATCTAAGGCTTCCACAACCTATATAAAGGGTCAGACCCCTCATCCTAGAACTACGTTTTCGGCTTAATCCTCGAATAAGGACATAGAAGCCACTGCGTCCTAGGTGAGCTCTCGCCGCCATAGCCTCGAGGGCACCATCACCTAGAACTACGTTTTTGGCTTGATTCTTGATATTCATCAAGGTACGTAGGCATCTTGTGAAGGCAGATTCAGCCACGAACACGAGAGCAGCCATTAAAGCACGAATCTCACGAACCCAAGTATTAATTACGTACAAACCTTAGCCGCAATTTAACAACCTGGTTTTTATTCCACAACACTGAGCATTATTAATTTGGGATAATTATAATGCATAAAGATTAGTATGTTTGTTGACCGATGACCACATCTCATTGGTCATAGGTATAGTGATATCAAAGTCAAGAACATAGGTGCATGTAATATTCTACATGACACTGGATAGACCCACAGTGAGATTCTGCATGTTAATAATGTCAAAAGAAATATTCACAGTGATAATGGTGTAATGATCATTATACTTGAGATCATTATATTTCTATACGAGTATTAATATACTTTGATTACATTAAAAGTTACCTTTGACTGGGTAATGATAAAAGTGGACATCGGGTATATTATAAGTCGTATGAGAAATATGAATGATAGATAAATGATTTAACCCTCCTTTTAATAGGAGAGATATTATTGGCCTTTTGATTGAGTGAGACTCTGAAGTGCACGGCCATGCTCAAATATTGATTTGTCTTTAATAGTCTACTCATTGATCAATGAAACCCGGATTAAATGTTGAAGAGGATGACTAATAACATGTCTAGAGTTTAATCTATAATATTTGGTTAAAGGGATTATATTACACGGAAACATTAATCATGAAAGATTTAATTGGATCACTAATTATTATTATTACTTGGGTAGCAATGTGTATTACTAGATGCCGTTCATTGTTTATAATTTTATTATTGGATATTAAAATTATTGTCAACGTAATAATAACCTAAAGGATCACACACAATGAATGCTTGAAGGAAATTGATTTACATTTCGAAATTAAATAATAAAGGAATAATTTGAATTATTTAAATATATTAATTAAGTAGGATTGATTAATTATTACATAATTCGAATTTAAATAATAAAACCAAAACATGAATGGGTTTAGAGAAACCCAAAACGGTTTTAGGGTTTTAGCCTAACTCCCTCCTCTATAAATACATTATGATGTATTGGTTTTAGGGTGTGAGTTTTAGATTTCGTTTTTCTAAAACCCTAGCAGCTCATCTTCTTGAGAGGCTAGTAGAGAGAGAGAGAAAAAGGCTGTTCTTGGTGCTAATACAACATTCCTTCTTTGATCGATCATTCGTGTGGATTACCAATAGAGAGTAGATCGCGGAGCGGGATACTTGGTGATTGCAATAAGGACCTCCATTAGTCATCCTTTTTCTCAACTGTTAAAGCTTCGTTTTAAGGTAAACGTTCATAACTACGAATTAAACGTCTTGTTTTGCATGGATCCTGCGATTGGGTTTCGATTTTATTGTTTTTCATGAGGTTTGTTGCCCCGAAACCCATCAATGGTATCAGAGCTACTTGCATAAAGCTTTTAATTCGGTTATGTGTTTACCAATTTTGGTGTATATAAGCAGGTTTATGATTCTTCATATTTTTGTGATGATACGAGATGTTGATGTGTATGTATGTATATTTTTGAACATATGATAGGGATGATTGTATATATTGATGTATGTATATGGTATATGCTTGTTCTTATTTTTGGAGATTGTCTACGATACGATTTCTGAAAAATTGCGCAGATTTAGTGAAATTTGCGTATTGCGTCCGATTTTTGCAAAAAATATATATTTTTGGACTGGAATCGGAACACTAAGCAAGACTGACATAGTCAGGTTCGTATCTGTAAGCTGTATGACCTCGTTTATTGCCTGTAAACAGTGATTTATGGTTTTCTGATTTAATTATGAATTTTCTGAAAATTGATTTATGACTTATATCTGATTGGATCATATTAGATATGATATGTGATGATATGTATTGATGTATGGTGACATCTAATGATGTATTATGTGTTGCTTGAGCATGGCGATTGGTTATGGCGTTAATAACCTAGGTTAATGGTTTTGTTTTGTGTTTTGATTTTGATAAATACGATTTGCATGTAGCCTTTCTTTCTTGTAATTGTTAAATCTCGAATGTAACTCGAGTTTACTTATGTAAGTTGGATTAGTATAGGTTTTATTGCAATTATCCACTGTAACTGTACTTGGAGTTTGAAGGACGACCAACCAAGAACACTACGCCATATATTGCTTATAGTAACCCCCAAACTGTGTTACCATAGACCCTTGTTTGAAGTTACCATAGGCCAAAATAGGGCTATGGTAACACTTCAGCTGTGTTAGGTTCTCAGCAGTAACTATAGATATCTAAGGTAACATCAAAACACAACCTAAGGTAACATAGCAAATGTGGCTACTAAAGACCTCTATAGCAACATCTTAAACACTCTACAGCAACATAGTTTGTGTGTTACAATAGAGGATATAATTTTGCACATGGACAACTGTGGGGCCCACATTTAGGTGGGGTCCACAATCTATTGTAACACCCTTTTTTACCAATTGTAACACATTGAGTGTTACATAATTAAAATCATTTATAACTAATTTTAATAACAAAAAAATTATGACATTTAAATATTGAAGAACCAAATTAATTACATTTCAATAACATCATCCAACATCATTTCAATAACATCATCTACTATAGTTACATCAACGAATCAAATTCAGCAACATTAAAGAAAATAAATTAAAATGTACAAGTACTATATTTGATTGCCTTCTCAAATCTCTAAACTATATGTTAATGGTTGCACAGCAGCTGGTAACTTGCTTAAGAGAATCAGTTGGAGGTTCCACTGTACAGGTTGTGTAAAATTCTGACGGATGAAATGTGGTCTGCTGGGCTGCTACATTCAATAGGCCATCCTGAGTTCCTGTTACGAACAAGTCCCTTTCCGATATGATGCAGCCAGAGTTCCTGAGTTCCTCCAACATAGGCCATCCTGAGTTCCTGAGTTCTTGATTCAAGCTTCTTGAAACTCAATATCATAAACCACTGGCTCAGAAATGCTAGCACAAAACAATATACTCATCCATGTAAACATATACATAATATAGAAATAATGGTGAAACCCTGTAAGTGTACTTACTGAATATAAAGTACCTCGAAATATCAGCCTCGAACACTGTAAAAAGTAGCCACTCCAAACAATGAGAAAAATGTGGCTTCTCAGCCGATAATTCTGCCAACTGTCAAGCTTCTTCACTCTTGTTTCTCTATTCAATAACATGACCAAATTATAGAAACGAATCATGAGACACCTAAAAATTTACCATTGATTTTATATAATGGATATTATAGGATGTAATACAAGTTTAGAATTTGGTACCTGGAGAAGGTACCGGAGTAAGCAGTGCAAGATCGTTTGAGCTTGAGGTGTTGGCTCAAAACATGGAAACTCTGTACATGCTGAAAATGACATCCTCTGTGAAACACCAACTACAACACCAGCATTTGGAATTAGACCAAGAGGATACACTTCACGATCAAATTCCAGCTCAGGATCCAACTAAAGACATATAATTAAGATTACTTTTAACATCAGAAACCAACAATAGAAAAATCTCAAGACCTTGACAACATTGAAACTGATAAGAACCCAGAATCAAAAATATAAAGAATAACAGTCCCAACATCATTGGAAAAAGGTTTGATCGATCCACCTACCAATTAGCTTGCTTTGGAAATTTAAAAATTTAAAGAGAAGGCAACAATTACATTTTCAGGAAAATAAACCTTATAAACATTCCTCACTAGTTTCATCATTCATAAACCAAAAACTACGACAAACTTTATGTTTAAAAAGAGGAACGATCAATTATGATTTGACAGTTCCGTTCCCTTTTTATCACTATTTGAAATAGCATTTAAATACATGAATTCCTGCAAGAAATCTTCCTGCTGGAAGGGATCATGACTTGAAGAAGGATACTACACCTGTAACGATGACATTCCTCTTGAAAGTTATTTCAATGAACATTAACGGAGAACTAGAAAGAAAATTTCCAAAAGGCTATCGTAACTGTCACCTGCATCCCTCGATGGCCATAATCTAACCATGACACTTCTCCAACTAAAGTTTGTTTTATCCTCTGACTGACCACAAGTAACCCAGAACAATTCTATTGAATCAGTGAGCTCTTTTTCCCGCCCATCAGCCAAATCAAGTACAGAAAGTTCCCCATTGGTCCTTAATATCAAACATCTGGTGTAAAACCCCGTTAATTTTTATTTTATTTTATTATTAGATATTAGATTTTTAAGTCATTTTTATTTATTTAGATAATTATTTTAATTAGTAATTTTTTTAGAATTCTTTTTGTGCAAGATATTTTGAATAAGGATGATTTTTTTTTATTAGAGGAAAGAAGTGTGAAAAGATTTTAGAGTATCAATATCATTTGATTTAAGATATTTGTGTGAATTAGGATATTCTTAATTTACGTATTACTTGGAGAAAGGGTACGAAAGTTTTAGAATTTACCTTAATTAGATTAGGGATTTTGTGCCTATATAAGAAACCCCTTCGAATACATTAAAATTCGTACAGCCCTCAGAAACTCACTGATATGTTCTTCTTTTACTGTGTTTACTATTTGTTTTCCCTTGCTGCTTTTATGATTCGTTTTGTTTTCTGTACTGCATGCTTATATATTTGTGTTGAAAGATCGCATGATTTTAATTTAAAATAGTCTTGTAATTTATATGTTTATCATGTTTGTTATCTATAATGTTTGTATAGGATCATGTTTAGAATTTTATATGTATATTCTGATTTAAAGGTTCGATTACGAATTAATATATGTTTATGCAATTAAATTAATATTTATGATTATGGTTTCTACTGGTAAGTGTGCTAGTTTCTGGTTATTTACAAGAGATTATGCATGATTAGGTTGGGTTATATTATATCACATTTAGTGAATTCAGATTGCTTATATGATTAATTTGTTAGTTAATTGTTAAATAATAAGTAGTTAATTGTTTGAATGTTAACATGTGAAGTCTGTGACATGCAAGGTACATGACACTCTTGAGTCTGGTCTGTAAAGTATTAGTGTGTGTCAAATTGATCCATTAATATTGGAAAAAAATATATATTATTTTAATGATTAAAACATGTCAAAGTTGGAAAGACCGAGTACCTATATGCAATTTTACATTAATCTGGACTAAGCTGTGTGTATATAAACGGGATTTACGGCCCATTGGTCTTGTTTATATGACTTAGCATGATTTAATATGAAGTTTGTTGGGGTCTCATGCGAGCTAAGTGTTTAATTTTATTATTTTTCGTTAATTAGAGATTACAGTCATTGTCCAGACTTTATATGATTTAACGTGGGTGTCTATTTCAAAATGCATCTATAAAATCTGTTTATAAAATAAATAATTATGTTAGATTTTATGTGAAGTGTGATTATATTTTTGTGATTAAATTTATTACATTTTCTTTTTAGCTTCATTTTATAAATTAGTGATCAGAAATCAAAATTATTTTTGGGTGCACATTAGTAGTTGGTTCAGGAGGTTGTAGCCATGCATGCGTGTTAAGTGCAAATAGTTGCTAAGTTATTAAAAAAAAAGATGATGACATGTTGAAGCTGGAAATATTGGTGGTTAATTTGCATTTTTACTTGAATTTGGACTAAACCGTATATGTGACCTTTGGACGTTTAAGAACCATTTTAAATGATCAGATAATTGCTCCTGTTAGTGTAGAATTATCATGTCCTGTATTCTGTTTGGTACGTCAGTTATTAATTACTTTGTTATTTAATATTTAGGATTTATTCGTGCAATTATATTTGTTGGTGTATTCAGTCGACTTTGAGGTAAGTACTTGTTGACTTACTTTTAATTTTCGAAAATTATATTTAATTCAGCAACTTTTGATTTTCGTATAAGATATAAGATTCTGTTTTTGATTTTCGTATAAGATATAAGAAATTATGTTTCGAAATTTATAAGATATAAGTATTTGATTTTAGAATCCTCAGTCTCTACAATTCGAACCTGTTCGTAATTTACGCTATAGTTCCGGAACTAGCCTTAGATACCCTTAGTAGGCGCACAAGTGTGCAACTTTAGATACCTATTAAGGGTGCGTAATTATTGAACTTTAGAAGCCGGTCACTGGCAAAGTGTGGCGAAAGAATAAGAATAAGATGTCGGTCACTGGCAAAGTGTGGCCGTAGAGCAAGACTGTGGTATTTTCGATTTTCGTTTCGTTTTAGTTATGTTTTCTGCTTCTGTTTCTGTTTTAAATTATGTATTTTGAAAATATAAAACTTTGGGTTGGATTTATTTTCGTAAATGTTTTTCAAACTTATATTTGATTTTGAAAATTGTTTTATAAAAACGCCCATTGATTTTTAAGAGCAACTGTTAGTCAATTTGTACTTGCTGAGCTGTGTAGCTCATTCGTTTCAAATATTTCAGGTTTCAATCTTGGAAGCTTAATGAGAATAAGGATGTGAATTTTGTGGACTTTCGTGCTAGCTGTTAGATGCCTTTATTGGATTAGACTCTTTATCATTATTAGAATAAAGATTGTTATTGAATATTGGATTTATGGAGCTGTGTCTCCGTTTTTACGATTTTGAATTATTAAGTTTGACCGCTGCATTTGACTTTGTGGAATATTTGGTTTACTTAAATAAAGTTTTCGATTTTATCTAAGTTTCGTAATTAGATTTAATGTCTCAAAAATTCGGGATGTTACATCTGGAAAGTTCAAGTAGTCAATGAAAACTCTCAAAAGGAACACTATTTTGGCCCAACTAAACCAACAAGACATACCTAACAGGTTCTTTTGATGATAAATCTAAGGAAGATGATACGCTTTTTCCTGGTATATAATCCCTTTCAGGTTGATCAGGAATGAAGCGCATTGCAGAAGGATGGCTCTTCGCGGTCATGATTGACAACTCTCGTACTGTAGAAAGCTGTTTGTCATTTTATCACTTATAAAACCCATGAAGAATAAAATTAACATGAAAAGAAGACACTCATCCAAAGTAAAGTGCATCATACCTCTCCAAATTTTACTAATAACGTCATCTAAAAAATTTGGGGGGAAAGTATTTAATGACACACCTGCAAGCTTACGGTACTAGAAGGTGTCAGTTCACCAGATATCTTCACATGAAATATATGGAAAACAAATGGCCGGTATGTGACAAGTAAATAATCTTGGTATACATCCATAACCATTGGCTGGGCGAGCAGTGGTTTCTGATAGAGTAGGGAGCTCTGATCAAGGTGATATCTTGGATAGAATAGTAGTTCGTACCTGAAACATCAAATTCATAAGTGTATGTTAATAGGATTAGAACTGTTAGCTAGCCTACATAGCAAGGTAAACAAGTCACCTGAATATGTTCAGGTCAAAAAATAAAACATTTTCAATGACAATGATATCAACAGAAACAATAGGGATCTGCATATTAAATAAAATAATTACGCAACTAGATATCTGGCTGGAAGAGTTTGAACAAATAAAAAAATTGACTTGAAAGTAAAATAGATATGTATAGCCCAATAAATAATTAGAAGTTTTCATTTAAGCAAGAAAAGAAAAGCCTGTGTATGCAGTTGGGGCATTTTAGCATTTTCACCACAATGCATCATCAGAACATAAAACTACACGTAAAACAAAACTACTAAATAATCTTAATGAATAAAAGCATGAAATGCTCACATGTTGGAGGAATCATCATAGTTGCATACAACAACAATCTTTCCCATCCATAACAATAGGCCATCCTGAGTTCCTGAGTTCTTGTTTCTTGTTTCTGAACACGCCCTGCCATTTAATTAAGGGCGCAAAAACTATCTCATAAGTTACAGCCTGATTGACATAGTATTATTCCCACGGCATAATGAATTTAAGAGAGTACCTGAGCATTGACATTAGCGCCACTATCTGCAGAAAATACCTCTACTGATTGACCAGCAATGAGCATGCATAATGTTCGTAAAGGTTATCCTTTACGAAAATATCAGTTAGACTTATAATCAGTTAGACTCTAGTTACACTTATAATCAGTTAGTTTGTTTCACAGGTCCAACTGGAATGCAATTATAATTGCTAGCATATAGTCAATTTTTTTTACCTTCAATTCGAACGACTTAAGATCTCGAGCAAGCTGCTCAGCATTTAACCCCTCGCGTGCAAGTAGCCTGTAACAAACATAACAAACATAACAACAAACCTAATTAACAACTCAAACTCATTATATACTCCACACGTCGAGATTCACCGCACCTAGCAGCTACCACCGATTCCAAAACAGAATAACTAACAAACACGCACATACAGTAAATTAATTACCTAGTAGCAGCAATAGATTGTGAAGGAGCTTCGTTCACAAAGTTTTCGATTTAAGCTTCTTGGACAATGCTTCTAATTGATCTAAATTCCTCTAAAACGCACAAATCAAACAATTTCAACAACTAATTTGAGAAAAAATCGCAAAAAATAAATGAAACTATTAGGAATAGAATGAGAATAAGTGTAGGGACCTGAAGAGGGGGAAATTGAGCGGAAGGAGCGATTGGATCTCCCCAGCTCTCTTCTTACAATCCTGAATTATAAGTAATTGAATAGTTAATTACAATAGCAGCATAGTTTTTTTTTTTTTTTTTTTTTTGAAGTAAACGTACTTGCTTGTATTCAAATTGAATCAAAAATCATTACATCGGAAATAAACTCCGGAGCGGAATCAATCCACTCCTGAATGCCTGACATAGAATGAACGGCCCTTGCTAATTTATGAGCCACTTCATTCGCAGACCTATGAACAAATTCGACTAGCACTTCATCATAGTGCTTAAACAAATCAACACAACTCAAAACCATGGAATGAAAGTAAGTACGTCCCTGAGCATTTTTGCAGGCGTCCGCGAGTGTTTTAGCATCGGTTTCGAACACACATCTTCTATAACCCAAGTCTTTTACCCATGAGAGCGCCTCCTTTAAGCTCAAAGCCTCTGCCTCACGGCCTTTATAGCAGCATAGTTAGATACATATATACACATATATATTATGAGTAATTGAACGAACCTGCAGTTACAAATATGTATAATGAATCGCACTGCTAATTGCAATTGTAATTGTAATTGTAGCTCTAAATTTTAATCAAATGAGAGAGAGAGAGGGAGAGAGAGAGAGAGGAGAGAAAATGAGGCTAGGGTTTGTTCTGGTGAGAAAGTAAGAGTGTTTTGGGGGAAGTTGGAGGAGAATTATTTGACAAAGGGGGGAAAATTAAACTGCCCAAAATTTTCAGCTCGCGGCTGTGGTCTATTTTTTCAATTTTAAGTTAAATTTTTAAGAAAAATTAAAAATATTTTGGATACTTATAATATATTATATATCCAATCTGGAAAAAATATATTCAAATAGTATCTTAAAACTTAATTTTTTAACTTAAAATCTAAGTTTAACTTATTTTTTTAAATATTATAAATTTATTTTCATTATTTTGTAATAATTCACAATTTATACAAATTTATTTTCTTTATTAATTTTTATAATGAATTTAATTAAAATTTTAAAATTTTCATTATTTTCTTGATAAGAATTTTTTGGATATTACTTTATTTTAAAATCTTTTTATTCGAAATTTATAAACAAAATTTAATATTTATGAAAAATTAATAATTTAATTATTTGATGGAATATTACGTTTTAAAATGATTATTTCAATGATTTTGTTAAAATTAATTATTTTTAAAGTCAAATAATTATTAAATCATTAATTTTAAATTAAATAAAAATGTTGTTAATGAATCTATGGTAACACACCTCATGGTGTTAGCCCACTGTAACACCTTTTATAACTAAAGTAACATACTTTTGTACCTATGGTAACACCACAATCAAAAGGTTGCGATAGGTTAAAATTTTCATAGCTATGGTAACACACATAGTGGTAACACCCATGCCAAAAGGTTGCTATAGGCCATCTATGGTGTAGTGGAAGGAGCAAGGAACAAGACAAGAAGAAAGCAAGACTTGTAATGCATGTATTTAATTTATAACCTTAGACTGACCTTGATCTTTCCATTAGCTTGGAAAGATCTCATAGTATCAAGGCCATAATCAAGCACATTTACATACTGCACTTTACATATTGATGTATGAATGTATGTGTATGCATGCTTTAATTTGATTTATCATGTATGAATGCTTGTATTAGATACATCACCCATGCCATACCTGCTTAAACAAGATAAAATATGTAATGACTCAAGATTTTATAATCAGAAAAAATGATTATAAGATTTCTGTATTTATGAAACACGGAGTTAAATACGAAATTTCAATTATTTCGATATGGGGAGATTTTGTCAACAACGGGCCATGCCTGTAAGGAAGTCGGGTATTAAGCGAGACCATTGTGTCTTCTCCGACAACCTGGAAATCAAACCATTGGTGAATATTGATTTGAAGTATTTAATTCAAGAAAAAATTGGGAATATCTTTATGATGAGATCATGGTCGTTTTTAATTAAAAAACCCTAAAGAAAAATATTAAGTTTAAGATGTCTTGCAAATGGGAAACACTTGTCAAGGCCTAGATCGATAAAGGGTGGGTTCGCCAAAGCGAAGTACCCTCATCTATCGTGGTAAGGCGCGATGAAGTAAATTAGTGATACTTAACTGTTAGACCATTGGGTTAGACTTAAATAAGTTACCACAATAGGATTGTCAACTTAGAGGCATAGAGTTTGGTAAAATTTATTGGATAAATGTGAACATATGTTGTTCTACCAAACTATCCAAGAGTTATATATGATATCATTGACAAATATTGTCTACCTAAATAATTATGTTTTAGGAGTAAAGCCAAAGCTGACCTTAAGCATGATGAAATATGGATCTTGGCTCACTTGAACATGATTTAATAAATCCGTAAACTAATTATTTTATGCATTTTAACATTGTGGATATTCAAATGGCAAACAACTCAAATAACTTCTCTGTACGATCAGTCCTTGAGATGGACATGCTGACAGGAACAAACTTCCTCGACTGGCAAAGGAATTTGAGAATTGTCCTCAGGCAAGAGCGAAATCTCTATGTCATTGATGTTCCTCGCCCCAGACCTCTATCTCTACAGGTGCATCAAACTTTGTCAAAACTTTTTTCCTTATATCAGCATGTAAGTGGTGATATGTTAAGTTTATAAGGACGAAAATTTGAATTCAATATTTTACACATATTTGTATATAAATATTAGGGACTGTATGGAATTGTAAATACAATACACACGCACACACTTGTATGTAAAGACACCAGAAGAAGGAAGCAAACTGCAATAATTCTTAATTAACGAAAACAGAGTACAAGAACTTAAATAAAATGAAAACAAGATAGGTCCTATATAATAGGATCCACATAACTACTCCTACTTATCTACTCAACTACTCCTACTTAGTCTCTACTGACTTTATTCATCTCTTACAACTACGCAACAAACTAAAACAGATAAAACATGTTTAGATTAAGTACATAAATTCCAACATTCCCCCCTAATCTCAACATGTTTAAAAACTACGAACTCAGACCTCTGCAGAAAGATCTTCAACCCCTATCACCTTCCTCATTTCTTCAAACTTGATTCTTCCAAGCGCCTTAGTCAAAATGTCTGCTCTTTGCTCTTGAGTAGTCACATGCTTAACAACCAATTCACCTCGCTCAATGCACTCGCGAATAAAATGGAATCGCACATCTATGTGCTTGCTTCTACCATGTAGCACTGGGTTTTTCATTAGCTCGATAGCAGACCTATTATCTATGTGGAGTATAACTGGACCCACCTGCTGCTTCGAAATCTCTTTAAGCAATCCACGAAGCCAAATGCTCTGGAAAGCTGCTGTTGTAGCCTCCATGTACTCTGCTTCACACGAAGACAGAGCAACCACCTTCTGTTTCTATGAAGTCCATGAAACCAAACTCTTATTAAGATAAAAACACATTCCTCCAGTGCTTCTCCTATCAATAACATCACCAGCCAAATCACTGTTAGAAAATCCATACAACATTCGACTATTTTTCTCATTTTCATACACCAGCCCATACTCTATTGTTCCTCTAATGTACCTCAGGATATGTTTGACAGCTTGTTGATGTTTAGTAGTAGGATTCTCCATAAACCTACTTACTACTCCCACAGTATAAGAAATGTCTGGGCGAGTATGAGTCAAATACCGAAGACTTCCAACGATGCATCTATACTCAGTAGCATTCACCAATGTTCCCTTCTCATCTTTATCCAACTTCAACTTGTGTTCTGTTAGGAATATGTTGTAGTTGATGATAACTTAACATTCAAGCAAAATTGTATAAGTCAAGTTTTGTAACTGTCAACGGATAAGACCTTATAACTCTATTCGTTGACAGGTAGCTCATCAACGGATGAGGTTTTGTTGCATACTGCAATATCTCTATTTATCAGTTGATAGTGTTTTTATTCAGAGTCATGTTGACCATCAATGGGTAGGCAGAATAGGGTAGCCAATTGTAAATAAGCTATGCTATGTAATTCTGTCTAAGTGAAAGTGTATCAACGGATAAGTACAGGGCTCTATCAACGGATACAACTCAAATCTACTCGATCAACGGATATAGCTCAAACTGCCATCAATGGATAATTGTGCACAACATCAACGGATAATCATTGTCACTTTATCCTATGCTAGCTGGGAATTAGCAGTTGATAAGGACAGGTTTGACTGACAGATCACATGGGTTGATAGTAGGTATAAAAAGCAGTATGGTAGCCATACTTTGGAAACACAGAAGAAAGAAGCATTCCATTTACACAGTACATACAAGAAAGGTGCAGGGGACATATCTGTTCACAAGGACAACCTTTCGGCTACATGTGGATTTGGAGTGGAGTAGCAAGTCAACTTGAATTAGATTAATATTATCTTATTCCTGTAGCACTTGTAAACTTGGGATATATAACCAAGTGTAGCAACTCTTTAGAGAGCAAGAAAACAGACACATTTGCTTAGGGTTTCTTGAATATCTTTAGAAGCAAAGAGTTGTAAACACAGAAGCTGTGTACATTTGTATCACAGGGTTTTCTTCAAATAAAAGTCTCAGGTGGTACATTTAACCACCTGATTTTTTATGTGTTTGTGAATCATTTCTATTCAGCAATTATTTCTTTATAGATTTCTGTGGTTTTTATCAGAAATTTATAACTATCAAGAATTGTATTCAACCCCCCCTTCTACAATTATACAAGTGTGTAATCTGGGAATAACAATTGGTATCAGAGCAAGCTTCTAATATATTTGAAGTTTAAAGATCAACACACTTCCAACATGTCTAAGAAGGATTATGGAGTGAAGATACCGGTTCTTGATAGGGAAAATTACTTTCACTGGAAAGTAAAAATGCGTCTACATCTCATGTCTATTGATGTAGGTTTTGTAGATTACATTGAGAAAGGTCCTCATGTTCCAATGAAGGCTGCTTCAAGAGTTGGTCTTGCTGTAGATGCACCAGACACGTACATCCCAAAACCTGTTTCTGAGTGGAGTACTGAGGATGTTGCAGAAGTTCACAAAGATAAAAAGACCATGAATATTCTGTTTAATGGTTTAGAAACAGCATGGTTGACAATGTTATCAACTGTACTACCGCCAAGGAAGTATGGGACATTGTTCAAACCCTTTGTGAAGGTACAGAATAGGTAAGGGAAAACAAGATGCAGCTACTGATCCAACAGTATGAGCACTTCCATTTCAAGAATGGAGAGACATTGAATGACACATTTAGTAGATTTCAAAAGCTATTGAATGTCTTGAAACTGTATGGAAGAATCTACCAAGTGAAAGATTCTAATCTCAAATTTCTGAGATCACTGCCCAAAGAGTGGAAGCCTATGACTGTTTCTCTAAGAAACACTCAAGAGTACAAGTCATTTACTCTTGAAAGGCTCTATGGAACTTTAAAGACATATGAACTAGAAATGGAGCAGGATGAAGAAATTGAGAAGGCCCAAAAGAAAAGTGGGTTAGTTGCACTTGTTGCCAACTTGGAGCAGAAGGAGGAGAAGAGGACTGAAGCTGCTAAATCTACACCAAACAGGGAGGTTTGTGAAGGTAGAGCAGAATCAAGCAAAAGCAAGGAAAAGGTGTCTGAAGAAATGAGTGTCCTACAGCAGGATGAATTGGATGAGATAGATGAGCATTTAGCCTTTCTATCTAGGAGATTCTCTAAGCTAAAATTCAGAAGAAACTCTGGGGTGACCAAGCCATTTAACAAGGATTTTTCTACAAACAATTATGTGGATAAATCCAAAATTAAATGCTACAATTGTGGTATTGCTGGTCACATGATAAGTGAATGCAGGAAGCCTAAATCTGAGAACAAGGGAAAGCCAACTGAAACTGTTGACTACAAGAAGAAATATTTTGATCTTCTCAGACAGAAAGGAAAGGCATTCATGACCCAAGAGTATGACTGGGCTGCTGATGGAAATCATTCTGATGATGATGCTGAGTTTGTCAACCTTGCATTAATGGCTGATTCTGAGCAGGAAGCAAGTTCAGCTAGCAATCAGGGAAATATAAGGAATCTATGGTATCTAGACAGTGGATGTTCTAGGCATATGACAGGAGATTCAACCCTGCTCACAGAGTTCAAGGAGGAAGCTGGCCCTAGAATTACCTTTGGAGATGATAGCAAAGGATATACTAAGGGATATGGCTTGATTACAAAGGACAATGTCATCATTGAAGAAGTGGCTTTAGTTGAAGGTTTGAAGCACAATTTGCTGAGTGTCAGTCAGATTTGTGACAAAGACTATGAAGTAAAGTTCACTAAAGAAGCCTGTGTTGTTTCTACCAAGGAAAACAACAATGTGGTTCTGACAGGCTTTAGAAAAGGAAATGTTTACATAGCTGACTTCAACTCAGTATGCTCAGAATTCATTACTTGTCTCTTCAGCAAAGCATGCAAGGATGAGAGTTGGCTATGGCATAAAAAGCTGTCACATTTGAATTTTAAAGTTATGAATGATTTGGTAAGAAAGGATCTTGCTAGAGGAATCCCTCAATTGGAGTTCATCAAGGATGGATTGTGTGATGCCTGCCAATTAGGGAAGCAAAAGAAATCATCCTTCAAGAGCAAGACAGAGTCATCCATTGTTAAGCCCCTTCAATTGCTGCATATGGACTTATTTGGTCCAGTAAATGTCATGTCCATTTCAAAGAAGAAATACTGCCTGGTGATTGTGGATGATTTTTCTAAGTTTACATGGACCTTCTTTATGCACTCCAAAGATTGTGCAAGTGAAATCATCATCAATCATCTCAGACTAGTAAACAATGGTTCTGAAGTAAAAGTACAAAGAATCAGGAGTGACAATGGCACTGAATTCAAAAATTCCACAATGAAGATTTTCTGTGAAGAGAATGGAATTGTCCATGAGTTTTCTGCTGCTAGAACACCTCAACAAAATGGGGTTGTTGAAAGGAAAAACAGAACTCTCATTGAAGCAGCTAGAACAATGTTAAGTGAATCAAGATTGCCAACATATTTCTGGGCTGAAGCTGTCAGCACTGCCTGCTTCACTCAGAATATTTCCTTGATCAATCAAGCTAGAGGAATGACTCCTTATCAATTATTCACCAACAAGAAACCAACGTTAGCTTTTCTTCATGTCTTTGGATGTAAGTGTTTTGTGCTAAGAAATCATGGAGATAACTTGGGCAAATTTGAAGCAAAGGCAGATGAAGCTATCTTTGTTGGATATGCAGCAGGGAAAGCCTATAGAGTCTACAATCTAAGAACCAACATTGTTATGGAATCTGTACATGTTGTGTTTGATGATCAAAAGATTCTAGGTCTAAATGATGAAGGCTTCCATGAAAAGTTGAGATTTGAAAATGAGGTAGAAGGAAGAATGTACATTGATGATGATGAGGAAAATGAAGATCATGGCCTTGGAAATTCACCTAGAGTTGTTGGTCCAACTAGAAGTGATGCTAACACTGGAAATGAAGCATCCGTTGACAGTCATACTAGAGCATCAGATGCATCCGTTGACAGGCATTCTCATGTATCTGTCGATAGGCAAAATGGAGCATCCGTTGATAGCCAAAATGATGCATCTGTTGACAGTCAACTTCATAACTCCTCAAGGACAACAAACTCAGGGGGAGTTTCTCAAAGTCAAAACTCAATATCCAATCAACAAGATCATGCTCACGTAGATGAAGCAACCTCATCTAGATCAAACCTTCCACCTTCAAGAAAATGGACTAGAGATCATCCTTTTGAGTTAATCATTGGTGACTAAAAACTCAAGAGTCCAAACTAGGAGGGCCACACAAGAAGAATGCCTATACAGTAGTTTCCTGTCTCAAGAGGAACCTAAGAAAGTGGAGGATGCCCTTCTAGATCCAGATTGGGTCTTAGCAATGCAAGAAGAGCTAAACCAATTTGAGAGAAATAAAGTATGGAAGCTTGTGCCCAAACCTGATGATAGAGGTATCATAGGTACCAAATGGGTTCTCAAGAATAAGACTGATGAAAATGGCATAATTGTGAGGAATAAAGCTAGATTAGTGGCAAAAGGCTATTCTCAAGAAGAAGGAATAGATTTTGATGAAACTTTTGCTCTAGCACATGCCAACTTCAAAGTCTATCAGATGGATGTTAAAAGTGCCTTTCTAAATGGGGAACTGGAAGAAGAGGTATATGTCCATCAACCTCCTGGCTTTGAAGATCCAGAATTTCCAGATTATGTATATCTTCTCTTGAAAGCACTTTATGGTTTGAAGCAAGCACCAAGAGCCTGGTATGACACTTTATCTCAATTTCTTTTGGAGAATCACTTCACTAGAGGTACAGTAGATAAAACCTTATTTCATAGAAATGTCAATGGTTCCTCAATACTTGTTCAAATCTATGTAGATGATATTATTTTTGGGTCTACAGATGAGAAGCTTTGCAAAAGGTTTGCCAAACTTATGCAAAGTAGGTATGAAATGAGCATGATGGGTGAATTAACTTACTTTCTTGGTTTACAAGTAAAGCAAGTTAATGAGGGAATTTTCATAAGTCAAACAAAATATATTTATGATCTCTTAAAGAAATTTGACTTAATGGATTGTGCCTCTGCAAAAACACCTATGGCCACTGCAACTAAGCTTGAGCTGAATACTAAGGAAAAATCTGTGGACATCTCAAGCTATAGAGGCATGGTAGGCTCACTTCTATATCTAACATCTAGTAGACCTGATATAATGTTTTCCACATGTCTTTGTGCTAGATTTCAAGCTGACCCTAGAGAGTCTCACTTGATTGCTATTAAGAGAATTTTCAGGTATCTCAAAGGAACACCAAACCTTGGCATTTGGTACCCAAGAGATTCTGGCTTTGATCTAATTGGCTATTCAGATGCAGACTATGCAGGTTTCAGAATTGATAGGAAAAGTACTACAGGCTC
Organism: Kitagawia praeruptora; assembly: GCA_037693485.1. Classification (NCBI taxonomy): domain Eukaryota; kingdom Viridiplantae; phylum Streptophyta; class Magnoliopsida; order Apiales; family Apiaceae; genus Kitagawia; species Kitagawia praeruptora. The sequence continues at coordinate 88,920,980 of CM075350.1, forward strand.
CTGTCAATTTCTAGGGAACAGGCTTGTGTCATGGTTCAGTAACAGAACTCAGTCTCCACCTCTACAGCCGAAGCTGAGTATATTGCAGCTGGAAGTTGTTGTGCACAGATTCTTTGGATGAAAAATCAACTTATTGACTATGGTCTAAAAGTTGAGAAGATTCCAATTTTCTGTGACAACACTAGTGCTATTGCCATCACAGAGAATCCAGTGCAACATTCGAGAACCAAGCATATTGACATCAAATACCACTTCATTAGAGAGCATGTGATGAATGGTACAGTAGAAATGCACTTTGTGCCAAGTGAAATGCAGCTTGCAGATATCTTCACCAAGCCTCTTGATGAATCTTCATTCACAAGGTTGGTAGGTGAACTAGGTATGCTTAATTTTTCATAATTCCTAGTGATATCTAATCATACTGTATTGCAGCTAGAAATGTGTTTTGATTTATTTGAGAATTAAAAACTCTCAGAAAAACTCTTAGCAGAAATTTTGTTTAAGGCAAAATTTGCTTATCAACGGATATCCTTTTATCCGTTGGTAGTATAAACACATTACTAGATTTTCGTATGTCAACGGATAACAGGTTGTCCACGTCATCGATGGATAAACTGTTTTCTCAACCGTCCAATCTTTATCCGTTGATATACATATTTCTTTTTATAGCCGTTGGTAAACGTGTATAATTAGTCACGGCTGTACTTCTTTTCTTTTCATTTATTATCTGACAGTTACTTTTGTCCAATGGGGTAATTACTTTTAATTATTTCATTTTTAATTCTTGGAAAATATAAAAGGCTGTCTTGTGCTCTCACATCTCACCTTTATTCATTTTCAAGAATTTCATAAGTTAACTGCATCTTCTTCACTAAAACTCTCTGCAACAAAAGTTCAAACACTTCAATGGCGCCTATTGTCAAGATGATGTCTTCCACTGGGTTTACCTATGAGAAGAACAACTTCGCAGCCTTTGTTGACACAGCGAACGCCCCAGAAGTATATCACATCATGATGAATTTCGTGAAGAGATGCAAACTGTCATATGCTATGACTACCACCACACCCCTCATTCATGAAGTAATTGAGGAAATGTGGACATCGGCTGAATTTAATGGTAATGATGAAACTATCTCTTTTTCTCTTAAGGGTAAAAATTATGTGGCTAATTCTGATGTCTTTATTGCATGTTTAAAATTACCTAAAAATAATTGTACATCATTTCCAACCGATGCTGAAATAGTTACCATGCTAAAATCAAGTGGATATGCATTTAGTACTGACAATTTAGGCAAAATTGTTAGGAAGGGTATGGTTAAAGAATGGAGTTATCTTTGTGATGCTTTCATTAAAACTTTTTCTGGTAAAATTAGTAATTTTGATGTTGTTACTAAAACCATGCTAGTGATGCTTTGTATGCTTTTAACTGATAAATACTTCAACTTTGGCACACTAGTAATGTATGAAATAGCAGCTAAATTGGATAACAAAGAAACTAGGGGCAAAAATATCTACTTTGCTAGATTTTTGATGCTCTTAGGCCTGCATATGTCAGAGAATGAGCTATCCCTCTCTAACCCGGATAGCAAGTTCAGTTGTTTTGTACAGGAGAAGAGAGTCCTCAGTGACTTGATTCGAATAAATCTGAATGCAGGAGTGCAATTGGTTTATCCACCAATTGTTCAGGTAGCTTCAAATCTTATTACTCCTATCTCTACCCAAATTTCTTTGCCTTCCATTGTCACAATGGAGTCTGTAGTTGTGACCAAACAGGCTCCTACCCAAGTGACTAAATCCAAAATTCCAAAACCACAATCTAAAAGACAAACCTTAGGTGTCTCTCAAAAGGCACCTGTTGCAAAAACTACCAAAACTCTTGAGGGGAGTGTGAAGGTGGTAGTGAGTGGTGAGGGACAGGGTGAACATCAAAGAAACCCTAAGGATAAGGAAGGTGAGGCAGGTGCAACCAACATTTCAGTCTCTCAAAAGACTGTTAATGAACCTACAAGCCAAATTCTAGTTACATCCTCTCAACAGGGTGTGACTACTGATTTAAGTTCCACTCCAGGAACACTGCACAAAAGGGCAAGAGACACAGATAGCTCTCACTTAAAAACCTATGGTAGAAGAGTAAAATCCAAAACCATTGGGGAATCATAGGGTGCACACACAGTACAGCAAACTGTACCTTCTCAAATTCAGTTTGATGTGACTTCAGTAAATGTGGAGTCACAGCCCCTTGATCTTAACCTTCAAATCGATACACATTTTGATCCACCATCACCAACTCCATCTCTGGATGTGGATATGATATCTATATCAATTCATAATTCTCCATCTTTAAAATTCTTGGAGAAGCCCCACTCAACAATTGGTGGTCATCATCTTTTAGATGATTTGTTGGGTCATCAATCTTCCATTCCTGAATTCACAACACTATCTGTGGCCTCTTCCTTAAAATCAATCACCACAGATTCATTATTGGTTTTCACTTCAACGGATACTCTTTTTCCTTCATCAACGGATATTCTTCATTCGTTGACAAGTGTTTCTCCATCAACGGATATGTCTATAACTAATTATCCGTTGATAGCAATAACTACTACATCAACGGATACACTTTATCCGTTGACAACTCTCTCTCTACCACTGCAAAATGTGACATTCCCATGTCAACTGTGGAGGAGTTTGTAGTAGTTGAAACACTTTTAGGAATGAGGGAAGGGAGTGAGAGGCTGCCTTGTGAGCAGGAAAAAGGAGAGAAAAACAATGAGAGGCTGACCATTTCTTCCGGTCAGGCAAAAAGAGAGCTAGAGAGTTCCACCTTAGTAGGTGAAGGTGAGGGTGTGAGAGGTGTGAGCCAGGGGGAGCCCCTGATGCAAGAAAAGAGAGATGAGAGGAGAGAAGGGACTACAGGAGAAATAAGGCAGGAAGAATCAGCCATTGCAAGTGAGTTAATGGAGGTTAATGAAGCTTCCAAAGAGATGGAATTTAGACAAGAATATCAGTCAATTATTGACTCCATCTCTTTGGATCCTGAAACCTTTACTCATTCTGTTTCTGCCTATCAAGTCATGGCACAACAGGGCAATGTGGAGGCAGAGAAGGCAATGCACCTAGTGCACACCTCAAAATCTCTTCAAAGAGCAAAAGAAGCTTTACAAACCCTGTCTCCAAGTACTGGAAGTAAAGAGTTTGGCAGTGATGATAGTCAAAGTTCAGATGGTGAAGAAATCAATGAGGATGATACTCCAGGATGGATGTTTTCCAATGCCACTGAACTTGGGAATCTCAATGTGGAAATCTTGAAGCAATATCAATCTGCTAAGGCTGAGCACCAAACTGCAGACCCACAGAGAAAGACTGTTCTTAAGCAAGTTATGGCCTCCTTGAAATTACAAAAGATGCAATCTGTTATTCAAAGAACACAACAGGAGGAGGTCAAGTCTGCAATTAGAGATATGAAGATAGCACTAGATGCTAGGATTGATGCACTAGCTCCTACTACCACTCAGAAGGTGCTTTCTAGCAAACTTCTCAAAGAAGATAGCCTGGCTAAGTCTGTTCAGCTTCTTTCCTCCAGAGTGGATAGTATGGAATCTCAAATGCACACTATCATTGCCAATCAATCAAAACAGACTCAACTACTGGAAATGCTACTTGCAGCTTCAACCCCAACCCTTGATGCTAACAAAAAGGGGGAGAAAATGGAGAAAATGGGAACAAGCACAGAAGAGGCTGCAACATCTACTGGCCAATTTCAAGCTACCAGTAGTGAGATAGCACAGATTGAGGGGGAGCAACAGCCAATTGTAGTGGTCAATCCAACAGAGTTTGAGATAAAGGCTTCCCCTGTGAAGAAACATGTGGCTTTGCCTGAGATTCAAAGCTTAGAAGAAATCTCAGATGGTGAAAGGCAAGCCAGAATAGAAGCTTTGGAAAAGATCAACAAGGAGACTAGTGAAAGAATTCTAAGGACAGAGAGGATGATCAATGAATCAATTGCATCATCTCTGTTTCTTAATGCTCAATCTTCTGCTCCAACAATATCAACCACAATCATGAAGGTGCTCACTCCAAGGGTTGTGGCTCCTACATTCTATGATGCTGAGCCATCATTTGTCAAAGAATTTGAACCAGCCATCAAAACCAGAGCCTACTCACCAACAAAGGAAAATGGGAAGAACAAGCTTCAATTGGACTACCCATTTCCCAAGAATGATGAAGAAAAGCTAATGGGAAAAATAATCATGGAGTTCAAAGTACAGACAAATAAGAGTGTAAGAGATTGGATGGCTGTAATCATGAGGAATGGAAAAGTATTAAATATATCCAACAGCCATCCTAGATTTGTGGAAGCTAAAAGAGAAGAAGTCTCCAGAATCCAAAGGGAAGCTCATCCAAGTACAGAAAATCAACATGAAAACTCAGAAGAGAAGCAAGCCAGGCTAGCTCAAGAGTTAATGGATGAGGTAGAGGTTGAAATGAAGGAACCTGAGGAAGTTCCCAAAATCAAACCTAAAAGAAGGAAAGCTAAGACCAAAAGGGTTCTTTCTCCAGAACCCTTCCTAGAAAAAGAAACCATTGGCTCATCAGTACCTATATCTGCAACAGTAATCGACCCAACTGTAAACTTTCATGGTGACCCCATAATGCCCAAAGAAGAACCAATGAATTTTGATTCAATTGAAGTTCCTTCATTCTTGCTGAATCCAAAACAGAAGAAAAGGGCTCCAAAGAAGCAACTTTCAAAGGGACCAGTTCAAGTTGCTAGGGTACCTGCTATTGTCAAACAACCAATCTTGGAAAACAAAGAAGACTTTATCTATCAGGCAGAAATTGAAGAATACTCTGGCATGAATCTATATTTGGATGAATTGTCAGAAGTAAGAGGAATTGTCAAGTACAAGAATCAGCCTGAGAGATTAGTGTTTGTCTACAAGGGAGGAAGTCAGAGGACATGGCCATTACAGAAGGTTTTTGGAGAGAATTATCATACACTGACCAAAGTGTTCTCAGCATTCAAGAGACACACAGGGTTCTCTGAGATAGCCAGAAGGGAGATAATTAGCAGAATAGAAGAAATAAGGAGAGAATGGAACTCACCCTCAAGTCTACCAAAGAAATGAAGATCCCATATAATGGACAGAAAATCCACATTCAACCCTTTTGGATGATGGAGTTCAGGGATGATGAGGGCACTAGGAGATTCTTCAGGTTAGAAGACCAACTGTCAAAGGCTAGTTCTGATTACCTAAGATGGTTACAACTAAAGCTAAATCCAAAAGTTGTTGAAGAAGATACCTTCTATAGGCAACTTCAAGTGCAAATTGAGTCCAACTCTGCCAAGGAAGGAAAGTCAAGGGTGCAGCCAACCAGAGAGAGGAAACATCATTAATTTGCTCAATCCAAAGGAGCACATCTCTGATAAGTTTCTTAAAGCTTTCTGTTTTTAATTTTTGTAGCTTAATACAATCTTTGCATACTGTAGTGTATATATCTTTTGGAATGTTTTGTTATCATCAAGGTTATGAATTTATGCTTTATTGCCATCAAGTATAAATTGGGGGAGATTGTTAGGAATATCTTGTAGTTGATGATAACTTAACATTCAAGCAAAATTGTATAAGTCAAGTTTTGTAACTGTCAATGGATAAGACCTTATAACTCTATTCGTTGACAGGTAGCTCATCAACGAATGAGGTTTTGTAGCATACTGCAATATCTCTATTTATCAGTTGATAGTGTTTTTATTCAGAGTCATGTTGACCATCAATGGATAGGCAGAATAGGGTAGCCAATTGTAAATAAGCTATGCTATGTAATTCTGTCTAAGTGAAAGTGTATCAACGGATAAGTACAGGGCTCTATCAACGGATACAACTCAAATCTACTCGATCAACGAATACAGCTCAAACTACCATCAACGGATAATTGTGCACAACATCAATGGATAATCATTGTCACTTTATCCTATGCTAGCTGGGAATTAGCAGTTGATAAGGACAGGTTTGACTGACAGATCACATGGGTTGATAGTAGGTATAAAAAGCAGTATGGCAGCCATACTTTGGAAACACAGAAGAAAGAAGCATTCCATTTACACAGTACATACAAGAAAGGTGCAGGGGACATATCTTTTCACAAGGACAACCTTTCGGCTACATGTGGATTTGGAGTGGAGTAGCAAGTCAACTTGAATTAGATTAATATTATCTTATTCTTGTAGCACTTGTAAACTTGGGATATATAACCAAGTGTATCACAGGGTTTTCTTCAAATAAAAGTCTCAGGTGGTACATTTAACCACCTGATTTTTTATGTGTTTGTGAATCATTTCTATTCAGCAATTATTTCTTTATAGATTTCTGTGGTTTTTATCAGAAATTTATAACTATCAAGAATTGTATTCAACCCCCCTTCTACAATTATACAAGTGTGTAATCTGGGAATAACATGTTCCATAGGAAACTTAGACGAATTGCAGTTCATCATTCCAGATTTCTCTAATAGTTTCTGGTGTATGCTGACTGTTTCAATGTTGTACGTGTGCCTTCTTGGTTAACCTCTATACCAAGATAGAATGACAGCAATCCCAAGTCTCTCATTTCAAACTGCTTATTCATTTCCTGCTTGAACATCTTAACTTCATGTTCATTCGAGCCAGCTACCAACAAGTCATCTACGTAAACACCTACCACAATTACACCCCCATTTTTGCACTTCGTATACACAGCTTGCTTATGTGCACACCTAGTAAAACCTAAATCCTTCAAACACTTATCCAGCTTTGCATTCCAAGCTCTAGGGGCTTGACGTAAACCATACAAAGCTTTTGCCAGTCTGTACACCATTTGTTCTTGACCCTTCTTCACAAACCCCTCGGGTTGATTGACATAAACTTCTTCAATAAGCTCCCCATTAAGAAATGCTGATTTAACATCGAGATGATGAACAACCCAGCCTTCTTTTTCTAACAATGCCAGCAGGAGACGAACTGTTGCAAGACGAGCAACCGAGGCGAAGACTTCATCATAATCGATCCCCTTTCTTTGAACATACCCTTTTGCGACGAGTCGTGCTTTATTCTTAACCACATTGCCTTCTGGATCCTTTTTCAATTTAAAAACCCACTTCAACCCTATAGATTTATGCCCTGGTGGCAACTCTGTGAGAGTCCAGGTGCCATTCTTTTCAATTGTCTCAACCTCTGACTTCATTGCTTCTTGCCACTCTTTCATTTCTGCAGCTTCATAGTAAGACGTTGGTTCTTCAACCTTGAGTAACATTAGCTCATCAATCAGGTCCACAACCTCAGTATCATTGTAAATATTAATTAACGACTTAAATTTTTCTGGGCTCACTACTAGTTGCAGATGGCCCGTCGGTACTTCCTGTAGTTGAACTAGCAGCTTTTGACATTGTGTATTGAGATGATGACTGAGAGTCAGGCGTCTGTGAGCCAGGTGTCTTTGAAGACGATGACTATCGGGGTGACTGTAGAGGGGTCATAGGCTCACTTTCAGTTTCAACCCTATCTTCCATTTCTCCTGGTTCATTTATTTCAACATAATTTCCAGGAAAAACCACTTCACCCTCCTTTTCTTGCTCCCATTTCCAGAAGGTCCCCTCTTGCACTACAATATCTCTACGAACATGTACAGCCCCTGTGATTGGATCATACAACCGACTTCCTTTTGTTCCTGGTTCTTTCCCGAGATATATCACCTTCTTACTTCGATCATCCAGCTTCTTCACATGTACTGAGGGAATTTTCATAAACGCTGTACTTCCAAACACCTTTAGATGTGTCAAGTCAGGCTTGTTCCCACACCAAGCTTCATATGGAGTTCTCTCATTCAAGCTTCGAGTAGGTAAACGATTTAGAACATAAATCGAATGACGTACTGCTTCACCACATAAGTATGCTGGTAAATTCGAACCCTTCAAGAAACTCCTTGTCATGGCAGCAACAGTCCTATTCCTCCGTTCAACCACCACATTCTGTTGTGGTGTGTAAGGTGTTGTGTAATGCCTTAAAATCCAGTCCTTTTCGTAATACAATGTAAACTCCTTAGAGCAAAATTCACCACCTCGGTCCGTTCTCAAGATCTTTATTTTCCTTTCCGCCCTGTTCTCAACCACTACTTTAAACTTCTTAAACATCTCAAAAGCATTACTCTTTTCTTTTAACATATAAACCCACATTTTCTTGCTAAAGTCATCAACAAATAACAAAAAATACCGATTACCTCCAGGTGTTACTGGCATGATGGGTCCGCAAATGTCAGCATGTACTACTTCAAGTGGCTTTTTTGACACAGACATAGTCTTATGTGGGAATGGTATTCTAGATTGCTTCATCATCAAACACCCTTCACACTTCTTTAAGGGCTGCATCATGTTTGGAATCCCGTATGTCATCTTCTCACGTGACAACAACTCCAAGGCTTGAAAATTCACATGCCCAAGTCGAGCGTGCCACAACCAAGTGTCTTCTTCCACCTTTGTGAGCAAGCACGATGTTCTGCCTTCTTCGAGACTGATTTTGTACAAACGATTTTCAGTCTTTTTCACCTTCATTAATAGTTTGCCACTAGCTTCATGAACCCACAATATTCCCCATCAAGAACGACTCTATTCCATGCTTCAGACAATTGTCCCAGACTTATTATATTATTGCATAGATTTGGGATATAGTACACATCCTCAAGTGTTCGTTCTTCACCATTCTTGTACTGAAATGCAACTGTCCCTTTTCCCTTTATGCTCACTGTTGACCCATCACCAAATTTGACTTTACCAGACACACATTCATCCAACTTCTTAAATGTCCCCTGTTGTCCAGTCATGTGGTTGCTAGCCCCGTTGTCCAGGTACCACATGTTAACTCGAATAACTTGTAGAAGGGGGGGGGTTGAATACAAGTTATATAATCGTGTCTGATTTTTGCTTGATTATATGAACAAGAATAAACGAATGAATCAAACTCTTGTTTGTATTAATAAGATCAAATACAAACTCTACCAAAGGTGTACAATACCTTTAGCAGCTGCTGACAATACAAATATCTCTCTGTTTGTTTCGAACTCTCGAATACAAACCTTATACAGAGCTACGCACATTCACTAGTTCGACTCACACTCTTTACAATGATATTGAGAGAGTATTTATAATGCTACCTATCAACTAATAACAGAAAGATATAATCTATACATGACAATGTTCTGCCTTCTAGTCGATAGTTTCCTTCAATAGAAAACTCTTTCCTTCATAATGTCTTCTTGCTTGTTCTTCAAACAACGATCCTGTTTTATAGCACTTGCCAGTTTCTGTAGTATCTATAATGACATCATCAGTAACATGACTGATATCAGGATCTGTACACTGCATCAGTATCTGATCAACCATCAGTATTGGACCGTCATCAGGATTTGCTCTCTGTTCCTGACATGTAGTCTCCGATACACTGTTCATTCCTGACTAAACTATACAGATAACTGTTTTACACATAAAACCTATATACAGTGCTAAATCCTTTATAAGATCAGGATTACAAGAAGTATAATGTGTAAATTCTATTCTTAACATCACAACTTATGAATTATTCCTAACAATCTCCCCCTATTTATGCTTTATAATCTGAAGCATAAATCTAAGTTGTGGATGTCAAAACATAGAACAATACAACCAGAATAGAATTTATGAATGTAGAATTATGAAGTTTAAGTACCTCCTTCTCAGATGTAGACGCTTATCTAGTACTTAGAAGAAAGAATTTTAACTATTAATGCTGCTCTTCCTTTACCTCTACCTAGCTGAGATTCACCACTGTCACTCCTGGTTCTTCTTTTTACTATCCTTTGTCTGATCTTTATCTCCCCCAGCTTTATCTTCAGTCTGGTGGTGTTGTTGTTGTCTTTGAATTGTCTTTATCTCCCCCTTTTTGACATCAGCAACATTAATTCCAAGAGATTCAGAAACAGAACAAATGAGATTCATAAGAACTGCTTGATTTTCCATAATTGTGACTTGGTTATCTTCAAGTGATTGAAGTCTTGTTTGAATAGCAATTTGAGAATTCTGAATATCTTTCAAAACATCAGAATGAACTTCAATATTGGAAGTGCTTCTAGTATCTTCAGTATCAGAATCAGAAAGAACTGTATCTTCAAGTCTTGTAGAAGAAGTTGCTTGAGTTGTATGATATTCAAGTAATAAAACCTGATTAGAAGTATCAACATCTTCATCTTTCTGTTCTGGAACTGAAACATGATCATCATCTCCTTCACCAGTATTCTGTGTACTAACATCTTCAAATCCTGACTCCTCCTTAGAGTGATCAGAGACTGTTGATGTCTCAATTCTAGCTGATATTGGAAGTACATACAAAGGAACACTAGGATCATTAGGATCTTCATCTGGTACATATGTATCAAGAGATTGCTTTATCCTGGCACCTCTTCTGTTAATGATTTCTGCAAGCCTCTCCTTTTGCTTCTGAGCTTTAACTTCTGGCTTTGCATTGTGATGTGCTAGGTCATTCTTTTGATACATTTTGATGAATGAATAAGTACCAGCATCCATACCCAAATTTTCAGACCAAGATTCAGGAAAAACCTGATCCCAGAAATCAAATGATGGTTTCCTAATTTTCTCTCCCTCACTATGGAGTTGATCATCCATACCCTCATTCTCACTTTGACTTTCTAATGTCAACACTCTTTCTACCTCACCTTTTGCCTGGTCAGGAGCCAGCCGCTCAAATTGTGGATCTAAGTCCATCTTTTCAACTGTATCACTCAAATTTAGATAAGTGCTCTCATGACCTACAGAAAAATAGAGTTTAGAAGGAGTTTTTATACCTGAACTCACATGGAGAGAGGGTTCCTCATATGGCATATGGCTTGAGGTTTTCTCCAAGGAGTGAGCTGCTATAGTCTCTGAACCCATACAATCATCTTCTTTCCTTTCAGAAACTACAGGCTCCAGTATACCACTTTCAGGTTCTTTACTAGACTCTGATGTCTTCAGTAATACTTCATTAGACACCATAGTTAGTACATCACCGTCTTTAAGTGTTGTTTGCTGAGACACACCCTCAAGGTGAATAGACTCTGACTGAACAAAATTTGTTTGATCTTCAAAAAAATCAACCAAAGTCATTCCTCCCATATCATAGGGTATCTCACTTGCATTCTCAGTCATCACAGAAGACCTTTCAACATCAGCTATCACAGCTCCTGAGTCATCCTTCCTCTGACTAGATGGTTCTTGTGTTACAGTGACTGTGATCTGATCATTCCTACTATTCACAACTGGTGCAATAGTACCTTCTGTTGACTGCTTTCCTCTATCTACTTCCTCCAGTTTTTCACCTTGAGCTGAAGCATCTTCAATAATTACATCCTTGTCAAATAAATATGCATGAAGTGATTGAAGTGCAACATGCTTCGAGAGTCCAAATTTCTTGACTAATTGTCTTCTGACAGATACATAGAAATACATCTTCATTAAGTCAAGTCTTTGATGTAGAAGTCCATATTCATCTGGAAATAAAAGTTTTGGTACTCTTTCAACCAGAAAATCTAGAACAGGCCTTGACAACTTCACTTTGAGAGAAATTAGTCCTATAGCCAGTCTGTATGATAATGTAGTTTCCCATGAAGAATCAATATCCAGATCTCTCTTGTCAAATACTGACATAGATGTAGCTTGATTTGTAGAAACATGCATGATATTAGTTGGACTAGACTCTGTGTGTGTAGGTGACAATTGAATCTTTCTCCTTGTTCTCCTGGTATAGTGAGCAAAAGATTTATCCTGAGAAGACTCAAGAGGTGTAGACACAGAAGTGATCTTGGGATGAGATCTTTGTTCAATAGACACAGTCTTTTGAGAGACAGTATCCAGTAACTGTTTTCCCTTTTTAAGAACTACAACCTTTTGGGAGACTGCAGCCTGGCTGTGACTAGGTTTTTCATCTCTTTGTGCTAACAAAGAAAGTTGAATTGCAGCCTTCAATTCTGCTCTCTCAGCAAGAGTTAAATCATCATCATCTTCACTAGAATTACTACTACTACTTGACACAACAAATCTTCTCTTCCTTACAACTGATGTCTTTTGAGAAACACCAGAGGTTGGTTTCTTTGAAACAATAGGCTGTGGATCAAAATTTGGTTCTTGAATTGTTTCAGAGACTATAATGTTTTGGGCTACTTGGGTAGACACAGGTGGGTTCTCCTCCAATTGAGATTCCTGAGCCATTTCACCACAAAAGAAAGAAGAATTGTAGAGAGTAGGAAGATGAGCTTTAAGAATTACCTGAACATGATGTGGATAATGAATTACAGGTATTTCATCTAGATTCTTTTCATTGTCCTTCTTTGTAATGTCAGAGAAAATTCTCTTTTGCTGTTCATAAGAAGAAACGCAATGTTCTCTACCAAATCTAGTTTCAACATCAGGAACGAAATGGTTAATAAACAATTGCATAAATCTATGATAATAAACCATTTTCCTGTTTTGATCTCTTAACCCAAGTTTAATACTCATCTGACTTAAGATAATATGACCAATGTTGATTACTCTGTCATAAAGCAAACTATAAGCAATATGTGATGTAACAGAAGTAATTTGCTGAAAAGAACTACATTTGCCAGTAAAACTTTTAGCAATTTCATCAAAGTAAAAAGACCATTCCTTTCTAAGAAAAGACCTATTCAACTGGCTCATGTTATCTAGAGGTCCACTATAACCTAATTCAGACAACATAGTTCTTATATTATCATCAGATGGTACATTCTCATAACTATCAGTAACAGGTAAGCAAAGTACTGAATTAACAACAGATTTAGTAATGTCAAATGAATCTTGTCCTAAATGTAGAACAATCTTACCTGATTGACTCTGAGTAGAATCAATTACCTCAGCATTCTTCCAAGCTTGTGAAACAGCTACTTGATTAATCTGTGGAGATGCTGTCAATGCATAACTTAATGGTCCATACACCAGAAAGTCCATGATTGAATGAAAATCAGATGATACTCCTTCCTTGTTGGTGATAGCTGCAACATGATTGTTTGTCATAAAATCAAAGTCACCAAACTTGTAGGCTACTGATTTAGGTAATCTTCTCTGAGCTGCCATTTTTGATCTGAAAAGAAACTTGAAAAATTCTTGAAATGGATTAGTGATTTTGAAAACTCAAGAGTGATTTTTGCTTTAGAGAATGTAAAATTAGAGAAAGCAATTACACGATTAGAGTTTCAAAACAAATATATTTCACAAATCTTTCAGACCACTATCCCACGTTGACACGTAGATTGACAGGTGTCAGTCCCTGAAAAATGCGGTTACCCATGATTTTTTTGGAAAATAAAATCCAAAATTGATTTTCATGAAATAAATCAGGGTATAAATAAGCAATACTGATCAGCTTCCTTTTCCTGATGACCTCTCATCAAAATAATCACAAAATGTAATGTGATTTAAAAATATAATTTTCAAATCCTGATGGTCACACATGAAATCCTGACCAATATTATCAGCGACTTAATATGGAGTTTCCACGTGGCATTTTTCTTTTATCTGAAAAAGAAAATAAACAATAAATCTGAACAGAAAATCAATTGGTTAGATATTTTCAATATTTCTTGAAACAAGAAATACAGTCTCATGCAATAATTAGCATTTGACTTCATTAAAACTTCCAAGTGACTGCTCAGCTTCTCACGTCTTTCTTTAAAAGAACCAAACGCTTTATGCCATTCTCCATAACCTTTCAATTTCTTTTCTTCTCAACAATGCTTCTCAAACCAAAAATCCCTTCAAACCCATTTTCCAGATTTTTCTTGATCGATGAACATCCTGTTCTTGATCATCTCTTTGAACAAATGACTCTTCTCATCGAACTAATCATGAATGGATTGGTTTTCGAAAATATCCAGAGGTTTCTCCTAGAACATCCATCTGTTGGATACAATCTTCCCCTAACCTCCTCAAAACTTGAGGATGAAGAATTTGGCCGAGAGTCTGAGGTTGATCTTGATGGAGATGCTATTCATTTAAGTTAGCTGCTCTCATTCAAGTCGCCCAGACAAGGAATTCAAGAGCAAATGAGACTTTCATCCCCTGATGGATTTCTTGAGATGCTCCTTGTCCTGTTCCTCAGAGTTCATATCAAAGACAAGTATAGAGTAGAAATTTAGACAAAAAGATGATGTATTTCATTTCTATGTAATGATTTCTATTAATGAAAATACAATTTCTTGTTATCTGCTTGTCTTTTGATTTTTGAATGATGTATAAATTATCAGTATGCAAATATCAAAACTTGCTAGCATAGACTTAACATATCACAGAATCAGATTATTACACAAAGTAAACGTCAGGATCTGAAACAATTTTCATAATCCTGATACTGACACAATACTGATGACGTCAGCATCCTGATAACAAATCTAATCCTGATTATTATTAACAAGTCTATCATACTGAAATTTATCAAGGCAATGTGTTATAGCTCAAACATTTAACAATCAAATATAGATCCTGACAGGAGTATCAAGTCTATAAGCTAAGAACAACATACCTTGCTACTTTTGCAGATGTTAAAATCTAAAAATTTAACATTCCTAACTCACTTACTAGTCTACTGAATGTAGTCTCATCAAGTGGTTTAGTTAGAATATCTGCAAGCTGTTTGTCAGTAGGAACAAAATGAAGTTCCACAGTACCATTCTCAATATGTTCTCTAATAAAATGATACCTGACATCAATGTGCTTAGTCCTTGAATGTTGAACTGGATTTTCTGCAATTTTAATAGCACTAGTATTATCACAAAACATAGGAATATTACTAAGTGTCATACCATAATCCAACAACTGATTTCTTATCCAAAGGAGCTGTGCACAACAACTGCCTGCTGCTATGTACTCAGCTTCTGCAGTTGAGGTTGAAACAGATTGTTGCTTCTTGCTTGCCCAAGAAATCAATCTATTTCCCAAAAATTGACATGTACCTGTAGTGCTTTTCCTGTCTATCTTACACCCTGCATAATCAGAGTCTGAATAGCCAATTAGAAAGAAATCAGATTCTCTAGGATACCACAAACCAAGATTTGGAGTTCCTTTGAGATATCTAAAAATTCTCTTCACAGCAATTAAATGAGATTCCTTAGGATCACTTTGGAATCTAGCACATAAACAGGTAGAAAACATTATATCTGGCCTACTTGCAGTTAGATATAACAATGAGCCTATCATGCCTCTATAACTAGTATTATCCACACTATTCCCTTTAGGATCAGAGTCTAGTTTAGTGGCTGTTGCCATGGGTGTTTTTGCAACTGCACAGTCTTGAAAGTCAAACCTTCTTAAAAGATCTTTGATATACTTTGACTGATTAATGAAAATACCAGTCTCAGTCTGTTTGACCTGCAAGCCTAAGAAATAATTTAGTTCACCCATCATGCTCATCTGATACTTAGACTGCATAAGCTTGCTAAACTTAGCACACAACTTTTCATTAGTAGAACCAAAAATAATATCATCAACATAAACTTGAACTAAAAGCAATTCACCTTTTATCTTTCTAAAGAATAGAGTTTTGTCAATTGTACCTCTTGTGAAGCCATTTTCAAGAAGAAATTTAGACAAAGTCTCATACCATGCTCTTGGTGCCTGCTTTAGTCCATAGAGTGCCTTGTCAAGTTTGTAGACATGATTTGGAAACTTTGGATCAACAAATCCAGGTGGCTGTTCTACATACACTTCTTCATCAAGTTTTCCATTTAGAAAAGCACTCTTTACATCCATCTGGTATACCTTAAATTTTGAATGAGCTGCAAATGCAAGAAACATTCTGATTGCTTCCAATCTTGCTACAGGTGCAAAGGTCTCATCATAATCAATGCCTTCTTCCTGAGAATAACCCTTGGCCACCAGTCTTGCTTTGTTTCTTACAATCATACCAGATTCATCTAGCTTGTTTCTGAAAACCCATCTTGCACCAACAATAGATCTATCTTTAGGTCTTGGTACCAGTTTCCAAACTTTGTTTCTCTCAAACTCATTTAATTCCTCCTGCATTGCAATTACCCAATCAGGATCCTGTAAGGCTTCTTCAACCTTCTCAGGTTCATTCTTTGAGAGAAAACAACTATACAAGCATTCATTTTGAATTGATCTTCTAGTTCGAACACCACTATTTGGATCACCAATTATCAAATCTTCAGTATGATCCTTTGTCCATTTTCTAACAGGTGGTAAATCAACTCTGCTAGTCTCTCCCCCTAAGTTAGTGGTATCTCTTGTAGAAGAATTCCCTCTACCTTCAAAAACTCTCCTTTGATCAATAGAATCAATAGATTCCATATTGCTGCTAGTTACTGATCTTTCCTCAGAAGATTCTGACAGGTCAGTTCCTGATGGAGTAGACTCTGAAACATCAATTCCTGATGGAATAGACTCTGAAAGACTAGTCTGCTCCTGATGATCACTGTGTTCTCTCTGATTTATTTGCTCCCCCTCAACAGTAGCATTCCTTTGAGAAGCAATAGAAATTCCTTCCGGAGAACCTTCATCATCACTTGAGAGTATCTCAGAATTCTTCAGATTTTCAAATTCCAATTTATCATGGCTTTCATCAGTTTGCAAAATTCCAAATTTCTTATCATCAAATGCAACATGAATTGATTCCATAACAATGTGAGTTCTGAGATTATAAACTTTGAAGGCCTTAGATGCTGAGTATCCTAGAAAAATTGCTTCATCCGATTTGGCTTCAAATTTTCCAAGTTGTTCTGGATGAACTTTTAGGACATAGCATTTGCATCCAAAGATGTGAAAATATTTCACACTTGGTTTCTTTCCTTTGATCATCTCATAGGGAGTTTTTCCATGACTATTTACCAAGGTACAGTTCTGAGTGAAACATGCAGTGTTAATAGCTTCTGCCCAAAAGTAGGTTGGAAGTTTTGCATCTGCAAGCATGGTTCTTGCTGCCTCTATGAGAGTCCTGTTCTTTCTTTCCACTACACCATTTTACTGAGGTGTACCAGGTGCAGAAAACTGTTGAGTGATTCCATTGTCTGCACAAAACCCCTCCATTGTAGAATTCTTGAATTATGTACCATTGTCACTCCTAAGTACTTTAACTTTGTACTCAGAATTATTCTGAATATTCTTGATGAGTTCAATGATTTGCTGAGGAGCTTCATCCTTCTTGTGTAGAAAGAACACCCATGTGAACCTTGTGAAATCATCCACCATAACTAGAGCATATCTTTTCTTGCTGATAGACATAATGTTTACTGGACCAAACAGATCAAGATGTAGCATGTGAAATGGTTCAGTAATTGAATTTTCAGTCTTGCTCTTGAAAGTGGTTCTTCTCTGCTTTCCAAGCTGACATGCATCACAAAGTCCATCTTGCACAAAATTTGCCTGAGGTAGGCCTCTCACCAAATTGTGTTTAACAAGTTGATTAAGCTTCTTGAAATTAAGATGTGAGAGCTTCTTGTGCCAACTCCAGCTTTCATCATTTGTTGCTTTGCTGTAGAGACATCTAACAATTCCTTTAGATGTATCACTTAAGCTGGCTTCATATATGTTACCATGTCTTTGACCAGTTAGAACAATGTCTCCATTCTGCATATTCAAGACTTTGCATCCTTCTCTGTCAAAGATTGATTTGTAACCTTTATCACCCAGTTGACTTATGCTTAAAAGAGTATGTTTCAAGCCTTCAACCAGTGCTACATTTTCTATGATGACATTCCCCAAAATAATTGAGCCATATCCCAGAGTTTCTCATTTGTTGCCATCTCCAAAAGATATTACTGGGCCAGCTTTCCCCTCAAACTTTGTAAGCAGGGACTTCTTTCCAGTCATATGTCCAGAGCATCCACTGTCCAAGATAATTGAATGCTTCTTTCCTGTGCCCTGCAAACAAAAAGTAACTAGTTAGAATTTTTTAGGACCCAACTTTGATTGGATCCTTTCTTACTAGATTTAGAGATAACAGACTTTGAAGATTTTGCATTTATTTTACCTGTTGCAGAGTCAACTTTAGACTCTGATCTCACAAACTGTTTGTGACTAGGAGTTTCAGATTTCAAAGAATAATAGTCATAATACAGTTCATGATATTCTCTACACATGTAAATGGAATGAAGTAAACTACCACAATGATAACAAGCTTTTTGTGGTTGGTATTGAATTTTCTGAGTCTTGGGGAATCTGGACTCAGTTTTCCAAGAAGGTTTTTGATTGCAGTCTAGGGCCAAATGATTATGATTTCCACACTTATAGCATTTTTTCCTAGGTGCATCAGGTACATTCTTGTAATTGTTCTCTTTGTTAATACCTTCTTTTCCATTCCTATTTCTCTTAATCTTGCTAGACTCTGAAAGATCATCTAATCTCTGTTTCAACTGAGACTTAGACAGAAACCCTATGTTTACATTCTTAGGTTTCTCTAACACTTTCTCATCTGAAAAACTATTGTTAATCCTTTTGTGTACAACAGGGGTACCTTTTGAATCAACAAATTTAACATGATTAGGTTCAGAAACAATTTTCTTACCTTCAGATTTAGATGTGTTAGCTTCTACCTTACTATCATCATTGACAATAGCTACTTTTTCTTCTTGTCTAGCCTTATCAAAACCTAAACCATTAACCTTACCACGAATTCCACTCTCAAAGATTTCTATTGTCTTCTTACTGGAATTGTTAATGGTCTTAATCACATCTCTCTCTTCTTCTAGTTCTTTTCTGACATAGTCATAAGCCTCAAGAATTACACTATAATCATGCTTAGCTTTATCAGAACTCAACTTGTATTCTTCCATTTGAATTAATTCAGATTCAAGAAAATTATTTCTATCAACTAATTTATCATTCTTAACCTTAAGTTCATCTCTTTCACAAGTAAGAATTCTAAAATTAGTCATAAGATTTTTAAACTCAGCATGGATAGATCTAATTTCATCAGAATTTAAGCTATCAAATGAATCAAGAGAGTGAAGTGATACCTTAACAGAGGATGGAGAAATTTTCTTTGGAGATCCAGGTTTGTCTGAACTATTGGCCATCAATGCAATGTTGTCATAATCCAATTCATCTTCAGAGTCACTTGAATCAGCCCAATCCTTCTATGTGACCATAAGTGCATTACCCTTTCCTGAATTCCTAGGCTTCTTACACTCACTAGCAAAGTGTCCAAGCTCGCTGCAGTTAAAGCACTTGATCTTGGCCTTATCAAGCTTGACAATTGTACTTTTGCTTTTGTCACTCTTCTTCTCCTCCTTCTTTTGAAAAGGTCCTTTGCTAAATCTTCTCCTGTTGAATTTTCCTTTCTTGAAAGCTTTAGCAAACATAGCAAAGAGTTCTTGCATCTCAGATTCAGAATCATTGTTGTCAGAGTCCATATCAATAGTCTCTGACTCAGAACTTTCTTTGCTTTTCTTCTTCCTTGAATTTTTTACAGCAATCTCTTCATGCTGTTCTTCAGGAAGCTTCTTAACTTCAGATTGAGCAGTAAGTGCAATAGTCTTCATCTTTCCTTCACTCCTGCTCTTCTTCTGCTGCTTGTCAAGTTCATAAGCTCTCAATTTTCCATATACTGCCTCTAATGAAATCTCATCCAGATCATTAGCTTCCTCAATTGCAGATATCTTCTCATTGTAGAAATCAGGCAAAGCTTTCATGAACTTTGTATTCATGTCCTCCAAGTCGTAATATTTACCATGCATGGCCATCTCATTGATGAGTTTTGTAAACCTATCAAAGGTATCAGTAAGTGACTCACCAGACTTGGATTCAAAGTACTCATACTGTTGTATAAGTAATGTCCTCATATTCTTCCTGACAGGCTTAGTTCCTTCACAGTGAACCTTAAGATTGTCCCATATATCCTTAGCAGTTTTACAAGAGAGAACATAGTTAGTGAGAACAGAATCAAGACTGTTGAATAATATGTTTCTCACTTTAGCATCTTTGAGAACATTCTCCTTGTCCTTATCTGACCATTCAGATTTTGGCTTCTCTGCTGTATGTTCTGGAACAACCACACCATCAACAGTTGCTTGTCCAACGACCTTTGTTGGAACAAAAGGTCCATCTCTGATTCTGTCAAGATAATCAGGATCTGTTGCTTCCAGATGATGCAACATCTTTACTTCCCATAGAGTATATTCGTTTCTCTTGAGCATAGGAATTTTAGTATTCCCATCCTTGTAACCAGACATGATTGCAGATCTTTATGATTATTCGAAATCAACCTGCTCTGATACCAATTGTTAACTCGAATAACTTGTAGAAGGGGGGGTTGAATACAAGTTATATAACCGTGTCTGATTTTTGCTTGATTATATGAACAAGAATAAACGAATGAATCAAACTCTTGTTTGTATTAATAAGATCAAATACAAACTCTACCAAAGGTGTACAATACCTTTAGCAGCTGCTGACAATACAAATATCTCTCTGTTTGTTTCGAACTCTCGAATACAAACCTTATACAGAGCTACGCACATTCACTAGTTCGACTCACACTCTTTACAATGATATTGAGAGAGTATTTATAATGCTACCTATCAACTAATAACAGAAAGATATAATCTATACATGACAATGTTCTGCCTTCTAGTCGATAGTTTCCTTCAATAGAAAACTCTTTCCTTCATAATGTCTTCTTGCTTGTTCTTCAAACAACGATCCTGTTTTATAGCACTTGCCAGTTTCTGTAGTATCTATAATGACATCATCAGTAACATGACTGATATCAGGATCTGTACACTGCATCAGTATCTGATCAACCATCAGTATTGGACCGTCATCAGGATTTGCTCTCTGTTCCTGACATGTAGTCTCCGATACACTGTTCATTCCTGACTAAACTATACAGATAACTGTTTTACACATAAAACCTATATACAGTGCTAAATCCTTTATAAGATCAGGATTACAAGAAGTATAATGTGTAAATTCTATTCTTAACATCACAACTTATGAATTATTCCTAACACCACACCTGTGATTCCCTCTGTTCTTTGCCATTTTCCCGTAATTTTGGTACCAATCCATCCTCCTTCAAGAGCATAGCTAGTTTTTCTGTCTGTCCTACCTCAGCAATCAACAGGGCTGGTTCGTCCTCTTGGATACTTGAAAGATTTGCCTCTCTAGACTTGTCTCTCTCCTTTCGTGGTCTATGACAACCCGCATCAAAATGACCATATCCTTGACAGTTAAAACACCGTACTCTACTTCTATCCCGTACACCATGAGTATTTCCTCCACCTCGTGTCCCTTCTCTGTTGGTCTTCCTTAACCATTCCTCTCGAGTCAATAAGAGCTGCCCCTCGATGCTCTCCTTTTTCCTCCATTCTTTCTTCTGTCAATAGTAATTGTCCTTGGTCTTTCTCAGTTGTCCTACGTAACCTTTCTTCATGAACTTTCAGCGAACCAATGACTTCTTCTACTTACATCACTTCCAAATTCCCAAATTGTTCGATGGCCGATGCAATTGGTAAGAATTTAGAAGGGACTGCTCTTAGTAATTTCTTGACAACATATGCCTCCTCTACTCTCTCTCCCAGGATTCGAATGTCGGTGACCAAACCGTTCAGTTTCAGATAGAAATCATCTATTTTCTCGTCTTCTTTCATACGGAGGGCTTCAAACTCGCTCTTAAGAGTCTGTGCCCTAGCCGCTTTCACCTTATCTGCTCCCAAGTACATGGTTTTGACAGCCTTCCAAGCGTCCTTGGACGTTTGCTTCTCCGAGATTGATAAC
Organism: Kitagawia praeruptora; assembly: GCA_037693485.1. Lineage (NCBI taxonomy): Eukaryota > Viridiplantae > Streptophyta > Magnoliopsida > Apiales > Apiaceae > Kitagawia > Kitagawia praeruptora. Next base: position 88,942,781 of record CM075350.1, read on the forward strand.
AGAACCTCCTCTGGAACTCCCTGGTAAATCACAGCTAGTGCTCGCTTATCAAGCTTGTCTTCCACGGCACCCTTAGGATCCTTTGGCTCTATTGCCTCCCACACACCGTTTGCATGAAAACTTTCATCTTTAGAGCCCATGCCGTATAGTTAGTCTTCGTCAACACTGGATAACTCAGACCAAACGAGGTATCCTTAGCTTTGCTTGTCCCCTCCATTCGAACCGTGGCAGCTCTGATACCAAGTATGGAACTGTAAATACAATACACACGCACACACTTGTATGTAAAGACACCAGAAGAAGGAAGCAAACTGCAATACTTCTTAATTAACGAAAACAGAGTACAAAAACTTAAATAAAATGAAAACAAGATAGGTCCTATATATATAATAGGATCCACATAACTACTCCTACTTATCTACTCAACTACTCCTACAGTCCTACTTAGTCTCCACTGACTTTATTCATCTCCTACAACCACGCAAGAAACTAAAACGGATAAAACATGTTTAGATTAAGTACATAAATTCCAACAGACTACATAATTTTTTTAGGCTCCTGATTTCATTTCAGTGGATCTAGTGCGGTTGCTGTGCCAGGGCCACCTATGGCCAAATAATTGCCTCAGCATAGCCCCACCAAACTAAACTTTCCACGTTATTGGCAATTTGGCAGATCTTCCCACGAGTCGTTAATCATATGGACACATTTTGGAATTGGGAGGGTCAATACAAGGGATAAATACGAGAACATAAGTAATGTTATCGACTCCTACAGATTGGCGTCCCAAGAGAACCCCGTCCTCGAGGGCTCGGGCGTGAGCCCAGTAGACGAGGAAATATTCAAGTATAAAACTATCAGAAGGTGACGATTTGGGTTTGGAAGATAATCATTTTCGATTCATAACTTGTACACGGACGCATACTATACTTCACAACTTGATCACAATTTGTTATGCTAGTCACTTCATAACTTGTACAGGTATTCATACTATACTTGATAAATGAGTATAGAATTCACTTGACGCTGGGGGAGAGAGAAGATTCATTTTTGGAGTGGGTCTACTTGACGAATTACTTGAAATTGATAAAGTATGAAGAGAATGAGAAAAGGATTTTATTGTTATCGATTACAAGATAAGGAAGGTTTGTATAAACAACAATCAAACAATAATAAATGAAATTATCCTATTAAATAAAACTATTACAATAATGAAACTCTCCGATAATAATATTTTATATGTTAACATTGATAATATCATATTCACATCATACGACGGAAGAAGCTTGCTTCTGGAATGATATTGGAGAATCAGCCCGTGAACTATCCATTGTGATGCTCCTTTCTCCACTTTCCTGAGAGAATGTATAGTACTGTGTTTGGCTGCCGTGTGCAAGCTTTTCAAAGGCTCTAAATCTCATATCATCCTCTGTTGTGGTTCGACTAACTATCGGCGCTTGAACTTTTGTTTTTCCTTCAATCATGCTCACGATAGTTGACATTAATGGCCTAAGGGTGGGAGATGGATTCGTGCATAACAGTGCCATGTTTAACATCCTTAGTGCCTCTTCCTTGGAGTAATTTGATCCAAGAACCGGGTCAACAAGATCTAAAAGATTTCCCCGCTCGTGAAGGACATATGCCTTTAAAGGAACAATAGTAATAATAATCTCAGTCAAAGCTTACAGTTGCAGAACAACATTTTCTGTGATGTTTATTTGCCGTCTTAAGGAAGGAAATGATCTCATCATTTGTGGCTTCTCTGCCGATGGGACGAGAATTCTTTTAAAAACAATGAAAATTTATCAGCCTAGCTACATGAGGAAGTTCATTTTTCATTAATGTTATGAAGGCCGTTGTTCCATGGAGAACCATGTTACGTGGAGAACCGTGGAGAACCACTTAAAATGCATTAAAATTGCTTTATATATAAGGACCCCGCCAAGGGTACCTTCACGAAAGATGCTTAAAATAATTGGCTCTATCCAACAAAAAAATAAAAAAAAAATCAAAAAAAAAAAAAAAAATCCCTGCCGTGGAAATGCGAAGCATTTAAGACAGTAAACGGATGAGTTAGGTAGTCATGAGGGCCGAAGGTCCTCGACACACCCGTCAATCGTCTATTGCCTTTACCATTGATTGCCATTCCTTACAACTTTAGAATGATAAAGGCGCGAAGCGCCGTACAAGAAGGTGCGAAGCACCGTTAACCAGTGAAATCCACTGCCACGTCATCACGTGAACAGTGAATTTTTTTTTTCTTTTTTTTTCTTTGACAAATGGATAGAGGGTAGAATTATAAGACTTTTTTGTAAAGGGGCCCCGCCATGGGCCTTATATAAATGACAATTTTAATGCATTTTAAGTGGTTCTCCACGGTTCTCCACGTAAGATGGTTCTCCATAGAGTGGGACTCTACATATACCTTACGATAGGTAGTTCCATCGGGCTCAACAGTCCAGCCAGCTTGGTTACAAAGAGCTTTAAGAACTTCATTGTTATCACAGTGCCTACGGATGGTATAGTTTCCGTGTGTTCTCAGTCCTGCAAAAATCTTTGCAGTTATGGCTCTTCTCCTTCTCTCTCTTCTCTTGTTATTCTCTCTCTCCCTACACGAGAGGACTCGACCTCCTCTTCCTCCGCCTCCTGCTGTCACCATTTCTCCTTCTTATCAGTCTCGATCGCTAAATCTGCAGCAGTAGTAGTAAAAAAAAACGTAAGATGGCCAGTATGAGAGTTATCATTACTATAGTAGATATATGAATACGACTTGGTTCAAATGAAAACTAAGAAACTGGTGTGAACCCAAAGAACTAAATTTGCAAAACTACTACTATAAAAAACTGCAGAAATTTTTGGGTCCTCATTTCTTCAATACTCCGTGGTTCTCTGCTATATATATAATATATGACATACTTCAATAGAGGAAAAGCTTCAACATCATTGCTAGAGTAGACATAATCAGAGAAGAATAGTTTTGTATACAGGAACACAAAGACTGAAATGAAATACTTATATAGGCTGGAGATACCTGGGGTGAATGGTCCCGGTACCACCTTTATATAGCCAAGGGCCAACAAACTAACCATAAATTTTTGTTTATTCACAAAGCTACCACCAATACATTCTATATCAAGTTTTAGGTGACTTGAACTATAAGAGCGTGAGAGCTGCCTCAGGAAACGAGGTCTAGCGTTGATCCAAAGGGTCACGGGTTCGAACCTCATCCGCCCCCTGCGTGTAGTCGTGTTGGAGAGACAGTGGAATGTTTGGCGAAGTTAACCGTGGATTACTGAGCGTATCGCTTAAGTGTCCGGTCACTGGGTCTTACCGCACGGTTAGCATGATTTACCTGCCGGTGTTGACCATGGGGCTGGTCGGCCAGTCCTGGGCAAAATAATCACAGGCAGGCTAGCGTGTCCTGAAAATACACGTTTTTGGCGAACTATAATATTTTCGGTCTTGTGTTTTTTCTTGAATGTTCACAAAATTTAAGTATTCTGTGCCTCCTTTTCTTTTAACATTTTAATTTTTGTTTGCAAAAATTATTGACCTAATGGGCAAGAATAAATGCAACCTAATTTATTTTAAAAAAAAAAGAGGTACTACAACAACAATTGCAATTATTTAAAAGCAAAAAATTGTTATATAATTTGTTTCTTATCAAAAAATAATTCTACAAACTTTTGTAAAAAAAACAATCAATTAAAAACTTAATAAACTATCATTATACAATGTTTCAAGAGTACCCAAGCTACACTGTACACAAGTTGTAACCATCAATCTCCACCTGGAACTCCAAGTTCACAACTAGGATCGATGATGAAGGTTATGAATGGAACAATTTTGTGAATACGTGGATAAAGCATGAAAATATGGATCACATCTGCAACGCGTGAGTTGTGCCCTGCTATTTAAGAATTAAGATGCCACGTGTTAATATATCAAACTCACCACCTCAGTGCCATAACAGACTTCCTTCATTTTTCACATTCAGTGTGAGGATTGTTGCCGCAAGTCCTAACTTTCATTATTACTTCGTTAAAGTTCAAAACTTAAACCGAAATATCCGATAAAAGTAGTTTGTTTGTGCTAGTGACAAGATGACATGATATGAATTGTACTATTTCTTTCATGTTATTGAAAGTAAGATTTATGGCCAGAATTTCAGCTAAACATATGTTGTACTTTTGTCTCATCATTTTTTTAGGGTGGTGCTAATATAACTTTTAACTAATATAATATGAAATAAAAATTGTTTTTTTTATGTACTATTTGTCTTTCTTTGGTTTAATCGTGAGCTCTTAGTTAATATATTTGAATTATATATAAACAAAATTTGTTACTACTACTATACACCAAGTACTAGTGTACTATTGTCATATTACAATAAATTATAAGTATTACTTTGGAGAAGGGATGAAAATCAATAAAATGTGTGAAAATAATTTATTCCTTCTTATTTTGAAATTTTATACTTGTTTTCCCAATTTTAATTTGTTTTTTAGTGGCACTCAAAATTTTGGATTGCTTACTTTATTTATTGGATACATTTTTTAATTATTTAATAGATAGTCCCTGTGTTTAGCAACAAAAACCAAAAGAAATCTTAATTTAATTTAAATTTTGACCCATCTTACTGGGTAAATATATTTCTATAATTTTTTGAGTTCCCAAACATTTAAACACTTCAACAAAATATAATATTTCTATAATTAGAATGAAGACTCGATATTTTGCTAATCAAAAAAAATATAATCATGTTAAATTTTGGAGGCTAGAGGCTGGAGCCGTGCATGAAAGAGTAAGGAAATATTAGATTAGGTATAAGGTTCAGGGTTTTCAATAATGTAACTTATAATAATATAAAAAATTTTAAAAATAATATTATTTATATATATATATATTTATTATTATTATATAATTAAACGGATCGGGTCGTGGATAACGGATCGGATCAACCTAAATCCATATCCAACTTGTTTATTATTCGAATCATTTTTATCGGATCGGGTTCCGGATAGGATATTTTTTAGGTCAATCCATATCCATTTAAATCAGTGCGGATCGGGGCGTATCGGATCGGATATCCGATCCACTGACAGGCCTATTTCATCCCTCTACTTAAACTACTCAAAAAAAAGTTTTTACTTACATTAGATTTGCAGCAATAATATGATTATTCTATAATAATTTTAATATTTAAATGAACACTTTCTAAACATAAATAAAAGTGATTCATATTTGGTTACACAAGAGGGTAATTATTATAAATTCATGTTATTAGTTTTAGGACAAATAATTTCACTTTCTTTCATAAAAAAGACAAATGATTTAACTATAATCAATTCATTAAAATAAAAAAATTTTGGAAAATTACCACATATACTATCTTTTTGAAACTATTTTCAAAAATACTACCATTTTAAAAGTTATTTATAAAAATATTATCTTTTAAGTTTTATTATTAAAAATACTACCTTTTTAAGTTTTATTTTCAAAAATACTATCTGCAACCTATGCAACTTTTTGTATATATGGGCGGCGCCGGCCGCAACTTTTAATTTTTGGTTGCAAAGGTTGCATATGAATTTCTGATTGCAAGTTCTAGTTTTCAATTGTCACTTTCGACCTCTTTTTTGAAATCTAGTATATATATATACTAAATTTGAAAAAAGAAGTCGAAAATGACAATTGAAAACTGGAACTTAAACTTCCAGTTTTCAGTTTTCGGTTGCATATAAGGTTGCATATGAGGTTAGCAACCTCATATGCAACCTTATATGCTATATAGGGGAGCAGACGAATTTCTGATTGCAAGTTCCAGTTTTCAGTTGTCATTTTCAACCTCTTTTTTGAAATCTATTATATATATATATATATATATATATATATATATATATATATATTTCAAAAAAGAGGTCGAAACTGAAAACAGGAACATGAACTTCCAGTTTTCAGTTTTCGGTTGCATATAAGGTTGCATAGAGCACACGAATTTCCGATTGCAAGTTCTATTGATTCTATTATGATCAAATGGTCCCGCAAGGGGCACCCAATAGAAAAAGTTCTTAGTTCCAACCTTTGCAACTTTTGCAACCTCCAATTTTCAGTTGCAAATTTTGCAACTTTTGCAACCTTTGCAACCATTGCAACTTTTGCAACATTTGCAACTCACACGGCTGCGCCGCCAGAATTTATAAATGAAGTTGCAATGGTTGGACAGGTTGCAAACCGTATTTTTGAAAAAAGAATCTTAAAGGAAGGTATTTTTATAAATAGTTTCAAAAGTGGTAGTATTTTTAAAAAAATAATTTAAAGGATGGGTGATATGGGCTAAAAGTAAGCCCTAAAGACACATTTAATGTGGCATTAATTAGACCCAGTATGGTCCAAATGTGGGGCCCACCAGATAGGCCCAATCCCTATTTATAATATTAATTTCGTAATTAATATTAAGGGTAGTAAAACAGCTCAGCAAATAAGAGTCAAAAGAGGATATTAATCCTGCTTGACTTAGCCTCCAAGATACATATTCCAACATGGAAATTGACTCCTACAAGGAAGGAGTCTAGAACCTTCTTCTAGGCGGTGACTTGTCCACCAAGTCACCTAACCCTACTACGATTTTAGGGCTTCTCAGCCTATATAAAGGGTCTGACCCCTCATTCTCAGAACTACGTTTTATTGGCTTGATTCTCTTAATATAGAGATACGTAGGCATTCTGTGAGGACCGTTTAAGTCTCGAACGCAGAAGCAGCCATTAAAGCACGAAGCTCACGAACCCTAGCAATAAATACACATAAACCCTAGCCGCAATCTAATAACCTCGTTTTTATTTCACAACATTTGGCGCCGTCTGTGGGACGAGGACATCAACCATGGTTCAAACACGAAGAACTGTACCAAGCACTACAGAGCCAATTGCTACTGAGGCTCTACCTCTTAGCTCTGCTTCGCCCCTTACTGAACAAGTACCTCCGACATCTGAGCAAGTACCTCCGACGTCCGGGATTATCGTTCCGTATCAAGTTTCTCAACCCTTAGGGACGACTACCCATGTTGAGAGTACGCTACCTCCGATCGTCCACACAGTTCCAGGGACCAACCCCCTTCAAGGGTCCCTGATTGTAGACCCCAACAACCCTACACGAGGGGTTCAGATCCACACTACGGATCTCCCCATAAGCACCAATCCAATGTATGGGATGGCCAATTACGGAGCTGGACCGAGTGGACATGCCCTGTATATTCGAGATCGAGATTATCGCGATTTTTCTGGTCCTTATTCAGATGAATCATCTTCTGGCGATGATTACGAGCGTGATGAAGCTCCGAGGAGGCGACGTGCAAGTAAAGAGCCTATGGGGAGAACTCGAACTATCCATGACGGACTCCCTTCAACAGTTGCTGAGAGGATTAAGGCTTATGAAGCCGAGATCCTAAAATTAAAAGAAGATATGGCCAGAGAGCAAGCCAGATTAAATCAGACTTTGCCACCTCCCACGTCAGGACCGATTCCCACGTCAGGACCGATTCCCTTTATAGATCTGGAGAGGCCTCCAAGGAGGCAAAGAAGGGCTACCGTCCCAACTGGAAGAACTACAAGGGTGGAAACCCCTAAGAGCAACCCCAAGGATCTGATGCCACTTGGGGACCCTGATGATCCCACACCTCCGTTTACTGAGGACGTGATGAATGCTCGTATCTCGAAGAAGTTTAAGATGCCAACTATCAAGGCTTATGATGGAATGGGTGATCCTGCAAACCACGTTAGAACGTTCTCAAACGCACTGCTGTTACAGCCTGCAAGCGACGCTTTGAAGTGTAGGGCTTTCCCTCAAACTTTGTCAGGCATGGCTCAAAGATGGTATAGTCGGCTTCCCGCAAACTCGATTGGTTCCTTTAAGGAGTTGAGTGCTGCTTTCATTAGTCAGTTTATCAGCGGAAGAACGCATGAGAAAAGCTCTGCATCTCTTATGTATGTGGTACAAGGGAAGAACGAAAGTCTGAGAGACTATCTTAAGAGGTTCACCAAGGAGACTCTGAACATCACTGATCTGGACAATAAGGTTGCAATGGTAGCCTTGGAGCATGGTACCACCGACCTATACTTTAAGAGATCATTGGCAAAGCATCCCCCGGAGAATATGGCTTATCTCCAACGAAGGGCTGATAAGTACATCAAGGCCGAGGATAGCACGAAGAAGGATGTCACATTAGGCAATAGTCAGGGGAACAATGATACGAAAAAGCGCAAACAAGGGCAGGAGTACGATGCTAGGGACAAGTATCCCCGAACTAACAAAGACTCCGATTCGCCACCAAAAAAGAGCTTGGGACCAAGGTTCTCTGACTATGCAAGGTTGAATGCCCCTAGAAGTCAAATCTTGTTGGAAATTGAGAAGGATAAGGACTTCCGATGGCCGAAGCCACTCAGAGGAGACCCCGCAAAGAGGAAGAAAGATCAGTACTGTAGGTTCCACCGAGATGTAGGACATGACACGGATGATTGCAGACAGTTGAAGGACGAGATTGAATTCTTGATCCGTAAAGGAAAGCTGAACAATTTCACAAAGGGTGGAGATCATGGAACTCAAAGAGGGGATTATAACAGGAGAAACAATGACAGAAGGGATAATGATCGTGATCGTAGCACGCAGCCACGAGGGCCAGTTATCAACATGATCTGGGGAGGCCCGACAGCGGCCGGTATAACTCGAAACTCTCGAAAGGCATACGCAAGGGAGGTAATGCACATTGTGGGAGAGGCCCCGAAGCGTGCTAAAACTGAGATGGTAATTGGTTTCGATGATTCAGACTTGGAAGGGGTGAAGTTCCCCCATGATGACCCGCTGGTCATAACTCCTGTGATTGGAAATTCAGAAGTAAAACGAGTCTTGATAGACAATGGAGCTTCTGTGGATATTTTATTTCACGATGCATTTGTGAAGATGGGATACAACGACTCTCAGTTGACCTCTACAAACATGCCCATATACGGATTTAACGGAGTGGAGTCCAACGTTGAAGGGACTATTCAGTTACCCGTAACTATTGGGCAGGAGCCTAAGGAGACGACTCAGATGCTGAATTTCTTGGTGATTAAGGCAGCTTCAACATACAACGCAATCCTTGGAAGGACTGGATTACATGCGTTTAAGGCTGTGGCCTCTTCCTATCATATGAAGATTAAGTTTCCGACACGGAATGGTGTCGGAGAACAAAAGGGTGATCAGAAGATGGCAAGAAGTTGCTATGTAGCCGCACTGAGGGCCGATGGAGTAGGGGGGCAGGTCCTTCCAATTGAAGACATGGATGTCCGTGATGACGAAGAGCATAGAGGGAAGCCAGCAGAGGATTTGATTCCCATACCTTTAGAGCTAGGCGACCCGGAAAAGGTTACATATATAGGAGCATCTCTGAAGGAACCCCTAAAGGGCGAATTGACAGCATTCTTGCAAGAGAACAGCGATGTGTTTGCTTGGACAGCAGCGGACATGCCAGGGATTGACCCCCAACTTATAACTCATAGGTTGAACGTCGACCCTGAACGGAAGAAAATAAAGCAGAAAAAGAGGAATTTTGCTCCTGAAAGGCAAGAGGCCATTAAACAAGAAGTTGATAAATTGTTGGAAGCTGGATTTGTTGAAGAAATTCAATTCCCCGAATGGTTAGCTAACCCTGTGATGGTCAAAAAGGCAAATGGAAAGTGGAGGATGTGTATAGACTTCACTGATCTGAATGATGCGTGCCCAAAAGATTGTTTTCCTCTGCCTAGAATTGATATGTTGATAGATGCCACCGCTGGGCATGAAATGTTGAGCTTCATGGATGGTTTCAGCGGATACAATCAGATTAAGATGCACAAGGACGATATTCCTAAGGTATCTTTCATAACTGATTTTGGTGTTTTCTGCTATCTTGTTATGGCTTTTGGGTTAAAAAATGCAGGGGCTACTTACCAACGATTGGTGAATAAGATATTTGCCCATTTAATTGGAAAGACCATGGAGGTCTATGTTGATGACATGTTAGTCAAGAGCCTACTCAAGGCAGATCACATAAGGCACCTCAGAGAGGCGTTTGAAGTGCTAAGGCACCATAAAATGATGCTAAATCCAGCCAAGTGTGCTTTTGGTGTTGGTTCGGGAAAATTTTTGGGGCTGATGGTTTCAAAGAGAGGCATAGAGGCCAACCCGGACAAGATAAAGGCTATTCTGGATATGGAATCACCCCGCTCAGTACGGGATGTATAGAAATTAACTGGCCGAGTGGCGGCCTTAGGGAGATTCATCTCCAAGTCTGGTGACAAATGCTTGCCTTTCTTTCAGGCATTAAAGAAAGTGAAAAATTTTGAGTGGACCGCAGAGAACCAAGAGGCCTTTGAACAGTTGAAGAAGTACATGGCTGAAGCCCCGTTGTTGGCCAAACCTAGTCCTGGAGAGATTCTTTACCTATACCTGGCGGTATCCGAACAAGCATTGAGTGCTGTCCTTGTCAAAGAAGAAAAGAAGGTTCAGAAACCCATCTATTATGTGAGTAAGGTGCTACATGGGGCAGAGTTGAATTACTCTCCCATTGAGAAGTTTGCATTGGCATTGGTTATTGCCTCAAGGAAATTGAGACCATACTTCCAGGCTCATAAAATCGAAGTCTTGACAGACCAACAGTTGAGAAGCATATTGCACAGCCCGAAAGCAAGTGGAAGATTGATCAAATGGGCCATAGAACTTGGAGAGTTTGATATCAAGTATAAGCCTCGGACAGCCATTAAGGCTCAGGCATTGGCTGACTTCGTGGTTGAATGCACTATTGACAACCAAGAAGTCGGGGGGCAGGAGATGATAACCACCCCTGGGAACGAAGATAAAGATGAAGAACTTATAGCTAACCAGAAAGAGTATTGGGTGCTCTATTTTGATGGAGCATCAAAAACAAAATCTAGTGGTGCAGGTTTGGTTTTGCAAAGCCCCGATGGATTCACAGTTGAATATGCTTTGAAGTTGGACTTTCCAACAACCAACAATGAAGCTGAGTATGAAGCATTAATAGCTGGATTGGGATTGGCCAGAGTCATGAGGGTTAAAAACCTCAAAGTGTGTGGAGATTCAAGACTGGTAGTCTCGCAAGTAAATGGTGAGTTTGAGGCCAAGGATGAGACTATAACAAAATACCTCAGAGTCGTGAAAGCTGTTATGACTCAGTTTGAGGAGTGCTATCTGGAACACATTCCTCGGGAAGAGAACATTAAGGCCGATGCCCTCTCTAAGTTCGCTTCTTCTGAGATAGAAAATTATGCAGGTAGTGTTTACTTCCAGGTCTTGAAGGCCCCGACCATCAACTCTAAGTTAGTAGCACCAATCGATGTTGGAAGCTGTTGGATAGATCCTATTAAAGCTCATCTAGAAACCGGATGGCTCCCTAACAATGCCTTGGAGGCACGAAAATTATCAGTGAGAGCATTGAGATATGCCTTGATTGAAGGCATCTTATACAAGAGATCGTTTGTCATCCCGTATTTGAAGTGCCTAAGGCCCCAAGAGGCAAGAGAAGCATTGGAAGAAGTTCATGAAGGGATCTGTGGGCAGCACTTGGGGGGCAGAGCCCTAGCTCATAAGATTACCCGCCTGGGATTCTATTGGCCAGAGATGTTGGCAGATGCCCAGGATTATGTCAAGAAGTGTGACAGATGTCAAAAACACGCTCCTATTGTAAGGCAGCCGCCTGAGAGATTAACCTCGATCAGCTCTCCCATCCCATTTGCAATGTGGGGGATGGACATTCTTGGTCCTTTCCCTATGGCTTCAGCACAAAGGAAGTTTCTGATTGTCGCCATTGATTACTTCACTAAATGGATTGAGGCTAAGCCTTTAGCCAAGATAACCACCAAGCAAGTTTCCCAGTTCTTTTGGGAGAACATAATTTGTAGGTATGGAATCCCGCGAATTCTTGTGACAGATAATGGGACACAGTTTAACAATGAGGAATTCAAGAAGTATTGTGAGGAAAATGCTATTGAACTTCGTTTTACCTCAGTGGCACATCCGCAAGCGAATGGGCAGGCCGAGGTGGCCAACCGAATCATCTTGGATGGATTAAAGAAAAGGGTCGAACGCTCGAGGAACACTTGGGTGGATGAGTTGCTGCCTATACTCTGGGCTTATCGCACTACTTGTAAGGTGACTACCGGAGCAACCCCGTTTCTGCTAGCCTATGGGGCTGAGGCGGTTGTGCCGTTGGAAATTATGCAGGCGTCACCTCGAGTTGAAGCATATGAACCTGAGACTAATGAAGAAGGCATGAGGCTCGCTCTAGATCTTATTGATGAAGTCAGGGACGAGGCAAACGCCAGAAATGCGGAGCATCAAAAGAAAGCGTCTTTCTTTTACAACCACAGGGTTAAGGAGAGGTTCTTTCAGCAAGGTGACTTGGTTCTCAGGAAGATCGAGGCTTCTGGAGTTGGCCAGAAAGGGAAATTAGCCCCCAACTGGGAAGGACCATACCGAGTCAGAAAGATGCTAGGACGAGGATCATACAAGTTGGAGACATTAGATGGGAATGAAGTGCCCCGAACTTGGCATGCAGTTAACCTCAAGATTTATTATGTGTAAGCCTTTCTAGTAAGGACTTGGCTTTTATCCATCTATTAGAAGAAATAGAAATAAGGTTCCATGAAACCATAGCAGAGCATGTTGCTCCCAGTAGGAGATAGAGTATTTATGTAAGGGTTGAACCCGCTTCAAGTTATTAATGCAAGTTTGTTTTTTCATTTGTGATTATGTAATTTTTATTTATGTGCCAAGCACCTGATGAGTGCAAGTAACGAAAATAAGGATAACACAAGTGGAAATGAAACAAATGCATAAATAAACACCCTCGTGGGGCTGAAGTCAAAGTTAAATTACATCACCAAATAAAGTTAAGTCCCGAAGGACCTTGATTGAAAGTAGAATAACATAAAGCCGCAAGCGGCCAACAAGGCCGTGTAAGGCCGCTCACTCCTCGGAGGATTCTTCCACCACCTCCTCGCCCTCTTCTTCTTCAGCATCATCTTCTTCCCCATCTTCCTCAGAGCCTTCTTCCCCGGAGCTCTCCTCATCTTCCTCGGCTTCTTCGGCCTCTGCCTCCATCGGCTGCGCCGCCCCTTTCTTTGCCATATCACCTTCTTCTTCAGAACTCTCGGTTGATGAATCGACTCTAGCACGGAGTTGCTTACCGGGAAAAGCTCGCCTTGCAGCCGCTTCTCTCTCTGACATGGCTTTCTTCCCTGCAGAACGGGAGGAAGTCGAACCGGAGCTAACAATATTTGCTGCCTTCCTCGTACCAGAAGGACGGCGACTACCCCGAGAGCCTGATGCATGCTCCACATCGTGAATTCCGCTGGCAGCGGCCCAGTTAGGGCAGGGGAAGTCTGCAGGATTCACCACCGAAGGGTATCTATTGCTCACAGCACCGATAGCTTTGTTCCACCCAACTTCCATGTTAAAAGGCCGCAGCTCGTCATCGTGCTTGTCCATAAAATTCACAAAGTCCTCCGACTTGTGGTATGAGTCAATTATCTTATGTGCATCGGAAAGTTTTTTCCTGCCAAGAGAGCGAAGTTGCTTTTGGTAAGACAAGCAGTTGGCCTCAGAACGGACAACTCTGGAGTTTAAATCTTGGAGTTGTTCCTTGAACTTCTCTTGCTCGCTTTTCAGTTCCTCATTATTGTCCCTGTAGGCTCGGCCTTGACGAACAGCAGACTGAAGATAAACATTGGCCTGTGATACAAAAATTAGTAAGACATCTTTAAAAAAAAAGGTGCAAACAAGGGGTTGGAACGTAAGATTGTATACCTGGTAAAGACCTTGAGCACCAAGCTGCTCAGCTTCATCAATCTTGTCTCCTGCCATGGCCGTGAGGATATCAGGGGCGGTGATGGATAGCTGGGACCAGGACACAGCTAAATTGGTACTCCCTAAGATGGAGTCTTGCTCGCAGATACCCCAATCTGGGGCAAAAGGGACTCTCACACTCTCACCAGCATTACGGGACCTTTTTCCCCCTTGCGAACATCCCTCAAGGAAAGAAGGAACCCTTCGGTCAGGAGGATTCAGTTGCTCTGTCGCTTTCTTTATCATCCTTCTAGTAACTTGAGGTTGATTCTCGGGTCGGCTGTCTATCTCCTCAGCAGCTGAAAGATGAAGGAAAAACATTGGAATAAGAACTAACATAGTTCATAATGGTAGAATGAAAGAAAAATTACCCTCTAAAGAAAGGAAGCTTAAGCCAGCTTCAATGAGCTTCTTTTCTGTCAAGATGGTTTTATAGTGGGTGCAACCATTATCGGCAAGTAGCCGATCTCGATCTGCCAACTCTTTGAGGTCAAGATCACACACGAAGTGCGAACTATCCTCTACAATTCCGAACTTCTTAACGAAGAAGTGGCCCCAGTCGCCACCTTCCCACTCCAGAACAACAAACTCCCTCTCCCAGAAATGGTGGGAGTCAGGGAAGGAGAAAGAATTTACTATATGTGGAAGCTTGTGTCTAAGCTGAAAGCCGATCCACCCCGGCTTAGTCTCAGGAGAGTTCTTGGTCGCGAATATGCTTCGGAACATGGTGGTACTCCAAGGAATGTCCAACTCGTGGCATCTTAAGAAGAAGATGATCAAAAACCTCCAAGAATTAGGATATAGTTGGCACGGATGGATTTGAAGTTCTGCTAAAAACCTGATGATAAATGGATGGACGGGGAACCTAAATCCCGCCTCCAATGCTCCTTTCATGACGCAAATCCTTTCGGGATGCCAGTTGCATGTTCTGTCTCCTGGATTTGGAAGGCATACTTTGATGGCGCTTGGCAAGCCATAAGTGTTCCTAATCTTCTCAACATCCTTCTTTCTCAATTTGGAAGGGCTGTTAAAAGCAACTAAGCTGGAGCTGTTTGGGAACGACTCTCCCATAGTGTTTAGCAAATCTAGAGTAGACACAAACCGACGCTCAATATATTTAGGAGGCATGAGTTTTAGCTTACCTTTCATTGTTCGCGCCATGCTCCTTTTTCTGAAGGCCTCCTCCATGGAGAGTTGGGGGGCAGCAGCTTGTTGGTCAGCCATCTTGAACCTTGAATCTTGAAAAGAGGAGTTGAAAACTAGAGAACTCAGGAAACTTTAGAACTTAAGAAAATTTGAGAAATGAAGAAGTGAGGAAAAATGGAGGATGCTCCCCTCCTTTTATAAGGAAAAGGTGACCTGTAATCTCAGGTTGAAACACAGCTCGGTTCGCGTTTACAGGTCAAGTATCGTTAAAACCCGGAGAGGGAACAAAAGCAATCTGTTAAGAACAGAAAGAGTCGTTAAAACTCATGATATGTTGGGAAAGAAACGGAGAATTTAAGTGAATAGCCGGCAAAAATTTTTTTACCAGTACAGTCAGATGAGCTAGGAAAGCTAAGTGTACTTAAGAAAAGTTTAATGAGAAGATTAAGACTAATCACTGGATTATTGATGTGAATCAAGAACCACAAATGGAGCCATGAATGGCCAATATGACTCCATATCGATGATCGATATCGGTATGCGAAACTAAGTAACTGGAGCCATGAATGGCCAATATGATTCCATATCGATGATCGATATCGGTATGCGAAAACAAAATCACTGATAGTGACGAAGCCAGTTCCATTTTTAAAAAAAAAAAAAAAAAAAAGGAAAAATTCCAGCCGACCGGAAGCCCGGCCGACCGGCCTCCGGGAAGCCCTTCGGCCGACCGGGAGTGGTCACCGGTGCGGAAAATTTTCGGCCGACCGGAAGCCCGGCCGACCGGCCTCCGGGGAACCCTTCAGCCGACCGGGATTGATCACCGGTACGGGTTTTTCGCCTTCGTTTCGAAAAAAAAAAAAAAAAAAAAGGAAAATTTTCCAGCCGACCGGAAGCCCGGCCGACCGGCCTCCGGGGAACCCTTCAGCCGACCGGGATTGATCACCGGTACGGGTTTTTCGCCTTCGTTTCGAAAAAAAAAAAAAAAAAAAAAATCAGCCGACCGGAAGCCCGGCCGACCGGCTTCTATTGAGATGCTCCAGCCGACCCGTACTGATGGTCGGTACGGGTTTTACCCGGCTGACCCATAGCGATGATCGATTCGGGTTTGAAAAATTTCGTTTTTTTTTTCTTGTTTTTGTTTTTCTGACTTAGTAAGTTAAGAAAAATGGCTACGACCTTGAGGCAGTTTGAGTTCGAATTTGAGCTCGGGTTTGCAAAATTTCGAGCCGAAACGATAATTTCTGAATAGTACTAGTCTTTAGAAATAAAAAATTTCCAAGCTGACCCCAGCCAGGGGCTCTGCCCCTTGGACCCCGCCAGGGGCTGCCGCCCCTTGGACCCCGCCCGGGGGCTGCCGCCCCCGGACCCCCGCTAGCACCGTTTAGTGCCGGTATAGCACCGTTTAGCGCCGATTAGTGCCGTTAGTGCCGTTTTATGCCATTCGACATTGTTTAACACTGTTTAAACATTGTTTAAGGCTGAGTAGCGCTGTCTAGTGCCATTTAACACCGCTTAGTGTCGTTCAACATCGTCGTAAATTGCGTCGGTCGCTCCACGCTTTACACCAAGATGATGTTGTTGAAAATACTCGCGTACGAGCAATGAACCCTAACCCAAGTCTCAGTTAAGGCCTTTATAACTTCAAGGAGAACCTGATCAGTTTTCCTAGAAGTTGGGGGGCAAATGATATGGGCTAAAAGTAAGCCCTAAAGACACATTTAATGTGGCATTAATTAGACCCAGTATGGTCCAAATGTGGGGCCCACCAGATAGGCCCAATCCCTATTTATAATATTAATTTCGTAATTAATATTAAGGGTAGTAAAACAGCTCAGCAAATAAGAGTCAAAAGAGGATATTAATCCTGCTTGACTTAGCCTCCAAGATACATATTTCAACATGGAAATTGACTCCTACAAGGAAGGAGTCTAGAACCTTCTTCTAGGCGGTGACTTGTCCACCAAGTCACCTAACCCTACTACGATTTTAGGGCTTCTCAGCCTATATAAAGGGTCTGACCCCTCATTCTCAGAACTACGTTTTATTGGCTTGATTCTCTTAATACAGAGATACGTAGGCATTCTGTGAGGACCGTTTAAGTCTCGAACGCAGAAGCAGCCATTAAAGCACGAAGCTCACGAACCCTAGCAATAAATACACATAAACCCTAGCCGCAATCTAATAACCTCGTTTTTATTCCACAACAATGGGTATTTTTGAAAAAACCCCAAAAATTTATGAAATTTTATTTATATTTGGAAAAAATTAAAATAACATACATAAATACATTGTTTAGAATTTCATATTAAAACATTAATTAAGTTAATAATAAAAATACAGAAAAATGAAACACACGGAAAAATTCAGAATAATTTAAACATTGATTATAAAATATGGGTCCGCTGCCATAACAGTAACAGCATTGACCTTATTTTATTTTTTTCTTTTGAAAAACATTGACCTTATTATCATCTACGAATATTTTGCTAAACAAAAATAAAGTGTTCCAGTACAAATAAAGGATATGCAATAACAAAATCAGATTAAGCATATATCTATATCCACTTTAAAACTAAAATAAATAAAAGACTTTTTATATAAATAATGGTATATTTAAAAATTTAAGGAGTTAAAATATAATTAAACTTAGGTATATTTGATATCATTTTAAAAGTTTGCACTGTACTATTTATTTTAATATTAAGTTAATTTTTAACTTTATTATATAACAATTATATATATGGGTTGGACTCCATAGCAAACACTTTATATAACAAACAATAAAGAACACCTCATATCTAATAGATCCATTGCCACTGACGGGGCCACCCAATACAAAAAGTTCTTATTTTTTTACCCTCTATCCATCCATCATCTCAAAAAAAAAATAATAAAAAAAAATTACTGTTCATGACGATGACGTCATCAGTGACGTCATCATGAACAGCAAAATTTTTATTTTTTTTATTTTTTTTTGCTGGCTTGATAGAGGGTAAAAAAATAACAACTTTTTGTATTGGGTGCCCCTGGCGGGGCCAAAGGATCTAATAGATCTAAGGTGTTCTTTGTTGTTTGTTATATAAGAGTGTTCTGTATGGAGCAAAGGCATATATATATATATATATATATATATATATATATATATATATATATATATATATATATATATATATATATATATATATATATATATATATATAGGGTCTTGTTCTAATAGAAACTAAATTAGAATAGAAACTAGAAACTAAACATAAATTAAATATTTCAAGCTAATCTAATGACCAAATTAGGGGTACCCCAATACAAAAAGTTCATAATATTCTTGGCTCCATCCAGCAAAAAAAAAAAAAAAATACTGTTCACTGCTGGCGTGGCAGTGACGTCAGCGTGAACAGTATTTTTTTTTTTTTTTTTTGCTGGATGAATCCAATAATTTTAAACACTTTTTGTGAAGGTGCCCCTGGCGGGGCCATTAGAATAAATGAAATATAATTTATTTAGTGTTGGTTTCTAGTTTCTATTCTAAGATTGGTTTCTATTTGAACGCTAGCCTATATATATATACTAGTATGTTAATACAAAGAAATTTTCACTTTATCAATTTATTTATTTATTTTAAATTATACAGAAATTAAGTACTAGATATTTGAAAAATATTGAAAAGGTTGCTTTTTAAAATTTAAGTGGCTTTTCTATTTTTAAATTATTTTGCAAAATGTAATTAAAATCACTAGTAAAGAAACGTAAATATCTTTATTGCGATTTATAACCAAAACCAACTGAATATAATTTCTTAACAAATATTGTATCTTACAGAGATGTAGTTAATTTTGTTGACACATGAAGTTGATTTACATTATTAGTTGCATATTTGCTTCTAATTGTCATATCAAAATTTTACAAAAAAGTCAATAGAAATGTTTTTTGATAAAAGTTTGAATAGTAATATTTATCTTTACAATTAAAGATCAAACTCATTTGACTAAAAAAAAAAGGAAGATCAAACTAGGGGTGACAATTTCCGACACTATCAGAAACCCGATCCGAAACCGACCCAACATGTATCCCAATTTACTAAGACAAAACCCGAAAGTGACCCGAAAATGATCCGATCTATCCGAAAGTGACCCGATTTTAGATATTCATTAGTTTATGCTTAGATATTTAATTTCATTCAATTTTAAGTAATTAAAACTTGACCCGAAATTGACCCGTTTACAAACTCATATCTATGAAAAAATCTCTAAATAATTCATGTTTCATTATTTAACAATACTGATGGCTCCCCGAACCCACCACACCAAGGTGTACCGCTTTCGACCAGAAAAAAATGGTGCGTCATTCTTATGCACATGTTTTGACTGTTCTAAAAATTCCCGATTCAACCGATTAATCCCCGATTAATCTTCTGAAAGGTAGCCAACCGATTCGATTTTTGAAATCCGATTAATCCTGTTAATTTATTTAAATGATATGTTTAATTGTAAATTAGGCTAATAAATTAAATATTATTATAATATCCGATTAATACTCCGATTAATGCTCCGATTAATCCGTCCGATTAATCCCCGCCTACCCGATTAGGCGCTAGGCGGTACCCCAACCATCCTGGACCGCCTAGCGATTTTTGGAACACTGGTTTTGATACGGCAAAGTTATTATCCGTTGCTTATTATGCACCTTTGTTTTCCATGTATACCAACCAAGGGCGTGTGAGAGTATAATGTCGAATGTATAGTACTCCCTCCGTCCATTTCATTTCTTTACACTTTCTATTTTGGGCCGTCCATTCCATTTCTTTACATTACTAAAAATAGTAACTTTTAACAATAAAATACATTATTACATCCACTACTTCACTCCACCTTTTCAACCCTTTACACTATTACACCCACTACTTCACTTATTTTAACAATAAAATTACTATTACACCCACTACTTCATTTATTTTAACAATATTACATCCACTATCTTGGTTTCCGTGCAAAAAGCAAACGTAAAGAACTGAAAAAAACAGAGGCAGTATAAAACAATGTTTAGCGTTTCCTCAATCAAGCAAGTTGCTTGTTGTTACTTTCACATCGTCAATAGATACTCATAAACTTGAATCATGCAAATAAGACAAGGGAAATATACTTGTCCATAAAATTTTATTTGTGTTGTGAAATAAATGTATGACTCTCTAGAATGTACTTAACCCTCTAGATGACAACCTTTGGCCTTTTAGATTCATGTAACTTAAGACTCTTGGCTCTACAAATTCATGTAACCTACAACTAGTTAGCCTATAAATAGGCACTATTCTTAAGCTTGTAATGATACAATTTTCTCTCAATGAAATCTATTGTTTCTCTCCTCTAAATACTCTCTATATTATAATATATTCTTATCACGTTATCAGCACGATGATGCTTTAACCAACCGAGAAGAATTACAGCTATTTTCGAAAAAAAGAAAGGTACGTGACTTCCTGGAAAAATCTATTCTACTGGTTGTTTGCATATGACTCTTTCATAAGTTTCATTTATATGCCCTTTATGTCCATAATCACATACTATATTGATATGCATGTATTTACTGTTCCTATTTGCCGGACATTGTGTTTTACACCATCATTGCATTATGGATGAATGCCTCAAAACTCCTTCCTGTACACTTCTCAATTATTTATGATCATTTTATCAATTTCTGTGCATTCGGCAACGTTAATAAATATCATATGTAATGACTTTGTTTTTATCTGGATAATATAATAACTAATTTTGATAAACTAGAAGTGATATTTTTATGCTTTAATTTTATGGCAAAATCAGTGACAATAATATATGTGTAGATTAGTTAAAACATTTCCTCCTTCAGTTTGATAAAAATGGATAAATTAACAATTTTATATAACAGTGGGAGCATTTGCTTATATAATAATTTATCAAGTCAAAAAGATGATTTAGTCACTATTATTAGATCATGATATAGGTATTTTTCAGTCTTTTAACTTTAGATCCCACAAACAAGCAGCTAAATGTTATTTACATTATTAATAATGTCCTAACTAATTTGTTTCTGTCCTAATTTAGTGTTCCTAAAGTATATCAAGGTACTAATATACTAGTTATCGTAAGCCGTAAAATTGAGTTACTTGTTTTAATTCTTATTAATTTTTTTTTTTTATTTAATTGTCTTTGTATGCCATTTATTTGTTTACCTTGCACACATAACTTTTATTATACCATGAATACATGATCACTAGTCAAATCTATCAATTAATATGTGTATAAATTGGTGCTCGGTATATCTTACTACCTTTATCTACACTTGTTTTTATTCGATATTAATTTATAATCATGTTTATTTAGTAGTGACAATGTCAAATCTTACAAAACTTGAGTTCAATGCACTTGATGTTACTGGCAAGAATTATTTGACATGGATCTTGGATGCCGAAATTCATTTGAGTGCTATGGGTCTTGGTGACACCATAAAAGAGGGAAATAAAACCTCCGAACAAGATAAGGCAAAGGCTATGATATTTCTTCGCCATCACCTTGATGAAGGCCTAAAAACTGAATATTTAACCATTAAAGATCCATCAACTCTTTGGAAGGATCTCAAAGAAAGATATGACCATCAAAAAACGGTGATACTCCCAAAAGCTCGCTATGATTGGCTACACTTGCGATTGCAAGATTACAAAAGTGTGAGCGAGTATAATTCTGCCATGTTTAAAATTACATCTCAATTGAAATTATGTGGCGAGAATATCACTGATAAAGATATGTTGGAAAAAACATATTCCACTTTCCATGCCAATAATATGCTCTTGCAACAGCAATATCGTGAACGTGGATTCACAAAATATTCTGAGCTGATTTCTGTCTTGCTTCTTGCTGAACAAAATAATGAACTTTTGCTGAAAAATCATCAAGCACGTCCAACTGGCTCAACACCATTCCCTGAAGTGAATGCGGTGACTAATAATGAACATGGAGGTAATAAGCCATTTGGACGTGGGCGTGGATATGGACGTGGACGTGGTCGTGCACGTGGTCGTAGTTTTTGGCATGGTCGAGGCCGTAATCAACAAAATCCCTCCAACTTTAAAAGGAAGCCTCACCACCAGAAATGGATAAAAAATGAGGAGAAACCCGAGGGAAGTACGATGGTTAAAAGGGGTGAGAGTACTTGTAGTCGTTGTGGAATGAAAGGTCATTGGAGAAGTACATGTCGTACCTCCAAGCACTTTGTTGACCTTTATCAAGCCTCTTTAAAAAATGTTGAAACTAATTTCACTGAACAAAATGATCCTTTGGGAATTGCTCATCTTGAAGCACACCTTGGTGGTGGTGTAGATCCAGTTGATCCTTCGGGCCTCACTCACATGGAAGTTGGTGATTTCTTTGAAGATGGGCATGAAGAGATGGCCAAATCTGGTGGTGGCAATAATTAGGCCATATATTAAGACTTTGCTTTTGTTTATTAAATATTTCATATTTCTGTTCGAACTCTATAATGATTAATGACTTTGCTTTATGCATTCTATATAATTCTCTTTTAGCATGAATGAGTTGTTTTGGATATTATTCTAATCTTCATTTATATATTTGTTTTGTGAAGAATTATGGCTAGTATTATCTCATTATGTACTATGAAAGATGAAGAATCATTTTGTTTGGCGGATAGTGCAACAACACATACAATTTTGAAAAAGAAAGAATATTTTTTGCATCTCATATTAGCTAAAGCTAATGTAAATACAATCTCGGGTGCATCAGATATTATTGAAGGCTTCGGAAGAGCGAGCATAGTGTTACCTAATGGTACACATTTAATTATTGAGAATGCCATGTTTTCCACCCGATCAAAAAGAAACCTTTTGAGTTTCAAAGATATACGCCACAATGGCTATCATATTGAAACAACAAATGAAAATGACGATGAATATTTATGTATCACGTCTGTAGTCTCTGGGAGAAAGCAAATAATAGAAAAACTCCCATCATATAAATCTGGATTATATTATACCTTTATTAATCCAGTAGAGACACACATGATAATGAGTCCAAAATTAGCAAACCCGGAAAATTTTCTTATGTGGCATGATCGCTTAGGTCATCCGGGTTCAACAATGATGCGAAGAATTATAGAAAATTCAAATGGACATCCTTTAAAGAACAAAATTGTTCCATTGTCCAATGATTTTTCTTGTGTTGCTTGCTTTCAAGGAAAACTAATAACAAAGCCATCACATGTGAAAGTAGCAATTGAATGTCCATCCTTTTTGGAGCGAATTCAAGGAGATATATGTGGACCTATTACACCATCAAGTGGACCATTTCAGTACTTTATGGTACTTATAGATGCATCGACACGTTGGTCGCATGTTAGTTTATTGTCCACTCGCAATGTTGCTTTCGCAAGACTCCTTGCTCAAATTATTCGGCTGAGGACACAGTTCCCAGACCATACAATTAAGAATATCCGAGTGGATAATGCAGCAGAATTTACATCCCAAACTTTTAATGATTTTTGTATGTCGATTGGGATTACGGTTGAACATTCTATTGCTCACACGCACACCCAAAATGGTCTAGCAGAATCGTTAATTAAAAGGCTACAATTAATTGCTAGACCTTTACTTATGAAAACAAATTTGCCAAATTCTGCTTGGGGACATGCAATCTTGCATGCTGCATCGCTAATTCGATTAAGGCCAACGGCCTATCATAAGTACTCCCCATTGCAGCTTGTGAATGGTCACGAACCAAATATCTCTCATTTAAGAACTTTTGGGTGTGGGGTATATGTTCCAATATCTCCTCCCCAACGAACAAAAATGGGACCCCAAAGAAGATTAGGGGTATACGTTGGGTTTGACTCTCCCTCAATTATAAAATATTTGGAGCCCATGACTGGTGATTTATTTAAAGCAAGATTTGCTGACTGTCAGTTTGATGAGACAGTTTTTCCTGCATTAGGGGGAGATAAGTCAAAATTTGAAAAAGAAAGACAAGAAATTTTGTGGAATGCAGCATCTTTGTCTCATTATGATCCTCGCACAAATCAATGTGAACTTGAAGTTCAAAAGATTATCCACCTACAAGAAATTGCAAATAAATTGCCTGATTCATTTACTGATGTCAAGACAGTGACAAAGTCACATATACCGGCTGTCAATGTTCCTTGTAAAATAAAACTTCCTGATGAAGAAAATAAAGTCTTGCTAGCAAATGAGTCTAAAGCACGCCAGAAGCGTGGTAGACCTATTGGATCCAAAGATAAAAATCCTAGAAAATCAAGGAAACTTGATAAACAAGCTGGTACATCAAATGACATCATTCCAAATGAAATAGAATTGATCACTGAAGAGACGTCTTCAAAGGATGATCAAACACCTGAAATTGAGGACAATGAAGAGATCTCGATAAATTATATCATTTCAGGGAAAAGGTGGAATAGAAAAGAAATTGTCATGGATGAAATATTTGCATATGCAGCTGCACTTGACATTTCTGAAGAAATCGAGGATCATGAACCTAGATCGATCTATGAATGTAAAAGAAGAAATGATTGGCCAAAATGGAAAGATGCTATTGAGGCAGAATTGAAATCACTTGAAAAACGTCAAGTTTTTGGACCTATTGTCCAAACACCTGCAGGTATGAAACCCGTTGGATATAGATGGGTATTTGTGCGCAAAAGAAATGAGAAAAATGAAGTTGTGAGATATAAGGCACGCCTTGTTGCACAAGGCTTCTCACAAAGACCGGGAATTGATTATGAAGAGACTTATTCCCCGGTAATGGATGCAACAACATTCAGATTTTTACTAAGTTTATCGATTTTAGAAGGGCTCCGAATGAATTTAATGGATGTTGTGACTGCCTACTTGTATGGGTCACTAGATAATGACATTTACATGAAAATCCCCGATGGATTAAAAATGCCTGAAGCGTATAGTTCAAGACCCCGAGAGATTTATTCAATTAAATTACGAAGATCATTGTACGGGTTGAAACAATCAGGACGAATGTGGTATAATCGCCTTAGCGAGTACCTTTTGAAGAATGGATATATTAATAATGTAATTTGTCCATGTGTTTTTATTAAAAGGACAAAAATGGGGTTTACTATAATTGCGGTTTATGTTGATGATCTAAACATCATTGGGACCCCAGATGAGCTTAATGAAACGATTGAATATTTGAAAAGAGAATTTGAAATGAAAGACTTGGGCAAAACAAAACTATGCCTTGGTTTTCAAGTTGAACATCTATCCAAAGGAATTTTTGTCCACCAGTCATCATATATTGAAAAGATCCTTAAGCGATTCATTATGGATAAAGCATATCCCGTGAGTACACCTATGGTTGTTCGCTCACTTGAAAAGAAAAAGGATCCATTCCGTCCAAGAGATGAGGGAGAAGAACTTCTTGGTCCTGAAGTGCCATATCTCAGTGCCATTGGTGCACTAATGTACCTTGCCAATTGTACACGTCCTGATATTGCTTTTTCTGTTAATTTATTGGCAAGACATAGTTCTGCTCCAACTCGAAGACATTGGACTGGTGTGAAACAAATTTTTAGATATCTTCGAGGTACAATGGATATGGGTTTGTTTTATTCTAAAGACTCAAAAGTAGAATTAGTTGGTTATGCAGATGCAGGTTATCGATCTGATCCCCATAAAGGTAGATCACAAACAGGTTACATATTCACATATGGTGATACCGCAATATCTTGGCGGTCTACAAAGCAAACTCTTGCAGCAACTTCTTCGAATCATGCTGAATTATTGGCACTACATGAAGCTAGTCGAGAATGCGTGTGGCTAAGGTCTTTGGTCCATCATGTCCGAGAATCATGTGGTCTTTTAGTCAATAAAGGAAGCCCTACTGTTCTATTCGAAGATAATGAAGCTTGTATCACTCAGACTCGTGAAGGCTACATTAAAGGAGATCGGACGAAGCACATTGATCCAAAATTCTTCTTCACCCATGAACTTCAACAAAGAGGAGAAATTGATGTCTGTCAGATTCGCTCATGTCAAAATCCAGCAGATTTGTTCACAAAATCACTTCCTACATCATCTTTCGAGAAATTGAGACACAAGATTGGAATGCGTAAACTTCGAGATATATGATGATACTCAAAGTCATATTTAAATGAGGGGGAGACATGTATTGTTAGTGCAACACATGTACTCTTTTTCCTTCACTAGGGTTTTTCCCACAGGGTTTTTCCTAGTAAGGTTTTAACGAGGCATGATGTTTGTACGAGTCATCCAAGGGGGAGTGTTGTGAAATAAATGTATGACTCTCTAGAATGTACTTAACCCTCTAGATGACAACCTTTGGCCTTTTAGATTCATGTAACTTAAGACTCTTGGCTCTACAAATTCATGTAACCTACAACTAGTTAGCCTATAAATAGGCACTATTCTTAAGCTTGTAATGATACAATTTTCTCTCAATGAAATCTATTGTTTCTCTCCTCTAAATACTCTCTATATTATAATATATTCTTATCAATTTGTAAAAATAAAACGTAAGAAATTTTCATTTTTAATAACATTGGTAGTATAATTTAAACAATAATTTCAATTTGGAAATATTTTATGCATGAGAATAAATAATCGAACTGCAACTGAAACACAAAAATAGTGTTTCCTCAAACACTATTTTTAATCTTTAAAAATCGAACTGCAACTGAAACACAAAAATCAAAAATCAATTATTTTTAGGATATTTACCAAAAATACTATGTTTAAAGTTTCTATTTGCAAATATACTATCTCTTTGAATTAATTGCAATTTTACTATACTAAGTTTCAAAATTGCAAAAATACTACACCCCTCCCCCCATGTGCCAAACCTCCACGTGCCAACTAATTCACACGCCTGTGTACTTTTTTTTTTTTTTTTTTAAGATGGGATGCTATTTTGGTGGATTTGGATTTGGGTTGCACGGCCCCGCAGGGGCAACCACTTTCAACTGAACATGCAACTAAATTACTGATTTCATGTTCCATTTTTCAATTTCCATTTTCGACCTCATTTTTGGACTCTAATATTCGAAAATCACTTTTGAAAAATGGAACATGAAATCAGAAATTTAGTTGCATGTTCAGTTGAAAGTGGTTGCCCCTGCGGGGCCGTGCAACCAAAATCAGCAACTGAATGCAACCACATTCAATCGAATGCAACTACATGTAACTTTTTTTTAAGGTGGGATGATTTTGGTGGATTTGGGTTGCAAGGCCCCGCCAGGGGCCATATTCAAATGAATGCAACCACATTCAACCAAATGCAACCCCGTAAGCAACTTTTTTTAAAGGTGGGATGATTTTGGTGGATTTGGGTTGCAAGGCCCCGCCAGGGGCAATATTCAACCAAATGAAACCACAATCAACTTGTTGAAAGTGGTTGCCCCTGCGGGGTCATGTAACCCAAATAGAATCCCACCTTAAAAAAAGTTGCATTCAGTTGCTGATTTGGGTTGCAAGGCCCCGCCAGGGGCAATATTCAACCAAATGCAACCACATTCAACTTTTTTTAAGGTGGGTGATTTTGGTGGATTTGGGTTGCAAGGCCCCGCCAGGGGCAATATTCAACCAAATGCCACATTCAACTTGTTGAAAGTGGTTGCATTCAGTTGAAAGCGGTTGCCCCTGCGGGGCCATGCAACCAAAATCCACCAAAATAGAATCCCACCTTAAAAAAAAAAAGTTGCATTCAGTTGTTGATTTGGGTTGCAAGGCCCCGCCAGGGGCAATATTCAACCAAATGCAACCATATTCAACTTGTTGAAAGTGGTTGCCCCTGCGGGGCTGATATGGGCTAAAAGTAAGCCCAAAAGACATATTTAATATGACATTAATTAGACCCGGAGTGGTCCAAACGTGGGGCCCACCAGATGGGCCCAATCCCTATTTATAATATTAATTTCGTAATTAATATTAGGGATAATAAACAGCTCAGCAAACAAGAGTCAAACAAGAATATGATTCTTGCCTGACTTAGCCTCCAAGATACATATCTCAACATGGAAACTGATTCATACATGGAAGGAGACTAGAACCTTCTTCTAGTCCGTGACTTGCCCATCAAGTCACCTAACCCTACTACGATTTTAGGGTTTCTCAGCCTATATAAAGGGTCTGACCCCTCAACTCAGAACTACGTTTTCTTGGCTTGATTCTCTAATACAGAGATACGTAGGCATTCTGTGAGGACCGTTAAGTCTCGAACGCAGAAGCAGCCATTAAAGCTCGAAGCTCACAAACCCTTGCCGTCATAATCATAACCTAGTTTTTATTCCACAACATTTGGCGCCGTCTGTGGGAAGAAGACATCAACCATGGTTCAAACACGAAGAACTGCACCAAGCACTACAGAGCCAATTGCTACTGAGGCTCTACCTCTTAGCTCTGCTCCACCCCTTACTGAACAAGTACTTCCGACATCTGAGCAAGTACCTCCGACATCCGGGACTATCGTTCCGTATCAAGTTTCTCAACCCCTAGGGACGACTACCCATGTTGAGAGTACACTACCTCCGATCGTCCACACAATACCAGGGACTAACCCTCCTCAGGTGGGGATTTCTTCCCTGGTTGTAGACCCTAACAACCCTACACGAGGGGTCCAGATCCACACTACGGATCTCCCCATAAGCACCAATCCAATGTATGGGATGCCTAATTACGGAGCTGGACCGAGTGGTCATGCCCTGTATATTCGAGATCGAGATTATCGCGATTTTTCTGGTCCTTATTCAGATGAATCATCTTCTGGCGATGATTACGAGCGTGATGAAGCTCCGAGGAGGCGACGTGCAAGTAAAGAACCTATGGGGAGAACTCGAACTATCCATGATGGACTCCCTTCAACAGCTGCTGAGAGGATTAAGGCTTATGAAGCCGAGATCTTAAAATTAAAGGAAGATATGGCCAGGGTGCAAGCCAGATCAAATCAGACTTTGCCACCTCCCACGTCAGGACCGATTCCCTTTATAGATCTGGAGAGGCCTCCAAGAAGGCAAAGAAGGGCTACCGTCCCAACTGGAAGAACTACACAGGTGGAAACCCCTAAGAGCAACCCTAAGGATCTGATGCCACTTGGAGATCCTGATGATCCCACGCCCCCATTCACTGAGGAGGTGATGAATGCCCACATATCAAGGAAGTTCAAGATGCCGATAATTAAGGCTTACGATGGAACGGGTGATCCCGCAAATCATGTTAGGACGTTCTCGAACGCACTATTACTACAGCCTGCAAGTGACGCCTTGAAGTGTAGGGCGTTCCCTCAAACCTTGTCGGGCATGGCTCAAAGATGGTATAGCCGACTTCCTGCAAACTCAATTGGCTCCTTTAAGGAGTTAAGTGATGCTTTCGTTAGTCAATTTATCAGCGGGAGAGTTCATGAGAAAAGTTCTGCATCTCTCATGTATGTGGTACAAGGGAAGAATGAGAATCTGAGAGATTATCTTAAGAGGTTCACCAAGGAGACACTAAATATTACTGATTTAGAGAATAAGGTGGCCATGGTAGCCCTGGAGCACGGCACCACTGATCTTTACTTTAAAAGATCATTGGCAAAGCACCCACCCGAGAATATGGCTGAGCTCCAACGAAGAGCTAGTAAGTATATCAAGGCCGAGGACAGTACCATGAAGGATATCGTGGTAAACAATGGCAAGGGTAATAATGAAACGAAGAAGCGAAAGCAAGACCAAGAGTATGATGCTAGGGACAAATATCCCCGTACTAGCAAAGATTCTGAGTCAACATCAAAGAAGAGTGTGGGACCAAGATTTTCTGACTATGCAAGGTTGAATGCTCCTAGGAGCCAAATCTTGTTAGAAATCGAGAAGGATAAAGACTTCCGATGGCCGAAGCCACTCAGGGGTGACCCCGCAAAGAGAAACAAAGATCAATATTGTAGGTTCCACCGAGATGTGGGACATGACACGGATGATTGCAGACAATTGAAGGACGAGATTGAATTCTTGATCCGTAAAGGAAAGCTGAGTAATTTTACAAAGGGTGGAGATCATGGAACCCAAAGAGGGGATTACAACAGGAGAAACAATGACAGAAGGGATAACGATCGTGACCGTAACACGCAGCCCCGAGGGCCAGTTATCAACATGATCTGGGGAGGCCCGACAGCGGCCGGTACAACTCGCAATTCTCGAAAGGCATACGCAAGGGAAGTGATGCATATTGTGGGAGAGGCCCCGAAGCGTGCTAGAACTGAAATCGTGATTGGTTTTGATGACTCTGATCTGGAAGGGGTGAAATTCCCCCATGATGACCCATTAGTTATAACCCCTGTGATTGGGAACTCGGAGGTAAAGCGAGTCTTGATAGACAATGGAGCTTCTGTTGACATTCTGTTTCATGATGCTTTTGAAAAGATGGGATACACCGATTCTCAGCTGACTCCAACTAACATGCCCATTTATGGATTCAATGGGGTTGAGTCCAAGGTCGAGGGTACTATCCAGTTACCCATGACAATAGGGCAGGAACCTAAGGAAGCTACTCAAATGTTGAATTTTCTGGTAATTAAGGCAGCCTCGACTTATAACGCAATCCTGGGAAGGACTGGACTTCATGCGTTCAAGGCTGTTGCCTCAACATATCACATGAAGATTAAGTTTCCAACCCGAAACGGGGTCGGAGAACAAAAAGGCGACCAGAAGATGGCAAGAAGTTGTTATGTATCTGCTCTAAGAGCTGATGGAGTCGGGGGGCAGGTACTCCCGATTGAAGACATGGATGTCCGTAGTGATGATGAACAGCGAGGAAAGCCAGCAGAGGATTTAATACCTGTCCCTCTAGAGCTGGGTGACCCGGAAAAGGTTACATACATAGGATCATCTCTGAAGGAACCCCTGAAGGGCGAATTGACAGCGTTCTTGCAAGAGAATAGCGATGTGTTTGCTTGGACAGCAGCGGACATGCCAGGGATTGACCCCCAACTTATAACTAGGGATGGGAACGGGTCGGGTTCGGCTCGGGTTTTGCAAAATCCAAATCCAAATCCAAATATTTTCGGGTTTCGAGTTTCGGATCGTATCGGGTTTCGGATCCAAAACTCAATATCCAAATCCAAATCCGTCGGGTTTCGGATCGGATCTGGTTTTTTTCGGGTATTCAAAATTAAAAATAGTGTAAATAAGTTGCTTAACAAAAAAATAAAAAAAATTGTGTAAGTAAGTTAAAAAATACCGCTACATCCATGACAATTTATTTTCTCGATCTTTCCATATCTTATGTCTCAAAGATATGTGTATGTATAATATGTATTTATAATATACATTTATATATATATATATATATATATATATATATATATATATATATATATATATATATATATATATATATATATATAGGCCAAGGTTCTAAAGAGAACATGCTTAAAAAGAGAACGAGAGAACATCTCAAAAAAATTAATTTATAAATTGTAAAAAATTATAAATATTCTTAGATGCATTTTATGATTCTCAAACTTGCATAACTTTTTGTGGAAAAAAATATTTATGGGAATTTTGTTTTTTTAATCTCTTTTAGAATCTCACAAATTTTTAAGAATCTCTTTTAGAATCTCACAAGTTTTGAAGAATCTCTTTTAGAATCTCACAAATAGTTTTTTACACATGTATTTGTTGTTCATAATTGTGTTTTTTAGAATTGTATTAATGATATAAACATATGTATAATTTTTTTGAATTTTAAAAATCAATATTTTAAGTTGTTCTCTCGTTCTCTTTTTAACCATGTTCTCTCTAGAGTCTTACTCTATATATATATATATAAAATAGTGTATGTATAATATGTATTTATAATATACATTTATATATAATATATAATATATAAAATATAAAATATAATAAAAAAAGTCGGGTATTTTTCGGGTTTCGGGTTCGGCTCGGGTTTTGATCGGGTTTCGGGTTTCGGATCGGGTTTCGGATCGGGTTTCATGAAATCCATATCCATATCCAAAATCTTTCGGGTTTAAAATTTAAATCCATATCCATATCCAAATCCAAAATATCGGGTTCGGATCGGATAAAAAATCGGATTTCGAATCGGGTATCCGTCGGATCGGATTTTTTTCCCATCCCTACTTATAACTCATAGGTTGAACGTCGATCCTGAACGGAAGAAAATAAAGCATAAAAAGAGGAATTTTGCTCCTGAAAGGCAAGAGGCCATTAAGCAGGAAGTTGATAAGCTTTTGGAAGCTGGGTTTATTGAGGAGATTCAGTTCCCTGAATGGTTGGCTAATCCCGTCATGGTCAAGAAAGCGAATGGAAAGTGGAGAATGTGCATCGACTTCACAGATTTGAACGATGCATGCCCAAAGGATTGTTTCCCTCTACCAAGGATTGACACCCTAATAGATGCCACAGCTGGACACGAGATGTTAAGTTTCATGGATGGTTTCAGCGGATACAATCAGATTAAGATGCACAAGGACGACATTCCTAAGGTATCTTTCATAACTGATTTTGGTGTCTTCTGCTATCTTGTTATGGCTTTTGGGTTAAAGAATGCAGGGGCTACTTACCAACGGTTGGTGAATAAGATATTTGCCCATTTAGTTGGAAAGACCATGGAGGTCTATGTTGATGACATGTTAGTCAAGAGCCTACTCAAGGCAGATCACATAAGGCACCTCAGAGAGGCGTTTGAAGTGCTAAGGCACCATAAAATGATGCTAAATCCAGCCAAGTGTGCTTTTGGTGTTGGTTCGGGAAAATTTTTGGGGCTGATGGTTTCCAAGAGAGGCATAGAGGCCAACCCGGACAAGATTAAGGCTATTCTGGATATGGAGTCACCCCGCTCAGTACGAGATGTACAGAAATTAACTGGCCGAGTGGCGGCCCTAGGGAGATTCATCTCCAAGTCTGGTGACAAATGCTTGCCTTTCTTTCAGGCATTAAAGAAGGTGAAAAATTTTGAGTGGACCACAGAGAGCCAAGAGGCCTTTGAACAGTTGAAGAAATACATGGCTGAAGCCCCATTGTTGGCCAAACCCAGCCCTGGAGAGATTCTTTACCTATACCTGGCGGTATCCGAACAAGCATTGAGTGCTGTTCTTGTCAAAGAAGAAAAGAAGGTTCAGAAACCCATCTACTATGTGAGTAAGGTGCTACATGGGGCGGAGTTGAATTACTCTCCCATTGAGAAGTTTGCATTGGCATTGATTACTGCCTCAAGGAAATTGAGACCGTACTTCCAGGCTCATAAAATCGAAGTCTTGACAGACCAACAGTTGAGAAGCATATTGCACAGTCCGAAAGCAAGTGGAAGATTGATCAAATGGGCCATAGAACTTGGAGAGTTTGATATCAAGTATAAGCCTCGGACAGCCATCAAGGCTCAGGCTTTGGCTGACTTCGTGGTTGAATGCAAAATTGACAACCAAGAAGTCGGGGGGCAGGAGATGATAACCACCCCTGAGAACGAAGATAAAGATGAAGAACTTATAGCTGACCAGAAAGAGTATTGGGTGCTCTATTTTGATGGAGCATCAAAAACGAAATCTAGTGGTGCAGGTTTGGTTTTGCAAATCCCCGATGGGTTCACAGTTGAATACGCTTTGAAGTTGGACTTTCCAACAACCAACAATGAAGCTGAGTATGAAGCATTGATAGCTGGATTGGGATTGGCCAAAGTCATGAGGGTCAAGAACCTCAAAGTATGTGGAGATTCAAGACTGGTAGTCTCGCAAGTGAATGGCGAGTTTGAGGCCAAGGATGAAACTATGGCAAAATACCTCAGAGTCGTGAAAGCTGCTATGACTCAGTTTGAGGAGTGCTATGTGGAGCACATTCCTCGGGAAGAGAACGTTAAGGCCGATGCCCTCTCTAAGTTCGCTTCTTCTGAGATAGAGAATTACGCAGGTAGTGTTTACTTCCAGGTCTTGAAGGCCCCGACCGTCAACTCTAAGTTGGTAGCACCTATCGATATTGGAAGCTGTTGGATAGATCCTATTAAAGCTCATCTAGAAACTGGATGGCTCCCTGACAATGCCTTGGAGGCACGAAAATTGTCGGTGAGAGCATTGAGATATGCCTTGATTGAAGGCATCTTATACAAGAGATCGTTTGTCATCCCGTACTTGAAGTGTTTGAGGCCCCAAGAGGCAAGAGAAGCATTGGAGGAAGTTCATGAAGGGATCTGTGGGCAGAACTTGGGGGGCAGAGCCCTAGCTCACAAGATTACCCGCCTGGGATTCTATTGGCCAGAGATGCTGGCAGATGCCCAGGATTATGTCAAGAAGTGTGACAGATGTCAAAAACACGCTCCTGTTGTAAGGCAGCCACCTGAGAGATTAACCTCAATCAGCTCTCCCATTCCATTTGCAATGTGGGGGATGGACATTCTTGGTCCTTTCCCTATGGCTTCAGCACAAAGGAAGTTTCTGATTGTCGCCATTGATTACTTCACTAAATGGATTGAGGCTAAGCCTTTAGCCAAGATAACCACCAAGCAAGTTTCCCAGTTCTTTTGGGAGAACATAATTTGTAGGTATGGAATCCCGCGAATTCTTGTGACAGATAATGGGACACAGTTTAACAATGAGGAATTCAAAAAGTATTGTGAGGAAAATGCTATTGAGCTTCGTTTTACCTCAGTGGCACATCCGCAAGCGAATGGGCAGGCCGAGGTGGCCAATCGAATCATCCTGGATGGATTAAAGAAAAGGGTCGAACGCTCGAGGAACACTTGGGTGGATGAGTTGCTGCCTATACTCTGGGCTTATCGCACTACTTGTAAGGTGACTACTGGAGCAACCCCATTTCTGCTAGCTTATGGAGCTGAGGCAGTTGTGCCGCTGGAAATCATGCAGGCATCACCTCGAATTGAGGCATATGAACCTGAGACTAATGAAGAAGGCATGAGGCTCGCTCTAGATCTGATTGATGAAGTCAGGGACGAGGCAAACGCCAGAAATGCGGAGCATCAAAAGAAAGCGTCTTTCTATTACAACCACAGGGTTAAGGAGAGGTTCTTTCAGCAAGGTGACTTGGTTCTCAGGAAGATAGAAGCTTCTGGAGTTGGCCAGAAAGGAAAATTAGCCCCCAACTGGGAAGGACCGTACCGAGTCAGAAAGACGCTAGGACGAGGATCATACAAGTTGGAGACATTAGAGGGGAATGAAGTGCCCCGAACTTGGCATGCTCTGAACTTGAAGATTTATTATGTATAAGCCTTCCTCGTAAGGATTTGGCTTTCTGCTATTTATTGGTAGAAATAGAAATAAGGTTCGATGAAACCATTCCAGGGATTAGTACCCCGAGTAGGACCATAGTATCTATGTAAGGGTTGAACCCTCTTTCAAGCTATTAATGCAAATCTGTTTTCCTTTCCATGATTCTATGTTTTGTTTATGTACCAAGCACCTGTTGAGTGCAAGAAAGATCAAGTACTGAAAGTAAATAGGCATAAGAATAAAGGAAACAGATGCATAAATAAAATGCCCCGAAGGGCCATGGTTTAAATTAAGCTACAACACACGAATAAAAGTTAAGTCCCGAAGGACATTGATTGAAAGATGATAAAATAAAGCCACAAACGGCTAGATAAGGGCCGTGCAAGGCCATAGGGGAACCCATCCTACTTAGCTGGGGATTCTTACTCGCTGCTCTCCTCGCCCGACTCCTCCTCACCTGAATCCTCTTCCTCGCCGGACTCTTCACCTGAAGTTTCTTCCTCGGCTTGATCAACGACCGCCATAGGTTGAGCAGTAGTCTCCACATCTTCGGTTTCTTCCTCCCCTGAGGATGAAGTCGAACTGTCTTCGTTACGGATCACCCTCTTGCCTGGGATCGGTTGTCGAACAACTCCAACTTTCCTGGCAGGCGGGGACTTCTTTCCACGGGATCCCGAAGAACTTGAGTCTTGACTAGCAGCTGGAGGACGCCTCTTGGATCCCGACGATCTATGGCTACCCTTAGAACCCGAACCTGATGCTTGAGGGACAATCTTGGTCCCCGATCCAGAAGCAAGAGTTGCACGGTTCTCGTCACCCGCAGTCCAGAAAGGGCAAGGAAAATCAGAGGAAGTAACCACTGAGGGATGTTTGCTACTCACAGCATTGATTGCCTTGTCCCAACCAACAGACATGTTGTAAGGACGCACCTCATCGTCATGTTGATCTATGAAACTCAGAAATTCCTCGGAATTATGGTAGGCCTTAATCAATTTGTTAGCATCGTTCATTTTCTTTTGAGCCAAGGAGGCAAGTTGCTTGCGGGATGATAAAGCATCCGCTTCAGCATGAGCAACTTGAGAATGCAGGTCGTCAATCTCTTCCTTGAACCTTGCTGAGTCAGTCTTCAAGGATATATTCTCATCCCTGAAAGCCAGGCCTTGGGTACAAACAGATTGGAAGTAGGCACTAGCCTACAATCAAAGTTGACAAAGTGTAAGGAATGTGCAAAGGCTAAATCTTATACCAGAATTGGTAGGAAAAGTATCTTACTTGGTACATGGCTTGGGAGCCCAGGAGTTGATTCTCATTCATTTTATCTCCAGCGAGTAAGGACAGTCTATCAGGAGGAGTAATCGAAAGCTTGGACCAATCCAGGGCTAGGTCAGGACTCCCAGCAACCGAGTCCTGTTCGCATATACCCCAGGATGGCATAAAGGGGGTTCTGATACTTCCATCAACATTACGGGATCTCTTCCCGCCTTGAGAGCAACCTTCCAAGAAGTTGGGAATACGAGGCTTAGCGGGATTCAGAAGTTCCTCAGCTCTTTTCTTCATTCTTTTATTCGCAATCGGCTGGTTCTGAGGGCGGCTGTCAATCTCTTCAGCAGCTGAAATACAAAGAGAAAAATATCGGTATAAGAACAAACAGAGTTCATAAGAAGCTCAAGTAAGAAAATTACCCTCAACGGAAAGAAAGCTAAGGCCAGCTTCAATAAGGTTCTTTTCGTTCAGAAAAGTTTTATAATGGGTACGGCCATCATCGGCAAGAAGCCAATCTCGATCCTGTAATTCTGAATCATCAAGGTCGCAAACGAAGTGTTTGCTATCTTCTACAATTCCGAATCTTTTTACGAAGAAGTTACCCCAATCACCGCCTTTCCATTCAAGAACTGCAAACTCTCTCTCCCAGAAATGTTGAGAATCTGGTAAAGAATAGGGGTTCACCATATGTGGAATTTTGGCCCTGTGCTTGAGACTGACCCATCCTTTCTTTTGATCGGAAGAGTTACTGGCTACGAAGATACTTCGAAATAATGTAGTAGTCGGGTGAATCCCCAATTGACGACATCTTATTAAAAATATAGAGATATATCTCCAAGAGTTGGGATACAACTGACAGGGATGGATCTGATACTCTGCCAGCAATCTAATGATGAAGTTATCAACGGGGAATCTGAACCCAGCATCAAGGGCACCCCAGTAGACACAAAGCCTCTCGGGATGCCAGTTGCAAGTTCTGTCTGATGGTTTTGGGAGACGAACTTTGATAGCACTCGGAAAGTGATATGAGTCCTTTATTTTCTGAACATCTTTTTCGTTCAATTTGCTGGGACTTCTAAAAGAATCTAGACTAGCACAGTTTGGGAATGTGTCCCTCATAATATTAAGAAGATCTAGTAAGGATTCAAATTTATGCTCAACGAATGAAGAAGGTTTAATATCTTCTTTACCTTTAGCTGTCCTCATTCTACTCCTCTTTGCCATAGCCTCCATCATAGAGACAGGGGGAGCAACTGGGCGATCACCTTCTGACATCTTGATCACAAAGCTGGAGCTTGATCTTGCTACTTGAAAACTAGAGAGTTTAAGAATTTGAAAACTCAGAAGTGAAGAAGTGAATGAAATGAAAGCTACCTCACTTCTTTTATAAAAGAAGTATGACCTGCTATGATAAGTTGAAGTTCAGCTTTGTTCGCGTTTACAGGTCATCTATCGTTTAAATATGAAAAAAGGACAGAAATTGCTCGTTTTATACAGAAAGGATCGTTAAAATTCAAATATGCCAAAGAAGAAATAGCTGATGTTTGAATAATATCGTCGGAAGTCACGAATGACCAAACTGACGACCTAAGATCAAGGTCAAGCTCCTTGAT
This sequence comes from Kitagawia praeruptora, assembly GCA_037693485.1. Classification (NCBI taxonomy): domain Eukaryota; kingdom Viridiplantae; phylum Streptophyta; class Magnoliopsida; order Apiales; family Apiaceae; genus Kitagawia; species Kitagawia praeruptora. The sequence goes on from CM075350.1 coordinate 88,980,915, forward strand.
CCTGAAGATAACAAAGTCATGAATGGCCAAAATGATGGCTTGAGATTCAGATCAAGGTCTTTGATCCTCAAGATCATGAATGATTTTCACGTCCGGGTTAACCAGCTAGCCAAGAGGCAATCGACCGCGACGCACTAAGGGCCTCAGCCGACCAGGTCCCGGAGGACCAGGTCCCGGCCGACCAGCCCATTTTAAGGAGGCTCAGCCGACCAGGTCCCGGAGGACCAGGTCCCGGCCGACCAGCCCATTTTAAGGAGGCTCAGCCGACCAGGTCCCGGAGGACCAGGTCCCGGCCGACCAAGTCATTTTAAAGGGGTTCAGCCGACCAACTTCTGAACCTGGATCCAGCCGGTCCAGGTTCAGTTCTTGGTCCTGGATCCCAACTTTTTCAGCAAATGATTTCGGACATGGTTCTTAACTTTTTCAGCGAATCTCGAATGATTGTCAATGCTAAAGAGAAGCCAAGATTAGTCATGAAGGCCAAGATGAATCCTGAAGGCCAAAGCTAGCCATGAAGTCACAAATGACTAAACTGACGATTCGTAATCAAGATCAAGATTCTTGATCCTTAGGACCACGGATGGTTTCTGATCCTAGATCCACACTCTCTTTTAAAATCAAGAAGGAGTCTAAGTTCAGGTTTTTTAGGCCAACTACTGACTAGTTAGCCCTAGAAGAGGGATTTCAGCCGACCAGGTCCCGGAGGACCAGGTCCCAGCCGACCAGCTCCCCCGAAGGAGGACCAGCCGACCAGGTCCCGGCCAACCAGGTCCCAGCCGACCAGCTCCCCCGGAGGAGGGCCAGCCGACCAGGTCCCGGCCGACCAGGTCCCGGCCGACCAGGTCATTTTTAGGGGGTCCAGCCGACCAGCTTCTGGACCTGGATCTAGCCAGTCCAGGTTCAGTTCTTGGTCCTGGATCCCTACTTTTTCAGTGAACTTTTTAAACCTAAATCTCGACTTTTTCAGCGAATCTTGGATGATTGTTAATGATAAAAAGAGGTCGAGATTAGCACAGATTAGTGCCGATTAAGCACAGATTAGTGCCGATTAAGCACAGATTAGTGCCGATTAAGCACAGATTAGTGCCGATTTATGCCATCTAACATCGTCTAACATTGTTTAAACGTTGTTTGAGGCTAATTAGCGCTGTGTAGTGCCATTTAACACTGATTAGTGTCGTTCAACATCATCGTAAATGCGTCGGTCGCTCCACGCTTTACATCAAGATAATATTGTTGAAAATGCTCGTTCAAGAGTAATAAACCCTGACCCGAGTCTCGAATAAGGCCGTTATAACTTCCAGGAAAACCTGATCAGTTTTCCTAGAAGTTGGGGGGCAAATGATATGGGCTAAAAGTAAGCCCAAAAGACATATTTAATATGACATTAATTAGACCCGGAGTGGTCCAAACGTGGGGCCCACCAGATGGGCCCAATCCCTATTTATAATATTAATTTCGTAATTAATATTAGGGATAATAAACAGCTCAGCAAACAAGAGTCAAACAAGAATATGATTCTTGCCTGACTTAGCCTCCAAGATACATATCTCAACATGGAAACTGATTCATACATGGAAGGAGACTAGAACCTTCTTCTAGTCCGTGACTTGCCCATCAAGTCACCTAACCCTACTACGATTTTAGGGTTTCTCAGCCTATATAAAGGGTCTGACCCCTCAACTCAGAACTACGTTTTCTTGGCTTGATTCTCTAATACAGAGATACGTAGGCATTCTGTGAGGACCGTTAAGTCTCGAACGCAGAATAATCATAACCTAGTTTTTATTCCACAACAGGGGCCATGCAACCCAAATCCACCAAAATAGAATCCCACCTAAAAAAAAAGTTGCATTCAGTTGCTGATTTGGGTTGCAAGGCCCCGCCAGGGGCAATATTCAACCAAATGCAACCATATTCAACTTGTTGAAAGTGGTTGCCCCTGCGGGGCCATGCAACCCAAATCCACCAAAATAGAATCCCACCTTAAAAAAAAAGTTGCATTCAGTTGCTGATTTGGGTTGCAAGGCCCCGCCAGGGGCAATATTCAACCAAATGCAACCATATTCAACTTGTTGAAAGTGGTTGCCCCTGCGGGGCCATGCAACCCAAATCCACCAAAATAGAATCCCACCTTAAAAAAAAAAGTTGCATTCAGTTGCTGATTTGGGTTGCATTCAGTTGCTGATTTGGGTTGCAAGGCCCCGCCAGGGGCAACCACTTTCAACTGAACATGCAACTAAATTTCTGATTTCATGTTCCATTTTTCAAAAGTGATTTTCGACCTCATTTTTAGACTCATATATATATATATATATATATATATATATATATTAGAGTCCAAAAATGAGATCGAAAATGGAAATTGAAAAATGGAACATGAAATCAGTAATTTAGTTGCATGTTTAGTTGAAAGTGGTTGCCCCTGCGGGGCCATGCAACCCAAAGCCAAATCCACCAAAATAGCATCCCATCTAAAAAAAAAAAAAAAGTACACAAACTGGTGAAACAGGCGGCTGTGAAAGAGGAGGGAAGGAGGGGGTAGGGTTAGGGTTAGTATTTTTGCAATTTTGAAACTTAGTATAGTAAAATTGCAAATAGTTTAGTAAAATTGCAAATAGCTATTCTTAACAAAAGTAAATGTACAAAAATTTACTTTTTCTTATTTATTTATGAAAAAAGCTCTTATTTTTAATGCTTCATTTCTGATTATAGATTTTAACTAAACCAAAACGATTAATAAAATCAATAAATAAATATAATGCAACATAATTTAACATTAATATGGAGGGGCGGACCCAGGATTTGGTCACCACCCGGGCTGAGTTTGTCGGTACCCGGTGCGAAAAATTTTTCTAGCCAGCATGTGCCACCACGCACCACCACGAAACCAATTAAGCTAACTGCTAAGTGCTAAACTCAACTATACATACAAATTATACATATAAAATTACAAAATTTTACTCAATACACAATTAAGTAAACATTTAAATGATGTAAAAAAAATAGGTGCTCATAGATTGAACTAGGGCTTTTCCATTTTTTCATCCGGGCTAGACAGTAATTGAGTTTATATGTTACATGAGCCATCAGAATTTATAAAAATTTTACATATAAAATTTTGACAATTTTTTTTTTCCCCGGGCTACAACCCACCCCAGCCATGGGCTGGGTCCGCCCCTGAATATGGAGCTGTCAAACATGTTAAAATCGAAGAGTTGCAACTTTCCATTTAAAATCGAAGACATGTGATTGCTAATGTCTTCATGGGCATATTTTAACCACTAATTTTTCATGAGTTGGTTAATTTAATTATTAATTTTAATTAGATGAGGTTTTTGTGCATACAAAGAACTTATATTGTTCAATATGAAATGCACTTGAGATAATACAGAGGGGATGAATGGGGATGAATGTATTTTTCTTTTTTTTTATTGTTTAATTATTTGAATCTGTTTCTTACCTGTACCTGAATATGTATGTTAAAAGAAAAATATTGCGAAATGTAAACAACACACAAATCCACTTTAAATCTAATGTTGTATTAGATTTGAAGGTTGCTACAAACTATTAATACAAATTGTATTCTCAGCTTCTATATCTCAGAGAAATTTTCTTAATATTACAATGAAAACTTAACAACTAAAAAAATGAGTATGTGTACTTATAGAACATGTGCACAATTCATTTTTGTAAAACTAGTAACAGTCAAACTAACTTGCTAAGCTTGTATATACTATTTTGGTGAAACTTGGTATCATATGATATCTCCTTGTTTTGCATACTGACCAGATCCACTTCTTTGGTTGTTCTTCCTTGAATTTCTCTCCAAGTTTCTTTGTAGGCTTGTCATGTGCATACTACAACAATTGGACCATGCCACTACAGGTTTCTTGGTTTGAGTAGATTTTCTATCTTGAGAATCTTCAATAATTTGTCTTTCAAAACATTTGAGAATTTGCCAAATGCTTGATTCAGAACTGCTTTTGAATAGCTAGACATCTCTGAATTCTCTATCAAGTCTTTTGAGATATCGAATCCATTTCTCGAATGACTCTTTTACTTCTGAAATCTTTAAGATATCGAATTACTCTTCTGACTTGTGTAATCCTTGAGATATCGAATATGTCTTTTTACTGATGATATCATTAAGATATCGAATATGCCTTTGACTTGTTTAACTCCTTGAGATGTTGAATGAAACTTTGCCCTGTTAACTTCTTGAGATCTCGACTAGAGTCTTTGACATATCGAATCCTTGAGATATCGAATTGAGTTTTGACCTGTTGACTTCTTAAGATATCGAATAATGTATTTTGACATATCGAATTCTTGAGATGTCAAATTCTTGACTTCTCTAATAGTGCAAATTACTTCTCAATTTTGTACTTAGATAAATCTTCATTTTTCAAACTTCAACTATGATTATTAAAGCCTTCCTTCTTCAACCTTGAGGCATGATCCATGGATCTTTTTTCAAGCATTATTAGGTGACTAATTTATACATTACAGGTAAAAGTGATGCATATAACTAAGTACAATTACAAGACAGAAACATAACTAATGGATTTCCCAGCTAAGGGATCGTGTAAGTAATACACAGTATTACTAAGATCAAGTAGGCTTGTTATAATATGTGTACAGGCGCCTCTATGACTAACACATATTATTAGTGAAACTAAAATCAATCAAAAAATGCCAACTAAATCCTTATTAGAGCACACATTAGATAAACTGTTTATCTAATGTATAGTATTCATCAATTATATTAGATGGTATAATTCATTATTTACAAATTTAAGTTTTTTTTTAAAGCAAGCCGGAATACATCAAAGTTTGAGGAGATCATGCTTTGTAGATTAGTTTTTAAATTTTTGACATTGAGTATTTTTTACATTTTTTAGAGTTATATTTTCAATTTTAAATATGATACGTTCACCAAAGATTTATAAAACTTTTATCATGCTTTTATTGCTTTTGTTATTGCATTTTTTTTGGTCTTAAATCGTATTGTTTTCTCACTTAAGTTTATACTGATTTTTTTTGTATACAAGATTTTTCAATAGGACGAACCTAGTTCGGTCAAGCAGGATAAATCACACATATTTCGGATCAATTAATGACAAACCGAGCCGATAAATAATTCATTTAGTAATTTATTTATCGCTGATGAGGTGCCACCCTACATAGATTAATAATTGTAATTTTCTAGTATCACACCACCGTCGCACACACATGGATGAGGTGCCACCCTACATAGATTAATAATTGTAACTTTCTAGTATCACACCACCGTCGCACACACATGTTGTCGAACCAACATCCTATTTCGAGAAAATCAACACATCCGGCTATCACAATACCTGCAAGGTCACAAGAACAACACCCACTAAGGGATAAATTGACTATATATTACATATGGCAAGGTCATAACATATGAGCTCTAGCTCTTGTTACTACTTATATTGATCTTATAAGTATTATGTTGCGACGAAAAAGCATCACAAATCATTAAGTATTTAATTCAAATAAATTAAGATATGACTGATGAATGAATTAATTAATTTTAATAATAATGATTCAAGGACTGGGGTTATTATTTGAGAGATCAGGGCCTCTGTATCTTTCTCCCTTCGCCATAAGTGGGAGTAGTGCCTTAGAAACTACCTCTTAATCTGATCATAAGAGCCGATCGACCTGGTCTGAGCGAACGATACCACATGGACGCTGACCCTTTCAGATAGGTCTTGAACATCTTGCATAACATGACATCGTAGTGCCCCACACCAGTCATCAATGATTCGTACTTTTCATAGTGGTCTTCGGGATCACCTTTACCATTGAACTCATGCATCTTTGGGAATTGCCTCCCTGGTGACGTTCGGTTTTGCTCAATCTATTCGATCACCACATGCTCATGGTTAACCCTCCTTTCTCCGAACATAGCTTTCTCCATCCTCCGGATCTTATCCCTCATGTGAGGCCCTTCGTCCTCTGAGTCTGATGAAAGAACCACTTTCGATCGAGATCGTCGAGAGTATGATTCGAATTCCGAAGACTCGTCTTTATTATCTCTTGCTCGTTTGTCTCTTCGGGTGTCAGTCCATGTGCTTCAGCCTCTAGGGCTTCGCGAAGTGCCTTCTCTTGGAGCTATATCTCTTCTCTCTGGAGCTGAAGGGCTTGCAGCTTTAGCCTGTCGGCTCCCTCTTCTTGGCTAGCCTCTCTACTTCCCTATCAGTTCCAGGATTCTCTTTTTCTTTGCCATCTGCCTTCATATCCTCTCGAGCATCATCATCTGTTCTTCGAAAGTAGGCATGGGTCCTTCTTCGTCGAAATCCAATAACCTAGGTGTGACTGGAGGATGATCATTCCCTACGAGGGAGGTCTCTTCACTATGGACTTGTGTTTCTTCGTTTGTCATAGTGCTCAATAGGCGAATATTACAGTCACAAGATTACTTACACGTTTCCCATAGACGATGCCAAATGTTGGAACCAATTTTTTGATGTGCTTCACTTCAATTGAACCTGTAAAGAGAAGAATGCGAGGGATTGTCCCCCCGATTCACCTCGATGTGAGAAAAAGCTAATTGTCTTTTTAGAAGGTAAACGTATAAGAGTTTGTATTGTGTGTATGAATGAATTATTCTCAAACCTGATTCACTTATTTACTTAGATCTATTCTCCACTTCGATCGTTCAGAGAACGTGGGACAATCCAACAAGTATGGGCCTTGTCCACAATGGGCTCGCATCTTCCGGGTTGGATATCAAATGGGCCTGTAGAATCATGGGTCTGTGGTGGATATAGGCCGATGGACCTCTAAGATGTTTTATGGAAGATTTTAATTATGACAAAATTGGAGATTTTTTGTTGGAATAATGTCAATAAATACTCGATCTCAATTGCTAATCTAAGACATGTTCTAGTCGAGCTTTTGATGAGTATGTGGAGATGTTTTGGTGATGATCGAACTTAATCAATGTTGATTTTAACGAATAAGGGCATCGTAATTGTGTACCACTAAGCCAAATCTTATAGAATTATGAATTTTTACTCAGATTTTACATGCTATAAGTAAAATTGTGTATTTATCCATTCGTTCCCGTAAACTACATACATATATCTTATAAATAAGAATCAAATCCAAAAGTAGTTCTCATTTTTTATTCTCTACAACCACTTTGAAGATAGTAATTATCTCATATTCGAACAAACTCATTCTTAGATAAATATCTGAATGCATTTAAATATAATATGTAAATATATGTCGACAAATCTAATTTATAATGGTTAAAATTTAACTCAATACTTATCTTCGTAATGTTAATCTCAAGCTATATGATTGTATCGAAAGCTATTATCCAGAAGCTATGACCTAGAATTTGGGCACCTGAAAGCTTGCCCATGGTTCCTCGCGACAGCTTCCATGAACCACTTTCAAAAAATTTATCCATAACAATTTTATCTTTGTAGATGATACCCTAAAACTTTTATCTACCTAAAGTTAGATCAAATAAAACTTTGGGCGAGCGCGATTGGATAGTTCAAGTGGTAAAGGGTATATCATCTATCGTTACAGGTCGTAGGGGTGAGAAAAAAACCGATAAACCGAAACCGAACCGAAAAACCGAAAAACCAAACCGAAACAAACCGAAATCGATAAAAACCAAAAAAAATCTTAATCAAACCGAAACGACGGAACGGTTTGGTAACGGTTACGGTTATATTCCTATAACCGAACCAAAAAACCGAACCGTTCATATAATGTTATATATACAATTAAAATATTATCATATAATTATATATAATATACTATTTTCTACACAGTAATGGGCATCTAGTGATGTTTGCACCTCAATGCTTAATTACTTGGTACTATAGTCATCAGTAGAGAGGCTGCGCTGAGGGACTGATACCATACAACGAAAAACTAATGTCTTTCTGAAATTTAGGTTCTTATATGTTCATTTCCTTTGTATGCTCATAGTTTTTAAATGTCAAATTCTATTGATTTATTTAGATATTTTTAGTTCCTTCAATCCTAGAGTTATTTTGTTTCACTGTTGTAGATACTTTCTTTCATATCCTAACCATACACCTATTTTCTAGTTATTTTAGTGTAACTATATATAATGTTTCTTATAGTAAGAATCACAGAGTAATCTTGTACATTTTTTTTTTGAAATAAAAGTACTTGCTTTTATTAAAATGAATCGATGATCAACGCATCAAGAATACAATCAGGAGGGGAATCAACCTACTCATGAATGCCTGACAAAGAATGCGTAGCTCGTGCTAACACATGGACCACTACATTCGTAGACTTAGGTACGTACTCAACTAGCACTTCCTCATAGTGCTTAAATAATTCTTTACAATCTGACACAATCGAGTGAAAATATGTATTTCCTTGAACATTTTTGCATGCCTCCATAAGCTCCTTCGCATCCGTTTCAAAGACACACCGTTTATAGCCTAACTCTTTGACCCATGATAAAGCTTCCGAGAGATTAAGTGCTTCGACTTCCCTTGGTCTGTACAGTGCATGTATATTCTGGTTACGTGCCCTTATAAACTCACCACGATCGTCTCTAATCACACTCCCAACACCTGAACTACTCAACTCCATAAACACAGCAGCATCCGTGTTTATCTTGACACATCCTTGCTGTGGTCTATGCCATTTAGTCGAGCTCCTAGTTGTCACTACCTTTTGCCCTTTAACCTCTGCACACCTCTGTCTCCACTCATACAACATACTCATTGCATTTGATTGAACACCAAACTTCGATACACTCACTTTGTCCCATACCCACCTGTTCCTACGACTCCAGAGGTTCCAACATACCATCAGAATCAATGCTAGAGTATCCCGTGAACACTTCTCCACCAGCTGATCCATTATTTCTACAATGTTCCCTTCGTATCCCACCGTACAAAACTCATTCAGACCCACATTAGTCCATACCGTCCGTGCAAAAGAGCAATCAAAAAGAACATGAGTTGTATCTTCGTTTTTTACCAAGCACCATGGGCATTTAATATTGACCTGGACATGCTTCATAACCAAAGCTATAGTAGTTGGTAAGCAACCACGATAGACTCGCCAAGTAAAATTTATCACCTTACCTGGTAATTCCAGTCTCCAGATTTTTTTCCAGAAAGAAGCATGTGCCCATTGTTGTACACCCTGCAATGCTCTATAACAACTCTTTACAGAGAACATACCTGATTTCTCCATGTTCCAGAGCCATGAATCTTGCTTACTCTGAGTTGGGATAGGTATACTTTTGATCAACTGCATATCACGTTCATTACAAATATCCTTCAAAACCTCTTTATCCCATCGTTTGCTACCAACCTCTGATAAATGGATTTTATATCCACTTGGAGCGTTCCATATCGGCTTAAATTGATTGTTTTGGACTCAAGTTTGTTGTAGTTTTGATGTGGTTTATGTAGTGTGCAGGTTTGCAAGAATGTTGATTAAGGTGGGTGCTTATGTCGTTTTTGGAGATTAAATTGATTAAAATTCGGATTTTCCGGGACGGTTGCGCAGTCTACACTGTTTTGCCCATATCTGGAGTTCTATAAGTCCGTTTTCAGCGATCTTATTGTCCACGCGAAGCTTGGGAGATTTTCTACAACATGGGACAGGTCTTGTACGAGCAGGTTGCGTGTGTTGGGCGCAGACAGCTCGACAATCAGACTGATGGGAGCAGGAAATTACTGTTTTGCCCTTTTCAAGTTCTAATTGTATTTTGGGCAGTTTTTAGTACCTTAATTGAATTCTAATTGTAATAGAAGGCAATTTCTTGCTGGGCAAGAATGATAGAGCCTATATAAACACATCCTATCATTGTAATTTAGAGAACCATTACATATCAATTACTTAGGTTTATTTGTATATTTTCATACTTTGTTTTTATCATGGTTCCATCAAATCCCATGATGACGAGAGGTTCAATTACGAATTAATCGTTGTCATGGGATTCTAACGGATTTATTTATGGAGCTTTGGTATCTTGATGCTTTAGAGATCTGTGTGTGATGATGTATATTTGATATCTTCGTATGGTTATGCTTATTTGATAGATGCGTCATGAACATCTAATTTGTTAATCTCTTGTGAAGCGAGAGTGGATTTTGAGATTTAGAACTTGTCATGCTAGCATAGGATAGGTTGATGTTTTAACATCATGATTTGTAGCGTAAATAGAGATATTATGCTACCTTATGTGATCTTAATAGACAACTTGTTCTTCAACCGTTATGTTTTCAAATCTTATAGAGATATAGGGTCTAAGCATAATTGGTGTCTATTCATCTTCTATCTCTTTTGTGGATGTATGTTTAGTTTGGTATTCGTATACTGAGAAGTAGCGTATACTTGTTTCGTGTTGTCTGATCAGATATCATAACAATTCCATATAGTGATTAAAGGCGTCAGATCTAATCAAAGTATTTAATGAAGTTAGGATTCCATGTTTTCTCTTGCAGAAGTAATTCGATTCCAATTCTCGTTAGTTTGTTAATTCTTAGTTTGTTAATTTACTTCTTAGTTAATTTAGTTTATTAAACCCAATCTTGTTAATTGTCTTAGCAGTGAATAAAAACCATACATTGTTGCATAGGTGCATTAACTGAATTGAAACCTAAACCAGATCTCTGTGGGAACGAACATGACTTCTATCTGTATTACTTGTGACCACGTACGCTTGCGTGATTTAGTGCAAACAACCTCCATTAAGTTAACCACCCGTATATGTTCCAGCTCAGGTGACATTTCTGTAGTCAAAAACCCATTATTATCTCCTGGCAACCATGGTACATGCCACACACTAGTCTGTTCTCCATCTCCTATCTTTTTCCTACTTCCTTGTTTAACAATCTCTTGTGCTGCAAGTATACTTCGCCACATATATGATGGATTTGCTCCTAGCTTAGCCTGCAAGAAGTCACATTCAGGGAAATATTTTGCTTTCATAAGGTTTTTAACTAATGGATTCTGATTATTAAGCAACCTTCATCCTTATTTTGCTAACATAGCAATGTTAAACTTACTCAGCTCTTTAAAACCCAATCCCCCTCCCTCCTTGGCATTACACATTTTATCCCATGACAACCATCTAATTCCTTTACTCGACCCACCATTTCCCCACCAGAAAGAATTCATCTACTTCTGAATCCGATTACATATCTCCTGTGGTATTAGAAATAGATTACAGTTCAAAGTGTTGGTCACTTTTACATTTTTTATGTTATAATATTTTCAAGGTAAATATTATTAAATTTGTATAGATTTTTTAACTAAGTACAAAACCGAAAAAAACCGAAACCGATGAACGGTTAACCGAACCGAAAATAACCATTAATGGTTAATACGTAGAAACCGAATGAACCGACATATACGGTTTGGTAAGTTTTTGGTAAACACTGAGCCTAACCGACCCATGCACACCCCTAACAGGTCGTGTGTTTGATTTTCGCTCATCCCGAAAATTATCTTATAACAAATACTAAATTCTAAGGCATATAAGCTTAAATAGTCAAAAAAAAAATGAAACTTAGGGCAAATCCAGTGATTCAAAAATCCAGGACAAGCCAAATTCTTTTTCAGCGATTTTCAAATGGTGATCCAAATTTGGATTAATGAAACTATTCACTTATCCAATTGGATTAAAATGATTTGATACTAAAATAATAATTTTGTTATTTATACACTTTTAATTTATTAAATTTAAATTTAATTTATCAATTTAATTACTTATTAATAATAGTACGTAATTAATAGGTAAAAAAATTTAATTTAGAATAAAACTTATAATGATGAGAAAAACATATTTCATTAAAATTTAAATAAAAGTACATTAAATGCATAAAATAAAAAGTGCATTAAATGTAAAAAAAATTAAAAGTACAATATAGAAAATGCTAGACATTTGGGTAAATAGTTAATAATGAAAAGTACATTTAATTAATTTATTGTATATAATATAAATAGTTAATAATGATTAATATAAAGGGTAAAGAGAATCTAACTGACACGGTAGAAAAATTCTCTACCGATGCGGCTTCAAATTCACATTTTCACGAAAATCCAACCGTACAAATTAAAAGATTACGCAAAAATTAGTGGGTACACAAAATTACATAGAAATTGATTTTGTATATGATACAATTTTTAATTAAAAGATGATATAAAATTTGAGCTGTTACATTTGCATTGTAAACCATATATAAAATAATATGTTAAATTAATTTATAAAATTTTGGACACCTACTTATTTTTGCATAAAATTTTCATCGGTATAATTAAATTTACAAAAAAATTGATAAATACATTATTTTAAGCCGTATAGGTAAAAAAAAATTCTATCGTTGATATGGGCTAAAAATAAGCCCTAAAGACACAATTAATGTTGCATTTATTAGACCTAGCCTGGTCAAAAGATGAAGCCCATTAATGGGGCCCAAAACCCTAATTTAAAATTAATTTCGTAATTAGGGGTGATAAACAGCTCAGCAGTAAGTGTCAGATAAGGACATTATCTCTACAAGGAGTAGCCTCCAAGCCACACAATCATACAAGGAAACAGACTCCTACAAGGTAGGAGTCTAGAACCTTCCTCAAGGCTGACTTGCCCACCAAGTCTCCTAACCCTACTACGATTCTAAGGCTCTCACAGCCTATCTAAAGGGTCAGACCCCTCACTCTAGAACTACGTTTTTTGGCTTGATCTTTGATACTCATCAAAGTACGTAGGCATCTTGTGAAGGCAGATTCAGCCACGAGCACGAGAGCAGCCATTAAAGCACGAAGCTCACGCACCCTAACATTAAACACAAGCAAACCCTAGCCGCAATCTAATAACATAATTTTTATTCCACAACATTTGGCACCGTCTGTGGGAAGACAACATCAACCATGATGAGCACACGGAGAACACTGGTGACTATACACACCACCACTAGCACTTCTGTTAGTTCTATACCCGTGACTACGGAACAAGGGTCTGTACCCCCTTAAACAAATTCCCAGATTTCAGGTTCTTAACCCCAAGGACGAATCTCCAAAAATACTGAAACACATGTCAAGGGATCGCTGCCCATAGGGATGAATCCCCAAGGCCAGGAGTTGAATCTCTTTCAATGGTTGTTTCCCTTCTGGGATACGGCCTACCCCCATGAAGCACAGACCTCCACCACTGTGACTCTCGCAAGAATAAATATAGCCTACGGGCTACCCATCTATCCCTCAAACAAAGGAGACATTGGAGGAAGTGGTCACACGTATCGAGTGCACCAGCTATATAAACCCCCAGGCATCACAGGCCGAGGCCCTGCCTATGAAGGAGGGTACGAAGATTATTCTTAACCCTATACTGAGGATTCATCATCTAAGGATGATTGAGATCGAGCCCCGAGGAAGAGGCGTGTAGACAAGGAACCCACTATTGGGCGTATTCGAGAAACTTCGGGCAGAGTGCCAAGAACGACTTAAGATAAGGTTAAGGCCCATAAAGCCGAGATCCAAAAGTTGAAACAAGACTTGAAGAAGGAACAACATAGGTACAATTGGCCTCCTACGTTAAGAATATGAGAGATTTCCTTTGTCAAATTGGAGAGGCCTTCAAAGATGCATAGAAGGACTGGGGTCCCAAGGACAGAGATCCTTATGGCTAAGTCCAATGATTTGATTCAACCATGAGGTCAGGAGGTTAACGCTAGCACCACTGTGCCACCAACCACTGGACAATGGTCGATACCCCAAGGAGAAGGTTCGCAAATCCCTCCTATTTAGCCCCAAGAGACGAATCTTCAGGGGACATGAACTCAAACTCGAGGGTCACTGCCTTCAGTGGTGAACCCTCAGGAACAATGAGCGAACTCCCTTCATATGGTGATTGCCCCTCTAGGCGGTCGCCCGCTATTCCATGAAACCCAGATCTCAACTATTGCGCTCCCCTTGAATACTAATCCTATGTTTGGACTACCTAACTACCCCCACTTCATGCTCACGAGCCATATGACCCCCCTTATGTGGGAGGCGCTCGGCACAACCAAAGGTTTAGAGATTACTCCGGACCTTACTCTGATTCTTCCTCTGAAAAAAGAAATCGAGATGAAGCCCGAGGAGGCGCCGAGCAAGCTGAGAACCCCATAGGCGTTCTCAAAGAATCCATGATGGACCCTCAACCACTGCCCTAGAAAGAATCCAAACATTTGAGGCTGAGATTCAAAGGCTGAAAGAAGACATCGCAAGAGAGCAGCATAGGCAAGGATGCCCACAAACAAAGGAGAGAATCCCTGTGGTGAAGTTGGATGAAACCCCGAGGAGGGATAGGAGGGCAGAGGTCCCTCTAACTGAAGCACCAAGGATGGTTGCCCCTAGGCCAAGGGCTACAGACTTGGTGTTGCTCGGAAAACCTAACAATCCTATACCCCCGTTTACTGAGGAGGTGATGAGAGCTCACATCTCAAGAAAGTTTAAGATGCCTACCATTAAGGCTTATGATGGAACAGGTGATCCCGCTAATCACGTGAGAACTTCTTCAAATGCACTTCTTCTACAACCAGTAAGTGATACTCTTAAGCGTAGGGCATTTCCCCAAACCTTAGCCGGGATGGCTCAGCGTTGGTAAAGCCGTCTTCCCCTAAACTCTATCTGCTCTTTTGAGGAGCTAAGCGACGCTTTCATCAGCCAGATCACTAGTGGGGGAATCCACGAGAAAAGTTCTGCTTCTCTTATGAACGAAGTGCAAGGGAAGAATGAAAACTTGAGGGATTACATCAAGAGATTTGCCAAGGAGACATTGGGTACCTCTGATCTAGAGAACAAGATAGCCATGGTGGCCTTACAACATAGAACGACCAACGTTTATTTTAAGATGTCGTTAGCCAAGCATCCCCAGAGGACATGACTGAGCTCCAGTCGAGAGCAAGCAAGTATATTAAGGCTGAAGACAGCATGAAGAAAGATACATCTGATACTAGCAATTGGAACAACGACAACTCTAAGAAGAGAAGGGCGGAGCAAGAGTATGATGCTAGGGACAAATATCCCCAAAGTAACAAAGACTCTGACTCTCCCCCTACGAAAAACTAAGGACCCAGGTTCACTGAGTATGCTAGGCCTAGAACACCAATGAAAGAGTCATGATTTTTCTGGACCCTATATTGTTGAGGATTCATCATCCACTAATGAAGATAACAATCTCAGATGGAGAACCAGGCAAGGAGCTCGAAGGAGGGTCAGGGCCTTCTCAACCCCGTGGATCCAAAGGATTGGCTCCCAAGAGGGAGGATACTCGCTCCGAAAATTGAAGAAAAACTTGGAGATGCAACAAACTAGGCAACCCCCAAGGGCTAGGCTCCCCTATTTTATCAACGCGAGTGATACCCCTAGGAGGAGAAGGGTTGATTCACAAAGGGTTGATCCCGATGGCTCGATGCCTCTAAGAGATCGTGACGATCCAACCTTGTCCTTCACTAACGAGACAATGAATGCTTATATCTGAAGGAAATTCAAGACACCCACTACCGAGGTGTGAGATGGAGCAGGAGATCCCACTAATCGTGTGGGGACATCCTCCAATGCACTACTAATTTTAACCCGTGATAAACGCAATCAAGTATAGAGTGTTCCCTCAAACCCTGGGGGGCATGACACAATGATAATATATTCGGTACCTTTGAAGGACTAAGAAGGAATTACATAAAGCCTTGAAGGATTACATGAAGTGAATCATCAAGGAAGCCTTGAAGGTCCCGAACCAGGAGGACATGGTAGCTATCAAAGTAGAGGAAAGTGTAAGGGAAGCCTCAACCCCTGCTGGAGGCAATTGAGGTAATGACAAGAAACGAAGGTGGTCACGAGTAGAATGTTAAGGATAGGTATCCTCGAATAAGTAAAGACTCTGACTCTACCTGGAAGAAGAACAATCAAGGACTGAGGTTCACCGTCTATGCACGTTTGAATACTCTCAACACCCAAGTCCTGATGGACATAAAGAAACATAAAAGTCTCTGATGGTCGAAACCACTAAGGGCTGATCCTGAGGAGAGAACAAGAACCAATGTTGTCAATTCCATAAGGATGTGGGATATAAATTCACGATTGTAGACAGCTGAAACACAAGATCATGTTTCTAATCCAAAGAACCAAGTTGTATAAGATTATGAAGTAGAAGATTATAAAAGGAAGGATGGCGATCAGGATCGCAATCTATAGCCCTGGGGGGCCGATGATAAACATGATTTCTGAAGACCCGATGAAGGTCGGGAATACAAGGAGCTCTCGTAAAGCTTACACTCAAGAAGTTATGCACATTATAGGAGAAGCTACATAACGAGCAAATACCGAAATGACAGTTGCCTTCTATAATTCTGACTTGGAAGGGGTGAAGTGCCTCTATGATGAGCCGTTGGTCATAACACCTATGATAGGCAACTCGTAAGTGAATGAGTCTTGATTAGACAATAGAACATCAGTGGATATCTCGTTTCATGATGCATTCTCGAAGATGGGATACAACAATTCTCAGTTGACCCCCTCCACATGCCCGTCTATGGGTTCGATAGAGTTGAATCAAGAGTTAAAAACTATTCAGCTATCCATGATGATAGGACGAGAGCCTAGGGAGGCCACTCATATGTCGAAACTTTTGCTGGTTAAAGTAACTTTCGCTCATGATGTTATCCTTGGGAGGACATGCTTGCTTGCCTTTAAGGCGGTTGCCTCAAGATAAGACATGATGATCAAATTTCCTACATAAGTTAATGAAGATAAGGGAGATCAAACAATAACCAAGAGTTGTTACCCAGCCACTTTGAGGCCAGATGGAGTTGGGGGGTAGGACCTCCCGATTGCAGACATGGATGTCCAAGAAGATGATAAACGAAGAGGAAAGCCCGCTGAGGACTTGGTCCCCACTCCCCTAGTTTTTGAAGAACCTGAAAAGTTACCCACATAGGGCATTGCTGAATGAACCCTTGAAGGGCAAATTGTGTGTATTCCTACATGAGAATGGTGTTGTGTTTGCCTAGATAGTAGCTGATATGCCAAGGGTCAATCCCCAATTGATTACGTAAACTAGACGTCCACCCGAATAGGGAGATGAAGAAACAGAAGAAAATAAATTTTGCTTCCCAGAGGCAGGAAAGCCAATGGAGAATAAAGGATGTGTATAGACTTCGTTGATATGAATCCCCATGCACTCGTTGACTTCGTGGTTGAATACACCATTGACAACCAAGAAGTCGGGGGCAAGAGGTAGTACCCCGGGAGGGCAAAGGATTAGAGAAGGAGAATCCAGAAGCGGTACTTAAGGAGCATTGGATCAATTTTGATGGATAATCAAAAACAAAACATACCCCGATGGGTTCATGATCTCCCAACAACAAACAACGAGGCTGAACGCAAAGACGTGATAGCCATACTTGGTTTGAGCCCCGAGGGTCAAAACCTTAAAATCTGTGGAGACTCAAGATTGGTAGTACCAAAATTGATTGGTGAGTTCGAGGCCAGGGCTGGAGCCCCATGACAAAATATTTTAAATCTGACTCAATTCAATGAGTGTTACGAGGGAGGAAAACATAAAGGCTGATGTCCTATCTATGATTGCCTCCTCAGATATAGAGAATTATGTGGAAAGTTCTTACTTCCAAGTCTTGGAGACCCGAAGTCTTGGAGACCTGAAGCGTTGATATAAAAGATGATAACACCTGTAGGTATGAAAAGTCGTTGGGTAGTTCCTACAAAGGCTCACCAGGAAACCGGTTGGTTACCCGACAATGCCTTAGAGGCATGGAAGTTGTCAGTAGGAACACTAAAGCATCAAAACGTGAATTTAGCCTTGAAGGCATCTCGTACGAAAATATGCGGGCAGCACTTGGGGCAGGAGATAGTACCTCGAGAAGAAAGTAAGTTTTAGAACAAGAATGACGAGCCTATATCTAACCAGAGCTCAATTTTGATGGAGCATCAAAAACATTTTGATGGAGCATCAAAAACGATATCAAGAGGTGCAGGCCTAGTCTTGCAGAACCCCGAAGGATCAAGAGTTAGGTTATAGCACAACCAAATAAGTGTTTAAAGTCCACATGAGGCCACTTAAGCTAGGAAAGGCTAGCAACAAACCTTGAATCTCAACCGAGGATCAGGGACTCCAAGGGCATCCTTGATCAAGGTAAAGGAGTCCAATAAAACCTGGAAGGTCTGGTAACTAACTTTGGAACCTTGTATTTATTTTTGTTAATCTCTGACAAGGTTCACAAACCTATCTACTATGAAAGCAAGGTGTTGCATGGAGCTGAGTTGAATTACTCAGCTAATGAAAAATTTGTTTTGGCATTAGAAGCAGCATCAAGGAAGCTATGACCATACTTCCATGCACAAAAAATTGAAGTCCCGATGGACCAACCATTAAGGAACATAATCCGCTACCCGAACCAGTGGTATGCACATCAAGTGGGAAATCGAACTAGGAGAATTCGATGTTAAGTACAAGCCTAGGGCGGCCATCAAAGCCCAGGCTCTAGTTGACTTCGTGGTTGAATGTACCATTGACAACCAAGAAGTCGGGGGTAAGGAGGTAACAGACCAGGAAGGTCAGCAAGGTGAGAAGCGCCTGGAAGAGATGAAGGCTCTATTTTGATGGGGCATCAAAAACAAAAACCAGTGGTGCACGTTTAGTTCTGCAAAACCCTGATGGTTTCGCACTTGAGTATGCCTTGAAGTTGGACTTCTAAACAACCTACAGCGAGACAGAGTATGAAGCTCTGATAGCCGGCCTTGGATTGACAAGAGCCCTGAGGGTGAAGAACCTGAAAGTCTGGGGAGACTCAAAGCTGGTAGTCTCACAAGTCAATGGAGAGTTTGAAGCTAGAGAAAAGAATATGGCCAAATACTCGAGGATTGTGAAAGCTGAGATAGCCCAGTTAGATGAATGCCAGGTATATCCCAAGGGAGGAGAATACAAAGGTCGGTGCCTATTCAAGGGTCGAGACCCATTCTGGGAGCGTCTACTTTCAAGTTCTGAGAAACCTTACAACTGATTCTAAGCTCATTGCTCCTGTCGGAATAGGAAGATGCTGGATAGATCCTATCAGGGCACACCTTGAGAATGGATGGTTGCCAAACGATGCCAAGGAGGCACGGAAGCTAGCTGTAAGGAGCTAAAGGCTCGGAGAGGCCATACGTCATCCAAATAAATGCCCTTATTTAGATCAGAATCCTGATCTAAGGGTTAGCATTCCTGATCAAAAATCCTGATCTAAGGGTCAGCATCCCTGATCGAAAATCCTGACCTAAGGGTCAGGATTCCTGATCGAAAATCCTTTCGACCAAGAAGCTGGGAAGGCCCTTATTTCGATCAGAATCCTGATCTAAGGGTCAGCATTCCTGATCGAAAATCTTGATCTAAGGGTCAGAATTCCTGATCGAAAACCTTGATCTAAAATACCACAAATCCTGGTATAATAAAAAAAATATTCGACCAAAATCCTGGTCCAAAAAGACCAAGATCCTGATCGAAAAAAGCTTCGCCTAGTAGCCAAAAGAGGCCTTATTTCGATCAGCTTTGATCGAAAAAAAAAAGAGATAAAAAAATAGGGGTTCGATCACAATCCTGCTCGAATCGAGCAGGATTTCTACTCAAAAAACTGTTCGACCAGCAGAAAAAAAAGGACGTTATTTCGACCAGGCCTCGTCGAAGGAACGAAGTAGGCGCGTGGAACACATGCAAAATGGCAAAAGTGCAACTAAGCCGTCGCAGTTCTGCAACATTTTTACGTGCCTAGAGTCATAAATGACCTCAATTTGGGACGAATTTCAAAGATTTGGGAGCCAATGAGGTCAAAAATACGATCTTAAATTACGAAAATATTAGGGCTGAGGACCCCTCTAAAATTACAAAAATTATTATTATTATTATTATTAAAAATAATAATAATAAAATCTGGGTCGGACTTTATTCGAATGAAATTTTATCCAAGCGGGACACCTCCTATTCAGGGATCGAAATTATCCAAGATTCGGACAAAAAAATATATTATTATTTTATAATAATATTTAAAAAGGAAGAATGCAAAAAAAAAAAAAAAAGGTTCGACCAAAATCCTAGTCGAAAAAGACCAGGATTCTTCTCGAGAATGTCTTCGACCAGAAAGAAAATGAAGCCTTATTTCGACCATAAACCTGGTCGATTTCGACCAGGTTAATACTTTTGGCAAAACTGCAGTTTGGTGCCCCAAGTTGTGCTAAGTTAACAAGTTGGTCCCTGCAGTTTACATATTGACAAAAAGGCCACTGTAATTCATAAAAATTCCTAAATTATTAGAAATAATTAAGAAAAATACATGTGGGTACATAAAAATTCCTAAATTATTAGGAATAATTAAGAAAAATACATGTGGGTACATAAAAATTCCTAAATTATTAGGAATAATTAAGAAAAATACCCGTGGGTACATAAAAAATCCTAAATTATTAGGAATAATTAGGAAAAATACATGTGGGTACATAAAATTCCTAAATTATTAGGAAAAATCATCAAAAATACCTGTTGGTACATAAAAATTCCTAAGTCATTAGGAAAATACCCGTGGGTACACAAAAATTCGTAAATTATTAGGAAAAATTAAGAAAAATTCCTGTGGGTACACAAAAATTCCTAAATTATTAGGAAAAATACATGTGGGTACATAAAATTCCTAAATTATTAGGAAAAATCAGCAAAAATACCTGTTGGTACATAAAAATTCCTAAGTCATTAGGAAAATACCTATGGGTACATGGAAATTCCTCAAATATTAGGAAAAGTACAGAAAAATATGAGGAAAATTATAGAAATATTTTCTTGATAAATTGAGCAATAATTTATGTAAATAATGCATAAAAGCCCTATGAAAGTGCCGAAATTGCTAAAAGCAAGCACAACTTTAAGCCTCGAATAAGGCCAATCATCGTAAATGTGTAGGTCGCTCCACACTTTACAATCAAAACGATACTCGTTGTTGTTGGAGGAATTTCGTAACAACACGAAATCGGAGGTGTGCTGGAATAATAAAGCGAATTGAATGTTTATGTGGCTGTTTTAGGGGATTAGGGTTTATGAAAAAAGGGGGGCTGGACTTGGCAGGTGTCTCGATTTGTCTCGTGTATCGGATTCCATATGCCAAGATGCCTACGTACCTATGTTTATATAGGATCAAGCTCACGTAGTTCTGTGTAATTGATTTGTGTCTATCCCTTAGAGACTTTAGGGATAAACTTCGTTAATCTGGGTGATTACTGATTTTATCTGATTTAATCTTATCGTTGTGATATCTTCCTGATTTGAAGAATATCGTTTGGAGATATTTTCCGTTATTGATTGATTAGATTGATTATTTCCTCATTTCTGAGAGAGGATAAAACTTAGCGCCTAAGATATAATTATTAATCTGAATTAATAATTAATAGACATTAGAAATTTGGGAGATTATTAGACATGCCAAAATTATGGCATAACAACTAGCCCCCAGTTCTTCAGTGTAGCTTGCTGTAGTGGAGAACTAAGAATTCTTCAAGCTTCCAAATTTCGTGAGTCGCTGAAAAAACTGAAAATAGATGATTAAAAAAACATTTAGAGCACCGATGTGCTCGTTAGGCGTATGCGGATGCAAGTGTGATAGCATGCGATGACCAGTATAAGATATTATTGTGGAATAAACTAGGTTACGAATTGTATTTAATGCTAGGGTTGGTGAGCTTCGAGCTTTAATGGTTGTTTCCGTGTTCGGGACTAATCTGTCCTCACAGAGTGCCTACGTATCTCGTATTGAGAATCAAGCTAAGACGTAGTTCTGAGAATGAGGGGTCAGACCCTTTATATAAGCTGAGAAGCCCTAGAATCGTAGTAGAATTAGGTGACTTGGTGGGCAAGTCACCGCCTTGAGGAAGGTTCTAGACTCCTTCCTTGTAGGAGTCAGTTCCCATATCGAATTCTATGCCTTGGAGGCTAAGCTTGGTAGGAGTAATATCCTTATCTGACTCTTATTACTGAGCTGGTTATTACCCTTAATATTAATTAAGAAATTAATATTATAAATAGGGTTTGGGCCCATTTGGTGGGCCCCACGTTTGGACCCTTTTAGGTCTAACTAATGCCACATTAAATGTGTTATTAGGGCTTACTTTTAGCCCATATCATTTGCCCCCCAACTTCTAGGAAAACTGATCAGGTTTTCCTTGAAGTTATAACGGCCTTATCCGAGACTTGGGTATGGGTTCATTGCTCTTACGTGAGTATTTTCAATAATATCATCTTAATGTAAAGCGTGGAGCGACCGACGCATTTACGACGATGTTGAACAACACTAAACGGTCTTAAACGACACTACACAATGCTAATTAGCCTTAAACATCGTTTAAACAATGTTAAACGGTGTCAAATGGCATAAGACGGCACTAACGGCACTAATCGGTGCTAAACAGTGCTAATCAGCACTAATCTGTGCTTAAATGGCACTAATCTGTGCTAATCGACACTAATTTGTGCTTTAACGGCACTAATATGTGCTAATCGGCACTAATCTGTGCTTTAACGGAACTAATCTGTGCTAATCGGCACTAATTTATGCTTTAACGGCACTAATCTGTGCTAATCGGCACTAATCTATGCTTTAACAGCACTAATCTGTGCTTTAACGGCACTAATCTGTGCTTTAACGGCACTAATCTGTGCTAATCGGCACTAATCTGTGCTTTAACGGCACTAATCTGTGCTAATCGGCACTAATTTGTGCTTTAACGGCACTAATCTGTGCTTTAACATCAGTGATCTTAAGGATCGAGAATCTTGATCTTGATCTCGAATCATGGATCTAGGATCTAAAATCATCTGTGATCCTAAGGATCAAGAATCTTGATCTCGATCTCAAACCATCAAAAATCCGAGATTTGCTGAAAAAGTCGGGTTCTGGGACCACAAACTACCAGTGATCGGCCGGATCAACGGGTAGCTCGTGGTCGGCTACACGGTGATCGGCCGAAGGATCCAAAAACACCGTGGTCGGCCGCCTCATGGTCGGCCGCCTCGTGGTCTGCTAGGAAACCCGGACCTGGAAACCATCTGTGGTCTTGAGGATCAAGAATCTTGATCTTGATCTCAAGTCATCCGTCATCTTAAGGATCAAGAATCTTGATCTTGATCTCAAACCATCCGTCATCTTAAGGATCAAGAATCTTGATCTTGATCTCAAACCATCCGTCATCTTAAGGATCAAGAATCTTGATCTTAATCTCAAATTATTATCATGGATCTAGGATCTAAAATCATCCGTGGTCTTAGAAAGTCTCATGGTCGGCCAATCGGTGGTCGGCCGAAGCCCCTTGAATCATGGTGGTCGGCCAGCTGGTGGTTGGAGCTATGGAACCTAGATCCAAAATCATTCGTGGTCTTAGAAAGAATCATGGATCTAGGATCTAAAATCATCCGTGATCTTAAAATTTTGGATCTCGGACCTAAAATCATCCGTGGTCTTAGAATTTTGGATCTCGGACCTAAAATCATCCGTGGTCTTAGAAAGTTATGGATTCCGGACCTAAAATCATCCGTGTTCAAATGGCGCTAATCGGCGCTAAACGGCACTAAACGGCACTAAACGGTGCTAGCGGCACTAACAGCACTAAATGGTGCTAACGGCACTAAACAGTGTTGAAAGGCACTAAACGGTGCTAATCGACGCTAACGGCACTAAACGGTGCTAAATTTTAATTTCGGCTTCGTTCGTGCCTTGGCTCAGGATTGAAAATCAGTCTTGGTATGTTGATGGAGGTGTTTGCTATGCCTTGAAGGGTTTCGTGAACCTTGAACTCAAACGACTTGTTTCTTAATCCTCGTGACCTTCCGGGCTTTAACTTGTTTGCTGAATCCTTGGTCTTAAGGTTATCATCAACCCTTGACTCTCATCCTTGTGATGAAGTTCTTTAGTTCTTACCTCATCCTTGTTTCTCATGGAGGAGGTCTTCCTTCTCGGTTGATCATTCAGGTAGTTCACTTGCTCCTTAGTGATTGACCTTAGGCCTGGTATGCCTTTGTTGGTTTTCAACCCTTTAGCTTGATTCTAGGTTTCTAACCTTATTCTTATGCTCATATAACCTTTCTTAGGTCTCAACTTGACTGACGACTCTTGATTCGAGTCCTTAAACTCAAACGACAAGCTCGATTGGAGGCAAACATCCTTGTTGGCCATCAAGGCTTAAATTTTGTGTCGGGATTTGAGATTCAAGATTTGAAGTATTGAATGACAAAGGACCTCTTATCTCAACATTCTCACTAATAGTTTCTGTGCTTTTAAGGCATTATCAGGGAGCCAACCAGTCTCAAGATGAGCTTTGAGAGGGTCTATCCTTCAGCTTACACCAACTGGTGCTACCAATTTCGAATCGATGGTGGGGTCTTCAGGACCTGGAAGTAAAAACTCTCTGCATAATTTTCTATCTCAGAAGAGGTGAACTTAAATAGGGCATCGACCTTAATGTTCTCATTTCTTGGAATGTGCTCCTCATAGCGCTCATCATACTGAGTCATATCAGCCTTCACAACTCTCAAATACTTTGTCATAGTTTCATCCTTAGCTTCAAATTCACCATTCACTTGCGAGACTACCAGTCTTGAATCTCCAAAAATTTTAAGGTTCTTGACCCTCAGTATTCTGGCCAAGCCCAATCCGGCTATCAAGGCTTCATATTCAGCTTCATTGTTGGTAGTAGGAAAATCTAACTTCAAAGCATACTCAACTGTGAACCCATCGGGGCTTTGCAAAACCAAACCTGCACCACTACATTTTGTTTTTGATGCTCCATCAAAATAGAGCACCCAATATTCCTTCTGATCAGGTACAAGCTCTTCATCTTTATCCTCACTTCTAGGGGTGGTTACTATCTCCTACCCCCCGACTTCTTAGTTGCCAATGGTACATTCAACCACGAAGTTAGCCAATGCTCGAGCCTTGATGGCTGTCCGAGGTTTATATGTGATGTCAAATTTTCCAAGTTCGATCGTCCACTTGGCTAGCCTTCCACTGGCCTTCGAGCTGTGCAAAATATTTCTCAACTACTGGTCCGTCAGGACTTCAATCTTATGTGACTGAAAGTATGGTCGTAGCTTTCTCAAAGCTGTTATCAATGCCAATGCAAACTTTTCAATGGGAGAGTAAGAGGGTGTTTGGCCCCCCCTTTTTTTTTTGGTTTTCACTTAAAGCTTGTACCATGGGTGTTTGGCTCACCTTTAATTGGAATCACTTAAAGTGGAAAGTAGGCTTTAAAAAAAAAGTAGCTTTGAGGTACTTTTTTTCCACTTATTTTTTTTCGTATATCAATTTTTATGTATTTGAGTCACCTTTTAACTTGTATTGTATTCTTTGCATATATTTGTATTTTATACTTTCAAAAAAATATAAATTTCTTTTTTTTTAATTAATTTTTTAAAATTAAATTTACTTTAAGTGGAATTAGCCAAACAGATACACCTAACTTTAAGTAAAAATTATCACTTTTCACTTAAAGTGAGTAAGTAGCACTTTAAGTGATAAGTAACATTTTTTAAGTTAAGCCAAACACGCTATAATTTAACTCAGCCCCGTGCAACACCTTGCTCACGTAGTAGATGGGTTTTTGAACCTTGTTCTCCTTCCGAACGAGGACGGCACTCAGTGCTTGTTCAGATACCGCCAAATATAAGTAAAGAGTCTCCCTAGGACTAGGTTTGGCCAACAACGGGGCTTCAGCCATGTATTTCTTCAATTGTTCAAAGGCCTCTTGGCTTTCAGGTGTCCACTCAACGTTCTTCACCTTTTTCAATGCTTGAAAGAAAGGTAAGCATTTATCACCAGACTTGGAGATGAATCTTCCTAACGCTGCTACTCGGCCCATTAACTTTTGCACATCTCTTATTGAGAGTGGGGGCTCCATATCTAAAATTGCTTTGATCTTATCGGGGTTGGCTTCTATTCCTCTCTTTGAAACCATTAGACCCAAAAACTTTCCTGATTCAACGCCAAAAACACAATTGGCTGGATTCAACATCATCTTATGGTGACTCGGCACTTTGAATGCCTCTCTGAGGTACTTAATGTGGCCTGCCGTGAATAGGCTCTTGGCGAACATATCATCAACATAGACCTCTATGGTTTTTCCAATTAGATGGGCAAATATCTTATTCACCAATCGCTGGTAAGTAGCTCCTGCATTCTTTAGACCAAAAGCCATAACAAGATAACAGAAAACACCAAAGTCAGTTATGAAAGATACCTTTGGGATTTCATCCTTGTGCATCTTAATATGATTGTAGCCACTAAACCCATCCATGAAGCTCAACATCTCGTGTCCAGCTGTGGCATCTATCAACGTATCAATCCTTGGCAGAGGAAAACAATCCTTAGGACATGCATCATTTAAGTCAGTGAAGTCTATACACATCCTCCACTTCCCATTTGACTTCTTGACCATCACAGGGTTAGCCAACCATCCAGGGAACTGAATTTCTTCAATAAAACCAACTTCCAAGAGCTTGTCAACTTGCTTAATGGCCTCTTGCCTTTCAGGAGCAAAGTTCCTCTTCTTCTGCTTTATTATCTTTCATTTAGGATTGACATTCAATTTGTGAGTTATGAGTTGGAGATCAATCCCTGGCATCAGCTGCTGTCCAAGCAAACACATCACTGTTCTCTTGTAAGAATGCTGTCAACTTGCCCTTCAAGGGGTTCCTTTAATTGGCTTTCGGGCTATGCAATATGTTTCTTCAACGGGTGGTCCATCAGGACTTCAACGTTTGTCTTGGTTCCATCTTTGTTTCTTGTTTTTCTTGATTCTAGGTCAAGAATTCAAGGTTGATTCCTCAGTTTAGATTTCAAATAAGACAATCATGTGGGCTTTTCGCCTTTTAAACTCTTTAAAACGAGAGTTTGCTTGAACTTCTTGATCATTGTTTAAGGTTCTCTATTGGTCTTCTACCTTAGATTCTCCATCCAAGTCATTTTTGAAAACATTGAAAAGTGGCTAGTCCTTAGCCTCCACAGCCTTGCATGGCTTTGATTGCCAGATGTCTTTTATCCTGGATCCTTCAAGGACTTGAAACATTTATTTGGTTGTGTTGTAACCTAACTCTCGACCCTTCAGAGTTTTATTTATGCGTTTGTTTGTTTCCATTCGTATATTCTTTTATTTTCGGTACTTGGTCATCTTTGACTTACACACATCAGGTGTTTGGTACATAAATAGAATCATAGAACGAAAAGCAAACTTGCATTAATAACATAAATGGGTTCAACCCTTACATAGAGTACTACTATCCTACTCGGAGGGACATGCTCTGCATGGTTTCATCGAACCTTATTTCTACTTCTACTAGATAAATATGAAGCTAAGTCCAACTTTGCAAGACTAGGCCTGCATGGCTTGATTTTTTTTTTGATGCTTCATCAAAATAAAGCACCCACTACTCCTTCTGGTCTTCTCATTCTTATTCTGAAGTTCACTTCCTGCTTGGGGTACTACCTCCTGCCCCCCGACTTCTTGGTTGCCCATGGTACATTCAACCACGAAGTCAGTTAACGCCTTAGCCTCAATGGCTATTCGAGGCTTCTGTGTGATGTCCTCTACTGGCCTTTCTCGGTGTTCCTTGTTACTGCGGACATCCATGTCTACAATCGAAAAGACCTGCCCCCCGACTTCGTCAGGCCTTAACGCGGCTACATAACAGCTTCGTGCCATCTTTTGATCGCCTTTATGTTCTCCAACGCCATTCCTGGTTGGGAACTTGATCTTCATATGATAAGTTGAGGCAACAGCCTTGAATGCATGAAGTCCAGTCCTTCCGAGGATAGCATTGTACGTTGAAACCGCCTTGATTACAAGGAAGTTCAACATCTGAGTGGCCTTCTTGGGCTCCTGTCCAATAGTCACAGGCAATTAGATAGTCCCTTCAACTTTGGATCCTACTCCATTAAATCCATATATAGGCATGTTATTGGGGGTCAACTGAGATTCATTGTACCCCATCTTCACAAATGCATCATGAAACAGAACGTCAACAGAAGCTCCATTATCTATCAAGACTCGCTTCACCTCTGAGTTTCCAATCACAGGAATTATGACCAACGGGTCGTCATGGGGGAACTTCATCCCTTCGAGGTCTGAATCATTAAAACCAATTGTTATTTCAGTCTTGGCACGCTTCGGGGCCTCTCCCACGATGTGTATCACTTCCCTAGCATAAGCTTTCTGAGAATTCCTTGTTGTGTCGGCCGCAGTCGGGCCTCCTGAGATCATGTTGATTACTGGCCCTCGGGGCTGTGGGTTGCGATCTTGATCGTCATCCCTCCTATCTACTCTATTCTCTGATTACCACGGTCGTCACCCTTAGTGAAGTGGCTCAGTTTCCCTCTATGAATCAAAAACTCGATCTCATCTTTGAGTTGCTTGCAATCATCAGTGTCATGCCCCACATCTCTGTGGAATCTACAATACTGATTCTTGTTTCTCTTTGCGGGATCATCCCTAAGTGGCTTCGGCCATCGGAAATCCTTATCCTTCTCAATGTCCAACAAGATTTGATTCCTAGGAGTATTCAACCTTGCATACTCAGTGAACCTTGGTCCTTGATTCTTCTTAGGGACATAGTCAGAGTCCTCGCTAGTTCGGGGATACTTGTCCCTAACATCATACTCCTGGTCATCACACTCCTGGTCTTGCTTTCGCTTCTTGGAGTCGTTGTTACCTTTGTCATTGCCTCCTCTAGCTTCCTTCTTCATGCTATCCTCAGCCTTGATATACTTGTCAGCCCTTCGCTGGAGCTCGGCCATGTTTTCAGGAGGATGCTTTGCTAATGACCTTTTAAAAAATAGATCAGTGGTTCCGTGTTCTAAGGCTACCATGGCCACCTTATTCTCCAAATCAGTGATATTCAATGTCTCCTTAGTGAACCTCTTGAGGTAATCTCTCAGATTTTCGTTCTTCCCTTGCACTACATACATGAGGGATGCAGAACTTTTCTCATGAACTCTCCCGCTAATGAATTGGCTGACAAAAGTGGCGCTCAACTCCTTAAAAGATCCAATCGAATTTGCAGGTAGGCGGCTATACCATCTTTGAGCCATGCCCGACATGGTTTGAGGGAACGCCCTACACTTCAAGGCGTCGCTTGCAGGCTGCAATAGCAGTGCGTTTGAGAACGTCCTAACATGGTTTGCGGGATCGTATTACAATGCTTAGATGTGTTTTTATAGGCTCTACCTTTCTTGCCCAGCAAGAATTTATCTTCTATTTTTGATGTGTTTTGCTTAGTTGTGCAGATTTACAAGGATGATGATTATGGTGGATGTTTTTGTTGTTTTTGGAGATTTAATTTATTAAAATTCGGATTTATTGGGCTGCACGCATGAGATTCACTGTTTGGGCCATATCTTGAGTTCTATAAGTCTGTTTTCAGCCCGTAAGCAGTCCACGCGAAGATAACGAGATTCTCTATCATTCAAAGGTGGTCCAGAGGTCTAATTACGTTTAGAACGTTCCAGAAAAACTTGTTATGCAAAATTTACGCAAGCGCACGTTGTCACAAGTAATATATGATTAAATCAAGTTCGTTCCCAGAGAGATCTAGAATGGTGTTCAATTCAATTAATGCACCTATGCACCGATGTATGGTTTTTATCCACTGCTAAGAAAAATAACAAAATTGAGATTGATTATCTAAATTAACTAAGTGCAAATTATAAAACTAAGAATTAAACAATTAACGAGAGTAAAAATTCGAATTACTAATATGAGAATAAAACATGGAATCCTAGTTTCATCATCTACTTCACTTAGAGTTGCAGCCTTTAATTAAAACATGCGATGGTTTTGATATCTGATCGAATAACACGAAAAGAGTAAAAGTTACCTCTCGGTATACTAGTACCAATCTACGCATACATCCACAAAAGAGATAGAAGACGAGTAGGCACCTATTATGTTTAGACCCTATATCTCTATAGAATTTGAAAACATAAAGGTTGAAGCACAAGTTATCCACTTAGATCACATAGGGTAGCATAATATCTCTATTGATGCCACAAATCATGATGTCAAAACACCAACCTATCCTATGCTAGCATGGCAAGTTCTAAATCTCAAGATCCACTCTCGTTTAGCAAGAGATTAACAAATTAGATGTTCGCGACGCACCTAAATTCAATAAGCACAACCATACCAGGATATCAAGAATTCACCACACATAAATCTTTAAGGCATGCAAACTACTAAGCTACATAGATAAATCCACTAGGATCCCACGACAATGATTAGCCCATAATTGAACCGTTCATCATCATGGGATTTGATGAAAACATGGTATAAAACAAGATATGGATAAAAGAAGCAATAATATTAATAAAACTAAAGAGTTGAGAAAACAAATCTATAATCCAAAGTAACACAAAGGATGAAGTAGATCTAGATCCGTTGCTTGTCACGAGCGTTGAATCCTTCTCTCCTTTTCTCCCTTGCAAATCTAAGCTGGTTACAATAATAAAACTATGATAATGTGTATATCTCTATTACAATGGTAGGATGTGTTTAAATAGGCTCTAAAAGTCTTGCCAAGTAAAAAAATACCAAAACAGAATTATAATAGAATTTCTGCAAGATACGTTTCCTAAACTGATTCTGTTTTTTTAAGTAAAATTCGTGGCTGACTTTTCTTCAGTTTTTCTGGAACGTTCTAAACGTAATTGGACCTCTGTACCACCTTAGAATGATAGAGAATCTCGTTATCTTCGCGTGGACTGCTTACGGGCTGAAAACAGACTTATAGAACTCAAGATATGGCCCAAACAGTGAATCTCATGCGTGCAGCCCAATAAATCCGAATTTTAATAAATTAAATCTCCAAAAACAACATCCACCATAATCATCATCCTTGTAAATCTGCACAACTAAACAAAACACATCAAAACTACAAGAAACTTGAGCCCAAGACAATCAATTTAAGCCGATTTAGAATGCTCCAAGTGGATATAAAATCCACTTATCAATCACCCATTCCATCATAAGCCTTAATTGTCGGCATCTTGAACTTCTTTGAGATACGAGCATTCATCACCTCCTCAGTAAACGGGGGTGTGGGATCATCAGGATCCCCAAGTGGCATCAGATCCCTGGGGTTGCTCCTGGGGGTTTCCACCCTTGTTGTTCTTCCAGTTGGGGTGTCGGCCCTTCTCTGCCTTCTTGAAGACCTCTCCAGATCTATAATGGGAATCGGTCCTAAGGTTGGAGGAGGTTGAGTTTGATTCAACCTAGCTTGTTCTCTCGCAATATCTTCCTTTATCCTTAAAATCTCGACCTCATGAGCCTTGATTCTCTCAGCAAATGTCAATGGGGGTCCATCATGGATAGTTTGTGTTCTCCTTCTTGGTTTTCTGCTAGCACGTCGCCTCCTCGGGGCTTCATCACGATCATCATGATCAGACGATGAATCATCAGTATAGGGGCCAGAGTAGTCAACATACTCTCGATCTCGGATATATAAGGCGTGGCTACTTGGTCCAGGACCTTGAGTAATTGGAGGGTAGTTAGGCAGACCATACATCGGGTTGGTATTCATGGGGAGATCCGTAGTATGGATCTGTACCCCCGGTGGTAACGGGCGATTGGGATCAACCAGAGGAGAAACCACCATCTGAAGAGAGCTGGTTTCTTGGCCTGGGTGGATGACCATGGGTAATGTTCTCTCAGCATGGGGATTCGTCCCTGGAGGTTGAGAAACTTGAGTTTGGGTGATCGCCCCTGTTGTTGGGGGTACTTGCTCAGTGACAGGCGGAGCAGAGCTAATTGGTAAAGCCTCGGTAGAGCTTGGTGCTGTTCTTCATGTAGTTACCATGGTTGATGTCTTCTTCCCACAGACGGCGCCAAATGTTGTGGAATAAAAACTAGGTTACGAATTGTATTTAATGCTAGGGTTGGTGAGCTTCGAGCTTTAATGGTTGTTTCCGTGTTCGGGACTAATCTGTCCTCACAGTGTGCCTACGTATCTCGTATTGAGAATCAAGCTAAGACGTAGTTCTGAGAATGAGGGGTCAGACCCTTTATATAGGCTGAGAAGCCCAGAATCGTAGTAGAATTAGGTGACTTGGTGGGCAAGTCACCGCCTTGAGGAAGGTTCTAGACTCCTTCCTTGTAGGAGTCAGTTCCCATATCGAATTCTATGCCTTAGAGGCTAAGCTTGGTAGGAGTAATATCCTTATCTAACTCTTATTACTGAGCTGGTTATTACCCTTAATATTAATTACGAAATTAATATTATAAATAGGTTTTGGGCCCATTTGGTGGGCCCCATGTTTGGACCATTTTAGGTCTAACTAATGCCACATTAAATGTGTTTTGAGGGCTTACTTTTAGCCCATATCAGATATATTTTTGCCAAGGTTTTCAAATGTGCGAGCATAAATAATGTTTTTGAAATCCTTTGCGATCCTTGTTGTCTAGTTAGGACCTTGGCGCTTGTATATATCCCGAATTGGCATACACGCTTTTCAAATGTCTGATGCAACCACATAAGGATGTGTCTGGCGAGGTCTTCACTAAGAGCTATAGATGTAATTCTGGTGAACTTTCTGGTGAACTTTGCACGCGCGCTGGCTGTGCATGTCTGAAAGATATTTTGCATAGGGATGCCTTCCCACCCATGCGACCTTGAGCTCAAGATCTGGTCATGGGCCTTCAATAATAATCCAGAGGGTGCTGCACTTTACTCAGCGTGTAGCATTGCGGAATTTATAGCTTGTCCAGGCTACCCTACTTGACAACTTAGTTCGCAAGTTTGAAAATATTTTTGACATATATGCACTATCGCGACGATATATGAAAAATCTTTTGCAAATCCAAACGCAATAATAAATATGCTTTTTTAATAGTGTCGCGATAATTATTTTCTTCGAAAATAATACTCCTTTTTGTAGAAAATCTTCTACAAAATTATGCGTCTCGCATATGTAATTTTTTCTTGAGAATAATGCAGCTCGTACGGATTGTAAAACAAATCCGAAATTCATCAATATGTAAATATTCGCAATTCATCAACATAAATATCTCGTACAATATTTTCCAAATCGCAATAATTTTACTAGTACAAAAATAGTTAGCTCGCACGAATTTTAAATAATAAATATTTTTCCACGAAAAATATTTAAAAAAAAACATGATTTATGCATGACATGGCATAATAAATAATTAATAAGCAGAAAATAAATTTAAAAGATAGAAGTCTTATCTTTTATTTGCATTTCCAGATCGTGAATTTTCTCGATGCTTCGTTTTTTTTGTTAGCTCCTTGCGCTCCGCCATGCTGCTTTGCAATTTTTTTTTAATCCTTTTGGTGTTGTTGCGCGTGTAGTGCACTGTTCTCCATTTTTTTATTTTTCTCTTCTTTTGGGCCTCCAAGTATTGTAAATCAATTGCTCCATTCATTTTTGTTGCTGGCCGATATAAATCCTGATGGCATGACTTGCCATGTGTCCCATGAATCCTTGTACTGCATTGTCTCTTCACCGTATTAATGTCATTTGTTTTTCCTTTTTTTTTTCGTTTTGCCTTGCTCGTTGCCTCCCTTTAAAATCACAGCCGCCGTGTGTCAATAAAAACCCAAAACCCCGTGATTAGATGTAATTATTCGTCCTCCACGAATAATAAAATAGCCCCTCCTTCTAGCGCCAAATGTTGTTGGAGGAATTTTGTAACAACACGAAATCAGAGGTGTGCTGGAATAATAGAGCGAATTGAATGTTTATGTGGCTGTTTTAGGGGATTAGGGTTTATGAAAAAAGGGGGGCTGGACTTGGCAGGTGTCTCGATTTGTCTCGTGTATCGGATTCCATATGCCAAGATGCCTACGTACCTATGTTTATATAGGATCAAGCCCACGTAGTTCTGTGTAATTGATTTGTGTCTATCCCTTAGAGACTTTAGGGATAAACTTCGTTAATCTGGGTGATTACTTATTTTATCTGATTTAATCTTATCGTTGTGATATCTTCCTGATTTGAAGAATATCGTTTGGAGATATTTTCCGTTATTGATTGATTAGATTGATTATTTCCTCATTTCTGAGAGAGGATAAAACTTAGCGCCTAAGATATAATTATTAATCTGAATTAATAATTAATAGACATTAGAAATTTGGGAGATTATTAGACATGCCAAAATTATGGCATAACACTCGTGAAACACTAATGTACTTAATAAATCCCAGGTGAGGGAACGAAAATAAACCCCGACCCGAGTGTCGAGAAAGGCCGTTAAAACTTCTACGAAAACCTGATCAGTTTTCCTAGAAGTTGGGGGGCAAATGATATGGGCTAAAAATAAGCCCTAAAGACACAATTAATGTTGCATTTATTAGACCTAGCCTGGTCCAAAGATGAAGCCCATTAATGGGGCCCAAAACCCTAATTTAATATTAATTTCGTAATTAGGGGTGATAAACAGCTCAACAGTAAGTGTCAGATAAGGACATTATCTCTACAAGGAGTAGCCTCCAAGCCACACAATCATACAAGGAAACAGACTCCTATAAGGTAGGAGTCTAGAACCTTCCTCAAGGCTGACTTGCCCACTAAGTCTCCTAACCCTACTACGATTCTAAGGCTCTCACAGCCTATATAAAGGGTCAGACCCCTCACTCTAGAACTACGTTTTTTGGCTTGATCTTTGATACTCATCAAAGTACGTAGGCATTTTGTGAAGGCAGATTCAGCCACGAGCACGAGAGCAGCCATTAAAGCACGAAGCTCACGCACCCTAACATTAAACACAAGCAAACCCTAGCCGCAATCTAATAACCTAATTTTTATTCCACAACAATCGTAGATTCTCTTTACCCTGATATAAATTTATATAATATAATATATAAATAATAATTTGGATCACGCTGTTTGGTCAGAAATTTGGATCAGCTAATTTCGGATCACAACAACCAGAAATCGCCTTAGATACAAAGTGCAGCAAAACGCCATGAAAAAGGATGAAAAAAAAAATTATAAAACGACATAACCCTTTCTTTTATAGTTTTCAGATATACACCGTAATTTTATGGTGATTGCCTTTTTTTACCCACTTTTTAAGTTTCTCTCACCAAAATACCCAAAATTCGCGCTGCGTGCCCAAAATACCCATTGGATACGCCTATGCAAGAGGAGTATCCTTGGATACGCCTATGTGAGAGGAGTAAAGGGTGGGATACGCCTAATGTAGAAGAGTGAAGAGCCAGTTACGCCTATGAAAAAGCCGTATGTCTATGGGATACGCATTTTGATCCGGCGCATCAGCTGACACGCATCTCTGACATGCGCGATGATGTCAGCTTACGGCATCATCAGTTTTCCTCAGATTTTACGCGAGCTCTCGTTGAATGGCGATTTCGCCGGAAAACACAACAAAATCAACGATGCTCCGTTACAGACATCTTCCCATATCGTGTAATATACCAATCGAACCGTCTTTCGATGCTCTACACATTCATACGCATATCAATCCATTTGGTTTGCCGGATTTTTAACACCCATGACCTTATTTTGTTTTTTCCCGATTTATTCATAGTTTTCCGATGAGCTTCGTTCACCCTCTCCGTTAAACCTCCGTTCATGTATGATACATCAATGGAATCGCATTTCTATCATCTACACAACCATACCAATTTAAAATCATATCGTTCGCTTGATTTGAAACGCCCAAAAATGGATTTGAAGAGATGTGGAGCGAGAGAGATACGGGGAGGGAGAGAGAGAGAGAGAGATATATATATATATATATATATATATATATATACGGGGAGTGAACAGTAGAAGGGGGATGTGCCGTTCCAAATGGCGTATCCGAGGGGTATTTTGGGCGCTATTTCGAAATCTGGGTATTTTGGGCAGTGGGTAGGGAAAAAGTAGGTATTTTGGGCATTCTTTCTAATTTTATTGTCTAAATATTCACAAAAATATTTAATTTTTTTAAAATATTTTCAAAAATATTACCTAAGCTTTGCAGATAATATTGTAAATGTTGTATTTGTGATCGCAAACCAAGTTGCAAAGATTGTAACCATATTTTTAAAAAAATCCTGAAATATGGATATTTTTTAAAAAAATATTTTTTTAACTATAAATTAAATTGGTCGAAAAAACATAAATACTCGCCAATCCATTTGGTCCAATTCATTTTTTTGAAGTCAATTAAGTATGGACTGAAAAAGAATCAATTTAATTCGGTTTGTTCGGATTGAACACCTGGACACTAATTTGTTGGCTCTGAGAAAGGTTGTAAAGATCGGAAATCGGATCAACTCGGTTTTGGTCCAGAAAAATGAGTAATCAGAAACTCGGCGAGTACTCGGAATGAGTACTCGGACTACTAATCGGATATTGTTTTTTAACTTTTTTTTCTCATAATTTATATGTATTTATTCTAATTTTAGTGTACATGTGTTAAACTTAAAACTTAACAATAATATTAATATTATTAATAATATTATTACAACCCTGCTAACAAGTAATAATATTAATATTACTAATAATATTTATTCTAATTTTAGTGTACATGTGTCCAAGTAATAATATTAATATTACTAATAATATTAAAACATGATATAAGTGTATGTATAGAATTTTTGAGAGAGAGGACTTTTAATTAGGCCGAATCTAGATTATAATTATAGTCTATAAGTTGAGCAATAAAAATTATATTTTAGTACTTAGCAAAAAAAAATATTTTTTAGTCAAACCCGAGTTTGACCCCGATTACTCGGAGTCAACCTGAGTCTTGACCGAGTTATAGCAAAAACCGGTTTTTGGTCCGATTAATCACTACTCAGATCGGTTTAGGGGTCCAAAATGAGTACTCGGCCGAATACTCGGCTCGAGTTACCGATTTTTACAACCTGCCTCTGAGCCTGTGATGGAAGTATATTATCGGTAAAAAAATTCATAATGAATCTATACTATACGGAGTACTATGTTATAAAGTACAAAACATAACATTAAAAGTTTTGGTACGGTACATTACTTACCTTATTTAATTATTTTACTCTATTACCCTTAATTATTTTATTTAATTATAGAAAAAAAACAAAATACAATTTTTTCTCAAAATATTGCACGCAGTTCTTGCCAATACTTCTCCTAAATAATAACTAAACAGTTACCTTTTTCAACTATACCTTTTTTAACTAACATCTCTTCTTTACAAAAATATGGTCGTTCTAATTAATTAAATAAATTAATAATATTTTAATTACTAATAACTAACCGATTATCTTTTTCAGCTAAAAGGTAATATATTTTCTATATTTTCTAATTAAAATATCTCTTTTTTTCCTAAAAAATAACTAATCAATTACCTTTTTCAGCTATTAACTTTTCTAACTAAGATCTATTTTTCCCAAAAATTTAGTCGTTCTTATTAATGAAAAAACTAATAATATTACAATTACTAATAATTAATTCATTATCACTTTATGCACGGATTTCTAGGAGCATAAATGAGGTACTTTCATATAATATTTTTTTATGATTTTTATTTTGTATAAAAATTTGAACTTTAAACTTTTATACAAAACAAAAATTATTAAAAAATATTATATACAACTACCTTTTTTAAACACATTGAAATACGCGTAAACAGTAAACATGTCATATATTATGGGACGGAGGTAGTACCTTTTTTCAACTAAATAACTTTACTATACGGAGTACTATATTATAAAGTACAAAACATTAAATGTTTTGGTACGGTACATTACTTACCTTATTTAATTATTTTACTCTATTACCCTTAATTATTTTACTTAATTATAGAAAAATAAAATACAATTTTTTCTCAAAATATTGCACGCAGTTCTTGCCAATACTTCTCCTAAATAATAACTAAATAGTTACCTTTTTCAACTATACCTTTTCTAACTAACATCTCTTCTTTACAAAAATATGGTCGTTGTAATTAATTAAATAAATTAATAATATTTTAATTACTAATAACCAGTGTTCCAGAAATCGCTAGGCGGCCCAGGGCGGTCGGGGTACCGCCTAGCGCCTAATCGGGTAGGCGGGGATTAATCGGACGGATTAATCGGAGCATTAATCGGATATTATAATAATATTTAATATATTAGTCTAATTTACAATTAAACATATCATTTTAAATAAATTAAAAGGATTAATCGGATTTCAAAAATCGAATCGGTTGGTTACCTTCCAGAAGATTAATCGGGGATTAATCGGCTGAATCGGGGATTTTTAGAACAGAGCTAATAACTAACCGATTATCTTTTTCAACTAAAAGGTAATATATTTTCTATATTTTTTAATTAAAATATCTCATTTTTCCTAAAAAATAACTAATCAATTACCTTTTTCAGCTATTAACTTTTCTAACTAAAATCTATTTTTTCCAAAAATTTAGTCGTTCTTATTAATGAAAAAAACTAATAATATTACAATTACTAATAATTAATTCATTACCTTTTTTCAACTAAATAACTTTTCTACATTTTCTAACTAAAATATCTCATTTACATATTTGAGTTTTTTTACTTAATTATCATTAATTAAATCTATCTATACTATTATATACAAGCCGAAACATTAAAAGTTTTGGTAAATGTTTTTTGGTACGTTGTGAAATTATTTATTTACCCTTCATTATAAAAAAATATATATATGATATTTGTACTATTAAAAATCCTAAAATAAATAATAACATAATATAATTAATGGTAAGTAGTCGATTGTCTTTTTTCACATTTATTTTTAATTGAAGATGTTACCTTTTATAAACAACTAAAAATATCAATCGTATCATATCTTCCAAACATTAATATTTCCTTTCGAAATAAAACACGTTACCTTTTTAATTTAATACTAATTTTACAATCATTAATATATACCCGAAAATATCACATCTTATTTTTCAATTATTAATAAAATATATTAAAAATTTGTATACTTTGTTTATAATAAAGAAATATTAGTATAATCTGTAAACATGAGTATATTAAATTATATTAAATTAAAATTAATTAATTATATAATTGCCAAAACATTAAAAATTTTGGTAGCTATTTTTTGGTATATTTTTTTTAGTATTTCGTGAATTTACTTATTTAACCTTTATTATAAATAAAAATATATACGATATCTATAAAATTAAAACACCTAAAATAAATAATAACATAATATAATTAATGCTAATTAGTCGATTGCCTTTTTCACATTTACTTTTATTTGAAGATATTATCTTTTATGAACACCTAAAAACATCAATCATATCATATCTTCCAATCATATCATATCTAGCAATAATTAATATATAACCAATCACATCATATTTTCTAATCACTAACAAAATATAATAAAAATCCGTATAATACGAATAATGACCATTAGATTTTTAGAAAAAATCAGAGTCGTTAAATCTAATGATTATATATATTATATAATTAAAATAATTTAATAAAATTTCAAGGTTCGAATTCTATCTGAAGGAATTTACGGACGAGCGGAAGCGCGGTATAACAATTATTCCGTAAAAACCATGTATCGTGCATATAGAAAATCATATAAAAACGAAAGAGCGGAGGAATCGAAAACTTACCTTGAAAATCGAAGCTTATAAAATCGATGGTTTTGATGGTTGCTAGCAGTTGCTCCTCAGAGTGTGAAGCACTCTACCGGTATCCACCAAGATTAATTCTTCGACGAAGCTTTTTATAAAACTAAGCTTTTATAAAAATGGAGTCTTGTTCTTTTGAGAGAGAGAGATGAAGAAGAAGAGAGGTGGCAACTAGGTTTTCACAAAACCACTTTTGCATACTAAACACCTCTCATCTCTTTCTATTTATAGGGCACAAGTAGGTTTTAGTATAATTAATATATCAATATATATTAATATATAAATCCCACACTTTATCTTATAAAATAATAATTAAAACTATTTTAATCATTATTTATTTTTCTGAACTCTTTAGAAAATAACTTGCTCTCTCAAAATACCTTCATCAATAAATTAATCTTTTTATGGTGTGACCCTGTAGGTTCAATATTAAGCCGGTAGTAGAAATAAATAATAATAAACTTTTTATTTATTATTTATATGAATTCTAAAATTCATTAAATATAATTAACTGATTAATTATATTTATTCTACATCGTGAGTGATGCTTCTCAACATATCGCGACTATCCGGATAACATGAATTCA
This sequence comes from Kitagawia praeruptora, assembly GCA_037693485.1. Lineage (NCBI taxonomy): Eukaryota > Viridiplantae > Streptophyta > Magnoliopsida > Apiales > Apiaceae > Kitagawia > Kitagawia praeruptora. The sequence continues at coordinate 89,021,180 of CM075350.1, forward strand.
CTGCTTAGAATACCAAGAACCTGTCAGTAACTAGTTACCGTACAATCAATTCCTTCTACCCTACAATATCCCGATTAAATACAAGGCATGGAACTCGTGTCAAGCCTATCAAATTTAATCATATGATTTCTTATTCATAATGCAAAGTTCATATTAATGCAAATTAGAAACTCATTTCGAATTTCATACACTCTGGCCAGAGATTCCGGAACTAGCATCATAAGAATAGCATAGGATATTCTCTTCCTTTACTGGAAGGGGTAGATCCTTTATTGACCGTTAACTATCTCCATACACAAATCCCTATGCCCAGAATAGACCTAATGGATGTCCTTGAGACTAAGGACTAAACCAAAGCACAGTTCATTATATACAAGATTACTCTAACGATCTCAAGTCTAAGGACACTTGTACAACTATCACTCAGTGAACAACTATCGACACGTGAGTAAACTCCATTAGTTGTTCAACTTATCGAGTCATGTTCAGTGAACTTATTCCATAATAAGCACCTACATACTAGCTATAGTGTCACCACACAAATGCCTATGAGAACAGACATCCTCCTAAAAGGAGCAAGCATAGTATGTACCAATCTTTGCGGATTCACTAACTTCCAATTAGTTATCCTATGATCAGGAACTGTTTAGGTCTAGAGTTATCATCTTCTAGATCTCACTATTATAATCTCATTATAATTATAGAAGCTTTACTTTAAACCATGGAATATCTTATTTAAAACACTTTAAATAGATAAGGCCCGTAATAAAAACAAATAAGTCTTTTATTAATATTAATGAAATCAAATAAGAGTACAAAAAAGTTCTTCCTAAATCATCATACATGATTGGATTCTAGGACAAACTCTTTCAATCTCCCACTTGTACTAAAGCCAATCACTCTGGTATCTAATACCCATTCACTCATTATGACGATCGAAGTGAATCTGAGATAGCGGTTTAGTGAGTGGGTCTGCTATGTTGTTATGTGTGTCAACTCTCTCAATGTTGACATCTCTACTTTCAATGATTTCCCTAATCAAAAGAAAGCACCACAAAACAGTTTTGTAGCGTCACTTGCATCTATAAACTCTGCTTCCACTGTTGAGTCAGCCGTTGTAGGCTGTTTGGAACTCTTCCAACTAATCGCTCCACCCTTCAAGGTAAACATGTACCCTAACATGGATTTTCTATCATCACTTTCTGATTGAAAACTAGAGTAGGTATAACCCTTCTATTTTTCAACTCAGATCCACCAAAAAACAAGAAAAATATCCTTAGTCCTTCGCAAGTACTTAAGGATGTTCTTCACTTCTTTCCAGTGGTCTTCACCTGGATCCGACTGATATCTGCTCGTCAAATTAATTGAATGAGCAACATCATGCCTAGTACATAACATCGCGTACATGATAGATCCTATTGCTGAAGCATAAGGAATCTTACTCATACGCTCTCTTTCCTCAGGTGTCTTAGGAGACATCTTCTCGGAAAGGGATACTCCATGGCTCATCGGTATGAGACCTATCGTGGAGTTTTCATGCTAAACCTTTTAAGCACTTTCTCGATGTATGTACCTTGGGTAAGACCTATAATTCTTCTCGATCTATCTCTATAGATCTTCATACCAAGAATCTAGGATGTCTTTCCCAAGTCCTTCATAGTGAAGCTCTTCGATAGCCACACTTTGACTGATTGTAGCATCGATATATCATTTCCTATAGAAGTATGTCATCCACATACAACACAAGAAATGTTACCGCGCTCCCACTAACCTTCTTGTAAACACATGGTTCATCTATGTTTTTGATAAAATCAAACTCTTTGATTGTCTCATCAAAATGGATGTTCCATCTACGAGAAGCTTGCTTCAATCCATATATGGATCGCAAGCAAAATCCGAATTGATTTGAGTAGGGCTACATGCAAAAAGTTTCATCAAAGTCAATCCTTTGCCTTTGTCTGAATCATTTTGCCATGAGCCTAGCCTTATAGGTCTCCACCTGGCCATATACTTCAATCTTTCTCTTGTATACCCTTTAGCACCCAATAAGTCTAACATCCTCAGGTGCTTCAACCAAGGTCCATACTTGGTTGGTATACATAGAATCCATTTCGGATTTCATGGCACTCTGCCATTTCTCAGAGTCAACACTATGTCACATAAGGTTGTTTAGTTTGAACAGGAGTTTCCTCTTGAACCGTAGTAGTTTGTGTTTCATGAACTTCTTTAAGTTCAATCTTGCTCCCACTGTTCCCTTCAAGGATAAACTATTTTTCTAAGAAGGTAGCATGTCTGGAGAGAAACACCCTATGATCGGTGTAACAGTAATACCCTAAAATCTCTTTAGGATATCCCACAAACCTACATTTTACGGATCGAGATTCCTGCTTATCATGGTCAACTTTCTTGACAAAAGCTGGACATCCCCAAATCTTAACGTGTTTAAGACTCGGTTTCCTTTCTTTCCATATCTCATATGGAGTTTGAGGAATAGATTCGGAAGGCACCTTATTCAGTAAATATGCCGAGGTTTCCAATTCATAACCCTAAAGTGATACTGGAAGATCTGCATAGCTCATCGTGGATCGAACCATGTCTAACAAAGTTCAATTTCTCCTTTCAGATACTCCACTCAACTATGGAGTGTCCGGATGAGTCCACTGGGAGACTATACTATTTTCTTTGAGATAATCTAGAAACACACCACTCAAGTATTCATCTCATCGTTCTGATCGAAGAGCTCTAATACTATGTTTGGTTTGTTTCTCTACTTCATAACTGTATTCTTTGAACTTTTCAAAGCTTCAGATTTGTATTTCATCAAGTACATATATCTGAATCTAGATCAATTATTTATGAAAGTCACGAAGTATTAAAATCCTGCCATGGCTTGCGTAGACATTTGTCCACATACATCTATGTGTACCAATACCAGCAACTCTCTAGCGCTCTCTCCATGTCCACTAAATGGAGAATTGGTCATTTTACCCAACAGACAAGACATGCATGTAGGATATGATTCAAAATCAAAGGGTTCCAGTAACCTTCCCTTATGCAATGTCCGAAGTCTATTTTCACTAATATGACCAAGTCTGTAGTGCCATAAGTAGGTAGGATTTTCATCATCCCTTTTTTTTTCTTTTATTATTATGTTCAATATAAAGTAAAACATATTCTATGTCACATACATACAGACCGTTATTTAAAGTTCCACTACCATAAAGAACATTATCTCTGAGGATTGGATGTTTAATATTCTGAATAATAAACGAAAATCCATCCAAGTCTAACATTGGAATAGAAATAATATTCCTCACATTCGAGGGAACAAAATAACAATTATTAAAAATAATAGTCTTGCCCGTAGGCATATGTAAATCAAATGACCCTACAGCTACGGCAGCAACTCTTGCTCCATTGCCCATCCGTAGAATCGCCTTCTCTTCCCCAAGAGCCCTACTTCTCCTTAGTCCTCGCAACGAATTGCAAATGTGAGAACCACAAGTAGTATCTAATACCTAAGTAGAAGTTGATTTAGTGACATGTTTACTTCAATCATAAACATATCTGAATTAGAAGCGGTAGTCTCACTAGCCTTCTTCACCTTCAGTTCTGCAAGGTAAACCTTACAGTTCCTCTTCCAGTGCCTCACCTTGTTACAGTGAAAACAAACAGCATATCCCAGCTTCTTAGCCCTTGAGAACTTTTCTCAAGCTTCGAAGCTAGTTAGCATAGTTGGGACCAGTCAATATGTGAGCATCTAGTATGCTACGGAGTGATTGTGCAGAAGACCTAGTGTATATATCTATATATATTAAGTCTGCAAATGATATACACATAACAACACCTAGCAAATATTCAATTTCATTATTAAAACACTATATGAATCGGGTCTTTATTCATAAGTGGCTCCCACTAGTTTATCTAATTTATACAACCCCCTAAGTGAATAAATAAGCATTCAAAATGCTAGTGGGAATAGGGATCCTACATTCCATCACACAACCCCGGCTGTGGCACGAAACGCCATGTGATGTTCAATAGGCAGACAACTCTTGTCAATTACATCTCATGTTATTCCCTAATAAAACTTTAGCCTCTTGAATAATTGAGTCACGGCTGTGGCACGACAAACTCAATATTCTAAGTCAAGTCTAACCCAACATTCTGTACAATTGAATCAGTCTCCAATAGCCCACGGCTGTGGCACGTAACGACCATTAGATTCTAATTCATTGTACACATCTCTATGTAATAGACAAGTATTTCTTATTTCGAAATCAAAGCCCTCGGCTGTGGCACGAAACGACAGTGATTCAAAAATGAGAACTACTTTCTACCATGTTAGAAGGCTATGACCGACACAAGCCCGTTGTGTCATTGGCCAATTACTACTTGATATTTATAAAAGAGGTTTTTTTTTAAGGTCACGAAACATTTTCGTATAAACCTATAAGTCTAACGTGTTTTAAGTTTAATAGATAATCTAAATCTATAACAAAAACACGAAAAATCTCAATATTATTAGTCAAGTCAAATCCAACATTTTGTACAATTAAATTAGATTCCAATAGCCCACGGCTGTAGCACGTAACGACCACTAAAATCTAATTTTGTACACATCTAATGTAACAGACAAGTATTTTCATGTTGATCGGTAACAAAGTCCTCGGCTGTAGCACGAAACGACAATGCACCGAAAACAAGAAATATTTTCTGTCATGTTGGAAGACCATAACTGACACAAAACTTTTTGTGCCTATGGCCGATTACAACTTGACATATATAATACATAGATCTCATCTTCTCTGTTATTAACTAATAATTAAAACTCTTTTAATTATTAATTTTATTTCTAAACTCTTTAGAAAATTAATCTCTCCCTTAATATAATTTCATAAATTAAATAAATAATTAATAATATTAAGATCATATCTTAATTATTTTATAATAAATTAAATCTCATTTAATCAATTAATAAAATTGCTAACTAATTATTTATTTATTTCATAAATAAATAATTATCAGCCATTATTAATTAACTAATATTATTTAACAATCATAATCATATTATAAAGAGATTCTTTTCTTCAATTAAATATTTCAAATCAATAATAGATAATAGGATGATTCCCAGATCGGGGGGAGCATTGTCAAGAGGCGTCACTTAATACCCCTTTCTTACAGATCAAAATCTGTTTTTGACAGAATCATCCTTTCTCTCAATATTGAAAATTCATATTTAATTACGTGTTTCAAAAACACAAAAATCTCATGATTGTATTCATAATATTATTATTAAGGCAAGAAACGATTCCTATTTCTAGATTTTCTAGCGCACGCCTTATTTTGATTTAAGTTCACCTAAATCTATCATCTCATGGTAAACATAGGCATATATCTCATATATAAACATAAATAAACAAGTAGGCATGCAAGCAATATCATGTCACACATTGATATAATGATGTATGGATTTATTATAGCATTTAAAAGCAATTTAAAACAATTAAAACATGTTTTAAAACACTTCTGGGAATATAAATATTTCAAAAATATCATATAAAAAATATTTGACCACTCCATTAGATCCGTCTCGGAAATACGAATCCAACGATATATTGCACGCCCAAAACGGAGTTACGAAACTCCCAAAAAATCGAATTTAATGTGGACAGCAGGACTGTAACGCATTTACGATATGCGTTACAATCATTAAAACAATTTTATTTTGTAACGCATTTCTTAAATGCGCGTCTGACCCTGTCACGCAATTTTGAATTGCGCAACACCCCTCCGCGCGTGCTAAACACGCGCTCGACACAGCAGTGACAGACGACCGTTGCTGGAAACATGTAACGTTGTCAGATTGATAGTGTACTGTAACTGTTACCGTGCTTTTAAGTTCTAAACTAAAAAACTGACCAACCATTTACTGTAGTATTAATAATAACTATTATTATTAATATTATTTTATTTTACTACTAATAAATTAATTAACAATTAATTAATAAATTAATAAAAAATCAAACAAACATGATTTCTGAAATCAAACAGCAGCACCAAATACAAGGTAACTATGGGGTCCTTGTGCAATTGCAATTTCATAATATTCACATGCATGATTATTTTATGAATTTTAATTAAAACAATTTTAAAAAATTCATAACAAATAATCTACACATCACAAAATTATGAAAAAAATACCTAGATGATCCACAACACTTGTAGAACCCAGATCAATGGTCAAAATCTCATGCAAACATTATTTCGAATTAATTCATAATTAAATCTAAATAAACTTGCAAAAATCATAATAAATCCATACATGCATAAAAAAAATCTGAAATTTTTATATGAATCTCTATATGCAAGAACCTGTCTCTGATGCCATTGAAGGAATTTACGGACGAGCGGAAGCGCGGTATAACAATTATTCCGTAAAAACCATGTATCGTGCATATAGAAAATCATATAAAAACGAAAGAGCGGAGGAATCGAAAACTTACCTTGAAAATCGAAGCTTATAAAATCGATGGTTTTGATGGTTGCTAGCAGTTGCTCCTCAGAGTGTGAAGCACTCTACCGGTATCCACCAAGATTAATTCTTCGACGAAGCTTTTTATAAAACTAAGCTTTTATAAAAATGGAGTCTTGTTCTTTTGAGAGAGAGAGATGAAGAAGAAGAGAGGTGGCAACTAGGTTTTCACAAAACCACTTTTGCATACTAAACACCTCTCATCTCTTTCTATTTATAGGGCACAAGTAGGTTTTAGTATAATTAATATATCAATATATATATTAATATATAAATCCCACACTTTATCTTATAAAATAATAATTAAAACTATTTTAATCATTATTTATTTTTCTGAACTCTTTAGAAAATAACTTGCTCTCTCAAAATACCTTCATCAATAAATTAATCTTTTTATGGTGTGACCCTGTAGGTTCAATATTAAGCCGGTAGTAGAAATAAATAATAATAAACTTTTTATTTATTATTTATATGAATTCTAAAATTCATTAAATATAATTAACTGATTAATTATATTTATTCTACATCGTGAGTGATGCTTCTCAACATATCGCGACTATCCGGATAACATGAATTCACTGCTTAGAATACCAAGAACCTGTCAGTAACTAGTTACCGTACAATCAATTCCTTCTACCCTACAATATCCCGATTAAATACAAGGCATGGAACTCGTGTCAAGCCTATCAAATTTAATCATATGATTTCTTATTCATAATGCAAAGTTCATATTAATGCAAATTAGAAACTCATTTCGAATTTCATACACTCTGGCCAGAGATTCCGGAACTAGCATCATAAGAATAGCATAGGATATTCTCTTCCTTTACTGGAAGGGGTAGATCCTTTATTGACCGTTAACTATCTCCATACACAAATCCCTATGCCCAGAATAGACCTAATGGATGTCCTTGAGACTAAGGACTAAACCAAAGCACAGTTCATTATATACAAGATTACTCTAACGATCTCAAGTCTAAGGACACTTGTACAACTATCACTCAGTGAACAACTATCGACACGTGAGTAAACTCCATTAGTTGTTCAACTTATCGAGTCATGTTCAGTGAACTTATTCCATAATAAGCACCTACATACTAGCTATAGTGTCACCACACAAATGCCTATGAGAACAGACATCCTCCTAAAAGGAGCAAGCATAGTATGTACCAATCTTTGCGGATTCACTAACTTCCAATTAGTTATCCTATGATCAGGAACTGTTTAGGTCTAGAGTTATCATCTTCTAGATCTCACTATTATAATCTCATTATAATTATAGAAGCTTTACTTTAAACCATGGAATATCTTATTTAAAACACTTTAAATAGATAAGGCCCGTAATAAAAACAAATAAGTCTTTTATTAATATTAATGAAATCAAATAAGAGTACAAAAAAGTTCTTCCTAAATCATCATACATGATTGGATTCTAGGACAAACTCTTTCACTATCAACGATATGTTTATTTCAAAATTTTATAACATAAGTTTTAAATCATGCATATCATTAATTAAATTTATATAAATTTTTAAATATTAAATTTAAAATGAAATATTGTAAATAATGATTATATAAAAATGTAATTGAAAGTCATATGTTTACCCTATTTGTAAACATCGAGGATTCAACTCAACTTAAACAAAAATGTAATAGTAAATAGTATATGTACTGTCACAGAGAAAAGAAGACAAAGTCAATCTACCATTTTGAGTTATACTACACTTGAAGAAGTTCATTCAGTTGATCAAGCATCAGTGGAGTAATCAAGACAGTGGGTTCTATTTATATTGACAAGAGGTTTCTATAGTGGCAGAATACAGATTAGAAAGGTTTGAAAAAGAGTGAAGAAAAGGAAGACATGAACCACAATTTTAAAGTCAATATATGAAGAACAGTCATTGCGGTTAGTCACTCATGAACCAGACCGTGCATCGAGTGTCAACATTAATCAGTGGTTGTTCGTCATTAAATTCAGTGGTTCAAGCTATCAAGACTGATACAAAGAAAAAAATCATTGTGCAAGCAACAGAAGTGCTAAATTCATTAATCACAAGGATTTTACTATCAAGTGGATTGGCTATGAGGAAAAAGAAGTATCACAAAGAAATGCAAAGTGATATGTTCGTAAAGCTGGAACCCCGGTTGGAATTGATATATTTTTTGTTAAGCAAAAGGAGTCCGGTTCCAGACCCTCAGGAGACCGCAGCTTAGAGCGTAAGGATTTATTTATATTAATAAATATTTTATTTATTTAGAAAATTATATTTATAAATATCTAATAATATTAGATATTTATTTTTATAATTTCTGGATTAAAATAATTATTTATTAATTAAAGATCATAAGCTGTGCGGATTAAAAGCATTTCTACGGAGCCTGTCTAAATAAAACAAAAGTCATTTGATTTGTGTTGGCAGGCGACCCATGTGATGTTAAAAGAATTAAGAAGAATTGGCCAGGTTTATTAACTTAAATTCAATAGTCTAGCCGAGTTCTTTTAATTCTTTAAATTAATTGATAGTCTGAAAATCTATTTAATTAATAGTCTGAAAGTCTATTTAATTAATAGTCTGAAAAGTCTATTTAATTAATAGTCAGATAGTCTGGTTGATAGTCTGCAAGAGAAAGTCTGAAAAGATTGATAGTCTATAAGCTGGTTAGTCTGGATGGCTTGATAGTCTGCAAGGAAGTCTTAAAGAAAGTCTGAGAGCTGATAGTCTGCATGGTTCGATAGTCTGCCAGAAAATCAAGTATTAAAGACTATCTAGATAGTCATTCTGATAGTCTACAAAGACAAGTGGATAGTCTGCAAGCCTTGATAGTCATACCGATAGTCTGGAGAATCACTTGATAGTCTGCAAGGCTTCAATGGTCATTTGGATAGTCTGTTTTGGTTAGAAAAATAGGCAGAAGATATTTTCAACTCAAAGTCTATACAAATAGACAGACGGCCACAAACAGAGACATACAGCTTCACACTCTTGTTTCAACAGAAGAAAAAGAGAGACCAAGAGAAAATTGTTCTGAGCTTCTAATTTAATTCTTGTAAATTATTTCTAGCTTATATTGTTTAATCTAAACCACTAGAAATAGTTTACTTGTACTATTGGAACTATCTAGCGGATTAAGTTCCCTAGAACTTATCTCTCGAATAGCTTTTTAGCATTCGATCTTTTTATTACAAATATAGAAAAGTTCATGTCGAATTTTCTATAGAATTTGTAATAATTAGTTTGGTCATCAAACCTTGTAATTTGTACCCGTGTATTTAGACACACCCCATCAAGTTTAATATAATTTTATATTTAACTTGAATATTGGCTTCGTTTTATTCCGCATCGAATTGTTTAAATTTTAATATACACACAAAGAACAATTTCGATAAAACGGTATAGTTTGTATTCAACCCCCCTTCTACAAACTATTTTGGACCTAACAATTGGTATCCGAGCCTTTTGATTGACGCACAAATCAAGATCCTTATTTTTGTGGTCCTCCAATTGGTTTTCGAGTTTGTTGACCCATACACAAAATTAAATCCGGTTTTAGACCAAAAAGTCAACTCCTCTTATTTTCAAAATTTTAAACTTTAAAAAAAATTCAATTCTTGAGATTTTTGAACTTTAAATAATTTGAACTTATTTTTGGATTCTTTAACTTTCAAAATTTTCAATTTTGAGATTTTTGAATTTGTAAATTATCTAAATTTATTTTCGAATTCTTTAACCTTCAAAAATTTTCGTTTCATGATATTTTTTATTATTAAATAATCTTAACTTTTATTCGAATTTTTTAATTCTTGAAATTATTAATTCTTGGAAAATTTGATTTTTAAACAACTTGAGTTTATTTTCAATTTGTTTAATTCTCAAAATTTTTAATTCTTGATACTTTCAAATTTTAATTAATTTGAATTTATTTTCAGATTCTTTAACTCTAAAAATTTTAATTTCTTGAGATTTTTTTATTCTTAATTAATTTGACTTTAATTTTAAATTTTAATTAATTTGAACTTACTTTCAGATTTTTTATTTCTCAAAAATTTTCAAATGCTTGAAGTTTTTGAATTTTAAATATTTTGAATTTATTCTAAGCCAATGGTTTCAAGAAGGTTGTCAGCTGAAGATTCCTCCGGACATCAAAGATGATTTGAATCTTTTGAAGAAGATGCATTTTTCATTGGAATTAATTTCTACCTACTGAAGAAAAATTTGTGGTACTTCCTCAAAGTTATATCCATAGGATCCCACTCGTTTTTCAGAAGCAGGAATGGAAGAGGTTTTAGTGGATAGAATTTTTCTCGAAGATTTGAATTAACTCTATTGATTCTGTGATATACAAACACTCAGTGGATTGCTCCAATGTAACATCTACTACACTTAGTGGATTGTACCAAGAAATATCTTTCAAGGAATCAACAGAGATATTAGAAAAGTGGAATCAAGGAGGTTTGAGAATGGACTAGACAGTTAGACATCTCAGTCAGGAATTAATGATGGAACCTCAGAACAGACATGCAGAGTTACTAATTCAGAAAGAGTACTAAAGTTGTATCCAGGGATCAGGCTTATCTACTCCGAAACTCTTCAAGATATAGTTCAACTCAAGAGGTGGTTACAAGACTGAGATGGTGGAAAGAACAAGACATGATAGTTGCGGTTATGAAAAGCTTTATGTGATAAGTAACTATCAAGGTGTGCAACATGGTACAGAATTCTGACAGACAAGGATGAATAGGGATTCATTAAATGCGATGAAACAGAAGCATCAACGCAGAACTTATCTTGCTGAAGGAAAGAGTTGGGATGGATCAGATGATGATGAGAAGAGCATAATTAATATCTTGCCTTCACAGCATTCTCTGAAGATGATTCACCTCATATGTCTCAGGTATCAATTCTTCGAACTAGTGTAATATGTAATTCTCAGATATTCAAATCATGTTAAGATCTTAGCTTTTAATTGTTATATCTTTGGTTAGAAGATCTTAATATGTGCATGAATATTTGCTGAATTTAATTAATTGCAGAAGTGAGTTAGAGTTGTTCCTTAGACAATATCCTTTAATTTTTAATTGTTATATGTTAAACATATAAGACCTCTGCTTAAGCTAGTTTCAGGATCCTCAGTAGAACAAGATTTGCTTATTCATTCAAAATTGTTTGTTAAGGTTTAAAAAGTTCAAAAGATGGAATAATTACCTAGGGTGTAAGTAGAACATCAATTCATTTGTAAAACTGACTTAGGTAATAGAGACTATATAATATCATATAACAGTAGGAATGGATTTGATAGAATTAGTGATTAATTGTTAATTCATCTATTCCATGCATGTTTAGAAAATTATTGAATATATGTAAATCTACTTGCTACATGTAATACTTGTGTTTATAGGTTAAAGTAGATAGTACTGAATTTTCTAAAATGCATAGCATTCCTAATTTGCATAATTTTTATCTGCAGTGTTTTAATGCTTAATGTATGTCATGTATTCTTATTATCATGCCTGCTTATTTCAAATGTCATAAATGCATCTCCTAGTATTTGCATTGATTATAGAAAAAGCATGTTTAAGAATAACAATAAGGTACAGACTGCTAGTCCTCCTTATGTTAGGAAGGAACCATTATTCTCCTTGCTCAGTGACTATTTTGTCAATGACATTAAAAAAGAGAAATGGTCAGTCAAAGATAAGAATGAGCATGTTAAGGTTAAAACTGTTGTTAACTCTGATAAAAGAGAAATCTCTAATCCATCTGGACCCATTTAAATAATTTGGGTACCAAGAACTTTTTATCCATTTGTGAATGTAGGGCATAACAGGTTAATCGATTATGCATTATCAATGATTTATTCAAAGCATATCATCGAAGAAAGAACCCTGCTATCAAATGTAATTGTGAAGACAGGCCAAGTGGTTATCCCTTGGAGATAACAGCAAGGGTATGACCGAGGGTAATGGCTATTCAATAGCTATGAAATGTTGTCAGTAATAAAGCATCTTTTACAAGATTAAGAGCCTACTATTCGAGGAATAAGGAAAGAGAACTTATCTGTAGTTGACATGGAATCTAAGTCAAAGGTGAAGTCAACAAGGTCAAATCTAAAGCTTCATCAGACAGGAGTTCAGCTATGACATAAGGAGCTCTCTCACCTGAATGTCATATCAAGAGATTCTTTCCTGGAAATCGAATCAGTAAAGGAGACTACCTCATCTGGAATTAATGTAAAATAAAATTATGAGGCATGTCATAAAGAGAAGTCAAAGAAGCATCATCACACAGAAGTTCTAGATCAAAGAAAAATATACTTTAGTGGTGATGACTGATGACTTCTCTCAACAAACAAGTTGTTGTTCAGACAATCTGAAGACAAGACACCACTGATGGTGATTGATCACATCTAGAAGAGTTTCAGGAAGCAAAACTGACTATGACAACTTGGAGACCAGATTACAGGACCTATCAATTAGTGTTCTGGATTATTTCTACACCTTTAGGAGTATTAATGCTGAAGCAGTCAATAGTTTGCTACTGACATGATCGAACCCTGATCAGTAAGAAATATAGGAAGACCCCACAAGTATGAAGGAAATTGTTTTGCAATGTTAAATGAAAGTGAGCATCCTGGCAATCAGCTAATGCTCAAGAGGATAATTTCCTTGGTTACTCAATGGAGTCTACAACCTACAGGGTGATTGTTATTAATCAACAGAAGGTGATTAAAAGTCTTAGTGATGTTCAACAACTTCTAGCTCCCAGCTGTCAATGGTGATGATTATTCAGATCCAACCAATGTGAAGCATGGAGAATCTTCATGAATACCCAGCAACAGCTTAGGGGGAGCAACTGAATGATCAACCAGTCAACTCAACACCACATTGAAAATCATAGGACACTATGAGAATATATCTGCCAAGACAAAGAATATTGACTCAATTAATTCTTTGTCCTAGTTCTTAGTGTTCCTTATAGTGGAAGTAAAAGACTAGCAGAGCTTCAAGTACCAATGATTATTTCTTTAGTTTTCTTTTAGAAGAAACTAAGAAAGCTACGAAGGCTCTGAAAGATCCAGATTGAGTGATTGCAATGCAAGATGATCTCAATCAGTACCGAAAGCAGATTGTAGGGAAGCTGGTATCCAGACCAAAGAATAAGGTTGTATTTGGTACAAGGATAACCAGAAGTCTACCTGGATAATGTCAAGGCATTGTTATGAGGGACAAAGCCAAACTGGATGCAAGGTTACAAGCTGATAAGACAGTATATCTAACAAGAAGCACCAATGACAAGACTTGAGGATATCAGGCACCTGTTTTACATTCATGATCATAATGGACATCTGGACCTACAGAATCTGGATGCTAGAGGAATGTGAACAAGTGCAATCCTGGTTATTGAGATAATTGAAGATCTCTACAGGTTAGTGTGAGCTGGTATAATCACTCAAGCAAGCATGGAAGACATGGTATGACACTCTAACTATAATTTAACATCTGGTATCCATTTTTAACAGTTGGTATCTTTTAACAATTGGTGTCATATTTATAGAACTCTCTACATCTTTAGGCACAAACATAAATGATATATATGTGCAATGATATCTTGATTATATTATATGTTGGTCTACTAACTAAAAATTGGTATCAAGATATTTGCTGTTTTGATGTTGGTAAAGTTGCAATTCTTTTGATTTACTTTAGTAAGCCAAAAGAATGATGACAATAAAAGTAAGTCAAGGATCTTTTGTTTCTGTTCAGAAGATTTTAGACCTGTCAAGACTATATGCCAACACACCACTCTAGCTGGCTTTTGACCTATTAGTTTGGACCTAACAAGTTGGTAATCAAAAATCTTAAGCTGGACCCAAATCCGAGGAAATGGTACCCTAGAGATATTTGACCCAATAAGTTCGGGATCTACTAATTAGGACCTAATCAGGCTATAGAGGAATCATCAGCTCATTATCTTATTCAATTGATAATAGATCACTTACACACATATTATATTCTCAATATGCAAATGTGCAAGGCCCCAAGTGGATCCTAGAGAATCTATTCTTGTAGCTATTACACTTGATTTTCATATGTCTTAAGTTGGATCCAAATCTGCGGAGATGGTACCCTAGAGACCTCAGTTCTGACATGTTTTGCTGCATAGAGACAGATCAAATGAGTTGTACGAAAGCAGGAGAATACAAGGAAACAATTTATCTCCAACAACTCTGTGGAACACTCAAGGCCAAGCATTTTGACATAAGGTATCAATTATTTTGAGAGCATGTCTTTAGTTAAGATTAACTTGCAGACATGTTTGCTAAATCACTTGATGAAATTAATTTTTCAAGATTGGTTTGTAAACTTGGGATTTTATTAATGCTATATGATTTGTAAATCCCATCTGTTAAGTAATTCTTAAGTAAGCTCACAAGTATTCAAATGTCCATATTGAAAGGACTTGTGAACTTATTTACATCCAGACCTCACGCTGAGAATTATCTGTTGAATGATTGCCATGTGTATTATTGCAATATATTTTAGTGGTGATTGTTTCAGGATAATAAAATACTTAAATGCTAAAATCTAACTCCTAGAGATTTAGTATTTATTTATTTAATTATTTACTTTGATTAATATGAGTTATAGAATCTAAAGCAATTCAATTTAGCATTTGCTCTGTACCTCATATTTATTAAAATAAATAAACAACATAACTAATTTGGACCAAATCTGTATTGGTCTTCAATTAGTTGTGAGATGTTAATTCTAGTGAATTTTATCAATGCTTCATTTTCATAAATTCATTATAATTAATATCATTGTTCTAACAATTGGTTGTATTGAAGTTTTGACTTATATCAGTTAATGATATTTAGTTAGAATTCTATTTACTAACTAATTGTGAGATATATTAGTATGTGTGAAATTACTTAGAACTCCTCTAAGTAATCATTGTTATATCTTTTACAATTCACCCATATTATTATACATGGTATGAAAATTCTCTAAGTAGAACTATGGATATTGAAATATCTAAAGTGACCATTGTTCAGTTACTTGGAATAATTTTTGTGCTTATTTGCAAGCTTCTAATCACTTTGATAATAAATGTTATATACTATGGATCAAGGTGTATAGGACTTAGAATATCATTTCTAAGATTGCTGACAAGACAGCTTTGGTAATCGAGTCTTATTTATAGAACCAAGGTTGTCTACCAGTAAACAGTTGTTAGCAGTTAACAATTGTTATTATCGAGGAGTTGCCTTGAAGTCATAAGTTTGAAATGTTACATCTAAAGAACTTGTGTATTTCTTGTCAACCAGTTCCTCGTACTTATGAATATCAGTGAATGATGTTCTTAAGTAGAAAGATACTAATATTCATTCTGTCAATTGGTACTTAATGTAACAATTCAATCCTCACTATATTGAATTTATCATACAATAGATTGAATTTATCAAACAATTGGTATCATTGAATATTTAGTATTTAGCAGTGATTATTTATATCCTAGTTAAATTATGACGTGAAGCAATTCAATGGTTTATTTGCTCATAATTTAATTTTGGTAAAGTAATCATAAACACAATTACTTGCATTCTAAAGTATTTGATAAATACTATCAGTTGGTATCAAATAGTGAATATTTGTTTACTAACAGTTGCTAATTGCTCTAATACTTTATTGCATGTTAATTGTGGTATATATATTAGCTCTGATGATATTACTTAGGATTTATTCTAAGTAAGAGTGTCTTATCTACAAATCATTAGTATTAGTATATATTAAGATGTTTGACTTTCTAAGTATAAGTGAGACTTAAAGTTACATTTTGTCTCCTATCATATCTTAAAGTGGTGAGAACTTTTAAAATTAAATTCTCTAATTCAGGTTATATACCACTTTATGCATATGATAGTTATTAGAATATTTTACATCCATCAGACGATTACTTAGTTTATGTTGTGCTAAGTAATACGGTACCAAAGGAGAGACATTGGTTATCTGTACTTATGTACTTGGTAATCTTTGCTACCTAAACGACATTTAGTGCTTGTTTGAGTCTTTTCACTAACTTTTGTGTTAAAGTTCTCTATACAAGATAAGCACTTAAAGAAAATCTTTCTTTCTTAATTACTGCGAAGTCAAGAGTTTGTGTCTTTTAAAAATAAAATGACATTGTTTTCATTAAAAGAATTGATAATACATTGTTTTATGAACAAATACAAACTCTTGCACATTAACAGTTTTTAAAAGAAAACTCAATCTTTCTACAGCTGTGATTGCGTATATTGTAAAACTTTTTGAAGTCACAACTGCACATCATTTCTCTCACATGATATAATGCATATGTTCTCACTCAATGTTCTGATATGTTGTAAATGCATTCTATCTCTATATTGCTCTACTGCTATGTGATGCAGGTTCAGCTCCTAGTGAAAGTTTTCTCACATGAAAGTCATGAGGTTGTTAACCCAACAACTTCTATCCCGGACTATAAATCCAAATCTAAACACATCCTAACTTACCCCTGAAGTGGAAGTAACCTATTAGACTAGAGGTCAATAAGGGAGTAACTGCACTTGATGCAGCAAATAAGGATGTGAGGGATAGTAAACCCACAGCTCTACCTCTCAAGGAGAATAGATGTATACAACTTGAGGTATCTGTAATCTCGCCTGCATTCTCCCAAAAGGATGCAGAGCTGAAAATGGCCATAAAACAGTCTCTGGATTCATTCTCTCAACAGGATGAGTCTATTGAAATTCTCTTGTTAGCCAGGGCATCTGTTGGTAAGTCACTACTTCATACACAAGACTAAAATACTTCCTATGCATAAAGTGAGATTGCACACACTAAGGATGAATTGACGGAAACTTGTACTCCAACCATTTTACGGTTAGGATTATAAGTTAAAGGTTCTTTAATGAATCAAGAGTCTTCACAGACCTCGAGAGAAGGTATTGATCTCAATGCAAAATTTAACAAGATCATTATCTAACTCCCCAGAGGGAACATCTCTGGATCCTGCGGGTAACGGGTCCGACATAGGTGCGGATCGGCAACTTGTTGACTATGATTCAGATTCACCTGATGAGTTAAACAAGGAGATGTCTTCACCGACATAAGAAGGAAACGTGATTTTAATTTTAAGTTTTGATTTCATTGTTTACCTTCTCAGAATCCAATTCTGAAACCCACAAAAAGGGAAAATTTTATCAACTTGTAGATTATGACTCAGATTCGTCTGACGAGTCCAACGAGGATCGGGGATTTGTGAAACCCCATTGTACCACCAGTGACCTCTCTAGAAGGGGCTATGGTGAATTTTCCTTGCAGGTACACATGGATGTTGGAGCTATGAGAGATAAGAGTGATACACTAGTGAGCATGAGTGTAAACACTTGAGAGATGAGAGAAGAGATCACTCATTTTAAGTGATATGAGTGGAGAGATGAGTTAAACACTTGTGAGGTACACGAAACAGAATCACACACTCACAGTGAGGAAGAAAGATAAACACCAAATCCCATTCCCAATTCCCCAAACAAAGTTCACTTACAAGAGTTGGGAGATATAAGGAAATTGTCAGGAGATTTGGTTGTCAGGATGATCAATAGTGAGGCCATTATATAATATCTAAAGGGCAAAGTTGATCAGTCTACATACTTCTATTCTGGAAGTCTTCATGAAAAATCCTTCAACACAAGCAAAGCTTCTTTACTTTATTCCAGCAGTCAATGTTAGATGTATCAAGAAACTGTTGTACTAAAGGTAAGAGGTGAGTTATAATTGAATATTTAGTATCATCTATTTAATTGGATGTTTGCTATAATTGAATGCTTGGAGGATTACTCAACTAAGGGGGAGAGATATATTGAAGAAGATATACTCAAAGATTACCTTAGTAAGAGATACTCAACTAAGGGGGAGATAATAAGCTTACCTTAGTGAAGGGGAGATTTTCTATCTAAGGAGGAGAGATATGAAAAAGGATATACCTCAGAAAGGGGGAGTATTCACCTTGTCAGGGGGAGATAGATTTATTCGCCTTGTCAGGGGGAGATGAGAAGTATTCACCGTTATAAGGAGGAGACATATCACCTTAGGTAGGGAGACATAAGGAATTAGAGTAGTATGAAACGACAAAGAAGAATTCTTCAGTATGTGGTTGACAAGTAATATTCTTTATCACTGAAGAATTTCCAAGTATCTGCTGATAATGTTCTATGTTAAATGTAAAGTGTTATCTGGCAGATATGTCAAGAAATGAAGATGAGTTACTTAATGAAGATCAGTTCAGTGTCAAAGGAACAATCATCTATCATTTCATCAACTGAGATTCTGGAAATGTTATATCTAAACCAGAAAGTTTTTTAATGTATTATTTACTATAGTTCTTTAATGCTTTATCTTCTTCTTGTTTTCAGTTGAGTTATCCTCTAGGAATTTGTA
Organism: Kitagawia praeruptora; assembly: GCA_037693485.1. Taxonomy (NCBI): domain Eukaryota; kingdom Viridiplantae; phylum Streptophyta; class Magnoliopsida; order Apiales; family Apiaceae; genus Kitagawia; species Kitagawia praeruptora. The sequence goes on from CM075350.1 coordinate 89,040,178, forward strand.
TGTTAATGTTTAACAAACAAATAGGGGGAGATTGAAAGTCATATGTTTACCCTATTTGTAAACATCGAGGATTCAACTCAACTTAAACAAGAATGTAATAGTAAATAGTATATGTACTGTCACAGGGATCTCAAATGCTTAACTGTCAAGAGAAAAGAAGACAAAGTCAATCTACCATTTTGAGTTATACTACACTTGAAGAAGTTCATTCAGTTGATCAAGCATCAGTGGAGTAATCAAGACAGTGGGTTCTATTTATATTGACAAGAGGTTTCTATAGTGGCAGAATACAGATTAGAAAGGTTTGATAAAGAGTGAAGAAAAGGAAGACATGAACCACAATTTTAAAGTCAATATATGAAGAACAGTCATTGCGGTTAGTCACTCATGAACCAGACCGTGCATCGAGTGTCAACATTAATCAGTGGTTGTTCGTCATTAAATTCAGTGGTTCAAGCTATCAAGACTGATACAAAGAAAAAAAATCATTGTGCAAGCAACAGAAGTGCTAAATTCATTAATCACAAGGATTTTACTATCAAGTGGATTGGCTATGAGGAAAAAGAAGTATCACAAAGAAATGCAAAGTGATATGTTCGTAAAGCTGGAACCCCGGTTGGAATTGATATATTTTTTGTTAAGCAAAAGGAGTCCGGTTCCAGACCCTCAGGAGACCGCAGCTTAGAGCGTAAGGATTTATTTATATTAATAAATATTTTATTTATTTAGAAAATTATATTTATAAATATCTAATAATATTAGATATTTATTGTTATAATTTCTGGATTAAAATAATTATTTATTAATTAAAGATCATAAGCTGTGCGGATTAAAAGCATTTCTACGGAGCCTGTCTAAATAAAACAAAAGTCATTTGATTTGTGTTGGCAGGCGACCCGTGTGATGTTAAAAGAATTAAGAAGAATTGGCCAGGTTTATTAACTTAAATTCAATAGTCTAGCCGAGTTCTTTTAATTCTTTAAATTAATTGATAGTCTGAAAATCTATTTAATTAATAGTCTGAAAGTCTATTTAATTAATAGTCTGAAAAGTCTATTTAATTAATAGTCAGATAGTCTGGTTGATAGTCTGCAAGAGAAAGTCTGAAAAGATTGATAGTCTATAAGCTGGTTAGTCTGGATGGCTTGATAGTCTGCAAGGAAGTCTTAAAGAAAGTCTGAGAGCTGATAGTCTGCATGGTTCGATAGTCTGCCAGAAAATCAAATATTAAAGACTATCTAGATAGTCATTCCGATAGTCTACAAAGACAAGTGGATAGTTTGCAAGCCTTGATAGTCATACCGATAGTCTGGAGAATCACTTGATAGTCTGCAAGGCTTCAATGGTCATTTGGATAGTCTGTTTTGGTTAGAAAAATAGGCAGAAGATATTTTCAACTCAAAGTCTATACAAATAGACAGACGGCCACAAACAGAGACATACAGCTTCACACTCTTGTTTCAACAGAAGAAAAAGAGAGACCAAGAGAAAATTGTTCTGAGCTTCTAATTTAATTCTTGTAAATTATTTCTAGCTTATATTGTTTAATCTAAACCACTAGAAATAGTTTACTTGTACTATTGGAACTATCTAGCGGATTAAGTTCCCTAGAACTTATCTCTCGAATAGCTTTTTAGCATTCGATCTTTTTATTACAAATATAGAAAAGTTCATGTCGAATTTTCTATAGAATTTGTAATAATTAGTTTGGTCATCAAACCTTGTAATTTGTACCCGTGTATTTAGACACACCCCATCAAGTTTAATATAATTTTATATTTAACTTGAATATTGGCTTCGTTTTATTCCGCATCGAATTGTTTAAATTTTAATATACACACAAAGAACAATTTCAATAAAACGGTATAGTTTGTATTCAACCCCCCTTCTACAAACTATTTTGGACCTAACAGTAATTGAAACATAAAATTAAATTTGTTACATATCAAAAAAAAATCCGTGCATCGCACGGGTTATAAGCTAGTAATCATTAAATTGGGAATTATTCAAAAAAATAATCAGAGTAAAAGTCGGATATATTTTAATATTATAATGTTATTTAATATATTATTATGAATTTATTAGTTATTTATTAAATAAAATGTATTTATCATAGAATATTTACCAAAATTAATTTTTTTTTCGATGTTACCATCTTTTCAAATATTTTGAAAAAATGTATTTTAAAAAAAATATTTTACAAAAATACCATTTTATTTGTAAAAATACGGTCTGCAATAGAATACATGCAATTGCATATGTAATTGTAAATAGTTGTATTTATTGCGCAGTACGATGCATGAAGTTGCATATTTGGTTGCAAATAGTTGTATTTGATTGATTTGGTTGCAGACAATATTTTCACAAATAAGTTAGTATTTTCGAAAAAAAAATCAAAAAGAACTTTCACGCGAATTTTTTTTTGGACTTGGGTAGTTCATATTTGATTAATGTATTATTTTAATTATATTAATTTATTTAAATACTTCGATCAAGAATAATCATAAAGATCAATCGATGATTTTAAAAATCGAATCGACTAGGTATTTTGTAGAGAATTAATCAACTGAATTCGGAATTTTCAGAACAATGTATGAAAAGATTAATTAATTTTAATTACTTGTACGAAAGTGATATTTTTTCATAAGAGACCCCATAACAATGATATACGGAGTAGTAGTTTTTAAAAAAGAAATTAAGTTGCCGAGAAACTTCAATACAACAAAAATATCCTAAATATAAAAAGAAAGAATCACACAACACGTCTAGCCAATAAACAATTCCACAGACTTTCCTTGGTTGCAGCCTTGCAGGCCTGGGCTTATGTAAAAAGCCCTGTTTACCCTTCTCACTTTGAATGTAGCGCCCTCACCACTACTCAGCAAATCTAGCTTGGCTCATTCGTAATTAAAAGAAACATAAAGGGTTACCTAAAATCTGCAAAACTCAGCAGATTGACTTAAATGCCAAAGACCAAACACACTTGACATTTAACATCCCAATGCATCTATCTCATTGTCTGAAACCAAGGTCATTTTTGTCTTTTAACAAGTCCTCTTCGTCTCTGCTTTATATTCCCCCTTCTTGTCTCTCTTTATTGAAAATCAGACACCAAAATCTTTCATAAAACTCCACAGATTCTATAGATACACGCCCTAAATAAAACCCCTTTAAATTTATGTTTTCTCTATTAAATCCTTTTTGAAGACCAAACACTAAAGAGAGACGTCTAAGTTCAAGAATGGCTGTCTTACAATAAGGTTCTTCTTCTCGGGGTATGTCATATATGTATGTATGTATATGTATGATGTTAAAGTATAGGTATAAGAGCTCAAGGTTTAGTGTTCTGTTTGGTTTTGTAGGTTTTTATTACATGCTGTTTAGCCTGTGCTTTACAAATATAGATTAAGCTTCTTTTTAAGGTAAGGTTCGTCCAAACAAGGACTTATGTTTGTGTTCCTCATTATTATCGTACTTGCTTTCATCCCTTTTGTTTTGTCAATCTCTCTGAGAGAGAGAGAGAGAGAGAGAAAAAAAAACGAGGAAGAGAGAAGAAAGGTAGCTATCGGAGTTAGATTGTACAGTAGTGTTTTGTTTTTCTTGAGATTCACGCTGTGGAGCCAGGAGTCTTATATGAGTATATGTTGTGTATTTGTGGGTGCATATTTCTAACGTTAATTTGTTTGTACTCTAGTTGTCTTGGAGCGTTCGTTAATTTGTTTGTACTCTAGTTGTCTTGGAGCGTTCGATAAAGTTTTGATATTTTGATTTGAGTATGCTGTGAAGGAGAGGATTTTAGGTTAAAAATATGGTCCTTAGAGTTCGGATAAAGCCGGGTCGGTGGGAACTTCCCAATGGGTCGTAAGAGGTCACGTGACCTGCAGGCTTGTCGGTTTTTCAGTACTGTTTTCCAAACTATGATTTATAGCCGTTTGATTGAAATAGAGTAGTAGAGTACTGTACTACTCAGTAGGCTCATTTTTCTATGTACAGTTTGCTGCCCAGTTTTGTTTGTCCAGTTCCAGATAATTTAATAAACGTTGGAGTATGATTCGCTAAATGGTTAATATTTCGAAAATTACTATTTGATATTTCGTTTTATAAAGTGGGAAATTGTCTGAAGAGAGCTTTTCGAGTTTTAGGCAAGGAGGAGAAAGCATTCGAAAGTGATTTATATTTTACCCGAGTCATGAACAGTAATCAAGAAAAAAGTAGGTTAAATTGAATTACCTTCACTTTCACTCTACAAATGCGATGAAATGAGAGCAAAGTTCATGAATTCTTTTGTTTATATATCCTCTAATTAATTAATTGGGTAATGCTAATTATAGCTCTTGGGGCTATGGTTAAGCCTTGAATACATTCTTTCATTTTAATGCAGTTTATTGTAAGCTCATTGTTAAGCTAATGTGTCAGCATGTGTATTCAGTAGGCCCTTCTCATATATAGGAGCAGTTGGTTGTTACTTTATTGCTTCTTTAGGGGGTATGGGGGCAGTTAGTGTTTAATTTATTACTCAATGGGAGCCTTATGACCTCTTAACTTATCATTCCGTTGTCTGCTTGGTACAGATTTTATGTGCTAATCCTTTAGACTAAAATTCTATATATTTCCCGCACTTCTTGCCATTTTTTATTTTATGTAAGAACTTGGCATTCATGGCTAGATTTCTTTAGTATAATTTTAGTGGTTTTTTAACACAGAGAAGAATATCTACCACTTTTTTCACTGCATTTTAAGGTGTATCAAAACACACTTCTACCTAGTACGTTTTGGTTTTTTTTTAATGCAAGTGTAATTTCGAAATTTCAATATGAACAAAAAACACTTGAAAACGGGTGCAACAATTTGTTTTTTAAAAACGTGCAAAAGAACTACAATTGTTCGATATAAAAAAAAGAACTACACCTGTTTTAAATTTAAGTTTAAGTTGTAGTTGGAAGTCCCTGCACTAAAAATGACCAACCTTTATTATTAAAAATTTTAGTATATGTGATAGTACTGAAAGTACAGTAACATTCAGTTGGCCTTTTCTTATACATAGAATACTCACATGGTTGGCTTACTTTACACAAGTTGTTCATTCTTCAACTGACATTTATCCATATGAATTGCGTTACTTGTGCGTGTGCACCTATAGTAATTGCAACAAAGGACTGGGAGAGTGCCCACCCTTTATAACAATGAAGTATTGAGCATTGGACCAATCTATAAGCTTATATTTATACCATCAAACATTCTGTGGTTTCTTAATTCTTATTGTTCATTCTCTCTATTATTCCTTTAGCCTAATAGTTTAGTGAAGTTATAAACTTTTGAGCAAAGCATAATAGTAACTCCACGGCAAAAAGTAGAGGAAATTCCAAATGTCCTCGATCTAAGAGCTAAAGTATGCTGCTTTTATCTTTTTGTTGAAACAACGTTATGATTTACTACTTCATTATCATGATCTTGAAATTTAACTATTCCAGTTTTTCTTTTGACTATGTTTGCCCTCTTTTACATGTAGCTATAGGAAGTTCTTGCTCTATATTCTTGCTTCATTGTATGTAGTCATTACTGTCATCATTAACATCTCCTGGTATTTGTCTACAGATGGATCCAGTTAACATCGCAGCAGTGACCCCAAAAAAGACTAGGTTGGCACGTGCTTTTACCAAGGTTTTGCACATTCGAGCTCTGACAGGGATAACCCCAACTGGAGATCAGCATGCTAAGGAACATGTTCAAAAGCCTAAGATACATGATCAAGTCAGTCATATTTCCGTGAAGACTGATCGATGTAACTCATTTGATGAAGATGAGAAGCTTCGGAGAAAAGAAGTTATTGAAGCTTTTCTTGCAAAACTATTTTCTAGTATTTCATCTATTAAAGCAGCTTATGCTGAAATGCAGTCTGCTCAGTCTCCCTATGACAGTGAAAGTATCCAATCTGCTGATGAGATGGTAGTTTCAGAGTTGAAAATTTTATCTGAGCTAAAACAATGCTACTTTAAAAAACAGATTGATGATTCATCTCCCAGAACTACACAACTTTTGGCAGAAATTAAGGAGCAGAAGAGTCTTACTAAAACCCTACAAATCATGGCGAAGAATTTAGATTCTGAGCATAAGCTAAAACAATCTGAACTAACCTTTGTGAAAGAGAAGTTTGAAGAGGCCAAAAGTGAGAACAAGTTACTCGAGAGGAGATTGAATGTGAGTGGGCCATTGTCTCCCCTTGACAATCTTCATTTTTCAGTCATTAGCCCCAACCATTTTATTTTAATACTTCGGCAGACTGTTAAAGCTATTAGGAATTTTGTAAGGCTGATGATCAGTGAGATGGAATCAGCTGGCTGGAATCTAGATGCAGCTGCCAATTCAATTGAACCAGGTGTTGTTTTCTCGAGGGACATGCACAAATGTTTTGCATTTGAGTCGTATGTTTGCCAAGAGCTCTTTGATGGTTTTAATTACCCTTACTTCTCTAATTCACATGAATCCGTGTCCGAGAAAAAAAGGCAACAACAGCAATTCTTTGGTAGATTCACTGCAATGAAATCTCAGAAGATGAAGGATTATCTTGCCTGGAAGCCGAAATCCACATTTGCAAAATTTTGTCGCACCAAGTACTTGAGACTTGTTCATCCCAAAATGGAAGCATCACTATTTGGCAACTTGAGCCAAAGAAATTTATTGACATCTGGTGATTTCCCAGAAACAGAGTTCTTTTCTCTGTTTTCCGAGATGGCGAAGAAAGTGTGGCTACTACATTGCCTGGCCTTTTCCTTGGAGCCAGAGGCCTCAATCTTTCAAGTCAATAAAAAATGTAGATTTTCTGATGTTTACATGGAATGTCTAAATCAAGAAGCTTTCTTGACCCCTACTGGTACAGTGAACGCTGATCCTCGAGTGGCTTTTACGGTGATTCCTGGATTCAAGATCGGTAAAACCATAATACAGTCTCAGGTATATGTAACCTGATCTTTCTACCGAGATTAGATCACTAGTTAGCTATGAGATTGGATCATTATTTAAATCTTGGTCCACTACATAGGCAACGTTTAATTAAATTTTGGTGATGAAGTTGGAATCATGGCTCTCCTGGTTTTGATGGGTTGTGGGGGTATTTGCTTTTTTTTTTTCTTTAGTTGATAGTGCTGTACTATTTCCCCAGTTGTTAATTCTCGATCAGAATATGGTAGAACCAGGTGTTTATGTTGTATATTATTTCGGTTACATATAAATTAAATTAGCAAGTGCTTACTAAATTAAATTATGTAAATGTATGAAAATCATGTTTGATTTTTGTTTTTTCTGTTTCTGTAGAAAACTATTTTTAAAGTCGTGATGTTTATTTATCGAACCATAATTAAAAAAAAATTGTGTGTATATATGATACCGGTCTAGCTAAAAAAACTTTATTAAAGTGGGTTTGAGTCTGCTGGAGTTGCTGAGTTATCAGTTTTATGGTAGATATCCAAATTCCCTAGAAGATGGGGAGGAAATGTTTTAACTATTGATGTTGTCTCTCACCGTTCTAACGATTTGTTATCGTTTGCTTTTACACGGAGATCAAGAATTGAGATTAAAATAAGTGAAGTACTGGATGTAATAGTGATTTTATTGTTAAAATAAATGAAGTAGTAGGTGTAACAGTGATTTTATTGTTAAAATAAGTGAGGTAATGGATGTAATAGTGTTAAAACTTACTATTTTAGGAAACATTAAAAATTGGTTGGGACGTCCCAAAAAGTGTAAACAATTGGTTGGGAATTGGATACATATTTTATACGTGCAAAGTGTCAAATATAAATAAATTTTATAAGATTTTGTATGATTTTACTAAAATTAGCAAGACTCTACACAAATTGTACAAAATGTTATATGAAATTCGCAACACTGTCTAGAAGTAAAATTAGTAATAAATTTTAAAAATTTATTAATTATTATTAATATGTTGAAAATTTTAAAATCTGAAGCAATAACATCAGTAAATTGAGTAGAGCATTTGCAATGATGTTGGTTAAAACAGTTGGTTAAGAGCATCTTCAATGGCAATCTATACTAATATATAATAAGGAAACTAGGGGATAATTGGTAGTTTGGTTGTTTGGTTCAACCAAGCAAATGGTTACCATTAGATATTTAGCAAATAGATCGTAACCGTTAGATCTAATAGTAAGGAATATTCTATATTTAAATTTCTTTTCTAACTATCCAAGGTTCGAATCCCGTCAACAACAAATTTACATTAAAATTTTATATTATTAGTTTTAAACAATACATGTCATTTATTTTAATAACTATTGTTATTACTAATAATTTTATTAATTAATATTACAAAGTTAAATTATATCCATAATAAATCATTTTATTCTATTTTTTAATCATATAATTTTAAAAATATTTAAAAGTAAGTCGTGCTTTGCACGGGCTCAAATAGATCAAAACCGTCAGATACAACAATACTAAAAGTGATTATATACAAAGGTTTAAGGTCGATTCCCGCCAACAACATATTAATTTATATTTAATAGTTAAAATTATTATATACAAAAATGTTAGGTTCGAATTCTTCCAATAACATATTAAAATTAAAATTTATAATAACTAGCTTATAGCCCGTGCAAAGCACGACTTACTTTTAAATATTTTTAAAATTATATGATTAAAAAATAGAATAAAATGATTTATTATGGATATAATTTAACTTTGTAATATTAATTAATAAAATTATTAGTAATAACAATAGTTATTAAAATAAATGACATGTATTGTTTAAAACTAATAATATAAAATTTTAATGTAAATTTGTTGTTGACGGGATTCGAACCTTGGATAGTTAGAAAAGAAATTTAAATATAGAATATTCCTTACTATTAGATCTAACGGTTACGATCTATTTGCTAAATATCTAATGGCCACCATTTGCTTGGTTGAACCAAACAACCAAACTACCAATTATCCCCTAGTTTGCTTATTATATATTAGTATAGATCAAAACCGTCAGATACAACAATACTAAAAGTGATTATATACAAAGGTTTAAGGTCGATTCCCGCCAACAACATATTAATTTATATTTAATAGTTAAAATTATTATATACAAAAATGTTATGTTCGAATTCTTCCAATAACATATTAAAATTAAAATTTATAATAACTAGCTTATAGTGCAAAGCACGGGTTACTTTTAAATATTTTTGAAATTATATGATTAAATAAAATAAAGTATAATAATTTATTATGGATATAATTTAACTTTGTAATATTAATTAATAAAATTATTAGTAATAATAATAGGGATTCGAACATTGAATTTTTAGAAGAGAGATTTAAATATGGAATATTCCTTATTATTAGATCTAACGGTTATCATCTATTTACTAAATATCTAACGGTTACTATTTTTTTAGATGGTTGAACCAAGTCCTTATCCATAATACATTATTATACTCCATTTATTTAATCATATAATTTTAAAAGTAACCCGTGCTTTGCACGGGTTATAAGCTAGTAGTTATAATACTTGGTTATAATAAATGTAAATTTTTTATTAAGGATGAAGATATGTACTTCAATGATGTTATTTATTATTATGATCATGTAAAATTATACATACGAGTTTTTGTGGTTCAACAAATATACGTATCAACAGCTCGAGAACTTCATCTCAAATTTTCTCTTGATAAACTAGTCAAAGGGACTTCATCTATTGATACGTATTTTCAAAAATTCAAGGAAATATCTGATGCTTTAGCAACTATTCAACAACCTTTAACAGAACGGGAAAAAGTGACTCGTATATTGCACGGGCTTCCTTCCACTTACAAGTTACGAAAGTATTATTACTCTTGCAGCAAATCAAAATCCTCCTCTTACTTTCGGTACGCTATGGACGATGCTTCTCAGTCATGAAGCACGACTCAAAAATCTTGACCTGAACTCTTCTCAAACAACTTCTGTCACGCCAACTGCATTAGTTACTACTCAGAAGCCCTCTGCATTCTCTGGATATTCTCCTTCTCCATTTAGTTCTCGTGGTGGATGTGGAACTGGAAATTGGCGTCATAATTCTTGGCGAGGTTCTAGTCATTGGCGAGGAAACAATGTGCGTGGTAATGATCGTAATGGTCGCAACAGATATGTTCCCAGCTCTTATGATTTTAATCATTTTAATCCTAGCTCTCGAGGACGTGGTATCCTTGGTTTTACTCCACTAATTCCATCACATCCTCCTTCTACTAGCTTTACTGGTTCTTGTTATTCATGTGGCATGGTGGGTCATATTGCAGCAGCATGTCCACAACAAAACTCACCATCAGAATCTGTTAGTCAGTTTGCAGGTCTCTCAATCGACGAGTCTTTTAATCCATTTTGGTATATGGATACTGGTGCTACTTCTCATATGGTAAACAATTCTGGTAAGTTATCTTCCTTTGTTCCTTATAATGGCACAAACCAAGTTGCAGTTGGTAATGGCTCCGTTTTACCGATTACATATGTTGGTGACCTTTCCTTACACACTAAAAATAATTATTTTCTCCTTCCACGCACTCTCGTTATTCCTCACCTACATAAAAATTTAATCTTTGTACGTAAAATTACTCATGATAATAATTGTTTTGTTGAATTTCATGCATGGGGTTATATCATTAAGGACTCAAAAATGGGGAAGATTCTGCACAAATGCGTTAACAGTGATCCTCTTTATCCATTCCTACCTACAGGCCACATGACAAGTCAGCAAGCTTTTCTTTCTATTCAAGCTCCTCTAGATATTTGGCACTTCAGATTAGGACATCCCAGCTCTTTCACTATTCCAACATCTTCTTCCGTTGTCAAAGAATAAGCATCTAGTTAATTTTCATTGCTCTTCATGTTCTGTTTCTAAAGCTTGTAATTTATCATTTATTCGAAGTACTACTTGTTCCCACTCATTTTTAAAATTAGTTCATAGTGACGTTTGGACATCTCCAATCCATTCAGTTTCTGGTTATCAATATTATATCATTTTTATTGATGACTTTACAAAGTTTACATGGCTTTACCTTATGAAGTACAAATCTGATGACTTATCATGCTTTAAAACATTTAAATTTCATGTTGAAAATCACGGAAACACCAAAATTAAGTTTTTTCGGTTTGATAACGTGGTGAGTTCATTAATGTACAATTTCAGACATTTTTACATGAAATGGCATTTTTTTTTCCAATCCTCTTTACGTCTAACCGCAAGTGCACGGTATCAATTGTAGTAGATACTAGCAAATACGGGTCGAATCCTCAAGGAGACAGTTTCAATTTCAATTCAACTATTATCAATTGCTTCTAGTCACAAACGATTGTTGGAGAATTGTATTAACTACTAAAACAAATTTAACAAAGGTTTTAAATCAATTAATTAAAGGATCTAGGGCAATTCAGGTTCACCATGTTTACACCAAACAAATCACAAAAGTATAGCTTTTCAATGGAATTAAGTAATTAAAGCAATGGTTAATCTTTTTCAAGCATTAACACTCTCAGAATATCTAATGATGTTTTCACACTCACCTTCAATTCCGCTAATTGTATGTAAGCCTCTAGTAGTAAAATCTTTCGATCTATTACTCCTATTGCAATGAATTAATCCGTGATATTGCGCAATTACACAAATTAAGAATTATAACATATCAATCAGAATTACTTTCTACCCATCAATTTACTAATCAAATTAAGCCCAAATCATGGTGCAAACATGGCTCCCCTTAATACCCTAGAATTAAACTACTCACTCACACTAGAAGTAAAAGCGATAAGAATAATGAAAGAAGCCATGTAAAACATATATTAATAAAACAAGAGAATAAAGAATACCTCAAACTTTGTATTAACGAAGAACAATGAAGATCCAAATTAAACCAAGTGCTTACAAAAGAAGAGATGAAGAGAGCAAAAACCAAAACCCTAGCTTTTTAACAAGTAAAAGTATACGTATCTTTGTCTATCCCCCCCTCTATTTTCACGTCCCTCCTCTTTTATAATAAAACTCATTAATAAAATCTGATCTCTATCTCCTAATAAAAGTATTTTTAATATCCTAATCAATTTACAAAAAGATATTCATAATTAAATAGGATTTTCTTGTAAAATTCGTCACTTATTTTTCTCCTCTATTTCTGGGCTCTTTCAGTTGGATTTTGCTTACTGGACCACCTCTGAATTAAAGATAATTCCCTAAGCTTCGCGTGGACAGTAAGATCGTCAAATTCTGACTTCTGGAACTCAAGATATGGCCCAAACAGTGCAGGCACCCCGTGTAGCCCAATAATACGAATTTTCTCCTATTTTATCTCCAAAATAGCTCTTTTTGCTCCAAATCCTTCCAAGTCATGAATTCTTTATTTTCTACAATAAAACAATAAAATCTATTAAATAAATATCCAAATCAGTGCAAAATACAATAAATATGAGAATAAAATCATCTAAAATATATATAAAATATATTCTATCAAACATCCCCACACTAAGCATTTGCACGTCTTTGGGCAAATAAGTGAAATAAAAACTAAGTCCTAACAAACATCACTTTCGTAGATGACACGATTGCATTGAGCATATGCAACAAGCCGTTAAACCCCTAGGCAGCCCTAGTAGGACGAGTGTTGTCTCGTGAGGGTTTATAGTGAATGTACCCACAAAATTCATCCAACCATGCAAAAGATCAATGCTAACACAACACCACACACACAAGTCCTCTCATGCCACATCAACTTAAGAATCAAAGTAAACATACGATGTCTTGGTGTCGAAAGTGCAAGTATTCACGTAGTCTACTCAACCAACATGCAGAAGGTCATAAAAATTCATGTCAAGTGTAAAAATCGTTGGTAATCATGCTAAGCCCACAAGAAATACATCTTTAAGTCTAAACCTGGGATCTCCTATGCCAAAACAAGTAATAACTCACCTTTCACTCAAAAACGAATATTCACTCAAGAACAAGGTTAAGTGTATCACTCAATTCCAACAAAATCATAAACACAACTTGACACTCGCAATCAATCTCACTCTCAACACAACATACATCACTGATGACAATCAAAAGGTCTTTATTCTGGTTGTAGCGTGGGCTAGGGACCAGGTATGTCAAGTAAAGCTAAAACAGGTTAAATCAAAAGCTAGTACCCAACAATATAAATAATTCCATTCCCTTTCCATCTTCCCCACACTTAAGATTTTCAATACCCCTTTCATAATAACTTGACTAGTCGAATGAAGAAGGATCATACAAACAAAAGAATGCTCTCAAATTTATTTATTTTTTCTCTTTTTTTTCTATTTTTTTTTCTTTTTCTGTGAGAGCTAAGGAATAAGCACAATGATCCATAGATATTTTTATGAATTTCGACTAACAAGCATCAACCAAAATCAATATTCCCCAATGGTATGATCATCAATAACCCCCCCTTTTATGAACACCTTATTACTCCCTTAAGCACGATACTAGCCTTTGACAATTTAGGTTCAAATTTAATGTAAGGCCAATAGAATAAAAAGGATAATGGCAAGTAATGTAGTGTGTCACCGAAAGAATAGGATTAAGCTCAACGGGTTAACTAATTGATCATGTATAAATGGTGTGGAAATATGGGAAATACGAGGTTATACCTAATTGCCTTTATCATCTCATCATCAAGTAATGTCATGCATTTCAAGAAAGATCTCAAGTAAGTGCTAGCAATGTAAACAACATGTGGACACTCAAGCAAACGAAAAATCATGCAAAAGATATGCATATAGGCTCAAAACTCACTTGGTGTGACAAAACATAATCAATCCCAAGTAACAAGACTCTCTAACGCACTTACTTGTACTCAAAGCATGAAAACCAAGTCATCTTGCACATATTCATGTCATTCTAATCACTTACAACATCCAATTAAGTCTACCAGCTTCAACTTGCTAGTGTAAGTGTGTGCACAAGAACAAAGCACGTCACTTCTCATACAAAAGCGTCAATAAACACAAGAATTCTACGCATGCATGGGTGTATCAAGCAAAATACAACAACTAATCAAATTGCATGGCTAGAATTATTTTTGGTATTTTTAAATTTTTAAATTTTTTTTTTTTTAACATTGAGAACCCTTCCCCACACTTAAGCGGTTCATTGTCCCCAATGAACTAATGAACAAGATACAAAACTATAACTAAAAACAAAATAAAACTACACTAAAAAGAAAAGAAAGAAAACTCCCCTGGAATCAAGGTGTCGGGTGTGAAAACCAAAACCCCACTCAACAATAGCTTCACCAACATCCACCAAGAAATATCCCACCAAAAACCACCAAGCAATATCACTCCAAAAATACCCAATTAACAAGAATATTACAAAACCCCCAATTTACAAGAACACAAATTCGTAATAAAAAATAAAATATAGAAGAGATATCCCAACTACGAATCAAAGAGGTGAACTTGTACTAATTTTCCCCCAAACTTGAAATTTTAGAGATGTAGAGAAGGAAAATAATAAATTGGGTGTGTATGTATGGGTATATATAGACAATGGAGTGATAGGATGAATATAAAAATTTTAATGTGAAAAGGAAAAATTTTGGGTGGGATTTGGAATTTGATATAGGATAGAAATAGGATTTAGGGATTAAAAAGAAATAAAAATAAAAATAATAATAAAAATAATATTAATATTAATAATAAAAAAATAATAATAATAAATATAGGTTTAGAATTTTTTTGAAGAAAAGATGGAGGTTTTTGGAATTGAAATAGGAAAAGAATTAGGTAAAATAGGGGTATAAATAGAATGGGAGTGGAAAAAGTTTTTTTTTATATATATATAAACGTACACAGGTGAACCTGGAGAACAACAACAATCACCTCACTGTAAGCCGCGCAACCTGCCGCGCGTGGGAAGCAATCTGCGCCAAGACCAGTTGCGCAGGCGCAAGCTGCGTGACTCCCCCGCAAACTGCCTCTCCTCCAGTAACGCAGGCGCAACCTGCGTTACACACCCGCAAACTGCCCCACTTGCAGAAACGCAGGGGCAACCTGCGTTACACACCAAATTTCGATTTTTTTTTTTTTCACAGCAAGGCTTTTTTTTTTCTTTCTACAACAAGGCTTGGGTTGCCTCCCAAGAAGCGCTTTTGTTTAACGTCGTTGGCTCGACTCAGATGGTTCAGATCTCCGTGGAGGGGTTGTCAAGATAAATCACTTCCATCTTTCCTACGAATGCACCATCCACATATAATTTAAGGCGTTGACCGTTGACCTTAAATTTCCTTCCATCCGGTGCCATAACTTCAATAGCACCATAAAATGTGACATCGGTGACGGTAAAAGGTCCAGACCATCTTGATCTGAGCTTCCCTGGAAAAAGTCAAAGTCTGGAATTGAACAACAACACCTTGTCACCAACCTGAAAATCTCTTCTCTGAATCATCTTGTCATGCATCTTCTTCGTTCTCTCCTTGTAAAGCCGAGAATTGTCATAAGCATCAAATCGAAGCTCATCTAACTCATTAAGTTGAAGAAGTCTTGCTTGCCCCGCAGCCTTCAAATCCATGTTGAGTTCTTTTATAGCCCAAAAAGCGCGATGTTCCAATTCCACTGGCAAGTGACATGCTTTACCATAAACCAACCGATAAGGAGTGGTTCCTATAGGTGTTTTGTACGCCGTACGATAAGCCCACAAAGCATCATCTAACTTTAAGTACCAATCTTTCCTTGACTTTGCAACCATCTTCTCCAAAATGCTTTTAATTTGGCGATTAGAAACCTCCACTTGGCCGCTTGTTTGAGGGTGATATGCAAGAGCAACCTTGTGAGTAACGCCATATTTCTTCAATAAAGTTTCGAACTGTCGATGGCGAAAATGAGAACCACCATCACTTATCACCGTTCTAGGAACTCCAAAACGAGGGAAGATGATATTCTTGAAAAGCTTCATAACCACCTTGGAATCATTGGTTACCGATCCAATTGCTTCAACCCACTTGGACACATAATCGACAGCAACTAAGATGTATCTCATCCCACAAGAACTTGGGAAAGGTCCCATAAAATCAACACCCCATACATCAAATATCTTGACCTCAAGAATACTGGTTTGAGGCATCTCATGGCGTTTAGAAATATTACCCGTCCTTTGACATGCATCACACGCCAAACAGAAAGCACGAGCATCCTTAAATAAAGACGGCCAAAAGAACCCGGATTGCAGTACCTTAGCAGCAGTTTTTGAAGGACCATGGTGGCCTCCACATGCGAGAGAATGACAATGCTTGAGAATGTCATGTACTTCGAACTCAGGGACACATCTACGAAAGATTCCATCAGCACACTTGCGATACAAGAAAGGGTCATCCCAAAAATATTGTTTAGCATCATGATAAAACCTCTTTCTTTGCTGATAAGTCAATTCTGGAGGGTGAGATCCACTAACACAGAAATTTGCAAAATCTGCATACCATGGAGTTTGAGTAGCAACCGAAAACAAGTGATCATCTGGAAAAGAATCGTCAATAAGAGTGTTTGACGCAATATCTGATTTGAAACGCAACCGTGAGAGATGATCCGCAACCACATTCTCAGCACCCTTCTTGTCTTTGATTTCCAAGTCAAATTCTTGGAGTAACAGAATCCAACGAATAAGCCTTGGCTTTGCTTCTTTCTTCGCCAACAGATACTTAAGTGCCGAATGATTAGTGTGAACAATGACCTTGGAGCCAATGAGATATGCTCGGAATTTGTCAAGAGCGTAGACCACAGCTAGAAGTTCTTTCTCAGTCGTAGCATAATTAACTTGAGCTTCATCCAAGGTTTTACTTGCATAGTAGATGGCGTGCAATACCTTGTCTTTCCTTTGACCGAGAACTGCTCCAACTGCATAATCACTTGCATCACACATGATTTCAAATGGAAGATTCCAATCTGGAGATTGAATGATGGGTGCACTTATCAAGGCTTCATTAATCCTGTTAAAAGACTCCAAACAAGCATCAGTAAACACAAAGGTGGCATCCTTAAGCAACAATTGAGTGAGGGGTTTTGCAATTTTTGAAAAATCTTTTATAAAACGACGATAAAAACCTGCATGACCAAGGAAACTCCTCACTCCCTTGACATTAACAGGAGGAGGAAGTTTCTCAATCACCTCAATTTTTGCTTTGTCAACCTGGATGCCACGTTCAGAAATCAAATGACCAAGTACCACTCCTTCATTGACCATGAAGTGGCACTTTTCCCAATTCAAAACCAAATTCACCTCTTCACAACGTTTAAGCACTTTAGAAATATTATGCAGACATGCATCAAAATCAGACCCATAAACACTGAAGTCATCCATAAATACTTCCATGATAGACTCTATGAAATCAGAAAATATGGCAGTCATGCAACGCTGAAAAGTAGCAGGGGCATTACACAAACCAAAAGGCACTCTACGATATGCAAAGGTACCATATGGGCAAGTAAATGTAGTCTTTTCTTGGTTATCAGGATGTATAGGGATCTGAAAGAACCCTGAATATCCGTCTAAATAGCAAAAGTACTTATGCTTAGCAAGTCTTTCTAACATCTGATCAATAAAAGGGAGAGGGTAATGGTCTTTTCTAGTAGCAGTGTTTAACTTACGGTAATCAATGCACATTCGCCAACCGGTGACAATTCGAGTGGGAATTAATTCATCTTTATCATTTTTAATTACCGTTGTTCCTCCTTTCTTAGGGACTACCTGAACTGGGCTTACCCATTTAGAATCAGAAATTGGGTAAATGATGCCCGCATCTAACAATTTCAAAACTTCTTTTTTAACAACCTCTTGCATGTTAGGGTTCAAGCGACGTTGTCCCTGTATGCAAGGCTTATGGTCATCATCTAAGTGAATTCTATGCATGCAAAAGTCTGGGCTAATCCCCGTGAGATCATCAATACTATACCCAATAGCTTTTCTATGCGCACGCAAAACAGTAAAAAGCTTAAAAACCTGGTTATCATCAAGACTAGAGCTAACAATCACAGGACAAGTCTTTTCATCATCAAGAAACACATATTTAAGATTAGATGGCAAAGACTTTAACTCTAACTTGTTTACCTGAGGTTAACCACAAGAAGTGACAGTGTTGGTTACCTCACAATTCGGATCAGCTGCACCATCCAACTCAAGAATCAATGAATCGACTTCAGCATGTCCTTCCCCTTCTGAAGCTTCAAGCATGAGCACTGCTTCCAATGCATCATTCAATAAAATCTGAGGTGTCTCATCTCGGACAATTCCATCTATAACATCAATCCTGCAGCAAGTATTCTCAAGCAAAGGGGATTTAAGAGCAGAGGTTAGAGTAAAAGTAATTTTATCATTACCAACGCTCAATGTGAGAGTCCCACTTTTAACATCAATTACAGCACCTGCAGTACAAAGAAATGGTCTACCCAAAATAATAGGTATTTGGCTATCCTCTTCCATATCTAGAACTACAAAGTCTACAGGAATATAGAATTTTCCAACCCTAACAGGCACATCCTCTAAAATTCCAAGGGGATATTTTATTGAACGGTCTGCCATTTGCAAAGTCAGCTGTGTACATTTTAATTCTCCCATATTTAGTTTTTGAAAAACCGAGAGAGGCATGACTGAGACACTAGCGCCTAAATCACATAAAGCTTTATCAATGAACAATGCACCTAAATGACACGGGATCGAAAAACTACCAGGATCTTTAAGCTTAGGTGGAGACTTATTTTGTAAAACAGCACTACACTCTTCAGTAAAAGCTACTGTCTCTACCTCACCAAAAGACCTTTTCTTAGTGATAATATCCTTAAGAAACTTTGCATATGATGGAACTTGAGAAATTAAATCAGTGAAAGGAACTGTTACCTCAAGATTCTTGACAAGTGTCATGAACTTACCAAACTGCTGATCCACCTTAGTTCTGTTCATCCTGCTAGGGAATGGGAGCTTTGGCACAAATGGTGGAGGAGTAACTGCAGTCTTCTCTTTGTCCTTTTTCTTGCTTTCCTCAGTTTCATCTTCGTTTGTATCTTCCACAACTTTCTCTACCTTGTCTTCCTCAGAATTCTTTTCTTCTTTCTCAGTAGGAACATCGTCAGTAGGCATTGGAGGAGCATCATATGTACGACCACTCCTAAGAGCAATGGCATTCACATTTTCCTTTGGCTGAGTTGATTGTGCTGGTAGAGAGCCTTGTTGCCTTGTAGATGAAGAACTGGCCATTTGAGCAATCTGAGTTTCCAACATCTTGTTATGAATCTCCATCTGGTTCATCTTTCTATTGGTATCCTCCATATTCTTTTGCATCTGTAACAATATCTTCATCATGTCACCTTGATTATCAGCCTGTGCAGCTTGATTTGCTTGAGGAGCATAATTCTGAGGAGGCCTCTGGAATCCAGGGGGATTCATAGGTCCTTGCGGAGGCCTATACTGTTGCTATGGAGGAGGCTGGTACGACTGCTGATATTGCTGCTGATTAGGAACATTTGTATTCTGAGCATTATTGTTCCTATATGAGAAGTTCGGATGATCTTTCCAACCAGGATTGTAAGTGTTGGAGTACGGATTATACTGCTACCTCTGTTGGAAAACATTTGCTTGCTCCATTTGAAAATGTTATGAATTTTGAGCATTGTATTGGCAATCATTACCATAGTGGCCTTGGATGCCACAGACTTCACAAACAGGATTATTCATAGGAGCCATGGATGACAATGCATTGATACTCATAGGTTGAGTAGAGGGCTGAGATGTCTTCAATGAGTGGATCTCCTGAGTTAATGCAGCGAGTTGAGACGATAATAGAGAATATGCATCCACTTCAAGTTTACCCCCTTTCTTGGTTGCTCTCGGATCACTGAAGTGATTAGCAGCCAAATTTGAAAGAAAAGCATGTGCATCATCAACTCCCTTATCCAGAAATACACCACCTGCAGCGTTATCAACCATACCTTTTGTTTCAGGATCAAGACCATTGTAGAAGCGTTTAAGCAGAAACCACTTCTCAAGACCATTGTGAGGGCATGCACGTTGATAATCCTTGAATCTGTCCCAAGCATCCCGTAGAGATTCACCATAATCTTGCTTAAAACCCATCATCTTGTCGATTAAGTCGTCGGTTCTGTTAGGAGGGAAGAACTCAGTTAAGAAAGCTTGAGCAATCTTATCCCACTCGGTCAAGTCAATATCATTCAACCATTTTTGAGCTTTATCACGAAGAGAGAAACTGAACAACATGACTTTCAACTGGTCTGGAGTGACTCCCTGATGTTTAATTGTAGAACAGAGCTGTTGAAACCTTTGCAGATGATTTGTAGGGTCTTCAGAGGCAAGCCCAGCAAATTGATTCTGTTGGATCATAGTGAGCAAAGCAGGCTTGATCTCGAAATTTGCTGCTTGAATCGCTGGCATAGCAAGGCCAGTAGGTACCCCACTCAGAGAGGGCTGTGAGTAATTCTTCAAAGATTTGGGAATGTCCGCCATCTCAATCTTTGGTTCAGATATCTTTTGCTGCTTCTCTTTCCTTTGTTGATCTATGTATTTTTGACAAGTAATTCCAGAATCTGGACTAAGAGGAGTTGTATCCTCTTTCGCTTGATCTTCTTTCGTTTGAGACCTGGTCTTGGGCATCAACAACTAAACAAGGAAAAGCAGTAAGATCGGTCTCAGTTGGAACAAGAGTTCCAAAGAGACAAGAGAAACAATCTAAAACAATCAAACTAAAATTATAGAAACTAGGCGTCTCCCCGGCAGCGGCGCCAAAAACTTGATATGTTAAATTACGTCTAACCGCAAGCGCACGGTATCAATTGTAGTAGATACTAGCAAATACGGGTCGAATCCTCAAGGAGACAGTTTCAATTTCAATTCAACTATTATCAATTGCTTTTAGTCACAAACGATTGTTGGAGAATTGTATTAACTACTAAAACAAATTTAACAAAGGTTTTAAATCAATTAATTAAAGGATCTAGGGCAATTCAGGTTCACCATGTTTACACCAAACAAATCACAAAAGTATAGCTTTTCAATGGGATTAAGTAATTAAAGCAATGGTTAATCTTTTTCAAGCATTAACACTCTCAGAATATCTAATGATGTTTTCACACTCACCTTCAATTCCGCTAATTGTATGTAAGCCTCTATTAGTAAAATCTTTCGATCTATTACTCCTATTGCAATGAATTAATCCGTGATATTGCGCAATTACACAAATTAAGAATTATAACATATCAATCAGAATTACTTTCTACCCATCAATTTACTAATCAAATTAAGCCCAAATCATGGTGCAAACATGGCTCCCCTTAATACCCTAGAATTAAACTACTCACTCATACTAGAAGTAAAAGCGATAAGAATAATGAAAGAAGCCATGTAAAACATATATTAATAAAACAAGAGAATAAAGAATACCTTAAACTTTGTATTAACGAAGAACAATGAAGATCCAAATTAAACCAAGTGCTTACAAAAGAAGAGATAAAGAGAGCAAAAACCAAAACCATAGCTTTTTAACAAGTAAAAGTATACGTATCTTTGTCTATCCCCCCCTCTATTTTCACGTCCCTCATCTTTTATAATAAAACTCATTAATAAAATCTGATCTCTATCTCCTAATAAAAGTATTTTTAATATCCTAATCAATTTACAAAAAGATATCCATAATTAAATAGGATTTTCTTGTAAAATTCGTCACTTATTTTTCTCCTCTATTTCTAGGCTCTTCCAGTTGGATTTTGCTTACTGGACCACCTCTGAATTAAAGATAATTCCCTAAGCTTCGCGTGGACAGTAAGATCGTCAAATTCTGACTTCTGGAACTCAAGATATGGCCAAAACAGTGCAGGCACCCCGTGTAGCCCAATAATACGAATTTTCTCCTATTTTATCTCCAAAATAGCTCTTTTTGCTCCAAATCCTTCCAAGTCATGAATTCTTTATTTCCTACAATAAAACAATAAAATCTATTAAATAAATATCCAAATCAGTGCAAAACACAATAAATATGAGAATAAAATCATCTAAAATATATTCTATCACCTCTCTTCCAAAAACACCCGAACAAAATGGTATCGCGAAACGCAAACATCGTCATATCTCCGAGACTGGTCGAACCTTAATTAACCATTCATCTGCTCCTCTGTCTTTCTGGCTAGAAGCCTTCTAAACAGTTGTGTTTCTTATCTGTTAGGCCGAATACACAATTATAATCAAGATTTGTATGAGAGATTAACAAGAACACACGTTTTAACAATTAAAAACTGTTTGGAATTAATAATTCCTCTCTCAGTGATGTAAAATATCACATAGAGCTGCTTAGGTTACAATGAATGATAATTCATTACACGTACCCTTCTAGGGTTAACCTAACTGTATTTATAAGATATACAGCTGCTATACAATCTATAATTGATACTCCTATAAATTAGCTATACAATTGATATCAATTACGATTGCTACATGTCTCCTTAATCAACACAATCTCTTTGATATCTATTCAATCTTCAAAGATATTGCTTCCTTAATTATCTTCAAGTATTCTTCAAACTCTATTGACCAATAGACGCTTCCTCCAGACAGAGTTTAACAAACTCTGTCGAGCTTCCATCTGTCAGCGTTTAACTAAACTCTGATTGCTTCCAGCTAAACTCTGATATTTCACTTTAACACTTAAACACTGATTATTATTCACATCAATTATATCTAACAATCTCCCCCAACTTGTTCATTAGCAAAAATTCACAAGTTTATAATAATTGATGATGTCAAAACAATAAGACAAATACAGTGTTTAATATACAAACAGAGTTTAAGCTTCTACTTAACAAAATCTACAGAAAACAAGAAAATTCTTACAGAGCTTTATTCCTTAATTTCTTCAACATCTGGTGTTGACCTGAGATAGTCTATAAGCAATCTTCTTTCTGCATTTTCAAGTTCCTTCTGCATAACCTCCTTGATCTCTTTCAGCTTAGGATCATCTTCACCAGTTTGGTAGATAGGAGATCTCAGAGAATAGATTTTGTTTCTTCTCATTTCATTCCCCAGTCTGATGAATTGTGCTTTCTCTGACTCAGAATTAAAATCAAGAACTGTTATACCCAAATCTGTCTTCAGCTTAGCACTATTCTTCTTCATCTCAACAATCTTTCCTTGATAATATCTGTACTTTGGGACATACTGACTGTTATATTTTATACCTCTAACTGCCAAATTATGTAGCATCTTCTTTCTTAGCACATTTGCAGCTTGTTGAGTCCTTTGATTCTTCACTTTGAAAATATACAGAACATATTCCAATTCTTCCCAAAGCTTCAAATCAAGATCATACTCACCAATTTTGTATACAGTCCCATCAACCATGAAGTATAGTAGAAAATCTTTCTTTAAGCTCTTTTGATGAATCAACTGTACTGATTCCAGTCTGTCTAAACTCTCCTGAGTAACACCTTGACCTGGAACAGCCAGTGATGAAGGATCTTGAGGACTGGTATTCATTCTATTTTCTCTATAGGAGCCCAAACCAGATTTATCTCGACCTTGCTTACCCATTAGAGCTCTGCTTTGTAGAAAATTATCTCCAGCCTCACCAATCTCCAGAGTTTGTTCACGAATTGTTGGTTTCCCAAAAATCGTTTGCAATTGAGCAGACAATGGCTTCTGTACAACTTGTGTAGCAACAGAGGTTGTGATATGGGCTGAAAATAAGCCTTAAAGACACATTTAATGTAGCATTAATTAGACCTAATATGGTCCAAACGTGGGGCCCACCAGATGGGCCCAAACCCTATTTATGATATTAATTTCGTAATTAATATTAAGGGTAATAACCAGCTCAGCAATAAGAGTCAGATAAGGATATTACTCCTACCAATCTTAGCCTCCAAGGTACAGAATTCGATATGGGAACTGACTCCTACAAGGAAGGAGTCTAGAACCTTCCTCAAGGTGGTGACTTGCCCACCAAGTCACCTAATTCTACTACAATTCTAGGGCTTCTCAGCCTATATAAGGGCCTGACCCCTCATTCTCAGAACTACGTTTTGGCTTGATTCTCGATACAAGATACGTAGGCACTCTGTGAGGATCGATTAGTCTCGATACACGGAAACAACCATTAAAGCTTGAAGCTCAACCTCCCTTAGCATTAAATACATACAAACCCTAACTGTAATTTGATAATCTAGTTTTTATTCCACAACATTTGGCGCCGTATGTGGGAAGAAAACATCAACCATGGTTCAAACACGAAGAACAGCAACGACCTCTACCGAGGCCATACCCCCCAGCTCTGCTCCTTCCGCTACTGAACAGGTACCCCCAACGACATGGGCGATCACTCAGCCTCAAGTTTCTCAGCCTATAGGGATGAATCCCCATGTTGAGAGTACGTTACCTATAGTCATCCAGCCAAGTCAAGAAACCACCTCTCTTCATATGGTGATCTCTCCTTTAACCAATCGTCCACTCTTGGAGGGACATATCTCCACCACTGTGCTCCCTTTGAGTACCAATCCGATGTATGGACTGCCTAACTATCCCCCTCAATAAAGGGACCCTGGACCAAGCGGTCACGCATTACAGATCCGAGATCGAGAGTATGACGATTACTCTGGTCCTTATACTGACGATTCATCGTCATCTGATGATGATGATCGCGATGAAGCCCCGAGGAGGTGACGTGCTAGTAGAGAACCTCGAAGGAGGACTCAGACTATCCATGACGGACACCCTTTGTCAATTACTGAAAAGATTAAGGCTCATGAGGCCAAGATCTTAAAACTAAAGGACGATATGGCGAAGGATCAAGCAAGATTGAACCAGAATCGACCTCCTCCAACTTCAGGAGGGGTTCCCTTTGTCGATTTGGAAAGGCCTTCAAGGAGGCAGAGAAGGGCTGATGCCCCAACTGGAAGAACAACAAGGGTGGAAACCCCCGGAAGCAACCCCAAGGATCTGATGCCACTTTGGGATCCTGATGATCCCACACCTCCGTTTACTGAGGAGGTGATGAATGCTCGTATCTCAAAGAAGTTCAAGATGCTGACAATCAAGGATTATGATGGAACGGGTGATCCCGCAAACCACGTCAGGCCGTTTTCGAATGCATTGCTGCTACAGCCTGCAAGTGATGCCTTAAAGTGTAGGGCGTTCCCTCAAACCCTGTCGGGCATGGCTCAAAGATGGTATAGCCGATTGCCTGCGAACTTAATTGGCTCTTTTAAGGAGTTGAGCGCTGCTTTTATCAGTCAGTTTATCAGCGGAAGAGTTCATGAGAAAAGCTCTGCATCCCTCATGTACGTGGTGCAAGGGAAGAATGAAAATCTGAGAGATTACCTCAAGAGGTTCACTAAAGAGACGTTGAATATCACTGATTTGGAGAATAAGGTGGCCATGGTAGCCCTGGAACACGGAACCACTGATCTATTCTTTAAAAGGTCATTGGCAAAGCATCCTCCTGAAAACATGGCCGAGCTCCAACGAAGGGCTGACAAGTACATCAAAGCTGAAGATATCATGAAGAAAGAAGCCACAGTAAGTGGAGGAGGAGGTAACAACGACTCCAAGAAGCAAAAGCAAGACCATGAGTATGATGACCAGGAGTATGATACTAGGGACAAGTATCCCCGAACTAGCGAGGACTCCGACTATGCCCCTAAAAAGAACCAAGGACCGAGGTTCACTGAGTATGCAAGGTTAAATACTCCTAGGAGTCGAATCTTGCTGGACATTGAGAAGGATAAAGATTTTCGATGGCCGAAGCCACTCAGGGGTAATCCCGCAAAGAGAAACAAGAATCAGTATTGCAGATTCCACAGAGATGTGGGGCATGACACTGATGATTGCAAGCAACTCAAATATGAGATCGAGTTTTTGATTCGTGGAGGGAAACTGAGCCACTTCATTAAGGGTGACGACCGTGGTAATCAGAGAAGAGAGTATGATAGGAGGGATGACGATCAAGATCGCAACCCACAGCCCCGAGGGATAGTAATCAACATGATCTCAGGAGGCCCGACTGCGGCCCGCACAATAAGGAATTCTCAGAAGGCTTATGCTAGAGAAGTGATGCGCATCGTGGGAAAGGCCCCGAAGCGTGCAAAAACTGAAGTAGTGGTTGGTTTTGATGACTCAGACTTGGAAGGGGTGAAGTTCCCCCATGACGACACGCTGGTCATAACTTCTGTGATTTGAAACTCAGAGGTGAAGCGAGTCTTGATAGACAATGGAGCTTCCGTTGACATTCTATTTCATGATGCATTTGTGAAGATGGGGTATAGTGATTCTCAGTTGACCCCCAATAACATGTCTATATATGGATTTAATGGAGTAGAATCCAAAGTTGAAGGGACTATTCAGTTGCCTGTAACTATTGGACAGGAGCCCAAGAAGGCCACTCAGATGTTGAACTTCCTGGTAATCAAGGCGGTTTCAACATACAACGCTATCCTCGGAAGGACTGGACTTCATTCATTCAAGGCTGTCGCCTCAACTTATCATATGAAGATCAAGTTCCTGACCAGGAATGGTGTTGGAGAACATAAAGGTGATCAAAAGATGGCACGAAGCTGTTATGTAGCCTCGTTAAGGCCTGATGGAGTCGGGGGGCAGGTCCTTCCGATTGAAGACATGGATGTCCGCAGTAGTAAGAAACGTCAAGAAAGACCGTCAGAGGACATCATACAGAAGCCTCGGACAGCCATTGAGGCTTAGGCGTTAACTGACTTCGTGGTTGAATGTACCATTAGCAACCAAGAAGTCGGGGGGCAGGAGGTAATACCCCAAGCAGGAAGTGAACCTCGGAATAATAAGGAGGAGACCAGAAGGAGTGGTGGGTGCTCTATTTTGATGGAGCATCAAAAACAAAATCTGGTGCAGGCCTAGTCTTGTAAAGCCCCGTTGGGCTCAAGTTATCCTAGTATAACTTAGCTTCATATTTATCTAGTAGAAGTAGAAATAAGGTTCATTGAAACCATTGAAGAGCATGTTGCTCCGAGTAGGACGGTAGTACTTTATGTAAGGGTTGAACCCATTTCAAGTTATTAATGCAAGTTTGTTTTCAATTCATTTATTGTGTGATTTTATTTATGTGCCAAACACCTGATGAGTGCAAGTTAAGGATGACCAAGTACCGAAAATAAAAGAATGCACGAATGGAGAACAAGCAAATGCATAAATAAAGACCCCGAAGGGTCAAGAGTTAGGTTACAGCACGACCAAATAAGAGTTTAAGTCCGTGAAGGACCCAGGTTAAAAGATGAGCAGATAAAAGCCACACGCAACAATCAAAACCATGCAAGGCCGAGGATGTTAAGGACTAGCTACTCTTCAATATGTCTTAAGTACCTGGATTGAGTATCCAAGGATGAAGACCAATAGAGAACAGTGATGTATTTGCTTGGACAACGATTGATATGCCAGGGATTGATCCCCAATTTATAACCCTTCGGTTGAATGTCGATCCTGAACGGAAGACAATAAAATAGAAGAAGAGGAATTTTGATCCTCAAAGGCAAGATGTCATTAAGCAAGAAGTTGACAAGCTCTTAGAGGCTGGGTTTATTGAAGAGATTCAGTTCCCCGAATGGTTGGCTGAGCCTGTGATGGTCAAGAAGGCAAATGGGAAGTGAAGGATGTGCATAGACTTCACTAACTTGAATGATGCATGCCCGAAGGACTATTTCCCCCGGCCAAGGATAGACATGTTGATAGTTGCCACAACTGGACATGAGATGTTGAGCTTCATGGATGGGTTCAGCAGCTACAATCAGATTAAGATGCACAAGAATGACATCCCAAAGAATGCAGGCGCTACTTATCAACGACTGGTGAATAAGATATTCGCCCTTCTGATTGGGAAAACCATGGAGGTATATGTTGATGACATTTTAGTCAAGAGCCTATTCAAGGCAGACCATATCAAGCACCTCAGAGAGGCATTCGAAGTGCTGAAGCACCACAATATGATGTTGAATCCAGCCAAGTGTGCTTTTGGCGTTGGATCAGGAAAATCTTTGGGATTAATGGTTTCAAAGAGAGGCATAGAGGCCAACCCTGATAAGATCAAAGTGATCATGGACATGGAACCACCCCGTTCTATACGAGATGTACAAAAGTTAACCGGCCGAGTTACAGCCCTGGGGAGATTTATCTCCAAGTCTGGTGACAAATGCTTGTCATTCTTTCAAGCATTGAAAAAAGTGAAAAATTGTGAGTGAACTATTGAAAGCCAAGAGGCCTATGAGCAATTGAGGAGGTACATGGCAGAAGCCCCGTTGTTGGCCAAACCTAGTCCCAGGGAGACTCTTTATCTATACCTGGCGGTATCCGAACAAGCGCTGAGCGCCGTCCTCATTCGAGAAGAGAAAAAGGTTAAGAAACCCATTTACTATATTAGCAAGGTGTTGCATGGAGCTGAGTTGAATTACTCAACCATCGAGAAGTTTCTTTGGCATTGATAACAGCCTCGAGGAAGCAGTATTTGCGAGTTGTGAAAGTTGTTACGACTCAGTTTGATGAGTGCTATGTGGAGCACATTCCAAGAAATGAGAACGTTATGGCCGATGCCCTGTCTAAATTTGCTTCTTCTGAGATAGAGAATTATGCAGGGAGTGGTTACTTCTAGGTCTTGAAGGCCCCGACCATCAACTCTAAGTTGGTAGCACCGATTGATGAAGGAAGTTGAAGGATAGACCCTATCAAAGCTCATCTTGAGACTGGTTGGCTCCCTGATAATGCCTTGAAGGCACAGAAACTTTTAGTGAGAAAGTGTTGAGATAAGAGGTCCTTTGTCATTCCATACTTAAAATCTTGAATCTCAAATCCCGACACAAAAATTAAGCCTTGATGGCCAACAAGGCTGTCTGCCTCCAATCGAGTTTGTTGTTTGAGTTTAAGGGCTCGAATCAAGAGTCATTAGTCAAGTTGAAACCTAAGCAAGGTTATATGAGTATAAGAATAAGGTTGGAATCCTAGAGTCAAGATAGAGGAGTGACAACTAGCCAAGGCACACCAGACTTGAAGTCAAGTGCTGAGTGGCAAATGAACTTCTTGAACGATCAACCGAGAAGCAAGACCTCCACCATACGAAGTAAGGGGGGCAAGAACTAAAAAGCTTCACCACAAGATCCACATCTTAAAATGAGAATGAAGGGTTGGTTAAAACCGACAACCATAAATGGATTCAAGGTTTAAAACCAAGAATTCAACAAGCGAGTTAAGGCCCAGAAGGTCACAAAAGTTATGAAAGCCAATTTGAAGTCAAGGATGTCTGTTTGGTCATCGACTTTAAATAATGACATCCGACGATCGAATACTAACGTTGAGGTCCAAATATCGACGTTCGAATACTGACATTGAAGTCCAAATATCGACGTTTGAATATTGACGTTGAAGTTCAAGGACCGAGAAAAGGCCGACCAAGCTCCGAGGGCCGGCCGATCGAGCTCCCGAGGAGGCCTCCGGCCGACCGACCATCGGCCGACTGACCTCCCGGGGGAGCTTCGGCCGACTGATGGCGATCATCGGTACGAGATTTCAAGATTTGATATCGAAGACGGCCGACCGAAACATGGCCGATTGAGGCACCGGGGGCACTCCGGCCTATTGACATTGATAGTCAGCACGAGGTTTCGCCCAGCCGATCGAGAACCGGCCGACCGGGCTCCAATGGAAGGCTCCGGCCGACCGACATCGGTCATCGCATCGAGATTTTGCTTCGATCGACTGAAAAATTTGGCCGATCGAGGTCCCGGCCGATCTGCTCTCCGTGCATGCCTTGGCCGACCGACGTTGATCGTCGGTATGGGTTTTTTGGCTCCGTTCGAAAAAAATAAATAGATAAATAAATTCCAGCCGACTGACTTCCCGGCCGACCGGCTCTCCGTGCATGCCTTGGCCGACCGACGTTGATCGTTGATATGGGTTTTTTGCTCCCATAAAAAAATAAAAAAAATTCCAGCCGACTGACTTCCCGGCCAACCGGCTCTCCGTGCATGCCTTGGCCGACCGACGTTGATCGTCGGTATGGGTTTTTTGCTCCGTTCAAAAAAAAAAAAAATTGGCCGACCGGCTCTCCGGGCAAGCTTTGGCCGACCGACGTCGACTGTTGGTGCGAGATTTTGGATTGGACGACCGATGTTGGTTGTCGGTATGAGAAAAATTTTGGCCGACCGGCTCACTGGGGGCGTTTTGGCCGATCGACGTCGGTTGTCGGTATGAAAAAGAATTTTGGCCGACCGAGGTCCCGGCCGACCGGCTCACCAGAGACACTATGGCCGACCGACATCGATGGTCAGCATGCAGATTTGGTTTGGCCGTCTGACAGTGGTGGTCGAGTCGGGTTTTCACATTTTTGTTTTAGTTTCTCCACCTCGATGATCAAGTTCACTATTTAGATTGTTTTTGAACAAAATAATCAAGTGGAAGTTGAAATTGAGAATAGCACCGATTAATGCCGATTAGCGTCGTTTTACATCGTTTAAACGTCGTTTAAAGCTATTTAGCGCCGTTTAGCATCATTTAGTGCCGTTTAGTGCCGATTAGCGCCGTTTAGCGTCGTTTAACATCGTTTAAACATCGTTTAAGACTATTTAGCGCCGTTTATCGTCATTTAGTGCCGTTTAGCACCGTTTAACGCCGTTTAGAGTCGTTTAACATCGTTTAAACGTCGTTTAAAGCTATTTAGCGCTGTTTAGCGTCGTTTAGTGCCGTTTAGCACTGTTTAGCGTCGTTTTACATCGTTTAAACGTCGTTTAAGGGTATTTAGCGCCGTTTAGCGTCATTTAGTGCCGTTTAGCACCGTTTAAGGCTATTTAGCACCGTTTAGTGTCATTTAACACCGTTTAACGCCGTTTAGCATCGTTTAACAACGTTTAAATGTCGTTTAAGGTTGATTAGTGCCGATTAACATTGAATTAACATTGTCGTAAATGCGTCGGTCGCTCCACGCTTTACATCAAGACAATACTCGTGAAACACTAGTGTATGAAGACACATTTAATGTAGCATTAATTAGACCTAATATGGTCCAAACGTGGGGCCCACCAGATGGGCCCAAACCCTATTTATGATATTAATTTCGTAATTAATATTAAGGGTAATAACCAGCTCAGCAATAAGAGTCAGATAAGGATATTACTCCTACCAATCTTAGCCTCCAAGGTATAGAATTCGATATGGGAACTGACTCCTACAAGGAAGGAGTCTAGAACCTTCCTCAAGGCGGTGACTTGCCCACCAAGTCACCTAATTCTACTACAATTCTAGGGCTTCTCAGCCTATATAAGGGCCTGACCCCTCATTCTCAGAACTACGTTTTGGCTTGATTCTCGATACGAGATACGTAGGCACTCTGTGATGACCGATTAATCTCGATACACGGAAACAGCCATTAAAGCTCGAAGCTCAACCTCCCTTAGAATTAAATACATACAAACCCTAACTGCATTTCGATAATCTAGTTTTTATTCCACAACAGGTTGTATTCACTTTCTTTGAAACCTTCCCTTCTTTAACAATGCCTTTCAGCTTTTGTTTAGCCTCTACTTCTGTTGGTTTTCTAGACACTTGTATCCTCTGATCAGTACCAACATTTTCTTTGATAGTAATGCCTTTCAATACCATGCACACAAGCAGTAAACAATAATTGACATAATCTAGCAAAATAGACAGTAGTAGATACTGACAATCTATCACCTATGTTCATTAAAATATGTCTACCAAAATCGAAATTACTCCCATAGAGAAGAGAATACCCAATTTGTAGACTGTCAGTAGGAATGGCATCCCAGTTTGTGACTTTCTTTCTAAAGGCCCTTGTTATACAATCGAAGAAGAAACTCCACTCCTTCCTCAGCTGTGGCCTCTTCACTGATCCAAGTTTTGCTAATGGGCTTGAGTACCCAATTTGCTGCAACATCTCTCTTAGATGTTTCTCACCAACAACACTATATGAGGAGTGTGTATCAAAACCCATGGTTTCTCTGACAGTAGTTGGAGTAATGACATACTCTGTTTCCTCATAAGTGAAAACAATAGACGGAGTCCCATTCCCTCCTCCATCATCATAAGCAGAGTTCTGCCAGAAAGTAGCAATCTGCGTGGCAGAGAGTGTTGGTGGTTCAACTAGAGCTTGACCAATTTCTGAATCCCTCAAGAAATTCTGAATCAGATGAAATGCCTCTGGAACGTTTGCATTATCCAATGGGGCTGCATAATTATTAGAAACAAACAATAACCCTTGAGCATTAAAAGCTTTGGTGGCCATTAGAATCGATGTGAGAAGAAGATAGCAGTGAAAAATGATATGTATGCAAAGTGTTTGTAAAAATGCCCAAATGAAAGAACGAAGTAACTGAGTGGTTGTGTGAAAAGTAACTGTGAGTGGATGTGTGTAAGTGGGTGAATGAATATGAACCGTTTAAGTTAAATAATGAGATATGTAATTAAAAATTAAAACCAATCGTTTTAACATTAATACATGCAACCAGTTACTATGTGTAAGTGGAACACGATCCTAGAGAAATGTGTGAGTGGGACACGCGGCACATATCTAATGGAATAGCTATGCATACTCAGTAATTATAGCAATAATTACTGCTACTCTCTCTCCTATTAGCAATACACTTTAACACTCTAATACTTATCAACAGTTGGAAGTTAACGCCTTTTACCCCAAGTATAGAAATTGTCCAAAATAAAATATACCTTAGAGTACTAGACAAAATTCGTCAGCGTTTGTCAATTCTCCAACTTCATTACCATAATCCTTTCAAAAACTGCACATGTGTGAATATATGTGTGTGTATAGAAGAGTTTACCAATTCAATTTTTAGAGCATCTAATATTTCATAAAAATCCATAAAATAAATCAGTAAAATCTGTTTGCACAAACTCTCATAGTAAACACTGAATGTATGATGAATGCTAAACTCTGTAGTAGATGATATACAATAACTATGAAATAACTTATACCCCCTTTCTAACTATTTTTTTATCAGAGGTTGTAACTAGTCACCAAAAATCCTATAATTTTAGCCCCTATCAGTTTGATAAGTTCCTAGGTCTTCCTAATCTTTGACCAGTCACCAAAAATCCTATAATTTTAGTCCTTATCTTTTGATAAGTTCCTGGGTCTTCCTAGTCTTTGACTAGTCACTAAAAATTAGAGAATTTTAGCCCTTATCTTTTGATAAGTTCCTAGTTCTTCCTAGTCTCTGATTAGTCACAAAAAATTAGAGAATTTTAGCCCTTACTTTTTACCAGCAAGTTCCTGGGTCATCCTAGACACAACATAATCATAAAGAAATTATAACATCCTATATACAATCTCTTTGGGGGTTTACTAATTACAGCATCTAACTAAATAGAGTATAACTAACAGAGTTTAGAGCTCATCAACATTAGAAGTTATTCATGAGAGGCAATGCACACAGTATTGACAGACTCAGAGTTTAGGATAGATAAATTAAGAGATGCTATAAATATGAAACAGTATCATGCTGTGTTAATTTTCTACACAGTCTAAGATTATATCACAAATAACTTAGAAAGATTCATGATTAATTACTGAGAATCATGCTTCATACAGATTTCTTCATCGGTGTTCATATCAGACAATAACATTATCAGAGTTTATCAGTGTATATCCAACATGTCAACAGTGTATGACCTACAGAGCATGCTAACAGAGTTTAACAGTATACGAACAGAGTTTGCATAGCAGAGTTAATCAACAGAGTTCATATATCATTTAACATATCACGGAAATATGAGCAACATATTACATAAGTAAGTTTTGAGTCTAACCATAATCTCTAGTCAAAACCAGATATCATTCCTAGTTCATTTACCAGTCTTCTAAATGTAGCTTCACTCAGTGGTTTGGTGAAGATATCAGCAAGCTGTTGTTCTGTAGACACAAAATGAAGCTCAATATTCCCTTCCTCTACATGTTCTCTGATAAAGTGATACCTTATGCTGATGTGCTTGGTCATTGAATGTTGTACTGGATTACCTGTCATAGCAATAGCACTTTGATTATCACAGTAAATAGGAATCTTACTGTACCTCAATCCATAATCCATCAATTGATTCTTCATCCATAGAATCTGTGCACAACAGCTACCAGCAGCAATATACTCTGCTTCAGCTGTAGATGTAGAAATTGATTTCTATTTCTTGCTGTACCAAGAAACAAGTCTATCACCTAGAAATTGACAACTTCCACTGGTGCTTTTTTTGTCTATCTTACAGCCTGCAAAGTCTGCATCAGAGTAACCAAGTAGCTTGAAATCTGATTCTCTAGGATACCACTAACCTAAGTTAATGGTGCCCTTGAGATACTTGAAAATTCTCTTCACAGTTGTTAGATGTGGTTCTCTAGGGTCTGCCTGAAACATTGCACATAGACAGGTTGCATACATGATATCAGGTCTACTTGCTGTCAGATAAAGAAGAGACCCTATCATGCCTCTATAGCTTGTCATATTTACTGTAACTCCTGTGTCTTTGTCCAACTTTGTTGCTGTTGCCATGGGAGTTGATGCAGATGAGCAGTCAAGCATACCAAATTTCTTGAGAAGATTTCTGGTATATTTTGCTTGATTTATGAAAATCCCATCATCTGTTTGCTTCACCTATAGGCCTAGAAAATAACTAAGCTCTCCCATCATACTCATTTGATACCTGGACTGCATGAGTTTGGCAAACTTTGTACAGAGTTTATCATTAGTAGATCCAAAAATTATGTCATCAACATATATTTGAACTAAAAGCAAGTCACTCCCAGATTTAAAGTAGAACAGGGTTTTATCAATTGTACCTCTATTGAACCCACTTTCTAGAAGAAATTGAGCCAGAGTTTAATACCATGCTCTTGGTGCCTGCTTAAGTCCATAGAGTGCCTTATCTAGCCTGTAGACATAATCTGGATATTTGGGGTCCACAAATCCTAGTGGTTGTTCAACAAACACTTCTTCTTCAAGTTTCCTATTCAGAAAGACACTATTCACATCCATCTGAAATACCTTGAACTTCTTGTGAGAGGCATATGCTAGAAAAATTCTTATTGCCTCCAATCTTGCAACTAGAGCAAAAGTTTCATCATAGTCTATTCCTTCCTGCTTGAATAGCCTTTACAATTCCCTCATTGTCAATTTTGTTTCTGAAGACCCATTTAGTACCAACAACAGATCTATTCTTTGGTCTTGGTACAAGGGTCCAAACTTCATTCATTTCAAATTCATTTAACTCTTCCTGCATTGCTGTTATCCAGTCAGCATCTTGAAGAACTTCTTGTACCTTTTTTGGTTCAGATTGTGACAAAAATGCATGAAACAGACATTCATTTGTTGTAGCACTCCTTGTTCTTATTCTTGCATCTAGATCACCAATAATCAAATCAGGTGTGTGAGATTTTGTCCATTTCCTAGCTGAAGGCAAATGGCTTCTCTCAAAATTTGATCCTCCCCCTTGATCCATGCTCTCCTGATTTTCTTGTTGCCTATCTTCATTCTCTGAGGCTCCCCCTGAATTTGATTGCTCAGAGTTTGAACTGTCAGATTTTGGACTTTCAGAGTTTGATCCAGATTTTTCAGCTGACTCATTATCAGTATTTGAGTCATCACTTTGAAGTGATTCTTCATGCTCCCCCTCAACTGGTTCTCCCCTTGTTTGTGTCTGAGAAGTTTCTTCAGAGTTTACCAGTAGAGGTTCAGAGTTTGTCTCAACAGAGGTTGTTAGATCAGATTCATCAGAGTTTACTTCATCAGAGATTAAGTCTTCATTTTCAAAGTGCAGTTGATCATGTTCATCTACATCTTCAAGTCTAGTTATTTTCTTGTCATCAAATGACACATGAATTGACTCCATGATCACCTTGGTTCTCAGATTATAAACTCTAAATGCCTTAGTTGACAGCGGATAGCCAACAAAAATTCCTTCATCAGCTTTTAACTCAAATTTAGTCAACTGTTCAGGATAAGTTTTCAACACAAAGCATTTGCACCCAAAAATATGAAAATATTTTAGGTTTGGCTTCTTTTCCCTCACCATCTCGTATGGTGTTTTTCCATGCTTATTGATCAGAGTGGCACTCTGAGTAAAACAGGCAGTTTGAACTGCTTCTGCCCAGAAATAGGTTGGCAATTTTGCTTCATCAAGCATAGTTCTGGCAACTTCTATCAAGGTTCTGTTCTTTCTTTCAACTACACCATTTTACTGTGGTGTACCATGTGCGGAAAACTCTTGCTTAACTCCTCTGTTCTTGCAGAATTCTTCCATTGTTGCATTCCTGAATTCAGTTCCATTATCACTCCTGATTATCTTGACTTTGTGTTTTGATCCTTTGTCCAGTAGCTTCACAAGAGTTAATGTAGTTTCATCCTTCTTTGCTAGAAAATACACCCAAGTGTATCTGGTGTGTTCATCAACAATGACTAGAGCATATTTCTTTCTTCCAATTGACAAGACATTTACTGGTCCAAAGAGATCAACATGTAGAAGATGATAAGGATCAACAATTGAAGATTCAGACTTGCTCTTGAAAGATGACTTCCTTTATTTGGCCTTTTGACAGGAATCACACAGGCCATCTGTTAGGTCCGTTAAGATTGTAGAAGGGGGGGTTGAATACAATCTATATCTTTTTGTCGAAATTTGTCCGTTAAATAAAATTTAGTTTAGACAAATTTGAGCGGAATTAATTGAAACAAAATTCAAGTTAAATATAACGATATATTAAACTTGATGGTTGTTACAAAATCAGTACAGAGTATTATCACGTTAATAAAAACTAATTAGAAAATTCGACATGAACTTTTCTAATTTAGTTAATAAAAATCGAGATACGAACTAGGAAACTTAATTCGCTAGTAATACAAGAGTCACAAATAATTAAGTTCTATCGGATCAAATATTACAAATGAGTTGAACTTGATTTTCTGTGAATTAATTGAGATAGTCAGTGGCTTTAAAGATGAGAGAGAGATGTAATATTATGGCTTCTATCTTTAAAACTTTTTCTCGTGTATGTTGTCCACTGCCTCCTGTCTCTTTTTGTTGAGATATTGTTCAAAATATCTTCTGTCTATTTTTAACACTTAAACAGACTATCCAGAGACTGTCTAATGGCTTGCAGACTATCCAGGGAACAAATAGACTACCGGTGTGACTATCAGTTCTCTTGCAGACTACCGGTGTGACTATCAATCCTCTTGCAGACTACCGGTGTGACTATCCATTCTCTTGCAGACTACCGGTGTGACTATCTGGCTTGGCAGACTACCCAATTCTTTCTCCAGACTATCAGAATGACTATCCTGATAGTCTTTAATACATGATTTTTCTGGCAGACTACCATGCAGACTTCCTGGTAGACAATTCCTTAGCAGACTATCAAACTGGACTGAGTATGCTGAGCAGACTATCTCCTAGACTATCTTAGATAGTCTTTTAATAATAAAACCATAGTCTAAAAACACTTCTGATAGTCTTTTAGCAATCTATATTAATTCTAAATTAATTAATTCAATAATTAACTTAATAAATAAATTAATTCTTGAAGAATTAATTTATTAATTAAGTTAACTAAATACTTTAAATTAATTAATAGAGAATTAACATAATTCATTTGATAGTCTAACCTTCACTTTTAAACCACTGAAATAAATAAAGAACCTCCACTGAATATTTGTTGACGCTCGATGCACGGTCTGGTTCATGAACGACTAACTTCAACTTCTTTTCTTCATTTTGACTTTAAGCTGTGGTCAATTTCTTCTCTCAACTTTCTTTAAATATTCTGTACTGATACTGTCTCTTGTCACTTGTAGAAATCTCTATCCTTCTGAATTAAATCCATGACTTTGAATACCACACTGAGGCTTGATCAGTAGACTGAACTTCTTCCAGTGTAAAATATCAAAACTATAGATTGACTTGTAGATTTGTTTCTTCTGATAGATAGCATCTTCTGAGATTCCTGTGACAGTTAATATTATTTACTTATTACAATCTACTTTAAGTTGAGTTGGATCCTCGAACTACAAATAGGCTGAGTCATATGCCTTTCAATCTCCCCCTATTTGTTTGTTATAAATTAACAAGCAAATTCCTAGAGGATAACTCAACTAACTCAACTTAAACTAGTAAATGATAAAACATTAATAGCAAGTAAATAATGAAGAAGTTCTGGTATTTATAACAATTTCCAGATTCAAACATAATGATAAATACAAGATAGATGATCCTCTAGCCTGATCATATTAAACATTATCCTATCTTGATCCATCTAACTCTAAAAATATTACATGTAGAGCTGTTCTTCATTTCTGACTGTCTTCCTTCCTTATTTCTCCTTCTTCTGGATCATCCATTTCTGGCAGATTTTTGTGCAATTCTGCATCAACTAGCAACTCTTTTCTTGATGAGAATCCTGTAGGACGAACAAGAGGAATTCCAAGTGCCTTTTTAAATTGACCTTTGAACTTCTCATAATCCTTAAAAAATTTGACTTCTGCATAGGATTTAATGCGATCAGCAATTTCTAACTTCTCTTTAGTAGAAAATCCTTGATTTCTCAGAACATATTCAATATAGACCAACTGCCTGGCAGAGTGTGTGAACAATTCCTCATTCTCAAGATTGATTGTATGAAGCACCTCACCTTTAAGGAATTTCAATTGTCTAGGCAATTTAACTATTTCTGGACCAGCTCTTTCAGCAAACTCTTTGAATTTTTCATGAAGTAGTACACCCAACTCAGAAGAAGTTCTTACCTTTGGCCTAAGAACCCAGATTTCTGTCAATGATTTGTCATAGAAGAACTGAATTGAAACTCTTTGTGTTCCAAACTCATGACAATCAACAAATATTAAGAACTCATCTGTTTTCGTTTCACCTGCAGTTGTTATTCTCACAACTTCTATTCTCAGGGCTCTCATGTACATCTCGTGTGTTGGGTTAAGCTCTTTGAGTCTTTCAAAGATAGAAAGAAGTCGACAATCATCATTATCAAGAGATTGATGTGAGTCTATTATTCGTTGAGCACGTTCCCATTTCTCACCACTCTTAAACTTGACGTATAACTTCCTTTCTTGAACTTTAAGTGCATGTTCCCGTTGCCTTGCTTCTGCTTCCTCTTTTTGAAGTCTTTCTTTGTGTGCAAGCATATCTAGTGTTTTCTGAAGCTTTTCATCTCGCAATTTGAGATTTGCTTCTTGCCTTTCAACTTCTAATTCAGCTTCAAAATCCAGTTTTGCTTGCTCAGCTTCATATTCAGGGTCAACTGGCACTTCATCTTCCCAGCTGCTAAAATCTGGTTCTGGTATTTTTTCACCCACATCAGAGAACCTTAGATCAGCAAAAACATCAAAGTTGTCTGGTTCACCTGTGTAGTAATACCCTTCAGTGTCTTCTGTGTCTTCAGCACTTTTCTGAGAATCTGCTATCTTCTTCCCCTTATCTCTCCCTTGTTCACCTTGTTCAGAGTCTTTACTAGTTCCCTCTCTTGACTTATCCCCCTTAGTTGAGGAATCCTCTACCGAAGTGTTAAATGCACCATCTTCAGGGTCTCGCTCATCACCATCTCCACCTTTTCCTTCAAAGAATTCCCTTTCTTCTGCTGTGGGTGTGTGAGTTCTGCTAATCATGTTGAACAAATGTTTGATCCCTTTACCTTGTTGTGCATTCTGCCTTTCAATCACATCAAGATGGTGTTCAGTAGACAATTGACTCTTAATTAATGCTGTTTGAAGATTTTCAACTTTGTCGGAGATTACAGAAATGAGTTTATCTTGAGTAACAGTAACCTCTCCAGCATCATCAAGTGCCTGTTCATAAGATAATTCGAGAGTGTTGAACTTGTTTGTGAATGTTGTCTTCATCTTGGTGATGTCATTCTTTATCACAGCAAGCTGATTTTTGACAGAGGTAGATGAAGAAGACCGTTCACCTACTTGTTCTCGTAGTAATTTTGCTTTAGCTTTACTGGCCTCAAGTTCCTTTTCTAGAGCTTTAATCTTTTCTTCCAATGAACGAGTGTATGTGTCAGTGTGTGCACTCACCTGAATATCACTCTGAGTTTCACTCATCTGACGTGCATGTGTTTCACTCAGTTTAGTGGTGTTCCTCACATCACTCCTCACTATTTCCTTAGCTGCTCCAGAATGTGTACCTGCAGATAAAATCACCCTAGCCTCCTCTTGGAAGGTTAGTGGTGGTGCAATGGGAGTTCGCAAATCCCTTTCCTCAGTCATTTCTGTCATCTCATTTGGAATTGATGTCTGAATTTCTTCAGTGACAGAAAGATCGAGTTGCCTTCCACTTTCTCCAGTTAAGACTGCGAGTGGAAAATCCCTTGAGGGAGCCAGGAATGTTCCTCCTGGGAGGGGAGATGATGACTCTATTATTTGTGGCTGAGAGTCAAGATTTCCCTCATTAACCTGTGAAGGTTCTTCTACCGTGACTATGGTAGGCACTGTTTCAGTATCAATCCTATTGTGCACTCCTTGCTCATTGTCCCTAGCCACATCAGATTCTACAGTTCTGTTTTCCCCCATTGTGAGTAATAGGGGTGTGCTTGACTCTGTACAGGGTGCCATGGCCGACTGGCAAATTTCAATGGACTCATCCTGTTGAGAGAATGGTTCCAGTAACTGTTCATGTGCCATTTCGATGTCCGTATCCTTTTGGGAGGATATGGATGGGCTGACAGTTGCCTCAATTAGTAAGTTTCTTCGCTTCTTTAGTGGAGGCAGAGCTGTGGGATCACTCATATCACTACTTCTTACATTAGGTCTTTTCACTGTTAATTTACTTCTGGATTTGGGTTTTGAGATTTTAGATGACACTGTGTTTGGCTCTAAGACCTGGGATAGAAGTTGTGGTTCTACAACCTCTTGGTCTAACCTATCAGCCACTTGGGCTCCAGAAGTAGTTTCAGGGAAAGATGAGAATACCTGTTCAGTAGCAGTTTCAGAAATCCCAGCAGTAGTGGGTTGAGCCACTTGAAGTTGATGTTCAGGTTCAGGAGCAGTTGCTGCTTCTTGTTCTTGTATGATTGGCAGTTCTATGAAGTTGGACATATACTGAGTAATGACCACTGGAACATTTGTGAACTTCTTCATTGTTGCTAACCTGGTGAAGAATTTTTTATGTGTTCTTCCTGATGCTTCGGTACGAGAGTTAGCAAACAATCTTTGATGATCATCAGAAACAACATGATTAAATATAATAGTTAAAAACCTTGGATAGTAACAATCAACTTTACTACCCAAATCATGATCGTTCTTGGCAGTTATGAGACGACTTACCATGGCATCAAAAATTAATTTACCAAAATTAACCCTTTGATTATTAGCAACTGCATAACCAATTCTCTGAAGCAAAGTAGGAATATTGTGAAAATTATTCTTTTTAGTGTTAGCAAACACCTTAGCAATTGTGTCAAAGAAATAATCCCACTCAGCCATGAAGTTACTTTTAGACAACTTAGAAAGATCAACTTCTCCTTGATAATGGATGTCATTGAAAAATTGTGTCAGCACTGCTTCAAATGGAACATCAACAAAGTCATTTGTTGGAAGTCGTAAAACAGTGTTAACAGTTGAGTCATCCACAACATAAGGTGTGTATCCCACGGTAAAAGTGAAAGAACTAGAGTCTGTCGAGAGAACAAATGTAGAACAAACCGCCAAGAGTGAATCAACTTTTAATGGAGCATCGAGAATCATGGCATGACGAATAAGAGAATGCTCATTTAAAAATCGAATCCAAGGTTTAACCCTCTCGAGAGTACAATTATCGGGATTAAAATGACCAACAAAATTGTGATTGATAATCTCCATATTAACAGCCATTTTAACTACAACACACTGAATTAATTTGCCCAAATTCGAATTTTAGGGATTTTAACAATTAATAAGTTAATTAGAAAAATCAGAAAAATCGAAACTTCACAGAAAATTCTGAAATTCTAGTATGTTGGTCTCTGAACACACACGAACACACTACTATTTTTAGATTTTGCAAAATCGAAGCCAAATTTCTTGATTTTCAGATCGTATTTCTTGATTTTCGAAAACGCAAACACTAAAAACTCGACCAAATCGATGGATTAACCAGTCAAATTAAAGAGCTTGGAGAGATTAGAACACAGGTGTTTTCAGATCGTGATTTGGTTGAGAAACACGGTCGATTTTTGAAGAAAATCGGGCGGCGGTTCGACAGTGTATGTATAGTCTTGTGTATCGAACAGAGAAAACGGACTCAGAGACTTAACTCGTGAGTTTAGACAAACAATAGACTATTGATAGTCTATTCACACAATCTATATATATACTAAGCAACAGTCTAGATGATAGTCTGCCCGATAGTCTAAAAGAAATAACTAAAGCTAAAATAGAAATATAAGCTAATCTAGACTATCGCTGGATAGTCTGTCTGATAGTCTAAATAGACTATATATATTAATGTACACTACAGACTATTATTATCGTTACAGACTAACTGAATATTAGTAATAAAAGAAAATGATTTACAAAAATATTTACAACAACACACAAATATTAGGTCCGATATCGATTTGAGCTTTCAGAGAGAAGTTTTGAAAATTCTAAGTCTGGGAAGATTTTCGAGTTAATGACTATCTCGAACTTCAACTCGAAACTCGACTTGGATTATCGAGTTAGTGACTTGAACTTCAACTCGAAACTCACTATCTCGAACTACATCTCGAAACTGACTATCTCGAACTTTATCTCGAAGTTCGACTTAGGATTCGAGTTCGAGTTACCAGTGCCTAGTTTTTATCTTCAAAATTTTCGAGATAAGATCTATCTCGAACTATATCTCGAAGTTCGAGATGAGGACCAATATAACTATTCTAAAAATCAAGTTTTAACAGAATATGCACCAGATTATTTACATGAAGCAATTCTAACAATGAAGCAAATTTAATTATTAAAACAAGCTATAAAATAGCAAAATAATTTACACTAAAATTATAAAATCTAATAAAAATTATAAAAACAATCATATGTAGTCCCTTTTATGAAAACAAACATTAATAACAAAAGGACAAACACTACAAACCAATTAATAAACTATTAACTATTTACATATTTATTCATGGTAAATTAATAAATCTATATATTTTCTAATAAAATAACTTTCTAATAGA
Organism: Kitagawia praeruptora; assembly: GCA_037693485.1. NCBI lineage: Eukaryota > Viridiplantae > Streptophyta > Magnoliopsida > Apiales > Apiaceae > Kitagawia > Kitagawia praeruptora. The sequence goes on from CM075350.1 coordinate 89,083,374, forward strand.
AAATTATTTAAAAAGAAAATATGACTTATTAAACCATCATAAATATAATTTTCAAGAAAAATAAGTTTCTCATAAATTACAACTTGTAAAATTTGAGAAAAATATTTTTAAGGAAAATGAATTATTTTAATATTGAAAAGAAGTAAGTAAAAATATATTAAGATGATAATGGCAATGGTTTGAACATTAACAAGTAACAAGGTAAGTTGATAAAATAATTATACAAGTGATTTTAATCAACAAATATTAACAGGATAATCACTTGTAAATTATTAAAGATCAAACCTCAGATATTAACTGGTTTAATTACTAGGACTATTTAACATACCCAATTCACCAACAATTCTGGTGAATGTGGATTCGTCAAGAGACTTAGTAAAAATATCTGCTGTTTGTTCTTCCGTGGGTACAAAATGTAACTCCACGGTACCATTCATGACATGCTCTCGGATAAAATGATACCTGATGTCGATGTGCTTGGTCCTCGTATGCTGCACAGGATTGTTGGAGATTGCTATGGCACTTGTATTGTCACACAGAATTGGAATATTGTCAAGTACAAAGCCATAGTCACGTAGCTGATTCCTAATCCACAAGATTTGAGCACAACAGCTTCCAGCAGCTATATATTCTGCTTCAGCTGTTGAGTTGGAAACTGTTTGTTGTTTCTTGCTGTACCAGGAGACCAACCTACCACCTAGGAATTGACAACTCCCCAGAGGTGCTTTTTCTATCTACAACACTTCCTGCATAATCTGAATCTGTATATCCAACAAGGTTAAAACCAGATTCTTTAGGGTACCAAATACCTAAGTTAGGTGTACCCTTAAGATATCTCAAGATTCGTTTAACAGCAATGAGATGCACATCTCTAGGATCCGCTTGGAACCTTGCACACAAGCATGTAGCATACATAATATCAGGTCTACTTGCAGTAAGGTAAAGTAATGAACCTATCATACCTCTGTAGCTTGTGATATCTACCTTAGCAGAATTTTCACAAGCTCCAAATTTCACAGCTATTGATGATGGTGTTCTTGCTGAAGATGAGTCCTCCATTTGATATTTCTTGAGGAGCTCTCTGACATACTTGGATTGACAAATAAAAATTCCATCTGTCCTTTGACTTACTTGTAATCCAAGAAAGAACTTCAGCTCACCCATCAGGCTCATCTCAAACTTACCCTGCATTAGCTTAGCAAATTTCTTGCACAGAAGATCATTAGTAGACCCAAATATTATATCGTCCACATAGACTTGGACTAATATAGTATCATTCTTATGTTTCTTAGTAAAGAGAGTTTTGTCTATGACACCTCTAACAAATCCATTTTCAAGTAAAAATTCAGAAAGAGTGTCATACCATTTCCTTGGAGCTTGCTTAAGACCATAAATTGCCTTGAAGAGAAAGTAGACAAAATCCAAGAATTCTGGATCTTCAAAGCCAGGGGTTGTTCTACATATACCTCTTCATCCAGCTTGTTAGAAATGATTGATGAAAACAGTGTTTGGAAGCTAGTCAGAAAACAGAGTTTAGCTGGAAGCAGTCAGAGTTTGATTAAACACTGACTGGAAGCGCAAACAGAGTTTGTTAAACTCTGTAGCGGTATTGTCTGAAGAGTCAACAGTGTTTGAAGATTGATAAATATGGAAGTAATATCTTTGAAGATTGGAAAGCTGTCAAAGAGATTGAGTTGACTTGGAAGACTGAAGCAATCGTGATTGATATCAATTGTATAGCTTGATTTTAGGAGTATCAGTTACTGATTGTACGAAGCTGTATGTTCTATAAATACAGTTAGGTTAACCCTAGAAGGGTAGTCGAACATTGAGATATTCATCCATTGTAACCTAAGCAGCTCTCTGTGATATTTACATCACTGAGAGAGGAATTATTAATTCCAAACAGTTTTTAATTGTTAAACAGTGTGTTCTTGTTAAGTTACTCATACAGTATTTGATTGCTTATTGTGTATTCGACCTAACAAGTGGTATCAGAGCCAAATCTGTTATTTTATTACAGCTAAAGATCCAAACACAATAGTAATCAATGGCAGAGATACCTCCACCAAATGAGAAAGCCCCTACTACTGTTAGTAGGTATGAGACAATCAGGGTTCCTATACTTAGGCCATCAGAGTATGCAATTTGGAAGGTGAAAATGACCATGTTTCTGGAGGCTACAGATCCAGAATACCTTGATAGAATTTATGAAGGTCCTCACAAACCAACAAAATTATCTGCTGCTGCTGCTGGTGAGGAGGCAAAGGTCATTCCAAAGGAAAAGAAAGATCTAACTGCTGAGGATCTTTCATCTATTGCAAAGGATGCAAAAGTGAGACATTTACTTCACAGTGCATTAGACAATGTTATGTCTAATAAAGTGATTAATTGCACAACTGCAAAGGAAATATGGGATGCACTTGAGGTTAGGTGTCAAGGAACTCCTGCAATCAAGAAAAACAGAAGAAACATACTCACTCAGGAGTATGAGCACTTTGAGGCAAAGTCTGATGAAACCATGACAGAAACATTTGACAGATTCTGTAAACTGCTCAATGATTTGTCATTGGTTAACAAAGAATATGATTTAGAAGACTCAAATCTCAAGTTTCTTCTTTCTCTACCTGAAAAGTGGGATGTGAAAACAACCACTATTAGAGATAACTATGAACTTGGTGAAACAGAGATTGATGAAATTTATGGGCTTCTCAAAACCCATGAATTGGAATTGGAGCAGAGAAACAGAAGAACAAGTAGAAAGTCAAAATCTGTTGCACTCAAGGTTGAGGAGAAACCATTAAAGAAGGAGGCATCAAGGAGAAAGGAAAAAGGGAAAGCCTTAGTCATCCATTCAGAGAATGAGTCATCAAACACTGATGTTGACTCAAACACAGATGGTTCATCTGATTCTGAAGATGATGAAGAGATGATGCAAATGGCTGCATTGATGGTAAAGACCTTCAAGAAGATGGGTTACAAGAACTTCAAGAAGGGAAAGAGATTCTCAAGGGACTACTCAAAGCCTGACAAGAAGAATTTCAAGAAAGCTGAGGGAAAGGACTTCAAATCTGGAAAGAAAGATAAGTCTGAGATTCAATGCTACAAGTGTAAGGAGATGGGACACTATGCTCCAGAGTGCAAGAAGGGTAAAACTGAAAAGGCACTCTACACCAAAGGCAGAGATTGGGCAGACACTTCAGATTCAGATGAGGAAGTCAACTATTGTAATAACCCTAACTTCAGTAATGCTACAGTGGTCACATGAATAGTAAATTTCGAGGATTTAGAGAAATGGTATATAGGTACTCTATAAAGGAAATGGAAAATGAATAAACAGAAACCATAGCAGTGTTGTACAATGGAAATAAGTGACTCGAAATGACGATAGATTCCAGAAATTCCTGAAACATGGATTTTGATTTCGAACAAGCTTCTATTGGACACTAAGGAGCATGGAAACATTATAAGAATTATATATTGAGGGATTAGTGAATTTAGAATTGAGCCAGGGGATTTTTAAGTTAAGAGAATACCAATGGAATTTGGATTGTTAAATGATCTCAAAACCACTGAGATAATGAGGTACATTCGTAACGAACCACAATTAGACGAATATGGAGATTAGCAATATAACAAGGATACATACCACATTATTATCTACCAATGTGATTGACATTTTACTTAGGAAAACAAGAAAAGAGGTTATTGGATTATCAAGGTGGTTTCATTAGTCATTAACTTGTTTTTAAGGGTAAATTAGTACTTTCGCTTGGCTTAAACCACAAAATATCTCCCAAGCTTCTAAGACAAGCTAAAACTTACAAGATTAACACAAGATTAGATCAAAGAAAGCAAAAGAAACCACTCCCCCTTCTTCATCACACCCATTCGGCCAAAAGGAAAAAAATAAGAAAAATAAAAATCAAAACCCTAGTTCTCTTCAAGATAAAATCAAGAGAAAATTCATGGAGCTTCTTGGAGGTTAGGAAGGATCATCTACAAAGTTTCATAGCCATCCAACATCATTTGCCAAGGTAATAAAATCATGAAAGTTGATGGTGAATAGTGATGAATAGTAACTTTAAGAAACTAACTTGGTTTTATGATTCCTTTAGTTGATTCAAGTTAATCTAAGGTTGTTTAAGGATTGCCCAAGGTTTATCAAGGATTTTTAAGAGTTATCAAAGCTTCAAGAAGGTATAATCATGCTTGTTCTTTTATGTTTATGATGGATATAGTTGTGTTAGTGATTAAGTGGTATAAATGTTATGATTATGATGTTATAAGTGTTTGTAAGTGATTAAAGTTGATTTTGGAAGGAGTATGTGCTTGTAACCATGGTTGGTAAGATGACCACATGGTGTAGGTGATGGTGTATAAGGTGGATGATTGATTTGGAGGAGTTTGATTTTGGAAAGTATGAAATTACAGCAGTTATAATGTCCGATTTTCGTTAGAACTACAAACTGCCCTGTTTTTGGACACCAATGCAGTACGGTACCTTACTGTCTAGCACACTTAGTGACCATGAAATGATAGAGCTTAGTTCATAGATCGTTTTGATATAAGGTGCGTTAAAATCTGACGTACGGTTTAGGAGAAAAGTCAGTTTTAGTGAAAGACGTTCGAAAGTCGAGAAATCGTAATTGTACTAAATTTGAGGTTAGAGTTACCATACTTTAACATGTTTAAAAACCACGAAATTTTGGGATATGGTAGTAGTGTGGTCAAAGAACTAATACCAGTTGACCTTGCATTAAAATTTGAATTCTAAAATTTATAAGAAATTTTACAGTCGAGTGTGGTTGTTAGGGGAAATGGTAAAAACCCCTGAAACTTCGATTGAGCTTATAAATGGTAAAATTCTTGAACCTTTGGGATAATAATAACACATTAAACATATGTTGAAGTGTAAAGGGTTTTGTTATACAAGAGGATAGTGAGTAAGAGATGTAGTGTTCTAATGACGGTCCTTTTGTGTTTATAGAAATTCCGGAGGAGGAACCAGCCCGACTGTCAGGATACAGAAACCAAGGCAAGATCTTTTCTATCCCTACTTGGAAATTATTTATCTTCAAAGAAACTTGATTTCATGAAATATATATATGAGATGCTATTGTTACTATATTGTTAAGAAATGGTTTTTCTCGATTATTGATGTAAAAAGGGAAGGTATATGAGTATGGTATGAATATGGATATGAGTATGAGTATGAGATGGATATGAATATACATAGAGATGATTATGCATGAAGTGAACATGCCTTATGATTAAGGGAATATGAAAGAATGGTATCAGTTGTTATCCAGGGTTATATGGTTTATAATACTATATTAAAAATATTCTTTTTGGTGTTGGTGGTATTATAAATATTATTTGATTATTAATTACTACTTTTTAAGTAGATGGAATATGTTATGGATATAAAAGCATATTTAAATTCTTGAATATAAAAGAGATGTCTGAATCATAATCAAAGTATTATGTTATGAATATATTTTATAGAAGTAATGTGCGAGAATGGAAATGAGATAAGTGAATGACATATGGAAATGTGAAATGGTGTTGATAAATTGAATAATGATCTTATAAAAAGGGGGATTAGCAACAAACTTGCATAAGAGGCTATGTCAGGGCTGTGTGCGACATAGTCTAGTATTCATGATTCGGCACGAAGATGCCAAGGGAGGATGTTAGCAGGTGCCTTCCTCCAGGAGGATGTTAGCAGGTGCCTTCCTCCAGGGATGATGTTAGCAGGTGCCTTCATTCCTTCTACTAGTAGTAAACAGAGAGCGGATACGGTCAGGCGACTGATCATCGTCCTACGTATCTGGCGCCAGTATATATCCCCAAAACTTGAAAGAAAGAATTGAAAGTGGTTTTCAGATTTCTATAACTGAAAACAGAAAAGTGATATGAACGATGGAATTATTGTTATAGATGAAGAGAAACTGATTTTATATTAATTTATAAAAAATTACTGTACAGGAGGGAAATGAGAAGATGATAGTGAGAGATTTACTCAAGTATTTATGTTATTTTTAAATATTACACTAAAAGGGTATATTGGTTGTTATAATATTTAAGAAGAGAAACTGATACTGTATGATTTTAGATTTCTTTCTTATAATAGTAAGTGGATGATGTATTATTAAATAAGAGTTTCATTCTTCCTTAAAGTTTATAAATGGTTTCCGCTTTCACATGCATATATATATACTTGTCCACATTTTAAATTCTAGTTTACCATATGATCTTGTTGAGCTATTATAGCTCACTCTTGCTACTTATCTATATACAGCTAGGTATGCCCATACTACGCAGAACGCCCCGCAAGAGGGTAAGGGAAAGGCGACCTTCTGAGAGCTCGTTAGCATCAATCCCCGAGGTAGATGACCATCGCAAGGGGTTTAGTGGGCTTATGTATATTAAGTGTGTAAGTTCGAAAGATTGTAATAAATTTGGTTGTTGAAATGCTTCTTGTAGAAGCATCACTCAACAATGTACTGAAGTATGATTCTGGGTTGTAATAACTTTTTAAATTCTAAACTCTTATTATGGTGAATGTTGTTCTCTGAGCATATGACTGGTGTGTGTGTGTGTATTACTGTGGGGTCAATTGCATAAGTATTAATTATAAAAAAAAAAAAAAGAACCCAAGAGATATTGAATTTGAATGGAAGTTGGTTCGTGATGGCCCAAATTCATGACCCCGGATTTTGGGGCTGTCACAGTTGGTATCAGAGCTAAGAGTCATAATGCTCAGGAACAAGAGTGATAATAATAAATATATCAGTAATAATAGAAATTGTGAACTCACATCGAGTTCAAGGGGGGGTTTATCGAACGAAGCGTTTATTCTAAGTCGTAATTATAATTTTATAGATTATTGCTAATAAGGGTGTTATTATGCCAAAGGTGTTAAGTTTATGTAGCACGCGAGATCGATATGAGGAAGGGAATACTTGATGTATCGGGAAGTGTACGTTAGATAACCTCGTGAGTAATCCTGGAGTGATCTATCATTTCTTATTCCAAAAAGGGGCCGGTATCTTTTCAAAACTTTCTGGTGCCTTTCGAATGTATTTCAAAATTTTATCCGATCTATCTTAGTCAAAATATTTCTCTAAAATTATTTTCGAAAAATGGTGTTTATCATCGTGATTTAAATTTCCCTCTATATTTCTTACTCCAACTAAGAGGAATAGCCCTATATGTATACATGGGGACAATCTGTCTGTGTGATAGAAAGTCGGAGGGGACGCCCTCACTTGTGTTACGTACGGGTTCTTCCATCCTATTGATTTCCCAAATATCCTTTTTTTTCAAATAAGAGCTATTTTAAAACTCTTAATCTTATACATTGTTGTGGGACACTTGCTTGTTTTTTTTATTTGGGTTCGTTTCAATTCAAAGTTTCTTAAATTCTATAAATTATTTCGAGTATAGAAGATTTCAGTAATGGATGGGATAATGGAATCAAGGTTTAGAGTATATGTGACTGTGCGAGGAAACTCGAGATTTCAAGGGAAATTTCAATAAGAGATAATTAGAGCTAGAAGCGTTTTGGACATAAAGAGGAAGGAATTTCGTGAGAAGAAATGGGTATATTTGAGGATTATTGAGATAAAAGAATATTAGGAATTCTAAGGTATAATTGAGATTTACTACTGAGAGTAAGGTGTATTTTGAGAGAAAAGTTAGGATAAGGATAAACAAAGGAAGTGGGGATAATTAATGAAGTTTGTGTATTATGTCTAAATTCTATTGTATTTTGATATTAAATGTTGAGGTTCAAGAATATTGATGTATATAAGGTGATTGACTTAAATGAAAAGGTTATCGTACTAAAGGTGATACGCTTATTTGCTAAAGTTGAGTTAAGAATATTATGGTATATAAATGAGTTAACTAGTGATATAATTGTGTATATGAGAATGATGTATATTATACCCTAAATTGGGTGATTAAAGAAGAATATTGTTATATACAGAATCATGCCGCCTAAGCGTAATAATAGAGCAAATGCAAAGGAAAATGAGAGAGATGAAGGAAGACGAAATAGACAGAATGAAAATGCTCATAACGAACAAAATCAGATGGGGCGAGAAAGTAAGAAAAGGAGATGTGAGGGTCAGAAAGGAGGTTCAAGCGAAGGAAGTTACTTTAACAAGGTTGATAAGGGACAAAAATCTCAGTTTGTGGGAAAGTCAGGAAATAATAAGGCTGTTAGTGAGACTGTGAATCAGGGTGGGAAGTCAAACCAATCAAGACCACCCTTACCAGAGTGCAATACGTGTGGTAGAAAGCATACAGGAGTGTGTAGAGTGTTAAGAATAACTTGTTTTAAGTGTGGACAGAAAGGACACTATATTAACCAGTGCAAATCAACTGACAAGATTGATATCAAGTGTTATCAATGTGGGAAACTAGGACACTTTGCTAGAGATTGCCGTTCCGGTGGGTCATCTGCGCCGGGACAAAGTATGACTGTTTCAAATAAACCTACTGCCAGAGTGTACAACATAACTTTAGGAGAGGCATTGAGAAAGCCGGATACAAATGCAGGTGAACATTTTTCTAGTAATTAAATTTTTTTAGTGTAAATGTTTGGTTAGGGATCAATGTGGTCAATGAATGGTATAGGTAGGTTGATAATCTAGATAAGGAAAATCAGTATCTGTTAGGGGTTAGAAATTCTATGAAAAGGAGAATAATAGTATTTTGGGGGTAAACCATAGACTTGTTCAGATACGAACAGGAAATATATATTATAGGGAGTATTTTCTTACAATTGTTTCAAGGAATTTTATTCGAGCCGGATTTCTGGAAGATTTTACAGATACAAGATATAATAAGATTGAAGAATGTATATTTTATGTCATGATAGAGATCAACATAGGGATAAACCATAAGTGAGATACACTACCATTCAGGAGAGGCCAATGTGGTGGCCAATAACCATAACTAAAATAGGGATGTTGATGAATGACAAGCAAGTTTATGTTGGTGTAATTTTGCGCAAACAAGATAGAGATATTATGAAGGAAAAAGGATGGAGAAAGTGATATAGAAGTTATAAGGTGTAGATGAAAAGGTATCTATGGACATTTTTGACGTGATTCCGGGACGGAATCCTTTTAAGGGGGGAAGGATGTAATAACCCTAACTTCAGTAATGCTACAGTGGTCACATGAATAGTAAATTTCGAGGATTTAGAGAAATGGTATATAGGTACTCTATAAAGGAAATGGAAAATGAATAAACAGAAACCATAGCAGTGTTGTACAATGGAAATAAGTGACTCGAAATGACGATAGATTCCAGAAATTCCTGAAACATGGATTTTGATTTCGAACAAGCTTCTATTGGACACTAAGGAGCATGGAAACATTATAAGAATTATATATTGAGGGATTAGTGAATTTAGAATTGAGCCAGGGGATTTTTAAGTTAAGAGAATACCAATGGAATTTGGATTGTTAAATGATCTCAAAACCACTGAGATAATGAGGTACATTCGTAACGAACCACAATTAGACGAATATGGAGATTAGCAATATAACAAGGATACATACCACATTATTATCTACCAATGTGATTGACATTTTACTTAGGAAAACAAGAAAAGAGGTTATTGGATTATCAAGGTGGTTTCATTAGTCATTAACTTGTTTTTAAGGGTAAATTAGTACTTTCGCTTGGCTTAAACCACAAAATATCTCCCAAGCTTCTAAGACAAGCTAAAACTTACAAGATTAACACAAGATTAGATCAAAGAAAGCAAAAGAAACCACTCCCCCTTCTTCATCACACCCATTCGGCCAAAAGGAAAAAAATAAGAAAAATAAAAATCAAAACCCTAGTTCTCTTCAAGATAAAATCAAGAGAAAATTCATGGAGCTTCTTGGAGGTTAGGAAGGATCATCTACAAAGTTTCATAGCCATCCAACATCATTTGCCAAGGTAATAAAATCATGAAAGTTGATGGTGAATAGTGATGAATAGTAACTTTAAGAAACTAACTTGGTTTTATGATTCCTTTAGTTGATTCAAGTTAATCTAAGGTTGTTTAAGGATTGCCCAAGGTTTATCAAGGATTTTTAAGAGTTATCAAAGCTTCAAGAAGGTATAATCATGCTTGTTCTTTTATGTTTATGATGGATATAGTTGTGTTAGTGATTAAGTGGTATAAATGTTATGATTATGATGTTATAAGTGTTTGTAAGTGATTAAAGTTGATTTTGGAAGGAGTATGTGCTTGTAACCATGGTTGGTAAGATGACCACATGGTGTAGGTGATGGTGTATAAGGTGGATGATTGATTTGGAGGAGTTTGATTTTGGAAAGTATGAAATTACAGCAGTTATAATGTCCGATTTTCGTTAGAACTACAAACTGCCCTGTTTTTGGACACCAATGCAGTACGGTACCTTACTGTCTAGCACACTTAGTGACCATGAAATGATAGAGCTTAGTTCATAGATCGTTTTGATATAAGGTGCGTTAAAATCTGACGTACGGTTTAGGAGAAAAGTCAGTTTTAGTGAAAGACGTTCGAAAGTCGAGAAATCGTAATTGTACTAAATTTGAGGTTAGAGTTACCATACTTTAACATGTTTAAAAACCACGAAATTTTGGGATATGGTAGTAGTGTGGTCAAAGAACTAATACCAGTTGACCTTGCATTAAAATTTGAATTCTAAAATTTATAAGAAATTTTACAGTCGAGTGTGGTTGTTAGGGGAAATGGTAAAAACCCCTGAAACTTCGATTGAGCTTATAAATGGTAAAATTCTTGAACCTTTGGGATAATAATAACACATTAAACATATGTTGAAGTGTAAAGGGTTTTGTTATACAAGAGGATAGTGAGTAAGAGATGTAGTGTTCTAATGACGGTCCTTTTGTGTTTATAGAAATTCCGGAGGAGGAACCAGCCCGACTGTCAGGATACAGAAACCAAGGCAAGATCTTTTCTATCCCTACTTGGAAATTATTTATCTTCAAAGAAACTTGATTTCATGAAATATATATATGAGATGCTATTGTTACTATATTGTTAAGAAATGGTTTTTCTCGATTATTGATGTAAAAAGGGAAGGTATATGAGTATGGTATGAATATGGATATGAGTATGAGTATGAGATGGATATGAATATACATAGAGATGATTATGCATGAAGTGAACATGCCTTATGATTAAGGGAATATGAAAGAATGGTATCAGTTGTTATCCAGGGTTATATGGTTTATAATACTATATTAAAAATATTCTTTTTGGTGTTGGTGGTATTATAAATATTATTTGATTATTAATTACTACTTTTTAAGTAGATGGAATATGTTATGGATATAAAAGCATATTTAAATTCTTGAATATAAAAGAGATGTCTGAATCATAATCAAAGTATTATGTTATGAATATATTTTATAGAAGTAATGTGCGAGAATGGAAATGAGATAAGTGAATGACATATGGAAATGTGAAATGGTGTTGATAAATTGAATAATGATCTTATAAAAAGGGGGATTAGCAACAAACTTGCATAAGAGGCTATGTCAGGGCTGTGTGCGACATAGTCTAGTATTCATGATTCGGCACGAAGATGCCAAGGGAGGATGTTAGCAGGTGCCTTCCTCCAGGAGGATGTTAGCAGGTGCCTTCCTCCAGGGATGATGTTAGCAGGTGCCTTCATTCCTTCTACTAGTAGTAAACAGAGAGCGGATACGGTCAGGCGACTGATCATCGTCCTACGTATCTGGCGCCAGTATATATCCCCAAAACTTGAAAGAAAGAATTGAAAGTGGTTTTCAGATTTCTATAACTGAAAACAGAAAAGTGATATGAACGATGGAATTATTGTTATAGATGAAGAGAAACTGATTTTATATTAATTTATAAAAAATTACTGTACAGGAGGGAAATGAGAAGATGATAGTGAGAGATTTACTCAAGTATTTATGTTATTTTTAAATATTACACTAAAAGGGTATATTGGTTGTTATAATATTTAAGAAGAGAAACTGATACTGTATGATTTTAGATTTCTTTCTTATAATAGTAAGTGGATGATGTATTATTAAATAAGAGTTTCATTCTTCCTTAAAGTTTATAAATGGTTTCCGCTTTCACATGCATATATATATACTTGTCCACATTTTAAATTCTAGTTTACCATATGATCTTGTTGAGCTATTATAGCTCACTCTTGCTACTTATCTATATACAGCTAGGTATGCCCATACTACGCAGAACGCCCCGCAAGAGGGTAAGGGAAAGGCGACCTTCTGAGAGCTCGTTAGCATCAATCCCCGAGGTAGATGACCATCGCAAGGGGTTTAGTGGGCTTATGTATATTAAGTGTGTAAGTTCGAAAGATTGTAATAAATTTGGTTGTTGAAATGCTTCTTGTAGAAGCATCACTCAACAATGTACTGAAGTATGATTCTGGGTTGTAATAACTTTTTAAATTCTAAACTCTTATTATGGTGAATGTTGTTCTCTGAGCATATGACTGGTGTGTGTGTGTGTATTACTGTGGGGTCAATTGCATAAGTATTAATTATAAAAAAAAAAAAAAGAACCCAAGAGATATTGAATTTGAATGGAAGTTGGTTCGTGATGGCCCAAATTCATGACCCCGGATTTTGGGGCTGTCACAACTATGCTCTCATGGCTACTACTCAGACTGAAAATGATGATCTCAAGGTACCTCCAACTACCTATGCTTATAACACTGATAATATAACTGAATTGAGAATTTATCTTAAAGCATTGCATATCAGTTATAGGGATCAGACTTTAGAAAATGAGAGGATAAAGTCTGAGTGTTCTCAACTTAAAGAAAGAAATAAACTTGTTGAGGAACAGCTAGAGAACATGAATAAAATTCAGAAAGAGAGAGATGATGCAGTGTTTATTGAACAAGAGTTGCTAGGTAAGTATAAGCAACTAGAATCAGAATTGGAGGATACTAAACACATCATTAAAACTTGGACACACTCTGGTAAAGACACTCAAGAAGTGTTTCAGTCAGACACAGTAGGTCTAGGTTACTCTGTAGGAGATGAACTTAGATTTGAAAATCAGGTAAAGAAAAGACCACATTATTCATCTGAAGGTAATGTCATGGGAACAGGTGGACCTAAGACTGAAGCACAGAAAAAGGCTGTTAAGGAGTCATATGCTAAAACTTTTGTTAAAGAGGCTAACATTGGTTTAATGACAGATAAACAACTCAAGCATAAGCTTAAGGAGATAAAATCTGTCAACAAACAGAGATTGCCTAAGAAAAACAAAAATGGAAAAGTAGGCATCACATCAGGAATTAAGCCAATGCTTGCTTCATTAGCTCCTAGAAAAACATGCTTTAATTGTGGTAGCACTAATCATCTTGCTAGTTTCTGCAGTAAGAATAAGAACATTAATTCTTTGCCTTCTAAAACTGCAGTAAAGAGTGATTATGTGAGAACTAGACCACAGACTTTATGCAAACACTGTGGAAGTACTTGGCATTCTATTTACACTTGCAGAGATTATCATGCTATTTATTATAATTACTATGAACCCAAACCAAATTTGAAATGGGTTAAAGTAAACTCTGCAAATGTAAACTCTGAAAAAGTTAGCTTAAACTCTGTTAATTTGAATTCCGCTGCAAAAGCTAACAGATTTAAGAAAGCCAAAGGATCCAAGCAAGTCTGGATCCTTAAAACTAATAATCAGTGATTGTTTGTGATTGCAGGGCTCAAGGATCAGTACCCTAGTCGTGGACAGTGGATGTTCAGGACACATGACAGGAAATAAAGCCCTGCTATCAGAGTTTGAGGAGAAGGCTGGCCCAGAAGTTTCCTATGGAGATGGCAACATAGGACATACACTGGGATATGGCAATATTAATCTTGGAAATGTCATCATCACAAATGTAGCTCTTGTTCCAGGACTCAAGCATGATTTGCTATCTGTGAGTCAAATCTGTGACAGAGGTTATCATGTAGATTTTCAGCCTGAATATTGTCAAGTGATCAGTAAATCTACAGGGAAAGTTGCTCTAGTTGGAAACAGACACAATAACATCTATGAAATCAAATTGTCAACAAACACTGATGGCAAAGCAGTGTGTCTGTCTTCAAGGATGTCCAGTGAAGAGAGTTGGAAATGGCACAAGAAACTCTCTCATTTGAATCTGAACAACATCAATGAGCTAATCAAGAATGATCTTGTAAGAGGTCTACCAAAGTCCTTGTTGAATGTAGAAGGACTGTGTGATTCTTGTCAAAAAGCCAAACAGAGAAAAACATCTTTCAAAAGTAAATCTGAGTCTTCAATTGCTGATCCTTATCATCTACTACATGTTGATCTTTTTGGTCCAGTGAATGTGATGTCTCTTGGAAAGAAGAAATATGCATTAGTCATTGTTGATGAATATACCAGATTCACATGGGTATATTTTCTTGCAAAGAAGGATGAAACTGCATTAACACTGACAGAACATGTAATTCAACTGGAAAAAGGGTCAGAGCATCAAGTGAAGATAATCAGAAGTGACAATGGAACTGAATTCAGGAATTCATCTATGGAAGAATTTTGCAAGAGTAAAGGGATAAAACAAGAATTTTCTGCACCTGGTACTCCACAACAAAATGGTGTAGTGGAGAGAAAGAACAGAACCTTGATAGAAGCTGCCAGAACCATGCTAGATGAAGCAAAATTGCCAACATATTTCTGGGCAGAAGCAGTTCAAACTGCTTGTTTTACTCAAAATGCAACACTGATCAACAAGCATGGTAAAACACCATATGAAATGGTGAAGAAGAAAAAGCCAAATCTAAAATATTTTCATATTTTTGGATGCAAGTGCTTTGTGTTGAAGACTCATCCTGAACAGTTGACCAAGTTTGACCTAAAGGCAGATGAAGGAATTTTTGTTGGCTATCCACTGTCAACTAAGGCATTCAGAGTTTATAATCTGAGAACCAGAGTGATCATGGAATCAATTCATGTGTCATTTGATGACAAGAAAATAACTGGACTTGAAGATGTAAATGAACATGATCAACTGCACTTTGAAAATGAAGATTTATTCTCTGAAAAAGTAAACTCTGATCAGACTGATGTGTCAAACTCTGTTAATCTAAACTCTGTACCTCTACTGGTAAATACTGAAGAAACTCTTCAATCAGAAACAAGGGAAGAACCAGTTGAGGGGGAGCATGAAGAATCACATCAAAGTGAAAATTCAAACACTGATAGTGACTCAAATGATAACTCTGAATCAAACACTGTTGATTCAAACTCTGATCATTCAAATTCTGAGCAGTCACATTCAGGGGGAGCATCTGAAAATGAGGAAAGACACCAGGAAAATCAGGAGAGCATGGATCAAGGGGGAGGATCACATGATGACAGAAGCAATCTGCCTTCTGCAAGAAAATGGACTAAATCTCACACACCTGATTTGATTATTGGTGATCCAGATGCAAAAGTAAGGACAAGAAGTGCAACAACAAATGAATGTCTATTTCATGCATTCTTGTCACAATCTGAGCCAAAGAAAGTGGAAGAAGCTCTTAAAGATGCTGACTGGATAACAGCAATGCAAGAAGAGCTAAATGAATTTGAAAGAAATGAAGTGTGGACACTTGTACCAAGGCCTAAGAATAGATCCATTGTTGGTACTAAATGGGTTTTCAGGAATAAAACTGACAGTGAGGGTGTTATCACAAGGAACAAGGCAAGACTGGTTGCAAAAGGCTACTCACAACAGGAAGGAATTGACTATGATGAAACATTTGCACCAGTGGCTAGATTGGAGGCAATCAGGATTTTTCTAGCATATGCCTCCCACATGAAATTCAAAGTGTTTCAGATGGATGTAAAAAGTGCATTTTTGAATGGAAAACTTGAAGAAGAAGTGTTTGTGGAACAACCACCAGGGTTTGTAGATCCAAAATATCCAGACCATGTCTACAGGTTAGACAAGGCTCTCTATGGACTTAAGCAGGCACCAAGGGCATGGTATGAAACCCTTGCCAAATTTCTACTAGAAAGTGGATTTAACAGAGGTACTATTGACAAAACTCTGTTTTACTTCCAAAATGGTAGTGACTTGCTTTTAGTTCAGATATATGTGGATGACATTATTTTTGGGTCTACTAATGATAAACTCTGCAAGAAGTTTGCCAAACTCATGCAGTCAAGATATCAAATGAGTATGATGGGAGAGCTTAGTTATTTTCTAGGCCTACAGGTGAAGCAAACAGATGATGGAATTTTTATAAATCAAGCAAAATATACCAGAAACCTTCTCAAGAAATTTGGTATGCTTGACTGTTCATCTGCAACAACTCCCATGGCAACTGCAACTAAGTTGGACAAAGATGCAGGGTCATCAGTAGATATGACAAGTTACAGAGGAATGATTGGTTCTTTGCTCTATTTGACAGCTAGCAGACCTGATATCATGTATGCAACTTGCTTGTGTGCAAGGTTCCAGGCAGATCCAAGAGAACCACATTTAACAGCAGTAAAGAGGATATTCAAATACCTCAAGGGCACTATGACTTTGGGGCTGTGGTATCCAAGAGAATCAGAGTTTAAACTTCTTGGTTACTCTGATGCAGACTTTGCTGGATGTAAGATAGACAGAAAAAGCACCAGTGGAAGTTGTCAATTTCTGGGTGACAGACTTGTTTCCTGGTATAGCAAGAAACAGAAGTCAATATCTACATCTACAGCTGAAGCAGAGTATATTGCTGCTGGTAGCTGTTGTGCACAGATTTTATGGATGAAGAATCAACTGCTGGATTATGGATTAAGGTATTCCAAGATACCTATTTACTGTGATAATCAAAGTGCTATTGCAATGACAGGTAATCCAGTGCAACATTCAATGACAAAGCACATCAGCATAAGGTATCACTTCATCAGAGAGCATGTAGAGGAAGGCAACATAGAGCTTCACTTTGTGTCTACAGAACAACAACTTGCAGATATCTTCACCAAGCCATTGAGTGAAGCCACATTTACAAGACTGGTCAATGAACTAGGAATGGTCTCTAGTTTTAACTAGAGATGTTGGTTAGACTCAAAAACTCATTGCTCATGATTTAAAACATTGTTAAGTGCTATGTGAACCATGGTATTAAACTCTGTTCTGCATGCTAATGTTTAAATCTTTTTAAACTCTGTCAGCATGTCTGTCTGTTAAATACTGTTAACATGTTAGATACTCTCAGTTAATTCAGAATTGATTATTGTCTGAATGAAAACACCAATGAAGAAAATTGTATGGAGCATGATTCTCAGTAAATAAATCATGATTCTTTCTGAGTCACTGCTATCTAATCAGACTTTGTGCAGAAAATTAATACAGCATGATACTGTTTCATATTTATAGCATCTCTTAGTTTATTTAGTCCTAAACTCTGAGTCTATGAATATTGTGTGCATGGCCACTCATAAATAATTTTGGTTATTGATGAACTCTAAACTCTGATAAGTGACATTCTGTTTCCAAAGGTATGGTTCATGAGGATTCCTTGTTTGTACTTGTGAAAATCATAAAACTTGAGATGTGTCAGTGATTAGTTTGGTGAGTTCAGACTCATGTTTACACCCTGTGAGAGTTTGAGCCAAATCAGTGATTGATACATTTTCTATCAATCAGTATTTATTGTTGTGTGATATTCATCAGGTAGTATGTTTCTCTAGAACTTGTATTAAACCATTTTGAGACTACAGGATATGTGTGTGCATGAAAATGATAAAGGCAATAGGATTTACCATTCTTTCAAACACTGTTCGAAATTCTTTTGAACATTGTACAAACACTGTATAAACACTGTTCATAAATTCCATCCTTAGTAAACCCCTTTGAGCCTTATTAACTGCTCATTTTTCTTATACTCTGAAGTATTAAGAGCAGTTAAATATTTTATTTTTATTTTTTTCTCAAACAGATGAGTGTTTCTCAAGAAAAGAAAAAGTTTACTCAGTGTATATGCTAAATAAATAAATAAAAAAAAAAAAAAAGAGCATATATACTGATCTTGTACAAATATATACTGTGACTGAACACTTTGTTCTCTTAAGATGCTCAGCTTGAAGTCACTCATGAATAAAACATCTCTTTTCATCTGTTTGATCTTACTCCATTTAAACCCTGAATAAAGTCCTTTTGATTTGTGAATACATGTACTCAAAGTAGTGTAGAATTGGTGGACATTCAAGCATATGGTAGACTCTGCTATTTCTGATTGAATGTGAGTGTAAACACATCACCTAAACACTTGTGTGCTTTGAGAGTTTGTGAGGTTATACAGTTCATGACTGTTATTCACTGAATGATGCTCTGATTTCTATCTCTTGATATTTTTGTCTTTAAAGACTGTGTGCTTACTTGGATAATCATGGACATCAAAGGAAATGGAAGTTTTCAGATTTCTGTATAACAGTAACTACAGAGTTTAGCATTCATCAAACAATCAGTGTTTAATATGAGAGTTTGTGCATTCAGTGTTTATTAACTGTTTGTTATGGATTTTATGAAATATTAGATGCTCTAAAAATTGATTTCAGTAAACTCTGCTTCACACACACTCATATTCACAACTGTGCAATTTTTGAAAGGGTCTTAGTGATAAAGTTGGAAAATTGATAAACACTGTTGAATTGTGTTAAGTACTCTGAGGTAAAGTTTAATTGAGATGATTTGACTATTATTGGAGTAATTGGGGTAGTTGACAACTGTTAATTAGTGTTAATGTGTCTAAGTGTCGTGATTATAGGAATAACAGCGGTAATTATTAAGTGATCCATTGGCTGTTTGACACGTGTCCCATGATTGTGTCCCACTCACACACTACTCTACAACAGTTGCGCGCTTTTACTAAATAAACGATTGAGTTTTAATTTTACTCTAATCGTCTTTAGTCTCTCACTCCTTATCGATTCACATTCACAGTTACTTACATACTTATTCATTTTCACACTTCTCTTATTCTCTCATTCACTTTTTGATAAACACTTACAGTGCATACAAATCTTTTCTCTGAATATCTTCGTATCTCGTTACTAATGGCAACTAAAGCATTTGATGCAGCAGGGTTAGTTTTTCTCCCTAGTAACTATGCAGCACCATTGGAGAATGAAAATGCTCCACAGGCGTTTCACTTGTTCCAAAACTTCTTGAACGATTCTGAGATAGGGACGGCTCTAACTGCACCACGAACATTATCTGCCTCACAGATTGCTACTTTCTGGACAAACTCTGAATATGATGATGGAGGAGAGGCTGGCACTCCAACAATCATTTTCACTCATGAAGAATCAGAGTATATCATTACTCCAACCACTGTCAGGGATGCTTTGGACTTTGAGACACACACTTCTTACAGTGTTGTTGGTCATGATCGATTGAGGACAATGTTGGAACAAATTGGATGTGCAGGAAACTTGAACAAGATAGGGTCTTTGAGACGGCCAAGTTTGAGAAAGGAATGGAGTTTCTTCTTTGATTGTATAACAAGGGCTTTTGGAAAGAAGACAACAAACTGGGATGCACTACCTTTGGATACACTCCAAATTGGTCATGCTCTACTATATGGAGGTAACTTTGATTTTGGTAGACTAGTACTAATGAACTTGGGAGAGAGATTATCTGAGTCTACTACTGTGTATTTTGCTCGTTTTTGTCAATTGCTATTTACTGCATGTGTGCCTAACATTCCAATTGATGAAGCTGATGTAATTCAGCCTTTTCAAGTTGCTAAGAGAATGTTCAGTGATTTGACAAACAAAGATGTCACTAAACAGCAAATACCTGAGTTGTTTATGCCTTTAGCCTTACGAAACTATGTAAACCAACCACAAGACCCTCAATCACCACAACAAATGCCTGAACCAACAGAAACCATAAACTCTGAACCAACACCTCCAACACCCACAACTACAGTACCTACTACATCTCAACAACCACAACCAGAAACTTTAAACTCTCCACCAATAAACTCTCCACCATTAAACACTGAACCCTCAAACACTGAACCATTAAACACTGAAACTTTAAACACTGATACCTTACACTCTGAGCCAGCACCTACTGAACCAGCCAAAACCAAACCAAAGAGAAAGAAACACACTGCCCAAAACACTAAACATTCAAAGGCTAAACAGACATTACCTGGAGCTGTTTATACTAGAAGAATGAAGCAACATGCAAACAGACCTTCACTTTCACCACCAAGAGAAAGCTCAAGTGCAGATGAAGAGGAGATTGTTGTGCCAATCAAGAAAAGGAGACTAATTCTTTCTGATTCAGATGCAGAGAATGTTGTTGAAGCTCCAGAAGTGGTTTTACAGCAAACACCTACTGTTGAGGATACAGTGAATGTTGAAGTACCTGCAAAAGTTGACATGCCTGCAGAGAATATTGTGGATGACAAAGTACAAATACCTGCAGAGGTTGAAATGCCTGCAGAGGATAATGTTACTGTTGAAATACCTACAGAGGATAAAATGCCTGTAGAAGAGGATCAAAGAGATGGTTTGTCACCAATACATGATGTTCCTGAATCAATTCTTGATCCTGTCTCACCTGCAGTACATGTTTCTGAAACTGTGGCATCACACACAGAGCTGGTATCTTCTCAAATTCAAGACAAAGGTGATGAAGCTACTAAGGCAAACTCTGTTGCAGAGCCTGTGCAACATGAGGTGATTATTGAAAAGGTTGCAGAAGTTATTGCAGAAACTGTGGCTGACACTGCTCAGCACAGTGGTTCTTTCAAAGAGGGTCAAGCTCAAGGTGCAAGTGATGAAGATAAATCTGACAGTGATGCAAACTCTGATTCTTTTGTGAGTGTACCTGCACAGACAGATAGTAAACATACACCTTTTACTCAACCTTGTCCATCACATGCTGTTGAAGTAGAGCATCTTGCTAAATCTGCTGAAAATTGGTATAGACAAGATTGCATTTTTCCAAAAGGGAGAGCATCGGAGTTTGTTAGGCAAACTGCAAAGCAAATTTCAAATCCAGATATCTTATCCTGTTTAAAGGCAACTGTAGTACAAGTCAAGACACTGGAAGGAAATTTTGCTGACACTAAACAAGAAATTGCTTCCTTGAAGACTGAGATTCAGTCAAGAGAGTTGAAGATGGAAAGAGAGTCCAAAATAAAAGCTGTTCAGCTGTCCAAAGTTCAAGACACTCTCTTTGCCAGGCTAGGAAAGGTTGAAGAAAATCAGACTGCTTTATCTGCTAAAGTGGATTCAATTGCAAACTCTTTAGAGCTCATTACATCAATACTAATTCCTGATGATGTCAAAAAGGGGGAGAGAGTTACTAAGTCAAAATGCAAAGTTTCTCAAACTCTGACTCAAAAGGATGATGCTGGAGATGGAGGGGCAAGTGATAAAAGCAAGGTTTTAAACTCTGAAAGGCAAACTCTGAGATCTGGCAAATCTTTTAAATCACAGTCTGTTGGAACAAACACTGAAACTCAAGGTACCTCAAAGACCAAGAGTTTGGAATTAATATCAAACCCAAAGACTGATGAGGAGTTAGCTGTTAAGCTTTTCATGGAAGAGAATGCAGAAGGAGTGACCATAGAAGATGCTAAAGCTGAAGAGAAGAGTTTACAAGAAAAGCATCTGAAAGCTCTAAAGTCTGAAAAAGCAAAGAGGAATGTGAAAATTGCTAAAGCTGCAAAGCCTGTTCTTAAAGGCATTCAAATCAAAGAACCTGTTGGTACAGATCAAAGAATGCAAGTATTCAGAAAACCAACAGATGCAGAAGCCAAGCAAAAGCTGAAAAGTATAGTTACAACCTCTGTTGATACACATGTTGTACAGAAGAATGAAGACACAACCTCTGTTGCTGCACAAGTGGTGACCACACCATTAGTGTCTTTTCAGTTGAAATCAACATTTAAAAGAGGTGCTCCTCATGATCCAAGACTAGAAGCTACAATTCCAATGGATTTTGCTGATGGTAGAGCATTATCTGGTAAAATTGGATACAACAAAGGAGGCATAGGCTCATACAGAGATAAAAGACAATATGTTGGTCCTAGAGATCCTTCTTCACTGTCTGTTCCAGGAGGTGGTGTCACTCAAGAGAGTTTAGACAAACTGGAATCAGTACAGCTTGTATATCAGAAGA
The DNA here is from genome assembly GCA_037693485.1 of Kitagawia praeruptora. NCBI lineage: Eukaryota > Viridiplantae > Streptophyta > Magnoliopsida > Apiales > Apiaceae > Kitagawia > Kitagawia praeruptora. Next base: position 89,105,546 of record CM075350.1, read on the forward strand.
GTTTAGAAAAGGATTTCTTGTTATATTTCATGGCTGATGGAACAGTATTTAAAGTCTCTGAAAAGGATATTGAATTAAAGTATGCTGAAGAACTTGAATATGTCCTATGTATTTTCAGAGTGAGAAGTCAAAGAACTCAGTCAGTTGCAAATGTGCTTCAACAAAGAATGATTCAAAACCTTGCAAGAAGGCAAATGAAATTCAACAGCAAGTATGTTCCTAAATACAGAGATTGGAATGGCAATCTGATTGAAATGGAGAAAGGGACTACAAAGCTGAAAACAGATCTTGGAATTACTGTTCTGGATTTCAATGTAAAATCTGAAGAGGTGAAATATATCAGGTTGGGAAATGAGATGAGAAGAAACAAAATCTACGATCTTAGAGCTGCTATCTATCAAACTGATGAGAATGATCCTCAGTTGAGAGAAATCAAAGAAGCTATGCAGATAGAGCTTGAAAATGCTGAAAGAAGGTTGCTTATAGACTATCTTAGAACAGTGCCTGATCTTCAAGAGATTAGAGATTAAAGTCTGTAAGAATTTTCTTATTTCATGTAGAATTTGTTAAGTAATAGCTTAAACTCTGTTTGTATGTTAAACACTGTAAACTTTGTATTTGTTTTGACATCATCATTTACTGTAAAACTTGTACATTCTTGCTAATGGACAAGTTGGGGGAGATTGTTAGAAATGATTGATGAAAACAGTGTTTGGAAGCTAGTCAGAAAACAGAGTTTAGCTGGAAGCAGTCAGAGTTTGATTAAACACTGACTGGAAGCGCAAACAGAGTTTGTTAAACTCTGTAGCGGTATTGTCTGAAGAGTCAACAGTGTTTGAAGATTGATAAATATGGAAGTAATATCTTTGAAGATTGGAAAGCTGTCAAAGAGATTGAGTTGACTTGGAAGACTGAAGCAATCGTGATTGATATCAATTGTATAGCTTGATTTTAGGAGTATCAGTTACTGATTGTACGAAGCTGTATGTTCTATAAATACAGTTAGGTTAACCCTAGAAGGGTAGTCGAACATTGAGATATTCATCCATTGTAACCTAAGCAGCTCTCTGTGATATTTACATCACTGAGAGAGGAATTATTAATTCCAAACAGTTTTTAATTGTTAAACAGTGTGTTCTTGTTAAGTTACTCATACAGTATTTGATTGCTTATTGTGTATTCGACCTAACACAGCTTGCCATTCAGGAAGGCACTCTTGACATCCATTTGATAAACTTTGAAGTTTGAATGTGCTGCGAATGCCAAGAATATCCTTATAGCCTCAAGTCTATCCACTGGTGCATAGGTTTCATCATAATCTATTCCTTCAGCTTGGGAATAACCTTTAGCAACCAGTCTTGCTTTGTTTCTAGTTACAATGCCATCTTCATCAAGTTTGTTTCTGAATACCCACCTGGTATCAACTACTTTCCTGTCTTTAGGTCTGGGTACCAGCTTCCATACTTCTTGTTGTTTGAATTTATTGAGTTCATCTTGCATAGCAATCACCCAATCAGGATCAGAAAGAGCTTCTTCTGTTTTCTTAGGTTCTATTGCAGACAGAAACCCAGAATAATTGCATTGATTTTGATAGCTCCTTCTAGTTTTTACACCAACATTTGGATCACCAACGATCAACTCAAAAGGATGAGCTCTATTCCACACAGTCTGTCTGGGAAGATTTGACCTTGATGATTCGCCTTGTTCTTCATTATGATGTTGAGTATGACCAGCTGATCCTTCATCACCTCCCCCTGAGTTGTTGCCAGTTTGACTAGATGAATGTTCAGGAGTGTCAGTGGTATCTCCAGTCTGATCATTGTTTCCACCACCACCACCCTGATCATTATCATCATTATTACTGTTATCATTAGCAACAACATCAGGTTGGTTGTCACCATCTGAATCAGAGTCTGTCATATCATCGAAAGATAACTTTTCAGATGAATCCTCCGTTTGGATACTAGGAAGTTTAGTGTCATCAAATGATACATTGACACTTTCAAGCATTGTCTGATGATCAATCACATACACCCTGTAAGCTCTTCTTGAATAACCAATGAAAATTGCTTCATGTGCTTTGGCCTCAAATTTTCCACCACGATCATCTCCATCTTTAAGCACAAAGCATTTTGTTCCAAATACATGAAAGTACTTGAGTGTTGGTCTCTTCTCATACATTATTTCATAGGGGGTCTTCATCAAGTCTTTGTTGATTAAAGTTCGATTCTGGGTATAACATGCAGCATTGACAGCTTCAGCCCAAAAGTACAAGGGAAGCCTTGATTCACTTAACATAGTACGTGCAGCTTCAATCAAGGTTCTATTCTTTCTTTCTACTACCCCATTTTGCTGAGGAGTTCTTGGGGCTGAGTACTGCCTTGTTATTCCCTTTTCAGTACAAAAATCATTTAGAACTGCATTCTTAAATTCAGTTCCATTGTCTGACCTTATTGCTCTTACTGGTTTCTTGTACTCCATTTCAATCAACTTGATGTGATCAATCACTAACTGTGGAGTTTCATCTTTAGAATTCAGAAATAAAACCCATGTGTACTTTGAGTAGTCATCAACAATCACGAGAGCATATCTTTTCTTTGACATAGACATCACATTAACTGGACCGAACAGATCCATGTGCAACAGTTGTAGAGGTTCAGTTATTGATGATGTGTCAGTGCTCCTGTGAGTTGCTGTTTTCAATTTGCCTTTTTGACAGGCATCACAGAGTCCTTCTTGAGTGAATTCCATTGAAGGTAAACCTCTCACCAGTTCTCTTTTAACTAGAGAATTCATTATCTTGAAATTAAGGTGGGAGAGTTTCTTGTGCCATAGCCAACTTTCAACTGTAGATGCTTTAGAATAAAAGCAGTTGATTTCTTCAGTGCTTCCAGTGTTCATATTGGCCACGTACAGATTGCCTTTTCTGACTCCTGTAAGAGATGGTTGTTCATGTCTCTTGTGTGAGATTAGACAATTCTTCTTGTTGAAGTAAGCCTCGAATCCCTTGTCACAAAATTGACTGACACTTAACAAATTGTGCTCAAGTCCTTTCACAAAAGACACTTCATCAATGATAACATTTCCAGCTTCCAATCTGCCATATCCATCAGTTGTACCTATGCTGTTATCTCCAAAGGTAACAACTGGGCCGGCTTTCTCAACCACATTTGTCAGCAGGGTTCTGTCTCCAGTCATATGCCTTGAACATCCACTGTCCAAGATCCAGGTCACTCGATCAACCTGTTTCACACCCTGCAATGACAAATAGATTAAACCTTCTTCGGAACCCAAATCTGATTGGGTCCAGAATACTTAAAGAATTGGCCTTTGTCAGGCAAAACAACATTTTTAACGTTGACACCATTTTCACCACTAACCAACAAACATTTAACCCTATAAACAGATTTGACAATCTTTTGTTTTATCTTGGGTATCCATGTTTCTTTTGCAGCAATGACATTTGTTTCATTGACTGGACATTTGACCTTGTAAGAAGCCTTACCAAAAGTCTGTTTAGGCTTTGATACAAATGTCTCTCTCCTATCTTGAGGAGGATTAGCAGTCTTTGATCTAACATTTTTATTCTTATTCATATGTTGTCGAGGAGCAGTCTTACCAGCACATGCTTGATTACCATTAAAGTAAGCAGACATTACATTAAAAGCACAAGACATACAATTGACAACACCACATGGTTTATGATAAATATCAATGGTAGGCATGGTATGCATGTTAGACATGTTATTGTTCTTTTTCAACTTATCACCACTTAACCCAGTTTTAGATGAACTGGTTGGATAAACAACCTTAACTGGTTTCTTAACAGATTTAACATTATCAAGGACTATGCCATTTGCACTGTCCTCATTACGCATCTCTTCTTGAATAATGATAGAAGTGAAGTTTGGAGGTTCTGCAATCGACTTCTTAAAGAGCGGATCTTCAACATTCTTAAGCATATGTGGTATACCCCTCTCTTTAGCACTAACAAGGTTAGGGGTATTTATGCCTAACAATCCAACAGCTTCGTTATAACCAAACCCTATTCCTACAGTTCGTTCTATAGCTTGTTTATTGAAATGCTCTTTAGAGAGTTTAACAGAATTAAAGCAAGCACTAACCTTGGTTTCAAGTTCAGCAATTTTAGAAAGTTGTTTAGTCACTACTTCTAGAATGGATTTCTCTCTTCTATTAAGTCGTGCTATTTCCTCTTTTTGTTGATCTTGATTAACATGCACCTTTTTTAGTTCTAACACTTCATTTTCAAGTTCAGTGTTTAACAGATTTAATCTAGCAATGTGTTTTTGTGCATTAACCAAGGAACCACCTAACTGACGAACCAACTCAGAGTCAGTAAGTTTTACCTGTGGTTTAGGATCAGTGAGCATGTCACCATTTGCCATTAGTGCAAGATTTCCAAATTCTTCATCTTCACTATCTGTGTCATCCCAGCTTTTACCAGCAGCCACATAGGCTTTTCCAGGTTTCTTCTTTTCAGGAACATAATCTCTCTTCTGGGCTTGTTTGGGTTTCTGACACTCAGTGGCAAAGTGTCCAAGTTCATTGCAATTATAACAACGAATTTTGCTTCTATCAACAGTTCCAGTTTTGTAGCCACCTCTGCTACTGGAGGATGAGGAACCTCCTCTCTGGAATCTGTTATTAGACTTGAACTTAAACTTAGGATTTCTCCTGAATCTAAAGTTGCCAAACTGTCTAACCATGAGTGCCATGGATTCATCCTCCAACTGATCCAATTCTTCTAATGAGTAAAACTCACTTCCATCCTGAGTAGCTGGTGTCTGACCATGTTCCACTTCAGTCTGCTCCTTGTCTGAGCTGTAAGGTCGAACAACCTTAGCTTCCAATTCCTTAGGAGCCTCAACCACTAATGCTGTTGATGAATTGCAACTCTACCTTTACCATGAATCTCTTTCTGTTGGACTTGTTCCAACTCATAGGTTTTTAAAATACCAAAGAGTTTTTCAAGAGAAACTTTATTCAAGTCACGAGATTCTCTTATTGCTGTTATCCTGTGTTCCAGGTGAGTCGGCATAGTCAGTAAGAACTTAAGATTAATCTCCTTCTGTGTATAGTTCTTGCCATGGATTTGCAAGTTGTTGATTATTTTATTATACCTTTCAAACACTTCTTGAATGCCTTCATTAGGGCCAGCTCTGAAGTGTTCATACTCAGAGGTTAAGATTTGAAGTCTGTTCTCCCTGACCTCATCGGTTCCTTCATTAATGGTTTCAATAGTTTCCCACATGTGTTTGGCAGTTTTACAATTCATCACATGGCTATACATCACAGCATCCAGGGAATCTATTAGAATGAGTCTGAGGTTTTTATCAAGCCCTGCATCCTCCTTTTCATCAGGTGTATAGGTAGCAGGGTCCTTTTCATAAGATTTAGCAGGAATCACAATTTTACCCTCAGCTTCAACTTCATCTTCATAGACCATAGGAGTTTTAGGTCCGGTTTTCAAAACAACCAAATATTTAACGTTTGTACATTCTAGAAACAACTCCATCTTATTCTTCCACATATCATAATTTTCTTTGTCAAAGATAGGTATCTTAACAATGGCTTTAGAAGTCATGATGAATTTTTAAGAGAGTTAAAAATTCGAGCTTGATTTTTAATTGAATAAAAATAGGATCTTGATTTGTATATCAATCAAACGGCTCGGATACCAATTGTTAGGTCCGTTAAGATTGTAGAAGGGGGGGTTGAATACAATCTATATCTTTTTGTCGAAATTTGTCCGTTAAATAAAATTTAGTTTAGACAAATTTGAGCGGAATTAATTGAAACAAAATTCAAGTTAAATATAACGATATATTAAACTTGATGGTTGTTACAAAATCAGTACAGAGTATTATCACGTTAATAAAAACTAATTAGAAAATTCGACATGAACTTTTCTAATTTAGTTAATAAAAATCGAGATACGAACTAGGAAACTTAATTCGCTAGTAATACAAGAGTCACAAATAATTAAGTTCTATCGGATCAAATATTACAAATGAGTTGAACTTGATTTTCTGTGAATTAATTGAGATAGTCAGTGGCTTTAAAGATGAGAGAGAGATGTAATATTATGGCTTCTATCTTTAAAACTTTTTCTCGTGTATGTTGTCCACTGCCTCCTGTCTCTTTTTGTTGAGATATTGTTCAAAATATCTTCTGTCTATTTTTAACACTTAAACAGACTATCCAGAGACTGTCTAATGGCTTGCAGACTATCCAGGGAACAAATAGACTACCGGTGTGACTATCAGTTCTCTTGCAGACTACCGGTGTGACTATCAATCCTCTTGCAGACTACCGGTGTGACTATCCATTCTCTTGCAGACTACCGGTGTGACTATCTGGCTTGGCAGACTACCCAATTCTTTCTCCAGACTATCAGAATGACTATCCTGATAGTCTTTAATACATGATTTTTCTGGCAGACTACCATGCAGACTTCCTTGTAGACAATTCCTTAGCAGACTATCAAACTGGACTGAGTATGCTGAGCAGACTATCTCCTAGACTATCTTAGATAGTCTTTTAATAATAAAACCATAGTCTAAAAACACTTCTGATAGTCTTTTAGCAATCTATATTAATTCTAAATTAATTAATTCAATAATTAACTTAATAAATAAATTAATTCTTGAAGAATTAATTTATTAATTAAGTTAACTAAATACTTTAAATTAATTAATAGAGAATTAACATAATTCATTTGATAGTCTAACCTTCACTTTTAAACCACTGAAATAAATAAAGAACCTCCACTGAATATTTGTTGACGCTCGATGCACGGTCTGGTTCATGAACGACTAACTTCAACTTCTTTTCTTCATTTTGACTTTAAGCTGTGGTCAATTTCTTCTATCAACTTTCTTTAAATATTCTGTACTGATACTGTCTCTTGTCACTTGTAGAAATCTCTATCCTTCTGAATTAAATCCATGACTTTGAATACCACACTGAGGCTTGATCAGTAGACTGAACTTCTTCCAGTGTAAAATATCAAAACTATAGATTGACTTGTAGATTTGTTTCTTTTGATAGATAGCATCTTCTGAGATTCCTGTGACAGTTAATATTATTTACTTATTACAATCTACTTTAAGTTGAGTTGGATCCTCGAACTACAAATAGGCTGAGTCATATGCCTTTCACCATCAACATTTAATAAAGACTTTGGAAGTCCTCTTACAAGATCCTTTCTTATCAACTCATTAATGTTGTTCAGATTCAGATGAGAGAGTTTCTTATGCCACTTCCAACTCTCTTCACTTGACATTCTTGTAGACAGGCACACAGCTTTTCCATCAGAGTTTGTTGACAAACTTATTTCATAGATATTATTGCGCCTGTGTCCAACTAGAACAACTTTCCCTATAGATTTACTGATGATTTCACAGTATTCAGGCTGAAAATCTACATGATATCCTCTGTCACAGATTTGACTCACAGATAGCAGATCATGCTTGAGTCCTGGAACCAGAGCTACATTTGTGATGATGACACTTCCAAGATTGATATTGCCATATCCCAGAGTACGTCATATGTTGCCATCTCCATAGGAAACTTTTGGGCTAGCCTTCTCCACATACTCTGATAGCAGGGCTTTATTTCCAGTCATGTGTCCTGAACATCCACTGTCCACGACTAGGGTACTCTCCCTGATGCCCTGCAATCACAAAAATTCACTGAAGGTCAGATTTAAGGATCTAGACTTGCTTGGATCCTTTGGCTTTCTTAACTTTGTTAACTTTAGCAGCGGAATTCACATTATCAGAGTTTAAGCTAACATTTTTAGAGTTTACTCTTGCAGAATTAACCTTAACCCATTTCAAATTGGGCTTAAGTTCATAGTTATTATGATAAATAGCATGATAATCCCTGCAAGTATAAATAGAATGCCAAGTACTACCACAATGTTTGCATAAAGTCTGTGGTCTAGTTCTAACATTATCTTTCTTTACTTCAGACTTGGAAGGTAAAGAATTAATGTTTTTATTCTTCCTGCAGAAACTAGCAAGATGGTTAGTATTACCACAGTTATGACATGTCTTTCTTGGAGCAAAAGTAGCAAGCATTGGATAATTACCTTGAGTAATGCCTACTTTACCATTTCTATTCTTCCTAGACACTTTCTGTTTCTTAACAGATTTTAACTCCTTAAGCTTATGCTTGAGTTGTTTATCTGTCATTTAGCCAATATTAACCTGTTTAACACTAGTTTTTACTGGTTCTTTCTTAACAGCTCCTTTTTCAGCTTCAGACTTAGGTTCATTTATTCCATGAACAAATTTTGTTGATGGAAGATGTGTTCTGATTTTGACTTGATTTTGAAACCTAAGTTCATCTCCCTCACAGTAACCTAAACCAACTGTGTCTGACTGAAAAACCTCATTAGTGTCTTTTCCAGAATGAGTCCATGTTTTAATTATGTGATTTGCCTTCTCCAATTCAGATTCTAGTTGCTAATATCTTCCTAGCAACTCCTATTCTAGATAAACAACATCATCTCTTTCTTTCTGAACTTGTTGCATGTTTTCAAGTTTTTCTTCAACAATTTTATTTCTCTCTTTAAGTTCAGAATTTTCAGATTTGATTCTCTCATTCTCTAAAGTCTGATCCCTATAACTGATATGCAATGCCTTAAGATAAATTCTCAATTCAGTTATATTATCAGTATTATAAGCATAGGTAGTTAGAGGTACCTTGTTTTCAGAGTCTTCAGAAACATTCTCAATAGAAGCCATGAGAGCATAGTTGACATCCTCATCTGAGTCTGAAGTGTCTGCCCAATCTCTGCCTTTTGTGATGAGTGCTTTTCCAGTTTTACCCTTCTTGCACTCAGGAGCATAGTGACCCATCTCCTTGCACTTGTAGCATTGAATCTCAGACTTGTCTTTCTTCCCAGATTTAGTCTCCTGTCTCTCAGACTTTCTGAAACTCTTCTTGTCTGAATTTGAACCTTTAGAGAACCTGTTTCCCTTCTTGAAGTTCTTGAAACCTATCTTCTTGAAAGTCTTTACCATCAAAACAGCCATTTTCCTCATTTCTTCTTCATCATCCTCAGAATCAGATGATTCATCAGTGTTTGAATCAACATCAGAGTTTGATGACTCACTTTCAGAATGTATGACTAAAGCCTTTCCCTTAGCTTTCTTCCTTGATGCTTCCTTCTTCAAGGGTTTCTCTTCAACCTTAAGAGCAACAGACTTTGCCTTCTTGCTTGATCTCCTGTTTCTCTGCTCCATTTCCAATTCATGAGTTTTGAGCAGCCCATAGATTTCATCAATCTCAGTATCAGCAAGATCATAATTGTCTCTAATAGTGGTTGTTTTCACATCCCACTTTTCAGGTAAGGCAAGAAGAAATTTGAGATTTGAGTCTTCTAGATCATACTCTTTATTAACCAGTGACAAATCATTGAGCAGTTTACAGAATCTGTCAAATGTTTCTGTCATGGTTTCTTCAGATTTAGCCTCAAAGTGCTCATACTCCTGTGTGAGTATGTTCCTTCTATTCTTCTTGATAGAAGCAGTTCCTTGACATCTAACTTCAAGAGCATCCCAGATTTCTTTGACAGTAGTGCAGTTAATCACTTTATTAGACATAACATTGTCTAAGGCACTATGAAGTAGATGCCTAACCTTTTCATCATTAGCAATAGATGAAATATCCTCAGGAGTCAGATCTTTCTTCTCCTTTGGAACTGTTTTAGCTTCTTGACCAGCAATAGCAACAGATAGCTTTGTAGGCTTATGAGGACCTTCATAAATTCTGTCAAGATATTTTGGATCTGTAGCCTCTAGAAACATAGTCATCTTCACCTTCCAAATAGCATAATCTGCTGGCCTCAGAATAGGAACCCTAATTGTTTCATAACGACTCACTGTTATAGGAGTCTTCTCAGAACTTGAACCTGATGGAGGAGGAATCTCTGTCATGATTATAGTTGTGTGTGGATCTTAAACTGTATAAAGTAACATATCTGCTCTGATACCACTTGTTAGGCCGAATACACAATTATAATCAAGATTTGTATGAGAGATTAACAAGAACACACGTTTTAACAATTAAAAACTGTTTGGAATTAATAATTCCTCTCTTAGTGATGTAAAATATCACAGAGAGCTGCTTAGGTTACAATGAATGATAATTCGTTACACGATACCCTTCTAGGATTAACCTAACTGTATTTATAAGATATGCAGCTACTATACAATCGATAATTGATACTCCTATAAATTAGAGAACATTACCCATGGTCGTCTACCCAGGCCAAGAAACCAGCTCTCTCCAGACGATGATTTCTCCTCTAGTTAATCCCGATCGTCCGTTACCACCGGGGGTATAGATTCATACTACGGATCTCCCCATCAATACCAACCCGATGTATGGTCTGCCTAACTACCCTCCAATTACCCAAGGTAGTGGGCCAAGTGGTCATGCCTTGCAGATCCGAGATCGAGAGTTATGACTACTCAGGCCCTTATACTGACGATTCATCATCTGATGATGATGATCGTGATGAAGCCCCGAGGAGGCGACGTGCTAGTAAAGAACCAAGAAGGAGAACACAAACTATCCATGATGGACCTTCTTTGACAGCTGCTGAAAGAATCAAGGCTCATGAGGCCGAGATTTTAAGGATAAAAGAAGATATTGCGAGAGAACAAGCTAGGTTGAATCAAACTCAACCTCTTCCAACCTCAGGACCGATACCCATTATAGAATTAGAGAGGTCTTCAAGGAGGCAGAGAAGGGTTGTCGCCCCAACTGGAGGAACAACAAGGGTGGAAACCCTCAGGAGCAACCCCAAGGATCTGATGCCACTTGGGGATCCTGATGATCCCACACCCCCATTTACTGAGGAGGTGATGAATGCTCGTATCTCAAATAAGTTCAAGATGCCGACAATTAAGGCTTATGATGGAACGGGTGACCTTGCAAATCATGTCAGGACGTTTTCGAACGCACTGTTGCTACAGCCTGCAAATGATGCCTTAAAGTGTAGGGCGTTCCTTCAAACCCTGTCGGGTATGGCTCAAAGATGGTACAGCCGGTTGCCTGCAAACTCAATTGGCTCTTTCAAGGAGTTAAGTGTTGCTTTTGTTAGTCAGTTTATCAGCTGAAGAGTGCATGAGAAAAGCTCTGCATCTCTTATGTATGTGGTGCAAGGGAAGAATGAGAATCTGAGAGACTACCTTAAGAGGTTTACTAAGGAGACGTTGAACATCACTGATTTGGAGAATAAGGTGGCTATGGTAGCCCTGGAGCATGGCACCACCGACCTGTACTTTAAAAGGTCATTGGCAAAGCATTCTCCCGAAAATATGGCTGAGCTCCAGCGAAGGGCTGACAAGTATATCAAGGCTGAGGATAGTATAAAGAAGGAGGTCACGGTAAGCAATGGTCGGGGTAACAATGATACGAAGAAGCGAAAGCAAGAGCAGGAGTACGATGCTAGGGACAAGTATCCCCGAACTAGCAAGGACTCTGATTCACCACCGAAAAAGAGTTTGGGACCAAGGTTTTCTGACTATGCAAGGTTGAATGCCCCAAGGAGCCAGATCTTATTGGATATCAAGAAGGATAAGGACTTTCGATGGCCGAAACCAATTAGAGGAGACCCCGAGAAAAGAAACAAGGATCTATACTGTAGGTTCTACAAGGATGTGGGACATGATACGGATGATTGTAGATAGTTGAAGGACGAGATTGAGTTCTTGATTCGCAAAGGAAAACTGAACAAATTCACTAAGGGTGAAGATCGTGGAACCCAAAGAAGGGATTACGATAGGAGAGACAATGATAGAAGGGATAATGATCGTGGTCGTAGCACACAGCCCCGAGGGCTAGTTATCAACATGACTTGGGGAGGCCCGACGGCGGCCGGCACAACTCGAAACTCTCGAAAGGCGTATGCCAGAGAAGTGATGCACATCGTGGGAGAGGCCCCGAAACGTGCCAGGACTGAAATTGCAATTGGTTTTGATTACTCTGACCTTGAATGGGTGAAGTTCCCCCATGACGACCCGCTAGTCATAACTCCTGTAATTAGAAACTCAGAGGTAAAACGAGTCTTGATAGACAATGGAGCTTCTGTTGATATTTAGTTTCCTGACGCATTTTTGAAGATGGGATACACTGACTCACAGTTGACCCCAACCAACATGCCCATCTACGGGTTTAATGGAGTTGAGTCCAAGGTTGAAGGGACTATTCAGTTGCCCATGACGATCGGGCAAGAACCTAAGGAGGCTACTCAGATGTTGAACTTTCTGGTAATTAAGGCGTCCTCAACTTATAACGCAATCCTGGGAAGGACTGGACTTCATGCATTCAAGGCTATTGCCTCAACTTACCACATGAAGATTAAGTTTCCAACTCGAAATGGTGTTGGAGAACAAAAAGGCGACCAGAAGATGGCAAGAAGTTGTTATGTATCTACTTTAAGGGCTGATGAAGTCGAGGGGCAGGTACTCCCGATTGAAGACATGGATGTCCGTGGTGATGATGAACATCGAGGGAAGCCAGCAGAGGATTTGGTTCCCGTACCTCTAGAGCTGGGCGACCCTGAGAAAGTTACTTATATAGGAGCTTCTCTGAAGGAACCCTTGAAGGGCAAGTTGACGGCATTCCTACAAGAGAACAGTGATGTGTTTGGTTGGACGGCAGCTGATATGCCAGGGATTGATCCCCAACTCATAACTCACAAGTTGAATGTTGATCTTGAACGGAAGAAGATAAAACAGAAGAAGTGGAATTTTGCTCCTGAAAGGCAAGAGGCAATTAAGCAAGAAGTTGACAAGCTCCTAGAGGCTGGGTTTATTGAAGAGATTCAATTTCCCGAATGGTTAGCTAACCCTGTGATGGTCAAGAAGGTGAATGGGAAGTGGAGGATGTGTATAGACTTTATCGATTTGAATGACGCATGTCCAAAGGATTGTTTTCCCCTGCCGAGGATAGATATGTTGATAGATGCCACAACTGGACATGAGATGTTGAGCTTCATGGATGGGTTCAGCGGCTACAATCAGATTAAGATGCATCGGGATGACATCCCAAAGGTATCTTTCATAACTGACTTTGGTGTTTTCTGCTAGCTTGTTATGGCTTTTGGTCTAAAGAATGCAGGCGCTACTTTAAGCACCTCAGAGAGGCATTCAAAGTGCTGAGGCACCACAAGATGATGTTGAATCCAGCCAAGTGTGCTTTTGGGGTTGGATCAGGAAAATTTTTGGGGTTGATGGTTTCGAAGAGAGGCATAGAGGCCAACCCTGATAAGATAAAAGAGATTTTAGACATGGAACCACCCCGCTCTATACGAGATGTATAGAAGCTAACCACCCGAGTTGCAGCCCTAGGGAGATTCATCTCCAAGTCTGGTGACAAGTGCTTGCATTTCTTTCAAGCATTGAAGAATGTGAAAAAATTTGAGTGGACTCCTGAGAGCTAAGAGGCCTTCGAACAGCTGAAGAAGTACATGGCTGAAGCCCCGTTGTTGGCCAAGCCTAGTCCCGGAGAAACTCTCTACCTATACCTGGCGGTATTTGAACACGCATTAAGTGATATCCTTATTCGAGAAGAAAGCAAGGTTCAAAAACCTATCTATTATGTGAGCAAGGTGTTGCACGGGGCGGAGTTGAATTACTCCCCCATTGAGAAGTTTGCTTTGGCATTAGTAACAGCTTCAAGAAAGCTACAACCATACTTCCAGGCACACAAGATTTAAGTCCTGACGGACCAGCAGCTGAGGAACATATTGCATAGCCCAAAGGCTAGTGGAAAGCTAATCAAGTGGGCGATTGAACTTGGGGAATTTGACATCCTGTATAAGCCTCGAACAGCCATTAAGGCTCAAGCATTGGCTGACTTCGTGGTTGAATGCACCGTTAACAACCAAGAAGTCGGGGGGCAGGAGATGGTAACTACCCCTGAGAAAGAGGATAAGGAGGAGGAACTTGTACCTGATCTGAAGGAGTATTGGGTGCTCTATTTTGATGAAGCATCAAAAACAAAATCTAGTGATGCAGGTTTGGTTTTGCAAAGCCTCGATGGGTTCATAGTTGAGTACGCTTTGAAGCTGGACTTTCCTACTACCAACAACGAAGTGGAGTATGAGGCATTGATAGCTAGTTTGGGCTTGGCCAGAATCATGAGGGTTAAGAACCTCAAAGTTTGTGGAGACTCAAGGCTTGTAGTGTCGCAAGTGAATGGTGAGTTTGAAGTCAAGGATGAAACTATGGCGAAATACCTGAGAGTCGTGAAAGCTGTTATGACTCAGTTTGAAGAGTGCTATGTTGAGCACATTCTGAGAGAAGAGAACGTTAAGGCCGATGCCCTGTCTAAGTTCGCTTCTTCTGAGATAGAGAACTATGCAGGAAGTGTTTACTTCCAGGTCTTGAAGGCCCCGACCGTCAATTCAAAGTTGGTGGCTCCGATAGATGTAGGCGACTGTTGGATGGATCCTATCAAAGCCCACCTAGAAACCGGGTGGCTTCCTGACAATGCCATGGAGGCAAGGAAGCTGTCAGTGAGAGCATTGAGGTATGCCTTGATTGAAGGCATCCTTTACAAGAGGTCTTTTGTCATCCTATACCTGAAGTGTTTAAGACCGCAAGAGGCAAGGGAAGCTTTGGAGGAAGTGCATGGAGGTATCTGTGGACAGCACTTGGGGGGCAGAGCCTTAGCTCACAAGATTACTCGTTTGGGATTCTACTGGCCAGAGATGTTGGCTGATGCTCAGGATTATGTTAAAAGGTGTGAGAGATGCCAAAAGCATGCTCCAATTGTAAGGTAGCTGCCTGAGAGGCTAACATCAGTTAACTCTCCTATTCCGTTTGCTATGTGGGGAATGGACATACTCGGCCCTTTCCCTGTAGCTTCAGCACAAAGGAAGTTCTTGATAGTGGCCATCGACTACTTCACTAAATGGATTGAGGCTAAACCTTTAGCCAAGATAACCACCAAACAAGTTGCCCAGTTCTTTTGGGAGAACATAATTTGCAGGTATGGAATCCCCTGAATCCTTGTGACGGATAATGGGACACAATTCAACAATGAAGAGTTTAAGAAGTACTGTGAGGAAAATGCTATTGAGCTTCGTTTTACTTCAGTAGCACACTCACAAGCCAATGGACATGCTGAGGTAGCCAATCGGATTATCCTTGATGGACTAAAGAAGAGGGTCGAACGCTCGAGAAATACTTGGGTGGATGAGTTACTGCCTATACTTTGGGCGTATCGCACTACCTGCAAAGTGACAACCGGAGAAACCTCTTTCTTGCTGGCTTACGGAGCTGAGGCAGTGGTGCCCCTGGAGATTATGCATGCATCACCTCGGGTTGAGGCATATGAACCAGAGAATAATGAAGAAGGCATGAGACTAGCCCTTGGTCTGATTGACGAGGTCAGGGATGAAGCAAATGCCAGGAATGCAGAACATCAGAAGAGAGCATCCTTCCACTACAACCAAAGGGTTAAGGAGAGATTCTTTCGACAAGGCGACTTGGTTCTTAGGAAGATAGAAGCCTCAGGAGTAGGTCAGAAGGGGCTAGCCCCAAACTAAGAAGGACCATATCGAGTCAGGAAGGTGTTAGGACGAGGATCTTACAAGTTGGAAACCTTGGACGGGGTTGAGGTGCCCCGAACTTGGCATGCAGTGAACCTCAAGACTTATTATGTTTAAAGACTTGGTCTTTTACTTATTAGGAATAGAAATAAGGTTAAATGAAACCATTACAGAGCATGTTGCTCCCAGTAGGAGATAGAATATCTATGTAAGTGTTGAGCCCGTTTTATCAGTATTCTTTGACAAGCCTAATGAAGTTTGTTTTGCTTTCTCTTTGAGTTACTTCTTTTGTTTTGTTATTATAAACACGTGAAACAAATGATGAATTAATTCACGAGTTTGGTACAAGCCAAGGGGCCAAATACCTAAAGAACTCTAAAAGCTTAACAGACTATAAGCAAAGGCAAGAAAATGAAAGCAAAAGAAGCCAACTACATAAATAGTTAAGTTAAAGAGTTACATGGATAAAAGCCCGTAGGCTACAAGTCAAGTATAGAAACAAAAGAAAGATATATAAGTTCAAGGGACCTTAGAGGCCTCATTGGTAGGAGAATCATCAGAGCTGGTCTCTGTAGAGGAATCATCTGCAGCTGAATCGGCATCTCCATCCCTAACAAGGGACTGTTCAGGATCTAAAGTAGTAGTAGCAGCATGCTCTCTGACCAGAGTGTCATCCTCCCCAAACGGCTCATCACTAGAACCCGGTTCATCAACTAATGTGTTAGGAAGATGAGGGCTTGGAAAGGTAGAAGGCAAGAATAAGCCTGGATGTTGTCTAAGAACCGCTTCAATAGCCTTGTTCCAACCCTCAGTAAACTGACCAAGAAATAGCATCTCATCATGCTGATCCATAAGACTCTAGTACTCAGCTGAATCCAAGTAGTCATCAATCAGCTTTTCCTTGTCATCCTTCAATGCCACCAACTCTGCCTGAGCACCAACCAACTCCTCATCCTTCTTTTTCAGCTGCTCCTCTAGCTGATGGATGTGCAGACTCCTCTTCTGGGACTCAGTCTCAAATCCCTTGGCCTTTTCCTTCCAAGCCTTGGCTTGGTGGAGTAAGCTCTGGAAATGGACGTTAGCCTGTACAAAAATAGCAGAGTGGTAACACAAGAATAAAACAAAGAATATGAAAGTTTTGGAAAAATAAAGTTTGTGCCTTACAGCAGCTAGAGCTTGAGAACCGAGTGCTTCTAACTCCCCAATACCTCCGTTCATGACTAAATCTTTGTAGTCTGGTGGGGTGATAGAATTCAATGACCAGTCCATGGCATGCTTGGTCGACCCCACGACAGAGTCCCGCTTCCTGAAGCCCCAGGAGGGCCTAAAAACAGCATATTGGACGTTGACTTGAGAGCTCCCTTCCAAGTCGGCTATGTCACCAAATCTAAGGTCCACTTTTTGAACCTTGTGAGCACGTAAGAACCCGGGCTCAGCTCCTTTCTCTCGAGGATCAGCATTCCTCTTTGCCCGGGCTATCCTGGAAGTTTCATTATCAGGATCAGGGGAAGCTTCCACAAGCATCTTTGCAATTGAAATGACATAAATGGAAACACAATTGAATAAGTCAAGTATGAAAATAGAAAAAAACAAAGACAGGAAAGAAAGTTACCCCGTTCAGAAACTTGTGAGAGGCCTACTACCCTCAGAGATTCTTCATTTATGAGGCTTTGGCAGGTTATAGACATACCATCGCCTTTGGTTAAGGTGTCAAAAGCAGCTTGATCCTCGGTACTAAGGGTGATCCCCTTAGCATTCCCATCTGAAACCTTCGAAAAGGTTTTTCTGAAGAGAGTACCCCAGTCACCACCCTCCCACTCAAGATAAGCAAACTCTTTCTTCCAGCCAGGGTTGTTATCTGGTACTGATTTACCATTAAAGATAGGGGGACTTTGGGGCGAAGTTTGATATATACCCAACCAGAATATCTTGCAGGGCTGTTGTAAATTTGGAAAATTTTACGAAAAAGGGCGACAAATAAAGGAAGGTTTTGCCTTAGGCACAAAACCATAAAACACATGATTATTCTCCATGCGTTTGGGGGTAGTTGACAAGGGCTACACTGAATGTCAGCTAAAAGGTGGGGGATGAACTCATGAAAAGGGAAATGGAGGCCAGCTATTAAGCACTCCCTATAGATACACAAAGCTTTGGGCCTCCAATGACAAGGCCTGTCACCTGGCCCAGCTGGGACAAGTTTATAAGGTTTTCTAATTTTATATAACTTGTTATATCTAATAATTTCATCAGTATCGTGATATGTATTACAACAATCATACGCATCTAACTCGGCTAAGGAGGGATAATCGTCTGCTCGTTCATTTAACATATCTAAAAGAGATGTGTAGGGAGAACGAATGTTGATGGTACCTTTTGAAGAGGTTGAGTCCATTTTCATAAGGTGAGCTTGAGCTTTGTCCGCCATTGATGACAGCTTGAGATCCTCGACTTAAAATGGAGAAGACAACCGGAGAAGAAGGCCGGGATTGGCCGAGAAAACTTCGATGGAGACTTGAGAGAAAATTACTAGCTAAAAGTGAGGGAAGTGTGGAGTAGAAATGAGAGTGTGAGAAGTGAACTCTCCACTCTCACTCTTTTATAGAATTCTCTAACCGGTTGAAATACTTGCAAACGGTCAAAAAACCTACAATGACCGGTCAAAATGATAGAATTGACCTGCTAAAGGCCCGTGAAGTCGGCCCAATTTGAAAAGGCCCAATTCTGGAATGTTCCACAAAAAATATCTAAGATATTTTGCAAGAAAAATCATAGATATTTTGAAAAATATTATGGAAATCATCGAAGCTTCTGGAATTGGGCTAGGTCAAAACTCACTTAGGCCCATAAGCCCAACAAAACATGGGACTCAATAAAGCAGGCCCGCCAGCCAAGAAGGCCTGGATATCGACCAGAATTTTAGTCGAATAGATCACAAATTCTAGTCGAAAAGGTGTTCGACGAGAAGAAATTTTGATGCTTAATTCGATCAGAATCCTGGTCGAAATGACCAAGAATCCTGATCGAAAATGTGTTCGACGTGAAGAAATTTTGACGCTTAATTCGATCAGAATCCTGGTCGAAATGACCAAGAATCCTGATCGAAAATGTGTTCGACGAGAAGAAATTTATATGCTTAATTCGATCAGAATCCTGGTCAAAATGACCTAGAATCCTGGTCGAAAAAGCCTTCGATCAAAAGATATTTAGATGCTTACTTCGCCCAAAATCCTGGTCGAAATGACTAGGAATCCTGATCGAAAAGGTTGTCAACCAAGATATATTTTGACACTTAATTCGACCAGAATCCTGGTCGAAATGACCAGGAATCTTGGTCGAAAAAGTCTTCGAGCAGAGAACAACTGAACGCATACTTCGACCAGAATCTTGGTCGAAATGACCAGGAATCTTGGTCGAAAAACCTGTCGACCAGGGATTCACGAAGGCCTTAATTCGACCAGAATCCTGGTCGAAAATCTTGGTCGAAATAAGTAAATCTTGGTCGAAAATTGATACTTAAAATTGATTTTTTAAAAATACCTGTGGGTATTGTACAACTCTAAAAAATAATAAATATGATACGGGAAGTACTATGGATGATTCCTTCATATGAAAGAGGCAATAATTCAGTAACAAAAGTTACAAGAAATTAACGCTTAGCCTCGAATAAGGCAAATCGTCGTAAATGTGTAGGTCGCTCCACACTTTACAAAAGACGATATTCGTGAAACACTAGTGTACGATTATAAACCCTGACCCAAGTCTCGGAAAAGACAATTGAAACTTCAAGGAAAATCGGATCAGTTTTCCTAGAAGTTGGGGGGCAAATGATATTGGCTAAAAGTAAGCCCTAAAGACACATTTAATGTGGCATTAATTAGACCCAGTATGGTCCAAACGTGGGGCCCACCAGATGGCCTAAAACCCTAATTAAATATTAATTTCTTAATTAATATTAAGGGTTAATTAACAGCTGGGAAGTACAAGTCAAATAAGGATATTATCTCTCCAAAGAGTAGCCTCCAAGGCACATAGTCATACAAGGAAACAGACTCCTACAAGGAAGGAGTCTAGAACCTTCCTCAAGGCTGACTTGCCCACTAAGTCACCTAACCCTACTATAATTCTAAGGCTTCTCAGCCTATATAAAGGGTTAGACCCCTCACCCTAGAACTACGTTTTTTTGGCTTGATCTTTGATATTCATCAAAGTACGTAGGCATCTTGTGAGGGCAGATTCAGCCACGAGCACGAGAGCAGTCATTAAAGCACGAAGCTCACGCACCCTAGCATTAAATACAAGCAAACCCTAGCCGCAATCTAACAACCTAGTTTTTATTCCAAAACAAAAATATTTAAGTAAATCTTTATAATTTTCAAGATAAAATATTTTCTAACAAAACACATAACAGAATTTCGTAGTTAAATATATACAATTAAGAGAATTTTTATTAAATAATTAACATTTTTTAATAAAATACTTAAGAGAATCCTGCGTAGTTGTAAAAATAATTTTTTTTACGAAACTAACTATTTAATATTATTATTAATATTTTGATGAAACACTTAAGACAATTCATGTAAAACACATACACAAAAATCTAAATAAAATATACAAAATTTTGTTTGTTTTTTTATGGAATATGACCTAAAATAAAATTTTGAAAAATAAATCAACTAAATTAATTTTCTTCATAAAAAAAAACTTTATAACTAATTATAAGTAATTTTTTTTGTAAAATTGATATTTAGTATATTGTTATAACCTAACACCCGCGAATATAAAAAATGACAAATAATGTTATATACTAAAATTGTGTGAAACACTTAATAGAATCTCGTCTCATCGTAAAAATGACACAAAAATGATATTATGAATAGTTAATAATTGTTAATATAACACTTAAGAGAATCTCGTATAATCATAAATATTTTGTCGTTTTTGGAAAATATATTTCAATTGTACTTTTTTGAGTTTGGTATTCAGAGATATATCAAAAAAATAATTTTTTTATATGTAGAACACTTTATAAAATCTTAATTAAAATTATTTAATTATAGCAGAGCGTCTAGTAAAATATTTAAATTAGTCTTTTATGAGATTTCATATAAAATCTGTTATAACAAAACATAAAAGAGAAACTTGTTAATAGAAACAATTTAATTGTTATAAAAGAATGATATAAAAGTTTTTTTGAAATAGACAACAATTTAATGAAGTCATAACTAAAGATTTACTCCCTCTGTCCTTTTGATTTGTTATAATTTCAAAATAGGATGTTTGACACGCATTTTAAGGTGGATTTTAAGGATAGTTCCATAACTTATTTTTGAAATTTTCTTTTTTTGTATAAAAATAGAACAATCCTATTTTTATACAAAAAAAGAAAATTTAAAAAATAAGTTATAGAACTATCCTTAAAATTCACCTTAAAATGCGTGCCAGAAAGTGACAAAAAAAGTGATAACAAATCAAAAGGACGGAGGGAGTATTGTATATTGACCGACATATTTTTATATGGAAGGTTATATTTGAAAATGAGCTAAGCATAGAAGGAACACCTTAGAACACCTTATAGAATCGTATGGAAATTTTGAAAATGATATGGAAATGAACTCTGTATTTTATCTCAAGCATTGGGAGGAATATTTTAACTTTAACCTATATATTTTTGTTTTCATTCAAAATTTATTTGAAAATATATTTTTTAAGATTTTTTTTTTTTAAAATTAACCATTTTTGAGGTTCTTTAAGGTGTTTTGCAGAATATTTCATGTTAACTTGTTACCTATTATTTGTTTTTAAGATTCCATAATGTATTAGAAAAGTTTACATCCATTTAAATAGTATATTTTTAATATTTTTGAAATTTTTAAAGAAATTAAATTTATAATTATTAAGATTCTTTAAAAATAATATTTAGCAAAAAAAATATTTACCAAAAAAAATGTTCGATAAATACATTTTAAAATATTTTATAATAAATTAGAGTATCACTATTTTTTCATTGTACATAACGATATACAACACATTAAAGAATCTTATAAAGTAATGCTAGAATATTTATAATTTTTTAAACAAGTTAACGTATGACTTTTTAATATTACTCCGTCCCTTAATGTTTTTCCTGTTTTGATTGGACACGTTTGCCAACGCACACTTTTGATCGTTAATATCTTGAATTTCGTATTAGTATTAAATATAAAAACTTCACTGCATTAAAGTACTCATATATACGAATCCAATAAGATCACTCATGACTATATTTGGTCTTATGGATTAGACGTAAATTAGTAATTTATCTTATATTACGAACAATCCCGACATATGAAACAAGAACATCATTAAGGGACGGAGGGAGTATTTATTAAAGAATCTTATTTTTCAATTATTTTTAAGTATAAAACATTTTTTATTAAAATTCTCTTAAGTGTTGTAATATTAGCTTTCGCTATTTTAAAATAAAAAATTTCATTATTGTCTTTTCTTACGATACATATGGAATAAAAGAACTATAAAATTAACTCAAATGATATATTTTGTACTAAGAGAATCTTGTCTTATTGTGAAAGTGACAAACGAATGTTATTTTCTATAATAATATAGAAATAGTGAAAATAGATACACAAATATTTTTAAATAATTAGTATATTTCATTTCCGTAAAACATTTAAGGTGTGAGGTCCCGAAGTATCGTAGAAGGGGGGGTTGAATACGATACTACCAAAGTATTTCGATTTTCAAGATTTTTGCGGATAACAATTTTTCGGATCTTGAAATCAAAATAACGAAACACAATTCCAGGAATATATCTTTATTGATAATAAACCCGAAGGGGTGTTACAACTTCTAATCCAATGGATTAGTTTCAAAACCAAAACACTCCTAGGGATAGTTTAGGCACGAGGACCTTCTATCCGACACTTCCTGAAAGCGGGCTAAGCCGGCTTTCCTACTAGATGGACTGTCTAGCAGCTGACACAGAGAGGATATAACAGAGAGTTATGTGTTGAGGTGTGTTTTGAAATGAAATACAACATGCCATTTATAGATTTTAGAAAATCACTATGCTGTA
The DNA here is from genome assembly GCA_037693485.1 of Kitagawia praeruptora. Classification (NCBI taxonomy): domain Eukaryota; kingdom Viridiplantae; phylum Streptophyta; class Magnoliopsida; order Apiales; family Apiaceae; genus Kitagawia; species Kitagawia praeruptora. The sequence continues at coordinate 89,128,216 of CM075350.1, forward strand.
CTATTCCAACAACCCCAGTGGGCCCCTCCAGCCACTTTTTGAATAGTAGCTGCCATATGAATAGTATCCGCCATGTGAATAGTAACCATGAATAGTAACCGTGAATAGTAATCGTGAATAGTAACCTTGAATAGTATTACTATTTTTGGATGCTTCTTTTGGGCTTCTCTCTTTTGTTTCAAATATTCTGCTGAATTAATTCTTTTCGGAAAATATTTCAAGTACCAGATTAATTTAATTATTTATTATAAATAATTAATTAATCTGTTACTTAGTTAATTTTCAGAGTAAATTAATTTTTGACAATACCTTGAGATATTATGTTTGTTCTTGATCGTCAATAGGCTTTGGCAATTCTTTCTGTGAATTAATGTGTTGATCCTTCTCGTATGTGCTGACACTTAGTGCACTGGTCTGGTTCACAAGTGACTAGCACTGATCTTGATCTTCACACATTCGCTATATTCCAATTGATTAGCCTGCAGCAGTATCTTCAATAAATACATGGAATCTTTTGGCCCTTCAACTGAATCATCTATACATCTTATTCTATCACTGAGGCTTGATCATGTTAATGAACTTCTTTCAGCGACTTGATCCTTGTTGGTGCCTGTTCTTCAAATTTCACGATCCCTGTATAGAGTTAATATTATTTATCTTTTATCCTAGTTGAGTTATATATGTCCTCTATTACATATTACATTACATTATGCTTTACAATCTCCCCCTATTTGATTGTTAGGGTTTGACAAGCAAATACCTAGAGGATAACTCAACTGATACAAATAAAATACAAAGATAAATAATATTAAAGCGCATTCTGGATCATATATATACATTTTCCAGATTTCTAAAATTTGAATAAGTACAAGACAAATTGTTCCTCTAGACTGAACATATCTTCAAGTTTGCCTTGTTTGCTTTCCACATAGCACTAATACTCCCATTAGCTTTTCCTTTCCCAAAATAAAGTTAATTCCGTGTCAACAACCTTTTCCTTGCCCTTACGCCTAGTAGATTTTTCTTGATCATCCAACTTCTCCCCCTCAGTTGGGTTATCCTCCAGAGTAGTAGGATGTGGAGTTGGTAAATTAGACGAAGATGACTTTACCAAGGAGTTGATTGCATCATTAAACTGGGTTGCCATGGTATTCAATTGAACCTGGAATACATCATGTTGAATAAGTTGCAAATTTTTGATTTCTGCAATGGACTTACAGATATTTTGCAACTCTTTCTCCATTGTTTGGACCCGTGTAAGGAGTCTGTTGTATTCCTTTCTGGTTATAGGTGCATGTGGTTGAGTAGGTTTCTCACTTGTACGTTCTGCAGGTGTTTCACTCAACACTCTATATTCACTCGGTTTAGTGGTTTTGGTGACACTTACATGTTCTGTTCGTGTTTCCCTCAACTCTCCTCCAGAGCTTCCACCGATATATGTACCTACAAATGAAATCATCCTAGCCCCTTTTTCAGAGGTCACGGATGGTGCAATGAAAGTTCGTGAGCTTCCGTCCTCGCGTGAAGCGAGTTGCCGACCACTGATAAAGAGTGGTAAATCTCGAAAGAGATCCAGAGATTTTCTCTCTGGGAGGTTAAACTTGAATCGATTAAATGGCACAAAACCCAAGTTTCCCTCGTACGTCTGTGAAGACACTTGGTTCATAAAAGAACCTCCTACCGATGGATCTTTCCGTAAAATGGAAGATTCACCAGTAGTTATTGAGGTAGGTCATTCCACCTCGGATGCCTGTGAAGGCATTTGATCTTTAGAAAGATCATCAACCACTCGTATGTTCCGTGAAATGGAACTCAAGATAGTTGCTCCCGTCAATTCAACCTTATTTACATTTTCACTCATTAGATAAGAAAGAATTGTTTCACTAACAGTTGCCGTTACCTCAGGTTCATTGGGTTTACTCCGTTTAGAATGAGGTAGAGCGGTTGATGTAACTAACTTCTTATGTGGTGCTGCTAAGGCACTATCTCCCTCAAAAGTGTTGATGGCTGGTCGTTTAAGTGACAATTGAGGTGTAGGAGTTTGTTGTGTTTGTGTTTGCATTTGTAGAATGGGCTCTTCGACCTGTGTTAGAGTCAGTGGGATTTCCTGCTCTTGGTCGGGTAAGATGGCCACTGGGGGCTGTAGAAATTGTATTTCCTGTGACACAATAGGAAATACAGAGGTTGGAATAGCAGGGATTGAAATATTACCTTGTCGTATACCTGCTCTCACTAGTCTTGGTAACAACGGAAGTGGGACAGTCTTTAGATATTCAGTTAGGACTGTAGGCACATCCGTATATTTCTTTTTGGTTATGTAATTAATTACATTCGTCTTCATGGAAGAACATTCCACCTTTTGACCATTTTCCAAGCGTACCATGTCTTCATCATTCAAAAAATCATTTAATATTAGCTGTAGAAACCTTGGATATAGACATTTGACATTGTGAGTCTGAACATCTCTTGTTCCCAAGTGTTTCATCTTTAAAATGATTTGACCAATCACTATTTTTCCAAAATTAATCCTCAAATTATTGGCGACCGCATACCCTATTATTTGAATAAATTCAGGTATTCGATCTTGATTTGTTATATCTGAGGAAAAAACATGGTTAAGAATGTGAAAGAAGAAATTCCAATACTGGGTTAGAAACGTTCTAGATAGATTACCAGTATTGAAATTGCCATCTTGGTACCTTATAAAATGAAAGAACATTTCAATATGTTCGGGTGTAGGATCAGAAATGAGATTTTCCATAGGAAAATGAAGAATTCGATTAAAATCTCGTTCAGTGACCCTAATCGACCTACCAAATAGTCGATATGTGAATTCACACCCGTCCTGTCCAGAAGTGTTAACCGCACTGCAATATAGTTCACGCAATGCATCATGGTTAAGCTGCACCTGTGTAACTAAAGCATAGCGGATTAATGAATGTTCATTCAGAAATTGTGTCCAAGCCCGAAATTGCTCATCCTGAATGGTTTCGATTTGCTGAATGGAAATAGGATTAACTTTAGCAATTAAAAAGCTTCCCTGCAATGCCATTTTCAAAACTTTGAGGAAATTCAAAAACAAGGGTTAGTTTTTATAAAGGATGATGTATAAAGTAAGAATATGAAATCCGATCTAAAAACCACCAGCTAGATTGAGAGATCTTTCCGATCAAAGCTCGAAATATTCAGCAATTGTGTGTATATGCTCTGTATATCTGAAAAATGATTATGTTAAACACAAACAAAAACTCATCATTTATAAGGTTTCAAGGTTTAGTGGGTTAGGTGTAATAGTGATAGGTTTTGTTTGAAAAACTAACACCGCTCAATAATTTCTCACCTAACACCCTAATTAGCCGAAAAAACATCTTATCGTCGAAACCTGTCGGCCGAAAAACATCTTATCACCAAGACCTATCAGCATATACACATATACACATATTTAATACTTCTAATTATTATGGATTTAAAAATAATCACGCAGTGAATCAAGAAATAATTCACAATAATCAGATAAACTCATAATTAAATAGACATAAAATTAACAAAATATCATTAATTGATATATGTCAATAAAATATTTATTTAATTATGCTACAGTGATATCTCCAGAATAATCATGCAGATAAACAAATAAAACAAACAAAATCCAGAGAATGAAATTCACTGGCTGCAAATAATTGAATAGACATTTTAAAAGATCATGTGAAATTTAACATACCAAGCTCACTTACCAACCTTGAAAAGGTTGCTTCATCCAAAGCTTTAGTAAAAATGTCTGCCAACTGTTTTTCACTAGGAACAAAATGCAGTTCCACAGTGCCTTCCATCACATGCTCCCTGATGAAATGGTATCTGATGTCTATGTGCTTGGTTCTAGAATGTTGCACTGGATTCTGTGATATTGCAATTGCACTAGTGTTGTCACAGAAAATTGGGATCTTTTTAACTTTAACTCCATAGTCAAGTAGTTGATTTCTCATCCATAGAATCTGTGCACAACAGCTCCTAGCTGCTATGTATTCAGCCTCTGCAGTTGAGGTAGATACTGAGTTCTGCTTCTTACTGAACCATGAGACCAGCTTGTTTCCCAAGAATTGACAGGTTCCTGTGGTACTTTTTCTATCCATTTTGCAACCTGCATAATCTGCATCTGAGTAACCAATTAGATCAAAACCAGAATCTCTAGGGTACCAAATGCCAAGTTTTGGTGTTCCCTTGAGATATCTGAAAATCCTTTTAATAGCTACTAAGTGAGATTCCCTAGGATCAGCTTGAAATCTAGCACATAAACATGTAGCAAACATAATATCAGGTCTACTAGCTGTTAAGTATAAAAGAGATCCAACCATGCCCCTATAGCTTGTCATGTCCACCTTCTTTTCCTTAGTATTCAGTTTAAGCTTAGTGGTAGTGGCCATGGGTGTTTTTGCAGAAGAGCAATCTGCTAAATCAAACCTTTTTAAAAGATCATAAATGTATTTTATTTGACTTATAAAAATTCCCTTATTCACTTGTTTAACTTGTAAACCAAGAAAATAAGTTAATTCACCCATCATACTCATTTCATATCTACTTTGCATGAGTTTGGCAAACCTCTTGCAAAGTTTCTCATCTGTAGACCCAAATATTATATCATCAACATAAATTTGGACAAGTATCATAGAGCCATTGACATTTCTATAAAAGAGAGTTTTATCAATAGTACCTCGAATGAAGTGATTCTCTATAAAAAACTGTGAGAGTGTGTCATACCAGGCTCTAGGTGCTTGCTTCAGGCCATAGAGTGCTTTGAGTAGAAAGAACACATATTCTGGAAAGTCTGGATCTTCAAAACCAGGCGGTTGACTAACATACACCTCCTCCTCCAAAATACCATTCAGAAATGCACTCTTGACATCCATTTGATAGACTTTGAAATTGGCATGTGCTACATAGGCCAGGAAGATCCTTATTGCTTCTAACCTTGCCACTGGTGCAAAGGTTTCTTCAAAATCAATTCCTTCCTCTTGAAAGTAACCTTTAGCAACTAATCTAGCTTTATTCCTTGTGACTATGCCATTCTCATCCATCTTATTCTTGAATACCCACTTAGTGCCAATCACTGATTTGTCTTTAGGTTTGGGTACAAGTTTCCATACTTCATTTCTTTCAAACTGGTTTAGCTCTTCTTGCATTGCTAAAACCCAGTCTGGATCCAGAAGAGCATGTTCAATTCTCTTAGGTTCCTCTTTGGATAGAAAACTGCTATATAAGCATTCTTCTTGAGTAGCTCTTCTGGTTTGGACCTTTGCATTAGGATCTCCAACGATAAGCTCAAATGGATGATCCCTGGTCCATTTTCTTTATGGTGGTAAGTTTGACCTTAATGAAGGGGCTTCATTTTCTCTGTGTTGATCATTGTGGCTTGTTGTTGAGTTTTGACTGTGAGAAACTCCCCCTGAGTGTATGGCCCTCGAGATTGATGGAGTTCTTGCAGATTCTTCAACAGATGCTTCTCTTTGATTTTCTATAGATGCTTCAAATTGATTTCCAACTGATGGTGTAAGTTGCTCTTCAACAGGTGGTTCATTCTGTACTTCAACTGATAATCCTTGTCTATTTCTCACACCATTTGATCTCCATTCTTCATCATCATCTTCACTTTCTTCACCACTTCTCTCATTCTCAAATGAGAGAGACTCATGAAAACCTTCATCTACTAGACCAGATATTTTCTTGTCATCGAAGACAACATGTATGGACTCTATTACAATGTTTAGTCTTAGGTTGTAGACTCTGTAGGATTTTCCAGCTGAATATCCAACAAAGATAGCTTTATCTGCCTTTGAATCAAATTTTCCAAGATGCTCACCATGATTTTTCAGTACAAAGCATTTGCATCCAAAGACATGCAGAAAGTTGATTGTTGGTTTCTTGCCTTTGAAAAGTTGATAAGGTGTCATGCCTTTTGCTTGATTGACCAAAGAAATATTCTGAGTGTAGCATGCAGTGTTTATAGCTTCTGCCTAGAAGTATGTTGGTAGCTTAGACTCTTCAAGCATTGTTCTTGCAGCTTCAATTAGAGTTCTGTTCTTTCTTTCTACTACACGATTTTGTTGAGGAGTTCTTGGTGCAGAGAATTCTTGGATAATTCCTTCTTCTTCACAAAACTCTTTAATTACAGAATTCTTGAACTCAGTTCCATTGTCACTTCTGATTCTCCTTACTTTGAGTAAAGGATTGTTGTTCACTATCTTGATGTGATTTATAATGACTTCACCTGCCTTATCCTTAGAGTGCAGAAAGAATGTCCAAGAGAATTTTGAGAAATCATCAATAATCACAAGACAGTATTTCTTCTTTGAGATTGACAATACATTGACTGGTCCAAAGAGATCCATGTGAAGTAGTTGCAAGGGTTGATCAATTGATGACATTGACTTTAATTTGAACGAGGCCTTCTTCTGTTTCCCTTTCTGGCATGCATCACACAATCCATCCTTGGAGTAATCCAATTTTGGGATACCTCTAACCAAATCCTTCTTTACCAACTCATTCATTGCTTTAAAACTCAAATGTGATAGTCTTTTGTGCCAAAGCCAACCTTCATCTACACTTGCCTTGCTGAGAAGACATGTAGTCATGTTTGCATTTGTTGAATTGAAGTCAGCAATGTACACATTTCCTCTTCTATCTCCTGTCAACACTACCTTGTTGTCACTTTTCTTGAAAATGACACAAGCTTCAGATGTGAACCATACGTTCTGGCCTTTATCACACAGTTGACTGACACTTAGCAAGTTATGCTTAAGTCCATCAACCAGTGCTACTTCTTCAATGACAACATTCTTTTGTGAAATCAAGCCATATCCTCTAGTATATCCTTTGTTGTTGTCTCCAAAGGTAATGCTAGGACCAGCTCTCTCCTCAAACTTAGTGAGCAGGGTAGAATCTCCAGTCACGTGCCTAGAACAACCACTATCCAGGTACCAAAGATTCTTTCTGTGTCCCTACACACATCAAAATCAAATCAAGTTGATTTTGGTACCCAAATTTTTTTGGGTCCTGCCTTGTTAGCCTTTTTCTTATTTTTCAAGCCCTTACTACCCAGGGTATCTGATTGAGTTAAATCAACCTTAACTCTTGGTGTAGGTTTCTGAAAAATAGGTTGTTTCACTTGCTCACATGCATTCAAACTAGGTGTATAATTAGGCATAGTCTGTGCATACATGTTATTCATCATCCATGGCAACTGGGGCATATTAAAAGCATTGTAATATGGATTATACATGAATGGCATGTTAGCATAATGACTAGATGCATGAGCAGGCTGGACAAACATGTTTGGCATAACATTCATAGAAGGCATAGGTACTGACTTAGGCATACTAGGCACAGAAGCATTCTTAAAAGATTTACAGTTGACAAATAAATGATTAACACTACCACAGTTCACACATTCCTTTCGAGGAGCATATTTATCACGTGTGTAATTACTATGTTTGTTAATTCCTACCTTGCCATTTCTATTCTTCTTATTAGCCTTAGCCTTAGGTTCAGTCTTTTCTAACTTATCCTTCAATTTCTTGATTGACAAGTTGCCTATGTTTCTTTGTTCAACTGACTTGGTTTTGCTACACTCTCCATTAACAAAGTTCTTATTGACAGGCCCGTACTTCTAATTCAATTTAGTTAAAGTTGCTTTGCTAACATGCTTAAGTCTTAAAGAACATTCTTTTTCGACTAAATCACTGTCTGAAGCAACTTCCCTATCTACATCTAACTTAACTTCTGCTAATTTGTGAAAAGAATCAACTCCTTATATACTATAAATTTCTTCAGTTTTAGCCTTTGATCCCTTCCACTTGGCAATTAAGTCTTGTTCCTCTTTTAACTGTTTTATTAAACACTCTTCTCTTTTCAGAGCCTCAAGTAACTCATTCTTAGCATCCTGGCATTCTCTTTTCATTGTTTCAAAATCAATTAGTTGAGTTTCTAACAGAGTATTCCTATCACCTATCTTAGCATTAAGATCTTTAATCTTTTTGTTCTCCTTGTTAAGCGATTTTAATGTGACATGCATGTTATACAATTCATTAGACATTTCATTAACAACATTATATCACATTCATCTTTGGAAAGCTCAGTCAGATTTGTAGAATATACCTGGTTACTTGCTGAACTAGCCTCTTCATCATTTTCATTTGCCATAAGTGCAAGGTTGACAAACTCTTCCTCTGCATCTGAGTCTCCTCCAGCTGCCCAATCTTCATCTCTAGATACGAATGCTCTCTCATTTTGCTTGAGAAGGTCAAAGTATTTCTTTTTGTAATCGACAGTCTCAAACTATTTCTTTTCATTCTCAGAGTTCGATTTTCTGCATTCATTGGCAAAGTGACCAGTAATTCCACAGCTATAGCATTTGATCTTTGATCTTTCAACCACATCCTTGTTCGGTTGATAGCTTTTCTTGAATTGTCCGACTCCTGCTGGATTCTTCTTGAATCTTAGCTTCGAAAATCTCTTTGATAGAAATGCCAAATAATCATCTAGATCTTCAGATTCATCCTCACTCAGTGCATCAAGTTCTTCAATCATCTTGCTTTTGCCCTTGCTAGCTCCACCTTCACAAGTTCTTTGACTTGGTGTGGCTTCCACATTCTTCATCTTCTCTCCATCTTGGTTGGTTGGAATATTGGCCACCAAAGCTACATTTCCACCTTTCTTCTGGTTCTTCTCAACTTCTTCATCCTGTTACAACTCGAGCTCATAGGTCTTCAGAATTCCCTACAGTCTCTCAAGTGTAAAATCTTTGTAGTCTTGAGAGTTTCTCAACGAGACTGTAACTGGCTTCCATTCCTTAGGAAGAGATCTCAGAAATTTTAAGTTGGAGTCTTTGACTTCATATGTTCTCCCATACAACTTCAGGCCATTCAGTAGTTTCTGAAATCTACTGAATATCTCTGTCAAATTTTCACGAGAATTATGATGGAAGTGTTCATACTGTTGTATAAGGAGTTGCATCTTGTTCTCTCTAACTTGCTCAGTCCCTTCACAGAGTGTTCGTATAGTGTCCCACACTTGCTTGGCAGTGGTGCGGTTTATGACATTATCGAACATGTCTTGATCAATTCCATTGAACAGTATGTTCATGGTTTTCTTGTCGTTCTGGACTTCTTCTTTATCTGCCTCTGTGAATTCTGCTGGCGGTTTGGGAATAGGCCTTCCAGCAGCTGCAGTTCCGGCTGCTTCTCCAACTGTAGTGTTGGCCTTCATAGGAATATGAGGACCTCTCTCTATACAGTTTACGTAACTTTCATCAATGGATAAGAGATGTAAATGCATCTTTACTTTCCAGTGAAAGTAATTATCTTTGTCAAGGACTGGTATTTTCACGCCTGTATCCTTAAATCCCATGGTGGTGATCTTTAAACTTCTTGTATGTTAGAAGCTTGCTCTGATACCAATTGTTAGGTCCCGAAGTATCGTAGAAGGGGGGGTTGAATACGATACTACCAAAGTATTTCGATTTTCAAGATTTTTGCGGATAACAATTTTTCGGATCTTGAAATCAAAATAACGAAACACAATTCCAGGAATATATCTTTATTGATAATAAACCCGAAGGGGTGTTACAACTTTTAAACCAATGGATTAGCTTCAAAACCAGAACACTCCTACGGATAGTTTAGGCACGAGGACCTTCTATCTGACACTTCCTGAAAGTGGGCTAAGCCAGCTTTCCTACTAGATGGACTGTCTAGCAGCTGACACAGAGAGGATATAAGAGAGAAAAGAGAGAGTTGTGTGTTGAGGTGTGTTTTGAAATGAAATACAACATGCCTATTTATAGATTTTAGAAAATCACTATGCTGTACTATTCCAACAACCCCCGTGGGCCCCTCCAGCCACTTTTTGAATAGTAGTCGCCATATGAATAGTAGCCGCCATATGAATAGTAGCCGCCATGTGAATAGTAATCGTGAATAGTAATCGTGAATAGTAACCTTGAATAATATTACTATTTTTGGCTGCTTCTTTTGGGCTTCTCTCTTTTGTTTCAAATATTCTGCTGAATTAATTCTTTTCGGAAAATAGTTCAAGTACCAGATTAATTTAATTATTTATTATAAATAATTAATTAATCTGTTACTTAGTTAATTTTCAGAGTAAATTAATTTTTGACAATACCTTGAGATATTATGTTTGTCCTTGATCGTCAATAGGCTTTGGCAATTCTTTCTGTGAATTAATGTGTTGATCCTTCTCGTATGTGCTGACACTTAGTGCACTGGTCTGGTTCACAAGTGACTAGCACTGATCTTGATCTTCACACCTTCGCTGTATTCCAATTGATTAACCTGCAGCAGTATCTTCAATAAATACATGGAATCTTTTGGCCCTTCAACTGAATCATCTGTACATCTTATTCTGTCACTGAGGCTTGATCATGTTAATGAACTTCTTTCAGCGACTTGATCCTTGTTGGTGCCTGTTCCTCAAATTTCACGATCCCTGTATAGAGTTAATATTATTTATCTTTTATTCTAGTTGAGTTATATATGTCCTCTATTACATATTACATTACATTATGCTTTACATAAGGAAATCCATATAAAATACATACACAAAACAGCAAACAAAAAAAACCAAATTTTGTATATCTTTTTTTATGTAAATAATTATTATATTTTAAACAAAACACTTAAAAGAATCCTAAAATTAAATTATCATTAATAATAAAATAAATAAAAACAAATTTTGTATCAATGGGAAACACCTAAGGGAATTTTGCAATTTTATTAGTCACTTTTAAGGAATTTGTTTTAATTTTAACATTTTTGAGATTGGTATTTTGAAAATTATATAATATATTAATTTTGTTACGTCCACCAATTAATATTTTTTATTTATTGTAGAACATCTAATAAAATATTTAAATAATTTTTTATGAAATTTCGAAACAGAATCCATTATAACAAAAATAATAAGATTCTTTAAAGTGTTTTAGTAATTCCTTAAGGTATTTTAATATTTCTTATAATAAGGCTTACCAAAATATTTATAAATTTTTAAATTCTTTCAAATGCTTTTCGAAATTACATTTTAATTTATGAGCTATTTTAATAAAAAAAAATAAATTTATAACAAATAAATTATTAGAATTTTTTTATAATATATAACATATTTTGAATCAAAATATTTAATAGAATCTTAATTTTGATTCAATAAATATATGTATTAAATTATAGGTCGTCGAATGAATCTAAATCTTTTATAAGTTACAGAAATTTCGTATGGAAACAAAAATTTGTAACAAATGACATCCATGAATCTTTCTCACGGGACCTTAATGAATTGTTCAATTTATGTAAAAATGAATTAATACTACAGTCAACCGCTATACAAAAGTATTGTTGTTCAAGAAAAATAAAAGTATTGTTGTTGTTCAAGAAAAGATTAGGGTATTGGTACTTTTACTAAAGGATGCAATCTTTCTTGAAATAGAAATTTTGTGTTCAACTCGGTTGCAATTAACCATCTTCATATTGGTCGTAGAAATTGAGAGTTTGAAAACCAACTATGCACAATACAAGAAGGTTGTCATTTCTTAACACCATGTAAAATTTAAACAAGGAAACAAAACTAAACTACATCTGACGAGTAGACAATTGCACTACAGAACCTCCTAAAAGCCCCTACACACCTACAGCTCCAACCCGTACACTTCACACCACCTCAAGGCGAAGAAAACCTCTATTATCGCAGCAATAGCCCTGTAATTAACTTGTGAAACGTACATAACAAGAGTCAAAAATCATAAAATTAAGAAGTATGCAAACAAAACACAAAATGAATCACTGGTTATTGTGCTTTATAAACTCAAACTCCATTTACAAGCAAAAGCCTCTGATGTACATACCAGAAAGTTTTTAATGTGCTTTGTTTAATTATGTAAAACTTGTAAATGGAGTGAAAGTTCTCAATAAAATTAAAGCATCTTCTCGATAGAGGGTGATGTATTCCTGGATTGGAGATGATCCTTTTGGGATGGGGGTTTGCCTCCTTTCCGCTATATACATACCATAAACTATGTACAAGATGACACCCAAGAACCTATAGTCATGATCTTTGATCATCACTATCGATAATCCAATAACTACACTAAATGTGCTAGGATGTGCTCCAAACCTTCAAACAAAAAAAACACACAGCTCCATTAGGTAGTAAAAATCTTTGACCAAAAAGCACAAGAATATAAACTGAAATAAACCAGTCCCATTTTATGAGAGAAAATATATAGACGGGGATTAGCAAGTCCAAAACAATTATAACACCCACATAAACATAGATGCAAGAAAACCTCCTGGAATATGAGATTCAAATATATTGGTTATCATCACGCTCTAAAAATATTTATACAAAATATCCATCCCATTTGTCGCAGAGAATAAGGTTAACCACGATCTCATAAACATCTCATAGAAAACCTAGTTTAAGAAAATATCCACCCAATTCATTGCAAAAGTATTACAGAACTCCTTAGAGAATCGTAGAAGATTGTAAAAACATGGATAAATAAAGAAACCTTACAGAATCGCTAATGTTAAATCCTCAGTCTACACAATAGAACATCATCATCCATTTACAAAATTATATATAAAAACAGAGAACACTTAAACAAATCCTTTGTTATAAGGGTAAATTATGAATTTGTTAAAAAACATAAAAGAATATGTTATATATCGAAATTTGTTGTTGAACACAATGAAATATACATCGAAACCATTATAAGAAATTACATATTCTTTTTTTTTGCTAAATTAAATTTTATATATAAGAAAAAGGGATAAACCCTTGCTCTAAGCCATGGCAAAGAGAGAGCAAGCTACAGCCAATCTAAACAAAGCTAGATTGGAGATAGAAAAAACCTCAAGACAATGAACCCTAACAAAATCAAATATATAACCACCTATACAAATCTAAATTAGCATATTTGAGAAACCATCTTAAACCAAGAAGCCTAGCCTTAAGATCTATCATAATACCCTGAATCAGCTTGTTTGGACCCAAGACGCCTGAATCATGTAACCTTGCATTTCTTTCTCTCCAAACATGATATGAAAAAATCTGAGCCACAAGGAAAGCCATGTTCCGATGAATGTGATCAGATATGCCTCCTAGAGATATCAAGACTTCTGGCCACGTTGTACCATCGAAATCAACCTTAAGCATACCAGCCAATTTGGAAAGAATAAAGCTGCTATAAGGGCACACTACGAAAAGGTGGGAGTCAGTTTCATTACCCCCAATACATAAATGACAAAGCTGAGAAACGTCAAGACCAAAAGAAGAAAGTCTATGCATAGTGGGAAGGCGTCCATGACATAAAATCTACTCATGATAAGCGTACCGAAGCACTCTAAGCCTATGCCAAATACAATTACTCCAAGCAACTACAGGAGAAGATACTCTAATGGAGTCCCAAATATGTCAGGTCTTTATTTTTCGGAGAGGCAAACTGTTCCAAAGAATAGAATCCGAAGCATTGGGATCGAAAGTAGGGTAACTAAATTGCTGAATCCAATGAACCAGTCCTGGATTGAGGTGATGAATTTTGTTCGATGGTTGAGGTAGAACCCAAGCTCCTGAATGAATTAGAGAATTTACAGAGGCGTCAGGAGTAGAATTAGCTTGAGAAATAATAGGATCATGTTTGCTTATTGCTAGGCACTTAGCATTCCACCAAGGATCGAACCAAAGCGAGGTGTCCATGCCATTCCCAAATTTGAAAGAGATGAATTGAAGCACCAGAAAACGTAACTTAAGGACGTTACGAAAAATCCAAGAGCAGTCATTGGGCATCTACATATTCCAGAAATGATGCTTTTTCAGGAGAGTAGTATTAACCCACACAGGCCACAAGGCCTTACTCTTACGAACAATTCTACATAAATGATGTAGAATCTGAGCTTGATTCCATTGCTTAGATTGCTTGAGACCCAGGCCACCTTCAGTAACGGGCAAGCAAATGGTGTCATAACTAACCTTGGCTCCTCCTTTAGAAATGGCATCACCTTTCCATAAGAAACGAGTGAAAATTGTTTGGAGCCTGCCATGAACAGAGGTAGGAAGAACGAAGTGATTAATCCAAAAAGATTGAACAACAGTGAGAATAGACCTTATAAGTTGAACACGGCCAGCAAGTGAAAGCAACAAAGTAGTCCAGCAAGAAATTCTGGAAGTAATCCTGTCAAGAAGCGGAAGGCAGTCATTGTGGCTCAATCACGATGAGATTAAAGGAACCCCTAGAAAATGCACAGGAAGAGTTCCATGTGCTATACCATACGAGGAATCGAACCATCTGATCAAATCATCATCACAATTTCCGAAAAAAACTGTGCTCTTCGCAATGCTTGGATTCAGGCCACTAGAAGAGGAAAATCGAGAAATACAATTCATGAGGTGAGTAACAGAGTCCTTATCACCGTTGGAAAACAGAAGCACATCATCAGCATAAAGAAGGTGCGTAAGTTTCAAGTCTTTGCACTTCCAATGGTATTTAAAATTAGGAGATGACTTGGCAAGCATTGATGACAAAATAGTCATAGCAATCGAGAAGATATAGGGAGAAATAGGATCCCCCTGCCGTATTCCCTTTTTTCCTTCAAAAAACCCACACAGTGATCCATTCACCTTAACAGAAAAGGTAGTGGTAGAGATGCATAACTGGATCCAATTTATGAATTTAGTTGGAAAATTCAACTTACGCAAAGCGCCTAAGAGAAAGTTCCAATTCAATGAATCGAACGCCTTATGGAGATCAAGCTTCAAAGCACACTTTGGAACACCACTATCTCTATGATAACCTCGAAAAATCTCTTGTGCCATTAGAATATTATCAGAAATATGACGTCCCGGAATGAAAGCAGATTGAGAGATGTCAATGATACTGGGCATGACTACTTTGAGGCAAGATGCAAGAATTTTTGCAATACATTTGTAAGGAATAGAGCATAAAGAAATAGGACGATAGTCAAGCATAGTAGAGGGGTTGGATACCTTCAGAATTAAAGTAATACTAGTAGCATTTATCGGTTTATATAAGGAGACATCTGCAAAAAAACTCTTGACTACATCACAAAAGGTGGCACCAACTATGTCCCAAGCTGCCAAGAAGAATTCCACCGTAAAACCATCCGGACCTGGAGCCTTATTCCTTTTCATAGCCTTTAAAGTTGCTAAAATTAACTCATTATTGATAGGTGCTTCAAGTAATATAGCCTGAGCAGGGGAAATCGATGCGCAGTCTAGACTATCAAAATCACAGGATTGCAGATCAACAGAGCTACCCAGGGTGTTAGAAAAGTAGTCAACTGCAACTTGCGAAACATTTTTATGACCTGAAACCATATCCCCATCCTTGTTTTCAATAGCAAGCATCTTATTAACATTCCAATTAGCCTTGATTTTATTGAAGAAAAATCTATTGTTACCGTCACCAATATTGAGCCAGTTCACCCTTGATTTTTGAAGTAAAAAATGCTCATCCTCGAGCAGAGCCTTTTCAAGATTACCACATGCCTGAGACTCTAACATTAAAAGATTTTGATTATCACAGTCAGAAATTAAATGGTCTTGCAAGTCCGACAAAATAGCACGAGCCAAAACAACATTACTGTGAACATCACCATGCTTCTTGTTAAGGGAAGATAAAGATTTTTTAACTTCTTTAAGCCTACGAAATAAGATTGCCATCGGATCTCCGTACCAACTACTCTCCCATGCTTTGGAAACTGCTTCCTGGAACCCTTCAATGTCAATCATGAAGTTGAAAAACTGAAAAGGTTTGGAGATTCTCTCTAATTGCATTGGAACTGAACAAATAAGCGGGCAATGATCCATAATTCCTCTATTTTTCACCATGACCGAAGCTTCACTAAAAACATTAAACCAGTCCCTGTTACCAAGCATTCGATCCAATCGTTTTTGAATAAGAGCAAACCTTTTGTTAGTCCAAGTGAACAAAGGACCAACAGTTTTAATATGACCAAGAGCATAATTAGAAACACAATCGAGAAAAGATTACATTCCAGGCATCCAATGCTCACGTCCCCCTTTTACTTCATTCAGAGAAAGGATGCAATTAAAATCACCATTTACACACCACGACCCTGAAATAGACTGACAAAGACGCTCAATGTCGGCCCACAGAGGTTCTCTTTCGTGAGGTTTATTCAAAGCATGTACAAACGTTACACTGAAGGAAATTTGCTTTTCCAGAAATTTAACAAAACAAGTAACTTATTGGGAAGACTTTGACATTGCATGAACCGACCAGACTGATGGGTCCCAACCAACCCAAACACGACCATACTCATGCTCATCATAATTAAAAATCCAATTCCATTTCTTGTTAATTCGATTGGAGATAGCAACCGAGTTTTGAACTCTAACTTTAGTTTCAACTAAACACATAAAAGTAATTTTATTATTGGAAATAAAATGAACTACCTCGTCCTGGTGAGTACTCTTATTGAGGCCTTTAACATTCCAAACTGCAAAATTCATTCAAGACGATGAAGGGTTGTTGGCGTACCAGCCAACCTGCTGCTTCTCTTGATTGGAACGTGAGTAAAACCATCTTCATCAGTGAGCTTTTTCCTGCTATTAGCTTTAGATGACTGACTAATAACCAATGATTGGATTGGAGATTGACTACGTTTCCTATGTTTGCCTGAAGACTTGTAACTTGGGTCAGTAAAATCGACAACCAAATTAGTGATAACCCCAAGACCATTATCAGTAGCGATAGGCAACACATCATCAGCCTGACGACCCTCATACATGTGATTTGAGGTACCTGGTATTCTATCAAATTCTTCCAAGTTGTCATCACCTTTATTCAATTCATTTCCGAAATCCTTATCTAACATTCCATCCTCTTTATCGCAAACAGCCTTACTTAGCCCTAGCTGGATTCCAGTTCCGATAATATGGCATCATCATCCATTACTACATCACAACCGCAGAATTTGCCAATGGTATAAGGAACCATCTCCATGTTATTTAGGTAATCATTCTTGGAAGGTGAAACAGGGGACCTAGTCGAACCAGCAGCCCCATCCCTACGAGTGGTATTTTGATCCCTTCTAGGTTTCTTACTTACTCTTTCAGGATTATTATTACACCTGGCCAAAGAGTGACCAAAAGCTTGACAAAGACTACAAGAGTATGGTAACTCACCATACTGAATTTCAATTTTCACTTCTTCAGTTGAGTTTGGCATTGGGACTCTTACAAAATCAGGTCACGGAGCAGAGTATGCAAGTTCGACTTGAATTCCAGCATACTTTAGGGGTTCAAAACGTGCTGTGACTGCATCAAATTTCAGCGGTTTTCCCACTGTTCTAGCAATCGAGCTCAAAGCTTCTTTAAACCATAAGATATCAGGAACATCCACCAAACGTATCCAGCATGGCACTTTATCAACAATATTGCGTTTTAATTTACTGCCATCTGTCCAAGGCATCAAATACAAAGTTTTTCCCCCCATTTGAATTGTATTTAAGCTTAAGGCCGTATTCTTTTCTTCTAGCGTGGCAAACCTAAAAGTGTAATAACCTTTATTATTGTAATAAACCCCTATTAAGCCACGATTTCGCCAAAATCTCTGAGCTTGTTCCTAGATGTATTTGAAAGCGAAAGAACCTCCAATGAAATATCCTATTATGCTCATTTCCCATTGCTTTTGCGCTTTAACAAAGAAGTCATCAGAAAATTTAACCGTTGCAGTACCATTTTAATTATAACTAATATCTGCGTTTCCATCCGTAGGTTCCTCATTTACCACATTTCTTGTAACAATATTGCTCCAAGTAACTGTCTTTTTTGGCTAGGTTTCCATGATGAATGCTGATTTGAAGAATCATTTCCTTAATGGAACAAATCATAAATTTTGTCAATCAAAAATTGATGAGATATACTTTTCAGATTCAACTATTCAATCAAATATTATTTGATTTAATGTTTCCTTAAGTAAAGAATCAAATACCGTATATTATAACAAATTATACAGAGAAAATAACCTTGATTGTTAGTTGTATTTACATCATTGCCATTATACAAATTAATATTTTATTTATTAAATATCTAAATATTGAATGGTCAGGATTGAGGTTCTCTAGTTCTCTTGATAAGGAGGTTCTCTCTAGAACCTTACTATATATATATATATATATATATATATATATATTAAATAAATAGAAACTGGTTACACTATGCAGAGAAGGTGTGACTACGCATTTGGAACATGTGTATGTCGTCCCCGCGCATTGTAAGAATGCGTAAACTGAAGTTTTTTTTTAAAAAAACTAACCTTGTAGAGTCGATTACGCATTTGGTGAAAGTGTATACTAGAACCACGCATTTTCCGAATGCGTAAAGCGTTGTTTTTTTAAAAATAAAACCTGGTTTCAGTGCAGAGTGTGGATAAACTTAAGAAAGTAAAAGACCAATAGAGGGAGGAACATAAACATAAGGAATTAAGAGACGAGTTCACAAAAGGAATATCGAAGTAAGCCTCATTTCAAGGTAATAAAACAATCAAATTATCTTGTAATTTTAATCAAAATCTTGTAATTTCAGAAAATCCCCATTTGTTATCTTTAGGGTTTATTTACAAATTGTAGTTTTATATACAAAATGTTGTTTTCAGTTGCTCGCGCTCGCTTGCAATGGATGAAAGAACATGTGAGGAACTGACCTATACACAGTGCATCACTGCAACATTTTTTTAGACGGTTTCAAATCCTTTGTACTTTGTCGTATTGAAACATGAACAACGGCCATTTTTAAAGCCGTTTGATATTATAGAGATACAGATACGTTTCAACAGCAATCTCAGAAGAGAACTTTCGATACATAAATGTTGGATAAACTACAAAATCTGGACGACTTTGACAACATCGACAGAAGCAAGATTTAAATGGATTGTAATGAATTATCTTGATCAATTGGGTACAATTTCAATTAACAATGTAGTTAAGGCAGTTCAATATTTTTATGATAGGTATGCAAATCATATTTTGCAAATGGAGCAAACTGAATCAATACAATTTAACCTTTATTGAAATGTAAGGATAAAAATCTGTTTAAAAAAAATCACAAGAGGCTGAATACGCATAATGATTATGCGATGTTCAAACCACGCATAATAGATATGCACTTCCATTTGCCTTGCGGGCCCACGGTCAACATGGACAAAATATGAAACACCACCAGAGGAGAAATACGCATAAGTAATATGCGCTGTACATAGACTACGCATACTTATAATGCGTGTATTGCGTAAATATACACCCAATCTAGTCGTTACAGTCCTCACTTCTGTATCACAAATTAGCCAAAAACAGAACTCTGTATCAATTCTGGTCGCCTGATTTACTTTTCCAGCTGAGCATCTAATCATGTGAGTTCTTGTTTCATCATGTGAGCGAAATTTAATTTATTGCTTTTCCCTAATTTCTTATTGAAACCCTAGTTCTTGGTCAAATAACATCTTATAATTATGGCTTATGGGTCTGGTTCAAATTATGTGATGTGTTGGTTATATTATGATGGTAACATCATCAATAACAACGTGATTGGTTATACATATGATAAAAATCCTATCCGATTTGTGAAATTGTTCTTCAATTTGAAATTTAGAGGATTATTGGATCTTTTGTATGCAAAATTGTTTATTGATCCAAATTTGTAAAAGTTGAAAGTATTACGTAGAGTTATGAATTGTACGACAAACAAGTTTGGGATAGCTCCAATTGTTGACGATGATGATGTTGATTATATGTTCGAGTCTTTAGATGGTTCGGGGAGTAAGGTTCATGTGGAACTTTATGTTGAAAAAAGTTTCGATTGATTTGGCTCGAAATTCAGTTGACATGGTTGAGTGTTCGAAGATTGGTGAAAGCTCAAAAAATACTTCAACTTCACACAACTCAAAAGGTTTGAAATTGGGTGAAAATATTTCAAGTGGTAGTTCAAATCGGTCATTCTATATGTCCCGTGTTGATAGTGAAGGGAACTCAAGAGGAAGTAGTGAGTTTGGAGATGATGACATACCTTATTATAGGTCATTTGATGGATCATCAATGGTAATTTCATATCACGAGCCAGTTATGCAAAATGTTGGTGATTTAAATAGTCCAACAGAGTTGACAAAGGGGATGGTATTTAAGACAAAAGATGAATTGATGGAGGTGGTAAAGCGTGTTCATATAGTCCATCATCAAGAGTTCAAAGTGCTAAGGTCTGATCCGTTGTCTAGGGATTTGGAATGCAAGTTGGCTACAACCGGTTGTTCATGGAAGTTGAGGGCTAGAAAGAGGGCAATGCATAACTGTTTTGAAATTATGTACACAAGGGGTCCTCACACTTGCCTCAATCAATCAATCTCACAAGATCATCACAATTTGAATGCTTCGAATATTGCACAAAACATTACTAGTCTAATAGCTGCAGATCCATCTGTTTCAGAAAAAGTGTTGGAGTCTACAATTTTGAAGGAATTTGGTTATACACCATCAAAGAAAAAGGTTAGGGACGCAAGAAGGATTGCTACTAGTATTGTTTATGGCACTTGGGAGCAGTCGTATCAGAAGCTTCCTTTGTTTCTAAATGCAGTATAGATATCTAATCCTGGCACACGCGTTGAATGGTACTTCAAGGAGCATGACCTGGGACAGCCTATATCTGAGGTATGATTCTTGAATTTATTATTGATTGTTTACTTTATTATCAGTTTGTACTTATCTAATTTTATTGTGTGAAATATGTATTAGGTAGTGAAATTCAAGAGAGTCTTTTGGATATTCCAGCCTTGCATAAATGCATTTGCTCACTGCATATCTGTACTTCAGATTGACGGTACACATTTGTATGGAAAGTACAAAGGAGTCTTGCTCACAGCTACAGCGGTTGATGGATTTTACCATATTCTTCCAGTTGCTTTTGCCATTGTTGAGGGGGAAAGTATAGGAAGCTGGACTTGGTTCATGGAGCGAGTGAGGAGGATAGTAGCCCCCACACGAACAGGGGTTTGTGTGATTTCTGATAGGCATGCGGGAATCATTTCTGCTATGAACAATCCGGCAATTGGTTGGTGTGAGCCACTCGGGCACCACCGATTCTGTGTTAGACACTTAGCTGCTAATTTTGCCACGAAGTTCAGGAAAATGCATTTGAAGGATAGGGTGGTTACAATGTGTAGCCAATTGACAGTGGCTAAGTCAAGTGTGCATTGGAATGCATTATTGGCAGTTGAGCCAAGAGCAGATGAGTGGTTTACTGAAATAAATCCCATGCAATCATCTTTAGCTTATGATGGAGGTAAGAGATTTGGGATCATGACCACTAATATGGCTGAGAGTTGGAACAATGCCATTAAAGCTTCAAGAAAACTCCCGATCACTGCATTGGTCACTTCTTTGTTTTATAAGGTGGTTAGTTATTTTGACCCACGAAGGTTGGAGATAGAGAAACAGAGCTTTAAAGGTAATGAGTTCACAAAGCATGCAAATCAGATTCTGAACGAATGGATAAAGCGTGCAAGTGGACATCATGTGATATTATTTGACAGGAATACTTTGGTATTTGAGGTGACTACTATGAAACGTGGTCAAAAAGGTGGGAACAAACAGACTGTGCAGTTACGTGATCACATTTGCACATGTAACAAGTGGCAAACATATCACATTCCATGTTCTCATGTGCTTGCTTGTTGTGCTAGTGTGGGAATGCAATACACAAGTTTCATAGATGATTGCTACAACTTAGAAAATGCACGAAAATTTTATGCAGGATAATTTCATCCAATACAGAATCAAAGTGAATGGCCTTTATTGATGAATTTTCCATTGGTGATGCATGATGATGAGAATACTACAACAAATAAAGCGGGGCGTAGAAAGGAAACAAGATACAAGAATGAGATGGATTATCAAGCATTGAAGAAAGGCAAAAAAGCTTCGTGTGGTGGAGCTTCATCAAGTGTTCCATAGAGCAGGTGTTTCTTAAAGCATTGTGGCAAAGGGATAGATTTGGATATCCTCTTGCAACGACTAGATTTGCTTGGGATTTAAAACTTTAAATTGTTAGAATGGATTTTATATTTGTAATAATCATTAAGATTGGAGATTAAGATTTGCTATTTAAGATTTTGTTTTTGAATTATGATTGTTGTGTTTCTTTTTGGTAGTGGATGTGATTATAGATGATATTGGAAAAATTCTTGTGTTTCTTATGGTTTATTGTGGTCTGATATTTTGCAGCAATATATGAGCAGTATGTAGAACTGGACTGCAGATCATGGCATCAGTTTTTATGCAGATCATTGTAAGCTGAATACGCATAATGAATATGCGATGTCTTACCACGCATAAGAAATATGCGCTTCCAGTTGCCCTGCGGGCCCAAATTCAATAGGGACAAAATATGAAACACCACAGAGGAGAAATACGCATAAGTTATATGTGAGGTCCAAACCACACATAACAATTATGCGTTGTAGGAAGACTACGCATTGTCATAATGCGATTACTGGATACTGCGCATATCTAGAATGCGTGTATTTCATAAATATGCACAAGTAGTGCCCAATAGGCCAATCTGTCTAACAATCCTGGAAATGTTACAGCTACAGCCTACAGTTGTAAATTACTCATTAAGAAAGATCACTGAATAAATAACAAGTACAATCCAATACCAAATTACATAATCAAACTTGTTTTATAACAAGAGAAACAAACTCATTACGCAGATTATTGACCTCTAGTAAAAATAAAACAGCAAACGCAGTAGATTACGCAGATTGCAGATCAGTTTTATCATTACATAGCATTGTCAATAGTACCAGTTTACAAGTCATACGAAGTTACGTGTCCAAAAGTACAAAAGTACTAAATTACTTTTATCAGTAACATAGCATCATTCAAATATTAATATTTTTCTAGTCTTCAACTTCGATCTCTCACTCTACATTTGATTCTACAACTGGCCTGCCAAGATAACGTCTTCAAAATTATTGTTATTATAATACTTGTACCTGCACAAAATTATGAAACATTTAGTTCTGTCAAATCTGTATAACCTTCTCTAAAGAAAAAACACAACAAATACAACAACAATATTAATCACGTCCTATAGTAAATGAGCCCTGCGGGCCCAC
The DNA here is from genome assembly GCA_037693485.1 of Kitagawia praeruptora. Classification (NCBI taxonomy): domain Eukaryota; kingdom Viridiplantae; phylum Streptophyta; class Magnoliopsida; order Apiales; family Apiaceae; genus Kitagawia; species Kitagawia praeruptora. The sequence goes on from CM075350.1 coordinate 89,151,425, forward strand.
AAGCAATAAGGATAAAAAAATATACATAGATTTTTTGATATGTGAGATGAGTTTTAGCGAATGAAGGAGTAGCTTTAATTTGATGCCAGGTTTTACAAATACACCTACATTGAAGAAGAGACTTAACCGGCAGTTTGAGGATAATGTTTATTAAGATATCTTCTGGTAAGAAAGAACATGCAGGTTGAACCGAAGACAAGTTCTTAGCCCTTGTGCATGGCTGGTAGATAATATATTTGAAGAAAAAATCGATAACGATGGGAATCAAAGCTATCGCACCTGAACACAAATTGCAAAACAGTACATAGTAATACAGAAAAACTTGCAGGACTAGTTTTCTGATTGTCATCGTAAGGGAATTCTTTTTTGAATTAAACTATGCAAGTTTGACTGCTGTTCAAAATCACAAAGGCATGTATATATCACCACATCCCCCTCCTCCCCTCCTTTTATAGTACAGGTATAGCCGTATAGAGGTGTATATGCTTTTATTCAATATTCTTAACATGTCAGCAAGCCCAAACAGCTATTCAACGTATTGAAATTTGTTACCAGTTAATAAATCGTAAGGACCAAAAAGCCTACAACACAACTGATGGTAAGTCATGCTCTGTTTCTGAAACACCAAGAAACAAACAACATACCCAGCCTAGACTCTCATGACATAACAACCTAACTCTACCCCTTCAATTAATCATAATTTCTGCTCCCAGACTATATGACCAAACTAATCAAAACTCCGACCATAAACTATACGAAAATCTAATCATACTCCAAAACAAATACCCTTTATCCAAAAAACAACTTCGCGTAAAATTCATATATCATCATATTAGATAAATATGAAAGTACTAGTTCTATAGAAAAACATGAGACATTGTCGAAGAATTTATTGTAGGAAACAAAACACAAAATCACATAAAAAATCTACAAAATTCTTAAAAACAGAATCTAAATTATGAGATGCTACTATGTAATATCTAACAAGCACATACCATCAAGAGTCAATTAGGTTTACATCATTTTTCCCCCATCAGTCCCACATTTTGTGGTTTTACGCAACCTCTTCGAACGACGTGGCACGTAAAACTTTTCAAATGTTTGATTAACAACACTAGTTGGCTGATTAATAATCTGTGTAAGCAAAATCTGTGAGGACTGAGATGAATTGCAGCCACTAACATCTTCTCCATTACAACCGTCAGTAGGTGCTAGACCAAGATCAAATGAGGGATTGAGGATATAGTATGGTGAGTAGGTTGCTGATTACGAATTAGACTTGGTTGATGACTAGATTGCTGAATAACCTGCTCAACTGGTTCTGGAGTGGGAATAAGAGAACCACCAGGTGTCAAACCAAAATTCCAAGAAGGAATTACGTCTATAGGATGGTGAGTAGACTGGTTAGTACGCTGCAGAATAGGTTGTTGCTGAGTAGGTTGTTGAACTGGTTCTGGACTGGGAATAAGAGAACCACTAGGTGTCAAACCAAAATTCCAAGAAGGAATTAAGTCTATAGGATGGTGAGTGGACTGGTTAGTACGCTGCAGAATAGGTTGCTGAGTAGGTTGTTGAACCGACTGTGGAGTAGGCTGTTGAATAGGCTCTGGAGTAGGCTGTTGAACCGGCTGTTGCTCTAGATTATCACCTTCCCGCAAAGTTTCACCTCCTTCATGAACATAAGCAGCTCCATCATAACCTAAATCACCAAATCCGTCATTATCTAAATCAGCAGATTTCCCATCAATAATATCATCATGCACCCTTTCCTTGCGCGGTGCATTAACTCCCCCACGACCTTCTTTATGGCCAACTTTTTTAGGCTTTGGTTTCTTGTTAATTTCTTTATCTCGTCGATCTTCTACAGGAAAATCTTGGAAAACACTATAGTTAAATAAATCTGCAACAAGCTTTCTACCATGAGCACACAAATGGGTTATATCTTCATTGCTTCCATCTATCTCCCCTTTGGCTATAGCAGCTATATGATCGAACATATCAAGCTGCAAAAAGAGTACATAATAGAATTGAGTTACAATTACCGAATAAAAACACACTACTTATTAACTTCTTGCCTAAATAATAACATAAAGTAACAATTAAAAACAAACTAGTTAAGTAATGACCAGGAGGTAGAATTATCGAATAGAAATGTGAGCCAGCAATGCGTGTATGAAACCGACGAGTGATATCAATATACCACTGATCGTATCCAGCAGCGACACCAACACCAAAATGGGCACTAGCACCCATGACATGCTCTCGTCGATGATTCCAATGTACTATATGTTCATGGTGCATAGATATCCAGTTATTAGATTGCTTTCCCTGCAAAGTAATATCATGAAGTGCTTTTGAAAAGTCAGCATTTGTCGGTATCTCCTGGATCATCCCAAACTGCCTCATACATCTATCCGGTAAGTGTGGCTCCACAATGTAAAAACAAATCAGCGGACCCTTATAACACCAAATATGGCTACCTTCTCTACAATGATCGGATAACTTGGCAAGAAAGGCGATGAGTGGGAAGCACATGTGCACTAGTATCGGTGAATTTCAAATGTGAACACCACCTCAGTCCATAAGGTCCTGGTCTATCACCCCAAATAGGGTTGTCCAAACTTGGCCCACGAGGAATAGGAGCTAAAAATGGCAGCCTAGTCCATGCCCACAGCTGTAGTAACAGAATGCAACCGGCAACCTCTTCAACACCAGTCTTGCAAGATTTGCATAACTCCCTATATATGTATACAAGCACAGCAACTCCCCAAGCCAATTTTTTGTAATTTCCAAAGTCTTGTATCAATGGAAGATACATACAATGCACTTGACCTCCAGAATGGTCAGTGAACAACACTCCTCCAATCAACTGCAGGATATATGATTGCGTATATCGTCTAACCTTCTCTTCAGATGGAACACTAGGAAGTACACTGAACGTTGAACTTAACCAACTCAGCATTAACCGTCCACCTTTTAGCTCATTATCCTTTTCTTTCTCCTTAATTACTGGTGCTTGGCCAAATATTTGCAGAATGAGATTCCTCCATCCACCCTCACCACCACCACCAGTACAACCAATGACTACATCACCATCTACCCTTAAGCCAAGCAACACATTAACATCTTGCAAGGTGATAGTGCATTCCCCAATTGGTAAGTGAAAAGTGTGAGTTTCTGACCTCCAACATTCAAGCAATGCAGTCATCAAGCTCCAATCAAAGTTGATACATGAAAATCTTGCAACACCATCAAATCTCAAATCTTCAAGAATAGGTATCATACTAGGATGCAATGGAGGAAATCTATATTGGGTAGGGTTACGCCGCCTAGATCGATGTATATCACCACCACCAACCTCCCAAACTAGAGAGGATCTATGGCTCGACTGTAAATGCAACAATGAGGGATTTTTAGGCCCAGGATGCATGGACAACTCATCATTGGAATCCATTATCTATTAAAATAATGTCACAATTCAGTATAAGCACATGAAAAAACCACAATTTAGTATTAGCACGGTAAATTTGTGTTCTGCAATCATGTCAACAAATACTACAAATAATATGAAATCCGAATGGATTTGCAGGTTAAGATCTTAAATAATACGGTAAGTTTATATAGTCTCTTACATTCTCAAGTGTGCAACGTATAACTCGACTTATAATTTTCACAATGTTGGAGTTGTTACATCTGTTAGCTTAAGTACTAACTAAACTTGCATCAATTTTAAATTTTAATTCACACATACTGTAATTTAAGAGCAAGAGCAAGTGAGCAACAACAAGAGCAAGGCCATAGTAACAATTTAAGTAAATCCAACTAGTGGCACAACAAGTAATTAAAATAATTCACACAGATTGTAATTGAAAGATACATCGACATAAAAAATATAAATTGGAAAAAGAGAGAGAGAGCACCTAAGCAAGGGTTGTGAGCGAATTAGGTCGGAGAGAATACCTGAGCAAGGGTTTAGTGAATTGGGTTGGTACAATAAACTTTGAACTGATAGTGGGTCGGGTTAAAATATGAAATATACGCATATGCTGAATGCGCATAGTTGTGGTTAAAAAGGGCAGCTCGCGCGACAATTGTTGTTTTGGATAATATGGTACCAAAATAATGTTATTTTGTTCATTTTCTCAAAAATTAAGGGGAGAAAATCAAACTACTTGTAATCTAATTAAAATCAAATAAAAAAACATAATTAATTTATCTTGTTCCTAATCTAAGCAAGATTGCAAATTTATGAATGTTGTGGGATGAAGGTATGGAGTTTTAAATTCATTAAGATTTGAAAAAATAAATTGTGATTTTATTGTGTTCATTAATTATTTACTTAAATTTTTTATTATTTGATATTTTCATAATAATTTTTTTATATTTATTGAGTGATATTGTTATTATGTGATATTGATTTTTAAATATTTAAAAAAGGTCATTAAAATCAAAGATGCGATATAAAATTTTAAGTAAAAATTATGGAATTAATTTCCAATTTTTAAAACTTTTCTAAGATACGAAAATATGTTTTTTTTAATATATTTTAACATCTTAAAGTTAGGGATTATGGCCCTTTATCTCACAATTTGGAATAAAATGGTCCAAAATATCACAACTCCAGAAAATGGCCCTTACTATCACAAGATAACGCACTTTTTTTCCACGTTTTTAAACTAAGGCATTATGTAGTTCACTAGTTGCATGTACCGTCTCACCATTTTTTTAAAAAAAAAATTAATAAAGAAAACGCCATATTTGGATGCGTGGCTGGTCTATTTTCTTTTTTCTTTTTAAACTGTAAGTAACGCATGAAAATGTGGCGTTGACTTCAAAACTAAAGTTGCGTTTCTTGTTATTTTATTATTTTTTTTTGTAAAAGTTATCATGCGTTTGTAAGCCTAAATAAACGCAAAAAAATGATGCGTTAGTGTAATAAATTAGGAAACTTTCCCCCCCTGCCTGGTCAAGACTATAAACGCAAAAAATGATGCGATAGTGTAAAAACGTGGAAAAAAAATGCGTTCCCCTGTGATACAAAGGGCCATTTTCTGGAGTTGTGATATTTTGGACCATTTTACTCCAAATTGTGAGATAAAGGGCCAAAACCCGTAAGTTAGTTGGTAGAAAATCATGGCGTATGTAGTGGGTTTTGTCTAGTACTCTAGGACTGTTGGTAAGGAGAAACGAAGCGTCCCCTACTTTTCTGCACGAGTTTCTAGGCGATGAATTTTTTTGTACAAAAGTCTCCGATCATCATCCGGCGATTTTGAAGCTTTCACTTGTCTTCTCCGGTTAGTAAACTCTTCTCTTATTCTCTTCTTTTTGGTTACTGTGTTCATCTGCTTGTGTGTATAGAAATGCATGTGTATGTTTCGTATGTGTGTATATATGGAGAGAGAGAGAGAGAGAGATTGAAGGATATACATGGAGAGAAAGAGAGATGTGCATGATATCGTTTAATCCTAGAATTTTGTAGTTGTTTTACATGTATGTATTAAATAATTTTGTCTCTTATACATGTAAAATGTTAAAAGTAAGGGTTTAATGTTTATTAGGACCTAATTACTTCTTTTAACATCTAGATCTATGTAATTATTGGAAGATTAAGGAGATCTCTGCGGCTTAATTTTTTTTTTTTTCTTTTTGAAAAAATCTATGTGGCTTTTTTAAAGGCATTAAAAAGTAGATTAAATCGTGTAAGATGAACTTTAGGTTATAATTTTGTAATTTTTTGTGTGTAGGGTAATATATTATGGGGGTGTTTGGAAGTAAGAGGTTTGGGATAAAATTAGAGGTTTGACCAAATGAAACCTCTAATGTGAGTGTTTGGTTGTTAGAGGTTTGAGTTAGAGGTTTGGGATCAAAAAGTTAATTTTGAAAAAGCTCATTTTAGGAGCTTTTTCAATTAGAGGTTTGCTATGTGTTACAAAAAGTTATTCAAAAAGCTATTTATCAAATACTTTTATTCAAAACAGCTAATTTCAATCCGCTAGTCAAAACAGCTAATTCAATCAGCTAGTCAAAACAGCTAATTCAATCCGCTATCAGCTAACAGCTATCAGCTAATTGCCAAACAGGGCCTAATGTTGTGTCATGTGTGTGTGTGTGTGCATGTGAGTAACAAGTGTAAGTGACTGCTTTTTGACATATGTTTAACAGTTTAAGTGGCTTCAAATGGGTCTACATGTATTTTTGTAAAAAAAAAATATATGGAGACCTAAATCTGCTGACCTTTTTCATTGTACTTTCTCCACGAGGTAGTACAAATAAAGGTTTCTGGTGAAGAAATCAAAGGTTTTTTCTTCAGTCATATAATTCTCATTTATGTGGATGGATTCGTCATATATAATTCTCATATATGCCTTGTTTTGTTTGTAACGTACAAACATGTCAGTGTGTTACTTGTTTGGCATTAGCCATTAGGTCTGTAGGTAGTTTTTTTTTTTTGGGGGGGGGGGGAGAGTGTGATTTTTTTTGGGGGGGGGGAGAGTGTGATTAAGAAGAAAAAGCTCCTGGACTTTTAAGACCAGTCATGAAAACCAGATGTAAAAAGATGGTTGTATGGTTGAATGACTCATCAGGTATTGATGGACTAGCTGAGAACCGGGCATGTTATCCTTCCACCGACAGGAGAGGGAAGTGCTCGCTGCTCTGTGAAGCCAGCCTAGCGCAGTGCCCTCCTCTTCAGGGGCCAGGAACTCCAGGCCTTCGCCCAAAGCCCATGACCCTGCTCCCTACTTGGAATGGGCAAGCCAGAGAATAACCCCCAAACAAGGCCCAACCTTCTGGACCAATTCAACCTCCAACAATCTTATGGCTCCCACTTGGGTTACAGGCCTGCGCTACAAGACCCAGCTGAAAGTGATCCCCTTTCACTGGGAATATAAACAAACACAGGCTCCATTCCCTAGACAGTGTGGTGGAAACTTTGCTTTCTTTCCTGGTTTAACTTTCTTCTATTGTGATTCATATCTTCATTATGCATATGGATATAATACATAAGTAACTTGGGTTATCCACCTCTTACTTTTCTTACATCAGGTCAATTTTCTATTATTACCAGGATAAATTTGCATATATATTAACATCCCTCTTGTATAAAACATATATCACACTTAATTAAGCATTGATCCAAAATAAACTGTTTTTGAGATTTTCAGTTCATTGCTTTACATTAATTTGTTTGTTTGGTATTTAAATGAGTAGCTGGTTTTGGTTTCAGCATTTTAAATAGGAATTTGGTTTTAAAACCTCAACTAACTAATCACTAAGCAATTTTTTTTTCCACAAACGCAGTTACATATTTGCATGCAGTTGACATATTGCTCTGGTGCTTAACTGACTTTAAGACTTGCAACTAACAAGGCCAGTCTGGTTGTGTATGATAGAAGCAAGTCAAAACATTCACCACAGTATGCAATTTGGGTCTGGATGGATGCCAAATAAGCTGAGTGTCACAATGCACTTCTCATTATACTGTTCTTGTTCAGTCTATTGCTTTTGTGGTGTTGTGACCGAAACAAGTAACATAGAGAGAAATAACGGATACGTTGCGTAAAGCATCCAGAAAAAAATTCCTGCGACCAAGGAATTGATTCATCTGCCCCTCTAAAGCAGGTAAAGAAATCACCATTAAACCCCCTCTTTCTTTGGCTTATGGTGTGCAATAGTGACCTATATTATTGAAATACAAGTCGAATACTTCATGTTATACTTTTGTTTTGCGATGTCCCATCTATTGTTCTCCTAATTTCTCTGATAAAAGCTAAAGAATTTTATATATGTTAATTAAACATATATTAACATGATATCGTTTAATCCTAGAATTTTGTAGTTGTTTTACATGTATGTATTAAATAATTTTGTCTCTTATACATGTAAAATGTTAAAAGTAAGGGTTTAATGTTTATTAGGACCTAATTACTTCTTTTAATATCTAGATCTATGTAATTATTGGAAGATTAAGGAGATCTCTGCGGCTTAATTTTTTATTTCTTTTTGAAAAAATCTATGTGGCTTTTTTAAAGGCATTAAAAAGTAGATTAAATCGTGTAAGATGAACTTTAGGTTATAATTTTGTAATTTTTTGTGTGTAGGTTAATATATTATGGGGGTGTTTGGAAGTTAGAGGTTTGGGATAAAATTAGAGGTTTGACCAAATGAAACCTCTAATGTGAGTGTTTGGTTGTTAGAGGTTTGAGTTAGAGGTTTGAGATCAAAAAGTTAATTTTGAAAAAGCTCATTTTAGGAGCTTTTTCAATTAGAGGTTTGCTATGTGTTACAAAAAGTTATTCAAAAAGCTATTTACCAAATACTTTTATTCAAAACAGCTAATTTCAATCCGCTAGTCAAAACAGCTAATTCAATCAGCTAGTCAAAACAGCTAATTCAATCCGCTATCAGCTAACAGCTATCAGCTAATTGCCAAACAGGGCCTAATGTTGTGTCATGTGTGTGTGTGTGTGTGCATGTGAGTAACAAGTGTAAGTGACTGCTTTTTGACATATGTTTAACAGTTTAAGTGGCTTCAAATGGGTCTACATGTATTTTTGTCAAAAAAAAAAATATATGGAGACCTAAATCTGCTGACCTTTTTCATTGTACTTTCTCCACGAGGTAGTACAAATAAAGGTTTCTGGTGAAGAAATCAAAGGTTTTTTCTTCAGTCATATAATTCTCATTTATGTGGATGGATTCGTCATATATAATTCTCATTTATGCCTTGTTTTGGTTGTAACGTACAAACATGTCGGTGTGTTACTTGTTTGGCATTAGCCATTAGGTCTGTAGGTAGTTTTTTTTTTTTTTTGGGGGGGGGGGGGGAGAGTGTGATTAAGAAGAAAAAGCTCCTGGACTTTTAAGACAAGTCATGAAAACCAGATGTAAAAAGATGGTTGTATGGTTGAATGACCCATCAGGTATTGATGGACTAGATGAGAACCGGCATGTTATCCTTCCACCGACAGGAGAGGGAAGTGCTCGCTGCTCTGTGAAGCCAGCCTAGCGCAGTGCCCTCCTCTTTAGGGGCCAGGAACTCCAGGCCTTCGCCCAAAGCCCATGACCCTGCTCCCTACTTGGAATGGGCAAGCCAGAGAATAACCCCCAAACAGGCCCAACCTTCTGGACCAATTCAACCTCCAACAATCTTATGGCTCCCACTTGGGTTACAGGCCTGCGCTACAAGACCCAGCTGAAAGTGATCCCCTTTCACTGGGAATATAAACAAACACAGGCTCCATTCCCTAGACAGTGTGGTGGAAACTTTGTTTTCTTTCCTGGTTTAACTTTCTTCTATTGTGATTCATATCTTCATTATGCATATGGATATAATACATAAGTAACTTAGGTTATCCACTTCTTACTTTTATTACATCAGGTCAATAATTTTCTATTATTACCAGGATAAATTTGCATATATATTAACATCCCTCTTGTATAAAACATATATCACACTTAATTAAGCATTGATCCAAAATAAACTGTTTTTGAGATTTTCAGTTCATTGCTTTACATTAATTTGTTTGTTTGGTATTTAAATGAGTAGCTGGTTTTGGTTTCAGCATTTTAAATAGGAATTTGGTTTTAAAACCTCAACTAACTAATCACTAAGCAATTTTTTTTTCCACAAACGCAGTTACATATTTGCATGCAGTTGACATATTGCTCTGGTGCTTAACTGACTTTAAGACTTGCAACTAACAAGGCCAGTCTGGTTGTGTATGATAGAAGCAAGTCAAAACATTCACCACAGTATGCAATTTGGGTCTGGATGGATGCCAAATAAGCTGAGTGTCACAATGCACTTCTCATTATACTGTTCTTGTTCAGTCTATTGCTTTTGTGGTGTTGTGACCGAAACAAGTAACATAGAGAGAAATAACGGATACGTTATTTCTAGTAACGGATACCTTGCGACCCAAATTAATAAATGCTAGATCGCTATCCAATGCACATGTAAACTAATGCCATGAATAAATAAAAGTTGTCCGTAATCATGCAAAATAGTTACATTGATGATTGCGTCAACTTCAAAATTTATGAATCTTAATACATAAGTTACAATTAGATTATCTAATTCAAAAGTTTATTTTCAGTTTTTAGTATGAAGAAATGTTTTGAAGCTTGGTTGTCTTTAGCGATCATGTGTGTAATGCTTCTTATTGTATGGTTCCCAGTCTCAAGCACAACTACTGATGCAAGTGTTCTTTCTGGTTGATTAGGTGTATTATATGAATGCAAAAGCCTTAGCCTCCATGGTCAAGATTCCGGTCTCAATGGACAACCTGCAACATTTTCAGTCTTTTACCTTTTGGAAGTTGAGACGAGGCAAATGAAATAGTTGAAGGAATGAGGATCGGCTGGTTCCAAGAAGCAGGTATTGGGATTACTTTGAAATTGTTGGTTCCTTATATAGTCAAGTGAAGCATAGTTCTTACATTTATGCAATCTAAACGATTACATATCGATTTGTTGCTCCAAGTTAATGTGATTTTAACTAAAAAAAAACAAGGGCTGGCTAGAGAAAGAGTGTGATCTTAGTCTCAACCCCGACAAAAAATAAAAATAAAAAGAGAAACTGATTGCTAATTTGGCAAAAAAAATTTGGACCATTTCTCGATTTGTGCGTGTCATCCTTGCGCAGGGGCCATGCTAATCTTCTCTGTATCATTCCAATTTTATCAGATGTCCCCAAAGGGACAAACATATGACCTTGAACTGGGTTATATGAAGAGCTTATAATAACTGACTTTAGCCGATGTGGGACATTATCTCAATTTCTACCAAAACAAGTAAAAGTGAGGTGATGCTAGAAGTCCAGAAGTCCAATATCGTACTCCAGCCTCACGTCCAACATAGCTGATCTTTACAATTCATGAATTACTGTTACCCAAATATCCAATTATGGAAGTTATTTTTTACTCTAGAACTAGGCTTAAAATCACATTTGTTACAACATTCTCATCGCTTTAATGATAGTTCATCCTCATTGCCATCTCAACAGCTAGATTTGTTATTGAAAAATAGTAATTTGTTGTGGAATATTGTGGATCTGATGTTTTGAAATTTGAATTTGACACCGTTTGCCAAATAATAGATTTATAATGACGGGGCAGTGGCGCGAGAGAGGGAAAAATTATAGAATGACGGTGAGTGAAGGATCCTCGCCTCACCACAAGTGAAGCATGCAGAAGTTAACTTTGAATAATGTAAGTTGGCTGCTTAAGCCATCCAGGAGAGATAAATATACACACATTGATGCTAGACATCATTGTTCTGGGAACCGGTTTTGTATCTTAACATATGCTGCATTTGGAACCAGAAGATAAGAAAAATATATTATTTTGATTTTAAATCATGACAGTGTTGTGGAATATCATTGTCTATCATTCATTAGAATAAAATTAGATACACTTGAACCGTTGGGGATAATTTCAACAAATTTCATTTAATTAGAATAAAATTGTAGTAAATTATTAGACTTGAACTGTAGGGATTAATTCCTTTGGAATTTCCCTCCAAAAATGGTCGTATGCCACTATAAGTGGCGAGCACACGGTATTCTTTAGTAAAAGGCGAAAGAATAGTTAGCTTTGTGCTCACTACATGGCTGCGTGAGATGTAACAGGAATTAGTTCCTCTTCATATTGCTGTGGGAGGTGCATGTATGCATAAACTTTTCTATGTGGGTGTGTTTGGGTACTAGGTACTAATATATGACTGGGCCTGCTTTTGAGAATTTTGCTCACTTTGATTTTGTTTTTCCTTCAAATCTGAATAGGATATCAATTTTTTATCGAGCAGAGCTTTTGTTTCGGGTAAATTACAGTGACACGTCACGTTGGCGAATCAGTTGCTGAATCCGACGTCCAGTCCCTGCCTCATAGGTCATAGCGCTGCGCGTGGAGTGCAAGAAGTTACCCTACCTCGGAAACCTTTCCTCTAGTCCCCATAGGCACTCCCAGGACACACCCGACACCCGCCTGACCATATTGATTGACTGCCACATTGGTTTTACTCATCCCTGTTTAGGACCCAAGTCCCAACCCGAGGAATGGCCATGATGTTTACCAGTTTTTCTCTTTACAAGATCCGATATATGTTTTATGAAAGAGGAAAATATATGTTTTGGTTGGTGCATTTTTGCCATATGGCAATGAGTTGTATTAGATGACAGGTTCCTTCATTTGTGCTTTCTTCCTTACTCTGAAAATTCTGCAGTTGGGGTCATTTCAAATCGATAGGACGTGTTAAGATGATTAGGAGTCTGAAATCTGAAATGTGTAAAAAAATGTTTGAATAATTGATTTAGTGGGGTGTGCCAGGCCCGAGCAACAGTGCAACACTTGGCCAACACTTGGCCGACCCGCGAAGACCCCCAATAGCAAGCTATTGTGATGAGCCTTCCCCTTAAAAAATTAATTTAATATCGTGTGGACCTATGGTCCACATATCAGATATTAAACTGATAAGAACAGATACTACACTTGATCTTAGCCAAAAGGCCGAGAAAGGTATGAATTTTTCTTGTGTGTGATTCTGCTTATAAAGATCAGCCCTTGTGCCTCTACCAAATATATCTTGAGGTGGTACAAAGCTCTTTGACAACACATTCACAGCTTTCCAGCCATATTTTTGGAATAAGAGAACTAGCTATGTGCTGAAATTAGTTGGAATTTGTCCTAGTGGGAAACATATTATTGACTTAAACTTTTACGGCAAATTTTTGGTTGGGTACAAACTAGTACACAAATACCCAAATGAGTGTGAGATATTGTAAGTCAAACATCTTGATTAAAATGGCAAAACAAATTTGTTGATAGTTCCTTGGAGATTGTAGAATTTTGTCGTTTTCAACCCATCCCAATTTTATGTACAATACTAACAATTTATGTTGACATGTGTAATTTAGAGCATGTTTGGCAACTGCTTATTACAAGTCCACAGGACTTTTAAGTTAAAAATGCTTTGTTTGGGTTTGTGCTTATTTAGTGGGCTTAAAGTCATATATAGCCCATAAGCAAAAAGCACCTCCCAGGTACTTCTGACTTTTATATCCCGAGAGCTTATTTTTCAAATTTGTTAATTCTACAATCAATTATTATGAAACACGCGTATGAATAATATTATGATAAGATATGTGATTTTTGAATTTTCTTTTTAAATTTTCTTAATTATTGGATATAGAGGTGAAAATGAGTCGAATATGTGAATAGTAGTATGATCAGATTTGGCTCGAATTTATAATTACTCGTTCGTATTCGGTCCGGATTCAAATTAATATGTTTATATTTTGCTCAAATTCGGCTCGAATTCGAATATGAATGTTCGTATTTGATTCGGTTCGACTCGATTGACTATCGAACTACTAGGTTTTGGATATTCGAATTCGTTCGGAATAATCTGAAAATATTAAGAATACATTATTGAATACTCTTAAATTATATAATTTTGATTAAGAATATATATAATACATACATAACTTATGAATTATAATCAAATACGTATAATAAACACATTATCGAGTACTCTAAAATTATTTGGCTTTTATTGAATATGTGCAACTTAATTATGTATTTTATTTTTTGTACCTTAATTTTAAATAAAATATGAATTTTTTTTAATTTTTTTAAGTCAAAAGTTACTTTTAAGTCAAAATTTACCAAACACTACAATTAACTTTAAGCAAAATTATCCAAACACACATATTCAACTTAAAGTAAAAAATTTATATTTAACTTAAAGTTAATATACTACACTTTAAGTTATAAGAAACTTATTTTAAGCTAATCCAAACGGCCTCTTAATCTTAATAGATAACAAGGGAATATACTTGAAATTTTCAAGTCACGTGCTTCAAGTGTATATATCTTTTGTAGGGCAGCTATAGTTTAACCACGTAGATATGATTTTTTTAAATCTTTTTAAAATGTTGTTTTATTCTTAATTTAATATATATGTTTGTCATATTAATTAGTTTGCTATAATAGAATTGGTATAATAGAATTGGTATAATTTAATATATATGTTGTTTTATTCTCATATTAATTAGTTTCCTATAATAGAATTGGTATAAATGATTTATATTGGTTATGACTGTATACTTGTAGGATTGTAATATTAGTAATATATTATTCCTGTGCAAGTGAACTATTCATGTGCAACAGGGACCTGTGTTATTGATAATACAAGCCTAATACTTCATGCAGTATATTTGTTTGCACTGTTCCGTCTATTGCTCCTAGTTTCTCTGATAAAAAATAAAGAGTGGGAAGAAAAATGTGAAACTATGAAGATTCCTTGGGGATCTATCCTAAGGAATCCTAAAGTTGTAAGAATATTGAATTATAGGTAAAATTGGTTTTTCAGTCGTGAAGGAACCACATGGTTTTGAAGTTTCTTTAAATTTGGAAAATGAAAGAATGTCATGAAACTTGATAGTTTTGCGATAATGTAAGGCTTCTGAGCACAACTACTAACGTGAGTGTTCTTCATGGTTGGCTCAGCGTATTCAGTATACATCCAAGCCTTGACTCTCCATGCTCAAGATTTTGGCCTCTACGGACAACCTGCAATTTTCAGTGAACTATTCTTCCGGTCTTCTACCTGTTGGAAGTTTAGACGAAGACACATTAAATAGATGTAGGTGTGAGGATGGGCTGGTTCAAAGAAGCCGGTATTGCGAGTACTTGGAAATTGCTGGTTCCTTGGTCAAGTGGAGGATGAGATGGTAACTTATATTTATCCAATTTAAATATTTTTTTTTTCTTATATCTTGTTTACATATCAATCACTTGGTCCAAGTCTATGTGATTTATCAGAAGAACAGAGGTTAGCTAGACTGTGTGTGTTCTTGTTCAAAAGAACTTTAAGATTTTTAGAAATTGTGATGCTTGTATAACCATTTAGCATTAGCAAGCACGCTCAAGCAAATAAAATTAGCTCCACTGCAGTATAAAACGTTTCATCTTAAATTTGGGGAAGTAGAATTGTAGTTGTACTTGTATGGTGCAGTTTGGACGAATTTGCGTCGTAAATGTTTAGCACGTATGTAAAAAAAAGGGTTTTTTAAGGCAGAAAACCAAATTAAATTTAGGTAAAATAAGATTCTAAAATAGTGCCTCTACAACACAACATTAGTAAGTGCAGATGGTTATAATTTTTTTCTCCGAGCAAGGAACCCCTTATCCTCCGTGGCCAGACGTACCACACCTTGCGCCCCAAATTAATCAATGCTAGCTCGCTAACCAATGCACATGTAAACTAATGCCATGAATAAATAAAAGTTGTCCGTAATCATGCAAAATAGTTACATTGAAGATTGCGTCAACTTCAAAATTTATGAATCTTAATATACTAGTTACAATTAGATTATCTAATTCAAAAGTTTATTTTCAGTTTTTAGTATGAAGAAATGTTTTGAAGCTTGGTTGTCTTTAGCGATCATGTGTGTAATGCTTCTTATTGTATGGTTCCCAGTCTCAAGCACAACTACTGATCCAAGTGTTCTTTCTGGTTGATTAGGTGTATTATATGAATGCAAAAGCCTTAGCCTCCATGGTCAAGATTCCGGTCTCAATGGACAACCTGCAACATTTTCAGTCTTTTACCTTTTGGAAGTTGAAATAGTTAAAGGAATGAGGATCGGTTGGTTCCAAGAAGCAGGTATTGGGATTACTTTGAAATTGCTGGTTCCTTATATAGTCAAGTGAAGCATAGTTCTTACATTTATGCAATCTAAACGATTACATATCGATTTGTTGCTCCAAGTTAATGTGATTTTAACCAAATAAAACAAGTGCTGGCTGGAGAAAGAGTGTGATCTTAGTCTCAACCCCGACAAAAAATAAAAATAAAAAGAGAAACTGTTTGCTAATTTGGCAAAAAAAAATTTGGACCATTTCTCGATTTGTGCGTGTCATCCTTGCGCAGGGGCCATGCTAATCTTCTCTGTATCGTTCCAATTTTATCGGATGTCCCCGAAGGGACAAACATATGACCTTGAACTGGGTTATATGAAGAGCTTATAATAACTGACTTTAGCCAATGTGGGACATTATCTCAATTTCTACCAAAACAAGTAAAAGTGAGGTGATACTAGAAGTTCAAAAGTCCAGTATTGTACTCCAGCCGCAAGTCCAATATAGACGATCTTTACAATTTTATGAATTACTGTTACCCAAATCTCCAATTATGGAAGTGATTTTTTACTATTGAACTAGGCTTAAAATCGCATTTGTTGTAACAATCTTATCTCTTTAATGATAGTTCATCCTCATTGCCATCTCAACAGCTAGATTCGTTATTAAAAAATAGTAATTTGTTGTGGAATATTGTGGATCTGATGTTTTGAATTTGACACCGTTTGCCAAATAATAGATTTATAATGATGGGGCAGTGGCGCGAGAGAGGGAAAAATTATAGAATGACGGTGAGTGAGGGATCCTCGCCTCACCACAAGTGAAGCATGCTGAAGTTAACTTTGAATAATGTAAGTTGGCTGCTTAAGCCATCCAGGAGATATAAATATACACATTGATGCTAGACATCATAGTTCTGTTCTGGGAACCGGTTTTGTATCTTAACATATGCTGCATTTGGAACAAGAAGATAAGAAATATATATATTCTTGTGATTTTAAATCATGACAGTGTTGTGGAATATCATTATCTATCATTCATTAGAATAAAATTAGATACACTTGAACCGTTGGGATAATTCCGTGGAATATCATTATCTATCATTCATTAGAATAAAATTAGATACACTTGAACCGTTGGGGATAATTCCATTCAAATCGCCCTTAATTAGAATAAAATTGGAGTAAATTATTAGACTTGAACTGTAAGGAATAATTCCTTTGGAATTTCCCTCCAAAAATGGTCGTATGCCACTATAAGTGGCGAGCACACGGTATTCTTTAGTAAAAGGCGAAAGAATAGTTCGCTTTGTGCTCACTACATGGCTGCGTGAGATGTAACAGGAATTAGTGCCTCTTCAGATTGCTGTGGGAGGACCATGTATGCATAAACTTTTCTATGTGGGTGTGTTTGGGTACTATGTACTAATATATGACTGGGCCTGCTGTTGAGAATTTTGCTCACTTTGATTTTGTTTTTCTTTCAAATCTGAAAAGGATATCAGTTTTTTATCGAGCAGAGCTTTTATTTTGGGTAAATTACTGTGACACGTCACCTTGACGAATCAGTTTCTGAATGCGACGTCCAGTCCTTGCCTCATAGGTCATAGCGCTGCGCGGAGTGCAAGAAGTTACCCTACCTCGGAAACCTTTCCTCTAGTCCCCATAGGCACTCCCAGGACACACCCGACACCCGCCTGACCATATTGATTGACTGCCACATTGGTTTTAATCATCCCTGTTTAGGACCCAACCCGAGGAACGGCCATGATGTTCACCATCCGATATATGTTTTAAGAAAGAGGACAATATATGTTTTGGTTAGTGCATTTTTGCCATATGGCAGGATGGCAATGAGGTTCCTTCATTTGTGATACTGAAAATTCTGCAGTTGGGGTCATTTCAAATCGATAGGATATGTTAAGATGCTCATGTTTCTTCTCTGCTGATTTTAAGATTAGGAGTCTGTAATCTGAAATGTGTAAAAAAATGTTTGAATAATTGATTTGGTGGGGTGTGCCAGGCCCGAGCAATAGTGCAACACTTGGGCGACACGCAAAGACCCCAATAGCAAGCTATTGTGATGAGCCTTCTCCTTAAAAAATTAATTTAATATCATGTGGACCTATGGCCCACATATCAGATATTAAACTGATAAGAACAGATACTACACTTGATCTTAGCCAAAAGGCCGAGAAAGGTATGAATTTATCTTGTGTGTGATTCTGATTTTAAAGATCAGCCCTTGTGCCTCTACCAAATATATCTCGAGGTGGTACAAAGCTCTTTGACAACACATTCACGGCTTTCCAGCCATATTTTTGGAATAGGAGAACTAGCTATGTGCTGAAATTAGTTGGAATTAGTCCTAGTGGGAAACAGATCATTGACTAAAACTTTTACGGTGAATTTTTGGTTTGGTACAAACTAGTACTCAAATACCCAAATGAGTGTGAGTCAAACATCTTTATTAATATGGCAAAACAAATTTGTTGATAGTTCCTTGGATATTGTAGAATTTCAACCCATCCCAATTTTATGTACAGTACTAACAGTTTATGTTGACATGTGTAATTTAATCTTAATAGATATCAAGGGAATATACTTGGAATTTTCAAGTCACGTGCTTCAAGTATATATATCTTGTAGGGCAACTATAGTATGACCACGTAGGTGTTATTTTTTTAAATCTTTTTAAAGCGTTGTTTTAAAGCGTCATGCCGTATATTTGTTTGCACTGTTCCGTTCCGTCTATTGCTCCTAGTTTCTCTGATAAAAAATAAACAGCGGGAAGAAAATTGAGAAACTATGATGATTCCTTGGGGATCTATCCTAAGGAATCCTAAAGTTTTAAGAATATTGAATTATAGGGTAGAATTGGTTTTTCAGTCGTCAAGGAACCACATGGTTTTGAAGTTTCTTTAAATTTTGAAAAATGAAAGAATGTTGTGAAACTTGATAGTTTTGCGATAATGTGTGTAAGGCTTCTGAGCACAACTACTAACGTGAGTGTTCTTTATGGTTGGCTCAGCGTATTCAGTATACATCCAAGCCTCTCCATGCTCAAGATTTTGGTCTCTACGGACAACCTGCAATTTTCAGTGAACTATTCTTCCGGTCTTCTACCTGTTGGAAGTTTAGACGAAGACACATTAAATAGATGTAGGTGTGAGGATGGGCTGGTTCAAAGAAGCCGGTATTGCGAGTACTTGGAAATTGCTGGTTCCTTGGTCAAGTGGAGGATGAGATGGTAACTTATATTTATGCAGTTTAAATATTTTTTTATCTTATATCTTGTTTACATATCAATCACTTGGTCCAAGTCTATGTGATTTATCGGAAGAACAGAGGTTAGCTAGACTGTGTGTGTGCTTGTTCAAAAGAACTTTAAGATTTTTAAAAATTGTGATGCTTGTATAACCATTTAGCATTAGCAGGCACGCTCAAGCAAATAAAATTAGCTCCACTGCAGTATAAAACGTTTCATCTTAAATTTGGGGAAGTAGAATTGTAGTTGTACTTGGATGGTGCAGTTTGGACGAATTTGCGTCGTAAATGTTTAGCACGTATGTAAAAAAAAGGGTTTTTTAAGGCAGAAAACCAAATTAAATTTAGGTAAAATATTCTAAAATAGTGCATTTCTAAGCTGGGGGTCTTCACGGAAACAGCCTCCCTACCTTAAGAAGTAGGGGCATGGTCTGCGTAACATCTCACCCTCCCCAGACCCTGCTCTATGCGGGATATAGTGGGTATGTTTGGTTTGGTTTGGTTTTATTCTAAAATAGTGCATTTGTGTGAAAGTTGACACCTAGAGGCTTCTCAAGCTGCAAGCCTCTACAACACAACATTAGTAAGTGCAGATGGTTATAATTTTTTTCTCCGAGCAAGGAACCCCTAATCCTCCGTGACCAGACGTATCACACCTTGCGCCCCAAATTAATATATGCTAGATCGCTAACCAATGCACATGTAAACTAATGCCATGAATAAATCAAAGTTGTCCGTAATCATGCAAAATAGTTACATTGAAGATTGCGTCAACTTCAAAATTTATGAATCTTAATATACAAGTTACAGTTAGATTATCTAATTCAAAAGTTTATTTTCAGTTTTTAGTATGAAGAAATGTTTTGAAGCTTGGTTGTCTTTAGCGATCATGTGTGTAATGCTTCTTATTGTATGGTTCCCAGTCTCAAGCTCAACTACTGATCCAAGTGTTCTTTCTGGTTGATTAGGTGTATTATATGAATGCAAAAGCCTTAGCCTCCATGGTCAAGATTCCGGTCTCAATGGACAACCTGCAACATTTTCAGTCTTTTACCTTTTGGAAGTTGAAATAGTTAAAGGAATGAGGATCGGCTGGTTCCAAGAAGCAGGTATTGGGATTACTTTGAAATTTCTGGTTCCTTATATAGTCAAGTGAAGCATAGTTCTTACATTTATGCAATCTAAACGATTACATATCGATTTGTTGCTCCAAGTTAATGTGATTTTAACCAAAAAAAGCAAGTGCTGGCTGGAGAAAGAGTGTGATCTTAGTCTCAACCCCGACAAAAAATAAAAATAAAAAGAGAAACTGTTTGCTAATTTGGGAAAAAAAAATTGGACCATTTCTCGATTTGTGTGTGTCATCCTTGCGCAGGGGCCATGCTAATCTTCTCTGTATCATTCCAATTTTATCGGATGTCCCCGAAGGGACAAACATATGACCTTGAACTGGGTTATATGAAGAGCTTATAATAACTGACTTTAGCCAATGTGGGACATTATCTCAATTTCTACCAAAACAAGTAAAAGTGAGGTGATGCTAGAAGTTCAAAAGTCCAGTATTGTACTCCATCCTCAAGTCCAATATGGACGATCTGTACAATTTCATGAATTACTGTAAATACTAATATGAGAGATGGAATCAGCTGGCTGGGATCTAGATACAGCTGCCAGTTCAATTGAACCAGGTATTGTTTACTCGAGGGACATGCACAAATGTTTTGCATTTGAGTCATTTGTTTGCCAAGTGCTCTTTGATGGTTTCAATTACCCTTACTTCTCTATTTCACATGAATCCATGTCCGATAAGAAAAGGCAACAACGGCAATTCTCCGATAGAGATTCACTGCGATAAAATCCCAGAAGATGAAGGAGCATCCGGCCTGGAAGCCCAAATCCACATTTGCAAAATTTTGCCGCACCAAGTACTTGAGACTTGTTCATCCCAAAATGAAAGTATCACTATTTGGCAACTTGAGCCAAAGAAACAGGATTCTTTTCTCTGTTTTCCGAGATGGCGAAGAAGGTGTGGCTACTACATTGCCTGGCCTTTTCTATGGAGCCAGAGGCTTCAATCTTACAAGTCAACAAAAAATGTATATTTTCTGATGTTTACATGGAATGTCCAAATCAAGAAGCTTTCTTGACCCCTACTGGTACAGCGAATGCTGATCCTCGAGTGGCTTTTACGGTAGTTCCTGGATTCAAGATTGGTAAAACCATAATACAGTCTCAGGTATATGTAAAGTGATCTTCTGCCGAGATTAGATCATTAGTTACCTATGAGATTGGATCATTGTTTAAATCTTGGTCCACTACTTAGGCAACTTTTAATTAAATTTTGATGATATAGTTGAAATATATAGTGGCGCTCCAGGTTTTGATGGGTTGCGGGGGCGTTTGCCTTTTCTTTTTTTACTTGATAGTGCTGTACTGTTTCTACAGTCTTTTAATGTACTCAAATCAGAAAATGGTAGAACCAGGTGTTTATGTTGTATATTACCTCGGTTACTATATGATTACCAAGTGCTTATTAAATTATTAAGTGTATGTAAATCATGTTTGATTTTTGTTTTCTCTGTTTATTTATCAAACCATTATTGGGGGGGAAAAAAATGCATGTGTAGTGTATGGGATACTATGCTATCCTAAACAACTTCGTTAAAAGTGGTTTTGAGTCTACTGGAGTTGCAGAGTTATCATTTTTTATGGTAGAGATTAGCTTGAAGGTCCAAATTCCCTAGATGGGGAGGAAATGTTTCTTCCCAGAAATGGAATGACTGAGTTCTCACGTACATTTTTAAAAATTTTCCTCCGAGGCACTTTTTTCAAAATTTTCTCTCATCTTTTACAAAAAAAATTAGGGAGCATATTAAAGAATATTTTTTGCTTCTCTTCTTTTCCATTCTTTTCTCTTCCATCCTCTTCTTAAACAAAAATTTGGGAGCACTGCATTGATGTTATTCGAGTTCATTACTTCAAATGGATGGCACGAAATCAATACATATTTTATTCGTGCATAGTATCAAAGTTAGATAAATAAAATGACAGAAAATCGAAGTGCTGTGATTTTACAACCCATATCACACACATGTGAAGGGATGGCAAAAAAACTGAATGGATATCGATCCATACCGATCGATTGGATTTTGCCGAACCTAATTTTTTAGATTTGTATTTAATTTTTAAATCCGAAAAATTATGGAGTTGGATTTGAATTTTAGGTGTATCGAACCGAACCCGATATGAAAATCCGAAATTCGATCCAAACCATATATATATATAGGCTAGCGTTCAAATAGAAACCAATCTTAGAATAGAAACTAGAAATCTACACTAAATAAATTATATTTCATTTATTTTAATGGCCCCGCTAGGGGCACCTTCACAAAAAATTTATAAAATTCTTGCCTCTATTCAACAAAAATATTAAAAAATATATTTTTTTTTTAAAAGTTACTGTTCACGTGCCACGTCATCATGTGAACAGTAACTTTTTTTAATTTTTTTTATATTTTTGTTGAATAGAGCCAAGAATTTTAAACGTTTTTTGTATTGAGGTACCCCTAATTTGGTCATTAGATTAGCTTGAAATATTTAATTTAGGTTTAGTTTCTAATTTTTATTCTAAGTTAGTTTCTATTAGAATAAAACCCTATATATATATATATGGTCTTGTTCTAATAGAAACTAACTTAGAATAAAAACTAGAAACTAAACCTAAATTAAATATTTCAAGCTAATCTAATGACCAAATTAGGGGGACCCCAATACAAAAAGTTCATAATATTCTAGGCTCCATCCAGCAAAAAAAAATAAAAAAATACTGTTCACTGCTGACGTGGCAGAGACATCAGCGTGAACAGTAATTTTTTTTTTTTTTTTGCTGGATGGAGCCAACAATTTTAAACACTTTTTGTGAAGGTACCCCTGGCGGGGCCATTAGAATAAATGAAATATAATTTATTTAGTGTTGGTTTCTAGTTTCTATTCTAAGATTGCTTTCTATTTGATCACTAGCCTATATATATATATATATAGGCAAGTGCTCAAATAAGAACTTAGTCCCCAAAGCATATCACCAAAATCTAGCAGAATCACCAAATCGTTATAATTAATAAAAAAAAAAATTCAAATCAGTGCATACATCAGCATGATTCGGAAAAAAATATTTCAGAATAAATATTTTGGAAAAAAATATTTTCGAATAAATATTTCGGAAAAACATATTTCCGAATAAATAATTCGGAAAAAATATTTCCGAATAAATAATTCGGGAAAAAATATTTTCGAATAACTATTTCGGGAAAAACTATTTCCGAATAAATATTTCGGGAAAAAATATTTCCGAATAAATATTTCAGGAAAAAATATTTCCGAATAAATATTTCGGGAAAAAATATTTCCGAATAAATATTTGGGAAAAAAATATTTCCGGATAAATATTTCGGGAAAAAATATTTCCGAATAAATATTTCGGAAAAAAATATTTCCGAATAAATATTTCGGAAAAAAATATTTCTAAATAAATCTTTTGGAAAAAATATTTCCGAATAAATATTTTGGGAAAAAATATTTCTAAATAAAGGGATAAAATATTTCCGAATTAATATTTCGGACAAAAATATTTCCGAAAAAAATATTTCCGGATAAATATTTGGGAAAAAAATATTTCGAAATAAATATTTCGGAAAAAAATATTTTCGAATAAATATTTCGGGAAAAAATGTTTCCGGATGAATATTTCGGCAAAAAATATTTCCGGATAAATATTTCGGGAAAAAATATTTCTGAATAAATATTTCAGAAAAAATATTTTCGAAAAAATATTTCCGAATAAATAATTCGGAAAAAAATATTTCCAAATAAATATTTTGGAAAAAAATATTTCCCAATAAATATTTTGGGAAAAAATATTTCGGAATAATTTTTTTGGGAAAAAATATTTCCAAATAAATATTTCGTAAAAAAATATTTTCGAATAAATATTTCGGAAAAAAATATTTCAGAATAAATATTTCGGAAAATAATATTTCCAAATAAATAATTCAGGAAAAAATATTTCCGAATAAATAATTCGGGAAAAAAAAATTTTGAAAAAAATATTTCGGAATAAATTTTTTGGAAAAAAATAAATATTTCGGAATAAAATATTTCGGAAAAAAATATTTTCGAATAAATATTTCGGGAAAAAATATTTCAGAATAAATATTTCTGAAAAAAATATTTCTGAAAAAAATATTTCCAATTAAATATTTCGGAAAAAAATTCTTAGAAAATTTTTAGTGATTTTGGGGTTGTATTTTACTGATTTACGAATATTTTACTGATTTGGGGGGTGTAATTTACTGATTTCAGGTGGGGTGCCGTGTATTTTACTGATTTCAGGTGTATTTTACTGATTTCAGGTGGGATGGTGGTGGTGTTTGTATTTTATTTATTTTGGGGGTGTATTTTACTGATTTCAAGTGAGTGGGGTGGGGTGGGGTGGGGTGGGGTGGGGTGGGGTGGGGTGGGGTGGGGTGGGGTGGGGTGGGGGGGGTGGGGTGGTGGGGGGTTGGGTGGTGGTGTTTGTATTTTCGTGATTTTGGGTGTGTATTTTACTGATTCCAAGTGGGGTGGGGTGGGGTGGGTGGCGGTGGATGGTGGTGTTTGTATTTTAGTGATTTTGGGGGTGTATTTTACTGATTTCAGGCGGGGTGGGGTGGTAGGGGTGAGGTGTTTGTATTTTAGTGATTTTGGGGGTGTTTTTTACTGATTTCAGGTGGGGTGGTGGTGGTGTTTGTATTTTAGTGATTTTGGAGGTGTATTTTACTGATTTCAGGTGGGTGGGGTGGTGGTGTTTGTATTTTAGTGATTTTGGGGGTGTACTGATTCCAAGTGGGGTGGGGGTGGGGGTGGGGGTGGGGGTGGGTGGGGATTTCAGATCGGTACAATTAAAATCCAAATCGAAACTATTTCGGGCTTAAAATTTAATTAATCCAAAAATTTGAGTTCGGCATACCAAAAATTTTGGGTTTCAAATTGGGTACCATCAGATCGAATTAATTTGATGGATAAAAGAAAACTAATATTTAATATACTATATTCTAATAAAAAAAGTAAAAAATTTAACATACAAACTCCCAAAATGAATATGCAAATTTTAAGTGGTCAATAAAAACAAGACGAGGGTAATCACCATAAACTCTAACAATCATATCTTGCGCTAAGAACGAGATATATTGGATATATTTGGTTGATTGATAATGTTTATTTTTCTTTAGTAAATGAATTCACTAATAAAAGAATATACATTGTGTAAAAATGATATTGATAAACACATAGAAAACTAGATTAGATAAAAGTTTTTTTCATCATATCTACATTCATTTAATGGATGTTGCACGATAGATATCATTTATCATTTTGCTGAAACATGCAATCTTTTTCTGAGAGATAGTCTAATGATTTATAACAGTCATGATAAATAAGTGTTTGTGAATTTTTAATATGTATTCGAAAAATTGATCGCGACCCATACAATTTGTTTGAAAGAATTAATATAATGAAAATTATAGAAACCCACAGTACTACACATTTAAATATACCAAATTTCCAAAAAAAAAAACTTAAAATATGGGTACCTTTCAAAAAAATTTAAAATATGGGTAAAACAACTTATGAACTTCGTAGAAAGATTGTAAAAAATGAGAGAAATCAAATGAAAATAAAAATTAAGAAAAAGAAATAAAGAGGAATTTAAAACGTTTCAGCGATAGATGTGAATGTTATGATAATTGTTCGATAATATTAATATTAATGCAATTGGTATAAATTGATTAATAGGTAATTTTGTACATAAATTAACTACTTGCTAATTAAATTATCATTTTTTTCTAAATAATATGTTTAAATTAATTAATTAGTAAATTTTATCGTTCGGTGCGTAGCACAGGTAGAACGCTAGTATATTTAGTGTTGGTTTGTAGTTCTCATTAAGAGTGGTTTGTATTTGAGCAAAAGCCTATATATATATATATATATATATATATATATATATATGAGTTGCACTCCATAACAAACACCTTATATAACAAACAATAAAGAACACCACATATCTAATCTAATATAAGAGTTCCGTCATGGCACCCAATACAAAAAAGTTGTTATTTTTTTACCCTCTAGCCATCCAATAAAAAAATTTAAAAATAAAATAAATTTTTTTACTGTTCATGATGACGTCACTGCTGACGTCAGCATGACGTCATCATGAACAGTAAAAAATTTCGTTTTACTTTTTAACTTTTTTTTTATTGGATGGCTAGAGGGTAAAAAAATAATAACTTCTTGTATTGGGTGCCCCTGGCGGGGCCAAAGGATCTAATAGATCTAAGGTGTTCTTTATTGTTTGTTATATAAGGATGTTCTGTATGGAGTAAAGGCCTATATATATATAGAAAAAGGAATATCAGATACACCTGATACAAGAGTTTTGCTAATGTGAGGTGAAACGACAACTGAATGCATGTTTTATTTACTTAAGACAAACGACAAGTAACGACAATTCAGTATATTTTTAATGGA
Organism: Kitagawia praeruptora; assembly: GCA_037693485.1. Lineage (NCBI taxonomy): Eukaryota > Viridiplantae > Streptophyta > Magnoliopsida > Apiales > Apiaceae > Kitagawia > Kitagawia praeruptora. Next base: position 89,177,898 of record CM075350.1, read on the forward strand.
CCCTACCACAAATTTCATTTCTGAACATCTTCCCATTATCACATAAACGACGATGTATGACGATTGACGATGTATGTATATTACATACAAAGAACACTTTTTCAACCAATTCGTGAACCGTACATTTACCTCTTCATTTCTTTTCATTTTCAAGCTCTATGCGTGTATAGTTGGATGCAATTTGTATATCATTTTCGTACACTCTGGTCTCTAGTTATACCGGTCAATATAATGTATTGAGGTGTGTAATTTAAAACTCTGATGAAATTACATAGATTTTATGTGCACATGATTATGTGTTTGTAAAAGAAGAGATAAATAATTGTTAATATACAGAAGGAAGAATCAGGGAACTGAAGATGATATTTAACTATTTCAATTAAAAAATAGTGTGAAACGGAGGGTTTAACCTGATATAAGGTAGTGGTTATATAAGGTTAATCTTATATTCCTTTTGCTCATATATATATATATATATATATATATATATATATATATATATATATATATATATATATATATATATATATATATAGTAGGGATCTAGAGAGAACCCCTTTAAAAGGAGAACTAGAAAACTAAATTAAAATATAGCACATATGGTATGCAAACTGATCGTTGTGAGATGAAGAAAAATATGGTGAAATTAGATTTTAAAAAAATATCATCGATTGACGGGAAAAATCAAATAAAAAACGGAGGTGATTAGGTGAGATTGTGTGTGTGAGGGTGTATTTGATTAGTGTGTGGGTGCCCCTGGCGGGGCCATTGATTATAATACATCCAATGGTTAGGATTAGTACCTTAGTTTTCTTCAAAAAATGAGTTCTCTTTTGAGCCACTATATATATATATATAGGGTGCCCTTCCACAACCATAGATGGTTAGAGCTTTAAATCCAACCAACACATCTTACCCGTTAAAAACATAAATAAACGGTGGGGATTTACTGCCTCCGCTATAATCCAATGCGGCCACCGCATTGTTACAATGCGGGCTAAGCTCTCCGCAATGACACATTGCGGGTTACCAAATTTACGTTTTTGCCCTTATTTTAACCCCAAAACAGATTGGCCGACCTTATTTTAGCACTAACACAAAACATTGCGGTGCCAATCTTTCGACGATTTCTTCTTCAGTCGACTCAAACTCAGTTTTGCGATTTCTTCGGCGATTTCTTTTTGAAGCCGATTACCTCCTCCTCGACTTCGTCTTCTTTTACTTCAATACTGGTATTTTACTTCTCTTATTATCCTTCTTGGGTTATATGATTTACAAAAATGTATATACAAACTGGTATACATACACACACTCTACTACCAAATTCGAATTAGGGTTTAAATTCGAATTAGGGTTTAAACTGGTATACATACACACACTCTACTACCTGTTCTAATGTTTTAGACGAATAGTGCATGACAAGTGTTTGATGAAATGCCTCATACAACTGTTTCGTTTTTTGTTTCTGTTCTTGATTGCTGTTTTAATTACTTTATAGTCTGATGAGGTGGTTCGGATTTAGAGCTATGTTGTGTGCGATATCAGTCAGTATATTGTTTACAAAATTGCCTTGGCTAAAACGTGGGTAAACTTTGGTATTGAAATCCAGATTTTCATAGTTTATACTGTGTTTATACATTATGGCATATATTATGCATTATTAATCGAAAATCACAGAACATGTACAGTTCGAGCATCTGGTAATAATTGATGTGATACAACTAGAAGAATCGCAGAGAAACATGTTAAACATCTGCTAAGAATAGCTGTTCTAGTTTTACGACATGTTAAGCTTAGCAAACTATTTTTTAAGGTGTAGAAAAGCAATAAGAAACAGGCTATTGGAATTTGATTTCATTAACTAACTTGCTAGTCACAATTCAGAACTACAAAATCAATCCATGGAACTAACAAAGTGAATAACATTGTGTTAACTCGAATAACATTGTGCTTGTGAAGTGAACAATGAGAAAACAAATAATTAAAACTTGAGGAATGCAGAAAAAACCTGAGCTAAGTTATTACTCTTCTACAACCTCTTCGTTGTTGCTTCCCTCTGTTATAATATCTGGCAAAGTATCAAGATCTGCGTGGTTGTATGAAATCATTTACTTGACACACTAGTTCAACTTAGTTGTGAAGTGAATATGTTAATTCGAATTTATCATTCATTAATCCAAATTAGGCTTGATTTCCCTAGTTTTGATTTAATTTCCCTAATTTAGGCTAAATCTCTCATAAATAGATTAAAAATGATTTGTTAATTCGAATTTATCATTTATAATCCAAATTAGGTTTAATTTATTACTTGGTTTTCTTTTCTAATCTGTAATAGATTAAAAATGATTTGTTAATTCGAATATTCAGTGTGCCTAATTTTTTTTGATTTTGAATCGTTGCAGATATTATGGATATGCAGTGTGGTCCTCTTGATCGATCGCTCCTGGTTCAGCAGGACGAGCATATCAGCACTTTGATATGGGAGGGAGGTGATAGGGAGAAGTTGGATGTGAGGCAGTATACTACACTACAGGGTGTGTGGGAGTTACAGGCAGACCAGCGTGCCCTTTTGCGTACTTGGGGATTTGGGGTGTTTACTAATCCCCGCTCAGTACCTCAGAATGACATTACCCTGATCAAAGCATTGGTGGAGCGGTGGTGATCGGAAACTAATTCATTTCACTTCAGTTTTGGTGAGATGACTATTACACTCGAGGATGTGTACATGATCATGGGGCTGCCGATCAGTGGGCGTGCTTTGACCCATACTGAGCTATCTGATCCGATTGGCTACTGGAAGAAAGAATGGCAGGATCTTCGGTTGCACAGTGCTCAGAAGCGCAAGGACATGTATGGAAACGGCGGGGTAAAATTGTGTGAATTGCGGGATAGATATAAGGTGAGGTGTAAGAGATCGAAGCGTCCAGAATGGGTTGCTCAGGATCCTGTAGTGTATACCAGGGGATATCTATTGTATATTATTGGGGCCGTACTATTTCCTACTTCCAACCGGAATGTTGTGCATCCCCGATACATACAGTTTTTGCAGCAGCCGGATCAGATTATTGATTATGCTTGGGGTGCTGCAGTTCTTGCACATTTATATAGAGCCCTGTCTAAATCTGTGAAGAAGTCTTCCACCTCTTTCAACGGGTGCGCAATGCTTCTTCAGTTGTGGGCGTGGGAGAGATTGAATCCGGGGCGTCCAGAGATTGCACCACGCCAGCAGCTTCGGTGGCCGAGAGCATTAGCTTGGGCTGAGCCGGTGAAGCGGAGGAGGGTTAACCCCCACCACCATACTGGTAGTTATCGGGGAGATTTTGACAGCTCTATGCCGCACTGGGTCACATGGCAGCCATACGCCAGGTGAATACTTGATATTTTAGTCTTACTACTTGCATTTTAGTATCAGTGTTTGCATTCCAGTCTTTACTTGTTTACCACTTGCATTTTAATTTTAGTATCGTTGATTGCATTCTAATTTTATATGTAATATTTAAACAGATTTTACGCGAGGGCTGATGCTGATGAGGATGCTGACATGATGGTGGCCCGTCATATGGCTCTTGGGCGTATACCCTTGGTGTCATTTGAGTTTATTGAGTACCAGATGCCGGACAGGGTACTCAGGCAGTTCGGTATGTTGCAGCATATACCGCAGGAGCCGCTTGACCATACATTTTTGCGGACTGAGAGGCAAACTCAATACCAGCGGGATGCACATATGGTTACTTACCGGAGCTATTTGGATGAGTGGGCTAGTTATGTGGAGAGCGGTATGCCCATCACCGGGGAGGGCGAGTATGTACCCATTCAGGATTACTTGGATTGGTATAGGCGTGTCAGTAAACTCAGGATTGCTCCTTGTGTGGTTCGTACGGACAATAAGATTACACCCCGAGATTGGTTCCCGCAGCAGTCCGCCATTGATGCAGTATGTTCTTAATACTGTTGTTGAACATATTACTGATTGTTGTAATGTACTGATAGGTTGAGACTAGTGCTCCTGATGCACTGCAGGACACTCCGACCAAAGATTCCCTAAAGCGTCCTCTTGAGGTAGTAATCTTTTCTTCTATCGATTTAATGTCTTGCTATTGAACATATTACTGATTGTTGTAATGTACTGATAGGTTGAGACTAGTGCTCCTGATGCACTGCAGGACACTCCGGCCACGGATTCCATTAAGCGTCCACGTCAGGTATTAAACAATCTTTGAACATATTACCGATTGGTGTATTAAACAAGTGTTTGATTTATGTATTGACACCTAATTGTAGGATGAGACTGCTTCACCTTTTATGGGTACCACTTACCGATCTTTTGCTTTTACACCCATTCCACTAAAGGTATTGACTTCTAATCAATTCTTTGTAACGCTTCCCTTTATTATTATTATTATTTATCATTCGATGTAAATATCTAATGTAATTGCAGGCTTCTACTAGTGATGAAACTCCTTCAACGGAACGAGGCGTACGTCCATTTGTGGGTTTTGGTAGTGGCTCCGTACCAACCAATTTAAAGGATACATTTGATGTATGAATCCTCTACCATCCTATCTTTCATGTACACCTATATGTTTATCTATGTTGTGATATGTATCTCGTTTTTTTCAGATGGACACAACCACTGATTAGATGAAGGATGAACGAGATCGGGGTGGTCCTAGTAACAAGGGTGACTTGACTCGGCCACTGAAAAATCGAAAAATTAGGTGGCTATTTCGTCATTGGTGGACTAACGATGGTGAGTTCATTTGGCGGACACACTCGCAAAAGGGTGTGACCATGTCCCTAATAAAGGAAAAACTGTTGACCTTAAAACCGGGGTTCTGGTTGGAGGATTCTGTTGTGGACGCTTATGTGGAGCTATTGAAAATTAGAGAGCATAATCTCTGGAAATCGGAAACCCTTAGGCCTCCGGCGAGAAGGTTTTACTTTGCTTTTAGTTGGTGGATGCTTATCGCTGAACGATTTATTACTGATTTGAAGGTATCAATCATTACCTAAATATTCTTGCATTTGTTTAGTATTTACATGCATACATAGAAGAATGGTATATATTGACATAGAAGAATAGGCATACCATTCGTTTGCAAAGATCGTCAATCTTTCCTTGGAGAGACAGATATCGGCTGACTTGTTTATTTAGAAAAGGAATCAGCATATGGACTCCCTTTGTCCTCAGTTGTCCACTGTCCTTGTCTCCTCTGTCTTCATGATTTTTTACCTTTCCTGTAGATCTCTCAAACATGAGCAATTGCTGTTTTATTCTCTTGATTTTGAATGAAACCCCCAGAGCGTTAAGGTCCATCTTCCACGAATTGTTATCACTTTTTGTACTCAATAGTTTGCTGTCTGATGTTAACTTACCATCATTTATGACCATCTCTGCACTTTTATGAGCTACTTGAATAGAACTTGGATCCAAGATGACCACTTTCTCTTCTTGAAAATCCTCTTCTGGAGAGGGGGCCATCAGAACTTGTATCACCAGTTATAGAAAGATCATGTGAAGATGAGCTTGAGTTTGATCTCCTTAAATTTCGATGTTCTAATTGCAAAACTGATGCCTCTTTCAGTGACTGTAGTTCTGCTTCACGGTTCATTAACAAAGCTTCCAATTGAAGGTTTTCTTGTCTGACATGTGAGAGCTCAAGATTGAGACCTTCAATATGAGTTTGGAGCATAATGAAATCTGTTTAAAATCTGTTCTAATTGCATATTTTTCTGCTTCAAATCGAACCCAGCCCTCCATTTGTTTAAAATCTGCTACAAGACTCAACATAATGAATATATATACAAAATGAAAATAAGACATTTGAAAATACAATTTAAGAAAGAATCCAATTTAACCATATTCTAGAAAGTTAGCAAGTTTTGGGTCAATTATCTATGCAAATAAAGAACAGAAAATTCAAAATGTAACATTACCTAATTCTTCAGTTCCAGAGGTTTTGTATATGTCGGATGTGGAGCAGGAATATTTTTGCTCATCTTGAAGTTCAGGTTGCTCATACTCAATTAGTGCAGTTTCTACTGAACTAGTTTTTCCTAATTGAGCTGTTGTCGTATTGAAGGGCATCCCCATTCCATTCAAAGAAGCCTCAAGTTTTGACTTAGCATGTTTAGACAGGGAACTGAAGTAATACTTTCGTTCTAAACTAAACACTACTAGATCAGATTTATCAAAAAAGAAGTACTAGATCAGATTATCAGAATTTACATGGTTTACTGTTGACTGTTGAGGATCTGTGACTGACATGATAATAAGTGATGCAAGAACATGGAAACTGGTTTACTGAAATTTTGAAACTGAAAGAATTTGGCATGTGATTGTCTGGAAAAAAAATTATAAATGACACCAGCTATTTCAGATTACATTGGTTTACTGTCTTATATATCTTAATTATGTGCCCTACTTAAGGCTGTCATACATCTTAATTAAATGCATTTTAACGTGTTTAATTATAGCATTGTTTAGTTTTTTAATCTTTAATTTTGCAGACGCCACCAAAAGAGCTTATCGGAGATCAAAAGAAAGCAATGGAAAATTTCATTAAAACTTATCAGAAACAATTTTGTGGACCAAATCTACAAGATTGTGACGCTGCTTTTTTCCCCGTGTGCCATAACCACCATTGGATATTCTTTGTCGCAAACATCAACAAAGGGAAAGTGTTGTTGATTGATCCTCTACGGGATGAGTCGTCTGTCGCAGGAAAAGAAATTTACCCCTTTCAATATTATCTCATGGTAACCTCTTTTATTCCTTTACAAGATTCAGAGATTAGTGTAGTTTTTGAATGATTAATATCTGAGTACATGTGATTAATTGTGATTAGCGAATAATTTAGCTCGAATGTTCTTCTACATTGTAGTATTCTGTATGCATTTCTAAATGTTATAAAGTTTTAAGCATTATTCCAGTAATAGTTTTTTCTTAATAATCGAAGTATTACTATATTGGCAAAGAAGAAAGAAAATGTACCTTTTAAATATTATATACATAAAATTCAATTTTCAGCAGTGGATTACCACATATCTATTACAGGAGATATAACAATAGGACTCCTAACTGTGTTCTTAGAATTCTTCTCAATCCAAACAAGTGAACCAGATGTAACAGTAGGAATCACAGCTTTGAAATTTATAGTCATGGTTTAGCTCTTCTTCTCGTGCTTCTTCTGAAACACCAATGTATCTGGTAAAACCGTTACAACTGAACCCTTTGGTGCCGTTACCTTGATGTTGTATATAGCTGCTCCATCTCCCACATTGGTGACTGTCCTGTAAAATTTCTGATGCGACGTTCGACCACTAGTCTGATTAGTGTACAAGGTAATAAATGAGGGATAATTTAAATCAGAAGACTTGTTCAAGCATCTTTAGCCAGTTCTTGTGATTGCATTGATCTGATTTTGTGTGAAGTTCGTGGAACAGAGAAGATTAGCATAGTCTTGTGTTGTAGCATCATATATAAGACATGGATTAAGTGCACGATTAGATGTCTCTTTTATTCAAGTCTTTTAATATCTGAATATATGGTTGTGTGGTTACCAATTGTTTGAATATCTTGCAGGAAAAATTTCTCCCGTTCATGCTTCACAAGTTGAACCCAGAGCGATATCCTGAAAGGTATATGAGGATTAAGGAAGTTATGGATCGACCCAAACAAAATGGTGCTATCGATTGTGGCGTGTATGCTTGCAAATATATGGATGCCATTTGCAATGGAATATCGTTGAAAGATGCACATTGGGATCCCAAAAAAGATGTCATGACCTTTAGGTATCGCATTGCACATGAGCTTCGGATTGGGGAAGCACGACTTATTAGTGACTGGGGGATTCGACAAAGGAATCTGGGCTTTTAGTCTCGTTTTTGTAAATTAACGGACTTTTTGTAATATTTTATTGCTTTTATGATATTTGTAATAGTTTGGGTTATTGATTTTGATTTGAAGTTTAAGTTTGGAGTTTTAGAAATTTAGTGTATTTGAAGTAGTTAATTTGAAAGCTTTTGACAGGTTTTTTAGAGTTAATTTGAAAAGCTTTTGACAGGTTTAAAACAGGCTGGGTGTTAAATTTTAAAAATGCCCACCGCAATGTTTCAATGAGGGGGCTGCAATGAAGCATTGCGGTGGCCGCTATGATTCAATGCGGTGGTAGTATAAGAGGTGATTGTTGAATACAACCTCGTCCATTGCAAAATTTTACATAATGTTCATAAATTAGATAAGAACAGATGGTAGGTAGAAAATTATTCAGAGACAAAATTTGGTAACAAATATTTTGCTAGAAACATTGCAATTAAATGTTTTGTAATACAATATTAATAACATAACAATCATTAGCATCACAATAAACAAATCATCACCATTTCTTCTTTTTCTTCTTCATTTTATTCACCTTCTTCTTCTTCTTCTTCTTCTTCTTCTTCTTCATCTTCTTCTTCATTTTCTTCACCTTCTTCTTTTTAAACAGTCATTATCATCACAATACACCAGATATATAACCAAATCATTATCTGATGCAAGTAACTAGGAATCCATTGTAGGATTTCCATACAGTAAAACACAACGATAATAACGATAAGTAATAAGAAATTCGAAATCCAAAACCATGGATCCATGTATGAGAGGGATGATTTGGAGAAAGAGAACATGATTTGGATTCTATAGGCTCTTCTTTCTAAAAACCTTAACCCTAAATTATTGAAATTTGAGTGGAATTCGTTTCTCATATATATTAGAATGGTTATGAGATTTAACAGATGTGGCATTCCTGGCTGGTAGTGTTGGTGCAAAACAAAACTTCGTAGTTAAGCGTGCTTGGGCTAGAGTAATCTGAGATGGGTGACCCCCTGGGAAGTTTTTTTTTTTTCCCAAATTTTTTTTTAAAGCTTGCTAGGAAAAATATGTAATAATTTTTTTCAAAATGTAAATTATTTTTTCCTGGGATATTTGGATTAAATTATAGTTTAAATTTTTTTACGTGTTTCAAATTGAAATTTCATAAAAAATATAAATTAATCGTTTTTTTTCGAATTTTAGCCTAATTGTTTTTTTTTCAAATTTTGACTAAAATTGAAAAAATAAATTTTTCCAATTTTCTGGAAGTTTATATTAAATTTCACGAATAAAATTTAATTTTAAGCTTTTTTTCGATTTTTAAATGCAAGATTTGTAAATAAATATTTTAAAATATTGTTACTAGAAAAATTATTAAAATATGAGTGGAATTCGTTTCTCATATATATTAGAATGGTTAAGAGATTCAACAGATGTGGCATTCCTGGCCGGGAGTGTTGGTGCAAAACAAAACTTCGTAGTTAAGCGTGCTTGGGCTAGAGTAATCTGAGATGGGTGACCCCCTGGGAAGTTTTTTTTTTTCCCAAATTTTTTTTTAAAGCTTGCTAGGAAAAATATGTAATAATTTTTTTCAAAATGTAAATTATTTTTTCCTGGGATATTTGGATTAAATTATAGTTTAAATTTTTTTACGTGTTTCAAATTGAAATTTCATAAAAAATATAAATTAATCGTTTTTTTCGAATTTTAGACTAATCGTTTTTTTTCAAATTTTGACTAAAATTGAAAAAATAAATTTTTCCAATTTTCTGGAAGTTTATATTAAATTTCACGAATAAAATTTAATTTTAAGCTTTTTTTCGATTTTTAAATGCAAGATTTGTAAATAAATATTTTAAAATATTGTTACTAGAAAAATTATTAAAATATGAGTGGAATTCGTTTCTCATATATATTAGAATGGTTAAGAGATTCAACAGATGTGGCATTCCTGGCCGGGAGTGTTGGTGCAAAACAAAACTTCGTAGTTAAGCGTGCTTGGGCTAGAGTAATCTGAGATGGGTGACCCCCTGGGAAGTTTTTTTTTTAAAGCTTGCTAGGAAAAATATGTAATAATTTTTTTCAAAATGTAAAATATTTTTTCCTGGGATATTTGGATTAAATTATAGTTTAAATTTTTTTACGTGTTTCAAATTGAAATTTCATAAAAAATATAAATTAATCATTTTTTTCGAATTTTAGACTAATCGTTTTTTTTCAAATTTTGACTAAAATTGAAAAAATAAAATTTTCCAATTTTCTGGAAGTTTATATTAAATTTCACGAATAAAATTTAATTTTAAGCTTTTTTTCGATTTTTAAATGCAAGATTTGTAAATAAATATTTTAAAATATTGTTAATAGAAAAATTATTGAGGAAATACGTCTGGCCACCGCAATGTTTCAATGCAGCCACCTCAATGTTTCATTGAGGTGGGTAGAAAATAGACAGAAGCTTTAGCTGAACAGTTGGACACCGCAATGTTTCAATGCAGCCACCTCAATGTTTCATTGAGGTGGGTAGAAAATAGACAGAAGCTCCAGGCCCCTTCCCCTGTTTTTTTTTGTTTTATATTTACTTCGAATTAACATTTTTTTTTCTTAAATCATAATTTTCAATTTTTTCTTAACGAATAATAATCATCTTTTTCATTTTTTTCATAATGTATTGCATAATAAATTGAATATCATATAATAAATTCAATTTCACATAATAAATTAAATATCACACAATAAATTGAAAATTTAATTCAAATATCAATACATTCATTGAAGAGGAGGATTAGGACAATTCCTTCTATCATGCTTTGCTCCCTCTTGCCCACATTTTCCGCACTTTCGTGGCTTGGCCTTTGAACTTGAAGTTTCAACACCACTTTTATATCTTTCCGATTTCTTTCGTCCCTTAGTTTGTGACATTGGAGGATCGAATATCGGATCATGTTGGTAATCATCTTGGTGAAATGACTCATTCTTTTGCTCGTTACGTTCCTCTTCTTGAAATTTGTTTTTCACGTTATATTTCTCTCTCTCAATTACCTTCATCAAGTAATTGAATCGTGGGACGGAACAACTAGCTATGGCACCCAAGTTTTGAAAAGATTTGCACAATGCACTATACCTTGACGATTGTGATGCACCAACATTGGCAAGAACGGGAGGGGTATACGGTAGAGGTCCGGCAATTTTATTGCCATCCATTGTCCACCTAGGCATGATGTAGAGGTCCGGTATTTTGAGTTTTTGCTTCTTGTCTAGGTACCGGATCATGTGTTTACAAATCATCCCGGAATGTTCAAAATTATTACAATTACATTCTAGCTTTCCGTCAAAGTGAGCCGTTAAAAGGTAACTTCTTCTACGATTCTCCGGAACCGTACACTTCTCAACCAAGTACAATTTAAACAAATAAGTTTGACCTTGGCTAGCCCTCGTCACTTGGTATGATGTGCTTTTCAAAAGCTCCTTTTGAAAACGCTTAAACATTTCTTTCGTGTAAATCTCGGATGCATTAATTTCCAAGGGCGAATGCAACACTAGTTTCCTATCCCATTCCTCGGTCTCATAATCGCTTTTAACTTCCCTAAGATTTTGTGACTCCAAAGCCTTTTGTGAGTTCTCAATAAATTCTTTCAAACCGGTTGATGCTCGCACATATTCATCAAAAAAAGAATTCATGGACTCGCTTCTTGAGGTTGTAGTCATACCGGCGGCAAAGTGTTGTCTCGTGTACGCACCAATCCATTGACCTCTAATAGCATACATTTCATTTAGCCAATCATGATTCTCAAGATCGTACTTCTCGACCAATTCCTCCCACCGACCTTCGAATTCCGTGGGTGTCAACGACTTGTACACACATGCATTAAAATCCATTTTGAATTCCGGATAATTGGTGTACAAGCTAGATAACTTCTCGGGGAACTTACTACTTATATGCCATGTACAATACGTGTGTTTTGTTGTCGGCATAACATCCGCAATAGCATTTCCCAAAGCAATGTCTTGATCGGTAATGATTGTAGTGGGTGCCTTGTTGTCAACGGCTTCCAACCATGTTTTCAAAACCCATTTGTAAGATGTCTCTTTCTCATCCCTCATTAGTGCAAATCCAAACAAAATATTTTGGTAGTGGTGATTTACCCCCATAATAGGTATGAAAGGCATGCAATATCTATTCGTCCGATAGGTTGAGTCGAACGTAACCACATCACCGAAATTCTTGTAGGCATTCAAGCATCGAGGATCAACCCACACCAAACCCCTAACACGATTCTCTTCATCCACATCCACTCGATAGAAAAAATTTCCAAAAAAATTCTCTTGTAATTCTCGTAACAATACCAATCCACACTCGGCGTCACCGGAATCAAACACTCGGTGCCGAATGTCACGTATGACATTACGAACATCTTGATGAGAGAAACCTAGATTCTCAACACCACCACATGTCTCACTAAGATATTTCATCACTTTATTCGTCTCGATCCCCGATTTATTAAACAACTCAATCAATGATCGGGTGAGCGGATCTATGTTGCGTGATCTTTGAAAAAATTGTACTTTCTCCGGTGCCACCAAATCATGATTGTGTTCCAAATCGACCAATGTAACTCTCCATTTATTTGTCTTAACATTATGAGAGACACACATCCGAGCATGACAATCCGTCCGTGGAATCGACTCCCTAATTCGTTTCCCTTTACCACGATATTCCGAATTCAATGGTGTGTTTCTTCCACCCTTTAGACAAATATACGTACGAGATGATGGTTCTTTACTTCGTTGATGCCTATGAGTACCGCGGATTATTATTTGGAACCCGACACGTCGGCCATATTCTCTATAAAACACTTCTGCATCATCTAAAGTATCAAAATTCATACCAACGCAAGGCACAACATCATTAATATTCGGAAATGCAAATCCATTATTTTCGTTTTCGATATTAATATCATCATCGACATCATTTTTTCCCATCTTAATATTATTTTCTTCATCATCATCACTATCAATTTCTATGTGCACCTTCGTTTTACCCATACCAACATCATTCTTTCTTCCACCAACATCATCCACATTCATCTTTTCTTTATCCATATCATAAGTATCAACATCTATAATATCATCTTTAACAAATAACTTTCGAAAAACTGGATTTTTTCTTATGGGTGTAACATAATCGAAATTTTCATGGTCGCTCGATGAAGTAGAAGAACTAAATAAATATTCCATAGTAATTAGAGAGCTAACCTTTTTTTTTGCAGAATTGTTGATCTTTAAGAACCTTCAAACCCTTAGAAAGTGTATATATGAATTTTGGAAGTGTATGTATATGTGAACAATGGGGAAAAACTAACCTTTTTCTTAAATTTTTTTACCTCCAAACCTTTAATATGTGAAAATGTGTGTAATCATTTTAATATGTGGGGAAAAGGTGTTTTATGGGGAAAAGGTGTTTTACAAATGTTGTGCGTATACACTGTGCTGATAAAAAATTGTTCCCTGGACCACCTCAATGAAACATTGCGGTGGTGGGATTATCTCTAATACCATCGCAATGTTTCATTGCGGTGCCAAAAAAAATTGTTCCCTGGACCACCGCAATGAAACATTGCGGTGGTGGGATTATCTCTAATACCCACCGCAATGTTTCATTGCGGTGGCAATTCTGCAACCACCACATACAAGTGCCACATTTAACGTTGGTGGGAAAAATGTTATTTACCATGACAACCACATTGAAGCATTGCTGTGGTACAAAGCCCATTTTCAATTTTTTTTTGTGTAAAATTATAAAAATATGCATGTAAAATCATAATAAATTAGTTTAAACTTATAAATATCTTCAATGTTAAGTTAAGAATATTTTTTTTTGTCCTATGTATTTAATTAAAAATATTTAATCTAAATATAGTGGGAGATCGAATATTCGGGGATGATCAAGTTTTGGTAGTGGCTCCGTACCTACTAATTTTACCTTACTTCCTCTAATCAACCTATAAATAATTTCAATTATGAGGAGATTCAATAAATTAACGGATATTTTGAATGGTACCCTTCTGGTTTTGGGTTTTCTAGACGGTATCGTTCTTTCTTAGTAGATTGGAGATTTTGAATGATATTCCCAAAGTTTCAGAAAATAAAAATTAATTAGATTGGAGATATTAGTAGATCACTACAATTTTCAATATGACTCGTAACTAGTGTTTTGTCACGGATTATTATTTTATTTTTTTGAAGAAATATTTGAACGATCCAACCATACGGATGTCAATATACATATAATATAATGATATTCCCAAATTTTCAGAAAATAAAAAATTAATTTGATTGGAGATCTTAGTAGATCACTACTATTTTCAATAAACCTCGTAACTAGTGCTTTGTAACGGATTATTGTTTCTATTTAAAAAAAAAATTTTGAACGATCCAACCGTAGGGATGTCAATATAAATCTAATATAATGATATTTCCAAAGTTTTAGAAAATAAAAAATTAATTTTATTGGAAATCTTAATAGATCACTATTATTTTCAATATGACTCGTAACTAGTGCTTTGTCACGGATTATTGTTTCTATTTTTAAAAAAATATTTTTGAACGATCCAACCGTACGGATGTCAATATATATCTAATTTAATGACATTCTCAATTTTTAAGAAGATAAAAAATTAATTTTATTGGAAATCTTAATAGATCACTATTATTTTCAATATGACACGTAACTAGTGCTTTGTCACGGATTATTGTTTCGCTTTTTTAAAAAATATTTTTGAACGATCCAACCGTACGGATGTCAATATATATCTAATATAGTGATATTCCCAAATTTTCAGAAAATAAAAAAATAATTTTATTGGAGATCTTAGTAGATCACTACTATTTTCAATATGACTCGTAACTAGTGCTTTGTCACGGATTGTTGTTTCTATTTTTTAAAAAATATTTTTGAACGATCCAACCGTACGGATGTCAATATATATCTAATATAGTGATATTCCCAAATTTTCAGAAAATAAAAAATTAATTTTATTGGAGATCTTAGTAGATCACTACTATTTTCAATATGACTTGTAACTAGTGCTTTGTCACGGATTATTGTTTTTATTTTTTAAAAAATATTTTTGAACGATCCAACCGTAGGGATGTCAATATATATCTAATATAATGATATTTCCAAAGTTTCATAAAATAAAAAATTAAGTTGATTGAAGATCTTAGTAGATCACTACTATTTTCAATATGACTCGTAACTAGTGCTTTGTCACGGATTGTTGTTTCTATTTTTAAAAAAATATTTTTGAACGATCCAACCGTAGGGATGTCAATATATATCTAATATAATGATATTTCCAAAGTTTCATAAAATAAAAATTAATTTGATTGGAAATCTTAATAGATCACTATTATTTTCAATATGACACGTAACTAGTGCTTTATCACGGATTATTGTTTCGATTTTTTAAAAAATATTTTTGAACGATCTAACCGTAGGGATGTCAATATATATCTAATATAATGATATTTCCAAAGTTTCAGAAAATAAAAAATTAATTTGATTGGAAATCTTAATAGATCACTATTATTTTCAATATGACACATAACTAGTGCTTTGTCACGGATTATTGTTTCGATTTTTTAAAAAATATTTTGGAACGATCTAACCGTAGGGATGTCAATATATATCTAATATAATGATATTTCCAAAGTTTCAGAAAATAAAAAATTAATTTCATTGGAAATCTTAATAGATCATTATTATTTTCAATATGACTCGTAACAAGTGCTTTGTCACGGATTATTGTTTCTATTTTTTAAAAATATTTTTGAACGATCCAACCGTACGGATGTCAATATATATCTAATTTAATGATATTCCCATTTTTTAAGAAAATAAACAATTAATTTGGTTGGAGATTTTAATAAATTACTATCAAATTCAGAAATATGTTTAAACTTAACTTATCTTTAATTATTTCCATTTTCGACACAAGAATCTTGTAGCTCAGCTGGTTGTGATGTTCCCCAATGCCCTGGATGTCCCAGGTTCAACTCCTCGTTCACACAAATGTTTTGAGAAAAAAACATCAAAAAAAAACTTAGTAGCAATGTTTCATTGCTACCACCTCAATGAAACATTGAGGTGGCCGCAATGAGACATTGAGGCTGTGTCGTTTTTCAACAGAAGATCCTTTATAAGGGTTTTTTTGTATTTAAAGAAAATATGTGTTTGCATTGAAACATTGCGGCCTCCTCAATGTTTCATTGCGGTGGGTGTTTCTCTCAGCCGTTGGTTGCATCAACAAACGATCCAGATTTGTTGGTTACATAACATTCCACAACCAGCTGTGGTTGTGGACCAAAATCCATATATATATATATATATATATATATATATATATATAGAGAGAGAGAGTTGGG
Source organism: Kitagawia praeruptora (assembly GCA_037693485.1). Lineage (NCBI taxonomy): Eukaryota > Viridiplantae > Streptophyta > Magnoliopsida > Apiales > Apiaceae > Kitagawia > Kitagawia praeruptora. The sequence continues at coordinate 89,194,177 of CM075350.1, forward strand.
TTCAGTGGAGACCATGTATTTTGTGGAGTTCTGGAGTCCACCTTTGTTTTGTATACATTCATCAGCATTTTACATTGCATTTAACAATTTTCTACGGTCATCACCAAGATTAGTTAGGGTTTTTTCAACAAAATCATCGAAATCCATTACAAATATGCATTATATTGCCCGCAACAACAAAATATTGAATTTACAGAATAAATTTTATTTTGCAGAACCAAGTGTTCAAGAACAAAGCAATTTAAATATTTTACATCAATTCAGGAGATGTTTAGGCGTGTTTCGGAGCAGTTTACGGTCATGTTCAGGAGGGAAGCGTTTTTGCATTGGTAAAACATTGTTAAATACGGATGAATGTATGCAAAACAAAGGTGGACTCCAGGACTCCACAAAAAACATGGTCTCCACTTAACTTTGTTATATATATATATATATATATATATATATATATATATATATATATATATAGGGTGTGGCTCAAAAGAGAACTCTTTTTTGAAGAAAACTAAGATACTAATCCTAACCATTGGATGTATTATAATCAATGGCCCCGCCAGGGGCACCCACACACTAATCAAATACACCCTCACACACACAATCCCACCTAATCCCCTCCATTTTTAATTTGATTTTTCCCGTCAATCGGTGATATTTTTTTAAATCTAATTTCACCACATTTTTCTTCATCTCCCAACGATTAGTTGCATACCATATACGCTATATTTCGATTTAGTTTTCTAAGTTTTCCATTAAACGAGGTTTTCCCTAGATCCTTACTCATATATATATATATATATATATATATATATATATATATATATATATATCAAAAAAATAAACAAAATGATCACCCACATATATATTTATATAATGTGATGTGATACTCCTTCAATCCCAAAATTGAGTGTTAAGTCTTGATTTTTTTCATACGTAATTTAAGATGTAGAAGAGTCTACCTTTGCATATAGTCTTTTTAATCTTTTTTCTAAAAAATAAAATATTATTTTTTATTAAAAAAAATTAGAAAAAATTATTTAAAAGTTATCCAACAATGAAGCTACAAGCTCGCAAACATGCACACATCCAGGATGTTGGACCGTCGGTAAAAAAAAATTGGATACTTATAAGCATCGGTGAATCGTTTAAGTTGTCATACTATCTACATTACTTACATTTATATTCATTTGTTGAATAGTTTCAACTTTCTAATTGTGTTGCTTGTTGTTCTTATTTTTTTTAGGAAGATTTACAACTCTTGGTTTTTGACACTTGAAAAGATAAAATTATATAGGTGGGGTTTTATGATTTACATGACTTTGTATATTTTTTTTTTACTAAATCAGAAATATTTAAATAACAGGCAAGCCTGTGAAATGTACAAAAAAGATTGGAGTATTATACCATCTCCAATGACATTAGCTAAAAAAGATTGACTAAATTACATAAAATATTGATTATGTAAAATTTGTCGAACCTGACATTGTGCCACGAGAATATTGGCTATATTTTAAAATTGGTTATTAATATTTCAAATTGTTTCTTAAAAAAAATATATATTAAATTGTTATTAATGAAATATATTATTTTAATATAGAAATAAATGATGGGGTAATTCACTACAAGTCTCTAAAGGTTCGACAAATATATCCAACAACGAAAGATTATCTATAATTATAGACAAGGATTTTGTCCAATGGCTAATTTTTTACATATTACGTATAAGTTTTATTTTTGGAAAGTCACGTCGACTTTTAACTAAAGGCTTGATATAGTTGGAGATGTTCTTAGATATTATGGTTTGTACTCGTTTATCTAAAATTATATCTTTATATAAATGTCATAAATTTTGTTTTAAGTTAAGATTATGTTTATGTTTAATCACTATTTTTAATAATCATTTTAATTTTACTTTAATATAAATTTAATTATAATAATTGGTTATACATATGATAAAAATCCTATCCAATTTGTGAAATTGCTCTTCAATTTGAAATTTAGAGGATTATTGGATCTTTTGTATGAAAATTGTTTATTGATCCAAATTTGTAAAACTTGAAAGTATTACGTAGAGTTATGAATTGTACGACAAATAAGTTTGGGATAACTCCAATTGTTGACGATGATGATGTTGATTATATGTTCGAGTCTTTAGATGGTTCGGGGAGTAAGGTTCACGTGGAACTTTATGTTGAGAAAGTTTCGATTGATTTGGCTCAAAATTCAGTTGACATGGTTGAGTGTTCGAAGATTGGTAAAAGCTCCGAAAATACTTCAACTTCACACAACTCAAAAGGTTTGAAATTGGGTGAAAAATATTTCAAGTGGTAGTTCAAATCGGTCATTCTATATGTCCCGTGTGGATAGTGAAGGGAACTCAAGAGGAAGTAGTGAGTTTGGAGATGATGACATAATTGTCAATGGTAATTTCATATCACGAGCCAGTTATGCAAAATGTTGGTGATTTAAATAGTCCAACAGAGTTGACAAAGGGGATGGTATTTAAGACAAAAGATGAATTGATGGAGGTGGTAAAGCGTGTTCATATAGTCCATCATCAAGAGTTCAAAGTGCTAAGGTCTGATCCGTTGTCTTGGGATTTGGAATGCAAGTTGGCTACAACCGGTTGTCCATGGAAGTTGAGGGCTAGAAAGAGGGCAATGCATAACTGTTTTGAAATTATGTACACAAGGGGTCCTCACACTTGCCTCAATCAATCAATCTCACAAGATCATCACAATTTGAATGCTTCGAATATTGCACAAAACATTACTAGTCTAATAGTTGCAGATCCATCTATTTTAGAAAAAGTGTTGGAGTCTACAATTTTGAAGGAATTTGGTTATACACCATCAAAGAAAAAGGTTAGGGACGCAAGAAGGATTGCTACTAGTATTGTTTATGGCACTTGGGAGCAGTCGTATCAGAAGCTTCCTTTGTTTCTAAATGCAGTATAGATATCTAATCCTGGCACACGCGTTGAATGGTACTTCAAGGAGCATGACCTGGGACATCCTATATCTGAGGTATCATTCTTGAATTTATTATTGATTGTTTACTTTATTGTCAGTTTGTACTTATCTAATTTTATTGTGTGAAATTCAAGAGAGTCTTTTGGACATTCCAGCCTTGCACTACTAGAAAAGGTAGATATAACATCATACCTTTAACATCAGTTAGAAATGTCACTGATGTTAAAAGTATTTTTAACATCAGTTTAGTTTAGAACGATGTTAAAGTCCATTTTAGACATCGATTAATAAAACAACCGTTTTCTATTCTCATTTTTAAAAAAATTGAAAATCCCTCGTTTCTCACTTTCCCCTTTATTACACAAGTATTTTCCCCCAAAAACAAAAAATTTATTTTCCTAACCAAATTTCAATCCCCATTTTCCCCTTTTCTCTCACTCTCCCTCTCTCCCTACCTTCTGTGCGCTCTCTCTCTCTCTCTCACCCCCTCTTTCCGGCCTCTCTCCCCGTCTCTCTCTTTCTCTCTCTCTCTCTCACCATCTTCCTCTCCCGTCTCTCTCTCACATCCAATCTCAAACCCTAATTTACACCATCTCTCACAAATTGGTACCCTCATCTTCTAAATTCAAAACACAAACCCTAATTAAGCACAAACCGCGTTTGGAATCGGTTCGATTTGTGCTAAATTATCTTCAAATTAAATCCTTTGTTTCGATTTGGTATTTCAATTTGACAAATTTATTTGGGTCTTTGCAGCATACCAATTTTTATCGAGCAAATCAAACACAAACTCGGTGGAGGCTGGTTGAAGAATACTTCAGTTGTTGGAGCTTTCCAGTAGTCGTTTATGTCTGAGGTCATGTTTGTTTGTCGAGCTTGTTTACACACGCATTGTATTGGGTCCGCCACTGCCTATTAATTTTATTGAACATCTCTTTAGATTTTCTGTTACGGTTAGAATGTTTGATAAGTTGTCACAATGAATAAATATATGGTAACCAATTTTGATTAGTAAGTGGGTGGTCTATACTCTTTATTGCTTGTGTTTTGAGGGGCTCATTACGTTGATTTTTTGTATATATATTTATATATGCTTGTTTGATTGTGATTGTGAATGTGAATACGAATGCTCAAACACAGATTCTGGTCCGACTCATATAAATTGGGGGTTTAGGCTTTCCTATGCGAGTCGGGTTTTGTGTATGGTCAAATATCTAGATCTATGTTTTTCTTTTACTTAATCATTGAATTATACCTTGAATTAGTTTAACTATCACTTGCTTCAATTATTATTCATATGTTAATGTTAATTCCTTCTTTTTCGTTATTCTAAATCTAACACCAATCTCATCCCCTGACCGTAGAATTTAAAGCACTGTTCTACTACGTTTTCAGTTGTAATGCTTAAGGTTACTAGCAAACTACACACTTATTTTCCTTTTACTTACACACCTTTTACTTACAGCTGACTGTTATGTTTTGAAATGAAATTCAAGTTCCCAAACGCCACCTAAATGTATTGTGAGAATCAGAGTTTATAATTATAATTTTGAATATTTCTTGTTCACAGTTTGGGACACTTTATTACTGATGGATTCAAGTCAAGAAATCAAAGAGCTGGACGCTATCCCATCGTCGTAAGATTTATCAGGCTTGTCTTATATCACACTTCTTTGCAAGTTTCAGTCAGACAAAAATGTGATCTGGTTATAAATACAAACTGTCTTAGGCCAGAGAATGTATATAAAGATCTAGATGATGGACGTCAATGCTTCTTACTGGAGTTGGAATTTGTGCAATGTCTTGTTAATCCAACCTATATTCACTGTATGTTTACTAAATTAGTTAATGGTTACAGTGATATTACATTTTTTTTCTTTTTTATGTTTTTATTTCAACTTCAGGGTCCTTATTCTCTAGGATGAAGGAAATTATCGTTGTAAAGGATGAAAAATGTTATTATTGCCTGAATTCTGTATGACGTCCTTCTTCTTTTTGGTTAATGTGAATATTTTTTTAAAGTTCTTCAGTTACAAATCAAATAATACTCATTCCAGTAAAGAGCTACTATGGAGCAGAGAGATATAAGTTTAGTAACATCTTTAGTCATTAAAATGTCTGCCCATTGTGAAAAAAAAATTGAAAATGTGTCATTCTTATTTCCGATGCCCTTAAATTGAAAAGTAGTTTTGTCGGGTGAACCTATAATATGATTACTAATGTCAGGGAAGGAAGGAGGAAATCAATTTTGGTTCGCCGTAGAAGATAATATCCTTGAGTTCATTTACAAATTATATGTCATTATTGAATATCTAAATACTCCGTATATAAATGGGAATATCAAATATCTGTTTGTTAAGTTTATATTTCTCCATCTAGTATATTGCTAATATGACATGACTACTCCCAACTGCAGTTGGATTTACGGGAAATATTATCGGTAGCTATTCAGACCTCTTGGAAGGCTTCAGTCAAATCATAAATCGTGCTGATAAGATTGGTAAGATATATTTATATAATAAATTACTGTTAACTAATTATTTTTTAAATGCATGTGTTTGTGGACTACTATCTAATAAAAGCCTTTCATGCAGGGGGTCTTGCTGGTATTCTGAGCAAAAGTAAGTATCGTGGTTCACTATTCTAATTATTGTCCCATTGTAATTTCCTTTTCCAATATTAATACCAAGAGCTGGCTTTTGTGGAGTCTTTCTGGCATTTAAAATTGAGTATGCACAGCTCAGACATAAGCTAAAAGTAGTACCATTTGGTGGCGGGGGGATACTTAGATAGGGTTAGTAAATGCAACTTTTCCAAACAACTGAAAACTCTATTGCAATTTGAGTTTGTAGACAATTTACATCTCTATCCATTTAATTAATATTGTTCTTGCAGGATTTTGTGAGTCCTCTGGCATAGATGAGTTGCATTTACATAATACTACTGCATTCATGCCTTTATATAAGTTTAATACTCAAATTGAACACCGGAAATTATATTTATAGGACCATTAATTTGTTGCTTGTTATAAACATTAGCAATCAAAATGGTTGATATGTTAAGCTGAAACTGTGGATCTATTCTTGATCGTGCTTCTGGTCATAATATTTATTTACTTGAATGTATTAACTACTTCTCTGATCTGTACTATCTGTTCATGCAGATTAGTAGTGCAAAGGAAAGGCAAATGCAAGGAAGTCTTTCTAATGCTAAGGATGCAGAAAACAGTCATAGGTCATCACTTGTTGAAGTAAAGGTTGTAGATATTGTGTCTGTTTCACCATGTGCTGACCTGACCTTACCAGTTGGTCCTGCTATTTGTAACACTAAATTGCACAGCTAGCTAGTACTTTCATTTTGTCCTTTTGGTAATGTAGTAGGGATGCTTTGATTTGATAATGTAGTATTGGTTTTGCCGTTATTTTGTATTAAATTGGTTTGTTTGGTAATATATAACTGGATTTTGGTTATTTTTATTTGATTGTCCTGGTTTGGTTTTGGTATTTGTGTGTATTGAACAAGTAAATGTGTAGACATCAGTATATATAAAACAATACAAAAAACTGATGTCCAACATAGACATCAGTTCATAACAGATGTCTGCAATTTTTTCTAACCGATGTCTATGAGTCAAAGACATTAGTTTCTTTAAGAAAATGATGTCAAAGATTGTATTAAACATCGTTTAGTTATTGAACTGACGTCTAAGCTGGTATTAAACATCAGTTCTCCTATTAAAACCGATGTTAAACAATAGGAAAGACATCAGTTTCTTCTCGGGAACCGATGTCTATAGACATCTTTAACATCGGTCAGGAACCGATGTTAAAGACCCCCCCTTTATCTACACCGACAAAGAGATCGGTTCTGAAACACTTTTAACATTGGTCAAAAACCGATGTTGTAGGGTATTTTTCCAGTAGTGTTGCATAAATGCATTTGCTCACTGCATATCTATACTTCAGATTGACGGTACACATTTGTATGGAAAGTACAAAGGAGTCTTGCTCACAGCTACAGCGGTTGATGGCTTTTACCATATTCTTCCAGTTGCTTTTGCCATTGTTGAGGGGGAAAGTATAGGAAGCTGGACTTGGTTCATGGAGCGAGTGAGGAGGATAGTAGCCCCCACACGAATAGGGTTTGTGTGATTTCTGATAGGCATGCGGGAATCATTTCTGCTATGAACAATCCGGCAATTGGTTGGTGTGAGCCACTCGGGCACCACCGATTCTATGTTAGACACTTAGCTGCTAATTTTGCCACGAAGTTCAGGAAAATGCATTTGAAGGATAGGGTGGTTACAATGTGTAGCCAATTGATAGTGGCCAAGTCAAGTGTGCATTGGAATGCATTATTGGCAGTTGAGCCAAGAGCAGATGAGTGATTTAGTGAAATAAATCCCATGCAGTCATCTATAGCTTATGATGGAGGTAAGAGATTTGGGATCATGACCACTAATATGGCTGAGAGTTGGAACAATGCCATTAAAGCTTCAAGAAAACTCCCGATCACTGCATTGGTCACTTATTTGTTTATAAGGTGGTTAGTTATTTTGACCAACGAAGGTTGGAGATAGAGAAACAGAGCCTTAAAGGTAATGAGTTCACAAAGCATGCAAATCAGATTCTGAACGAATGGATAAAGCGTGCAAGTGGACATCATGTGATATTATTTGACAGGAATACTTTGGTATTTGAGGTGACTACTATGAAACGTGGTCAAAAAGGTGGGAACAAACAGACTATGCAGTTACGTGATCACATTTGCACATGTAACAAGTGGCAAACATATCACATTCCATGTTCTCATGTGCTTGCTTGTTGTGCTAGTGTGGGAATGCAATACACAAGTTTCATAGATGATTGCTACAAGTTAGAAAATGCACGAAAAGTTTATGCAGGACAATTTTATCCAATACAGAATCAAAGTGAATGGCCTTTATTGATGAATTTTCCATTGGTGATGCATGATGATGAGAATACTACAACAAACAAAGCGGGGCGTAGAAAGGAAACAAGATACAAGAATGAGATGGATTATCAAGCATTGCAGAAAGGCAAAAAAGCTTCGTGTGGTGGAGCTTCATCAAGTGTTCCATAGAGCAGGTGTTTCTTAAAGCATTGTGGCAAAGGGCTAGATTTGGATATCCTCTTGCAACGACTAGATTTGCTTGGGATTTAAAACTTTAAATTGTTAGAATGGATTTTATATTTGTAATAATCATTAAGATTGGAGATTAAGATTTGCTATTTAAGATTTTATTTTTGAATTATGATTGTTGTGTTTCTTTTTGGTAGTGGATGTGGTTATAGATGATATTGGAAAAAGTCTTGTGTTTCTTATGGTTTATTGTGGTATGATATTTTGCAGCAATATATGAGCAGTATGTAGAACTGGACTGCAGATCATGGCATCAGTTTTTATGCAGATCATTGTAAGCTGAATACGCATAATGAATATGCGATGTCTTACCACGCATAAGAAATATGCGCTTCCAGTTGCCCTGTGGGCCCAAATTCAACAGGGACAAAATATGAAACACCACAGAGGAGAAATACGCATAAGTTATATGCAAGGTCCAAACCACGCATAACAATTATGCGCTGTAGGAAGACTACGCATTGTCATAATGCAATTAATGGATACTGCGCATATCTAGAATGCGTGTATTTCATAAATATGCACAAGTAGTGCCCAATAGGCCAATCTGTCTAGCAATCCTGGAAATGTTACAGCAATAGCCTACAGTTGTAAATTACTCATTAAGAAAGATCACTGAATAAATAACAAGTACAATCCAATACCAAATTACATAATCAAACTTGTTTTATAACAAGAGAAACAAACTCATTACGTAGATTGTTGACCTCTAGTAAAAATAAAATAGCAAACGTAGTAGATTACGCAGATTGCAGATCAGTTTTATCATTACATAGCATTGGCAGTAGTACCAGTTTACAAGTCATACGAAGTTACGTGTCCAAAAGTACAAAAGTACTAAATTACTTTTATCAGTAACATAGCATCATTCAAATATTAATATTTTTCTAGTCTTCAACTTCGATCTCTCACTCTACATTTGATTCTACAACTGGCCTGACAAGATAACGTCTTCAAATTGTTGTTATTATAATACTTGTACCTGCACAAAATTATGAAACATTTAGTTATGTCAAATCTGTATAACCTTCTCTAAAGAAAAAACACAACAAATACAACAACAATATTAATCACGTCATATAGTAAATGAGCCCTGCGGGCCCATAAGCAATAAGGATAAAAAAATATACAGAGATTTTTTGATATGTGAGATGAGTTTTAGCGAATGAAGGAGTAGCTTTAATTTGATGCCAGGTTTTACAAACACACCTACATTGAAGAAGAGACTTAACCGGCAGTTTGAGGATAATGTTTATTAAGATATCTTCTGGCAAGAAAGAACATGCAGGTTGAATCGAAGACAAGTTGTTAGCCCTTGTGCATGGCTGGCAGATAATATATTTGAAGAAAAAATCGATAACGGTGGGAATCAAAGTTGTCGCACCTGAACACAAATTGCAAAACAGTACATAGTAATACAGAAAAACTTGCAGGACTAGTTTTCCGATTGTCATCGTAAGGGAATTCTTTTTTGAATTAAACTATGCAAGTTTGACTGTTGTTCAAAATCACAAAGGCATGTATATATCACCACATCCCCTCCTCCCCTCCTTTTATAGTACATGTATAGCCGTATAGAGGTGTATATGCTTTTATTCAATATTATTAACATGTCAGCAAGCCCAAACAGCTATTCAACGTATTGAAATTTGTTACCAGTTAATAAATCGTAAGGACCAAAAAGCCTACAACACAATTGATGGTAAGTCATGCTCTGTTTCTGAAACACCAAGAAATAAACAACATACCCAGCCTAGACTCTCATGACATAACAACCTAACTCTACCCCTTCAATTAATCATAATTTCTGCTCCTAGACTATATGACCAAACTAATCAAAACTCCGACCATAAACTATACGAAAATCTAATCATACTCCAAAACAAATACCCTTTATCCAAAAAACAACTTCTCGTAAAATTCATATATCATCATATTAGATAAATATGAAAGTACTAGTTCTATAGAAAAACATGAGACATTGTCGAAGAATTTATTGTAGGAAACAAAACACAAAATCACATAAAAAAATCTACAAAATTCTTAAAAACAGAATCTAAATTATGAGATGCTACTATGTAATATCTAACAAGCACATACCATCAAGAGTCAATTAGGTTTACAACATTTTTCCCCCATCAGTCCCACATTTTGTGGTTTTACGCAACCTCTTCGAACGACGTGGCACGTAAAACTTTTCAAATGTTTGATTAACAACACTAGTTGGCTGATTAATAATCTGTGTAAGCAAAATCTGTGAGGACTGAGATGAATTGCAGCCACTAACATCTTCTCCATTACAACCGTCAGTAGGTGCTAGACCAAGATCAAATGAAGGGATTGAGGATATAGTATGGTGAGTAGGTTGCTGATTACGAATTAGACTTGGTTGATGACTAGATTGCTGAATAACCTGCTCAACTGGTTCTGGAGTGGGAATAAGAGAACCACCAGGTGTCAAACCAAAATTCCAAGAAGGAATTACGTCTATAGGATGGTGAGAAGACTGGTTAGTACGCTGCAGAATAGGTTGTTGCTGAGTAGGTTGTTGAACTGGTTCTGGACTGGGAATAAGAGAACCACTAGGTGTCAAACCAAAATTCCAAGAAGGAATTAAGTCTATAGGATGGTGAGTGGACTGGTTAGTACGCTGCAGAATAGGTTGCTAAGTAGGTTGTTGAACCGACTGTGGAGTAGGCTGTTGAATAGGCTCTGGAGTAGGCTGTTGAACCGGCTGTTGCTCTAGATTATCACCTTCCCGCAAAGTTTCACCTCCTTCATGAACATAAGCAGCTCCATCATAACCTAAATCACCAAATCCGTCATTATCTAAATCAGCAGATTTCCCATCAATAATATCATCATGCACCCTTTCCTTGCGCGGTGCATTAACTCCCCCACGACCTTCTTTATGGCCAACTTTTTTAGGCTTTGGTTTCTTGTTAATTTCTTTATCTCGTCGATCTTCTACAGGAAAATCTTGGAAAACACTATAGTTAAATAAATCTGCAACAAGCTTTCTACCATGAGCACACAAATGGGCTATATCTTCATTGCTTCCATCTATCTCCCCTTTAGCTATAGCAGCTATATGATCGAACATATCAAGCTGCAAAAAGAGTACATAATAGAATTGAGTTACAATTACCGAATAAAAACACACTACTTATTAACTTCTTGCCTAAATAATAACATAAAGTAACAATTAAAAACAAACTAGTTAAGTAATGACCAGGAGGTAGAATTATCGAATAGAAATGTGAGCCAGCAATACGTGTATGAAACCGACGAGTGATATCAATATACCACTGATCGTATCCAGCAGCGACACCAACACCAAAATGGGCACTAGCACCCATGACATGCTCTCGTCGATGATTCCAATGTACTATATGTTCATGGTGCATAGATATCCAGTTATTAGATTGCTTTCCCTGCAAAGTAATATCATGAAGTGCCTTTGAAAAGTCAGCATTTGTCGGTATCTCCTGGATCATCCCAAGCTGCCTCATACATCTATCCGGTAAGTGTGGCTCCACAATGTAAAAACAAATCAGCGGACCCTTATAACACCAAATATGGCTACCTTCTCTACAATGATCGGATAACTTGGCAAGAAGCTCCTCACTATATGGTTGCCACTCGAAACGAGAAGGTGCAATGGCATCCAAAGAAAGGTAATGAGTGGGAAGCACATGTGCACTAGTATCGATGAATTTTAAATGTGAACACCACCTCAGTCCATAAGGTCCTGGTCTATCACCCCAAATAGGGTTGTCCAAACTTGGCCCACGAGGAATATGAGCTAAAAATGGCAGCCTAGTCCATGCCCACAGTTGTAGTAACAGAATGCAACCGGCAACCTCTTCAACACCAGTCTTGCAAGATTTGCATAACTCCCTATATAGGTATGCAAGCACAGCAGCTCCCCAAGCCAATTTTTTGCAATTTCCAAAGTCTTGTATCAATGGAAGATACATACAATGCACTTGACCTCCAGAATGGTCAGTGAACAACACTCCTCCAATCAACTGCAGGATATATGATTGCGTATATCGTCTAACATCCTCTTCAGATGGAATACTAGGAAGTACACTGAACATTGAACTTAACCAACTCAGCATTAACCGTCCACCTTTTAGCTCATTATCCTTTTCTTTCTCCTTAATTACTGGTGCTTGGCCAAATATTTACAGAATGAGATTCCTCCATACACCCTCACCACCACCAGTACAACCAATGACTACATCACCATCTACCCTTAAGCCAAGCAGCACATTAACATCTTGCAAGGTGATAGTGCATTCCCCAATTGGTAAGTGAAAAGTGTGAGTTTCTGACCTCCAACGTTCAAGCAATGCAGTCATCAAGCTCCAATCAAAGTTGATACATGAAAATCTTGCAACACCATCAAATCTCAAATCTTCAAGAATATGTATCATACTAGGATGCAATGGAGGAAATCTATCTTGGGTACGGTTACGCTGCCTAGATCGATGTATATCACCACCACCAACCTCCCAAACTAGAGAGGATCTATGGCTCGACTGTAAATGCAACAATGAGGAATTTTTAAGCCCAGGATGCATGGACAACTCATCATTGGAATCCATAATCTGTTAAAATAATGTCACTATTCAGTATAAGCACATGAAAAAACCACAATTTAGTATTAGCACGGTAAATTTGTGTTCTGCAATCATGTCAACAAATACTACAAATAATATGAAATCCGAATGGATTTGATGGTTAAGATCTTAAATAATACGGTAAGTTTATATAGTCTCTTACATTCTCAAGTGTGCAACGTATAACTCGACTTATAATTTTCACAGTGTTGGAGTTGTTACATCTGTTAGCTTAAGTACTAACTTAACTTGCATCAATTTTAAATTTTAATTCACACAGACTGTAATTTAAGAGCAAGAGCAACAACAAGAGCAAGGCCACAGTAACAATTTAAGTAAATCCAACTAGTGGCACAACAAGTAATTAAAATAATTCACACAGATTGTAATTGAAAGATACATCGACATAAAAAATATAAATTGGAGAGAGAGAGAGAGCACCTAAGCAAGGGTTGTGAGCGAATTGGGTCGGAGAGAATACCTGAGCAAGGGTTTAGTGAATTGGGTTGGTACAATAAACTTTGAACTAATAGTGAGTCCGGTTAAAATATGAAATATACGCATATGCTGAATGCGCATAGTTGTGGTTAAAAAGGGCAGCTCGCGCGACAATTGTTATTTTGGGTAATATGGTACCAAAATAATGTTATTTTGGTCATTTTCTCAAAAATTAAGGGGAGAAAATCAAACTACTTGTAATCTAATTAAAATCAAATAAAAAAACATAATTAATTTATCTTGTTCCTAATCTAAGCAAGATTGCAAATTTATGAATGTTGTGGGATGAAGGTATGGAGTTTTAAATTCATTAAGATTTGAAAAAATAAATTGTGATTTTATTGTGTTCATTAATTATTTACTTAAATTTTTTATTATTTGATATTTTCATAATAATTTTTTTATATTTATTGAGTGATATTGTTATTATGTGATATTGATTTTTAAATATTTAAAAAAGGTCATTAAAATCAAAGATGCGATATAAAATTTTAAGTAAAAATTATGGAATTAATTTCCAATTTTTAAAACTTTTCTCAGATACGAAAATATGTTTTTTTTAATATATTTTAAGTTTTTAACATCTAAGTTAGTTGGTAGAAAATCATGGCGTATGTAGTGGGTTTTGTCTAGTACTCTAGGACTGTTGGTAAGGAGAAACGAAGCGTCCCCTACTTTTCTGCACGAGTTTCTAGGCGATGAAATTTTTTGTACAAAAGTCTCCGATCATCATCCGGCGATTTTGAAGCTTTCACTTGTCTTCTCCGGTTAGTAAACTCTTCTCTTATTCTCTTCTTTTTGGTTACTGTGTTCATCTGCTTGTGTGTATAGAAATGCATGTGTATGTTTCGTATGTGTGTATATATGGAGAGAGAGAGAGAGATTGAAGGATATACATGGAGAGAAAGAGAGATGTGCATGATATCGTTTAATCCTAGAATTTTGTAGTTGTTTTACATGTATGTATTAAATAATTTTGTCTCTTATACATGTAAAATGTTAAAAGTAAGGGTTTAATGTTTATTAGGACCTAATTACTTCTTTTAACATCTAGATCTATGTAATTATTGGAAGATTAAGGAGATCTCTGCGGCTTAATTTTTTTTTTTCTTTTTGAAAAAATCTATGTGGCTTTTTTAAAGGCATTAAAAAGTAGATTAAATCGTGTAAGATGAACTTTAGGTTATAATTTTGTAATTTTTTGTGTGTAGGTTAATATATTATATGTTGTGTCATGTGTGTGTGTGTGCGCATTAAAAACAGCTAATTCAATCCGCTATCAGCTAATTGCCAAACAGGGCCTAATGTTGTGTCATGTGTGTGTGTGTGTGTGCATGTGAGTAACAAGTGTAAGTGACTGCTTTTTGACATATGTTTAACAGTTTAAGTGGCTTCAAATGGGTCTACATGTAGTTTTGTCAAAAAAAAAAATATATGGAGACCTAAATCTGCTGACCTTTTTCATTGTACTTTCTCCACGAGGTAGTACAAATAAAGGTTTCTGGTGAAGAAATCAAAGGTTTTTTCTTCAGTCATATAATTCTCATTTATGTGGATGGATTCGTCATATATAATTCTCATTTATGCCTTGTTTTGGTTGTAACGTACAAACATGTCGGTGTGTTACTTGTTTGGCATTAGCCATTAGGTCTGTAGGTAGTTTTTTTTTTTTTGGGGGGGGGGGGGGGGGAGAGTGTGATTAAGAAGAAAAAGCTCCTGGACTTTTAAGACAAGTCATGAAAACCAGATGTAAAAAGATGGTTGTATGGTTGAATGACCCATCAGGTATTGATGGACTAGCTGAGAACCGGCATGTTATCCTTCCACCGACAGGAGAGGGAAGTGCTCGCTGCTCTGTGAAGCCAGCCTAGCGCAGTGCCCTCCTCTTTAGGGGCCAGGAACTCCAGGCCTTCGCCCAAAGCCCATGACCCTGCTCCCTACTTGGAATGGGCAAGCCAGAGAATAACCCCCAAACAGGCCCAACCTTCTGGACCAATTCAACCTCCAACAATCTTATGGCTCCCACTTGGGTTACAGGCCTGCGCTACAAGACCCAGCTGAAAGTGATCCCCTTTCACTGGGAATATAAACAAACACAGGCTCCATTCCCTAGACAGTGTGGTGGAAACTTTGTTTTCTTTCCTGGTTTAACTTTCTTCTATTGTGATTCATATCTTCATTATGCATATGGATATAATACATAAGTAACTTAGGTTATCCACTTCTTACTTTTATTACATCAGGTCAATAATTTTCTATTATTACCAGGATAAATTTGCATATATATTAACATCCCTCTTGTATAAAACATATATCACACTTAATTAAGCATTGATCCAAAATAAACTGTTTTTGAGATTTTCAGTTCATTGCTTTACATTAATTTGTTTGTTTGGTATTTAAATGAGTAGCTGGTTTTGGTTTCAGCATTTTAAATAGGAATTTGGTTTTAAAACCTCAACTAACTAATCACTAAGCAATTTTTTTTTCCCACAAACGCAGTTACATATTTGCATGCAGTTGACATATTGCTCTGGTGCTTAACTGACTTTAAGACTTGCAACTAACAAGGCCAGTCTGGTTGTGTATGATAGAAGCAAGTCAAAACATTCACCACAGTATGCAATTTGGGTCTGGATGGATGCCAAATAAGCTGAGTGTCACAATGCACTTCTCATTATACTGTTCTTGTTCAGTCTATTGCTTTTGTGGTGTTGTGACCGAAACAAGTAACATAGAGAGAAATAACGGATACGTTGCGTAAAGCATCCAGAAAAAAATTCCTGCGACCAAGGAATTGATTCATCTGCCCCTCTAAAGCAGGTAAAGAAATCACCATTTAACCCCCTCTTTCTTTGGCTTATGGTGTGCAATAATGACCTATATTATTGAAATACAAGTCGAATACTTCATGTTATACTTTTGTTTTGCGATGTCCCATCTATTGTTCTCCTAATTTCTCTGATAAAAGCTAAAGAGTAGGAGTATAATCATAAAGTAAAAAGATTTCTTGGGATTTTTCTTGCGCATAATCAATCAACACCGTAAAGAGGGGATTGAAGATTCATTATGAATTATGATTAGCTTTCTGCTTGTACAGTACTAACAATTTATGTTGACATGTGTTATTTAATCTTAATAGATATCAAGGGATACTTGGAATTTTCAAGTCACGTGCTTCAAGTATATATATCTTGTAGGGCAACTATAGTTTAACCACATAGATATGATTTTTTTTAAATCTTTTTAAAACGTTGTTTTAATCTTAATTTAATATATATGTTTCTCATATTAATTAGTTTACTATAATTGAATTGGTATAAATGATTTTGTATTGGTTATGACTGTATACTTGTAGGATTGTAATATTAGTAATATATTATTCCTGTGCAAGTGAACTATTCATGTGCAACAGGGACCTGTGTTATTGATAATACAAGCCTAATACTTCATGCAGTATATTTGTTTGCACTGTTCCGTCTATTGCTCCTAGTTTCTCTGATAAAAAAATAAAGAGCAGGAAGAAAAATGAGAAATTATGAAGATTCCTTGTGGATCTATCCTAAGGAATCCTAAAGTTCTAAGAATATTGAATTATAGGTAAAATTGGTTTTTCAGTCGTGAAGGAACCACATGGTTTTGAAGTTTCTTTAAATTTTGAAAAATGAAAGAATGTTGTGAAACTTGATAGTTTTGCGATAATGTGTGTAATGCTTTTGAGCACAACTACTAACGCGAGTGTTCTTTATGGTTGGCTCAGCATATTCAGTATACATCCAAGCCTTAGCTATCCATGCTCAAGATTTTGGTCTCTACGGACAACCTGCAATTTTCAGTGAACTATTCTTCCGGTCTTCTACCTGTTGGAAGTTTGACGAAGACACATAAAATAGACGTAGGTGTGAGGATGGGCTGGTTCAAAGAAGCCGGTATTGCGAGTACTTGGAAATTGCTGGTTCCTTGGTCAAGTGAAGCATGAGATGGTAACTTATATTTATGCAAATTAAATGTTTTTTATCTTATATCTTGTTCACATATCAATCACTTGGTCCTAGTCTATGTGATTTAGCAGAAGAGCAGAGGTTAGCTAGACAGTGTGTGTGCGTGTTCAAAAGAACTTTAAGATTTTTAAAAATTGTAATGCTTGTATAACCTTGTAGCTTTAGCAGGCACGCTCAAGCAAATAAAATTAGCTCCACTGCAGTATAAAACATTTCATCTTAAATTTGGGGAAGTAGAATTGTAGTTGTACTTAAATGGTGCAGTTTGGACGAATTTGCGTCGTAAATGTTTAGTACATATGTAAAAAAAAACCAAATTAAATTTAGGTTAAATAAGATTCTAAAATAGTGCATTTGTGTGAAAGTTGACACCTAGAGGCTTCTCAAGCTGCAAGCCTCTACAACACAACATTAGTAAGCGCAGATGGTTATAATTTTTTTCTCTGAGCAAGGAACCCCTAATCCTCCGTGACCAGACGTATCACACCTTGCGCCCCAAATTAATAAATGCTAGATCGCTAACCAATGCACATGTAAACTAATGCCATGAATAAATAAAAGTTGTTCGTAATCATGCAAAATAGTTACATTGATGATTGCGTCAACTTCAAAATTTATGGATCTTAATATATAAGTTACAAACTTACAATTAGATTATCTAATTCAAAAGTTTATTTTCAGTTTTTAGTATGAAGAAATGTTTTGAAGCTTGGTTGTCTTTAGCGATCATGTGTGTAATGCTTCTTATTGTATGGTTCCCAGTCTCAAGCACAACCACTGATGCAAGTGTTCTTTCTGGTTGATTAGGTGTATTATATGAACTAGTAACATGCCCGTGCTTCGCACACGGAACTATTCTTATATATTAAATTCGAGGCAAAAGTATGTGTGCTATGTAGTTAGTTAATAATGCAGAAAAAATATATATATATAGTAAATAATATATGTTCATACAAAGTAACCATAAAAATTGGTAAATAAAATCTAGAGTGTCATCATAACATTCATTCCAAAAACATCTACATGGGAAAAAAGTCTTTACAAATAAACTAAACACCAATAGTTGATTAAAAAAATGCAGGATAAAAGTATTATATATTTAAAGGGAAAAAAAATCCTTAATTTTAGCAAAATTAAGTAAAAAATTCCTTTAATTAAGTAAAATTAAGTATAAGTATTATATATTTAAAGGGAAAAATATTACTTAATTTTGTTAAATTATGAAAATCCATTAAGATGTGTATTATAATTATAACACTCACACATATTTTAGTAAAAGAAAAAGCGCTTTTATGTCTAACTTAAAGGAGTTTTACAAATATGTAATTTAATTTAATAATTTATATAATATCTTAATATTATGTTTAACAAAAAAAGTAATCTTAATATAGTAAAAAAATTACAAAAATATCTTACAATTTAATTATGTTGTTGCATATAGTTAATTTGGAATGATAAATTTTAAATTGTTCATACTAATTTTTTAGTACTGCTAAAATTTTCAAAATAAGTTCAATTTCTAAATTATTTAGTTGACGTAATTTTTCAATGATGTTGAAATTTTAAAATAAATCAAATAAAACTCAACTACTAAAATTAAATGTTCTAAAAATATTTCTCGGCATCGCCTCCTACGACGCCTCGCTGCGCCTATATTAATAACTATAATAAATATTTTTTGTGATACTATGTGCATTACTCCAATAAGTATATAATTTAGGAAATATATTCTAATTTTTTTTTAAGTTGCCGTAATTTATTTATTTTTTTGTTATCTATAATAATTCACAACAATGTAATATGGCTGAAGTATTAAAATTTAAATATGAATAAAAATGTAATATGAAATAAGTTATTATAAAAAGTTTTAGTTGAAGAAATTTAAAATAACTCAAAATAAGTTCAAATCCTAAATAATATAGTTGAAGTAATCTTTTAATAATGTTGAAATTTTAATATAATTCAAATTAAGCTCAACGTGCTAAATCAAATGTTGTAAAAATATTTATCCGCATCGCCTTCGGCGACGCCTCACTGCGGTTATATTTTTTAATGAAAATAATAAATATTTTTTAAATAATATTAAGTTAAATAGTTACTTACATCAAATTTTGAAGAAGCAAATCATTTTTCATTCAATCTAATTTTTAGTTAAGTTGGCATAATTGTTTTTGTTATTTATATTAATACATAAGAATGTAATATGGTTGAAGTATTAAAATATAAATTTTTAGATAAAAATATAATGTAAAATAAGTTATTTTTTAAAAAATTTAATTAAAAACAAACTCAATGGTTAAATTATATACCGTAATAGTTTATTGTCGATCTCTGGGCATGATTATTTAAATAAATAATAACCTATATTTGAATAATAGTAATATGCCCGTGTTTTGCACATGAATTTATAAATATTTATTGACTTTTTAAAAAATGATAAAAAAGATTAAATTATGTACATGTTATTAGAAATTAACTTCTTAAATAGGTATTTAATAAAGATCATGACATTGTAAACATATTATACTCGAGAATGATAACTTTTAATAAAATACGATAAATACCAAATCATTAAAAACACCTTCTTAGAAATAAACCACGTCATTGTTTAAAATTCTAACATTTTGTGTTAATAATACATGATATTATTAATATGATCCTGTTGACATAGTTTCTAACCACTCTTTCAAATTTTGAATAATGCAAATATACTTTATCTATGAACAATTTCACTTCTTTTATATAAACAAAAATAAGAATATGATTATAAAAAAATGCACTATTAGATATTAAAATTTTAAAATAAATCAAATAAAACTCAACTACTAAAATTAAATGTTCTAAAAATATTTCTCGGCATCGCCTTCGGCGACGCCTCGCTACGCCTATATTAATAAAAATAATTTTTTTTGTGATACTATGTGCATTACTCCAATAAGTATATAATTTAGGAAATATAGTCTAATGTTTATATAATTTATCATAATTTATTTATTTATTTTGTTATCTATAATAATACACAACAATGTAATAAGGCTGAAGTATTAAAATTTAAATATTAATAAAAATGTAATATGAAATAAGTTATTATAAAAAGTTTTAGTTGAAGAAATTTAAAATAACTCAAAATACGTTCAAATCCAAAATGATAAAGTTTTTACTTTATGATAAATTTATGATAAAGTTTATATTTAAACTTTAAACATCGTTGTTACTTTTCATTTTAAGACGTGTAAAATTAATTTATATTCAAAATTATTTTAAGACATGCAAAATTATTAGATAAAAAAAGCTCTTTTGTGTCTAACAAAAAAATGTTTTAAAAATATATAATCTAATTTATTAATTTATATAATAAATTAAAATTATGTTGAACAGAAAAAGTAATCTTAATATAGTAAAAAAAACATTTACAAAATATATCGCACAATTTAATTATGTTATTGCATATAGCTGATTTGGAATGATAAATTTTAATTATTCATACATATTTTTTAGAACTGCTGAAATTTTCACAATATGTTAAATTTCTAAATATATAGTTGATGTAATCTTTGAATGATGTTGAAATTTTAAAATAATTCAAATTAAACTCAATCGTAAAAATCAAATGTTATAAAAATATTTCTCGGCATCGCCTTCGGCGACGCCTCGCTGCGCCTATATTAATAATAATAATAAATATTTTTAAATGATATTAAATTAAATATTTAATTACATCAAATTTTGGAGAAGTAGTTTTTTTATACTATGTACATTACTCGAGTAGGTAGAAAATACCAAGGTGCCACAGAACCATTATGATCTACTCTCTTCTTTATCCGCCCTCAAAGCCTGTATCTTTTTTAGTACTCTCTTTTTGTGAAGCTAGCCATTTGTAACAACAATTCTTCCACAATCATAAGAACTTGAACCGACAATTCTTCCACAACCATAAGGACTTGAACTATCCCAACCCACAATCTACCATTCAACATAATAATTCTCCAGATTAGCAAAACCTATTGTGCATCATATATACTTTGCAAAGTATATGTAAATATACTATACATTAAGAAAAACAATGCCAATTTTTCAAATGTTGTTCAGAAATTAGCGTAACTATATCTATACCTGGAGAAAATCAAATGCAAAGAACCAATAAATAGGAAGAAGATGAAACATGTTGGTTGCTCCACATCAACCTACCTGATCATTAAAATTATAGGTTCGTACAATGGAAGTCAAGCAACACCCACCTTTCTTCTTCCAACTTCAGACGGCAGGAACCCATCCTCACCATTGATTTGCAAGACATTTTTCTTGTGCTTCAATCTCTGGATCAAGACCATACACAAACTACTGCATGTCACAAATTCAACATGTGCGGTCACAACATATGTGAAGAAAAGCGCTCTACGAACACCAACAAACTTCTTTTTGAGAGATTGGGGGTACGTTAGTTGTAATTACCATTGGGTACTTAAAGGAGCGGTGGAGTAGTTGCCATCAATCTCTCCTCTAGCAGGTTCACAAAACCTGAACCGATTTTTGTAGGAAGCATCTGCAAAGATGTATATCACATGCTGAGATGGTCAATTTTAAATCAAGATTATAATTGATAATGTTGGACATAAACTCAAAATGAATCATGATTGTATCAATCCTATATGTTTAGACGAAACAGGACCAAAGACCACTATTAAATGGTCTAAATCAGATGTTATAAACATAGTATGAAAGTTGTAGTAATACGTTTACCGAAAAACCTAGAGAACAATGGAGCAAACATCTATGACAGGCATGTGCAGAGAATGTTAATCCATGATTCTCGATCTGCTTGTTCCACATGTAACAAAAAAATATTTGATTTTTTAGTTAGGATATCTTAGTGAAGTTATAGCTATAGTATTTCCTGAAAAATCAAAGAATCACACTCATTTGAGAGAGTATAATATCAAAGGACCTTTAAATTTAAAATTTTAACTTGTCTTATGGTATAAAAAAAAACCTTCATTTTATAGTTTCTTATATTCATGCATTAATAAGAAAGCTTTATTCAAATAACCACAAACTTAAAATTTAAACAAAATTCTGTCCAAAACCCACATTCCAGAGTTAGAAACATTAATTATGATGATTATTACAGGAGGAGAAAGATTATAGCGTAACCTTTTATAATATTGCAACGACAAATTGGTATGTGATCCTTGCAAGCTGCAATTCATCCCTCAAAACCAGTGTAACAGGCTATAGGAAGTAGTGAGAAAATTATGCAGGCATACATGCATTAGTAAAAGAAGGAAGCTGCACAGCTGCAGGTTTTACCAAATTATAGTAGATTTGAATTTAAACGTAATCTCAACTTCAACCCGAGACTTGGTAACTAAATTATAATTTTAGACCTAATACATTCAACTAAATGAAAGCTCACTTCTAATTCATATAAGCAAACACGATACCAAAATAAATTCACTCTGTTATTTGAAAAGAAAATATATTTATAGATGATGAAAAAAACAGATCATCATTTAAATAAAAGTATCTTCGATACAATAGAGACATGATCAAGCACAACCACCTTTTCACCTAAACTTACACAGTCCAACATTCTAAGAGATAGTCAATTATGTTGTATACCTAAAATCAATTATAGTCTCAGCAAATCCTGAGTAAATGTTAAAAGCAGGCCATATGGCAATTCCATCTAACATCAAGTTGTCTGCTAGAAGATGTGACAATTAAACCTTAGTGTAAACATGTGCTGAGTACTAATTAAGTGCCCGTGCTAATCATGTTTCTTTTTAAATGGGGCACTTTGTATACTAAAATCTGTTCAAAAAACAGTGCACACTTGGCATAACATAATCCAAAAGGGAAAAAAATGACCACCACACATAAGAAAAAATAGCAATCATGTATATTGTATAAGAGGTATATATATTGTACCTGCAAAAGAATCGACATACTCAAGAATCGACATAGCAAAAATACATGTATGTTGTACCTGCAAAAGCTACTGAGTTTATCAGCGGAGAGTCGATATATCTTATCCCTTGCGTAACAGTGTTCCTTGGAGTTGTTGGTAATAAAAAATAAAAATAATAAAATGAAACTGGTAGAAGACTGCAAATTGTAAATAGAAGGAATTAGGACAAAGGTTTAAAAAATCTTGAGATGCTCATCAGTTAAGAGACAGTTGACACTAATAAAATGCATCAAGTGTGCAAAATGAAATCAGTAGACTTAAATCATAATAAGCAAAATAAAGCATAAAAAAACATATTGCAAATTTTTTCTTTACAAAATTAATAATAAAAAATATGTCCTGAGAAACTCATAAAGGTCAGAAAACTACATTAAAAAATCTGCAACCTAGAATATTACACACATGTGGTAGTAATGTAATTAAACTGAATCAAAAGAGATGTTTCACCGGATAATGGAGCAGAGTAAATTTACAAATATTTTAGGTCAGAATGGAGTTGATTCGAAATTGCAATGACCAATGATTTTACTTTAACATGGAGTAGTCCGTGTAGATATGCTGGGTACCAAACAATCAAACATGGCATTCTAAAGTAAAAGTGATTAAGCCTGTCTAGTTTTGTGAATAAACTAAGAGGAGAATGACAAACTATATCAGGAAAGCATCTACATTAGCCCATGAGTAGACAACATCAATATTAGGAATACAGCACATAGATTTATAAAAAAATGTAGTGTACCATTATAAGTGATATTGAGATTTATATTTTCTGAATTAGTTATCGCAGAGTTTGAGTTCCGAACTGGTGTTTGTAATGAATTGCACATAGATTAATGTTTGTGCTTTCAAATTGGCTAATAAGCAGTTCAGATATATCTATCTACCCGAGCTTTATATCTCAAGCTAGTATCAGGTGTGAACTCGTAATAAGTACAATTGGCAAATTTAGCAAAAAAAAAAGTACAATTGGCAAGGATATTAATGACTACCATATCACATGTCAAAATGACATCATAAGCTTGTATTTAGCTTGATTACAGGGGATTACATATAAACTTAGTAAGTAACAAAGGATAGTTGACAGTTTCTTTCATAGGCCGCCTTTTTTCTTAATCCTTTTCGTTGTCAATCAAACTCCAAGAAAATACTTTTTAGATGTGTGCAGATTCCACTCAATTGATTTAAGAGAAACATATGAGTAATACAACATGTCATTAATCCACATATTGAATAAAAGTCAACATGAAAACAGAGGCTAAGCACGTCAAAAAGCTTAAGCCTCACACTCCAAACCAAAATCAGAGATGTTTTTTACCTAGTACATATTTTGATCAATACTGTCTTCCTATATTGAAAAGTTCGACAAACCAAACCTCCGTTAAATAAAGTCACTAAACAGCTCAAACCATTCATATTCCACTCTTCAAATCACGGCAGCTTATTGTACCAATTTTAACTTATCTAAGTACTTAACACTTAATTCAAATAAAAAAGTATTTAACACTAAAAAAAACAAAGAATCTAAGAGGAGAATGACAAACTACGTCAGGAAAGCATCTACATTAGCCCATCACATTAGCCCATGAGTAGACAACATATTTATATAATCTGTATCTCATGCACAACATAAAGAATGAATATTAGGAATACGGCACATAGATTTATAAAAAAATTGTAGTGTACCATTATAAGTGATATTGGGATTTATATTTTCTGAAATAGTTATCGCAGAGTTTGAGTTCTGAAATGGTGTTTGTCTAGAATTGCAAATGTCCCGGGAACGTTTATAATCTGCAATTTATGAAACAAAATATAAAGATAGATCAATATCCTCAATACAAATGTATGAAAAACATATTTAGTTACATCCAAAAATATAATACCCATTTTTGCAGAAGATGGAGAGTGTGGACCAAGGGTAGTTCGTTTCCTACCTGTTCAAATGAGATTGGACCATAAGAAATTACTAAGTGATACATACAAAAACATTTACATTACTAACCTGGTCCATCCATATGTAGGTAAAATTGGATGTTTGTAAAGGCTACAAACAATTATGTAAGAGATAGTCAATTATGTTATACCTAAAATCAATTATATTCTCAGCAAATCCTGAGTAAATGTTAAAAGCAGGCCATATGGCAATTTCATCTAACATCAAGTTGTCTGCTAGAAGATGTGACAATCAAACCTTAGTGTAAACATGTGCTGAGTACTAATTAAGTGTCCGTGCTAATCATGTTTCTTTTTAAATGGGTCACTTTGTATACTAAAATATGTTCAAAAAATAGTGCACACTTAGCATAACATAATCCAAAAGGGAAAATAACCACCACACATAAGAAAAAATAGCAATCATGTATATTGTATAACATTGATATAATAACGCATATGAATATTAAGGTCTATATAATCGAAAATAAAGATGTTAGTTGCTCAAAAAACTCAACTCACCAAAACATCCATTATTTCTTACATTCCTGGTATTGCACTGCTTTATCATCGAACTTTTCAATTTCATATTCACCTCTGCCATAAAATCTTACTCATAAACGTCACAATAAAATCAAAGATATGAGTCCTGAAATAAATTGAATAAACTATAATTCAATAAATTGGTACATACTTAATAAAACAGCACATGCCAAGCAAATCTAATCGATTGAATAGCTGTGAAGAGTTTCATTCGGAAAATGTAACAAACACATATATTATTATCCAAAAAACACAATAATACAGAGAAACAATAAAATGAAACAACACATGGATCTTCATACCTAGAAACACTTATGTATCCATCCATATTCTCTTATTTCCCTGGTAAGGATAAAACATCAATTATCATCAATATAATCACCAAAAAAATTAAAAAATACATAAAAACGTGTACCTATATTGGATGAACGATTTCTTGAACACTTAGAATCATCATCTCATCATTGTCTTCTGCATGAACCAAGCAAAAATAAGTAAACAACGAATCAATATAAACACATATATAAACACAAACTTCTTTTCTTAAATCCTAAAAAATGAGATCTAAGAGATGAAGAAATAGAGAAATTAGAAAAAAAAAAAAAGAAGAAAGAACAATCAATGAAATATAGATATCGAATTAATATATGTTCGATATACATTTGTTGTAATCAAGAAATACCTGCAATCAATCATTAATTTGAACTTTGAAAGTGGATAATACCAGCTATTGCACGATTCACGGGAATTACTTTAATAGCACATCAGCAAGATTTGTGAGAATGAAAAGAATTTGAATTGGGATATTGATGGTTAGTTACAGAGGATGATTCACGGGAATTACTTTAATAGCACATCAGCAAGATTTGTGAGAATGAAAAGAATTTGAATTGGGATATTGATGGTTAGTTATAGAGGATTGTAAACATACGTGTATTTTACCCATGTTCGTTGGATAGTCCACGACCCGATTTGTTTACCCATATTTTGCTAGTAATTTACCAAAATGTCCTGAATTTTAAAAAGAATATAAAGGAAGAGGGGATATGGTAGTAAATTCAGGATCTCTAGCACTAGCAGGAATTTATTTAAATAGATGCAAAAGCTTTAGCCTCCATGGTCAAGATTCCGGTCTCAATGGACAACCTGCAACATTTTCAGTCTTTTACCTTTTGGAAGTTGAGACGAGGCAAATGAAATAGTTAAAGGAATGAGGATCGGCTGGTTCCAAGAAGCAGGTATTGGGATTACTTTGAAATTGTTGGTTCCTTATATAGTCAAGTGAAGCATAGTTCTTACATTTATGCAATCTAAACGATTACATATCGATTTGTTGCTCCAAGTTAATGTGATTTTAACTAAAAAAAAACAAGGGCTGGCTAGAGAAAGAGTGTGATCTTAGTCTCAACCCCGACAAAAAATAAAAATAAAAAGAGAAACTGATTGCTAATTTGGCAAAAAAAATTTGGACCATTTCTCGATTTGTTCGTGTCATCCTTGCGCAGGGGCCATGCTAATCTTCTCTGTATCGTTCCAATTTTATCGGATGTCCCCAAAGGGACAAACATATGACCTTGAACTGGGTTATATGAAGAGCTTATAATAACTGACTTTAGCCGATGTGGGACATTATCTCAATTTCTACCAAAACAAGTAAAAGTGAGGTGATGCTAGAAGTCCAGAAGTCCAATATCGTACTCCAGCCTCACGTCCAACATAGCTGATCTTTACAATTCATGAATTACTGTTACCCAAATATCCAATTATGGAAGTTATTTTTTACTATAGAACTAGGCTTAAAATCACATTTGTTACAACATTCTCATCGCTTTAATGATAGTTCATCCTCATTGCCATTTCAACAGCTAGATTTGTTATTGAAAAATAGTAATTTGTTGTGGAATATTGTGGATCTGATGTTTTGAAATTTGAATTTGACACCGTTTGCCAAATAATAGATTTATAATGACGGGGCAGTGGCGCGAGAGAGGGAAAAATTATAGAATGACGGTGAGTGCAAGGATCCTCGCCTCACCACAAGTGAAGCATGCAGAAGTTAACTTTGAATAATGTAAGTTGGCTGCTTAAGCCATCCAGGAGAGATAAATATACACACATTGATGCTAGACATCATTGTTCTGGGAACCGGTTTTGTATCTTAACATATGCTGCATTTGGAACCAGAAGATAAGAAAAATATATTATTTTGATTTTAAATCATGACAGTGTTGTGGAATATCATTGTCTATCATTCATTAGAATAAAATTAGATACACTTGAACCGTTGGGGATAATTTCAACAAATTTCATTTAATTAGAATAAAATTGTAGTAAATTATTAGACTTGAACTGTAGGGATTAATTCCTTTGGAATTTCCCTCCAAAAATGGTCGTATGCCACTATAAGTGGCGAGCACACGGTATTCTTTAGTAAAAGGCGAAAGAATAGTTAGCTTTGTGCTCACTACATGGCTGCGTGAGATGTAACAGGAATTAGTTCCTCTTCATATTGCTGTGGGAGGTGCATGTATGCATAAACTTTTCTATGTGGGTGTGTTTGGGTACTAGGTACTAATATATGACTGGGCCTGCTTTTGAGAATTTTGCTCACTTTGATTTTGGTTTTCCTTCAAATCTGAAAAGGATATCAGTTTTTTATCGAGCAGAGCTTTTGTTTCGGGTAAATTACAGTGACACGTCACGTTGGCGAATCAGTTGCTGAATCCGACGTCCAGTCCCTGCCTCATAGGTCATAGCGCTGCGCGTGGAGTGCAAGAAGTTACCCTACCTCGGAAACCTTTCCTCTAGTCCCCATAGGCACTCCCAGGACACACCCGACACCCGCCTGACCATATTGATTGATTGCCACATTGGTTTTACTCATCCCTGTTTAGGACCCAAGTCCCAACCCGAGGAATGGCCATGATGTTTACCAGTTTTTCTCTTTACAAGATCCGATATATGTTTTATGAAAGAGGAAAATATATGTTTTGGTTGGTGCATTTTTGCCATATGGCTGGATGGCAATGAGTTGTATTAGATGACAGGTTCCTTCATTTGTGCTTTCTTCCTTACTCTGAAAATTCTGCAGTTGGGGTCATTTCAAATCGATAGGACATGTTAAGATGATTAGGAGTCTGAAATCTGAAATGTGTAAAAAAATGTTTGAATAATTGATTTAGTGGGGTGTGCCAGGCCCGAGCAACAGTGCAACACTTGGCCGACCCGCGAAGACCCCCAAATAGCAAGCTATTGTGATGAGCCTTCCCCTTAAAAAATTAATTTAATATCGTGTGGACCTATGGTCCACATATCAGATATTAAACTGATAAGAACAGATACTACACTTGATCTTAGCCAAAAGGCCGAGAAAGGTATGAATTTTTCTTGTGTGTGATTCTGCTTATAAAGATCAGCCCTTGTGCCTCTACCAAATATATCTTGAGGTGGTACAAAGCTCTTTGACAACACATTCACAGCTTTCCAGCCATATTTTTGGAATAAGAGAACTAGCTATGTGCTGAAATTAGTTGGAATTAGTCCTAGTGGGAAACATATTATTGACTTAAACTTTTACGGCAAATTTTTGGTTGGGTACAAACTAGTACACAAATACCCAAATGAGTGTGAGATATTGTAAGTCAAACATCTTGATTAAAATGGCAAAACAAATTTGTTGATAGTTCCTTGGAGATTGTAGAATTTTGTCGTTTTCAACCCATCCCAATTTTATGTACAATACTAACAATTTATGTTGACATGTGTAATTTAGAGCATGTTTGGCAACTGCTTATTACAAGTCCACAGGACTTTTAAGTTAAAAATGCTTTGTTTGGGTTTGTGCTTATTTAGTGGGCTTAAAGTCATATATAGCCCATAAGCAAAAAGCACCTACCAGGTACTTCTGACTTTTATATCCCGAGAGCTTATTTTTCAAATTTGTTAATTCTACAATCAATTATTATGAAACACGCGTATGAATAATATTATGATAAGATATGTGATTTTTGAATTTTCTTTTTAAATTTTCTTAATTATTGGATATAGAGGTGAAAATGAGTCGAATATGTGAATAGTAGTATGATCAGATTTGGCTCGAATTTATAATTACTCGTTCGTATTCGGTCCGGATTCAAATTAATATGATTATATTTTGCTCAAATTCGGCTCGAATTCGAATATGAATGTTCGTATTTGATTCGGTTCGACTCGATTGACTATCGAACTACTAGGTTTTGGATATTCGAATTCGTTCAGAATAATCTGAAAATATTAAGAATACATTATTGAATACTCTTAAATTATATAATTTTGATTAAGAATATATATAATACATACATAACTTATGAATTATAATCAAATACGTATAATAAACACATTATCGAGTACTCTAAAATTATTTGGCTTTTATTGAATATGTGCAACTTAATTATGTATTTTATTTTTTGTACCTTAATTTTAAATAAAATATGAATTTTTTTTAATTTTTTTAAGTCAAAAGTTACTTTTAAGTCAAAATTTACCAAACACTACAATTAACTTTAAGCAAAATTATCCAAACACACATATTCAACTTAAAGTAAAAAATTTATATTTAACTTAAAGTTAATATACTACACTTTAAGTTATAAGAAACTTATTTTAAGCTAATCCAAACGGCCTCTTAATCTTAATAGATAACAAGGGAATATACTTGAAATTTTCAAGTCACGTGCTTCAAGTGTATATATCTTTTGTAGGGCAGCTATAGTTTAACCACGTAGATATGATTTTTTTAAATCTTTTTAAAATGTTGTTTTATTCTTAATTTAATATATATGTTTGTCATATTAATTAGTTTGCTATAATAGAATTGGTATAAATGATTTATATTGGTTATGATTGTATACTTGTAGGATTGTAATATTAGTAATATATTATTCCTGTGCAAGTGAACTATTCATGTGCAACAGGGACATGTTTTATGAATAATACAAGCCTAATACGTCATGCAGTATATTTGTTTGCACTGTTCCGTCTATTGCTCCTAGTTTCTCTGATAAAAAATAAAGAGCGGGAAGAAAAATGTGAAACTATGAAGATTCCTTGGGGATCTATCCTAAGGAATCCTAAAGTTGTAAGAATATTGAATTATAGGTAAAATTGGTTTTTCAGTTGTGAAGGAACCACATGTTTTTTATGTTTCTTTAAATTTTGAAAAATGAAAGAATGTCATGAAACTTGATAGTTTTGCGATAATGTGTGTAAGGCTTCTGAGCACAACTACTAACGTGAGTGTTCTTCATGGTTGGCTCAGCGTATTCAGTATACATCCAAGCCTTGACTCTCCATGCTCAAGATTTTGGCCTCTACGGACAACCTGCAATTTTCAGTGAACTATTCTTCCGGTCTTCTACCTGTTGGAAGTTTAGACGAAGACACATTAAATAGATGTAGGTGTGAGGATGGGCTGGTTCAAAGAAGCCGGTATTGCGAGTACTTGGAAATTGCTGGTTCCTTGGTCAAGTGGAGGATGAGATGGTCAAGTGGAGGATGAGATGGTCAAGTGTTGGGGATATATTGATTTTGTTTTTCTTTCAAATCTGAAAAGGATATCAGTTTTTTATCGAGCAGAGCTTTTATTTTGGGTAAATTACAGTGACACGTCACCTTGACGAATCAGTTTCTGAATGCGACGTCCAGTCCTTGCCTCATAGGTCATAGCGCTGCGCGGAGTGCAACAAGTTACCCTACCTCGGAAACCTTTCCTCTAGTCCCCATAGGCACTCCCAGGACACACCCGACACCCGCCTGACCATATTGATTGACTGCCACATTGGTTTTAATCATCCCTGTTTAGGACCCAACCCGAGGAACGGCCATGATGTTCACCATCCGATATATGTTTTAAGAAAGAGGACAATATATGTTTTGGTTAGTGCATTTTTGCCATATGGCAGGATGGCAATGAGGTTCCTTCATTTGTGATACTGAAAATTCTGCAGTTGGGGTCATTTCAAATCGATAGGATATGTTAAGATGCTCATGTTTCTTCTCTGCTGATTTTAACATTAGGAGTCTGTAATCTGAAAAGTGTAAAAAAATGTTTGAATAATTGATTTGGTGGGGTGTGCCAGGCCCGAGCAATAGTGCAACACTTGGGCGACACGCAAAGACCCCAATAGCAAGCTATTGTGATGAGCCTTCTCCTTAAACAATTAATTTAATATCATGTGGACCTATGGCCCACATCAGATATTAAACTGATAAGAACAGATACTACACTTGATCTTAGCCAAAAGGCCGAGAAAGGTATGAATTTATCTTGTGTGTGATTCTGATTTTAAAGATCAGCCCGTGTGCCTCTACCAAATATATCTCGAGGTGGTACAAAGCTCTTTGACAACACATTCACGGCTTTCCAGCCATATTTTTGGAATAGGAGAACTAGCTATGTGCTGAAATTAGTTGGAATTAGTCCTAGTGGGAAACAGATCATTGACTAAAACTTTTACGGTGAATTTTTGGTTTGGTACAAACTAGTACTCAAATACCCAAATGAGTGTGAGATATTGTGAGTCAAACATCTTGATTAATATGGCAAAACAAATTTGTTGATAGTTCCTTGGATATTGTAGAATTTCAACCCATCCCAATTTTATGTACAGTACTAACAGTTTATGTTGACATGTGTAATTTAATCTTAATAGATATCAAGGGAATATACTTGGAATTTTCAAGTCACGTGCTTCAAGTATATATTTCTTGTAGGGCAACTATAGTATGACCACGTAGGTGTTATTTTTTTAAATCTTTTTAAAGCGTTGTTTTAATCTTAATTTAATATATATGTTTGTCGTATTAATTAGTTTACTATAATAGAATTGGTATAAATGATTTATATTGGTTATGATTGTATACTTGTAAGATTGTAATATTACTAATATATTATTCCTGTGCAAGTGAACTATTCATGTGCAACAGGGACCTGTGTTATTGATAATACAAGCCTAATACGTCATGCCGTATATTTGTTTGCACTGTTCCGTTCCGTCTATTGCTCCTAGTTTCTCTGATAAAAAATAAACAGCGGGAAGAAAATTGAGAAACTATGATGATTCCTTGGGGATCTATCCTAAGGAATCCTAAAGTTTTAAGAATATTGAATTATAGGGTAGAATTGGTTTTTCAGTCGTCAAGGAACCACATGGTTTTGAAGTTTCTTTAAAATTTGAAAAATGAAAGAATGTTGTGAAACTTGATAGTTTTGCGATAATGTGTGTAATGCTTCTGAGCACAACTACTAACGTGAGTGTTCTTTATGGTTGGCTCAGCGTATTCAGTATACATCCAAGCCTCTCCATGCTCAAGATTTTGGTCTCTACGGACAACCTGCAATTTTCAGTGAACTATTCTTCCGGTCTTCTACCTGTTGGAAGTTTAGACGAAGACACATTAAATAGATGTAGGTGTGAGGATGGGCTGGTTCAAAGAAGCCGGTATTGCGAGTACTTGGA
Organism: Kitagawia praeruptora; assembly: GCA_037693485.1. Taxonomy (NCBI): domain Eukaryota; kingdom Viridiplantae; phylum Streptophyta; class Magnoliopsida; order Apiales; family Apiaceae; genus Kitagawia; species Kitagawia praeruptora. The sequence continues at coordinate 89,227,375 of CM075350.1, forward strand.
AATTGCTGGTTCCTTGGTCAAGTGGAGGATGAGATGGTAACTTATATTTATGCAATTGAAATATTTTTTTTATCTTATATCTTGTTTACATATCAATCACTTGGTCCAAGTCTATGTGATTTATCGGAAGAACAGAGGTTAGCTAGACTGTGTGTGTGCTTGTTCAAAAGAACTTAGAGATTTTTAAAAATTGTGATGCTTGTATAACCATTTAGCATTAGCAGGCACGCTCAAGCAAATAAAATTAGCTCCACTGCAGTATAAAACGTTTCATCTTAAATTTGGGGAAGTAGAATTGTAGTTGTACTTGGATGGTGCAGTTTGGACGAATTTGCGTCGTAAATGTTTAGCACGTATGTAAAAAAAAGGGTTTTTTATGGCAGAAAACCAAATTAAATTTAGGTAAAATATTCTAAAATAGTGCATTTCTAAGCTGGGGGTCTTCACGGAAACAGCCTCCCTACCGTAAGAAGTAGGGGCATGGTCTGCGTACATCTCACCCTCCCCAGACCCTACTCTATGCGGGATATAGTGGGTATGTTTGGTTTGGTTTGGTTTTATTCTAAAATAGTGCATTTGTGTGAAAGTTGACACCTATAGGCTTCTCAAGCTGCAAGCCTCTACAACACAACATTAGTAAGTGCAGATGGTTATAATTTTTTTCTCCGAGCAAGGAACCCCTAATCCTCCGTGACCAGACGTATCACACCTTGCGCCCCAAATTAATAAATGCTAGATCGCTAACCAATGCACATGTAAACTAATGCCATGAATAAATCAAAGTTGTCCGTAATCATGCAAAATAGTTACATTGAAGATTGCGTCAACTTCAAAATTTATGAATCTTAATATACAAGTTACAGTTAGATTATCTAATTCAAAAGTTTATTTTCAGTTTTTAGTATGAAGAAATGTTTTGAAGCTTGGTTGTCTTTAGCGATCATGTGTGTAATGCTTCTTATTGTATGGTTCCCAGTCTCAAGCACAACTACTGATCCAAGTGTTCTTTCTGGTTGATTAGGTGTATTATATGAATGCAAAAGCCTTGGCCTCCATGGTCAAGATTCCGGTCTCAATGGACAACCTGCAACATTTTCAGTCTTTTACCTTTCGGAAGTTGAAATAGTTAAAGGAATGAGGATCGGCTGGTTCCAAGAAGCAGGTATTGGGATTACTTTGAAATTGCTGGTTCCTTATATAGTCAAGTGAAGCATAGTTCTTACATTTATGCAATCTAAACGATTACATATCGATTTGTTGCTCCAAGTTAATGTGATTTTAACCAAAAAAAAAACAAGTGCTGGCTGGAGAAAGAGTGTGATCTTAGTCTCAACCCCGACAAAAAATAAAAATAAAAAGAGAAACTGTTTGCTAATTTGGCAAAAAAAATTTGGACCATTTCTCGATTTGTGTGTCATCCTTGCGCAGGGGCCATGCTAATCTTCTCTGTATCATTCCAATTTTATCGGATGTCCCCGAAGGGACAAACATATGACCTTGAACTGGGTTATATGAAGAGCTTATAATAACTGACTTTAGCCAATGTGGGACATTATCTCAATTTCTACCAAAACAAGTAAAAGTGAGGTGATGCTAGAAGTTCAAAAGTCCAGTATTGTACTCCATCCTCAAGTCCAATATGGACAATCTGTACAATTTCATGAATTACTGTAAATACTAATATGAGAGATGGAATCAGCTGGCTGGGATCTAGATACAGCTGCCAGTTCAATTGAACCAGGTATTGTTTACTCGAGGGACATGCACAAATGTTTTGCATTTGAGTCATTTGTTTGCCAAGTGCTCTTTGATGGTTTCAATTACCCTTACTTCTCTATTTCACATGAATCCATGTCCGATAAGAAAAGGCAACAACGGCAATTCTCCGATAGAGATTCACTGCGATAAAATCCCAGAAGATGAAGGAGCATCCGGCCTGGAAGCCCAAATCCACATTTGCAAAATTTTGCCGCACCAAGTACTTGAGACTTGTTCATCCCAAAATGAAAGTATCACTATTTGGCAACTTGAGCCAAAGAAACAGGATTCTTTTCTCTGTTTTCCGAGATGGCGAAGAAGGTGTGGCTACTACATTGCCTGGCCTTTTCTATGGAGCCAGAGGCTTCAATCTTACAAGTCAACAAAAAATGTATATTTTCTGATGTTTACATGGAATGTCCAAATCAAGAAGCTTTCTTGACCCCTACTGGTACAGCGAATGCTGATCCTCGAGTGGCTTTTACGGTAGTTCCTGGATTCAAGATTGGTAAAACCATAATACAGTCTCAGGTATATGTAAAGTGATCTTCTGCCGAGATTAGATCATTAGTTACCTATGAGATTGGATCATTGTTTAAATCTTGGTCCACTACATAGGCAACTTTTAATTAAATTTTGATGATATAGTTGAAATATATAGTGGCGCTCCAGGTTTTGATGGGTTGCGGGGGCGTTTGCCTTTTCTTTTTTTACTTGATAGTGCTGTACTGTTTCTCCAGTCTTGTTAAGGGCGTTTGCCTTTTCTTTTTTTACTTGATAGTGCTGTACTGTTTCTCCAGTCTTTTAATATACTCAAATCAGAAAATGGTAGAACCAGGTGTTTATGTTGTATATTACCTCGGTTACTATATGATTACCAAGTGCTTATTAAATTATTAAGTGTATGTAAATCATGTTTGATTTTTGTTTTCTCTGTTTATTTATCAAACCATTATTGGGGGGGAAAAAATGCATGTGTAGTGTATGGGATACTATGCTATCCTAAACAACTTCGTTAAAAGTGGTTTTGAGTCTACTGGAGTTGCAGAGTTATCATTTTTTATGGTAGAGATTAGCTTGAAGGTCCAAATTCCCTAGATGGGGAGGAAATGTTTCTTCCCAGAAATGGAATGACTGAGTTCTCACGTACATTTTTAAAAAATTTCCTCCGAGGCACTTTTTTCAAAATTTTCTATTTTTCTCTCATCTTTTACAAAAAAAATTAGGGAGCATATTAAAGAATATTTTTTGCTTCTCTTCTTTTCCATTCTTTTCTCTTCCATCCTCTTCTTTAACAAAAATTTGGGAGCACTGCATTGATGTTATTCGAGTTCATTACTTCAAATGGATGGCACGAAATCAATACATATTTTATTCGTGCATAGTATCAAAGTTATATAAATAAAATGACAGAAAATCGAAGTGCTGTGATTTTACAACCCATATCACACACATGTGAAGGGATGGCAAAAAAACTGAATGGATATCGATCCATACCGATCGATTGGATTTTGCCGAACCTAATTTTTTAGATTTGTATTTAATTTTTAAATCCGAAAAATTTTGGAGTTGGATTTGAATTTTAGGTGTATCGAACCGAACCTGATATGAAAATCCGAAATCCGATCCAAACCATATATATATATAGGGTCTTACTCCACTACAAACTAAAATTAACTACAAACTAAAAACTAAACACTAATTTTACATTTCAAGCTAATCTAATGATCAAACTAGGGGTACCCCAATACAAAAAGTGTCTAAAATTCTTGGCTCCATTCAGCAAAAAAAAAAAATCACTGTTTACTGCTGACGTGGCAGTGACGTCGGCAGTGACGTCAGCAGTGAACAGTGATTTTTTTTATTATTATTTTTTTGCTGAATGGAGCCAAGAATTTTAGACACTTTTTGTAAAGGTGCCCCTGGCGGGGCCATTAGAATGAATGAAATATAAAATATTTTATGTCAGTTTGTAGTTTGTATTTAAGGATTGGTTTGTATTTGAGCAAAAGCCTATATATATATAGGCTAGCGTTCAAATAGAAACCAACATTAGAATAGAAACTAGAAACCTACACAAAATAAATTATATTTCATTTATTTTAATGGCCCCGCTAGGGGCACCTTCACAAAAAACTTATAAAATTCTTGGCTCTATTCAACAAAAACATAAAAAAAAAAAAAAAAAAGTTAAAAAAATAATTAAAAAAAGTTACTGTTCACGTGCCACGTCATCACGTGAATAGTAATTTTTTTATTTTTATTTTTATTTTTTTATTTTTTGTTGAATAGAGCCAATAATTTTAAACGTTTTTTGTATTGGGGTACCCCTAATTTGGTCATTAGATTAGTTTGAAATATTTAATTTAAGTTTAGTTTCTAGTTTCTATTCTAAGTTAGTTTCTATTAGAACAAGACCTTATATATATATAGGCAAGTGCTCAAATGAGAACTTAGTCCCCAAAGCATATCACCAAAATCTAGTAGAATCACCAAATCGTTATAATTAATAAAAAAAAATAAAAAAAAATCAAATCAGTGCATACATCAGCATGATTCGGAAAAAAATATTTCATAATAAATATTTTGGAAAAAAATATTTTGGAATAAATATTTCGGAAAAACATATTTCCGAATAAATAATTCGGAAAAAATATTTCCGAATAAATAATTCGGGAAAAAATATTTTCGAATAACTATTTCGGGAAAAACTATTTCCGAATAAATATTTCAGGAAAAATATTTCCGAATAAATATTTCGGGAAAAAATATTTCCGAATAAATATTTCGGGAAAAAATATTTCCGGATAAATATTTCGGGAAAAAATATTTCCAAATAAATATTTTGGGAAAAAAATATATCCGAATAAATATTTCGGAAAAAAATATTTCCGAATAAATATTTCGGAAAAAAATATTTCTGAATAAATCTTTTGAAAAAAATATTTCCGAATAAATATTTTGGGAAAAAATATTTCTAAATAAAGGGATAAAATATTTCCGAATAAATATTTCGGACAAAAATATTTCCGGAAAAAATATTTCTGAATAAATATTTGGGAAAAAAATATTTCAAAATAAATATTTCGGAAAAAAATATTTTCGAATAAATATTTCGGGAAAAAATGTTTCCGAATGAATATTTCGGCAAAAAATATTTCCGGATAAATATTTCGGGAAAAAATATTTCTGAATAAATATTTCAGAAAAAATATTTTCGAAAAAATATTTCCAAATAAATAATTCGGAAAAAATATTTCCGAATAAATATTTTGGAAAAAAATATTTCCGAATAAATATTTTGGAAAAAAATATTTCCCAATAAATATTTTGGGAAAAAATATTTCGGAATAATTTTTTCGGGAAAAAATATTTCCAAATAAATATTTCGTAAAAAAATATTTCCAAATAAATATTTCGGAAAAAAATATTTCAGAATAAATATTTCGGAAAATAATATTTCCAAATAAATAATTCAGGAAAAAATATTTCCGAATAAATAATTCGGGAAAAAAATATTTTTGAAAAAAATATTTCGGAATAAATTTTTTGGAAAAAAATAAATATTTCGGAAAAAAATATTTTCGAATAAATATTTCGGGAAAAAATATTTCAGAATAAATATTTCTGAAAAAAATATTTCCGAAAAAAATATTTCCAATTAAATATTTCGGAAAAAAATTCTTAGAAAATTTTTAGTGATTTTGGGGTTGTATTTTACTGATTTACGAATATTTTACTGATTTGGGGGGTGTAATTTACTGATTTCAGGTGGGGTGGGATGTATTTTACTGATTTCAGGTGGGATGGTGGTGGTGTTTGTATTTTAGTTATTTTGGGGGGTGTATTTTACTGATTTCAAGTGAGTGGGGTGGGGTGGGGTGGGGTGGGGTGGGGTGGGGTGGGGTGGGGTGGGGTGGGGGGTGGGGTGGGGGTGGTGGTGGTGTTTGTATTTTAGTGATTTTGGGTGTGTATTTTACTCATTCCAAGTGGGGTGGGGTGTGGTGGAGGTGGCGGTGGATGGTGGTGTTTGTATTTTAGTGATTTTGGGGGTGTATTTTACTGATTTCAGGCGGGGTGAGGTGTTTGTATTTTAGTGATTTTGGGGGTGTTTTTTACTGATTTCAGGTGGGGTGGTGGTGGTGTTTGTATTTTAGTGATTTTGGAGGTGTATTTTACTGATTTCAGGTGGGTGGGGGTGGTGGTGTTTGTATTTTAGTGATTTTGGGGGTGTACTGATTCCAAGTGGGGTGGGGTGGGGTGGGGTGGGGTGGGGTGGCGGGGGGTGGGGATTTCAGATTGGTACAATTAAAATCCAAATCGAAACTATTTCGGGTTTAAAATTTAATTAATCCAAAAATTTGAGTTCGGCATACCAAAAATTTTGGGTTTCAAATTGGGTACCATCAGATCGAATTAATTTGATGGATAAAAGAAAACTAATATTTAATATACTATATTCTAATAAAAAAAAGTAAAAAATTTAACATACAAACTCCCAAAATGAATATGCAAATTTTAAGTGGTCAATAAAAACAAGACGAGGGTAATCACCATAAACTCTAACAGTCATATCTTGCGCTAAGAACGAGATATATTGGATATATTTGGTTGATTGATAATGTTTATTTTTCTATAGTAAATGAATTCACTAATAAAAGAATATACATTGTGTAAAAATGATATTGATAAACACATAGAAAACTAGATTAGATAAAAGTTTTTTTCATCATATCTACATTCATTTAATGGATGTTGCACGATAGATATCATTTATCATTTTGCTGAAACATGCAATCTTTTTCTGAGAGATAGTCTAATGATTTATAACAGTCATGATAAATAAGTGTTTGTGAATTTTTAATATGTATTCGAAAAATTGATCACGGCCCATACAATTTGTTTGAAAGAATTAATATAATGAAAATTATAGAAACCCACAGTACTACACATTTAAATATACCAAATTTCCAAAAAAAAAACTTAAAATATGGGTACCTTTCAAAAAAATTTAAAATATGGGTAAAACAACTTATGAACTTCGTAGAAAGATTGTAAAAAATGAGAGAAATCAAATGAAATAAAAATTAAGAAAAAGAAATAAAGAGGAATTTAAAACGTTTCAGCGATAGATGTGAATGTTATGATAATTGTTCGATAATATTAATATTAATGCAATTGGTATAAATTGATTAATAGGTAATTTTGTACATAAATTAACTACTTGCTAATTAAATTATCACTTTTTTTCTAAATAATATGTTTAAATTAATTAATTAGTAAATTTTATCGTTCGGTGCGTAGCACAGGTAGAACGCTAGTATATTTAGTGTTGGTTTGTAGTTCTCATTAAGAGTGGTTTGTATTTGAGCAAAAGCCTATATATATATATATATATATATATATATATATATATATATATATATATATATATATATGAGTTGCACTCCATAACAAACACCTTATATAACAAACAATAAAGAACACCACATATCTAATCTAATATAAGAGTTCCGTCATGGCACCCAATACAAAAAAGTTGTTATTTTTTTACCCTCTAGCCATCCAATAAAAAAAATTTAATAGAGTTCCGTCAGCATGACGTCATCATGAACAGTAAAAAATTTCATTTTACTTTTTAAATTTTTTTTTATTGGATGGCTAGAGGGTAAAAAAATAATAACTTCTTGTATTGGGTGCCCCTGTCGGGGCGAAAGGATCTAATAGATCTAAGGTGTTCTTTATTGTTTGTTATATAAGGATGTTCTGTATGGAGTAAATGCCTATATATATATAGAAAAAGGAATATCAGATACACCTGATACAAGAGTTTTGCTAATGTGAGGTGAAACGACAACTGAATGCATGTTTTATTTACTTAAGACAAACGACAAGTAACGACAATTCAGTATATTTTTAATGGACCCTACCACCAATTTCATTTCTGAACATCTTCCCAATATCACATAAACGACGATGTATGACGATTGACGATGTATGTATATTACATACAAAGAACTCTTTTTCAACCAATTCGTGAACCGTACATCTACCTCTTCATTTCTTTTCATTTTCAAGCTCTATGCGTGTATAGTTGGATGCAATTTGTATATCATTTTCGTACACTCTGGTCTCTAGTTATACCGGTCAATATAATGTATTGAGGTGTGTAATTTAAAACTCTAATGAAATTACATAGATTTTATGTGCACATGATTATGTGTTTGTAAAAGAAGAGATAAATAATTGTTAATATACAGAAGGAAGAATCAGGGAACTGAAGATGATATTTAACTATTTCAATTAAAAAAAGTGTGAAACAGAGGGTTTAACCTGATATAAGGTAGTGGTTATATAAGGTTAATCTTATATTCCTTTTGCTCATATATATATATATATATATATATATATATATATATATATATATATATAGTAGGGATCTAGAGAGAACCCCTTTAAAAGGAGAACTAGAAAACTAAATTAAAATATATATAGTTAGGTTCAGTGGAGACCATGTATTTTGTGGAGTTCTGGAGTCCACCTTTGTTCTGTATACATTCATCAGCATTTTACATTGCATTTAACAATTTTCTACGGTCATCACCAAGATTAGTTAGGGTTTTTTCAACAATATCGTCGAAATCCATTACAAATATGCATTATATTGCCCGCAACAACAAAATATTGAATTTACAGAATAAATTTTATTTTGCAGAACCAAGTGTTCAAGAACAAAGCGATTTAAATATTTTACATCAATTCAGGAGATGTTTAGGCGTGTTTCGGAGCAGTTTACGGTCATGTTCAGGAGGGAAGCGTTTTTGCATTGGTAAAACATTGTTAAATACGGATGAATGTATGTAAAACAAAGGTGGACTCCAGGACTCCACAAAAAACATGGTCTCCACTTAACTTTGTTATATATATATATATATATATATATATATATATATATATATATATATATATATATATATATGGTGTGGCTCAAAAGAGAACTCTTTTTTGAAGAAAACTAAGATACTAATCCTAACCATTGGATGTATTATAATCAACGGCCCCGCCAGGGGCACCCACACACTAATCAAATACACCCTCACACACACAATCCCACCTAATCCCCTCCATTTTTAATTTGATTTTTCCCGTCAATCGTTGATATTTTTTTTAAATCTAATTTCACCACATTTTTCTTCATCTCCCAACGATTAGTTTGCATACCATATATGCTATATTTCGATTTAGTTTTCTAAGTTTTCCATTAAACGAGGTTTTCCCTAGATCCTTACTCAAAAATAAACAAAATGATCACCCACATATATATTTATATAATGTGATGTGATACTCCTTCAGTCCCAAAATTGAGTGTTAAGTCTTGATTTTTTTCATACGTAATTTAAGATGTAGAAGAGTCTACCTTTGCATATAGTCTTTTTAATCTTTTTTCTAAAAAATAATATTTTATTTTTTATTAAAAAAATAGAAAAAATTATTTAAAAGTTATCCAACAATGAAGCTACAAGCTCGCAAACATGCACACATCCAGGATGTTGGACCGTCGGTAAAAAAAAATTGGATACTTATAAGCATCGGTGAATCGTTTAAGTTGTCATACTATCTACATTACTTACATTTATATTCATTTGTTGAATAGTTTCAACTTTCTAATTTTGTTGCTTTTTGTTCTTATTTTTTTTTAGGAAGAATTACAACTCTTGGTTTTTGACACTTGAAAAGATAAAATTATATAGGTGGGGTTTTATGATTTACATGACTTTGTATATTTTTTTTTACTAAATCAGAAATATTTATATAACAGGCAAGCCTGTGAAATGTACAAAAAAGATTGGAGTATTATACCATCTCCAATGACATTAGCTAAAAAAGATTGACTAAATTACATAAAATATTGATTATGTAAAATTTGTCGAACCTGACATTGTGCCACGAGAATATTGGCTATATTTTAAAATTGGTTATTAATATTTCAAATTGTTTCTTAAAAAAAAAATATATTTTAAATTGTTATTAATGAAATATATTATTTTAATATAGAAATAAATGATGGGGTAATTCACTACAAGTCTCTAAAGGTTCGACAAATATATCCAACAACGAAAGATTATCTATAATTATAGACAAGGATTTTGTCCAATGGCTAATTTTTTACATATTACATATAAGTTTTATTTTTGGAAAGCCACGTCGACTTTTAACTAAAGGCTTGATATAGTTGGAGATGTTCTTAGATATTATGGTTTGTACTCGTTTATCTAAAATTATATCTTTATATAAATGTCATAAATTTTGTTTTAAGTTAAGATTATGTTTATGTTTAATCACTATTTTTAATAATCATTTTAATTTTACTTTAATATAAATTTAATTATAATAATTGGTTATACATATGATAAAAATCCTATCCAATTTGTGAAATTGCTCTTCAATTTGAAATTTAGAGGATTATTGGATCTTTTGTATGAAAATTGTTTATTGATCCAAATTTGTAAAACTTGAAAGTATTACGTAGAGTTATGAATTGTACGACAAATAAGTTTGGGATAGCTCCAATTGTTGACGATGATGATGTTGATTATATGTTCGAGTCTTTAGATGGTTCGGGGAGTAAGGTTCACGTGGAACTTTATGTTGAGAAAGTTTCGATTGATTTGGCTCAAAATTCAGTTGACATGGTTGAGTGTTCGAAGATTGGTGAAAGCTCCGAAAATACTTCAACTTCACACAACTCAAAAGGTTTGAAATTGGGTGAAAAATATTTCAAGTGGTAGTTCAAATCGGTCATTCTATATGTCCCGTGTGGATAGTGAAGGGAACTCAAGAGGAAGTAGTGAGTTTGGAGATGATGACATAATTGTCAATGGTAATTTCATATCACGAGCCAGTTATGCAAAATGTTGGTGATTTAAATAGTCCAACAGAGTTGACAAAGGGGATGGTATTTAAGACAAAATATGAATTGATGGAGGTGGTAAAGCGTGTTCATATAGTCCATCATCAAGAGTTCAAAGTGCTAAGGTCTGATCCGTTGTCTTGGGATTTGGAATGCAAGTTGGCTACAACCGGTTGTCCATGGAAGTTGAGGGCTAGAAAGAGGGCAATGCATAACTGTTTTGAAATTATGTACACAAGGGGTCCTCACACTTGCCTCAATCAATCAATCTCACAAGATCATCACAATTTGAATGCTTCGAATATTGCACAAAACATTACTAGTCTAATAGCTGCAGATCCATCTATTTCAGAAAAAGTGTTGGAGTCTACAATTTTGAAGGAATTTGGTTATACACCATCAAAGAAAAAGGTTAGGGACGTAAGAAGGATTGCTACTAGTATTGTTTATGGCACTTGGGAGCAGTCGTATCAGAAGCTTCCTTTGTTTCTAAATGCAGTATAGATATCTAATCCTGGCACACGCGTTGAATGGTACTTCAAGGAGCATGACATGGGACATCCTATATCTGAGGTATCATTCTTGAATTTATTATTGATTGTTTACTTTATTGTCAGTTTGTACTTATCTAATTTTATTGTGTGAAATTCAAGAGAGTCTTTTGGACATTCCAGCCTTGCACTACTAGAAAAGGTAGATATAACATCATACCTTTAACATCAGTTAGAAATATCACTGATGTTAAAAGTATTTTTAACATCAGTTTAGTTTAGAACGATGTTAAAGTCCATTTTAGACATCGATTAATAAAACAACCGTTTTCTATTCTCATTTTTAAAAAAATTGAAAATCCCTCGTTTCTCACTTTCCCCTTTATTACACAAGTATTTTCCCCCAAAAACAAAAATTTTATTTTCCTAACCAAATTTCAATCCCCATTTTCCCCTTTTCTCTCACTCTCCCTCTCTCCCTACCTTCTGTGCGCTCTCTCTCTCTCTCTCTCACCCCCTCTTTCCGGCCTCTCTCCCCGTCTCTCTCTTTCTCTCTCTCTCTCTCTCACCATCTTCCTCTCCCATCTCTCTCTCACATCCAATCTCAAACCCTAATTTACACCATCTCTCACAAATTGGTACCCTCATCTTCTAAATTCAAAACACAAACCCTAATTAAGCACAAACCGCGTTTGGAATCGGTTCGATTTGTGCTAAATTATCTTCAAATTAAATCCTTTGTTTCGATTTGGTATTTCAATTTGACAAATTTATTTGGGTCTTTGCAGCATACCAATTTTCATCGAGCAAATCAAACACAAACTCGGTGGAGGCTGGTTGAAGAATACTTCAGTTGTTGGAGCTTTCCAGTAGTCGTTTATGTCTGAGGTCATGTTTGTTTGTCGAGCTTGTTTACACACGCATTGTATTGGGTCCGCCACTGCCTATTAATTTTATTGAACATCTCTTTAGATTTTCTGTTACGGTTAGAATGTTTGATAAGTTGTCACAATGAATAAATATATGGTAACCAATTTTGATTAGTAAGTGGGTGGTCTATACTCTTTATTGCTTGTGTTTTGAGGGGCTCATTACGTTGATTTTTTGTATATATATTTATATATGCTTGTTTGATTGTGATTGTGAATGTGAATACGAATGCTCAAACACAGATTCTGGTCCGACTCATATAAATTGGGGGTTTAGGCTTTCCTATGCGGGTCGGGTTTTGTGTATGGTCAAATATCTAGTTCTATGTTTTTCTTTTACTTAATCATTGAATTATACCTTGAATTAGTTTAACTATCACTTGCTTCAATTATTATTCATATGTTAATGTTAATTCCTTCTTTTTCGTTATTCTAAATCTAACACCAATCTCATCCCCTGACCGTAGAATTTAAAGCACTGTTCTACTACGTTTTCAGTTGTAATGCTTAAGGTTACTAGCAAACTACACACTTATTTTCCTTTTACTTACACACCTTTTACTTACAGCTGACTGTTATGTTTTGAAATGAAATTCAAGTTCCCAAACGCCACCTAAATGTATTGTGAGAATCAGAGTTTATAATTATAATTTTAAATATTTCTTGTTCACAGTTTGGGACACTTTATTATTGATGGATTCAAGTCAAGAAATCAAAGAGCTGGACGCTATCCCATCGTCGTAAGATTTATCAGTCTTGTCTTATATCACACTTCTTTGCAAGTTTCAGTCAGACAAAAATGTGATCTGGTTATAAATACAAACTGTCTTAGGCCAGAGAATGTATATAAAGATCTAGATGATGGACGTCAATGCTTCTTACTGGAGTTGGAATTTGTGCAATGTCTTGTTAATCCAACCTATATTCACTGTATGTTTACTAAATTAGTTAATGGTTACAGTGATATTACATTTTTTTTCTTCTTTTTTATGTTTTTATTTCAACTTCAGGGTCCTTATTCTCTAGGATGAAGGAAATTATCGTTGTAAAGGATGAAAAATGTTATTATTTCCTGAATTCTGTATGACGTCCTTCTTCTTTTTGGTTAATGTGAATATTTTTTTTAAAGTTCTTAAGTTACAAATCAAATAATACTCATTCCAGTAAAGAGCTACTATGGAGCAGAGGGATATAAGTTTAGTAACATCTTTAGTCATTAAAATGTCTGCCCATTGTGAAAAAAATTGAAAATGTGTCATTCTTATTTCCGATGCCCTTAAATTGAAAAGTAGTTTTGTCGGGTGAACCTATAACATGATTACTAATGTCAGGGAAGGAAGGAGGAAATCAATTTTGGTTCGCCGTAGAAGATAATATCCTTGAGTTCATTTACAAATTATATGTCATTATTGAATATCTAAATACTCCGTATATAAATGGGAATATCAAATATCTGTTTGTTAAGTTTATATTTCTCCATCTAGTATATTGCTAATATGACATGACTACTCCCAACTGCAGTTGGATTTACGGGAAATATTATCGGTAGCTATTCAGACCTCTTGGAAGGCTTCAGTCAAATCATAAATCGTGCTGATAAGATTGGTAAGATATATTTATATAATAAATTACTGTTAACTAATTATTTTTTAAATGCATGTGTTTGTGGACTACTATCTAATAAAAGCCTTTCATGCAGGGGGTCTTGCTGGTATTCTGAGCAAAAGTAAGTATCGTGGTTCACTATTCTAACTATTGTCCCATTGTAATTTCCTTTTCCAATATTAATACCAAGAGCTGGCTTTTGTGGAGTCTTTCTGGCATTTAAAATTGAGTATGCACAGCTCAGACATAAGCTAAAAGTAGTACCATTTGGTGGCGGGGGGATACTTAGATAGGGTTAGTAAATGCAACTTTTCCAAACAACTGAAAACTATATTGCAATTTGAGTTTGTAGACAGCTTACATCTCTATCCATTTAATTAATATTGTTCTTGCAGGATTTTGTGAGTCCTCTGGCATAGATGAGTTGCATTTACATAATACCACTGCATTCATGCCTTTATATAAGTTTAATACTCAAATTGAACACCGGAAATTATATTTATAGGACCATTAATTTGTTGCTTGTTATAAACATTAGCAATCAAAATGGTTGATATGTTAAGCTGAAACTGTGGATCTATTCTTGATCGTGCTTCTGGTCATAATATTTATTTACTTGAATGTATTAACTACTTCTCTGATCTGTACTATCTGTTCATGCAGATTAGTAGTACAAAGGAAAGGCAAATGCAAGGAAGTCTTTCTAATGCCAAGGATGCAGAAAACAGTCATAAGTCATCACTTGTTGAAGTAAAGGTTGTAGATATTGTGTCTGTTTCACCATGTGCTGACCTGACCTTACCAGTTGGTCCTGCTATTTGTAACACTAAATTGCACAGCTAGCTAGTACTTTCATTTTGTCCTTTTGGTAATGTAGTAGGGATGCTTTGATTTGATAATGTAGTATTGGTTTTGCTATTATTTTGTATTAAATTGGTTTGTTTGGTAATATATAACTGGATTTTGGTTATTTTTATTTGATTGTCCTGGTTTGGTTTTGGTATTTGTGTGTATTGAACAAGTAAATGTGTAGACATCAGTATATATAAAACAATACAAAAAACTGATGTCCAACATAGACATCAGTTCATAACAGATGTCTGCAATTTTTTCTAACCGATGTCTATGAGTCAAAGACATTAGTTTCTTTAAGAAACTGATGTCAAAGATTGTATTAAACATCGTTTAGTTATTGAACTGACGTCTAAGCTGGTATTAAACATCAGTTCTCCTATTAAAACCGATGTTAAACAGTAGGAAAGACATCAGTTTCTTCTCGGGAACCGATGTCTATAGACATCTTTGACATCGGTCAGGAACCGATGTTAAAGACCCCCCCTTTATCTACACCGACAAAGAGATCGGTTCTGAAACACTTTTAACATCGGTCAAAAACCGATGTTGTAGGGCATTTTTCCAGTAGTGTTGCATAAATGCATTTGCTCACTGCATATCTGTACTTCAGATTGACGGTACACATTTGTATGGAAAGTACAAAGGAGTCTTGCTCACAGCTACAGCGGTTGATGGCTTTTACCATATTCTTCCAGTTGCTTTTGCCATTGTTGAGGGGGAAAGTATAGGAAGCTGGACTTGGTTCATGGAGCGAGTGAGGAGGATAGTAGCCCCCACACGAATAGGGGTTTGTGTGATTTCTGATAGGCATGCGGGAATCATTTCTGCTATGAACAATCCGACAATTGGTTGGTGTGAGCCACTCGGGCACCACCGATTCTATGTTAGACACTTAGCTGCTAATTTTGCCACGAAGTTCGGGAAAATGCATTTGAAGGATAGGGTGGTTACAATGTGTAGCCAATTGACAGTGGCCAAGTCAAGTGTGCATTGGAATGCATTATTGGCAGTTGAGCCAAGAGCAGATGAGTGGTTTAGTGAAATAAATCCCATGCAGTCATCTATAGCTTATAATGGAGGTAAGAGATTTGGGATCATGACCACTATTATGGCTGAGAGTTGGAACAATGCCATTAAAGCTTCAAGAAAACTCCCGATCACTGCATTGGTCACTTATTTGTTTTATAAGGTGGTTAGTTATTTTGACCAACGAAGGTTGGAGATAGAGAAACAGAGCCTTAAAGGTAATGAGTTCACAAAGCATGCAAATCAGATTCTAAACGAATGGATAAAGCGTGCAAGTGGACATCATGTGATATTATTTGACAGGAATACTTTGGTATTTGAGGTGACTACTATGAAACGTGGTCAAAAAGGTGGGAACAAACAGACTATGCAGTTACGTGATCACATTTGCACATGTAACAAGTGGCAAACATATCACATTCCATGTTCTCATGTGCTTGCTTGTTGTGCTAGTGTGGGAATGCAATACACAAGTTTCATAGATGATTGCTACAAGTTAGAAAATGCACGAAAAGTTTATGCAGGACAATTTTATCCAATACAGAATCAAAGTGAATGGCCTTTATTGATGAATTTTCCATTGGTGATGCATGATGATGAGAATACTACAACAAACAAAGCGGGGCGTAGAAAGGAAACAAGATACAAGAATGAGATGGATTATCAAGCATTGCAGAAAGGCAAAAAAGCTTCGTGTGGTGGAGCTTCATCAAGTGTTCCATAGAGCTGGTGTTTCTTAAAGCATTGTGGCAAAGGGCTAGATTTGGATATCCTCTTGCAACGACTAGATTTGCTTGGGATTTAAAACTTTAAATTGTTAGAATGGATTTTATATTTGTAATAATCATTAAGATTGGAGATTAAGATTTGCTATTTAAGATTTTATTTTTGAATTATGATTGTTGTATTTCTTTTTGGTAGTGGATGTGGTTATAGATGATATTGGAAAAAGTCTTGTGTTTCTTATGGTTTATTGTGGTATGATATTTTGCAGCAATATATGAGCAGTATGTAGAACTGGACTGCAGATCATGGCATCAGTTTTTATGCAGATCATTGTAAGCCGAATACGCATAATGAATATACGATGTCTTACCACGCATAAGAAATATGCGCTTCCAGTTGCCCTGTGGGCCCAAATTCAACAGGGACAAAATATGAAACACCACAGAGGAGAAATACGCATAAGTTATATGCAAGGTCCAAACCACGCATAACAATTATGCGCTGTAGGAAGACTACGCATTGTCATAATGCAATTAATGGATACTGCGCATATCTAGAATGCGTGTATTTCATAAATATGCACAAGTAGTGCCCAATAGGCCAATCTGTCTAGCAATCCTGGAAATGTTACAGCTACAGCCTACAGTTGTAAATTACTCATTAAGAAAGATCACTGAATAAATAACAAGTACAATCCAATACCAAATTACATAATCAAACTTGTTTTATAACAAGAGAAACAAACTCATTACGTAGATTGTTGACCTCTAGTAAAAATAAAATAGCAAACGTAGTAGATTACGCAGATTGCAGATCAGTTTTATCATTACATAGCATTGTCAGTAGTACCAGTTTACAAGTCATACGAAGTTACGTGTCCAAAAGTACAAAAGTACTAAATTACTTTTATCAGTAACATAGCATCATTCAAATATTAATATTTTTCTAGTCTTCAACTTCGATCTCTCACTCTACATTTGATTCTACAACTGGCCTGACAAGATAACGTCTTCAAATTGTTGTTATTATAATACTTGTACCTGCACAAAATTATGAAACATTTAGTTCTGTCAAATCTGTATAACCTTCTCTAAAGAAAAAACACAACAAATACAACAACAATATTAATCACGTCATATAGTAAATGAGCCCTGCGGGCCCACAAGCAATAAGGATAAAAAAATATACAGAGATTTTTAGATATGTGAGATGAGTTTTAGCGAATGAAGGAGTAGCTTTAATTTGATGCCAGGTTTTACAAACACACCTACATTGAAGAAGAGACTTAACCGGCAGTTTGAGGATAATGTTTATTAAGATATCTTCTGGCAAGAAAGAACATGCAGGTTGAACCGAAGACAAGTTGTTAGCCCTTGTGCATGGCTGGCAGATAATATATTTGAAGAAAAAATCGATAACGGTGGGAATCAAAGTTATTCAATATTCTTAACATGCCAGCAAGCCCAAACAGCTATTCAACGTATTGAAATTTGTTACCAGTTAATAAATCGTAAGGACCAAAAAGCCTACAACACAACTGATGGTAAGTCATGCTCTGTTTCTGAAACACCAAGAAATAAACAACATACCCAGCCTAGACTCTCATGACATAACAACCTAACTCTACCCCTTCAATTAATCATAATTTCTGCTCCCAGATTATATGACCAAACTAATCAAAACTCCGACCATAAACTATACGAAAATCTAATCATACTCCAAAACAAATACCCTTTATCCAAAAAACAACTTCTCGTAAAATTCATATATCATCATATTAGATAAATATGAAAGTACTAGTTCTATAGAAAAACAGGAGACATTGTCGAAGAATTTATTGTAGGAAACAAAACACAAAATCACATAAAAAAATCTACAAAATTCTTAAAAACAGAATCTAAATTATGAGATGCTACTATGTAATATCAAACAAGCACATACTATCAAGAGTCAATTAGGTTTACCGCATTTTTCCCCATCAGTCCCACATTTTGTGGTTTTACGCAACCTCTTCGAACGACGTGGCACGTAAAACTTTTCAAATGTTTGATTAATGACACTAGTTGGCTGATTAATAATCTGTGTAAGCAAAATCTGTGAGGACTGAGATGAATTGCAGCCACTAACATCTTCTCCATTACAACCGTCAGTAGGTGCTAGACCAAGATCAAATGAAGGGATTGAGGATATAGTATGGTGAGTAGGTTGCTGATTACGAATTAGACTTGGTTGATGACTAGATTGCTGAATAACCTGCTCAACTGGTTCTGGAGTGGGAATAAGAGAACCACCAGGTGTCAAACCAAAATTCCAAGAAGGAATTACGTCTATAGGATGGTGAGTAGACTGGTTAGTACGCTACAGAATAGGTTGTTGCTGAGTAGGCTGTTGAACTGGTTCTGGATTGGGAATAAGAGAACCACCAGGTGTCAAACCAAAATTCCAAGAAGGAATTACGTCTATAGGATGGTGAGTGGACTGGTTAGTACGCTGCAGAATAGGTTGCTAAGTAGGCTGTTGAACCGACTGTGGAGTAGGCTGTTGAATAGGCATTGGAGTAGGCTGTTGAACCAGCTGTTGCTCCAGATTATCACCTTCCCGCAAAGTTTCACCTCCTTAATGAACATAAGCAGCTCCATCATAACCTAAATCACTAAATCCGTCATTATCTAAATCAGCAACTTTCCCATCAATAATATCATCATGCACCCTTTCCTTGCGCGGTGCATTAACTCCCCCACGACCTCCTTTATGCCCAATTTTTTTAGGCTTTAGTTTCTTGTTAATTTCTTTATCTCGTCGACCTTCTACAGGAAAATCTTAGAAAACACCATAGTTAAATGAATCTGCAACAAGCTTTCTACCATGAGCACACAAATGGGCTATATCTTCATTGCTTCCATCTATCTCCCCTTTGGCTATAGCAGTTATATGACCGAACATATCAAGCTACAAAAAGAGTACGTAATAGAATTGAGTTACAATTACCGAATAAAAACACACTACTTATTAAATTCTTGCCTAAATAATAACATAAAGTAACAATTAAAAACAAACTAGTTAAGTAATGACCAGGAGGTAGAATTACCGAATAGAAATGTGAGCCAGCAATGCGTGTATGAAACCGACGAGTGATATCAATATACCACTGATCGTATCCAGCAACGACACCAACACCAAAATGGGCACTAGCACCCATGACATGCTCTCGTCGATGATTCCAATGTACTATATGTTCATGGTGCATAGATATCCAGTTATTAGATTGCTTTCCCTGCAAAGTAATATCATGAAGTGCCTTTGAAAAGTCAGCATTTGTCGGTATCTCCTGGATCATCCCAAACTGCCTCATACATCTATCCGGTAAGTGTGGCTCCACAATGTAAAAACAAATCAGCGGACCTTTATAACACCAAATATGGTTACCTTCTCTACAATGATCAGATAACTTGGCAAGAAGCTCCTCACTATATGGTTGCCACTCGAAACGAGAAGGTGCAATGGCATCCAAAGAAAGGTGATGAGTGGGAAGCACATGTGCACTAGTATCGATGAATTTTAAATGTGAACACCACCTCAGTCCATAAGGTCCTGGTCTATCACCCCAAATAGGGTTGTCCAAACTTGGCCCACGAGGAATATGAGCTAAAAATGGCAGCATAGTCCATGCCCACAGTTGTAGTAACAGAATGCAACCGGCAACCTCTTCAACACCAGTCTTGCAAGATTTGCATAACTCCCTATATAGGTATGCAAGCACAGCAGCTCCCCAAGCCAATTTTTTGCAATTTCCAAAGTCTTGTATCAATGGAAGATACATACAATGCACTTGACCTCCAGAATGGTCAGTGAACAACACTCCTCCAATCAACTGCAGGATATATGATTGCGTATATCGTCTAACCTCCTCTTCAGATGGAATACTAGGAAGTACACTGAACATTGAACTTAACCAACTCAGCATTAACCGTCCACCTTTTAGCTCATTATCCTTTTCTTTCTCCTTAATTACTGATGCTTGGCCAAATATTTGCAGAATGAGATTCCTCCATCCACCCTCACCACCACCAGTACAACCAATGACTACATCACCATCTACCCTTAAGCCAAGCAGCACATTAACATCTTGCAAGGTGATAGTGCATTCCCCAATTGGTAAGTGAAAAGTGTGAGTTTCTGACCTCCAACGTTCAAGCAATGCAGTCATCAAGCTCCAATCAAAGTTGAGAGGATCTATGGCTCGACTGTAAATTCAACAATGAGGAATTTTTAAGCCCAGGATGCATGGACAACTCATCATTGGAATCCATAATCTGTTAAAATAATGTCACTATTCAATATAAGCACATGAAAAAACCACAATTTAGTATTAGCACGGTAAATTTGTGTTCTGCAATCATGTCAACAAATACTACAAATAATATGAAATCCGAATGGATTTGCTGGTTAAGATCTTAAATAATACGGTAAGTTTATATAGTCTCTTACATTCTCAAGTGTGCAACGTATAACTCGACTTATAATTTTCACAGTGTTGGAGTTGTTACATCTGTTAGCTTAAGTACTAAATTAACTTGCATAAATTTTAAATTTTAATTCACACAGACTGTAATTTAAGAGCAAGAGCAACAACAAGAGCAAGGCCACAGTAACAATTTAAGTAAATCCAACTAGTGGCACAACAAGTAATTAAAATAATTCACACAGATTGTAATTGAAAGATACATCGACATAAAAAATATAAATTGGAGAGAGAGAGCACCTAAGCAAGGGTTGTGAGCGAATTGGGTCGGAGAGAATACCTGAGCAAGGGTTTAGTGAATTGGGTTGGTACAATAAACTTTGAACTAATAGTGAGTCGGGTTAAAATATGAAATATACGCATATGCTGAATGCGCATAGTTGTGGTTAAAAAGGGCAGCTCGCGCGACAATTGTTATTTTGGGTAATATGGTACCAAAATAATGTTATTTTGGTCATTTTCTCAAAAATTAAGGGATCAAACTACTTGTAATCTAATTAAAATCAAATAAAAAAACATAATTAATTTATCTTGTTCCTAATCTAAGCAAGATTGCAAATTTATGAATGTTGTGGGATGAAGGTATGGAGTTTTAAATTCATTAAGATTTGAAAAAATAAATTGTGATTTTATTGTGTTCATTAATTATTTACTTAAATTTTTTATTATTTGATATTTTCATAATAATTTTTTTATATTTATTGAGTGATATTGTTATTATGTGATATTGATTTTTAAATATTTAAAAAAGGTCATTAAAATCAAAGATGCGATATAAAATTTTAAGTAAAAATTATGGAATTAATTTCCAATTTTTAAAACTTTTCTCAGATACGAAAATATGTTTTTTTTAATATATTTTAAGTTTTTAACATCTAAGTTAGTTGGTAGAAAATCATGGCGTATGTAGTGGGTTTTGTCTAGTACTCTAGGACTGTTGGTAAGGAGAAACGAAGCGTCCCCTACTTTTCTGCACGAGTTTCTAGGCGATGAAATTTTTTGTACAAAAGTCTCCGATCATCATCCGGCGATTTTGAAGCTTTCACTTGTCTTCTCCGGTTAGTAAACTCTTCTCTTATTCTCTTCTTTTTGGTTACTGTGTTCATCTGCTTGTGTGTATAGAAATGCATGTGTATGTTTCGTATGTGTGTATATATGGAGAGAGAGAGAGAGATTGAAGGATATACATGGAGAGAAAGAGAGATGTGCATGATATCGTTTAATCCTAGAATTTTGTAGTTGTTTTACATGTATGTATTAAATAATTTTGTCTCTTATACATGTAAAATGTTAAAAGTAAGGGTTTAATGTTTATTAGGACCTAATTACTTCTTTTAACATCTAGATCTATGTAATTATTGGAAGATTAAGGAGATCTCTGCGGCTTAATTTTTTTTTTCTTTTTGAAAAAATCTATGTGGCTTTTTTAAAGGCATTAAAAAGTAGATTAAATCGTGTAAGATGAACTTTAGGTTATAATTTTGTAATTTTTTGTGTGTAGGTTAATATATTATATGTTGTGTCATGTGTGTGTGTGTGCGCATTAAAAACAGCTAATTCAATCCGCTATCAGCTATCAGCTAATTGCCAAACAGGGCCTAATGTTGTGTCATGTGTGTGTGTGTGTGTGCATGTGAGTAACAAGTGTAAGTGACTGCTTTTTGACATATGTTTAACAGTTTAAGTGGCTTCAAATGGGTCTACATGTATTTTTGTCAAAAAAAAAAATATATGGAGACCTAAATCTGCTGACCTTTTTCATTGTACTTTCTCCACGAGGTAGTACAAATAAAGGTTTCTGGTGAAGAAATCAAAGGTTTTTTCTTCAGTCATATAATTCTCATTTATGTGGATGGATTCGTCATATATAATTCTCATTTATGCCTTGTTTTGGTTGTAACGTACAAACATGTCGGTGTGTTACTTGTTTGGCATTAGCCATTAGGTCTGTAGGTAGTTTTTTTTTTTTTTGGGGGGGGGGGGGGAGAGTGTGATTAAGAAGAAAAAGCTCCTGGACTTTTAAGACAAGTCATGAAAACCAGATGTAAAAAGATGGTTGTATGGTTGAATGACCCATCAGGTATTGATGGACTAGCTGAGAACCGGCATGTTATCCTTCCACCGACAGGAGAGGGAAGTGCTCGCTGCTCTGTGAAGCCAGCCTAGCGCAGTGCCCTCCTCTTTAGGGGCCAGGAACTCCAGGCCTTCGCCCAAAGCCCATGACCCTGCTCCCTACTTGGAATGGGCAAGCCAGAGAATAACCCCCAAACAGGCCCAACCTTCTGGACCAATTCAACCTCCAACAATCTTATGGCTCCCACTTGGGTTACAGGCCTGCGCTACAAGACCCAGCTGAAAGTGATCCCCTTTCACTGGGAATATAAACAAACACAGGCTCCATTCCCTAGACAGTGTGGTGGAAACTTTGTTTTCTTTCCTGGTTTAACTTTCTTCTATTGTGATTCATATCTTCATTATGCATATGGATATAATACATAAGTAACTTAGGTTATCCACTTCTTACTTTTATTACATCAGGTCAATAATTTTCTATTATTACCAGGATAAATTTGCATATATATTAACATCCCTCTTGTATAAAACATATATCACACTTAATTAAGCATTGATCCAAAATAAACTGTTTTTGAGATTTTCAGTTCATTGCTTTACATTAATTTGTTTGTTTGGTATTTAAATGAGTAGCTGGTTTTGGTTTCAGCATTTTAAATAGGAATTTGGTTTTAAAACCTCAACTAACTAATCACTAAGCAATTTTTTTTTTCCACAAACGCAGTTACATATTTGCATGCAGTTGACATATTGCTCTGGTGCTTAACTGACTTTAAGACTTGCAACTAACAAGGCCAGTCTGGTTGTGTATGATAGAAGCAAGTCAAAACATTCACCACAGCATGCAATTTGGGTCTGGATGGATGCCAAATAAGCTGAGTGTCACAATGCACTTCTCATTATACTGTTCTTGTTCAGTCTATTGCTTTTGTGGTGTTGTGACCGAAACAAGTAACATAGAGAGAAATAACAGATACGTTGCGTAAAGCATCCAGAAAAAAATTCCTGCGACCAAGGAATTGATTCATCTGCCCCTCTAAAGCAGGTAAAGAAATCACCATTTAACCCCCTCTTTCTTTGGCTTATGGTGTGCAATAATGACCTATATTATTGAAATACAAGTCGAATACTTCATGTTATACTTTTGTTTTGCGATGTCCCATCTATTGTTCTCCTAATTTCTCTGATAAAAGCTAAAGAGTAGGAGTATAATCATAAAGTAAAAAGATTTCTTGGGATTTTTCTTGCGCATAATCAATCAACACCGTAAAGAGGGGATTGAAGATTCATTATGAATTATGATTAGCTTTCTGCTTGTACAGTACTAACAATTTATGTTGACATGTGTTATTTAATCTTAATAGATATCAAGGGATACTTGGAATTTTCAAGTCACGTGCTTCAAGTATATATATCTTGTAGGGCAACTATAGTTTAACCACAT
The DNA here is from genome assembly GCA_037693485.1 of Kitagawia praeruptora. Lineage (NCBI taxonomy): Eukaryota > Viridiplantae > Streptophyta > Magnoliopsida > Apiales > Apiaceae > Kitagawia > Kitagawia praeruptora. The sequence continues at coordinate 89,251,715 of CM075350.1, forward strand.
AGATATGATTTTTTTTAAATCTTTTTAAAACGTTGTTTTAATCTTAATTTAATATATATGTTTCTCATATTAATTAGTTTACTATAATTGAATTGGTATAAATGATTTTGTATTGGTTATGACTGTATACTTGTAGGATTGTAATATTAGTAATATATTATTCCTGTGCAAGTGAACTATTCATGTGCAACAGGGACCTGTGTTATTGATAATACAAGCCTAATACTTCATGCAGTATATTTGTTTGCACTGTTCCGTCTATTGCTCCTAGTTTCTCTGATAAAAAAATAAAGAGCGGGAAGAAAAATGAGAAATTATGAAGATTCCTTGTGGATCTATCCTAAGGAATCCTAAAGTTCTAAGAATATTGAATTATAGGTAAAATTGGTTTTTCAGTCGTGAAGGAACCACATGGTTTTGAAGTTTCTTTAAATTTTGAAAAATGAAAGAATGTTGTGAAACTTGATAGTTTTGCGATAATGTGTGTAATGCTTTTGAGCACAACTACTAACGCGAGTGTTCTTTATGGTTGGCTCAGCATATTCAGTATACATCCAAGCCTTAGCTATCCATGCTCAAGATTTTGGTCTCTACGGACAACCTGCAATTTTCAGTGAACTATTCTTCCGGTCTTCTACCTGTTGGAAGTTTGACGAAGACACATAAAATAGACGTAGGTGTGAGGATGGGCTGGTTCAAAGAAGCCGGTATTGCGAGTACTTGGAAATTGCTGGTTCCTTGGTCAAGTGAAGCATGAGATGGTAACTTATATTTATGCAAATTAAATGTTTTTTATCTTATATCTTGTTCACATATCCATCACTTGGTCCTAGTCTATGTGATTTAGCAGAAGAGCAGAGGTTAGCTAGACAGTGTGTGTGCGTGTTCAAAAGAACTTTAAGATTTTTAAAAATTGTAATGCTTGTATAACCTTGTAGCTTTAGCAGGCACGCTCAAGCAAATAAAATTAGCTCCACTGCAGTATAAAACATTTCATCTTAAATTTGGGGAAGTAGAATTGTAGTTGTACTTAAATGGTGCAGTTTGGACGAATTTGCGTCGTAAATGTTTAGTACATATGTAAAAAAAAAAAAACGGGGTTTTTTAAGGCAGAGAACCAAATTAAATTTAGGTTAAATAAGATTCTAAAATAGTGCATTTGTGTGAAAGTTGACACCTAGAGGCTTCTCAAGCTGCAAGCCTCTACAACACAACATTAGTAAGCGCAGATGGTTATAATTTTTTTCTCTGAGCAAGGAACCCCTAATCCTCCGTGACCAGACGTATCACACCTTGCGCCCCAAATTAATAAATGCTAGATCGCTAACCAATGCACATGTAAACTAATGCCATGAATAAATAAAAGTTGTTCGTAATCATGCAAAATAGTTACATTGATGATTGCGTCAACTTCAAAATTTATGGATCTTAATATATAAGTTACAAACTTACAATTAGATTATCTAATTCAAAAGTTTATTTTCAGTTTTTAGTATGAAGAAATGTTTTGAAGCTTGGTTGTCTTTAGCGATCATGTGTGTAATGCTTCTTATTGTATGGTTCCCAGTCTCAAGCACAACCACTGATGCAAGTGTTCTTTCTGGTTGATTAGGTGTATTATATGAACTAGTAACATGCCCGTGCTTCGCACACGGAACTATTCTTATATATTAAATTCGAGGCAAAAGTATGTGTGCTATGTAGTTAGTTAATAATGCAGAAAAAATATATATATATAGTAAATAATATATGTTCATACAAAGTAACCATAAAAATTGGTAAATAAAATCTAGAGTGTCATCATAACATTCATTCCAAAAACATCTACATGGGAAAAAAGTCTTTACAAATAAACTAAACACCAATAGTCCCCATATGCACTCCCAGGACACACCCGATACCTCGGAAACCTTTCCTCTAGTCCCCATAGGCACTCCCAGGACACACCCGACACCCGCCTGACCATATTGATAGACTGCCACATTGGTTTTAATCATCCCTGTTTAGGACCCAACCCGAGGAACGGCCATGATGTTCGCCATCCGATATATGTTTTAAGAAAGAGGACAATATATGTTTTGGTTAGTGCATTTTTGCCATATGGCAGGATGGCAATGAGGTTCCTTCATTTGTGATACTGAAAATTCTGCAGTTGGGGTCATTTCAAATCGATAGGATATGTTAAGATGCTCATGTTTCTTCTCTGCTGATTTTAACATTAGGAGTCTGTAATCTGAAATGTGTAAAAAAATGTTTGAATAATTGATTTGGTGGGGTGTGCCAGGCCCGAACAATAGTGCAACACTTGGGCGACACGCAAGACCCCAATAGCAAGCTATTGTGATGAGCCTTCTCCTTAAAAAATTAATTTAATATCATGTGGACCTATGGCCCACATATCAGATATTAAACTGATAAGAACAGATACTACACTTGATCTTAGCCAAAAGGCCGAGAAAGGTATGAATTTATCTTGTGTGTGATTCTGATTTTAAAGATCAGCCCTTGTGCCTCTACCAAATATATCTCGAGGTGGTACAAAGCTCTTTGACAACACATTCACGGCTTTCCAGCCATATTTTTGGAATAGGAGAACTAGCTATGTGCTGAAATTAGTTGGAATTAGTCCTAGTGGGAAACAGATCATTGACTAAAACTTCTACGGTGAATTTTTGGTTTGGTACAAACTAGTACTCAAATACCCAAATGAGTGTGAGATATTGTGAGTCAAACATCTTGATTAATATGGCAAAACAAATTTGTTGATAGTTCCTTGGATATTGTAGAATTTCAACCCATCCCAATTTTATGTACAGTTCTAACAGTTTTTGTTGACATGTGTAATTTAATCTTAATAGATATCAAGGGAATATACTTGGAATTTTCAAGTCACGTGCTTCAAGTATATATTTCTTGTAGGGCAACTATAGTATAACCACGTAGGTGTTATTTTTTTAAATCTTTTTAAAGCGTTGTTTTAATCTTAATTTAATATATATGTTTGTCGTATTAATTAGTTTACTATAATAGAATTGGTATAAATGATTTATATTGGTTATGATTGTATACTTGTAAGATTGTAATATTACTAATATATTATTCCTGTGCAAGTGAACTATTCATGTGCAACAGGGACCTGTGTTATTGATAATACAAGCCTAATACGTCATGCCGTATATTTGTTTGCACTGTTCTTAATTTAATATATATGTTTGTCGTATTAATTAGTTTACTATAATAGAATTGGTATAAATGATTTATATTGGTTATGATTGTATACTTGTAAGATTGTAATATTACTAATATATTATTCCTGTGCAAGTGAACTATTGATGTGCAACAGGGACCTGTGTTATTGATGATACAAGCCTAATACGTCATGCCGTATATTTGTTTGCACTGTTCCGTTCCGTCTATTGCTCCTAGTTTCTCTGATAAAAAATAAACAGCGGGAAGAAAATTGAGAAACTATGATGATTCCTTGGGGATCTATCCTGAGGAATCCTAAAGTTTTAAGAATATTGAATTATAGGGTAGAATTGGTTTTTCAGTCGTCAAGGAACCACATGGTTTTGAAGTTTCTTTAAATTTTGTAAAATGAAAGAATGTTGTGAAACTTGATAGTTTTGCGATAATGTGTGTAAGGCTTCTGAGCACAACTACTAACGTGAGTGTTCTTTATGGTTGGCTCAGCGTATTCAGTATACATCCAAGCCTCTCCATGCTCAAGATTTTGGTCTCTACGGACAACCTGCAATTTTCAGTGAACTATTCTTCCGGTCTTCTACCTGTTGGAAGTTTAGACGAAGACACATTAAATAGATGTAGGTGTGAGGATGGGCTGGTTCAAAGAAGCCGGTATTGCGAGTACTTGGAAATTGCTGGTTCCTTGGTCAAGTAGGATGAGATGGTAACTTATATTTATGCAGTTTAAATATTTTTTTTTTATCTTATATCTTGTTTACGTATCAATCACTTGGTCCAAGTCTATGTGATTTATCAGAAGAACAGAGGTTAGCTAGACTGTGTGTGTGCTTGTTCAAAAGAACTTTAAGATTTTTAAAAATTGTGATGCTTGTATAACCATTTAGCATTAGCAGGCACGCTCAAGCAAATAAAATTAGCTCCATTGCAGTATAAAACGTTTCATCTTAAATTTGGGGAAGTAGAATTGTAGTTGTACTTGGATGGTGCAGTTTGGACGAATTTGCGTCGTAAATGTTTAGCACGTATGTAAAAAAAGGGTTTTTTAAGGCAGAAAACCAAATTAAATTTAGGTAAAATAAGATTCTAAAATAGTGCATTTGTGTGAAAGTTGACACCTAGAGGCTTCTCAAGCTGCAAGCCTCTACAACACAACATTAGTAAGTGCAGATGGTTATAATTTTTTTCTCCGAGCAAGGAACCCCTAATCCTCCGTGACCAGACGTATCACACCTTGTGCCCCAAATTAATAAATGCTAGATCGCTAACCAATGCACATGTAAACTAATGCCATGAATAAATAAAAGTTGTCCGTAATCATGCAAAATAGTTACATTGATGATTGCGTCAACTTAAAAATTTATGAATCTTAATACATAAGTTACAATTAGATTATCTAATTCAAAAGTTTATTTTCAGTTTTTAGTATGAAGAAATGTTTTGAAGCTTGGTTGTCTTTAGAGATCATGTGTGTAATGCTTCTTATTGCATGGTTCCCAGTCTCAAGCACAACTACTGATCCAAGTGTTCTTTCTGGTTGATTAGGTGTATTATATGAATGCAAAAGCCTTAGCCTCCATGGTCAAGATTCCGGTCTCAATGGACAACCTGCAACATTTTCAGTCTTTTACCTTTTGGAAGTTGAAATAGTTAAAGGAATGAGGATCGGCTGGTTCCAAGAAGCAGGTATTGGGATTACTTTGAAATTGCTGGTTCCTTATATAGTCAAGTGAAGCATAGTTCTTACATTTATGCAATCTAAACGATTACATATCGATTTGTTGCTCCAAGTTATTGTGATTTTAACCAAAAAAAAAACAAGTGCTGGCTGGAGAAAGAGTGTGATCTTAGTCTCAACCCCGACAAAAAATAAAAATAAAAAGAGAAATTGATTGCTAATTTGGCAAAAAAAATTTGGACCATTTCTCGATTTGTGCGTGTCATCCTTGCGCAGGGGCCATGCTAATCTTCTCTGTATCGTTCCAATTTTATCGGATGTCCCCGAAGGGACAAACATAGGACCTTGAACTGGGTTATATGAAGAGCTTATAATAACTGACTTTAGCCAATGTGGGACATTATCTCAATTTCTACCAAAACAAGTAAAAGTGAGGTGATGCTAGAAGTTCAAAAGTCCAATATTGTGCTCCAGCCTCAAGTCCAATATGGACGATCTTTACAATTTCATGAATTACTGTTACCCAAATCTCCAATTATGGAAGTGATTTTTTACTATTGAACTAGGCTTAAAATCGCATTTGTTGTAACAATCTCATCTCTTTAATAATAGTTCATCGTCATTGCCATCTCAACAGCTAGATTTGTTATTGAAAAATAGTAATTTGTTGTGGAATATTGTGGATCTGATGTTTTGAATTTGACTCCGTTTGCCAAATAATAGATTTGTAATGATGGGGCAGTGGCGCGAGAGAGGGAAAAATTATAGAATGACGGTGAGTGAGGGATCCTCGCCTCATCTTAAGTGAAGCATGCTGAAATTAACTTTGAATAATGTAAGTTGGCTGCTTAAGCCATCCAGGAGATATAAATATACACATTGATGCTAGACATCATAGTTCTGGGAACCGGTTTTGTATCTTAACATATGCTGCATTTGGAACCAGAAGATAAGAAATATATATATTCTTGTGATTTTAAATCATGACAGTGTTGTGGAATATCATTGTCTATCATTCATTAGAATAAAATTAGATACACTTGAACCGTTGGGGATAATTCCATTCAAATCGCCCTTAATTAGAATAACATTGGAGTAAATTATTAGACTTGAACTGTAGGGAATAATTCCTTTGGAATTTCCCTCCAAAAATGCTCGTATGCCACTATAAGTGGCGAGCACACGGTATTCTTTAGTAAAAGGCGAAAGAATAGTTCGCTTTGTGCTCACTACATGGCTGCGTGAGATGTAACAGGAATTAGTGCCTCTTCATATTGCTGTGGGAGGAGCATGTATGCATAAACTTTTCTATGTGGGTGTGTTTGGGTACTATGTACTAATATATGACTGGGCCTGCTATTGAGAATTTTGCTCACTTTGATTTTGTTTTTCTTTCAAATCTGAGAAGGATATCAGTTTTTTATCGAGCAGAGCTTTTATTTTGGGTAAATTACAGTGACACGTCACCTTGACGAATCAGTTTCTGAATGCGACGTCCAGTCCTTGCCTCATAGGTCATAGCGCTGCGCGGAGTGCAACAAGTTACCCTACCTCGGAAACCTTTCCTCTAGTCCCCATAGGCACTCCTAGGACACACTCGACACCCGCCTGACCATATTGATAGACTGCCACATTGGTTTTAATAATCCCTGTTTAGGACCCAACCCGAGGAACGGCCATGATGTTCGCCATCCGATATATGTTTTAAGAAAGAGGACAATATATGTTTTGGTTAGTGCATTTTTGCCATATGGCAGGATGGCAATGAGGTTCCTTCATTTTCTCAATTTTCAAACATTTTTTTACCCATTTCAGATTACAGACTCCTAATGTTAAAATCAGCAGAGAAAAGAAAATTGAGAAACTATGATGATTCCTTGGGGATCTATCCTAAGGAATCCTAAAGTTTTAAGAATATTGAATTATAGGGTAGAATTGGTTTTTCAGTCGTCAAGGAACCACATGGTTTTGAAGTTTCTTTAAATTTTGAAAAATGAAAGAATGTTGTGAAACTTGATAGTTTTACGATAATGTGTGTAATGCTTCTGAGCACAACTACTAACGTGAGTGTTCTTTATGGTTGGCTCAGCGTATTCAGTATACATCCAAGCCTCTCCATGCTCAAGATTTTGGTCTCTACGGACAACCTGCAATTTTCAGTGAACTATTCTTCCGGTCTTCTACCTGTTGGAAGTTTAGACGAAGACACATTAAATAGATGTAGGTGTGAGGATGGGCTGGTTCAAAGAAGCCGGTATTGCGAGTACTTGGAAATTGCTGGTTCCTTGGTCAAGTGGAGGATGAGATGGTAACTTATAATTATGCAGTTTAAATATTTTTTTTATCTCATATCTTGTTTACATATCAATCACTTGGTCCAAGTCTATGTGATTTATCAGAAGAACAGAGGTTAGCTAGACTGTGTGTGTGCTTGTTCAAAAGAACTTTAAGATTTTTAAAAATTGTGATGCTTGTATAACCATTTAGCATTAGCAGGCACGCTCAAGCAAATAAAATTAGCTCCACTGCAGTATAAAACGTTTCATCTTAAATTTGGGGAAGTAAGTTGTACTTGGATGGTGCAGTTTGGACGAATTTGCGTCGTAAATGTTTAGCACGTATGTAAAAAAAAGGGTTTTTTAAGGCAGAAAACCAAATTAAATTTAGGTAAAATAAGATTCTAAAATAGTGCATTTGTGTGAAAGTTGACACCTAGAGGCTTCTCAAGCTGCAAGCCTCTACAACACAACATTAGTAAGTGCAGATGGTTATAATTTTTTTCTCCGAGCAAGGAGCCCCTAATCCTCCGTGACCAGACGTATCACACCTTGCGACCCAAATTAATAAATGCTAGATCGCTAGCCAATGCACATGTAAACTAATGCCATGAATAAATAAAAGTTGTCCGTAATCATGCAAAATAGTTACATTGATGATTGCGTCAACTTCAAAATTTATGAATCTTAATATATAAGTTACAATTAGATTATCTAATTCAAAAGTTTATTTTCAGTTTTTAGTATGAAGAAATGTTTTGAAGCTTGGTTGTCTTTAGAGATCATGTGTAATGCTTTTTATTGCATGGTTCCCAGTCTCAAGCACAACTACTGATCCAAGTGTTCTTTCTGGTTGATTAGGTGTATTATATGAATGCAAAAGCCTTAGCCTCCATGGTCAAGATTCCGGTCTCAATGGACAACCTGCAACATTTTCAGTCTTTTACCTTTTGGAAGTTGAAATAGTTAAAGGAATGAGGATCGGCTGATTCCAAGAAGCAGGTATTGGGATTACTTTGAAATTGCTGGTTCCTTATATAGTCAAGTGAAGCATAGTTCTTACATTTATGCAATCTAAACGATTACATATCGATTTGTTGCTCCAAGTTAATGTGATTTTAACCAAAAAAAACAAGTGCTGGCTGGAGAAAGAGTGTGATCTTAGTCTCAACCCCGACAAAAAATAAAAATAAAAAGAGAAACTGATTGCTAATTTGGCAAAAAAAATTTGGACCATTTCTCGATTTGTGCGTGTCATCCTTGCGCAGGGGCCATGCTAATCTTCTCTGTATCGTTCCAATTTTATCGGATGTCCCCGAAGGGACAAACATATGACCTTGAACGGGGTTATATGAAGAGCTTATAATAACTGACTTTAGCCATTGTGGGACATTATCTCAATTTCTACCAAAATAAGTAAAAGTGAGGTGATGCTAGAAGTTCAAAAGTCCAATATTGTGCTCCAGCCTCAAGTCCAATATGGACGATCTTTACAATTTCATGAATTACTGTTACCCAAATCTCCAATTATGGAAGTGATTTTTTACTATTGAACTAGGCTTAAAATCGCATATGTTGTAACAATCTCATCTCTTTAATGATAGTTCATCCTCATTGCCATCTCAACAGCTAGATTTGTTATTGAAAAATAGTAATTTGTTGTGGAATATTGTGGATCTGATGTTTTGAATTTGACACCGTTTGCCAAATAATAGATTTGTAATGATGGGGCAGTGGCGCGAGAGAGGGAAAAATTATAGAATGACGGTGAGTGAGGGATCCTCGCCTCACCATAAGTGAAGCATGCTGAAATTAACTTTGAATAATGTAAGTTGGCTGCTTAAGCCATCCAGGAGATATAAATATACACATTGATGCTAGACATCATAGTTCTGGGAACCGGTTTTGTATCTTAACATATGCTGCATTTGGAACCAGAAGATAAGAAATATATATATTCTTGTGATTTTAAATCATGACAGTGTTGTGGAATATCATTGTCTATCATTCATTAGAATAAAATTAGATACACTTGAACCGTTGGGGATAATTCCATTCAAATCGCCCTTAATTAGAATAAAATTGGAGTAAATTATTAGACTTGAACTGTAGGGAATAATTCCTTTGGAATTTCCCTCCAAAAATGCTCGTATGCCACACTATAAGTGGCGAGCACACGGTATTCTTTAGTAAAAGGCGAAAGAATAGTTCGCTTTGTGCTCACTACATGGCTGCGTGAGATGTAACCGGAATTAGTGCCTCTTCATATTGCTGTGGGAGGAGCATGTATGCATAAACTTTTCTATGTGGGTGTGTTTGGGTACTATGTACTAATATATGACTGGGCCTGCTATTGAGAATTTTGCTCACTTTGATTTTGTTTTTCTTTCAAATCTGAAAAGGATATCAGTTTTTTATCGAGCAGAGCTTTTATTTTGGGTAAATTACTGTGACACGTCACCTTGACGAATCAGTTTCTGAATGCGACGTCCAGTCCTTGCCTCATAGGTCATAGCGCTGCGCGGAGTGCAACAAGTTACCCTACCTCGGAAACCTTTCCTCTAGTCCCCATAGGCACTCCCAGGACACACCCGACACCCGCCTGACCATATTGATAGACTGCCACATTGGTTTTAATAATCCCTGTTTAGGACCCAACCCGAGGAACGGCCATGATGTTCGCCATCCAATATATGTTTTAAGAAAGAGGACAATATATGTTTTGGTTAGTGCATTTTTGCCATATGGCAGGATGGCAATGAGGTTCCTTCATTTTCTCAATTTTCAAACATTTTTTTACCCATTTCAGATTACAGACTCCTAATGTTAAAATCAGCAGAGAAAGGAAAATTGAGAAACTATGATGATTCCTTGGGGATCTATCCTAAGGAATCCTAAAGTTTTAAGAATATTGAATTATAGGGTAGAATTGGTTTTTCAGTCGTCAAGGAACCACATGGTTTTGAAGTTTCTTTAAATTTTGAAAAATGAAAGAATGTTGTGAAACTTGATAGTTTTGCGATAATGTGTGTAATGCTTCTGAGCACAACTACTAACGTGAGTGTTCTTTATGGTTGGCTCAGCGTATTCAGTATACATCCAAGCCTCTCCATGCTCAAGATTTTGGTCTCTACCATGGTTGTTACGTCGGTAAGTCGAGTCGAGTCGACCGGGGTGCCCGGCAAGTCGAGTCGTGACTAGTCAAGACTAGTCGACATAATAAAATAATAATATTTATATATTTTATATATTTTATATATATATATATATTATATATATATATTAGTAATTAGTAATATTAATAATAGTACAAATATTAGTCAATCTGTACTTTGGGTATTGTAAATGTAGACTATGATTCTATGAAGCATGTTGCCTCCACTCACAGACCCACTCACAGACTCGCACTATTATATTAATATTATTTTAAGTAAATATGTCTGCCAAACCATGTGACATGTTACTTTATACTATATGCATTATTACTCCATTAGTCATTACTAGGCACTAGCAGTACCCACTGTTCTTCTTCATTTTTCATAGATAGATACATATACATAATATATATACAAGTACGACCACTGTTTTTCTTCTTCGTTTTTCATCATTCTGGAAACATCATCGATTCACTCTTAACAAGAACCATGTGTGTTCCTTGTACATACATCAGATCTGGGATGAACTTACAGAAGACGAAGATGGAAGTCGTCGAAGACGACGATGGAAGCAGCAGCGATGGAAGTCGTCGCCGCCAATAAGAAACGTTTTTTTGGGTTCTGGGTCGGGTTTTTCTGAATTAGTGCACCAGTCGGTCGACTGGGTTGACAAGTCGACCCGACTAGTCGACGCAGTCGACAAGTCGAACTCGTTTCGGGTGAAATACAGACAAAAGGCAAGTCGAGTAACCCAGTCGACCTCCATCCACCGAAAGGTCGACTAGTCGACGACTAGTCGCGACTAGTCGACTAGTCGCCCGACGTAACAACCATGGTCTCTACGGACAACCTGCAATTTTCAGTGAACTATTCTTCCGGTCTTCTACCTGTTGGAAGTTTAGACGAAGACACATTAAATAGATGTAGGTGTGAGGATGGGCTGGTTCAAAGAAGCCGGTATTGCGAGTACTTGGAAATTGTTGGTTCCTTGGTCAAGTGGAGGATGAGATGGTAACTTATAATTATGCAGTTTAAATATTTTTTTTATCTTATATCTTGTTTACATATCAATCACTTGGTCCAAGTCTATGTGATTTATCAGCAGAAAAAAGAAAATTGAGAAACTATGATGATTCCTTGGGGATCTATCCTAAGGAATCCTAAAGTTTTAAGAATATTGAATTATAGGGTAGAATTGGTTTTTCAGTCGTCAAGGAACCACATGGTTTTGAAGTTTCTTTAAATTTTGAAAAATGAAAGAATGTTGTGAAACTTGATAGTTTTGCGATAATGTGTGTAATGCTTCTGAGCACAACTACTAACGTGAGTGTTCTTTATGGTTGGCTCAGCGTATTCAGTATACATCCAAGCCTCTCCATGCTCAAGATTTTGGTCTCTACGGACAACCTGCAATTTTCAGTGAACTATTCTTCCGGTCTTCTACCTGTTGGAAGTTTAGACGAAGACACATTAAATAGATGTAGGTGTGAGGATGGGCTGGTTCAAAGAAGCCGGTATTGCGAGTACTTGGAAATTGCTGGTTCCTTGGTCAAGTGGAGGATGAGATGGTAACTTATAATTATGCAGTTTAAATATTTTTTTTTATCTTATATCTTGTTTACATATCAATCACTTGGTCCAAGTCTATGTGATTTATCAGAAGAACAGAGGTTAGCTAGACTGTGTGCGTGCTTGTTCAAAAGAACTTTAAGATTTTTAAAAATTGTGATGCTTGTATAACCATTTAGCATTAGCAGGCACGCTCAAGCAAATAAAATTAGCTCCACTGCAGTATAAAACGTTTCATCTTAAATTTGGGGAAGTAGAATTGTAGTTGTACTTGGATGGTGCAGTTTGGACGAATTTGCGTCGTAAATGTTTAGCACGTATGTAAAAAAAAGGGTTTTATAAGGCAGAAAACCAAATTAAATTTAGGTAAAATAAGATTCTAAAATAGTGCATTTGTGTGAAAGTTGACACCTTGAGGCTTCTCAAGCTGCAAGCCTCTACAACACAACATTAGTAAGTGCAGATGGTTATAATTTTTTTCTCCGAGCAAGGAACCCCTAATCCTCCGTGACCAGACGTATCACACCTTGCGCCCCAAACTAATAAATGCTAGATCGCTAACCAATGCACATGTAAACTAATGCCATGAATAAATAAAAGTTGTCCGTAATCATGCAAAATAGTTACATTGATGATTGCGTCAACTTCAAAATTTATGAATCTTAATATATAAGTTACAATTAGATTATCTAATTCAAAAGTTTATTTTCAGTTTTTAGTATGAAGAAATGTTTTGAAGCTTGGTTGTCTTTAGAGATCATGTGTAATGCTTTTTATTGCATGGTTCCCAGTCTCAAGCACAACTACTGATCCAAGTGTTCTTTCTGGTTGATTAGGTGTATTATATGAATGCAAAAGCCTTAGCCTCCATGGTCAAGATTCCGGTCTCAATGGACAACATGCAACATTTTCGGTCTTTTACCTTTTGGAAGTTGAAATAGTTAAAGGAATGAGGATCGGCTGGTTCCAAGAAGCAGGTATTGGGATTACTTTGAAATTGCTGGTTCCTTATATAGTCAAGTGAAGCATAGTTCTTACATTTATGCAATCTAAACGATTACATATCGATTTGTCACTCCAAGTTAATGTGATTTTAACCAAAAAAAACAAGTGCTGGCTGGAGAAAGAGTGTGATCTTAGTCTCAACCCCGACAAAAAATAAAAATAAAAAGAGAAACTGATTGCTAATTTGGCAAAAAAAATTTGGACCATTTCTCGATTTGTGCGTGTCATCCTTGCACAGGGGCCATGCTAATCTTCTCTGTATCGTTCCAATTTTATCAGATGTCCCCGAAGGGACAAACATATGACCTTGAACTGGGTTATATGAAGAGCTTATAATAACTGACTTTAGCCAATGTGGGACATTATCTCAATTTCTACCAAAACAAGTAAAAGTGAGGTGATGCTAGAAGTTCAAAAGTCCAATATTGTGCTCCAGCCTCAAGTCCAATATGGACGATCTTTACAATTTCATGAATTACTGTTACCCAAATCTCCAATTGTGGAAGTGATTTTTTACTATTGAACTAGGCTTAAAATCGCATATGTTGTAACAATCTCATCTCTTTAATGATAGTTCATCCTCATTGCCATCTCAACAGCTAGATTTGTTATTGAAAAATAGTAATTTGTTGTGGAATATTGTGGATCTGATGTTTTGAATTTGACACCGTTTGCCAAATAATAGATTTGTAATGATGGGGCAGTGGCGCGAGAGAGGGAAAAATTATAGAATGACGGTGAGTGAGGGATCCTCGCCTCACCATAAGTGAAGCATGCTGAAATTAACTTTGAATAATGTAAGTTGGCTGCTTAAGCCATCCAGGAGATATAAATATACACATTGATGCTAGACATCATAGTTCTGGGAACCGGTTTTGTATCTTAACATATGCTGCATTTGGAACCAGAAGATAAGAAATATATATATTCTTGTGATTTTAAATCATGACAGTGTTGTGGAATATCATTCATTAGAATAAAATTAGATACACTTGAACCGTTGGGGATAATTCCATTCAAATCGCCCTTAATTAGAATAAAATTGGAGTAAATTATTAGACTTGAACTGTAGGGAATAATTCCTTTGGAATTTCCCTCCAAAAATGCTCGTATGCCATACTATAAGTGGCGAGCACACGGTATTCTTTAGTAAAAGGCGAAAGAATAGTTCGCTTTGTGCTCACTACATGGCTGCGTGAGATGTAACAGGAATTAGTGCCTCTTCATATTGCTGTGGGAGGAGCATGTATGCATAAACTTTTCTATGTGGGTGTGTTTGGGTACTATGTACTGAGAATTTTGCTCACTTTGATTTTGTTTTTCTTTCAAATCTGAAAAGGATATCAGTTTTTTATCGAGCAGAGCTTTTATTTTGGGTAAATTACAGTGACACGTCACCTTGACGAATCAGTTTCTGAATGCGACGTCCAGTCCTTGCCTCATAGGTCATAGCGCTGCGCGGAGTGCAACAAGTTACCCTACCTCGGAAACCTTTCCTCTAGTCCCCATAGGCACTCCCAGGACACACCCGACACCCGCCTGACCATATTGATAGACTGCCACATTGGTTTTAATAATCCCTGTTTAGGACCCAACCCGAGGAACGGCCATGATGTTCGCCATCCGATATATGTTTTAAGAAAGAGGACAATATATGTTTTGGTTAGTGCATTTTTGCCATATGGCAGGATGGCAATGAGGTTCCTTCATTTTCTCAATTTTCAAACATTTTTTTACCCATTTCAGATTACAGACTCCTAATGTTAAAATCAGCAGAGAAAAGAAAATTGAGAAACTATGATGATTCCTTGGGGATCTATCCTAAGGAATCCTAAAGTTTTAAGAATATTGAATTATAGGGTAGAATTGGTTTTTCAGTCGTCAAGGAACCACATGGTTTTGAAGTTTCTTTAAATTTTGAAAAATGAAAGAATGTTGTGAAACTTGATAGTTTTGCGATAATGTGTGTAATGCTTCTGAGCACAACTACTAACGTGAGTGTTCTTTATGGTTGGCTCAGCGTATTCAGTATACATCCAAGCCTCTCCATGCTCAAGATTTTGGTCTCTACGGACAACCTGCAATTTTCAGTGAACTATTCTTCCGGTCTTCTACCTGTTGGAAGTTTAGACGAAGACACATTAAATAGATGTAGGTGTGAGGATGGGCTGGTTCAAAGAAGCCGGTATTGCGAGTACTTGGAAATTGCTGGTTCCTTGGTCAAGTGGAGGATGAGATGGTAACTTATATTTATGCAGTTTAAATTTTTTTTTTTTTATCTTATATCTTGTTTACGTATCAATCACTTGGTCCAAGTCTATGTGATTTATCAGAAGAACAGAGGTTAGCTAGACTGTGTGTGTGCTTGTTCAAAAGAACTTTAAGATTTTTAAAAATTGTGATGCTTGTATAACCATTTAGCATTAGCAGGCACGCTCAAGCAAATAAAATTAGCTCCACTGCAGTATAAAACGTTTCATCTTAAATTTGGGGAAGTAGAATTGTAGTTGTACTTGGATGGTGCAGTTTGGACGAATTTGCATCGTAAATGTTTAGCACGTATGTAAAAAAAAGGGTTTTTTAAGGCAGAAAACCAAATTAAATTTAGGTAAAATAAGATTCTAAAATAGTGCATTTGTGTGAAAGTTGACACCTAGAGGCTTCTCAAGCTGCAAGCCTCTACAACACAACATTAGTAAGTGCAGATGGTTATAATTTTTTTCTCCGAGCAAGGAACCTCTAATCCTCCGTGACCAGACGTATCACACCTTGCGCCCCAAATTAATAAATGCTAGATCGCTAACCAATGCACATGTAAACTAATGCCATGAATAAATAAAAGTTGTCCGTAATCATGCAAAATAGTTACATTGATGATTGCGTCAACTTCAAAATTTATGAATCTTAATATATAAGTTACAATTAGATTATCTAATTCAAAAGTTTATTTTCAGTTTTTAGTATGAAGAAATGTTTTGAAGCTTGGTTGTCTTTAGAGATCATGTGTGTAATGCTTCTTATTGCATGGTTCCCAGTCTCAAGCACAACTACTGATCCAAGTGTTCTTTCTGGTTGATTAGGTGTATTATATGAATGCAAAAGCCTTAGCCTCCATGGTCAAGATTCCGGTCTCAATGGACAACCTGCAACATTTTCGGTCTTTTACCTTTTGGAAGTTGAAATAGTTAAAGGAATGAGGATCGGCTGGTTCCAAGAAGCAGGTATTGGGATTACTTTGAAATTGCTGGTTCCTTATATAGTCAAGTGAAGCATAGTTCTTACATTTATGCAATCTAAACGATTACATATCGATTTGTTGCTCCAAGTTAATGTGATTTTAACCAAAAAAAACAAGTGCGGGCTGGAGAAAGAGTGTGATCTTAGTCTCAACCCCGACAAAAAATAAAAATAAAAAGAGAAACTGATTGCTAATTTGGCAAAAAAAATTTGGACTATTTCTCGATTTGTGCGTGTCATCCTTGCGCAGGGGCCATGCTAATCTTCTCTGTATCGTTCCAATTTTATCGGATGTCCCCGAAGGGACAAACATATGACCTTGAACTGGGTTATATGAAGAGCTTATAATAACTGACTTTAGCCAATGTGGGACATTATCTCAATTTCTACCAAAACAAGTAAAGGTGAGGTGATGCTAGAAGTTCAAAAGTCCAATATTGTGCTCCAGCCTCAAGTCCAATATGGACGATCTTTACAATTTCATGAATTACTGTTACCCAAATCTCCAATTATGGAAGTGATTTTTTACTATTGAACTAGGCTTAAAATCGCATTTGTTGTAACAATCTCATCTCTTTAATGATAGTTCATCCTCATTGCCATCTCAACAGCTAGATTCGTTATTGTAAAATAGTAATTTGTTGTGGAATATTGTGGATATGATGTTTTGAATTTGACACAGTTTGCCAAATAATAGATTTATAATGATGGGGCAGTGGCGCGAGAGAGGGAAAAATTATAGAATGACTGTGAGTGAGGGATCCTCGCCTCACCACAAGTGAAGCATGCTGAAGTTAACTTTGAATAATGTAAGTTGGCTGCTTAAGCCATCCAGGAGATATAAATATACACACATTGTCTAGACATCATAGTTCTGGGAACCGGTTTTGTATCCTAACATATGCGGCATTTGGAACCAGAAGATAAGAAAAATATATTCTTGTGATTTTAAATCATGACAGTGTTGAGGAATATCATTGTCTATCATTCATTAGAATAAAATTAGATACACTTGAATCGTAGGGGATAATTCCATTCAAATCTCCCTTAATTAGAATAAAATTGGAGCAAATTACTAGACTTGAACTGTAGGGAATAATTCCTTTGGAATTTCCCTCCAAAAATGATCGTATGCCACTATAAGTGGCGAGCACATGGTATTCTTTAGTAAAAGGCGAAAGAATAGTTCGGTTTGTGGTTTCTTAATTCCCATTGTTCATTCTCTCTATTATTCCTTTAGCCTAGTAGTTTAGTGAACTTATAAACTTTTGAGGAAAGCATAATACTAATAGTAACTGCTCAGCAAAAGGTAGAGGAAATTCAAAATGTCCTTGATCTAAGCTAAAGTATGCTGGTTTTCTCTTTTTGTTGAAACAAGGTTATGATTTACTACTTCATTATCATGATCATGGAATTTAATAAATCCAGTTTTTCTTTTTACAATTACATGTAGATATACGAAGTTCTTGCTCTATGTTCTTGTTTCATTATATGTACTCATTACTGTCATCATTAACATCTCCTGCTATTTTCTACATATGGATCCAGTTTATATTGCAGCAGTGACCCCAAAAAAGACAAGGCTGACAGGGGCTTTTACTAAGGTTTTGCACATTCGAGCTTTGATAGGGATTACCCTAGCTGGAGATCAGCATGGTAAGGAACATGTTCAAAAGCCTAAGATACATGACCCAGTCAATCATATTTCCGTGAAAACTGATCGATGTAACTCATTTGATGAAGATGAGAAGCTTCGGAGAAAAGAAGTTATTGAAGCTTTTCTTGCAATCTCCCTGACAGTGAAAGTATCCAATCTGCTGATGAAATGGTAGTTTCAGAGTTGAAAATTTTATCTGAGTTAAAACAATGCTACTGTAGAAAACAGATTGATGATTCATCTCCCAGAACTACACAGCTTATGGCAGAAATCAAGGAGCAGAAGAGTCTTACTAAGACCCTACAAATCATGGCGAAGAATGTTGATTCTGAGCATAAGCTAAAACAGTCTGGACGAACCTTTGTGAAAGAGAAGTTTGAAGAGGCCAAAAGTGAGAACAATTTACATAAGAAGAGACTGAATATGAGAGGGCCATTGTCTCCCCTTGACAATCTTCACTTTTCAGTCTTAAGCCCCAACCATTTCATATAAATACTTAGGCAGACTGTTAAAGCTATTAGGAATTTTGTAAGGCTGATGATCAGTGTGATGGAATCAGCTGGCATCAGCTGGCTGGGATCTAGATACAGCTGCCAGTTCAATTGAACCAGGTATTGTTTACTCGAGGGACATGCACAAATGTTTTGCATTTGAGTCATTTGTTTGCCAAGTGCTCTTTGATGGTTTCAATTACCCTTACTTCTCTATTTCACATGAATCCATGTCCGAAAAGAAAAGGCAACAACGGCAATTCTCCGATAGAGATTCACTGCGATAAAATCCCAGAAGATGAAGGAGCATCCGGCCTGGAAGCCCAAATCCACATTTGCAAAATTTTGCCGCACCAAGTACTTGAGACTTGTTCATCCCAAAATGAAAGTATCACTATTTGGCAACTTGAGCCAAAGAAACAGGATTCTTTTCTCTGTTTTCCGAGATGGCGAAGAAGGTGTGGCTACTACATTGCCTGGCCTTTTCTATGGAGCCAGAGGCTTCAATCTTACAAGTCAACAAAAAATGTATATTTTCTGATGTTTACATGGAATGTCCAAATCAAGAAGCTTTCTTGACCCCTACTGGTACAGCGAATGCTGATCCTCGAGTGGCTTTTACGGTAGTTCCTGGATTCAAGATTGGTAAAACCATAATACAGTCTCAGGTATATGTAAAGTGATCTTCTGCCGAGATTAGATCATTAGTTACCTATGAGATTGGATCATTGTTTAAATCTTGGTCCACTACATAGGCAACTTTTAATTAAATTTTGATGATATAGTTGAAATATATAGTGGCGCTCCAGGTTTTGATGGGTTGCGGGGGCGTTTGCCTTTTCTTTGTTTACTTGATAGTGCTGTACTGTTTCTCCAGTCTTGTTAAGGGCGTTTGCCTTTTCTTTTTTTACTTGATAGTGCTGTACTGTTTCTCCAGTCTTTTAATATACTCAAATCAGAAAATGGTAGAACCAGGTGTTAATGTTGTATATTACCTCGGTTACTATATGATTACCAAGTGCTTATTAAATTATTAAGTGTATGTAAATCATGTTTGATTTTTGTTTTCTCTGTTTATTTATCAAACCATTATTGGGGGAAAAAAATGCATGTGTAGTGTATGGGATACTATGCTATCCAAAACAACTTCGTTAAAAGCAATGTTCTAAGGGGCCTAGGCGCTAGGCATCAGTAAAACGCCCCGAATCGGGCTAGGCGGGCAATTATACGGTTTTTAAGAAAATCGGTCAAAGTCAGTATAAGGCGGGCTAGGCGGTCAAAGTCGGTGTTAGGCGGTCAAAGTCGGTCAATACAAAAAAACATTGAAAAAGCCAGAAATCGGGGGCATAATGGTAATTCACTTCTAAATTATTAATAACCTTACGAAAAAAACTAAAATACACTGTCCCTTTTAATTTTAGGGTTTTACTTTCGTTCCTTTATAGCTTTACTAACTTGTCTCTCATCTCTCTTCTTCGATCGATTGACGATTGATAAGGTAATTGTCTCACTTTTTGATTTTCTAAAAGCTAAATCAATTGGTTTATAATCACTTTTTGTGTGGCTAATTAATTGTTAATATGTGTATATAAATTATATATATAGGTAGCGTTCAAATAGAAATCAACATTAGAATAAAAACTAGAAACCTATACTAAATAAATTATATTTCATTTATTTTAATGGCCCCACTAGGGGCACCTTCACAAAAAACTTATAAAATTCTTGGCTCCATTCAACAAAAATATAAAAAATAATTAAAAAAATAAAAAAAAGTTACTGTTCACGTGTCACGTCATCACGTGAACAGTAATTTTTTATTTTTTTAATTTTTTTTAATTTTTTTGTTGAATAGAGCCAATATTTTTGAACCTTTTTTGTATTGGGGTACCCCTAATTTGGTCATTAGATTAGCTTGAAATATTTAATTTAGGTTTTTTTTTTTTGAACAAAAAGAAATCAATCCATTAATCAAAAGCCATACGGCATTTACAAAAACAATCGCAAGAACAGACGCTTAAGGGGATCGCTGTTGAATCCTTTCTAAAGGCAACCAAGCGATTTAAAGATAATTGATATATACATGTTTTTACTTCAATCATCGAACTGTTCTGAACCGACGACCATAGATGCGATTCCATAGTAGCCTTCATCTCTGAATCAAAATCATGAAAAACTTGCCGATCTATAACCTCGGCCATGGAAAACTCCCAAATTCAATCCAAACAAAAACCAAACTCTCACAAGGAGAGACAAACACAACCCAAATAAATTGGGAATAACTGAAACCCAAATAAATTGGGAACTTTATTGAAAGGAAAGAAAGCAAGACAAATGAAAAATGAATTGAATTGGGGCTTTCCACCGGTGAAACCCGATGGAAGCCCCCTAAAAAAACTTTAATGGAGGCTAGGGTAGAAAGTTTCTAGTTTCTATTCTAAGTTAGTTTTTATTAGAACAAGACCCTATATATATATATATATGTCTTAATGTATGTATATGGTAT
This sequence comes from Kitagawia praeruptora, assembly GCA_037693485.1. NCBI lineage: Eukaryota > Viridiplantae > Streptophyta > Magnoliopsida > Apiales > Apiaceae > Kitagawia > Kitagawia praeruptora. Next base: position 89,272,493 of record CM075350.1, read on the forward strand.
ATGTTTGACTGATTGATTACTATGTTTAAAATTGTATGTTTACTTGGTTTATTTTGTCAATTGATGAGTTCGATTAGTTTAGTTCAGTTTGTCAATTGGGGTTTACTTAGTTTAGTTTATGGCTTCTTGCAATTTAGTTTTGTGTAAGAAAACTTGTTATTGTGATTCAACCCTTGTAATTCACATGTTAGGTAGTTGAATATCAGTTGCAATTTTAGTGACCACTTATGTTAACATTTGCGGCCAATTATGTGTTAACATTTTTTACAGAACAATGGAGGGAACCTCCTCAGGTGCATCAAATTCAGAAGCCGTGGGTTCAATTACCTCTTTGAAGAGAAAATTTGAAGATATAGGATGGAAATTCGGTGAACTAGCGGCAAAAGATGATGTAGATAAAGTAAAGTGTAATCTGTGTGGCAAAGTGGTTAGTGGAGGCGTCCATCGACTAAAACAGCATATATAGCTCAAGTTAAAGGAAATGTGGCGTCATGTCCAAAAGCTACTCTAATTGATAAAGCAAGGTGTATGCAAGCATTGCTTGATTCTAAAAAGAAAAAAGATGAGAAAAGAGAAAACCTTCGAGAAGTCCAAGATAGTGTTGATATTTCTGGGAGAAGCACAATCGATGTTGAGATTAGCTTGAAGGTCCAAATTCCCTAGATGGGGAGGAAATGTTTCTTCCCAGAAATGGAATGACAGTGAGTTCTCACGTACATTTTTTAAAATCTTCCTCCAAGGCACTTTTTTTTAAAATTTTCTCTCATCTTTTACAAAAAAAATTAGGGAGCATATTAAAGAATATTTTTTGCTTCTCTTCTTTTCCATTCTTTTCTCTTCCATCCTCTTCTTTAACAAAAATAAAAAATGAGGGTTATGATTAGATCTCATATCTCACCATAAGTGAGGGTTCTCATTTGAGCAAGACCATATATATATATATATATATATATATAGGTTAAGTTCTATGGAGACCAACATTTTTAGTGGAGACCGGAGACCAATATCAATAAAAACATTGCAAAAATTTATTTATTGAAAATCATGTTCTATGTAAATCACTATACCATCCATTTCATTGAAAATCTTGAATATCATATATGTTTTACATTCAAATTTCATTAAAAATCTTGAAAATCATGTATGTTCTACAAACAAAATATTGCAAAACGTATTGTTCTCCAAAACATGTTCTGCTTGCAAATCATATATGATTTTTAAGATTTTGAATAAAATAATAATGTTAATTGAACATTCTTTGGAAATATATATGTTTTGCAATGTTTTGAGTGCATAATGTATATGGTCTCCACGGTCTCCACTCAAATGGTGGTCTCCATAGAACTTAAGTATATATATATATATATATATTATATATATATATATATAGGGTCTTGTTCTAATAGAAAATAACTTAGAATAGAAACTAGAAACTAAACCTAAATTAAATATTTCAAGCTAATCTAATGACCAAATTAGGGGTATCCCAATACAAAAAATGTTTAAAATTATTGGCTCTATTCAACAAAAAAAAAAATTAAAAAAGTTAGTGTTCACGTGATGACGTGGCACGTGAACAGTAACTTTTTTTTAAATATATTTTTGTTAAGTAGAGCCAAGAATTTTATAAGTTTTTTGTGAAGGTGCCCCTAGCGGGGCCATTAAAATAAATGAAATATAATTTATTTAGTGTAGGTTTCTAGTTTCTATTCTAAGGTTGGTTTCTATTTGAACGCTAGCACATATATATAGAGTCATACTCCACTACAAACTAAAATTAACTACAAACTAAAAACTAAACACTAATCCAACATTTCACGCTAATCTAATAATCAAACTAGGGGTACCCCCAATACAAAAGATGTCTAAAATTCTTGGCTCCATTCAGAAAAAAAAAGTTATTATTCACTGCTGACGTGGCAGTGACGTCAGCAGTGAACAATTTTTTTTTTTTTTTTTTTCTGCTGAATGGAGCCAAGAATTTTGGACATATTTTGTAAAGGTGCCCCTGGCGGGGCCATTAGAATAAATGAAATATAAAATATTTTATGTTAGTTTGTTTTTAAGGATTGGTTTGTATTTGAGCAAAAACCTATATATATATATATATATATATATATATATATATATATAGGGGATACTGCAATACAAACCTCCTTAAAATACAAAGCTAAAAACCAAATTTCAATCCAAATTTTAAGCTAATCTAATGATCAAACTAGGGGTATCCCAATACAAAAAAATGTATAATAATCTACCCTCTATTTAGTAAAAATAAAAAATAAAAAAATCATTGTTCACTGTGCTGACGTGGCAGTGACGTTAGCGTGAACAATGATTTTTTTTTTGCTGGACGTTGGTGAGTTAATTTAGGACATTTTTTGTGAAGGTACCCCTGGCGGGGGCCTTAGAATAGATGAAATATAATCATTTATTATAATACCTGAGTCTACCTAGGTAAACAGTTAGATACAGTTAGCCAATCAAAAAATCATGAATTATTTTAGGACCAATCAGAGATCATTCCTAAATTTTAGACCAATCATATTATATTAAAAGTTTTCCTTATTTATCATTCTCATCCTATTATACTAACCATGGTTAGTTAACAATTCTAATTTAAATATAGTAGTTACTTGATTTAACATATCCATATATTAATCCATATCATTCACATCCTAATTTACTTATCGTGGTAATTTAACAATTTTTTTGAAATACAAATTTCTTTATCGATCCTTTAATTTAAAGTCAATCAAAATTATACTATTAAATATTCTGAACTAATTTTAATAAATATCAACTACAAGTCTACAATCATACTATAATATATAGTTATATATCGCAAATTATCTTTCATAAATACTTATTAACTAATTAATCATAATTTTTAATTTAAAATAAATCACAATTATATTATTATTTACTAGCACATCTAGTCTTTGCACCCTTCTTTTATGTATAGAGCCATTTTCTAAAATTGCATGTTTATCAATTGATTTAAATACAAATATATTATTTTAATACATGAGTCTATTTTATCAATATTATATACTATAATATTTTAATATCACAAAATCTTGATCTACAATCATAAGGTGCAATCAAATTTGAATAAATCTATTATCATTGACTTAAAAATTTTAAAAATTAAAGAGATATTCCATTTGGTACCATTATACAATTGGCCTTATTTGGTAACACTCGAAGTTAAAATATCAAGATCGGACAAACACATATTAAAACTGATCATATCAAGGTTTCCTTCAAACAAACTACGATCATTGATCAAATCTTATGTTGTGCACCCATTGCTTATTTCACTAAAATATATAGCCTTTTTGGCAAGATAATTCAATAATTTATTGTAAACGTAACGAAAATATATATCTAATTTGTCAAAACGTATTCGAACAATCAACCATAACTCGATTCTTTACTATCCAAATCACTGAACCAATATGTTGCCCAGTAAATAACAATTGTAGAAGGGGGTTGAATACAATTGTATAAGATTTTCGACTAAAAACAAATAATACAAGTATGAATCAATAACAGCTTTATTTACTCTGATATAAAACTGTTACAAAACTCTCTTAAGAAATTCTTATGTTCTTAAGAGCTGCTAGGTTACAATATAACTCGTATAAGCGATTACAAAATGTAAAACCTAAACTGTGTTTATATAATGTACACAGTTGCACTATCAATTACAAGATATTCTAAATCAATTACATATATCTCTGAATGCATATCTTGTATGATAGCTGCCTTCCTCCAAATTAGGAACCGACATATCAATCTTCCTTGATCTCTGGTCTGATGAGAATCTTCATCAAATACTGACCAGCTTCTAATCCTGATAGTCCAATACTGACGGTGCATTCCTGATGACGTCAGCATCAGTATCTGATCAGTAATGCCCAGATCCTGATCATCTCTTGAATCAATATCTAACAATCTCCCCCAATTTGTTCTTTATAAAACAAAGCACAAATTCCTTGATTCAAGATGTCAAAAACTCAAAACAAAATACCTTCTAAAAATCATCAGGAACAGTTTTAGAAATTCTTTGATAGAACAGATTCAGTCTCAAGAATTCAGATAACAATTCTTCTTCCTTGCTTTCAAGAATTTGAATCAGTTTCTTCTTCAGATTTTTGAGCTCTTCATCTTCCTCATTAATCTGATAAATAGCTGCCCTGATGTTCTTAATTGAGTTTCTCGGAAGATCTAAGTCACCTAGCAACACATAAGCAATTTCCTTTCCATCCGGATTTAGAGACAGTTGTTCCATGCCTAGATACATTTCTTTAACAGCTGTACCTTTCTTCATTTCAACCTCTCTATCTCTTAAATTTAAGTACATAGGAATATAATTGCCATCATACCTTGTTCCTCCATCCATGAATCTCTGTCTAATCTTCCAGTAAATCATGACACACCAATTTTGATAAACTTCTCTTTCACGAACATTTATTCTTTTACTTCTGAGAAGATACAGAACATATTTCAGTTCTTTTGCAGATTTACACAACAATTCATGAATAGGAATCTTCTTCACACTTCCATCTTTCATGAAGTATACCAGCTTCTCTATTTTCTTTGCATCAGCATGGCAATCAGCAATAATAGCAACAGCTTCAAGTTTCCAAAGATGATCTACAGTTAACTCATCCCCAATCTTGTCAACTAGAGCATATTGATCAGTTTGTGCAATGAAAATAACCAGTGCATGACTATATCCAATTCCTCCTCTTGTGCCAGGTTCCCATCCTTTCAAGCCAGATTGCATACTCACCCATTTTGGTGGATTTTCAGCAATAAAGGTAGTAGACTCTGTTTTAACAATCAGAAATTCATTGATCAAAGAAGATTCTTTTATCAATCCAGCTGATATGAATACAACTGGTTTCCTATAATCAACCTTATCCACCTCCTTCTTCTTACTCTTCTTCTTCTCATTAGTTGGATAATCCTGCTGATGTTCAGGAACAGATCTATCTCTATCATACCATAACTTCCTGTCTGATCTATGAACATTTCTTAAATAATCTCTGGTTGTTATCTTTTCTGCTTTTGTGGCTTTAGCACTGATTTCACTTTCTCTTTCAAATCTTCTGAAGTTTTCTTGTTCATACTCCAATGTATCTTCAAAAACTTCCATATTGTGAAATTCAACCACAACCTTAATAATCATAATCTTAAGTTCTTTTAAGATTTCAGAATCAGAAACAACGACTGACTTCTCATTAAATACAGTAGATTGAGCAGCTGCCTTACTCTTCCTTTTCAAAGGCAATATCTCTTCTACAAATTCTTCAGGAGCATTGAATCTGTTGTCTGGAGTTGATGCAAGAGATAGTGGAGTTTTCTTCTTTTCACTTTCAGAAACATCTTTCAGTTTGATTCCACTAGATCTTGTTTGCCTTGAACTAGTTTGAGCAGATGATCTTCCCAGATTTCTATATCTTCCTCCTCTGCCTCTTCCTCTTCTTGCAGCAAGAGTTTTATTCTGTTTTGCAAGCTCTTCAAGGATCCTGTTCTGTTCTTCTAAGAATTCATCAGTAGTCATGTTTGGATTTTCTTCAGTAGATAAGACAAGTGCTTTCTCAGCATGATACTGTTGAACTCTTTTGTCTTTATGAAATAATTTAAGAACACGACCATCCCCAGTGTCAAGTTCATGAAACAGATTAGCAGCATCTTCATCCTGTTCCACATAAACATCATCCTCAGGAATGGTTGACAGAGTTTGACCAGATGTCACTGTCTTCTTTCCAGATTCAAAAACATGAGTTGACTGCTTAGTTTGAGTATTCGTTCTCTTTGTCACTAAAGCAGCATCAGAGGTTTCAACTTTATGATGTGACTTAGCACCACCATCATTTCCAGAATTATCATCCTTTTGTACAACAGGATCAGGTGAACATTTTGTTTTGACTATCTTCTCCCCCTTTTTGACATCAGTATCATCCTGAATGAAGAACGACAATATAAGCTTGAGGGTTTCATCGATAGTATCAACTTTAGATTCCAAGACATTCATTCTAGAATCCAATCTCCTGTCAAGAGCTTTAATATCATCTGCAAGAAGGCGTGCTTGAGAAGCAGTAGCAGATATGGAAACAGATGTTTGAATACCCGCTTGAAATTTTTCTGTTGCAGCCTTCATTGAATCAATCTCACTCCTCAATCCCTTTGCGAGAAGAGCATTGGTTTTGAGAAGAGCCTTAAGTTCAGGTGTCGGCATCCGCGTAGCAATATGACCAGAATGAAACAGAGCATTTTGAAAATTCATCTCAGCAGTGGGTTCATTCCATTCTGTATCCCATTCATGTCCCCTTGCAGCTCGAGTATCAGAAGGAATAAGTGAACTATACTCCCCTCTGAATTCTTCTTGAGTCATTGACTGCATGTATCTACTTGAAGACCCATAATTAGATCGGAGACTTGCTTTTATAGCCGCCTGCATTTGCCTTTTTCAAGATCAGCATGATCATCATCATCATCATCATCTGAGCCACCACCAGCCTCAGGAAGATTATGTTCAACATCATCATCAGGAAGCATAATACCTTTCAGTTTCAAAACACCAGTAGATACAGCTGGTGAATCCTGATGACCTGCAGACAAATTAGTAACATGTCCTAAATCTCTCTTTTCTTTTAAAGTGATCTCATCACTTCTCACAATGTTACCTAAGTTGCTTTCAATAGCAACTTCTACCTCACTAGAAGTTAATAACTTCTCACTCTTTTCTACCTCTCCTTTTGCCAGTTCAGGAGACTGCCTCTCATCACTCTTCTTTTTCTCTAAATGTTTACTCTCAATCTCACAAGAAAGGTTCTGGCTCATTAATTGTGAAGAAATAAGAGGTGGCTGAGAAGAGTTGTCTGAAGTCATACAAATAGAGGTATCCCTGTTATCAGGTCTATCTGTAATCATACTATCAGTAGTAAATGAAGTAGATAAAGAGATGTTACCTGATGAAGTAGTTAACGAATCCATTGGCCGTGCTGAAATTGGCTCAATAAGCAATGGAATAAGTGAATCAGTAGTACTTTCATCAGGATTGACCACTGCAACTATTGCATGACTTGCATCAGTATTTGCTACTGATGGTTCTTGTGTAGTCTGAGGTTTTGAAGCTTCTTCAACACTTTGAGTCAAAGGTTCTTGTGTACTTCCCTCAAATGCAGTGTCAGCAATCACTCTGTCACATTCAGCAATGTGCAAATCATGAGCAGCTTTTTCTGCCAGACTTCTAGCAAGTTCAATTTCAATTTCAGAAGCTCCTTGAGCATTGTCAGGAAACTCCCCTGCTGATGTGAGTGTGCCAGCATCTTTAGTTTGAGAAGATGGTTCTTGTGGGGCAGGAATATTCTTGTCTGCACCTTCCCTTTGAGAAGATGGTTCTTGTGGGACTATTCCTTCAAAAATGTCTGCACCTACACTTTGAGTAGGTGGTTCTTGTGTGACTGGATCTGCAATAGCTTCTGAACTCCTTTGAAGTTCAGGTTCTTGTGGGCTGGATCCTTTCAGAGATGACACTGTAGTCCTCTGTTTCTTAGGAACTGCCATAGTTTACCATTCCAAGTTCATTCACCAACTTTGTAAAAGTAGCCTCAGGTAGTGGCTTGGTGAATATATCAGCTAACTGTTGATCAGTAGGAACAAAATGAAGTTCAATTGTTCCTTCCAGTACTTGTTCTCTTATGAAGTGATACCTGATGCTGATGTGCTTTGTAAGAGAGTGTTGAACTGGATTTCCTGTAATAGCAATAGCACTTTGGTTATCACAATAAATTGGTATTTTTGAAAATGACAAACCATAGTCCATTAGCTGATTTCTCATCCACATGATCTGAGCACAACAACTTCCAGCAGCAATGTACTCAGCTTCTGCAGTTGATGTGGAGATAGACTTTTGCTTTTTACTGAACCAAGAAACTAGTCTTCCTCCAAGAAACTGACAACTGCCTGAAGTACTTTTCCTGTCTATTTTGCATCCAGCAAAATCAGCATCTGAATAGCCACACAAACTAAAGTCTGATTCTCTGGCATACCAAAGGCCAAGAGAAGATGTGCCCTTTAGATATCTGAAAATCCTTTTTACTGCAATGAGATGCGGTTCTCTAGGATTTGCTTGAAATCTTGCACATAGACAGGTTGCATACATGATATCAGGTCTGCTAGCAGTTAGATATAAGAGTGAGCCAATCATCCCTCTATAGTTGGTTACATCTACTTCAGTTCCTTGATCAGGATCAAGCTTTGTAGCTGTAGCTATAGGAGTGGAAGTTGTAGAGCTGTCTTGCATGTTAAACCTTTTTAGTAAATTCTTTGTGTATTTTGACTGATTGATAAAAATCCCTTCATCAGTCTGTTTAACTTGAAGACCTAAGAAATAGCTCATTTCACCCATCATGCTCATTTGATATCTCGACTGCATTAGCTTTGAAAACTTCTCACACAGCTTAGTATTAGTTGACCCAAAAATGATATCATCAACATATATTTGAACTAACAGCAAATCCTTACCATGATTCAAGTAAAATAAGGTTTTATCAATTGTACCTCTGTTGAATCCACTTTCCAGTAAGAATTGAGCTAAGGTTTCATACCAGGCTCTTGGAGCTTGCTTTAGTCCATAAAGTGCTTTATCCAGTCTATAGACATGATCTGGATGTTTGGGATCAATAAATCCAGGAGGTTGTTCAACATATACCTCCTCTTCCAGTTCTCCATTGAGAAAAGCACTTTTTACGTCCATCTGGAATACTTTAAATTTCTTGTGGGCTGCATATGCCAGAAAAATTCTGATGGCCTCCAGTCTTGCAACAGGAGCAAAAGTCTCATCATAATCTATTCCTTCCTGTTGAGAATACCCCTTTGCTACTAGTCTTGCTTTATTTCTCACAATTGTGCCATCTGAATCAGTCTTATTTCTGAATACCCACTTTGTACCTACAATAGACCTTCCTTTGGGTCTTGGTACTAGTTTCCAGACTTCATTTCTTTCAAACTCATTCAGTTCTTCTTGCATAGCTGTCACCCAATCAGCATCCTTAAGTGCATCTTCAACTTTCTTGGGCTCCTCCTTTGACAGAAAGTTATTATATAAACATTCATTTTGAGTTGCACTTCTTGTCTTAACACCTGCTTCAGGATTCCCAATGATTAAATCAGGAGTATGACTTTTTGTACATTTCCTTGCTGATGGTAAGTCATTTCTTGAACTGGATGCTCCCCCTGGATTGGTGTTTTCTTCAAAAGAACTAGAGTTGCTAGAAGCTCCCCCTGAGATAGTGCTATCTTCTTCTGATGTACTGTCTTGATTGTCACTTGAGTCTGTTTCCGATGAATCTCTACTTGATGTTTGAGTTGAATCATCACTAGTGATGTTTCGCTCTTGCTCCCCCTCAACATTTGCATTATTTGAGTCATCATCAGTAACAGGTGTTTGATCAGGAATTGATCGATCGTCAGGATCTGACAGAGTATCAGTATCTGCCGTGACTTCATCAGGATTGTTGGTAGCTTCATTTGCAAAAGTCAAACTGTCATGAGAGTCTTCTTGAATTCCTGTTAACTTTCTATCATCAAAAGATACATTAATGGACTCCATGACTGTCTTTGTTCTTAGATTATAGACTTTAAAGGCTCTTGTTGTTGGATAGCCAATAAAGATGGCCTCATCAGCTTTTGTCTCAAATTTTCCTAGCTGTTCTGGATGAGGTCTTAGAACAAAGCACTTGCAGCCAAACACATGTAGATGCTTCAAACTTGGCTTCTTTTCCTTAATCATCTGATAAGGAGTTACACCATGTCTGTTGATTAGTGTAATATTTTGAGTGTAACAAGCTGTGTTGACTGCTTCTACCCAGAAATATGTAGGTAGTTTAGCTTCTTCCAACATAGTTCTACCAGCTTCAATAAGAGTTCTGTTCTTTCTTTCAACTACTCCATTTTGCTGAGGAGTGCCAGGAGCAGAGAATTGTTGAACTATTCCTTTGTATTTGCAGAACTCTTCCATTGCTGAATTCTTGAATTCAGTCCCATTATCACTTCTCAGAATCTTGACTTTGTATTCCGTACCAGTTTCAATAAGTCTAACATGGTCCAGCAGTATTTCAGCAGTTTCATCTTTTCTGTGAAGAAAATAAACCCAGGTAAATCTAGTATATTCATCAACAATGACTAGAGTATACCTTTTCTTACTGATGGACATTATATTCACTGGTCCAAACAAGTCGAGGTGTAGCATGTGATATGGTTCATCAATTGAGGATTCAGATTTGCTCTTGAATGATGTCCTTCTCTGTTTAGCCTTCTGACAAGCATCACAGAGTCCATCAGGAGTATATAGAGCCTTTGGTAATCCTCTTACCAAGTCTTTCTTAACCAACTCATTTATATTGTTGAAGTTGAGATGAGAAAGCTTCTTATGCCAATTCCAACTTTCATCTACAGATGCTTTACTGATGAGGCATGTAGTTGGATTTTCAGTATTAGAGTGAATGTTGGCTTCATAAATGTTACCATGTCTTTGACCTGTTAATGCAATCTTTCCTGTAGATTTGCTGATTACTTCAAAATGAGTATCATTAAAGTTGACACGATAACCTCTGTCTGTGATCTGACTAACACTCAACAGATTGTGCTTTAGTCCTTTCACCAGAGCTACTTTTTCAATGATGACATTTCCAATTACAATGCTGCCATATCCCAAAGTTTGTCCAATGTTGCCATCCCCATAAGACACAGTTGGGCCAGCCTTTTCCTCAAATTCTGATAGCAAGGTTTTGTCTCCAGTCATGTGCACAGAACATCCACTATCCATGACTAACACATTTTTCTTTTTACCCTGCAATCAGAATCACAAAGAACTCAGTTAGAATTTTTAAGAACCCACACTTGTTGGGTTCTCTTTTCATGCAATTTAACATCTTTATCAGTAGAAGATTTTCTTGTAAAGACATTTTTATCAGAATTAACTCCATCAGAATTAGTCTTTATCTTGACAGATGCATGATTAGAATTCAAGTTCTTTGTTTTTCCAAAATTTGCACTTTTATTGAACTTTGGCAAAGGCTCATAATAATTATAGTACAAATTATGGTATTCTTCACATGTATAGATAGAATGCCATTTACTGCCACAATGGAAACAAGGATTCTGTGGTTTATAGAATACTGATTTATTCCTAATGTCAGACTTAGGAACTACAGTTGGCTTCTTTTTACTCCTCCTGCAATCAATAGCAAGATGATTAGAATTACCACAGTTAAAACATACTTTTCTTGGTGCATTCGGAATATACTTATAATTATTCTCCTTGTTTATTCCAACTTTACCATTCCTGTTCCTTTTGACAGTTGGAACTCTCTTCCTATCTGTTACCTCACAGATTCTGTCCCTCAATTGCTTTTTGGACAAAAGACCTACATTTTTGTTTTTGATAGTTCTAGACTCAGAATGATGTGTAGAAGTAGACCCCTCTTCTGAAGTAGATTTGGGAATTTCTGGATACACATAATTAACTGGCTTTAGTTTGGTTTTGGTACTGTCTGTAACATATCTGTAGGTTTTTGGATTTGTTGAGTTATTAACTATAACTCTTCCAGGGTTAGATGAAACAACCTTTCCTTTGTCCATTTTCTCATTTTCTGGTTTATACCCTAGACACTCTTTCCAGTTTTTATCAGAAATGATTTCATGAGTTTTTGTACCAGAATGTGTCCAGGTTCTGAGTTTTTCATTAGCATCTTTAAGTTGCCTCTCAAGTTCATTACATTTAAACTCCATTTCAAGTTTCATGTGTTTAGCATTATCACACTCTGCTTGAACTTCATGCAAGAAAATTAACTCAGCTTCTAGATGATCATTTCTCTTAACAACCTCTGCCATTTCAGATTTTATTCTTGTATTTTCAAGAGATTGACTCCTAAAACTAATATGCAGAGATTTTAAGAAAGATCTTAGCTCAGAAACATTATTAGTATCAAAATCAAATAAAACTTCAGATACCTTGGTTTCACCAGCAGAAGTCTCATCAGTTTTAGCCATCAAAGCATAATTCACTTTCTCCTCTTCAGAGTCAGATGATGAGTCCATCCAATCCTTGCTTGAAGAAATGAGAGCTTTGGTTTTGGTCTTCTTGCACTCAGTTGCAAAATGACCCATCCCATCACAGTTATAGCATCTGATTTTTGACTTGTCAAACTTGCTGCTTTTGCCTTCTTTCTTCTTGTACCTGTCTTTGTCAGCATTGAAGGTTTTCTTCTGGAATTTCCCTTGCTTCCTAGCCTTTCTGAATTTCATCTTTTTGAAGCCCTTGACTATCATAGCAACCATTTCCATCATATCAGAATCAGTAGAGTCATCATCAATATCAGGATCAGACTCAGTATCAGTATCTGATGATGAGTCATCAGGAATTGACTCTTCCACTCTACTCTTTCGGTTATAAACCTCCTCAGCTTTTCCCTTTGATTTTGATTCAACATTCAAAGCAACAGATTTTGCTTTGACATTTTTCTTGTTCTTCCTCTGTTGAACCTCAAGATCATGAGTTCTTAGCATTCCATAGACTTCATCAAGAGACAGCATCTTCAAATCATATTGATGCCTTATGATTGAAGCTTGAGTATCCCACTCTTCAGTTAAAGCTCTGAGAAACTTGGTATTCGAATCCTCTGGATCATACTCTTTGCCAACCAGTGATAGATTGTTCAGTAAAGTCAAGAATCTATCGTACATATCAGTAAGGCTTTCATCAGATTTAGCATCGAATTGCTCATACTCCTGAATTAACAGAGCCCTTCTGTTTCTTTTGATAGATTCAGTACCTTGACATTGAGTTTCCAAAGTATCCCAAATTTCCTTCGCAGTCTTGCATGCTATTACCCTGTTAGACATGACATTATCAAGACTGTTATGCAAAATATTCTTCACCTTTGCATCTTTGAGTACTTGAACCTTTTCTTCTGTCGTCCATTCATTCTTTGCCTTAATGACATAGTGTTCAGCAACAGTCTCTGTTCTTGCAACTAGTTTTGTTGGAAGAAATGGTCCAACATTAATCCTGTCAAGATAGTCAGGATCAGTTGCTTCTAGATACATCAACATTTTCACTTTCCAGGTTGGATACTCGGTCCTCTTGAGAATTGGAATTTTAATGCTTTCATACTTGCTTGTCGACATCTTAAGATCGTTACTGATTAAAATTAATCAGTTTAGCTCTGATGCCAATTGTTGCCCAGTAAATAACAATTGTAGAAGGGGGTTGAATACAATTGTATAAGATTTTCGACTAAAAACAAATAATACAAGTATGAATCAATAACAGCTTTATTTACTCTGATATAAAACTGTTACAAAACTCTCTTAAGAAATTCTTATGTTCTTAAGAGCTGCTAGGTTACAATATAACTCGTATAAGCGATTACAAAATGTAAAACCTAAACTGTGTTTATATAATGTACACAGTTGCACTATCAATTACAAGATATTCTAAATCAATTACATATATCTCTGAATGCATATCTTGTATGATAGCTGCCTTCCTACAAATTAGGAACCGACATATCAATCTTCCTTGATCTCTGGTCTGATGAGAATCTTCATCAAATACTGACCAGCTTCTAATCCTGATAGTCCAATACTGACGGTGCATTCCTGATGACGTCAGCATCAGTATCTGATCAGTAATGCCCAGATCCTGATCATCTCTTGAATCAATATCTAACACAATATAATAAAATCCTGTAGATCTAAAATCCCGGATGCCAGAATATATAAAAGAACCTACTCTCACAAAGAGAAAAACAGAACCCTAAATGGGTAGACAAAATCCACTAATGGGTTATTAGACTCTCAATAAAGAGATATATATTGAAAAGCAAAGTAAAATCAAGGAAAAGAAACTGGAGTTATCATTCACAAGGAGAAAGTACAACATCCAACATCCAATATATCAGTAGATACAACCCACCAACGGGGTACTAGATTATATTGGATGAGTAGATCGGTCGATACATATAAAATTACATACAGTTTCTAATAAAAGGAGCCCTTTTTAATTTTGTATTATTGAATAAAAGTAATAGTATTCAATTCCCATGCACTAATCCAAGAACAGACATATCAAATTTGCTTGGTTGATTGTTAATATTTATTTTTTAATATCAACACAACCTTATATATAGGTTAAAAAATTTAAAAATTTGGTAGATAGATTCTAAACAATAATAGATATTTATTAACAATAAATAAAATTAAAAAAAGAGGGCTTCATTTTATGTACTGTATTCTTAGTTTTGTTTTGTAGCATCTCAATGTTGTTTTCAGTTATGTAGTAACAGACATAAATAACTTGGGCAGAAAGTAACATTATATGTGATTGTCATATTTTTCTTTTTCCGTATTATTTTCGTTTCGTGTACCAAAAAAAAATGTGTAGTTTAGTATCGTTTTGTGTTCAGATTTTGGGTACGAAAAAATTTAATATCATTTTCATACAAGACCCCAAAAACACACGTCATGAATTAATGTACACAACACAAATGATTTATCAGGTTTACACGTAAAGGTTTTCTTCTAACATATATACTCATTGTTAAAGAAAAATAAATTTCATATTTTCTAACCCGATAATTAAATTACAAGGACACATATAAAATAATGTGAGTTTTGTAAAATCCAAACCCATATCCAAATATTTTCGGGTTTTAAAAATATTTTCTAATCCAAATCCAAAACTCAATATCCAAAAACAAATCCGTCGGGTTTCGAATTAGATAGGATTTCGTGTATCCGAAATTAGTAATAATGTAGTCAAATTTAAAAAATTGCTACATGTAAACAATACTTTTTATATTTATAAAATACTTAAAAAATTAAATGATTAAATTAGGTAATTAATAAAATGTAACATATTGCATGAATTGAATTGACATACTAAGTAAAATTTAAAATATGTTAAAAAAAATAATTCTTCGTATACAAAACAAATGAAAATTTATGTAATTTAAAGAAAATTACATATTAAATATTACGATAAAACTTGAGATTGAGAAATAGAATTTCTGATTACTAAATTAGTATTGACTATATCTAATGAAATATTTGAATAATAATGAATAAATTATATGTCTTATATCTAAAATATTACATAAAATAATTTCAAATTATGATATTATATTATTTATGTATCGGGTTTCGATATTGGATTTCGGATCGGATTTCAGATCGGTACAATTAAAATCCAAATCGAAACTATTTCGGATTTAAAATTTAATTAATCCAAAAATTTGAGTTCGGCATATCAAAAATTTTGGGTTTCAAATTGGGTACCATCAGATCGAATTAATTTGATGGATAAAAGAAAACTAATATTTAATATACTATATTCTAATAAAAAAATAAAAAATTTAACATACAAACTCCCAAAATGGATATGCAAATTTTAAGTTGTTAATAAAAACAAGCCGAGGGCAATCACCATAAACTCTAACAGTCATATCTTGCGCTAAGAACGAGATATATTGGATATGTTTGGTTGATTGATAATGTTTATTTTTCTATAGTAAATGAATTCACTAATAAAAGAATATACAATGTGTAAAAATGATATTGATAAACACATAGAAAACTAGATTAGATAAAAGTTTTTTTCATCATATCTACATTCATTTAATGGATCTTGCACGATAGATATCATTTATCATTTTGCTAAAACATGCAATCTTTTTCTGAGAGACAGTCTAATGATTTATAACAGTCATGATAAATAAGTGTTTGTGAATTTTTAATATGTATTCGAAAAATTGATCGCGACCCATACAATTTGTTTGAAAGAATTAATATAATGAAAATTATAGAAACCCAAAGTACTACACATTTAAATATACCAAATTTAAAAAAAAAATAAACTTAAAATATGGGTACCTTTCAAAAAAACTTAAAATATGGGTAAAACAACTTATGAACTTCGTAGAAAGATTGTAAAAAATGAGAGAAATCAAATGAAAATAAAAATTAAGAAAAAGCAATAAAGAGGAATTTAAAAGGTTTCAGCGATAGATGTGAATGTTATGATAATTGTTCGATAATATTAATATTAATGCAATTGGTATAAATTGATTAATAGGTAATTTTGTACATAAATTAACTACTTGCTAATTAAATTATCATTTTTTTTCTAAATAATATGTTTTATTCATTAATTAGTAAATTTTATCGTTCGGTGCGTAGCACAGGTAGAACGCTAGTATATTTAGTGTTGGTTTGTAGTTCTCATTAAGAGTGGTTTGTATTTGAGCAAAAACCTATATATATATATAGGGTCCTACTCCACTACAAACTAAAATTAACTAAAAACTAAAAACTAAACACTAATCCAACATTTCATGCTAATCTAATGATCAAACTAGATGTACCCCAATACAAAAAATGCTTAAAATACTTGGCTCTATCCAAAAAAAAATAAAAAATTCACTGTTCACGTGATGACGTGGCAGTGGATTTCACTGGTTAACAGTGCTTCGCACCTTCTTGTACGGCGCTTCGCGCCTTTATCATTCTAAAGTTGTAAGGAATGACAATCAATGGTAAAGGCAATAGACGATTGACGGGTGTGTCGAGAGCCTTCGGCCCTCATGACTACCTAACTCATCCGTTTACTGTCTTAAATGCTTCGCATTTTCACGGCAAGTTTTTTTTTTGTTGGATAGAGCCAATTATTTTAAGCATCTTTCATGAAGGTACCCTTGGCGGGAACCTTAGAATAGATGAAATATAATTAATTTAGTGTTAGTTTGTAGTTTGTATTTAAGGATTGGTTTGTATTTGAGCAAAAGCCTATATATATATATATATATAGAGAGTTGCACTCCATAACAAACACCTTATATAACAAACAATATAGAACACCTTAGATCTAATAGATCCAATGCCCCTGGCGGGGCCACCCAATACAAAAAGTTCTTATTTTTTTTACCCTCTATCCATCTATCATCTTAAAAAAAAAAAGGTTACTGTTCATGATGATGACGTCATCAGTGACGTCATCATGAACAGTAAAATTTTTAATTTTTTTTTTGCTGGCTTGATAGAGGGTAAAAAATAACAACTTTTTGTATTGGGTGTCCCTGGCGGGGCCAAATGATCTAATAGATCTAAGGTGTTCTTTATTATTTGTTATATAAGAGTGTTCTGTATGGAGCAAAGGTTTATATATATATATAGGGAGTTGCTCAAGAGAAAACTATTTTTTGGAGAAAACCAAGAAACTTTTCTCATCCATTGATTTTATATCAATCTGACGGTTCATGCTATTTTATCAAATATGCTAGAATCTAATAAAAACCATATAAAAGTAAACCAAATTACTCATTAATGAATGCAGATTTGAAATATTTCCTAATTTCTACTTGCCAATTTTAACAAGATTGTTCTTATCTATTTTTCAATAAATTCAAAATCTTTCCATATATAATTGCATGGAATATCTAATCTTTTTTTAAGGAAATCAAATTTATTTATATTCATGTTATTACTATTAAAGATATGTAACTTAATATAAAAACTTCCTTTGAACACATGTAATTAGAACACATGCAATTAGTAGAACACTTAGTAGAACACATGTAATTAGTAGAATAACTAGAACACCTAGCAGAACACATGTAATTACATATAATTAGTAGAACACCTAATTAGTAGAACACCTAGTAGAACACATGTAATTAGTAGAACACACGAAATTAGTAGAACACCTAGCAGAACACATGTAATTAGTAGAACACTTAGTAGAACACCTAGTAGAACACATGTAATTAGCAGAACACCTAATGTAACAATATAAAGAACACATGTAATTAGTATATATATATATATATATATATATATATATATATATATATATATGAGTTGCACTCCATAACAAACACCTTATATAACAAACAATAAAGAACACCTCATATCTAATTTAATATAAGAGTTTCGTCATGACACCCAATACAAAAAAGTTAATATTTTTTTACCCTCTAGCCATCCAATAAATTTTTTTTTAAAAAATAAAATAATTTTTTACTGTTCATGATGATGTCACTGCTGACGTCAGCATGACGTCATCATGAACAGTAAAAAAATTATTTTATTTATTTTTTAATTTTTTTTATTGGATGGCTAGAGGGTAAAATAATAATAACTTTTTGTATTGTGTGCCCCTGGCGGGGCTAAAGGATCTAATAGATCTAAGATGTTCTGTATGGAGTAAAGGCCTATATATATATTATATATATATACATATATCAAAAAAATAAATAAAATGATCACCCACATATATATTTATATAATGTGATGTGATACTCCTTCAGTCCCAAAATTGAGTGTTAAGTATTGATCTTTTTCATACGTAATTTAAAATGTAGAAGAGTCTACCTTTGCATATAGTCTTTTTAATCTTTTTTCTAAAAAATATAATATTTTAATTTTATTAAAAAAAATTAGAAAAAATTATTTAAAAATTATCCAACAATGAAGCTACAAGCTCGCAAACATGCACACATCCAGGATGTTGGACCGTCGGTAAAAAAAAATTGGATACTTATAAGCATCGGTGAATCGTTTAAGTTGTCATACTATCTACATTACTTACATTTATATTCAATTTGTTGAATAGTTTCAACTTTCTAATTGTGTTGCTTTTTGTTCTTACTTTTTTTTAGGAAGAATTACAACTCTTGGTTTTTGATACTTGAAAAGATAAAATTATATAGGTGGGGTTTTATGATTTACATGACTTTGTATATATATATTTTTTACTAAATCAGAAATATATATATATATATATATATATATATATATATATATATATATATATATATATATATATATATATATATATATATATAACAGGCAAGCTTGTGAAATGTACAAAGAAGATTGGAGTATTATACCATCTCCAATGGCATTGGCAAAAAAAAAAATTGGCTAAATTACATAAAATATTGATTATGTAAAATTTGTCGAACCTGACATTGTGCCACGAGAATATTGGCTATATTTTAAAATTGGTTATTAATATTTCAAATTGTTTCTTCAAAAAAAAAATATTTTAAATTGTTATTAATGGAATATATTATTTTAAGAGTAAAGGGAATCTAAAGTTAACTTTAGATAATTTCTCTAAAGTTAACCATTAGAAGGAAGACACATAAGCATACTTATTGATGCCCCTGCGGGGCCCTTTAAATTAAAAGATAAAAATGGATCAAAACTACGTAGTTTTGATGGTTAACTTTAGGAAATCCTCCTAAAGTTAACTTTAGATTCCTTTTTCTCTTTTTTTTTTGATAAACAGATTCAAGAAATGACCGATAGATAAAAATGATATTTTAATATAGAAATAAATGATGGGGTAATTCACTACAAGTCTCTAATGGTTCGACAAATATATCCAACATCGAAAGATTATCTATAATCATAGACAAGGATTTTGTCCAATGGCAAATTTTTTACATATTACGTATAAGTTTTATTTTTGGAAAGCACGTTGACTTTTAACTAAAGGCTTGATATAGTTGGAGATGTTCTTAGATATTATGGCTTGTACTTGTTTATCTAAAATTATATCTTTATATAAATGTCATAAATTTTTTTTAAGTTAAGATTATGTTTATGTTTAATCATTATTTTTAACAATCATTTTAATTTTACTTTAATATAAATTTAATTATAATAATTAAAAAAGTGAAAAAGGACAATTGATTAGTATCTAAAGATTCCCATCAATTTGATTTTTAAAGTAAATTGATTAGTATGTGAAAAATAAGAGTAATGTTACAAAATTTTGTACCAAAAATAGTTATCAAATGATGTGGCATAGATGTGCCAAGAAAATTTTTATTAATTGATATTGGTGTGTTTAATTAAGTGATAACCAATCAAAATGAAACACATGTTATTTTGTAAAACTTTTTGTACAAAATTTGATGTCTCTAGTATTTTCTGAAAAATAATTATGTATTTATAATTATTAGTATTTATATCTAATGGTTCCCATCAAATTGATTTAAAAAATCCAAGTAGATTCAGTGACCAAACTTCAGACAATTGATAAGTGGATTTTATATCCACTTGGAACATTCTATATCGGCTTAAATTGATTGTTTTGGACTCAAGTTTGTGTAGTTTTGATGTGTTTTGTGTAGTTGTGCTGGTTTGCAAGAATATATAAGCTTTTGTCGTTTTTGGAGATTTAATTGATTAAAATTCGGATTTTCCGGGAAGGCTGCGCAGCTTATACTGTTTTGGCCATATCTGGAGTTCTAGAAGTCCGTTTTCAGCGATCTTACTGCCCACGCGAAGCTTGAGAGATTTTCTACAACCTAGGATAGGAAACAAGTGCAAGAAATATGCTGAATTAAATCGCGCATGTGATCTTGTTAAAGAAGGCTGGGAATTTACTGTTTTGCCCTTTTTCTAATTCTAATTGTATTCTGGGCAGTTTTGGGTACCTTCTTTAAATCCTAATTGTAATAGAAGGCAATTTCTTGCTAGACAAGATATGTAGAGCCTATATAAACACATCCTACCATTGTAAATCATAACAATTCATAGCTTTTAATCGTATCAAGGTACTTTCAATCTTCAATTCTTTCTTCAATATTATGTTTTCATTCATTATCATTATTATTTTGTTTTCTTCTTTAATTATGTGTAACTAAATCTTTAATCTGAGGATTGGGTAGTATTCCTTGGTATTCATGTGTGTTTAATTATCTGTGATTTTCTTGCTTTGCTGATCTGTTATTGAGGGCTTAACACAATTAGGGGAGTCATGAACCTTTGATTGGATTTCAGGGATTGTAATAACTTGGAAGAGGAGTTGCAATTTTAGTACATGATTTAACAGACATAACTCGAATATTTGATTGGAAGATTAATAGGAGAGTTGTGAGACTTATAATTCTTGGAGCTTAATAGTTTATGATTGTCTTTGATTGTATCACGGAAGTGACAATTAGGGTATAGTTATAGACATTATATTGTATCTTGGAAGAGAACATTATAACCTTAGAAGAATTGTTTTCAGCAGAGTAAGAACGTAGACATCACATAGATATTGAATGTGCATTGAAACCAAGTGAAGAACCCCAGTTCTTGGATTGTTTTCCTCATATATTTTATTCTCGATTGATAATTAGTTTAATTTAGTTTAGTTTAATTTAGTTTATAAAAAAACAAAACATTCTTCTACACTTCTAAATTGTGAGAGATAAGAAATTTGAACTTGATATTACATTCAGTCCTTCCCTGCGAACGAACACACAAAAATACTACTAACAAATTGGCGCCGCTGCCGGGGAAGGCAGTATACTTGAGTTTAGGTTAATTGTTTCTTATTGTTTAGATTTTAATTGGTTCCACAAGTTGTTTTGTTGGTGATTTTCAGGTGTATGCGACGTGCATCTTGCGTTAGAAAATTGGAATTTGATCCTGAAATCGAGCGTACTTTGAGAAAGATCAGAAAAGAGAAAGCTAAGATGGGAGAGCCGGTAGCTCAAGCTGTTGTTAATGATAATGTTGATGAGACTTCTATTTGGGACCATGAGACACCTAATCCTGCTAATTGCATGTACAAAACTCCAGAGATTGGTGCAACCCAATTCAACATTAATCCAATCTTAATTCAGATGATCAGCAATCAAGCTTTTGAAGGAGACATTGAACTAGAGGATCCACATAGACATCTAGAGCGCTTCGTGCAGATGTGTGGCTCATTCAGAATCAATGGTATCACGAGTGACAAGATTCGTCTCCATATGTTTCCCTACTCTATTAAGGGAAGAGCTTTGGAATGGTTTCAACAACTTCCAAACACTACGGTTGCTACATGGGATGGTCTTTCTATTGCATTCTTGTCCAAATATTATCCTTCTGACAAGACGCAACAATTGAGGACTATGATTATGAGTTTCAAAGCACAACCGGGTGAAGGTCTATATCAGGCATGAGAGAGATTCAAGGCACTATTGAGGAAGTGTCCACATCACGGCTTGGAAGATTGGCAGATCATTAGTACTTTTTATGGGGCCATGAATGCAGATATTCGTTTGAGTTTGGATGTGGCTGCTGGTGGAAATTTCAAGAAGGCACCAACTACACAGGCTAAAGCACTCCTTGAGGAATTGGCATCTAATAACTATTCATGGGCACCTAGTGGGACGAGCTCAACTAAAGCAGCACAAGAATCTGAGATGATCAACATGCTGGCTCAGAAGTTGGATACTCTAACTCAGGAGGTGCGAGGACAAAGAGCAAATGTGAATGCTATTTCTTCACCTATGGAGGGGTATAATGATTATGGTGCTAATTAGAACTCTTATGTGCAACAATTTCCAGAAGAAGCATCTTTTATTCAAGGAAGACAGCCGTGGCCTGTTCAGAATAACTCCTATTACAATCCAAATCAAAGGCCAAACAACAATCTTTCTTACAGTAATAATCATGCGGCTAATCCTTCTTATTCATTTCCAAGGCAGAATCAACCTCCTGGTTTTCAGTCACGACCATCGTATCAAGCACAGCAGCAGTATCAACCTCCTCCGAAGAAAGAACCAGCTGATTGGGAGGTTGCACTAAATAAGATTATGCAAGGAACCTCTGGGGCATTGGCTAATATGGAATCAAGAATAGAGCAGATGGCATCATCTCAAAAGATGCTAGAAACACAGATTGGACAGATTGCCTCCAAGATGGGTGTTCGTGAGCAAGGATCACTTCCTAGTCAACCCGACCAGATTGGTAAAGAGCAATGCAAAGCAATTACTTTGAGGAGCGGGAAAGAGTTGCCCGAGGTTGAGGTTCTTAAGCCTAAAGAGAAGGATGCTGAAAAAGAAAGTGAGATAGTAGAGATCGATGCAGAAAAGTCAGAAAAAGTAGATGAAGAGAAGAAGGAAGAAGAATCAGAAAAGCCGTATGTTCCTCCACCACCTTATGTTCCTCCTATTCCATTTCCACAGAGACTTCACAACAGGCAGTTAGAGAAGCAGTACGAGAAGTTCTTGACTATGTTCCGGCAGTTGCATGTCATTATTCCTTTGGCTGAAGCTTTGAATCAAATGCCACTCTATGCTAAATTTCTTAAGGAGATGTTGACAAAGAAGAGGAAACTTGAGGATGCAGAAACCATTACTCTCAATGCTGAATGCAGTGCAGTCATCCAAAAGGCCATTCCTCAGAAATTGAAAGATCCGGGAAGCTTTTCTTTGCCTTGCACTATTGGGAAGATGGAGAACATGAGAGCCTTGTGTGATTTAGGGGCTAGTGTGAGTTTGATGCCATATTCAATCTGCAAACGACTTGGTCTTGGAGAGCTTAAAAAGACACGGATTTCACTTCAGTTAGCTGATCGTTCTGTTAAATATCCGTTGGGGGTCGTTGAAGATGTGGTTGTCAAAGTTGATAAATTTGTCATACCTTGTGATTTTGTGGTGTTAGAGATGGATGAAGATGTCGAGATACCCATTATCTTGGGAAGGCCATTCTTGGCTACTGCTGGCACTACTATCGATGTTAAAGCTGGAAAATTGACATTGAATGTTGGCGAGGACAAAGTGGAATTTGATCTGAACAAAGCAATGAAGATGCCTCCTTTTGGAGCAACTTGTTTTACTGTTGACAGAGTTGATGAAATTGTGCAGCTAGAAAATGAACACTTCATGGGAGCAGAACGGGTGTTAGATGATGTAGTAGAAGAAGAAGCATTTGTTGTTCGAGACACAGAAGTTGAGATGGTTTTTACACTTTCAGAGGCACCACAGGTGGAACTTAAATCTCTACCTGCTAATTTGAGGTATGCCTTTCTTGGTCCTGATGATACATATCCTGTGGTAGTTTCTGCTTTGCTTAGTGATGATGAGCTCGAAAAATTATTACATGTTTTTCGGCAATATAAATCAGCTATTGGTTGGACAATTCAAGATATCAAGGGAATTAGCCCTGCTCTTTGCATGCATAGAATTGCCTTAGAAGATAATCATAAGCCTGTGATTGAGGGACAAAGAAGATTGAATCCGAATTTGCAAGAGGTGGTGAAGAAAGAAATCATTAAGTTGCTTGACGCTGGTATCATATATTCGGTTCCACACAGTAAGTGGGTTAGTCCTATTCATGTTGTGCCTAAGAAAGGTGGGATGACTGTTGTTCACAATGAGAAGAATGAATTAATTCCCACGAGAACAGTATCAGGTTGGAGAGTTTGCATTGATTACAGGAAGTTGAATAACGCTACTCGCAAAGATCACTTTCCCCTCCCATTCATTGATCAAATGCTCGAAAGGTTGGCGGGTAATGAGTATTACAACTTTCTGGATGGATTCTCGGGCTACTTTCAGATTCCTATTGCACCCGAAGATCAAGAGAAGACCACCTTTACTTGTCCTTATGGTACTTTTGCTTATCGGAGGCTTCCTTTTGGTTTGTGTAATGGCCCTTCGACGTTTCAACGGCTCATGAACCACATATTCTCAGATTTTATAGGGAAAGACATGGAGGTCTTCATGGATGACTTCACGGTGTATGGTTCTTTCTTTGAATCCTGTTTAGCCAGTTTGTCGAAGGTGTTGCAGAGATGTACTGAAACTAATCTTGTTCTTAATTGGGAAAAATGTCACTTTATGGTGAAGGAGGGCATTGTGCTTGGGCATAAAATCTCTAATAAAGGCATTGAGGTCGATAGAGAAAAAATTGAAGTTATTGAAAAATTGCCACCACCTTCATCTGTGAAAGGAATTCGAAGCTTTCTTGGTCATGCTGGTTTTTATCGACGGTTCATCAAGGATTTCTCCAAGTTAGCTCGTCCTCTCTGTAATCTTCTCGAAAAGGATCGTGTTTTTGACTTTGATGAAAGTTGTCTTGTTGCTTTTAACAGGCTGAAGAAGGAACTTACTTCGGCACCCATAGTTACATCTCCCGATTGGAGCTTGCCATTTGAGCTTATGTGTGATGCTAGTGACTATGCTGTGGGTGTTGTTCTTGGTCAAAAGAAGGATAAGCGTATGCACGTGATAGCTTATGCAAGGAAGACTCTTGATGATGCGCAAATCGACTATTCCACTACGGAGAAAGAGCTACTTGCAGTAGTGTTTGCACTTGATAAATTCAGATCCTATCTTGTTGGGTCTAAGGTGATTGTCTATTCAGATCATGCTGCAATTCGTTTCTTGATGACAAAGAAGGATGCCAAGCCTCGTTTAGTTCGTTGGATTCTCTTACTTCAGGAATTTGATCTTGAGATTCGAGATAAGAAGGGGTCCGAGAACTTGGTAGCTGATCATTTATCTAGGTTGGATCAAGGAGATGGAGAGGTAGGAGGTGAAAAACCTATCAATGATAAATTTCCGGAAGAGCAGCTTCTAGGTGTGTCCTTGTCTACACCATGGTATGCAGATTTTGTGAATTACATTGTGGGAGGAGTTGTGCCGGATAATCTCTCTTATAACCAAAAGAAGAAATTCTTTTATGATGTGAAGCACTACTATTGGGAGGAACCATTACTTTACAGGGAGTGTGCTGATGGAATGTTTCGTAGATGTGTACCTCATGATGAAGTTCCTTATATTTTCAGGCATTGTCATTCTCTAGAGTGTGGAGGTCATAACAGTAGTATGAAGACAGTGGCGAAGGTGTTGCAGTCAGGATTTTATTGGCCTACCATGCATCAGGATGCTAGAGACTTTGTGGCAAAGTGTGATAGATGTCAGCGAGTTGGAAATATTTCGAGGAGGAACGAGATGCCTTTACAGTCTATTCTTGAGGTGGAGATTTTTGATGTGTGGGGGATGGACTTCATGGGTCCATTTCCATCTTCTTATGGGAACCAGTATATTTTGGTGGGAGTTGATTATGTCTCTAAATGGGTTGAAGCTATTGCATCTCCTACTAATGATGCTAGAGTGGTGAAGAAGTTCCTAAAGAAGCATGTGTTCACTAGATTTGGAGTGCCAAGGGCTATTATCAATGATGGAGGTGCACACTTTTGCAATAAACAGGTGGCTGATCTCTTGAAAAAGTATGGTGTGACACAAAAGGTGGCAACTCCTTATCATCCGCAAACAAGTGGACAAGTTGAGATTTCGAATCGTGAGCTGAAGTCAATTTTGGAGAAGACATTGGCAGCGTCGAGAAAGGATTGGTCAACAAAGCTTGATGATGCACTATGGGCATATAGGACGGCGTTTAAAACACCTATTGGCATGTCTACATATAGGTTGATTTTTGGGAAGCCATGTCATCTGCCAGTGGAACTTCAGCATAAGGCATTTTGGGCGACAAGAGAGTTGAATTTTAATCTTAAATCTGCAGGAGAGAAGCGTTTATTTCAACTAGGAGAGCTTGAGGAGATTAGGCTCCAATCTTATGAAAATACTAGTATCTACAAGGAGAAGACAAAATTGTGGCATGACAAGCACATTCAGAAGAAGGAATTTGAGGTTGGGCAACATGTTCTATTGTTTAATTCAAGACTCCGTTTATTCCCTGGAAAGCTTAGATCAAGATGGTCCGGACCTTTTGAGATTGTGAAGGTCTATCCTAATGGGGTTTGTGAGATTACTAGAAAAGGGTCAGATGTATTCAAGGTGAACGGGCAGAGACTTAAGCCATACCTGCTTGGAGAAACAGTGGAGCGAGGAATGAGCATTCTTCACCTCCAAGAACCTATCATCAGTTGAGAATCGACGTCGGGCTAACGACGTTAAACAAATGCGCTTCGTGGGAGGCAACCCACGCCCTTGTATTATATTGTATTATTGTTACTTTCGATTTAAAAAAAAAATCAAAATTTCAGAACGTTCCAGCGCCTCAGGCGCCGTAGCCGCGCAGGAGCGCCCAGACTAGCAGAATCAAGCAGCGCATCAAGCGCCAGTCACCGCACCTGCGCGTGTGTAACGCAGGAGGACTCCGCGCATCAGGCGCCGAACGGCGCAGGAGCGTTGCAAAACGCAGGCCGTATCTGCGCATCAGGCGCCAGACCGCGCTTCAAGCGCCGAACCTGTCTGTATTGTTCGATTAAAGGAGTTCAAAACTCAAATATTCCTCCACTTTTTATCTCATCTTTTCCAATTCAATTTCAATTATAAAGCCTAGTATCTCCTATCATTATTTCATCTTCTACATCCTCTACTACATCTAATTCAATCCCAAAAAAAAAAAAAAAATCCTTTTTCATCTCTAAATCAAATACACCCACATCACCTATACTTACACAAACCCATCTATATAAATCCCAAATTCTCAACTTTCATCCATTCAAAGTGCAAGGGGGATTTAAATTCGAAATTGTGGGGATTCATATTGCAAGTTCACCTCTTGGATTCAATTGGGTAACATTCTATCTTATCTTTTATTTGAATTTGTGAATTTTGCAAACTAGGGTTCTTGGTGTGTAATTTGGGGGTTCTTTATTTGGTGAATTGTTTGGAGATTATTGTGCCTTGCTTGATATTTGTTGATTATGGCTCCTAAAAGGCAACGGTTAATGGGTAGTGGTAGTAGTGCTTGTGACGCCCCCAAATCTGAGGTCAAAGATTCAGGTCGTCACATCATCATCCAACCATATCATACCTGTATTAACTTTACAACTCAACAATACATCCATCCATACCTCGATCTTACACACAATCAAGTTAGAGCCTCAGAAATGATAATCAAAAGTAACACTAAATATTACAATTCATCTGTACAATCCAGAGTCTTACGCAATTCCACTTATACAACTACACTTGAAGACAAGTCTTACTATTACAGTTGAAAACCTATCAGACTATTTTGTAGTATTTATCAGGGACTAAATCATCTCCGGGTAATTCTTCTACTCCTCTTCTGCTGGTGCGGAGTTAATCGACCAAATTCTTCCCTTTCTGAAAAGTTTTTATAAAGCAAGAATGAGCTACATAATGCTCAGCAAGTTCACTATTTTGTAAAATAATAATGTGGTTTATTTCGAAAACATTCCCAACTATATGGGTATATATCTCAGATTTCAAAACATAATTGGACAATGTATGTGCCCGAGTTTGAATAAAACATCTATACTCACTAAGGAGCTTTAGGATAACATATGAACCCTTATAAGGTTCCCATTTCAATATATCTCAAGTTTGAGAATATATACATATGAGTATATCATTTTCGGCAAAACACTCTACGATTAACATACTGTACAAGGAATACATCATTGCAAACCTCTTTCCTTCCATTAGCTTAGAAGGTTTCTCATACAAAAACATTTCATTCTTTGAAACAATTGCAAGAGTGCACTAACACGTGCCAATCTTTATAGAAAATCTCGCAGTTCTAGATACTGCACGATGTCAATATTTTCTCATCAAAAACCACACTATCGGCAACTTGGCACTTAGGCTCAAGAAGCAGTGTTTGAGTATTTTTCCAAAGTGGAGGGTGGGACTGGAAGAAAACATAAAAACCTGACAAGGATTGACGATGATCAGTCGCCACATCCAAGTCCAATAATCCGCGGGTCTTCTCTACTAGTAGAAGGATAGAAACTACATCCGTAACTACCCTTGGGTGAAAACTACATCCGTAATCACCCTCGATGAAAACTACATCCGTAATCATCCTTCGGCAACACCTGAGCCGGAATAATAATTGATGGACCGCCTGGCTCACGGCCGCTTACACATCCCGGGAATCGTTCGTCAATGATTCCTACACCTGCCAGAGTCCCCTTTTTCTTTTCTTTTCAAAAATCATTTTGATAGAAAATTCGAGTAGTTGAAGTTCGACCTCAGTCGACCGATAATTCTTGAAAAACGTACAAGAAGCAAAACCTGACCGGGGGTTTTCGAAAATGTTTTGGGTGGGGAAAGAGTTCGAGTTTGAAAACGCTAAAGGTATCTTGGATTAGTTTTGTCTTTAAAATAATGAACGATAATTAATAAATAATATTTTGAGATTTAATATAAACAATTAATAAAATAATTATTTACTTAAAATAAGCTTTTAATCCAAGATAGATATTTTTGAGTATTTTTAACAACGTAAAAATAATAATTACTTAGGTATACGATACTTCCCGAATGACCTTTCGGGTTTTCACAATTTAATTACGATATAATAATATACCGCTCCCCGGTCAATAGTATATACGGACCGCTACGACGTCTATTGCTAGAGTCGTTGTCCGAAGAAAACATTTCATTCTAAGTTCAAGGGGTGCAAACATATATGTACTTATACATCTCAATTTCATCGATACTTTGATAAACATAAACATTTAATACGATTGAAAACTACAAACACAACAGTGAAAGTCCTTGTATATGTAAGTTTTGAAAAGTAAACTTGCCTTGGTTTGGTTGGGGTGGTCGAGCGTGCGGAGTGGAACGATCTATACATAAGCAATAACCGTTCGTTAGTACCTTAACAATACCTCTTTACTTACGGGGTTTTAGGGGTGCAAAAATTAACTTAAGGACTTCGTCTTATGACACTCTAGCCCCACTATAGGTTCATGTCATCACTCGATTACGCTCGTCACTTATTCGACTTAATTTAGTTACCACATTCGAATCATAACCATTACCCCTAGAATTATAATCCACTTAATGACTTTTTCCCTTGCGCGAAGTTTACTCTATCATTTTTATAAAATTGAAAAATTCATATTTTAATCCAATTCTTTTTGGGTAGCCTTCCCCACTGCATTTACTAACTTCTCTAATTTTTCCATGATCCCTCATAAATTTTTAGGGGTTTAAACAAGGTTCACAAGGGGGTCACTTATGCAGTCCGGAATCCAGGAACACAATTCACTTCTCCGGCCATAACTTAAAATCTATACATCACCTAGTCATGAACTTTACATTTCCAGAAACTACATTCAATTATCTTTCCAACAATATATGGTAGGACCTCAGGGGACAACATTTGGGGGTTCAAAACCGTGTTACAAGACAGGTCAATGCTCCTGGAAAAACTCAGCAAGCACATACTACTTGGATCAACCATTTTTCACAATTCCACAACACAACCAACACTTAATACACTTAGTTCATGGTTCATAACACTCATGGAGATATATATGTTATCCATAATCATAAAAGTCACAATCTCAACATCAAAACTCAAGATCCATGTCATCCAATACTTATACAACCAAGATTAGCTCACAAATACATGGATCTACTACCAAACATTATAAATACTACATAACCAAGAGGGTTTGTGATTTTTATACCTTCTTGAGCACCTAGGAGCCTTGTACAAGCTTTACACAACTTAATAACACCTTGAATGGTCTCCTACAACCCTTACAATCCAAGATCTAAAAGAAAATCAAACATGGTTACTATTCACCCAATCTTTAACAATTTGTAACTTGAATTTGGGTGGATGAAATGGCTTGAAATTACTAACATACCTTGTCTAGATGATGGAGATGGCCTAGGATTTATGTTATGATTTATGAGTGATGGAAAAGGGGGAAGAAGAATTTTTCTTCTTCATTTCTCTTCTTGGCCGAGAGCAAGAAAAAAGGGGGGGGGGGGAGTGTTTGTGTTTTTGATTTTTGTGTTGTGTGGTTGAATAATGCATAAAGTAGTAGTTGGGTGTTACATATTAGTGTAAGTATATGCATGGTACCATCCTAGGTATGGTTTCTTGTACTTCTTGTCTCCTCTTTTTGAAAAGCAAAGTAACTAGTTACTATTCCTCTTCCATTTGGTTAACTAGTTTGCTTATTTCCTAACTACTTGGTTGCATGGGACTTGCATGCAATACTACTCCTTGTATCATCATCCTTCCACCAATGCTTGTCATTTAATCTTTAATTCGTATCGTATCTTAATTAATCTCTCGTAATAATATTTTGTCGCGTAGAGATTTCCCCTATAATTCCTTAAGTACTTAATTGTGTAAATTCCTCGAATGTCCATAATTCCTTGTCACAATCCTTAATAAATCTTTTAACACTCTAATCATTCTCAAATCCCAAGTTTTATAAATCTTACTAACAATAAGACTCTTGCTTTCAACAACCTTCCCTTTATCTCATATAGTGGATGCAACAACATAGTTTCTCAGACAATCAATTCCATTAAACAACAGGGATGACTAGAAAGGCTCCAAATTGACATTGCCACATGATATTAAATAAAAGAAAATATTGCAAAAATTAGGGTTCTTACAGCCTCCCCTCCTTAAAAGGATTCCGTCCTGGAATCAGGTTGAAAATAGTTGGGGGTGCTTTTCACGCATCGCGCTCTCTAGTTCCCATGTTGATTCTTCGACATTCTGGTTCCTCCCCAAAACTCTCACTAGTTTGACAACCTTGTTCCTCAGCACCTGTTCTTTTCTATCCATGATTTCTACGGGTTGCTCCACATATGTTAAGTCTGGTTGCAGATCCACTTGATCATATTCTATCACGTGTCGGAAGTCGGCATGGTAGGGTCGTAGCATGGACACATGGGACATATTATGCACTTGCTGCAGGCTCGGGGGTAAAGCCAATTCATAGGCTAACTTTCCAACTCGTCTCAAGATTTCAAAAGGTCCAATAAATCTTAGGCTTAGTTTCCCCTTCTTATCAAATCTCATCAGTCCCTTCCACGGTGATACCTTTAACATTACAAACTCTCCTACCTCATATTCTTTGTCCTTGCGGGTCTGGTCCGCATACTTCTTCTGTCTGTCTTGGTCCGCATACCAGTCGTCCTCTTATGAGTTCAATAGTTTCTCTTGTCTGTTGGACCATTTCAGGCCCTAAAATCTTCCGGTCTCCAACTTCTTCCCAACACAAGGGAGACCGACATCTTCGTCCGTACAAAGCTTCATATGGGGGCATTCCTATACTCGCATGGTAACTGTTGTTGTAGGAAAATTCGATCAACGGCAAGTGGTCATCCTAACTTCCCTTAAAATCGATGGCACATAATCTCAACATGTCCTCTATGGTCTGAATGGTTATCTCGCTCTGTCAACTTGGTCCCCACACGATCCTGAAAACTCCTCCACAACCTGGAGTTGAACCTTGGGTCTCTACCAGATACAATGCTCACAGGAACCCCATACCTTACCACGATCTCCCTAGATATCTCATGAAATTTGACCATTCGAAATGATGGGTTTCGTAAAAAAAAACTAATGACTTTTACATACACTCGTTTGCACCGTAGAGAAGTAATATCAATTCGAAATCTTTATTTAATAATTCGTACATATCGTGATTGCAAAAATTTCTCATCCACCCATAAAATTACTATTCATCCAGGTTTCGAATATTCACGAAAATTAGGGTTATTGCAGTCTCCCCTCCTAAAAGGATTCTATCTTAAGAACCTAAGGAAGATAGTTGTGGATACAATTCCAACTTTACCCTTTCCAACTCTCAAGTTGACACTTCAACCCTTTTGTTCTCTCACCTTGGTCTCACCAACGCTTTAATGTTGTTCCTCAACGCATACTCTCCTCGACATGTATTCCTTATCGGTTGTTCTATGATTGAAAATTTCCATCCTACTACTTACACGTTCCTCTTCTACCTTGTTCATAGTATCCGTGTTGAGTTCTTGTATCGTTGGCCCGTGAATACTTTGTGGTCGTGTTTTGTAATCCGAGACAACGTCAATACGCACGGTATTCCTCATATTCCTTCGCTTGATTAGCAGGCATGTGTTGCCTCCCGTCAGCCGTTAACACTTGCTATGGATACCGTATAGTCTTCGGTATACGTCGAACCAGTTCAGCCACTATATCCCTCGTTCATTGACTTCTTCGTAACGCAAGAAAAGCGAAACTTCTTCTTTCGCAGTATGCTTTACAAGAGACAGACTTGCGTTCGCATGGTGACGATCGTGATAACAACATTCGTTTCATGGATAAGTTTTTATTCTCGACTGCCCCGTGAAATCTAAGGCACGACACTAATTATAAATTCGAACGTCTGGACAATTCTTCTTCCCTGTCCGTCAGCCACAGATCAAATTAGTACATACGCTCAATCTCTTCATTAAATATACTTGGAAGCATCTTCAATATTCGTAGTTTAATCTTAAGTCTTTATCTGACGTAATCGCTACAGAAGTTTTATACTACACCACCATCTTTTCCGTATATAAATCGATAATCTTCTAAATGGAAAGTCTTTCGTAGGTAAATCACTTGGTTCAACAATTATAAATCAACTAGGGCCATCTCTTGGCTCGGTCTTCGGCGACCTACTTATGAAATTCATTATAATTCTGTCCACGTTCAAGATTTTCTACAGGCGGAATTAATCCACTAGATCTCTATCATTCTGCTTTCGACATGTCGCATTTGTACTTAATAGTTTGCCAATGCCATTCTTCATACCTGTCTGCCAAACATTCTCTTAATTCTCTATACATCTTCGTCCTTCCCCATAATTTAGTCATTTTCCTCTAACATTATTCTTTATTGTATATACTATATTTTCTTGGTCAATACTGACTGAATTCCAATTTCGAATAATCCCTTCTATAAGTATCGGCCACCACACTGGCCTTTCTTGGGTCATAACAAATTTCTCCATTATACTCCCTGCTCCCTTTCATCACCTTCTCTTTCTTATGTTTAGTTCTAATATGAAGATATACTTAAGGCACTTGTGGAAAAAAAAAATTTCACACTTTTCTTATAAGATTAACGTCTCCGTTTTATGCGTGAATGCTATCATGACTAATCCCGACTCACGGTTAGTATATCACATCCCGTAACCTTTATGTTGTTTAGAAGTATAGGCTATCATCCCCTTTCTACTGCATCAGCACACCTCTTAAACTCTTGAAAGATGCATCATCGTGACTCTCAAAGTCCTCTTTTTATCATCAAGTATAGCTAACAACGAGGTTGTTGCTAATATCTCATTTCATTCCAAAACTTTGTTCATTAATCAATAAAGGATTCTGACCCATTAATCCACTCAAACGATACTACCATAATTTTATAACGTTTATATTAGTGTGAAATGCCAATTTTGGCACAGTACAGAGGTCGATCTTGAGTTGGTGAAACCCGCTTTTCAACCTTATCTTTGAAAAACTACTACGTGTTTTAACCGGTCAACAATTCCTACATCTCCGGTTAGGGGTATCGATTCTCGATGGTATATGTAAGATGTCATACGCTCGTCCTCTTTCACAACTGGCACCAATCAGCCTGAGGCCTGTATGCTGCTGCGATTCCCAATAAACTTGATTAGGTGGTAATCTCGAAGGATCATTGGGATATATCCATGCATCAATTTGCTATTAGGGGCCTTTTAAACTTTATATCTCGCTATGTGCATCAATCCCTTTTAGCTAAGTAAAGCTTCACATTCTTGCCACGATATTTCTTCCTTTCTTGTCCATCTCACTTCCATGTTAGTTTCCTCTAAGGATATGTCTTACATCGCAATCGATTTGAATTTCTTGGATCAGGAAAAGGCTTGGTAACTCCAGAATTCATTACTATAACATCCTGACAACGGTTGGTAGGAACGTACTCCCAACCACCTTATCATTTCCTATAACTTTCCTCACACTAATATTAAAGGTCTTGTATTATGCCCCGACATGTTATTCCTACTTTAAATAATTACTCGGCATCACGCTCTGGCTGCACAATTACAACATTTGGTTTTTGATCTCATATTGGTGCAACGGTTCACAATTGTACCTCCCGTTCACCTTAGAGTAATGACTTTTGAAAGGAATGGTTTCAAAATAACAAGATCCAATAGATAATTTCAATAAGAATTCCACATTGGATGTTCCAAGAATGTTGATGGTTCCAAATACTAGGAGTCTCAATTTTCGGAGATGTAAGGATGGACAAAAAGAATACAACAAGGTTTATTCCTTCATGTCCTGATAATTTTGTAATGTGATATCATAGAGAATGTTGCACGAGGGCAATGATTGTTGGATACAAAAGTCATAAAGACGGTCTTTATACGATTCTTACATCTGGTGAATACTTTTCCTCTTGAAAAATAGAGGATCTGAAAAGTCCCATTGATAAAGGTCAACCGATCGAAAGCAATTCTACTCTATGACAATAAAAATGAAGCAGTTTATCATTCAAGTAATCTATGGTTTCAAATGAATCTTCATTATATGAATGAAAGAACAGAATATTCAAGTGACATAAAGTCTGATACGAAGATGGGTAGAATTCAAGTTGAGTGGGCGACCTCACTAGGTCTCAATCAAGTTATTCGTCAAAACTTTCATTATCATACTTTACCACATGCAAAATGCATCGAGGAATTGCTGAATGAATTAAATTGGGAGTTGGACCAGTGAAACAATAACTAGTCCTTTTCAAGAAACACTAGCAACTAGCTAGACAACGGACAACGAATGGAAATAAGAAGTTATTAAGTTTGAAAAAAAAAGAAAACTATAAAATCTGAAGAGAATGTTCTAGGTATCGGAACAATCGATAACCTCTCATCAAATATTACTTATCAGTGAAACGGTCCACCCAAGGGTGCCTCCGTACACATGCTTTATCAGACCCTATAGTAGAATTAAATTCAGAATACCAATATCAAAATTATATCATTACTATGATTTCAATGTACGATGTACAATCTCATCTTGAATAGAAGAAAAGAATTAATGAAGGATGTCTGGATGTTAGATCATCCCTGTTCTCAACAAGTTGATAAATATTTATGGGCTCAACTGAAGAGTGCAAGTATGAAAGAAGTAGTCAAACATCAATATTCGTTTAGGAATATTCATTGATTAATTAAGGAAACAATTGTTGAACATTCCTTGGATAATTGAAAGAAAGTGTAAATAGGCCTGAGCAGAACGAAATAATTATAAACTTCAAATAAAATACTCGGGGATCAAATAAGATACTTTGGATGAGTCCCGGTTTAGAGAAAGTATATCACTGGTGGTTATTCCACAAGTTTGAAGTAGAAAGCTAGAAGGATTACCTGATATAAACTAATCGAGGTAACATGGTTAATGAAAAGTTTAAAATGAAGTAGTGCACCAGCCGGTAGTTACCAAAATGAGTTAATAATCATTCGTGCATCTCATTATCACCACTATGAGGGTAACTCCATCTCTTCGTCTTCGTAATACAAGACACCAACTAGTGCGTCTCTCAATCTTCATCTTAGAGTCAATTATCGGTTAGGGTTTCACAAATATATCTATCATCTTCGTGCTTTATCTTGAAGACCAATCTTCACATCATTTCGGGGACACCTGCTAAGTCCATAGGATCCTACTTCATGCCTTCTGACATGAATCACAAGTGGCCAGTTCCCCCTGGGAACAGATCAAAGAGATCTCTCAGGGATCTCAGTGCAGTCCATAGGTTCACTGACGGGTGTGTGCATGTGAACATATACCAAAATATTGAGGTCTACAACACATATATACGTGGTCCCTGATAACATCTCTATCAAAGGATCCCACTCTAGACCCGTTGGTCTTTTCTTTTGGTAGACTTTGAGATCACTGTATCGCTCGTTGCAACCATATTCAACTTCTCTTGAGTCCCTTTGTTAATCCCACTTGTTTGTTCTCTAAGTTGAACTACCATGCTCCAGCGTCCGAATCATGCGTGGAATTATCTAGCACGCTCGTCTTATGATAACATTCTCGTATAACACATGTAAAATTCGCCATCAAGGGTAATGAAATCCACAACGACATAGTGACCAACTTTCAGGTAAACCCGTTACTTATCGAAAATCGGATCTTATAGCCAAAGTAAAAGACTTTCATTATTCCAGTACTAAGTACCCTTATATATGTAGGGAAGTCTAAACTTCTTGATTCTTAAAATGCCGCCTCCTAAACTGTGGAGGAATATGGGCCACAAAATTTATGCCAGCCTAGTCATCCGATCATATCGGCAATATCGCCTCTTCCTCAACTACTCTTGAGGTTTCACTCTGCTTCCTACATCGTTACATCTGATAAGTCAGGTACGACTCCCAACTCTCAACTCATCATTCTGAAGGCCTCTAAGGATTCTATCGACCCTAGTATAATACCTCCAGTAAACACTCCAGTCCATTCTACTCATCGGTACCTCTTCCGGTAGTCCAATAATAAGTTTACTACGATCTCTTATGTCATTCTCCTACTTAGACTTAACTCTCAACACTCTCGTTTCTGAGTACTGTAACTTATCTCTCTGATACCATTTCTGTGACGCCCCCAAATCTGAGGTCAAAGATTCAGGTCGTCACATCATCATCCAACCATATCATACCTGTATTAACTTTACAACTCAACAATACATCCATCCATACCTCGATCTTACACACAATCAAGTTAGAGCCTCAGAAACGATAATCAAAAGTAACACTAAATATTACAATTCATCTGTACAATCCAGAGTCTTACGCAATTCCACTTATACAACTACACTTGAAGACAAGTCTTACTATTATAGTTGAAAACCTATCAGACTATTCTGTAGTATTTATCAGGGACTAAATCATCTCCGGGTAATTCTTCTACTCCTCTTCTGCTGGTGCGGAGTTAATCGACCAAATTCTTCCCTTTCTGAAAAGTTTTTATAAAGCAAGAATGAGCTACATAATGCTCAGCAAGTTCACTATTTTGTAAAATAATAATGTGGTTTATTTCGAAAACATTCCCAACTATATGGGTATATATCTCAGATTTCAAAACATAATTGGACAATGTATGTGCCCGAGTTTGAATAAAACATCTATACTCACTAAGGAGCTTTAGGATAACATATGAACCCCTTATAAGGTTCCCATTTCAATATATCTCAAGTTTGAGAATATATACATATGAGTATATCATTTTCGGCAAAACACTCTACGATTAACATACTGTACAAGGAATACATCATTGCAAACCTCTTTCCTTCCATTAGCTTAGAAGGTTTCTCATACAAAAACATTTCATTCTTTGAAACAATTGTAAGAGTGCACTAACACGTGCCAATCTTTATAGAAAATCTCGTAGTTCTAGATACTGCACGATGTCAATATTTTCTCATCAAAAACCACACTATCGGCAACTTGGCACTTAGGCTCAAGAAGCAGTGTTTGAGTATTTTTCCAAAGTGGAGGGTGGGACTGGAAGAAAACATAAAAACCTGACAAGGATTGACGATGATCAGTCGCCACATCCAAGTCCAATAATCCGCGGGTCTTCTCTACTAGTAGAAGGATAGAAACTACATCCGTAACTACCCTTGGGTGAAAACTACATCCGTAATCACCCTCGATGAAAACTACATCCGTAATCATCCTTCGGCAACACCTGGGCCGGAATAATAATTGATGGACCGCCTGGCTCACGGCCGCTTACACATCCCGGGAATCGTTCGTCAATGATTCCCACACCTGCCAGAGTCCCCTTTTTCTTTTCTTTTCAAAAATCATTTTGATAGAAAATTCGAGTAGTTGAAGTTCGACCTCAGTCGACCGATAATTCTTGAAAAACGTACAAGAAGCAAAACCTGACCGGGGGTTTTCGAAAATGTTTTGGGTGGGGAAAGAGTTCGAGTTTGAAAACGCTAAAGGTATCTTGGATTAGTTTTGTCTTTAAAATAATGAACGATAATTAATAAATAATATTTTGAGATTTAATATAAACAATTAATAAAATAATTATTTACTTAAAATAAGCTTTTAATCCAAGATAGATATTTTTGAGTATTTTTAACAACGTAAAAATAATAATTACTTAGGTATACGATACTTCCCGAATGACCTTTCGGGTTTTCACAATTTAATTACGATATAATAATATACCGCTCCCCGGTCAATAGTATATACGGACCGCTACGACGTCTATTGCTAGAGTCGTTGTCCGAAGAAAACATTTCATTCTAAGTTCAAGGGGTGCAAACATATATGTACTTATACATCTCAATTTCATCGATACTTTGATAAACATAAACATTTAATACGATTGAAAACTACAAACACAACAGTGAAAGTCCTTGTATATGTAAGTTTTGAAAAGTAAACTTGCCTTGGTTTGGTTGGGGTGGTCGAGCGTGCGGAGTGGAACGATCTATACATAAGCAATAACCGTTCGTTAGTACCTTAACAATACCTCTTTACTTACGGGGTTTTAGGGGTACAAAAATTAACTTAAGGACTTCGTCTTATGACACTCTAGCCCCACTATAGGTTCATGTCATCACTCGATTACGCTCGTCACTTATTCGACTTAATTTAGTTACCACATTCGAATCATAACCATTACCCCTAGAATTATAATCCACTTAATGACTTTTTCCCTTGCGCGAAGTTTACTCTAGCATTTTTATAAAATTGAAAAATTCATATTTTAATCCAATTCTTTTTGGGTAGCCTTCCCCACTGCATTTACTAACTTCTCTAATTTTTCCATGATCCCTCATAAATTTTTAGGGGTTTAAACAAGGTTCACAAGGGGGTCACTTAGTGCAGTCCGGAATCCAGGAACACAATTCACTTCTCCGGCCATAACTTAAAATCTATACATCACCTAGTCATGAACTTTACATTTCCAGAAACTACATTCAATTATCTTTCCAACAATATATGGTAGGACCTCAGGGGACAACATTTGGGGGTTCAAAACCGTGTTACAAGACAGGTCAATGCTCCTGGAAAAACTCAGCAAGCACATACTACTTGGATCAACCATTTTTCACAATTCCACAACACAACCAACACTTAATACACTTAGTTCATGGTTCATAACACTCATGGAGATATATATGTTATCCATAATCATAAAAGTCACAATCTCAACATCAAAACTCAAGATCCATGTCATCCAATACTTATACAACCAAGATTAGCTCACAAATACATGGATCTACTACCAAACATTATAAATACTACATAACCAAGAGGGTTTGTGATTTTTATACCTTCTTGAGAACCTAGGAGCCTTGTACAAGCTTTACACAACTTAATAACACCTTGAATGGTCTCCTACAACCCTTACAATCCAAGTTCTAAAAGAAAATCAAACATGGTTACTATTCACCCAATCTTTAACAATTTGTAACTTGAATTTGGGTGGATGAAATGGCTTGAAATTACTAACATACCTTGTCTAGATGATGGAGATGGCCTAGGATTTATGTTATGATTTATGAGTGATGGAAAAGGGGGAAGAAGAATTTTTCTTCTTCATTTCTCTTCTTGGCCGAGAGCAAGAAAAAAAGAGGGGGGGGGGAGTGTTTGTGTTTTTGATTTTTGTGTTGTGTGGTTGAATAATGCATAAAGTAGTAGTTGGGTGTTACATATTAGTGTAAGTATATGCATGGTACAAGCCTAGGTATGGTTCCTTGTACTTCTTGTCTCCTCTTTTTGAAAAGCAAAGTAACTAGTTACTATTCCTCTTCCATTTGGTTAACTAGTTTGCTTATTTCCTAACTACTTGGTTGCATGGGACTTGCATGCAATACTACTCCTTGTATCATCATCCTTCCACCAATGCTTGTCATTTAATCTTTAATTCGTATCGTATCTTAATTAATCTCTCGTAATAATATTTTGTCGCGTAGAGATTTCCCCTATAATTCCTTAAGTACTTAATTGTGTAAATTCCTCGAATGCCCATAATTCCTTGTCACAATCCTTAATAAATCTTTTAACACTCTAATCATTCTCAAATCCCAAGTTTTATAAATCTTACTAACAATAAGACTCTTGCTTTCAACAACCTTCCCTTTATCTCATATAGTGGATGCAACAACATAGTTTCTCAGACAATCAATTCCATTAAACAACAGGGATGACTAGAAAGGCTCCAAATTGACATTGCCACATGATATTAAATAAAAGAAAATATTGCAAAAATTAGGGTTCTTACAGTGCTCCTCCATCTTTGGATGAGAATGATGTTGTGGGTAATGGGGTGGAAAGATTTGTGAATGAGGATGCTAAAGCGGAGTATGGTAGGTTAGTTTCAAAGACGGTTATTCAGGAACGGAGGTTTGTGCCCGGTGGTAAATATCCGGAGATTGTGGATATGATTAGTGAGCGGGGTTGGACATTATTTTGCGAATTTGCTAATGAGGCAGCGTTGGATGTGGTACGGGAGTTTTATGCTAATACTTCTGTAGCAAGGAATAACTCCGTAATTGTGAGGGGTTAGAAGGTGGATTATTCGCCTCGTGCTATTCGTAATTTGACTAGGCTACCACCTAAACCTAGAGGTGCTACGGACTGGGGACAGAAGACTAAGGATGATGTTGATCTTGATGCACTTATTGAGGAGTTATGTGTTCCGGGAACGGAGTGGAAACGTAGGTTAGGTACGGACATAAAGTGTACCTTTCCGGCTTCATCATTGTCTGGTTTTGTAAAGGCATGGTTCTTTTTCATTAGTTCTAATATCATTCCGTCAAACCATGTTTCCGATGTTACTGTTGATAGAGCTATCTTGCTATGGGGTATTCTCAAAGGTGAGTATGTTGACCTTGGGTACCTTATTAATCAAAATATTCTTCGGTTTTTGGGAAGCAATTCGTCGGCTAGTATTCCTTATGCTTCTATCATCGCGTACTTGTGTGATGCATCGAAAGTCAAATGGTATGAAGGAGAGCCGGTGCATAAACCTACGGCTTCTGTTACGGATGCTACTATTGACCGGTTGAGGTTGAAGGAGTGGCCGGGCGGCACTCCTCATCCTAGGGGTCTAGGCTTTGTTGTGAATGATGCTAGTGGTCAGGGAGCGGGCGCTCCGCCACATGTTCCAAGGGCACCGGTAGTGGCGAGGGCAGGTTCTTCGCAGAGTACGGTGGATATGTCCGCTCTTGAGTCTTATTTTCGTCGAATGACTAGGAGGTTGGATGCTATGCATGTTAGCAGTTGCCAGTATTCTGAGGACATGGGCATAGCCTTTGAGGCGAAGTTTC
The DNA here is from genome assembly GCA_037693485.1 of Kitagawia praeruptora. Classification (NCBI taxonomy): domain Eukaryota; kingdom Viridiplantae; phylum Streptophyta; class Magnoliopsida; order Apiales; family Apiaceae; genus Kitagawia; species Kitagawia praeruptora. Next base: position 89,314,421 of record CM075350.1, read on the forward strand.
AGTCACCTAGTACTCCGGTCCAGTGGCCTATATTTGGAGCTCGGACTCAGTATCCTCCACCTGATTCATCTGACGAGGATGACGAGGGTGCTGCTAGCGAGGATGAGTAGGTATGTTCTGCTATCCCTTGTATTTACTTCCATTCAATGAGGGCATTGAATATTTTAAGTTTGGGGGTGATTTGGGGGATTAGTAGTTGTATATATTGTTGTATTTTGTGTTCATATAGGATATCATGTTTGCATAGTAGTGATAGTTCATGTGTTCGTATTATCTACGTGTGTTCATATAGGACATTTTGTTTTATTTTCATATACCATGTGAGTCATATTAGTTGCATTTTCATGGCATGCATATTTCATGATCCTTTAGGACGAGCTGATTCTGATTGATAGGTGGATGTTGATTTGGGTGTGATGATGATGAGTAGAGGGCTGATTTATAGTTCCTAGGAATTGACTTGCATGTTACGGGAACAAAATTTATTACACAGTCTCATTGGGGTGCTTTTGGGCTAGGTTAGGGTCATGCCTGTGGGATGTTTTGAGATTTAATCACTTGTTTATATTTAGAATTTTCGTTATTCCCTTTATAGCGTAGGAACATTAAAATCTAAGTTTGGGGGAAACCAGGAATTTCATGCTAGTTGTTAATAATTGTCAATAATGGCTAGGTGTCAAATGGATAGTAGCCAGCTCATATTTATATGAGTAGTCTAGGGTTGGAAATGAGAAAGGCTCATTCCAGATTGCAGAAGAAAAAAAAAGAAAAAAAAGTCAATAAGTTATTTGTTTATATGCAAAATTAACCAGAGTGAGCTCTTTAATACTCGAGTAATTAAGTCTGAGGGGACTTAGTCCTAGTAACCTAAAGCCCTTGTGGTTTGGGATTGCTGACCTAACACTCGCTACATGGGTATTATTGTATAAGCCTTTTGGGGTCTCATTCATTGCACGGTTAAATAAGCATGTGTATTGTATATAGTATTATGTGTCGTAGTAATAAAGCATGAGTTTCTGTCTACCTTGGATAAGGGTGGAGGTGTTCCTAGGTTATGAAGTGTCTACAGTCTATTCTGATTATAAACCTGTGATTGTCTTGACGGAAAGCATGTATGACTTTTGACCTAGTTTTGGGAGTATTTCTGATGAGCATCGCACACACGCACGTTTCTGTCATGTACTGTTTGTATACGGGGATTTAGTCGAGCTCTGCTTGGATTTGTTACATTCATTGAGATATTTGCTTGTTAGTTGGTTTTAGTGAGTTTGAAGGGGATCTTGCATTTTCATAGTAGTTGCATTCATGCATTGCATTGCATTAGGTTAAATGGATTTTGTGGGTACATTCGCTATAGGCCCTCACGAGACCTTACTCGTCTACTAGGGCTGCCTAGGGGTTTAAAGGGCTTGTTGCATATGCCAAATGCAACCGTGATCACCTACGGAAGTGGTACTAATTAGGTAGTTGTAATTGTTTATGCTTGAGGACAAGCATCGGTTTAAGTTTGGGGGTGTTTGATAAGTGGATTTTATATCCACTTGGAACATTCTATATCGGCTTAAATTGATTGTTTTGGACTCAAGTTTGTGTAGTTTTGATGTGTTTTGTGTAGTTGTGCAGGTTTGCAAGAATATATAAGCTTTTGTCGTTTTTGAAGATTTAATTGATTAAAATTCGGATTTTCCGGGAAGGCTGCGCAGCTTATACTGTTTTGGCCATATCTGGAGTTCTAGAAGTCCGTTTTCAGCGATCTTACTGCCCACGCGAAGCTTGAGAGATTTTCTACAACCTGGGATAGGAAACAAGTGCAAGAAATATGCTTAATTAAATCGCGCACGTGATCTTGTTAAAGAAGGCTGGGAATTTACTGTTTTGCCCTTTTTCTAATTCTAATTGTATTCTGGGCAGTTTTGGGTACCTTCTTTAAATCCTAATTGTAATAGAAGGCAATTTCTTGCTAGGCAAGATATGTAGAGCCTATATAAACACATCCTACCATTGTAAATCATAACAATTCATAGCTTTTAATCGTATCAAGGTACTTTCAATCTTCAATTCTTTCTTCAATATTATGTTTTCATTCATTATCATTATTATTTTGTTTTCTTCTTTAATTATGTGTAACTAAATCTTTAATCTGAGGATTGGGTAGTATTCCTTGGTATTCATGTGTGTTTAATTATCTGTGATTTTCTTGTTTTGCTGATCTGTTATTGAGGGCTTAACACAATTAGGGGAGTCATGAACCTTTGATTGGATTTCAGGGATTGTAATAACTTGGAAGAGGAGTTGCAATTTTAGTACATGATTTAACAGACATAACTCGAATATTTGATTGGAAGATTAATAGGAGAGTTGCGAGACTTATAATTCTTGGAGCTTAATAGTTTATGATTGTCTTTGATTGTATCACGGAAGTGACAATTAGGGTATAGTTGTAGACATTATATTGTATCTTGGAAGAGAACATTATAACCTTAGAAGATTTGTTTTCAGCAGAGTAAGAACGTAGACATCACATAGATATTGAATGTGCATTGAAACCAAGTGAAGAACCCCAGTTCTTGGATTGTTTTCCTCATATATTTTATTCTCGATTGATAATTAGTTTAATTTAGTTTAGTTTAATTTAGTTTATAAACAAACACAACATTTTTCTACACTTCTAAATTGTGAGAGATAAGAAATTTGAACTTGATATTACATTCAGTCCTTCCCTACGAACGAACACACAAAAATACTACTAACAACAATCGAATTAGGAAAAAACTTCACTATTGCGTCTTTAATATATATAAATAGAATAGTTATGTGATGTTTTTATTAATTGGACCTTAAAATAAATAGTCCTAGAGAATTTTTTTATAAGAATATTTTTTAAAAAGGTAATTTTTATAATTTTTTTAAATATAATAATTATATATATATATTCATTTAAATTTATTTGTAAAATAATTAAACATATTAAATTAAGCATGTAAATAATAAAGACACATAAATATCAAGATTGAAGTACTCAAAGCAATTACCAAAAAATAGGTATAATTTTGCATAATAAATGGTACAATTACCAAAACTTGATAGCATGACTCTTAAGTATTAAAATTTCTGTATTCAAATAACAACATATAATAATAACAAAATATAATAACTAAAAATAATTAAATAAAAATAGGTAGGTATCTTATTGACCAAACGTTTGGTCTTTAATATAAAATTTTATAATAAATAGGTTCAAGTTTCAAAATTTATTAACAAAATGAGTAGGTTCAAGTATTAAATTTCAGTATCAAATCCCAAGTAACCAAATATAATAATTAAATAAGAATAATTAGATAAAAATAACGGGTACTTTATCATTATATTTTTAATATTTCGTTTTTAGTGATATAATAATATAGTATAGATGAATGTTAAAACAATGTGTTTACCAAGATTAATTGTAAAATATGATCACTTTGAAAAATAAAATTGAATTTCATCCCAAGAGAATAAAATTATTTAATACAAAAATGATGATAATGATAAGAAAAACATTCTTAAACATGACTAAATCTAACAAGTTTTTTTAATAAACTGATAATGAAATAAAATCATTCTTAAACTAAATTATTTAACCGGGCATAACACGGGTGATATGCCGGTAGTCATTACTCCTTCCGTCTCAAATTGTGTTTCTCGTTTTGACTTTTTACACTGTTCATTTTAGGCGATTGATTACTAATTTACGCATAATTTATAAGATAAAATTAGGGCTGTAAATGAGTCGAACCGAGCCGAACTCTTAACTGTTCGTGTATCAGCTCGTTATAAATACATCGAACTCGAACTCGAACTTTGATCTAGTCAATAATTTCGTTTATGTATCGACTCGTTAAGAAAATTTTTATTCACGAACATGTTCGCGAACAGTTCACGAACATGTCTAACGAGTTACTATTCACGAACATTTCATAAATAGTGTTCATGATTTTGTGTTCATGAACACTTCAACCTTTTTTTCTAGAAAATTTTTAATGCAATTAAAATAAAAATAAAATTGGGGGATGAAACATTGAAAACTCGAGAAATGCTTCGAATTTAGACTTATCAAGGAATCAAATTTGGATCAAGTTTAGTTAATAAATAACGAACTAATGTTATAATTTATAATGTAACTTATGTATAATTTAATTATTATTAATAAAAATAATTTATAAATTTAAACAAAGAAAATATAATGAATAGACAAAATAAACTAACATATTATTTCGTAACACTTACTTATACAATTATTTACAAATTATAGTGAATTCAAGAATTCCCGTTAAATGTTAAAGAAATATGTTCACGAACGATATATGAAGTTTATTCATGAACCAAATTTACGAACAAGGTTCACGAACTATATTAATGAACTTGCTCATGAACTATATAATCGAACTTGTTCGCGAACTTTCGAGCCGAACTATGTCGTGTTCGGGTTCGACTCGTTTATGAGACGAACCTCAAAATCGTGTTCATGTTCGACTCGTTTACAAATCGAACCGAACTCGAATCGAACTTTTTTCGAACCGGACACCGAACTATTCGTGAACGTATCGACTCATTTACAGCCCTAGATAAAATGTAGTCATGAGTGATCTTGTTGGATTTGTATTTATGAGTAATTTAATACAGTGAAATTTTTATATTTAGTAATAATACAAAATTCAAGATATTAACGATTGAAAGGGTGCGTTGGCAAACGTATTTTTACAAACAGTAAAGATGAAGGGAGTAACAATTAACGAAACATAAGTTACATGATAATTAGACACCTCTTCTTCCAGAGTCAGATTTAGACAAAGACTTGAGCCTTGCTAAATACTTAATCTTTCTGTCCCAAGTCGACCCTTCTGTCCTTCTCTTCTTCCCTCCACTTCTAACAGGCGATCCATCTGAATTTTCCGGTGACTCGATCAACCTAAGGTCTAAACTCTCCGGCGACCCGGAATTGTAATCGAATTCCAATCCACCCTCAACCGCTTCCATGTGGCCACCCAAAATCTTGGCCTGCATTGCTGACACAACCCCTTTCATTGCCACGTCAGCATCACGCCTATACCTCAACAAGACCTCTCCTACTTGAGCTGGCACAAGGGCTCCACCGGACCTAATACAACTCTCCACTACATCAAACAGTGGGTGAGTCTCCACTCCCAAGTAATTCTTAGTCAGTGTCTTGAAAGCATGCATTTTACAAGTGCCTAAGCTAACATGAACATCCATGCGCCCACATCTAACAAGCGCAGGGTCAACATTATCTCTATAATTCGTAGTAAACACAATTATCCTCTCTTCTCCGCAACATGACCATAATCCATCTGTGAAATTTAACAAGCCGGATAAAGTCACTCGGCCGTTGTCCTCGCCATCATTCATGTTTGCCTGACGACATTTATTTGATGACAATTTGGCTTTTTTCGAAATCCTGTCTCCGGTTAGATCCGTAGAACAATCGATATCTTCAATGACAATAATCGAGCGGTTTGTAGTCTGAATTGAAGTCTTTATCTGCAAAACAATCTGAAAATAAGTTATAATATTTTATGAGGTTCCGGAAAGAGAATGAACAAGCTCTAATATTTTTTAGTGCTTTTTCTTGTAGGATATTATCCTCTATATGTAGGCTAAACCTCTCATGCCTCCACCCCATAAAAAGTAACTGCCTCAAAAATCTTTATTCTCTAATCAATGTCATTGATATCACAATTTGTAACTCCTTTTATCATTACTCACAAAATAAATAAATATATGTAACTTCCACATATATTTAATTCTATTTTACATTTAAAAATGCAAGTCAACTAACATCTCCCACTTGACTTCATTTTTAAATAATCTACACTACTCCCACTTTTGTAGAGTTTACATATGCTCTCATTATCTGTTAGAGCAACATTTTCATCATCACGACTTAAATGTTTCTAAGCCCCATCAAACCAACATGTTTGACGAATGTTTCCGCAGGAATGCCTTTTGTTAAAGGATCCGCAACCATATCACTAGTAGGAATATATGTCACTTTCACTTCTTTCTTTTCAACTACAACATCATGAATATAGTGATATTGTATATCAATATGTTGTCCTCTCGAACTATTTGCACCACTATAAATCAAATCAATAGCCGATGTATTATCACAATAAATCTCAACGGGTCCATCTATTAGATTTAGATTTAACTCAATCAAAAAACGTCTTATCCAAACAGCATGAGTAGCAGCCATGCTACAAGCTACATATTCAGCTTCTTGTGTGTATCTTGCAACACATCCTTGTTTCTTACTTCCCCAACTTACGGCGGCTCCACCAAATATAAACAGGTGTCCCGATGTCGATTTTCCATCATCTTTATCACCTCCAAGATCCGAATCGGAATAACCAATAATTTCTGGCTTCTTTGCCTGATAGACCAATTTGTGGTGTAACGTACCCTTCAAATACTTCATTATCCTCTTCACAGCCTCCCAATGGGCTTGATTAGGATTGCTTTGGTATCTACTTACTAGACTTACTGGATATGCCAAGTCAGGTCGAGTACACAACATTGCATACATCAAACTTCCGACTGCTTGCGCATATGGTACATTCAGTGGTCCTTGTCCATGTTCTGAATTTTTACTACGTGTTAACCGTTTCCCCATTACCAATGGGGTTGGTGCCGGACTACAATTCTGCATCCCAAAACGATTAAGCACTTTACGTAGATACCTTTCTTGATTCAAACTCAATGTTCTATTCTTTCTATCTCTTATAATCTGGATACCAAGGACATATGAAGCTTCACCCATATCTTTCATCTCAAATTTACTACTAAGCTCTAACTTGATATTATTCAACATATCTTTATCATTTCCCGCTAACAATATATCATCCACGTATACTGATAATATTGCAAACCAACTCCCACTTTTCAAAGTATACACACAATTGTCTAATTTATTCTTGACAAAACCAAGTTGCACTACAACCTCATGAAATTTGAGATTCCAATCTCTAGATGCTTGCCTTAGTCCATATATTGACTTTCTCAACTTGTATACTTTGTCTTCTTGTCCTTCAACCTGAAATCCTTCAGGTTGATCCATGTATATATCCTCTTTTAACTCCCCGTTAAGAAAAGCCGTCTTTACATCCATTTGGTAAAGTTCTAAATCAAGACAAGCTACCAATGCCAATATAATTCTTATTGACGCAAACTTTGCCACTGGAGAATACGTCTCCTGGTAATCTATTCCCGGTTTTTGTGTAAAACCTTTTGCAACTAGGCGAGCTTTAAATTTATCGATAGACCCGTCAGCCTTATATTTCCGTTTCAAAATCCATTTACAACCTATGGATTTTCTATCTTTAGGTAGATCACACAACTCCCACACTTGATTCTTTTCTATTGACTCTATCTCATCTTTCATGGCTTTCATCCATAATTCTGATTCTTGCGATCTCATCGCTTCTAAATAAGTAGTGGGATCAATAGGATCTCTTACATCCATATCTACCGAAAAACAAGATGCTTCACTATTATATACATAATATTCATTCATCCACTCAGGTGGAGCTCTTGATCTTTTATTTCCAACCACTTCAACTGGTTCATTACTAGCATTTTGATCCGATTCACTATTTTGAGTTGGATCTTTTACCATATGCGTACCAATATTTTCTGGAGGAACTTCATCAACAACATTCAGAGGACGTGTGTCCTCCATAACATTTTCTTGTTCATCAGAATTTTCTATAAAAATAGCATCTCTGCTTTCAATTATTCCCAATTCTTTGTTATAAAATTTAAAACCCTTAGAACTTTCAGGGTAACCGATAAAATTACACTTCACTGTTCTGAAGTCTAATTTGTCTCTATTTTGAGACGGGATCATTACATGTGCAATGCATCCCCATTTTCTCATAAGACTCAAATCTGATTTTCTTCCAGTCCATATTTCGTAAGGTGTCAACTCAACTGACTTTGTGGGGATTCTATTCAATATATAATTTGCAGTAAGTAATGCATCTCCCCAAAAACTTTTCGACAATCCAGAATGTGACAACAAACATCTTACAACATTTAATAATGTTCTATTTTTTCTTTCTGCCACACCATTCTGTTGTGGCGTATATGACATAGTCATGTGTCTTATTATTCCATTCTCTTTGCAATAATTATCAAATTCAGTGGATCTATATTCTCCACCTCTGTCAGTTCTCAACACTTTTATATCAGTTCTAAGTTGTTTCTCAACTTCAATCTTATATCTCCTAAAACATTCAAATGCTTCAGATTTTCTTGATATAAGATACACTTGAGTAAATTTAGAGTAATCATCTATAAATGTAATAAAGTATTCTTTATTACAATATGTTTTACAATTCAACGGGCCACATATGTCCGAGTGTACCAAACCCAAAAGCTCTTTAGCTCTTTTCCCTTCTTTAAAAGGTTTTCTCGTCATTTTTCCTTTTACACAATGTTCACAAACTGATTTGTTAATATCCATACGTGGCAACAAATTTTCTTTAATAATACGTTCCATCTTAGTAATTCCAGGATGTCCCAATCTTTGATGCCATAAATCATACATAGTAGTATTATTAGACAAAAATCGGTGAGAAGTACCAATTTCATTATTCTCAATTTTTTTCACAATCGGAAGCTTAAATAATCCATGTTCCGGCTCATACATGCCCATGGCAACCATTTCATCTTCTTTTTCGATTAAAAATTTATTATCAAAGAATCGCACTTCCAGACCATTTTTAATCAAGGCGGGGACTGAAATGAGATTACGCCTTATTCCGGGAACAAATAATACATTTCTTAGAACCAATATATTGTTCCCAAGATCCAATCTACATGTACCAAGTCCCATCACATCTAGACCGGTACCATTTCCCATATAAATTATTTGCTCCCCCTTTTTAAGTTCCACAAGTTCAACTAAATCATTCTTGGTTTTTGCAATGTGACGGGTCGCACCCGAGTCAATCCACCAACCATCTATGTCCTTAAATATGGTTCCAATGTTGCATTCAACTACACCACAAAAATGATGTTGTACTTGCTCTCTATTCCGAGCATCACTAGAATTTTTTTCTAATGCAACATCGTCTATTTCAACGATACATTCCAATTCACACAAAACTAATTTACTAGCCATACCAAAATATCAATAAAAATAGTATCCAACAGATACAAGTTAAGCAGAGAGAAAATAAAACAATGTTATACAAACAATTTGCACAAAATCACTCAACAAAAATAGTAGAGATATGAAACAGCTTCAAACAAATAATAACTGGGCAAGCAAGATAGCTATATTAAAACGATGCCCACACTGGACAAAAGTAAACAAAAAAAATAGGCACTGAACAATCAGAAGAATAAAAATCAATGTCAATTTTAAATAGCATCCTAAGCATACATCGGGTAATAAACTGATAATTGAAACAATATATCAAGAAAACTGTACCAATAAGCAATAACCAAAATATGACGAGGACAGCAACCAGCAAAAACACAAATAAGACCACCAGCTAAAAAAACAAGGCGACAGGAAACAATAAACCAATATTTACTGGACAAAAAAAAAAAAAAAAAAATAACAAACAATAAAGAAATCAAGCAAGATAGGCCCAGACAAGACAAAACAGTACTACTATGTCCAGAAAGATGGATATGAATCAAAACAACCAATATATGACTAGCCGACACAAATAAACAAAAAAACAGGAAACAAGCTAGGACGAAAAAGATTAGACTGCTAGGAAGAAATCCAGGAACGTGTAAACGCCTGCTCTGATACCAATGAAGTCTTTATCTGCAAAACAATCTGAAAATAAGTTATAATATTTTATGAGGTTCCGGAAAGAGAATGAACAAGCTCTAATATTTTTTAGTGCTTTTTCTTGTAGGATATTATCCTCTATATGTAGGCTAAACCTCTCATGCCTCCACCCCATAAAAAGTAACTGCCTCAAAAATCTTTATTCTCTAATCAATGTCATTGATATCACAATTTGTAACTCCTTTTATCATTACTCACAAAATAAATAAATATATGTAACTTCCACATATATTTAATTCTATTTTACATTTAAAAATGCAAGTCAACTAACATGAATTAACAAAGATCTAAGCTCCGAATTATCCGATACTTTGCTCAATTCAAGATCATATACATCATAACAAAGATAATTTGCCATAGCAGCAATAAGGCTTGATTTTCCTGATCCTGGTGGGCCATGCAACAAATAGCCACGTTTCCATGCACGTCCAATTTTATGATAAAATTCTTTTCCCTTTGAAAACGCAGTCAAGTCCTCCGTTATATTTTTTTTGAGCTCAGGCTCTAAAGCCAGGGTGTCAAATGTAGAAGGATGACGGAACGGGACAGCGGACCACCCTGACTCAAACGAGCCAGCATGTCCACTGTTGGTGAAGAGCCTCCTCTCCCGTGACACCCTCTCCAACTCCTCCGCACGTGAAGTCACGTGTTCAAGATAAGGTGACAATATTACAATGCGGTGGCGCTTAGGTAACTTGAGGGTGAAGCTACGCTTCTCGTCCACCGAATCTTGCACAGTCTCGACATTGTGCGTCCACGACAACCGATGGCCGGAAAATGTGTCGTGGACAGTGTGGTTGGGTGCCACCGTAAAGGTAATGCGGTTGGAGGATTTGGAGCGAGAAAGGGAAAGGCGACGACAAGTGGTGGAGGGATTGACAGAGTTGAGATAGAGGTTTACATGGCGGTAGAGTTCGTTAACGTCTACGTTACAGTAGCCATTAAATTCCGGGATTTCGAAAGTAGAGTAAGGACTAAGCAAGTCTTGAAGAGATTCATAGAAAGAATGTAAAAGAGAGAGAATTTGAGTTGGTAAGATGTTTTGTAACACTGTAAGCAGGCCTAAGAAAGACCACATTTGTGATAAAATCTCCATCTTTGTCATGTGAAATAAAACTTACATTTACATATATATAGAGAGAGAGAGCGCGACGTTGGAGTCTCGGAGTAGATAAATGTAAAAGGGATTTAATTAAATTTGAGGAAAGAGAGAGATATAAAGGGACTGTTTTAGGAAATCGAAAGTAAAAAAAAAAGCAACAAAAGCTAAAGTTAAATAAAAGATGAAGAAAATTTGTTATTCGTTCCTATGCTTTATTCGCATGAACTAAAGTAAATATATATGAGTAGTGCTAGAGGTACCAAATTAGGTACCAAATTTTATTACAAAATGACATGGCACTAACTACTTGTCATTTTGAAATGTTTTAATTGGTTAGTCCTGGCGGGCCCATTATAATTATAGCCAATTAAATCAATGGCATGTCATTTGGTAATAATTTTTGGTATCTCAATTTGGTACCTCTTGCATTTTTCAATATATATATATATATATATATATATATATATATATATATATATATGATCAGTGTTTATAATAATATGATGCCTTTTACTACGGAGTATTAATTTGTTGAAAGTTAACACTTAAGTCAAGTAATGCATTTAATTCCTCTTTTTATGTGAAAGAGGCATTTGTGAAAGAGGCACTTAATTTGTTGATGTAGAGCGTGTACGTAATATTGAGAGATTGATACGGAGTATTTGATAGTGTTAGAAAAGATGCAAACTAAAAGCAGAGAGGGTAATGAACAATTCTAATAAGGGTCCTGGTCCGTGATAATCATTTGTCAGGGATCGGTTATTTAACAATCGATTCCACAGCCGTTGCGGCTGAGATTAAAAAAAAATTTTTTTACTGTCCGCTATAATTTTTCGCGGATAGGCAGATTGCCTGTCCGCGGAAAATTTCCGCGGATAGGCAGATTTTCCGCGGACAGGCAATCTGCCTATCCGCGGAAAATTATAGCGGACAGTAAAAAAATTTTGTAATCCAGGGGGGCCGTTGGATCAACGATCCAACGGTTTAGGAACCGATTGTTAAATAACCGGTCCCTGACAAGTCAGGGACCAAAACCCTTCTAATAATTACACTTTCAAACCCGATTCTCTCTCAGAGCCGCTTTCTCTGTATTTTTCTTCAAGCTAGTTGAGGGGCTTTCACTGGATTTTCTCCAATGAAAGCCCGAACTCTTTAGTTTTTTTTTGGGTTTGTTGATTTCTTTTCAATAAAAATCAATCTTTTGAGTATCTGTATATATCTCTTCTTTTGGAATGTTTTTATTATGTTCTTAATTAATTTTGTTTGGGTTTGTCTGATGTTGAATCAATTGAAAATGATTTTGTTCATGTTTTTGGGGATCTGGAAAGCCTGCATCGAAGATGGAATGGTGACAATTATTGCAAAAGCTCACTTTTCATAATGAAAGATTGTTCATCCTTTGGGGATTTCCACTTTCTACATGTCTATATTTGGTATCCGGCATGTAGATAGCTGGGGTGTCGTTCCTCTAACCTTAATTTATTCAATTGGGGCTTCTGAATACTCTAATGACGGTTGTTATGTGATAAGGTCAATTGTGATGATGTTGTTTTTAGAGATAGTGGTGCAGTTTTGATCGCTTAGGATGTATACGATTTCATTCTTAATTTTAAGAATTTTTAAGTTCTATGTGTTAAACGATCAGAAAACAAATCAGCTAATTGTTTTAAGTTTGTTATTTGTTTTCCAACCTGTTTGTATCGATATTCGGGGTTTGTCCCGATTGTGTTCTACTTTACTGAATGAAAATCAATTTATTTCCTTTTTAAAAAAAAGCGGAGAGGGTATAGCTGAATGGAGATGCACAAAAAGGCCATCGGGCCGGGCTTTGATCGGGCTTTGAAAAGCCCGGGCTTTTTGGTCAAAGTCCGGCCCGGGCTTTGACTTTGACCGGGCCGGGCTTCTGTGAAAAATGTGAGCCCGTTTAGGTCCTCGAAGCGGGCCGTGGTGGGCTTTTTTCCGGGCCTGAAGCGGGCCGGGCCGGATCGGGCTTTTTCCGGGATCAAATGGGATCGAGATTTTATGTTATATAAGAATGTTTTTTATGTAATAATGGCAGTCATGTGTTAAACAATTTATATTGCCGATACAAATATTACATTTATCGATTTACTTTTTGATTTGATGATATATTAATTGATTACACGTGTACTTAACTTGTTTTCGTTCATGTATAATAATATATGCATATAAATAATCTTATTATTAATAATGAATATGTAAATATATATGTACTTAAATTATTTTTATATTTATAGGAAGTGTAAATACATAAATATTTATATAAGTATACTAGAATAATTGAATTTTACCCGGGCTTTTTCGGGCCGAACCGGGCTTTTAATTGGGCCGGGTCGAAGACCGGATTTTTTAAAAGACCGGGCTAAGACCGGGCTTTTGCCGGGCCGGACCGGGCTTTGGCCAAAAATATAGGGACCGTTTAAGGCCCTCGGGTCGGGCTTGACCGGGCCAAGCTTTGACCGGGCTTTGCCGGATCGGGCCGGGCCAAATTTTCGGGCTCGACCTTTTTGTGCATCTCTATAGCTGAAGCCTGAAACATTGGCTTTTACCTTTCGGATACATGTTTTGTTTCGGGGACTTTAAATTTATACTTTAACTTTATACATCTATACTAATATATAACAAGTAAATAGGGTATAATTTGGTTTTTTGGTTCAATCAACCATTAAAATAATAAGATTTTATATTATTAGTTTTAAACAATACATATTATTTATTAAATAATTATTATTATTACTAATAATTTCATTAATTAATATTACAAAACTAAATTATATCCATAATAAATTATTATATTCTATTTTGTTTAATTATATAATTTTAAAAATATTTAAAAGTAACTTATGTTTTGTACGGGTATAAACTAATAGTAATTAATTACAAATGTTTGTTTTATCCTACGTAAGAATAATAGGCTTATCTTCGCGCCAAATGTGTAAAACACTTCTTTAATCAATTGTCCTTGATTAACAATGGATCCTATATTTTTATATAAAATAAAAATATTGAAAAAAATATTATTTTTAAGTACCTCAATCAAGTGCATTGAAATGGATGCAAAAAGAAATGACTCACTTATTTTGGGACGGAAAAAGTAGAAGTATAAAAATTCCTAATTGATTTTACTTGATTAATATTGAAGGGGATTATTATATGTTTTACTAATTTTATTGACTTTTTTAAGATAAAATCCCTAACCCAAAATTTCATTTTGGGTAACAAATGTAATCACATGTTAATAATCTTCGATCTACATCAATATTTTTCGAACGGGTCGGCAGATGCATTTCGTTAAATTTAACTACAGTATTTGAAATAGATTTACTCAGTTAGGGAAATTTGAATTTTGGTGGCGTTGAAAAGATTATACTAAGTTTTGCATATTTTTCTAGATATTAAAATCTTTATAGAAGTAGCATCTTTGCAAAAAAAACTTGTAAAGGTTTTATTTCAAAAATGCCCTTACATATACGGGGTTGAAGAACAAAAAGTTGGATAAGTTACGAACTTTGATGTAATGGAGTGAGTGGTTGAGATATAAAGTAAAAAAATAAGAAGAAACAAGGCTTTCGGTCGCTGGCAAACGTATGCCAGGGACGTCTTATGCAACATACGATTTTTCAGCCATTGGATTAAGTCATCGATGATTAGGATTAGAACAAAAGTTTAGTAGGTACCGCAGAAAATTTCTGCGGTACATAACCCCCTGTTTTTATACCAAAATCCTACTATACATGTACCGCAAAAAGTTTATGCGATACTATACGCTGTAACATACCTTTAGTGTATAACGGGCCAAGAAACAAAAGTTAAAGGCAGAGGCAAGTGGAGTGGTTAATTACTTTATTTGAATGAACTAAAGGATTCGGGGGTATATATGCTTCTTTTTCAAAGTGAACAATGCATACTGTATTTCCTTTACCGCTCACGGTTCTAAAAATTCCCGATTTAATTGATTAATCCCCGATTAATTCTCTGTAAGGTAGCTAACCGATGCGATTTTTGAAATCCGATTAATTCTATGAATTTATTTAAAATGATTTGTTTAATTGTAAATTAGACTAATATATTAAATATTATTATAATATCCGATTAATATTCCGATTAATCTATCTGATTAATCCTCGATTACCCAATTAATCTTAAATCAGTACCTCAACCGATTTATACCGATTCCCGATTTTTATAACCATGTTCCTTCTAAAAGATTACTAATAAAGAAGGGCACTTAAACCCAAACAAAAATTTGGCACATCTTGCTATGTAATTAGCTCGTTTATCTGTAAACTAACCTAAATAAATCAATTTTTAAAAGTTGAAAGACGATATTTTTTAAATTATTTTAAATGTAAAACGTTATGTACTTATTTTACATTCCTTGGAGATGTAAAACTCTAACAATCTACAGTTAATTAATAATTTATGTGATAGCTTGAAAATTCGGTATCATTAAATACTAAACAAAATACTTCCTCCCAAAATACATGTCCTTTTTGAAAAATGAATTTGTCTCATTTTACATGTCATTTTTCTTTTTTCAATACAAATTTAAGGTGGTTTTCCAAAATTATCCCTACATTTATTGTATCTAAAATTTGACTTTTTTCAAACTTAACATTATTCTCATTTTCCAATGCACTCCCTCCGTCCAAAAATACATGTCCCTTTTCTAAAATAAATTTGTCCCAAATTACATGTCCCTTTTCTTCTTTCAATTCAAATTTAAGTGTAGTTTTACAAAACTATCCCTACATTTATTGTATCAAAAATTTGATTTTTTTAAACTTAACACTATTCTCATTTTCCAATGTATTAAATAAGGGTATTAGTTGGAGAAAATTATTCAACTAACTTTATCTTAATATGTGTGCTTTTTAGAAAAGAGACATGTAAATTGGGACGGAGGGAGTATTAATTAAGGACATTAGTTGGAAAATATTACTATTCAACTAAGTTTTACCATAATATATGTGTTTTTTAAAAAAGGGACATGTATTTTGGGACGGAGAGAGGGAGTAATAGATAACAAAATATAAAACAACACTCTCATAAATCAGTAGTGTATCTTTTAGAAGTTTTAGCATTGAAACAAGACTACTGATTATAATTTTTAAATCAATTTGTGTTACTAACACGTCCTTTACAGGGGGTCATGTTACTATGTTAGCAACCAGTTGTCTATCTGATTAAAATTACATAACACGCTTAGAAACAGCTGTTATCCCAAGGTTCCTCTACCTGAAATGGTGGTGAGGAAAAATTGAACCTAAATAGCTTAGCAGGTCCACCAATACGTTTACATGCGATCAAACGAGTACGAGTCATCAAACTATCTAACTGAAAGGTTAGATAAACAAGTAAGGATGAGCAAAGAAAAACTATAAATTAACAGAATGTAAACCATATAAATATCACTTGGTTTTCTTACTATAGCAGACATCACACCTCTTAAACAAAGTAAAAAAATTGAAAATCACACGACGCTAAGCCATAGTTGATGATTAGTCAAGCTATAGCCTTGGACCCCCTTCACACGCTGTTCAGAAAATTAATGGATCCTAAGGCACTTATTAGCTTTGGCATTAACAAATACGTTGGACCGGTGCCACAATCTCTTAGGCAAACCATTCTAATTTCCCTTTTTATAATATTTGATCAAAATCTTTCATTTTTATATATAGTTGCATTTTTATTTAACTGGCTATTTTCAGTTTCTCAAATACGGACTTCAATGTATTTAATTTCAAATCCTTTTTTGCAAGCGAGGATAAACATTTTTATTTCTTTTATGACTTTTAGCACCAATACTATCGTATATATCACCAAAACATTTTCAAGAACACGCCTGATCTACATGTCAGGATTGTTGAGTATTAGAAAACACTACCCGAAAGGTTTGCAATATTCTTCGAACATGCTTTCTCACTATTTAAAACATTTAACTAACATTCACGACATAAATTAGAAATGTTAACAAACCTAATGATTTCGATAAAATCCCACGTGTTTGAATAGTGGTAAAGGAAAGAAATACTTGTGAGATAATTTAAAAGCGTCCATGCTTGAACGATAAGTAAGGGATATAAGTAGATCCGGCAATTTTTCACACGACACGAAACGACACGAAAATTTAGTGTTTTGGTTTGCATTTTTAGTACATGAAACGAAAATACACGAACACGAAAGTACACGACGGAGATTTAGTGTCGGGTTTGGGTTTACCCTTCAAGTACACGACACGACACGAAGTACACGAAATAAATAAATAAATAAAATAATAATTTATAATATATATTAATATATTATAATAATATAATTTATAGTATACAATTTAATGCTAATAGTTGAATTTTATAACTAAAAGTATATAATACCAATTAATATGTATAAATTAATTAATTATTAATATTTCAAAATAATAAAAAATCAATTAATCTTTTATTTTTTTCGTTTCGTGTACATTTCGTGTACTTTTCGTGTACATTCGTGTACATTCGTGTCGTGTAATTTTGTGTCCATGAAAAATTTCGTGTACTTTCGTGTCGTTTCGTGTTTTTACCAGTTCGTGTTCGTGTCCAGATTTGGGTACACGAAATGATTTCGTGTTGTGTTCGTGTCAATCACCCGTGTACACGAAACACGAAATGACACGACACGAAACCACCCACCCACCCGTTTTGCCAGGTCTAGATATAAGTACTTACAATTTTGGAAAGAAACATTTTATATATGTAACCGGATTCAAATCACTTGTTCGATAAGTGAAAGATAGTAACATTTGCATGGATAAAAATTGAGGTACTGAACTGTGAGGAAGAGCGTCCTAGTATATATATATATATATATATATATATATATATATATATATATATATATATATATATATATATGGTGTTGCTAAATGTTGTAAAAAATTACTTTATGCAATAATATGTAATTACTCATATAGAGTTAAATCCTATAGAGACCAACTTTTGAGTGCAGACCGTGGAGACCATATACATTATTTACTCAAAACATTGCAAAACATATATATTTGTAAAGAGTGTTCAATGAACATTATTATTTCATTCAAAATTTTAAAAATCATATATGATTTGTAAGCAGAACATGTTTTGGAGAACAATACGTTCTGCAATATTTTGTTTGTAGAACATACATAATTTTCAATATTTTTAAGGAAATTTGCATGTAAAACATATATAATTTTCAAGAATGGCCCAGGCCATAAACAGCCAAGGCCCAACAAGGAGCCCAAAACAATAAGCAAATCATCTCATGAGAATAAGAATGGCCCAGCCCAGAGTAGTGGACCCCGGGCACGGGGCCACCACGACGTGGCATGGTCCCCACCCCGGACTAGGGGACCCCCCGACTTGTGGCACTCAGTATACGTGACACCCCACCTCAGCTGACACTCCTATTTGTGGCGCTGACCAACACTAAAAGACAAGGGAAGACACACGCCAGATCATGCCCACCACAACATGGCCACATTCCAGTCAATGGTCACCCCAGACAAGGCCACGTGTCCTACATCCCGGGAATTCAGCGGCTTGTCCCCCAGATCCAACGGTCAGGGTGAAGGTAACCTACCCCTAAACCCTAGGCCTAGGGCTATAAATACCCCTAGTAAATAGGGTTTAGGGGTTAGCCATTATTACACACCTACACACATTGATTACTTTGGGATACTCTGCTTGATTATTACCTTCCAAAGCCAACTCTTATTCTCACGCCGGAGGCACCTCGGGGCCAAACCCCCCCTCCGGTGTTGTTTTGCAGATACCCCACTACAGCTACACCACTTCCGAGGCAGGAGTTGGCGAGGAAGTACCCGATCAAGATTCAGAGTTATCATTGGCGCTAGAAGGAGGGGTGAACCTCCGAACTCCAGAACCCTGAACCAACAGCCAAACTGAAACAACCCGAACTACCTAAAACCGCAAACCATGCCTCGACCAAGCAAGTCCACCCAGCGCCCAGCAAGCAGCACCCCGAGGGAAGAGCCCCTGGCTCCGATCCCGGAGCAGATCCCGCAAAACCAGGTCCCGGTCCAGGAGAGGCTCGGGATCGGCCCGAATGATGCTCGGGTCACGGTTGAAGTGAACCGATACAAGTATACCGACGTACCCCTTGACTCTGCCCAAATGGAGAATTTAACCCCGGAGGAACTTGCCGAAGCAATCCGGGCTTATCGAAGTCGCCCCCATCCGGAACCTGAACCCGAACAGGCGGGAAACTCCGAGGGGTCAGCCCACTCCCACAACTCGCGAGCCTCGGTCTTTGCTCACCTCGGGAATCAAGACCAAAGAAACGAAAGGGACCATCCAACCCGGAGTAAGGTCAGAGATGATGAGGCTGACGAGCTAAAATGGATAGAAAGACTCCGGGAAAAAATAAGACAAGAGGAACAAGCTAAGTTGGAGCACAGAATCCAAAGAAGGCTCCAAGAAGAGGAGGAAAGAATGAGGAAATCCAAATCCAAAAGAACCCGGAGAGAAGTAAGCCCGGAGATTATCTCAGATGATGAAGAACATCCCAACAACCTGGTTCAAATGATCCAGGAGCTACGGAGGAAAGTCAACAATGACTCCGGGTTTGAGATCCAAGACACACTCACCCCTTTTAGCCGCTCTCTTGAAGCCATGCCCGCAAAAGAACCTCAAGCATTACAACTTTGACTCCTTTAATGGGTTGGAAGACCCGGAAGAACACCTCAACTACTTTGAGCAAATAGCCCTGATATACTTCTATAACGACCTAACCAAGTGCAGGTTCTTTGCCTCCACACTAAAAGGAGCAGCTCAGAGATGGTTCAGCCGGATTCCTTCCCGGAGCATACATAGCTGGAAGGAATTCAGGGAAGCTTTCCTCCGAAGGTTCCGAGCCAACAAAACCCCGGAATATCACATGTGCCACCTTGAAACAATCAGGCAACATGACAACGAAACACTTTCAGCCTTCATGAAACGGTTCCAAGAAGCCATAAACCAAGTCACGAATCTGGATGAAAGGGAAGCCTTGAGCATCTTCCGGAAGAACCTAGACCCGGAGCGTAGCGAACGCTATGTAATTGAATTGGTAAACTATGGCCGCCAAGTTCATCAAAGAAACTGACATCCTACAAGCAATGAGGATGACCCGGCAGGGCACCTCCTCGGGGAGAAGTAAAGATGATCGCTCTAGAAATGACCACAACCCATACAAGAAGTTTAAACCCAACAAGCAATACAACTATATCCCAAGTCACCAACTGACAGTCCCGGACAAAGACCACTCCTCCAGGGCCAAATCCGAAGCCAAGCCCCCGAGACCGGGGAGAGCCGAGCCGAGGCCAGAACCAGACTGGACACCTCTGAACCGGCCACGAGCTGATATACTAAAAGAAGTCCGGAACAAACCATTCTTTTATCCTCCTAAACCCTTGGTATCAGCCCCGGAGAACAGGCCCCGGAACAAACACTGCGACTATCATGCAACTCATGGCCACGAGACAGAAAGTTGTGTCTCCCTTAAGTTCTTTATCGAAGATCAGGTAAAGAAAGGAAACATGGGCCAATACCTAGCTCGGAGAACCACGGAAAGGGGAGAAGGACCCGGGGCCCAGAAGACCAAGCATGTGGTGCACGTGGTATTGGGAGGATCCAATTCCCCTCCGGCAAGTCCGGGCTCCGGAGACGAGGTAATGATGATAGACTCGGCCCCAGAACAAATCATATCTTTCAGTAATGCTGATTATGAAGGAGTGGATCCTAACCACAATGAAGCCCTGGTGGTGACCCTAGACATCGCTGAAAATGAGGTAAAGAGAATCCTTGTTGACAATGGCTCCTCTGTCAACGTATTATTCAAACACACAATGGACAGAATGCAGCTCGGAAATGTCAGAATGAACGAGTGCAGGGAAGACCCGCTATACGGCTTCGGCCACAACTTGGTCCCCATCCAAGGAACCCTTTACTTGCCTGTCCAATTCGGCACCGCCCCGAAGCAGATAACCCATATGATCAAATTCTACGTGATCAGTATTCCTTCCTCCTACAATGTGATCCTGGGGCGCCCAGCCTTGACCAAACTCCGAGCCATAACCTCAACCCCACACCTTAAATTCAAATTTCCCACGGCCTCCGGGGTTGGAGAGGTAAAGGGCGATACTGAAACAGCTAGCCGATGCTACGGCCAAGCCCTGGTCATGGCAGAGACAGACCCGGAGAACAAGAGGAAAGCCTCCTCTTACCAGAAGAATCTAAGCAGAAAGAAACACAGAGCCTCAACTTACAAGAACCCCGGAAAGGAGGTACAAAACATTGAAACAACAAGAGCCCCGAACCAGGAGCCAGGTACATCCGAGGCCCGGGAATACCTAGCCTCAAACTCCCACACCCGGGTCCAGAAATCATCCCTGGTGAAAGATCAAGCCAAGCTAGAACCCGCCGTAGAAATTGAAACAATCGAGCTCATTCCGGGAAACGCGGAAAGGAAAATCAAGATCGGGACCGGCCTAGAAACTGCCTTCAGGCAAGAATTAATCCAACTACTCCGGGAATATGCTGATGTTTTTGCCTGGAGCCCATCTGACATGCCCGGGCTCCGGGAATCCCTTGCAATGCATAGCCTGGATGTTGATCCCAAGAGAAAGCCTGTGAAACAGAAGAGAAGTAACGTCGCCCCGGAGAGGCAAAGAGCTATAGACGAGGAAGTGGACAAACTACTTAAGGCAGATATTATCTGCGAGGTCAAGTACCCGGAGTGGCTAGCCAATGTGGTTTTAGTCAAAAAACCTAATGGAAAATGGAGGATGTGTGTTGATTACACGGACCTAAATGAAGCTTGACCCAAAGATCCATATCCACTACCAAGTATAGACCAGCTCATCGACGCCACCGCCGGACATGTAATGCTTAGCTTTATGGACGCCTTCTCCGGGTACAACCAAATCAAGATGAACCCTGCAGACATAGCCAAAACCGCATTTATCACTCATAGAGCTGTCTACGCTTATAAGTTTATGCCCTTTGGACTACGGAATGCCGGGGCTACATACCAAAGAGCCATAGTGGAGGTCTTCAAGGACCAAATTGGCCGGAATCTGGAGTCCTATGTCGATGACATCATTGCCAAGTCTAAAACCGTCAAGGAACATGTCCCCGACCTACGGGAATGTTTTGAAAACCTTAGAAAAAATGAGATGAAGCTAAATCCGGAGAAATGCACCTTTGGGGTGGCAGCAGGAAAATTTCTAGGCTTCATGATCAGCCAAAGAGGGATTGAGGCTAATCCGGAGAAGATAAGGGCCATCTTGGACATGCAACCACCCCGGACTCAGAAAGACATTCAGAAGCTAGCCGGATCATTGGCAGCCCTAAGAAGATTCATATCCAAATTGGCAGAAAAGTGCTTACCCTTCTTCAATTTGCTCAAAGGGGCCAGCAACAAGAAAGAAATCACTTGGAGCCCTGAGTGCAAGCAAGCTCTTGACACTATCAAGCAATATCTCTCATCACCACCCCTCTTAACGAAGCCGGAGCCCGGGGAACCCCTACATCTATACCTCTCCGTCGGGCCCCTGGCTGTGGCCGCGGCCCTAGTCCGGGAAGTCGAGGGAAACCAATGGCCGGTGTACTACGTCAGCCAAGTCCTAAAAGATGCAGAAACAAGATACCCCAATCTGGAGAAGTTTGCCTTTGCCTTAGTCACGGCCTCAAGGAAGCTCAGGCACTACTTCCAAGGCAGAGAAATCAAGGTTGTAACAGATCAGCCGCTAAGACGAATAATCCATAAGCCGGACGCATCTGGAAGGTTGATAAATTGGGCAATTGAGCTAAGCCAATTCCACTTGACATTCATACCCCGGACAGCCATCAAGGCACAAGCTCTGGCAGATTTCATAGTAGAATGCTCCTTCCCAGAACCGCAGCAAGCTACTACAGTAGCTGACAATGTGGCAAACGAGAACCGAGCCCCGGGATCATGGACTCTCCATGTGGATGGATCCTCAACAGCTGACAGGTCCGGGGCAGGAATAATCATGAAAAGCCCGGAAGACTTCCAAATCAAACAGGCCATAACATTCAAATTCCCAGCAACCAACAACCAAGCCGAATATGAAGCTCTCCTAGCCGGGCTAAGGCTAGCACGAACTCTGAAAATCAACAACATGGATATTTATAGTGACTCACAAATCGTGGTGCGGCAAACCAAAGGCGAATACATAGCCAAAGATCAAAAACTAGCCCAATACCAAGCACTTGTCAAAAGCTACTTAGCCACCATTCCGAAGTACCGAATCAACCAGGTCAACAGAGAAGAAAACTCCGAAGCTGATGAGCTATCCAAACTAGTCCAGAACTCAGCCGAACTAGGCAACTCGGTCTACTTTGAAGAATTGGGAACCCCAGCCATCGACCAAGATGTGGTAATGGAGATAGATGGTACCCCGAACTGGATGACCCCTTTCATCCTCTATTTGGAAAAAGGAGAATTGCCCGAAGATAAGAATGAGGCCAGAAGGTTGAAAAACAAGGCTTCAAAATACTTCATACAAGACAACCAACTCTATCGCCGAACCTTCTCATCTCCAATACTGAAGTGTGTAGGCCCGGAAGAAGCCAGTTACTGTTTACAGGAAGTACATGAAGGGATTTGTGGGGACCACATGTCCGCAAAGGCCCTTTCATACAAAATCATAAGGCAAGGTTACTACTGGCCAACAATCCACTCAGATGCAGTAGAATTCGTTAAGAAGTGTAGAAACTGCCAACTGTTCAGCAATGTACCAAGGCAAAGCCCGGTCCTGTCATCTTCAGTCCTATCACCTATCCCCTTTGCTGTATGGGGCATCGATATAGTAGGCCCTTTCCCCCGGGCCAAGGGTGATCTGAGGTACCTCCTTGTAGCGATCGATTACATGACTAAGTGGGCCGAAGCAAAGGCAATGAGGACAATAAATCAACAAGATTGCATCAAGTTCATGGACAACATATTAATGCGGTTCGGCCTACCCAGGGTCCTGGTCTCAGATAATGGTCCCCAGTTTATCGGTTCAGACTTTGAAAATTACTTGAAGGAAAGGGGAATCAAACACAAGAAATCCTCAGTAGCCTATCCCCAGGGAAATGGGCAAGTGGAAGTGACAAACAGAATTTTGCTAAGGGGGATCGAGAAGAGGCTGAAGGAAAGCAAGAACAAATGGCCCGAAGAGCTACCACATGTGCTATGGGCTTACAGAACTAGCCCGAGGTCCGGAACAGGGGAAACCCCATTCAAGCTAGCATATGGAACTGAGGCAATGCTGCCAGTTGAAGTGGGTTCTCCTTCCCACAGAGCAATTAACTTTGATGAAGGTGCAAATGAAGATGGGCTATGATAAGTGGATTTTATATCCACTAATTACCTTCCGTTTGGACTTTAATCGTTTGCAAGTTCTCAAGTTTCGTTGTCATTTAATATGTTTTTATGTAATTTGTGTAGGTTGTGTCGTCGAAGACATTTTGGGCTAAAACAATATTATGGTGGTGTGAATTTAATCTTAAGATTGTGCAAGAAAATCAGAGCAAGGAAAATGGTAGAAGTTTTGAGGCATGTCCAGGGTCTAGCAGGCGCCATAGAGCGTAGTGGGGCGCCATAGCGCGCACAGGGTGGCAAGGGTGTTGTCCAGGAGCTTCTAGGCGCAGTTGCGCGAGGATTGGGCGCAGTTGCGCGAGGTTGGGAGCCGTTGCTCGAGGACTGGCGCCGTAGCGCGCGCGCGGGGAAGATTTCCAGGGCTTGTGGAGCGCTGTTGCGCTAGGGAAGGGCGCTCTTGCGCTTGGTCTAGGCGCAGTGGCGCTAGTTGAGGCGCCATGGCGCTTGATGTGGTTTTGGGCAGATTTCTGTTGCCTTGTACCGGGTCAAGTTGGTTTTGGGCCTATTATTAGGGCATCTTTATATGTATTATGGGAGACCTAAAAAACATTATCTATCGTGTTCTTAATTTATCTTAGCAACTATCAACACTTTTCCATCTAGATTTCAAGAACATTTTCAAGGAAATTCTCCAAGCTAGTGACAAGCAATGATTATTCTTTGGAACCTTTGTACTCTTCTATTTTGGGGATTTATTTCCAAACTTATTTCTCTCTTCTTTTATTATTAGTTGTTGATTTTTAGAATTATGTTATCAATTGAACCCATGATGGCGATGAGGTCGATTATGGGCTAAATCGTTATCATGGGATTTTAATGGATTTTTCTATGGATTCTAGTAATTGAGTGTTATTTATGCCTTGGTGTGTGATTGATTGTATTGATTGCCTAGTATGTTATGCTTATTCGTTATAGGTGAGTCGCGAACACATGTAATTGTTAGTTTAATCCTAGTGAATGCGAAAGTGGATCTAGGGTTTAGAACAATTCATGCTAGCATAGGTTTTTGCATGTGAAGAACATGTATTAATTTGTGGTGTAATTCTAACCGTCTTGCACTGACTATGTGATTTTATGGATGCTTGATTTTAAACCGATGTGTGTTCAATTGCTATAGACATATAGGAACTACACATATTTGGTGACTACTTGACTTCTATCAATTGTGGATGATCAGTAGGATGGTATATGCACAACGAAAGTTGGTGTGTATCAGTTTAGTGCATCTAATCAGTAATCAACTATATCACATACTAGGTTAAAGGGCATAAGATTCTAGATGAAGTGGTTAATGAAATTGAAATCCCATGTTTGTTTATTATAAAGTAAAAGTTAAGTTTTTTTTCTCGTAATTTCCATAGTTGGTAATTAATCATTAGTTAAGCAAAACCAAAATTGTGATTGTCTTGGCAGTGAGTGTAAATCATAAGCTGGTGTATAAGTGAACAAAACGAACAATTTGAGTCTCTATGGGAACGAATCCTATTTACCGTATATTACTTGTTGACCACGTTCTCTTGCGTGAATAAGTGCGAACAGGCTACAAGTTAATCTGGAACTAGTTGATGAGGTCCGGGACAAAGCAGTACAAAGAATGGAGAAGTATAAAGAGAAAACAAGAGAGTACTTCGGGAAGAAGTCAAGGGTCAAAAACTTCCAAGTCGGGGACCTAGTACTCCGGGATACCGAAGCTTCAGACCCCACTAACACAGGAAAGCTTATGCCTAAGTGGGAAGGTCCCTACAGGGTTAAAGAAGTACTTCGTCCCGGAACCTACAAGCTCAGTCACATGGACCACACTGAAGTCCCCAACACCTGGCACGGCCTCAGACTAAGAAAGTACTACCAGTAAAAGAAAATAGCTTTAGCCCAAATATGGGCATTGTTTGGGAATTGTACTTGAAGATCATGTAATCGTTATGTTATCAATGAAAAAGAGTTCTAATTCTTACCTGGCACTTCAATCTTACAGTTATTATCCATTTCCTACTTGGAAAAGTTTTCATCCTTTCCAAGTAGGCCAAAGCCCGGGACCTTAGCAATGCTTAGGCCCGGGAAGCCATAGGCATCCATTTCCTACTTGGAAAAGTTTTCATCCTTTCCAAGTAGGCCAAAGCCCGGGACCTTAGCAATGCTTAGGCCCGGGAAGCCATAGGCATCCATTTCCTACTTGGAAAAGTTTTCATCCTTTCCAAGTAGGCCAAAGCCCGGGACCTTAGCAATGCCTAGGCCCGGGAAGCCATAGGCATCCATTTCCTACTTGGAAAAGTTTTCATCCTTTCTAAGTAGGCCAAAGCCCGGGACCTTAGCAATGCTTAGGCCCGGGAAGCCATAGGCATCCAACTCCTACTTGGAAAAGTTTTCATCCTTTCCAAGTAGGCCAAAGCCCGAGACCTTAGCAACGCTTCGGCCCGGGAAGCCATAGGCATCCAACTCCTACTTGGAAAAGTTTTCATCCTTTCCAGGTAGGCCAAAGCCCGGGACCTTAACAACGCTTCGGCCCGGGAAGCCACGAGCATCCAACTCCTACTTGGAAAAGTTTTCACCCTTTCCAAGTAGGCCAAAGCTCGGGGACAAAACCATCACTCCTCAACCCGGGATACCCGAATTAAAGAGTGGGGGGCAATACAAATTATAAACAGACAACAGCAAATGAGCAGGGAAAAACCCAATAATACATAAACGAAACGGGCCGGGCTGACCAACAACCCGAAACACCCGGCAGTTATACAACAGCAAAATTCAGAGTTATACAGCAAATTCAGAGTTACTTAAAAGGTTACAAGGGCATAGCCCGAATTATGGACACAGCCAATAAGGGGAATCAGGGTTCAGGAGGAGGAGAGGAATCAGGAGCACCAAAAGCCTTAGGCTCGCCTTCACCCCGGGCCAAGGCATCCTCGGCAGCAAGGTACTCCGTGATGAAGTTCTCCCAGGTAGCGGCCTCAAGAGCAGTCTTGAACATTCTCTCAGAGATGACCCAACAGCGATGGATCTTTTTGGACGCCACAGCTGCAAGATCATCATCATAAGCATCTGACCCCCGAAACTCGTCGATTACCTGCTCCTCGGACTTCTTGGCCTTCATCTCATCCCGGAGCCTCTTCACCTCAGCCTTATAATCAACCAGCTTAGCCTTGGCCGCGTCCCTCTCGTCAACGGCTTGCTTGATGCCGCCCTTAAATTTCTCAATCCGGACATCCGTCCGCTCCCTCAGCTCCTCAAGTTGCTGCTTCAGCTCAGCAATCTCCTTCTCTTTCTCCGAGGCCGAGCTTAAAGCAACTTGGGCTTCCTTCACTTCCCTGCATGCTTTAGCAGCAGCTCCAGCAACCCGGACCCCAAGCTGCGAAGGTAGGAACGCAAGTTAGAAAAATTTAGAATCAATAAGCAAAGATAGAAAGAGCCCGGAGAAGCTTATACCTGGCCGAAGACCCCCATCATCTGCTGCAGCAACTCGGTGGAGGTAGATTTACTCATCTCCTCCCACTCCGACTTGCTAGGGAGGTCAGCTAGGAAGCAAATGAAATTTCTTTCCTCCGGGGACACTGGAGCAGGCTCATGAGGACGAAAGTTCTTCGGACCACCAGCAGCCGAACCCTCCTGCACTACCTCGCAGTCGGAGAGCATAGTCCCGAATAGCTCAGTCCGAGCCGAGGTCACCCTCGGCCTCTTCCTTGCTACCAGGGTAGAATCTTCAACCCCGGTCTCCGGGTCCGTAGGCTCGGGGCGTGGTGCCATATTCTCAGAAGCCCCCTCTTGATGGGCGTGGGAGCCGCTAGTATCTCCAGGAGCCTTGGTATTGTCACGAACGTGACCAATACCCCGGAGAGCAGCACCAAGAGCTTTGCTTGCTTTGCTCATCTGCACAATTTTCTCAAACTCCGGGCTGTATCCGGGAAGGCCTAAAATCATGAAAACAAAACATTAGTCCGGAGTAAAATGAAACATTAAGAGCAAAAGTAAAAGCAACATACAACCCGAACTTACATCCTATCTCAAACAGATACTGATGACTCATAAGGTCATCCCGAGTCACCTGCCTTCCGAGACCCCGGCAGAAAGCATGAACCCGGTCCATTGCCGCATCCTGAAGATCGAAAACCTCAAAGTTCATGGCAAGAGGATTCTCCTTAAAGGTGGGCATGTACCGGATATCAACGCCCCGGAGGAAGACAAACTCCCCGTTCCAACCCTTTAAAGTGGGGAGCATAACCAGAGGCTTTGACGCCGAGGAAGGATACCCACATGCTTTACCCCGGAACCTAAACTCGAACATGGGGACGTTGTTGGAGTGTACCAACTGGAAGACGTGGTGAAAAAGTTTGAAAGTGGGCAGCACCCCAGCTTTCTCACAGCAACCAAGAAAATATGAAATCCATTTCACCGCGTTCGGGGTAAGCTGGGTGACGGGAATCCCATACTCGAACAAGCATAGAGATTTAACAAACTGGTGACACCTAGGCCCATACCCCGACCTTAGGTGCTCCAACCACACTCCGACCCAGCCGCCCTCCGGCCTGTGATAAATCTTTTCACCGGGCTCTGGCCATCTCCACTCTACATCGTTATCCAAGTGGAATGTGGCCCGGAAAATGGGGTCCCAGTTGACCGGCTCCTTTACATACTTACTTCGGAATGGACCGACGTCCATCCCAGAACCCGGTTTATCCCCGAATTTGGAATCTAGAAAAGCCTCATCGTATCTAATCATTTCGGCCACATCTGGATTCTGAGAGAACTCCGTGCTGAGATCCCTGAAGAAGAAAGCTTGGGGGATCCCCGGGTCCCTCCTTACGAAATAATATTTACTATGGCCCCAACTACCATCTGGCTCGCTGAGACTATACCCCGGGCCCATGTCCTTCGTCGCAATACTACTAAGTACGGGCAGACTACTCTTCTTTTTCCCCATTATACACCACTCTAGATCTATCAACTCTACACTACTATCTGAAGAACTAACACTAACGGAGGAGGTACTGGGCTCGGAAAGAGGGGTTAACACTCGATTGGCAGTTACACGTCGCCTAACCATACAAGTCTATAACCCCGGGCTACCCAACACAATAACAGAATGAACGTAAGAAGCTACCAAAGGGCGACCTATGGGAGTACCAGAACCCCGGAAAAGAAAAGCGGTAAAATTGACAAGAGTCCGGATAAAGAGGACTTACAAAGAGTAGAGAGGCCGGAATGGAGAAAGCAAGAAAAACCGATAGCCCGGAGCACTGGTCTTCAGAGAAGCAGAATAACGGCAGCAAATTAAAAAACGCGTAAAGAAAAAATGAGAGGAGATTGCCACTATTTATAGGCAAACCATGAATTCTAAACGCCATGGACGCGTGGCGGCCCAAAAATCGGCCCACTATCTCCAAAATCCGGAGATAGTGGGTGACAGCTGTTATTTTTCAAAAAAAAAAAGAGAGAGGAAAAGACAGAAAAGAGAAGAAATCCAAAATGCATATATACCATATCATATATATTCATATACGCACATTTCCGCACATCTACAGAGGACGAAGCCCCGGGATGCACACTTCAGTACCACCCCCGGGCCTGGGGGCAGCCAGAGCAACAAAAGCAACCACTAGCCCCGGGCATACGTACTTCAGTGCCCACCCCGGAACTGGGGGCAACCAAGGCAAAAGTTTCTCCCCCAAAGAAGACACGGACTCTCAGAACAACTACAAAAACCTCCGGTCCCGAGGACATATGTCCAGCACTCTAGAGAATCCAGAAAAGTTTACTCCCCAAGGCAATAAACACTTCTTACTACTCCCCCATCCGGAGAATCCGCATAAGGGAGTGGGGGGCAAATGATAGGCCATAAACAGCCAAGGCCTAACAAGGAGCCCAAAACAATAAGCAAATCATCTCATGAGAATAAGAATGGCCCAGCCCAGAGTAGTGGACCCCGGGCCCGGGGCCACCACGACGTGGCATGGTCCCCACCCCGGACTAGGGGACCCCCCGACTTGTGGCACTCAGTATACGTGACACCCCACCTCAGCTGACACTCCTATTTGTGGCGCTGACCAACATTAAAAGACAAGGGAAGACACACGCCAGATCATGCCCACCACAACATGGCCACATTCCAGTCAATGGTCACCCCAGACAAGGCCACGTGTCCTACATCCCGGGAATTCAGCGGCTTGTCCCCCAGATCCAACGGTCGGGGGTGAAGGTAACCTACCCCTAAACCCTAGGCCTACGGCTAAAAATACCCCTAGTAAATAGGGTTTAGGGGTTAGCCATTATTACACACCTACACACATTGATTACTTTGTGATACTCTACTTGATTATTATCTTCCAAAGCCAACTCTTATTCTCACGCCGGAGGCACCTCGGGGCCAAACCCCCCCTCCGGTGTTGTTTTGCAGACACCCCACTACAGCTACACCACTTCCGAGGTAGGAGTTGGCGAGGAAGTACCCGATCAAGATTCAGAGTTATCAGTATATATATATATATATATATATATATATATATATATATATGGTGTTGCTAAATGTTGTAAAAAATTACTTTATGCAATAATATGTAATTACTCATATAGAGTTAAATCCTATAGAGACCAACATTTGAGTGCAGACCGTGGAGACCATATACATTATTTACTCAAAACATTGCAAAACATATATATTTGTAAAGAGTGTTCAATGAACATTATTATTTCATTCAAAATTTTAAAAATCATATATGATTTGTAAGCAGAACATGTTTTGGAGAACAATACGTTCTGTAATATTTTGTTTGTAGAACATACATAATTTTCAATATTTTTAAGGAAATTTGCATGTAAAACATATATAATTTTCAAGATTTTCAATGAATAAAATAAATAGTGATTTTCATAGAACATAATTTTCAATGAACAAATTTTTGTAATGTTTTGATTGATATATGATCTCCGGTTTCCACTAAAATTTTGGTCTCCATAGAATTTTTGTATCGTATTTCATATTATTTCAAATAAAAATATAATATAATAAATAGAAGTAATTAAATTTTAATTTTTTTCATTCAAATTTTTACTATTTCAGTCTTAAAATTAATAATTCATAACTAGTAAAGTCTGATCAAATCATGTTAAACATAAATTTGAAACTATTTTTTATTTTTTTGTACAAATTATTTATATAATATTTATATTTATTAATAAAATGTATTTTTGTAATTTTGAAATATTTATTTATTTTGTATACTTTCATTTCGTATTGTGGATGTACTTAGGGCTAAATCCACAATCGACACTAAATTTATTGGTGTATATTTATATTCTTCTACTTTCATGTTTATGGATTGAAAAGATAAACACAAATACGATACTTATCATATCATTCCCGAATTGTATTATTGTGTCGTGCATGAAATTGTCAACTCCATCTAAATCTTTATATTAACCTCATTTACAAATGCAAATTTTAGCAAAGTTATAGGCTTAGATCTACATATACATGTTACATTTGCACTTATTTTTTTATTATAAATAAAATAATAAAAAATAATTTATATTCCTTAATAAATTTAGTAGTTATTAGACGATAAATGTTATCATTTTTACAACCTTAACGCAAGAGTACGTATCGCAACAAGTAGTAAATAAGTTCGTTCCCACGAGGACTGTTGATAAGCTGTCAATTACCACTTACTATTTTTCTTTCAATTCAAGTCTAAATAAAAATCAAGTGGAGTTTTTACTAAATATCACTAAACTAACACAATATCGAATAAGGGTTTGATGTTCCTGAGGTTACCTCAGGAAAATTCCCTGAAATAACTAAAATTCTCCATATTAATGCACGAGGGTACAATTGTAATTTCATGATTTGTTTTTAGAAAGTTACCAATATTTACAAAAATGACATAACTATTTACACTATAACCTTAGGTAAGTCTGCTGAGGTAACCTCAGGAACAGTTTTCTCATCGAATAATAAATTCCAAGAGAATAAAAACTAGGCCCTTAACTCCTCTAATGTTCTTCAACAAGCTTCTTCTTTAACCTCTATTCTCGTGATCGAATTGCTAGTCTAAGGCTATAAAGTACTCACAAGGACCTTCCGAATCTCAAGTTGCTCTAATTTATGTCCCATATTCCTATGTAGAATTTAAATCCATAAACAGCATTAAGCTTTGCCTTGATTGGACTACCTAGGGTGTTTAGGTATATTCCTATCCCAACCACAAATTAATATAAATATTAATCCAAGGTTATACTGATTGGGTCTTAACTTAGGTTTTCTCTTCCAAGTCCACCTAAATTACTGATTCAATCTCAAGGGTGATCAATCTTTGAGAAGCATTAAACACAAATCATTATAAACAATTAATACGACCACAAGAATAGAAGACATCTTATATTTTAACAATAGATACCATTAAAGGCCTAGAGAGAAAATTAGTTCATCATCTCAAAAGAAACCAATATACAAGAGTATGTAAACATCACGGAAGAATAAGGAGAAAAGATAAAATCTGTATTCGCAACAATCTCTTCAACCCAAGCTTTTTCCCTCTTGTGGGTAGCCTCCTTTTCTCTTCTCTAGGAATGTAATAACGCGTAAAACCTAATAATCATATCTGATGTATCTATCTATCTCTAATAAAAGGTATTTTAATGCTATTAGGAAAAATACAAAAATATGTTTCCTAAACTTATTCTGTTTTGCAAGGAAAATTCGTGGCCGACTTTTCTTCAATACTTTTGGGCCGTTCCAGTTGAAATTTGATACTTGGACCACTTTAGAATTAAAGAGAATTCTGTTATCTTTTCGTGGGCTGTTAAATCGTCCAAAACTGACTTGTAGAACTCAAGATATGGCCCAAAAAGTAAAGTTTGCGCGTGCAGCCCAACAAATCCGAATTTCCTCTAAAAAATCTCCAAATTCTGCTCTTTATTCTCCAATACATCCAAGTTTAGGATTTATTGCTTCCTACAATAAAACATTAAAATTTATTAAATTAAATGCAAAATAGAATAAATATGAGGAATAAAATCAAGTAAAATACATATAAATATATAGTCTATCAAATATCCCCACACTTAGCATTTTGCACGTCCTCGGGAAAATAAAGAAATAAAACTATTCTAACTAACTAACACCATTTTAGTAGATGACACGATTGCATTGAGCTATGCAACAAGCCGTTAAACCTGATATGGGCTAAAAGTAAGCCATAAAGACACATTTAATGTGGCATTAATTAGACCCAGCATGGTCCAAACGTGGGGCCCACCAACAAGGTCCAAACCCTATTTTTAATATAAATTTCGTAATTAATATTATGGGTAATAAACAGCTCAGCAATAAGAGTCAAATAAGGATATTACTCCTGCCTGACTTAGCCTCCAAGACATCTACTTCAACATGGAAACAGACTCCTACAAGGAAGGAGTCTAGAACCTTCCTCAAGGCGGTGGCTTGCCCACCAAGTATCAAAATCCTACAATAATTCTAAGGCTTCTCAGCCTATATAAAGGACCTGACCCGTCATTCTCAGAACTACGTCTTGGCTTAATTCTCGAATAAGGACATACAAGCCACTACGTCCTTGGTGTGCCCTCGCCGCCATAGCCCTGAGGGTGAACACCAAGAACTACGTTTTTGGCTTGATTCTTGATATTCATCAAGGTACGTAGGCATCTTGTGAAGGCAGATTCAGCCACGAACACGAGAGTAGCCATTAAAGCACGAAGCTCACGAACCCTGGTATTAATTACATACAAACCCTAGCCGCAATTTAACAACCTAGTTTTTATTCCACAACATTTGGCGCCGTCTGTGGGAAGACAACATCAACCATGGTTAATACACGAAGAACATCAGCAACTACTACTGGGGCCTTACCCCTCAGCTCTGCTCCACCCGCTACTGAACAAGTACCCCCAACAACAGGGGCGATCATCCAACCTCAAGTTTCTCAACCTCCAGGGACGAATCCCCATGTTGAGAGAACGTTACCTGTGGATGTTCCCCCAAAATCAAGAGACCAACCCTCTTCAGATGGTGATCTCTCCTTTGACCAATCGTCCACTCTTGGAAGGTCATACCTCCACCACTATGCTTCCTTTGAGTACCAACCCGATGTATGGGTTACCTAACTATCCCCCTCAACAAAGGGACCCTGGACCAAGCGGTCACGCCTTACAGATCCAAGAACGAGAGCATGATGACTACTCTGGTCCTTATACTGACGATTCATCATCATCTGATGATGACGATCATGATGAAACCCCAAAGAGGCGACGTATTAGCAGAGAACCTCGAAGGAGGACACAAACTACCCATGGTGAGCCCCCTTTGTCAACTGAAAAGAAGATTAGGGCTCATGAGGTCGAGATCTTAAAATTGAAGGACGATATAGTAAGGGAGCAAGCAAGATTGAACCAGAATCGACCTCCTCCAACGTCAGGAGGGATTCCCTTTGTCGATTTGGAAAGGCCTTCACGGAGGCAAAGAAGGGATGACGCCCCAACTGGAAGAACAACAAGGGTGGAAACCCCCAGAAGCAACCTCAATGATCTGATGCCACTTGGGGATCCTGATGATCCCACACCTTCGTTTACTGAGGAGGTGATGAATGCTCGTATCTCAAAAAAGTTCAAGATGCCGACAATCAAGGCTTATGATGGAACGGGTAATCCTGCAAATCACGTCAGGACGTTTTCGAACGCACTGCTGTTGCAGCCTGCAAGTGATGCCTTAAAGTGTAGGGCGTTCCCTCAAACCCTGGCGGGAATGGCTCAAAGATAGTATAGCCGGTTGCCTGTAAATTCGATTGGCTCTTTTAAGGAGTTAAGTGCCGCTTTTGTCAGCCAATTCATTAGCAGAAGAGTTCATGAGAAAAGCTCTGCATCTCTTATGTATGTGGTACAAGAAAAGAATGAAAATCCGAGGGATTACCTCAAGAGATTTACTAAGGAAACACTAAATATTACTGCATTAGAAAATAAGGTAGCCGTGGTGGCCTTGGAGCACGGAACCACTGATCTCTTCTTTAAAAGATCATTGGCGAAGCATCCCCCTGAGAATATGGATGAGCTCCAACGAAGGGCTGATAAGTATATTAAAGCTGAGGATAGCATGAAGAAAGAGGCCACGGTAGGTAATGGCAAGGGTACCAATGACTCAAAGAAGCGAAAGCAAGAGCAAGAGTACAATGCTAGGGACAAATATCCTCGAACTAGCAAGGACTCTGACTCTCCAGCTAAGAAGAATCTAGGACCGAGATTTTCTGACTATGCAAGATTGAATGCTCCTAGGAGTCAGATCTTGTTAGAGATTGAGAAGGATAAGGACTTCCAATGGCCGAAGCCACTCAGGGGTGACCCCTCAAAGAGAAACAAGGAGCAATACTGCAGGTTCTACAAGGATGTGGGATATGGCACCGATGATTGCAAGCAACTCAAAGATGAAATCGAGATCTTAATCCGTAGAGGGAAACTAAGCCACTTCACTAAGGGTGAAAATCGTGGAAATCAGAGAAGAGAGTATGATAGGAGCGACGATGATCGAGATCGCAACCCACAGCCCCGAGGGCTAGTTATCAACATGATTTAGGATGGCCCGACCGCGGCTGGGACAACAAAGAATTCTCGAAAGGCTTATGCCAGAGAAGTGATGCACGTTGTTGGAGAAACGTCTAAAAGTGCAAAAACCGAGGTAACAATCGGATTTGATGATTCAGACCTTGATGGGGTGAAATTCCCCCATGACGACCCGCTGGTCATAACTCCTGTAATTGGAAATTCAAAGGTGAAGCGAGTCTTGGTAGACAATGGTGCTTCAGTTGATATTCTATTTCATGACGCGTTTGTGAAGATGGGGTACACTAACTCTCAGTTGACCCCGACGAACATGCCCATCTACGGGTTTAATAGAGTTGAGTCCAAAGTTGAAGGGACTATTCAGTTGCCCATGACAATCGGGCAAGAACCTAAGGAGGCTACTTAGATGCTGAATTTTCTGGTAATCAAGGCGTCCTCGACTTATAACGTGATCCTAGGAAGGACTGGACTCCATGCATTTAAGGCTGTCGCCTTTACATATCACATGAAGATTAAGTTTCCGACCATGAATGGTGTTGGAGAACAGAAGGGCGACCAGAAGATGACAAGAAGTTGTTATGTATCCGCATTGAGAGCTGATGGAGTCGGGGGGCAGGTACTTCTGATTGAAGACATGGATGTCTGTGGTGATGATGAACACCGAGGGAAGCCGACAGAAGATTTGGTCCCCATACCTCTAGAGCTGGGCGACCCTCAGAAAGTTACTTATATAGGAGCTTCACTGAAGGAACCCTTGAAGGGCAAGTTGACAACATTCTTACAAGAGAACAATGATGTGTTTGCTTGGACTGCAGCTGATATGCTAGGAATTGATCCCCAACTCATAACTCACAAGTTGAATGCTGATCCTGAACGGAAAATAATAAAATAGAAGAGGAGGAATTTTGCTCCTGAAAGGCAAGAGGCCATTAAGCAAGAAGTTGACAAGCTCTTGGAGGCTGGGTTTATTGAAGAGATTCAGTTTCTAGAATGGTTGGCTAACCCTGTGATGGTCAAGAAAGAAAATGGGAAGTGGAGGATGTGTATAGACTTTACTGATTTAAATGACGCTTGTCCGAAAGATTGTTTTCCTCTGCCAAGGATTGATACGTTGATAGATGCCACAGCTGGACATGATATACTGAGCTTCATGGATGGATTCGGTGGCTACAATCAGATTAAAATGCACAGGGATGACATCCCAAAGGTATATTTCATAACTGACTTTGGTGTTTTCTATTATCTTGTCATGGCTTTTGGTCTAAAGAATGCAGGAGCTATTTACCTACGATTGGTGAATAAGATATTCACCCATCTGATTGGAAAAACCATGGAGGTCTATGTTGATGATATGTTGGTCAAGAGCCTATTTACGGCAGACCACATTAAGCACCTTAGAGAGGCATTCGAAGTGCTGAGGCACCACAAGATGATGTTGAATCCTGCCAAGTGTGCTTTTGGTGTTGGATCAGGAAAGTTTCTGGGTCTGATGGTTTCAAAAAGAGGCATAGAGGCCAATCCTGATAAGATCAAAGTGATTTTGGACATGGAACCACCCGCTCTATACAAGATATACAGAAGTTAATGGGCCGAGTTGCAACCCTAGGGACATTTATCTCCAAGTGTGGTGACAAATGCTTGCCTTTCTTTCAGGCATTGAAGAAGGTGAAAAATTTTGAGTGGACTTCTGAGAGCCAAGAAGCCTTTGAACAGCTGAAGAAGTACATGGCTGAAGCCCCGTTGTTGGCCAAACCTAGTCCTGGGGAGACTCTTTATCTATACTTGGCGGTATCTGAACAAGCATTGAGTGCCGTCCTCATTCGAGAAAAGAAAAAGGTTCAGAAACCCAATTACTATGTGAGCAAGTTGTTGCATGGGGCTGAGTTGAATTACTCTCCCATTGAGAAGTTTGCTTTGGCATTGATAACAGCCTCGAGGAAGCTACGACCGTACTTTCGGGCACACAAGATTGAGGTCCTGACAAACCAGTAGTTGAGGAACATATTGCATAGCCCGAAGGCCAGTGGAAGGTTAATTAAGTGGGCGATCGAACTTGGAGAATTTGACATCGCATATAAGCCTCGAACAGCCGTAAAGGCTTAGACATTGGCTGACTTCGTGATTGAATGTACCATTGGCAACCAAGAAGTCGGGGGGCAGGAGGTAGTACCCAAACAAGAAGGTGAGAATAAAGATGAAGAACTTGCACCTGATCTGAAGGAGTATTGGGTGCTCTATCTTGATGGAGCATCAAAAACAAAATCTAGTGGTGCAGGTTTAGTCTTGCAAAGCCCCGATGGGTTCACAGTTGAGTATGCTTTAAAGTTGGACTTTCCGACAACCAACAACGAAGCTGAGTATGAAGCCTTGATAGCCGGGTTGGGCTTGGCCAGAATCATGAGGGTCAAGAATCTCAAAGTTTGTGGGGATTCAAGACTAGTAGTATCGCAAGTGAATGGTGAATTTGAAGTCAAGGATGAAACTATGGCAAAGTATTTGAGAGTTGTGAAAGCTGTTATGACTCGGTTTCATGAGTGCTATGAGGAGCACATTCCGAGAGAAGAAAACGTTAAGGCCGATGCCCAATCTAAGTTTATCTCTTCTGAGATAGAGAATTATGCGGAAAGTTTTTACTTCCAGGTCCTGAAGACACCACCATCAATTCGAAATTGGTAGCACCAGTTGATGTAAGCTGAAGGATAGACCCTCTTAAAGCTCATCTTGAGACTGGTTGGCCCCTTGATAATGCCTTGAAGGCACATAAACTGTTAGTGAGAGTGTTGAGGTAGGAGGTCCTTTGTCATTCCATACTTAAAATCTTGAATCTCAAATCCCGACACAAAATTTTAGCCTTGATGGCCAAAAAGACTGTCTACCTCCAATCGAGTTTGTCGTTTGAGTTTAAGGACTCGAATCAAGAGTCGTCAGTCAAGTTGAAACCTAAGCAAGGTTATATGAGCATAAGAAGAAGGTTGGAAACCTAGAATCAAGCTAAAGGGTTGAGAACCAACAAAGGCACACCAGGCCTGAGGTCAAGCGCTAAGGAGCAAGTGAACTACCTGAACGATCAACCGAGAAGGAAGACCTCCTCCATGAGAAACAAGGAGGAGGCAAGAACTAAAGAACTTCATCACAAGGATGAGAGTCAAGGGTTGATGATAACCTTAAGACCAAGGATTAGCAAACAATCTAATAAGAAAGGTTGATACCTCAGATTGGAAATTGAAAAATCAACTTGGGATCCTAGGTCTTTGATCCAGAACACCAACGTTGAACATGTGAACATCAACCTCGAATCCTAGGATGAGAAACACGAGATATTAGCCATGAAGGCCAAGATTAGCTATAAAGGCCAAACTTGAGGGCGTCATGAACCTCCAATCGAGATCCAAAGGTTGAAACTTTGAGTCAAAACAAAAGTCACGAATGATCAAATTAGTAGTTTAACCTTGAGGTTTTGATATCAACGTACCAAAACTGATTTTCAATCCTGAGCCAACTAAGGATGACCAACCATCGTTAGCCAACCACCATTAGTCGACCATGGTCCGGGGGAGGCGTCAGCCGACCATGAATGGCCGACCATGGTCTAGGGGAGGCATCAACCGACCTCGATTGGTTTTAGGTTCGGGTTCCATAGCTTTTCGGACCTCGATTGGTTTTAGGTCCTGGTTCCGTAGCTCCAACCACGAATGGCCGACCACAACACCCAAAGGGCTTCAGCCGACCACCATGAGCCGACCAAGGCACCCAAGGAGCCTCAGTCAACCATCAGCAACCGAGCACGGCACCAAAGGAGCCTCGACCGACCACCGTCAGCCGACCACGGCACCCCAAGGAGCTTCAACCGACCTCCGTTGGCCGACCAGCTGCTAAGGGAGCCCTCAGCCGAGCAGCTGCCCAAGGAGCCCTCCGCCGAGCAGCTGCTAGCCAAGTAGGAAGTAGCTGCCCAGGGAGCCCTCAATCGAGCAGCTGTCAGCTGAGTAGCTGCCCAAAGAGCCCCTAAGGTACCGTTTAATGTTGTTTAATGTCGTTTAACGTTGTTTAAACGTCGTTTAAGGCTGATTAGCACCGATTAGTGCCGTCAAGCATCGTTTAGTGCCGTTTAGCACCGTTTAGTGTCGTTTAGCACCGTCTAGTGCCGTTTATCGCCATTTAGTGTCGTTTAGCGCCGTCTAGTGCCGTTTAGCACCGTCTAGTGCCGTTCAGCGCCGTTTAGTGCCGTTTAGCACCGTTTAGCGCCGTTTTATGCCATTCAATGCCGTTTAACATCGTTTAAACGTCGTTAAGGCTGATTAATGCCGATTAGCATCAAATTAACATTATCGTAAATGCATCGGTCGCTCCACGCTTTACATCAAGACAATACTCGTGAAACACTAGTGTATAAAGATGAACCCTGACCCGAGTCTCGAAAAAGGCCGTTAAAACTTCAAGGAAAACCTGATCAGTTTTCCTAGAAGTTGGGGGGCAAATGATATGGGCTAAAAGTAAGCCATAAAGACACATTTAATGTGGCATTAATTAGACCCAGCATGGTCCAAACGTGGGGCCCACCAACAAGGTCCAAACCATATTTTTAATATTAATTTCGTAATTAATATTATGGGTAATAAACAGCTCAGCAATAAGAGTCAAATAAGGATATTACTCCTGCCTGACTTAGCCTCCAAGATATCTACTTCTACATGGAAACAGACTCCTACAAGGAAGGAGTCTAGAACCTTCCTCAAGGCGGTGGCTTGCCCACCAAGTATCCAAATCCTACCATAATTCTAAGGCTTCTCAGCCTATATAAAGGGCCTGACCCCTCATTCTCAGAACTACGTCTTGGATTAATTCTCGAATAAGGACATACAATCCACTACGTCCTTGGTGTGCCTTCGCCGCCATAGCCCTGAGGGCGAACACCAAGAACTACGTTTTTGGCTTGATTCTTGATATTCATCAAGGTACGTTGGCATCTTGTGAAGGCAGGTTCAGCCACGAACACGAGAGCAGCCATTAAAGCATGAAGCTCACGAACCCTGGTATTAATTACATACAAACCCTAGCCGCAATTTAACAACCTAGTTTTTATTCCACAACAAAACCCCTAGGCAATCCTAGTAGGACGAGTTTTGTCTCGTGAGAGTTTATAGAAGATATACCCACAAAATCAATATTTTTAGTCACCAAGTCTCTCGAACGTGCAACATATCATAGTACTCCACACATTATAAACCTCAATCACATAACAACCTGGAAGTGTCTGAAAGTACAAGTACTCTCACCTTATGCATCATTAACACAAAACAATCCAAGTATGCACACAATGTCTTGATAGACAAAAATATCATGAAATAGACATCAAAGTCGCAATCAACAAGTACGCATGCTATCGATAAATATCTCAAATTGTCCTCAATTCACACAAGTGTATAGGTAAAAGTGTTTCGCTCAAGTTCACTCTAGTACTCATGTGCTACC
Organism: Kitagawia praeruptora; assembly: GCA_037693485.1. Taxonomy (NCBI): domain Eukaryota; kingdom Viridiplantae; phylum Streptophyta; class Magnoliopsida; order Apiales; family Apiaceae; genus Kitagawia; species Kitagawia praeruptora. The sequence continues at coordinate 89,355,841 of CM075350.1, forward strand.
ATATGCTTGGTTGTCCACCAAATCTTCACTACTTCGTATATTTGCATACATGAATCAAAAGGTCATTGTTAAAGGTTGTAATGGGGCTTAGACAAAGGTAGGATATCAAGAAATAGGCTTGTTAGTCACAGAGGCATGCCTGTTTACATCAAATAACAAGCCTAATTGTCTGTAATGCTTTGCATTACTTACATGACCTCTTAACTGAGGGAACCTCTAGTTGTAGAGTCTCTACTTGTTCTGTACTTGTAATAGGCACCAAATCCTAGTTGTGTAACTGTACTTATATAGTCAAGAATAATTCTTGAAAGAAGTTCCAAGGTTCATGCCTCAAGCAAGAAGATAAAGACTGTCAAATAATCACAGTTGGGATTTGAAGAAAGTGAAGAATTTGCCTAAGTACCAATTCGAGTAGTACATTTGTCTATTCGAGAAGTCTAGCATTCGAGAAGTCAGGGATTCGATATCTCAGAAGACACTATTCGATATCTCTGAATACACTGTTCGATATCTCATTCGATATCTCAGAGATTCGATATGTCTATTACTCTGTTCGAGAACTCAAGAAGTCAACGAGTCAAAAGTGGTATTCGAGTTCTCAAGGAGTCAACAAGTCAAAGTTCCATTCGATATCTCAAGGACTCAGAAAGCTATTCGATATCTCAAGGATTCGATAAGTCAAGTGTTCTATTCGACAACTCAAGGAATCCTGATGAAAAAGAGCTATTCGAGAAGTAATTCGGTATGTCAATATAACAGTGTTCGAGAACTCAGAGTTATCGATCAAGTCAATTCTAGTTCTCGAATCACTTACTTAGTCACTTCTCGAATACATTCTTGGAGACAAAATACTGGAGAAATTGTACAAGTCAGAAACCTGCAACAAGCCAATGCACTTTATGGACCTCAATCTGTAACGTGCTCTGGAAAGCCTACAAAGAAGCTTGGAGAGATATAAAAGAGACAAAGGGCTAAAGAAGTGGATCTGAACAGGTTTTGCAAAGTCAAATCTGTAACCGTTTGGACTCTTACTCAAATATGATAGACAGACTAGAAAGTAATTTGTTTAAGCTACCTTATTTGTAGTAAGTAGGTTGTATCCATGTTCTACAAGGATACAGCCTCACATCCTTAGCAATCAACTTTTGGTGAGTCAAGTTTTTCATATTCATTGTAAGCCATATCTCTCTGAGAAAAACGAAGCTGAGAATACTATCATTTGTATTCACAGATTGTAGCAACCTTTATCTAATAATACATTAGATTAAAGTGATATTGTGACTTGTGTTGTTCTTTATCCGCACCTACATCTTTGCACACACAAACACTTATCTGCTACACAGACTCAACATAAAAAAGTTCAAGAATCCATTCACCCCCCCTCTGTATTCTTTTACTGTATTCTATACTCAACAAGGCTAACTAGTTCATCATCTCAAAAGAAACCAATACACAAGAGTATGTAAACATCATGGAGAGAATAAGGAGAAAAGATAAAATCTGTATTCGCAGCAATCTCTTCAACCCAAGCTTTTTCCCTCTTGTGGGTAGCCTCTTTTTCTCTTATCTAGGAACGTAATAATGCGTGAAACCTAATAATCATATCTGATGTATCCATCTATCTCTAATAAAAGGTATTTTAATGCTTTTAGGAAGAATACAAAAATACGTTTCCTAAACTGATTCTGTTTTGCAAGGAAAATTCGTGGCTGACTTTTCTTCAATACTTCCGGGCCATTCCAGTTGTAATTTGATACTTGGACCACTGTTATCTTCGCGTAGGCTGTTAAATCGTCCAAAACTGACTTGTAGGACTCAAGATATGGCCCAAACAGTGAAGTTTGCGCGTGCAACCCAACAAATCCAAATTTCCACTAAAAAAATCTCCAAATTCAGCTTTTTATTCTCCAATACATCCAAGTTTAGGATTTATTGCTTCCTACAATAAAACATTAAAATTTATTTAATAAAAATCCAATTAAATGCAAAATAGAATAAATACAAGGAATAAAATCATGTGAAATACATATAAATATATACTCTATCAGTAAACATATTTTATTTTCGAATTTAAATTTTTGATTTTTTTATTATTTTAATGTAATACAAAATAGTATTCACACACATAAAAGTAAATGAAAAAAAACAGGGAATATGTTATTATAGTATCAATTTATTAGTTTTTAATTAGAAAAATGACCTAAAAATGATTTTTTTCGAATTTATTTGCTATTTGACTATATTCTTAAAATATTTGCAAAAATATGATTTTCAACCAAATGCCATTTTTTCTACATTTTTTGAATAAAATATAATGTATCTATTAGAAAAAAAATAGCTTATATATTATTTTTAAATAAAAGAGAACAATCGTACATATGTTAACTAGTATGGTTGCCCGCTTCACTGGGCGTTGATTCTTCATTATAATATCACGACAATCAAGTTGTTACTTAGATCGATTTTCCCTTTTCAAAAACTTGCCAAAACATGGTGTCATCATACATTATTTTAGTTAAAATACAAACATCAAATACTTAATTTTGGGTTTTGCTAGCTGATATAGTGTCATACAAAATGAAGTTTTCAAAAGGCATATTTTGCTTGTTTTCTTCTTGGTTTTTTACTCCTTGTTGTTTCTTGCAACATATGGAAAATAATGGAGTTCTGTGACTCATTGTTCTGCCACATTGGTGCATTGCAGTGCACACATTTGATAGAAGGACCATCGAGGGAAGCATAATCTCTTGTCTTCTTAATTTGAAATGGAGGCATGCTTGTACGTTCATTAAAAAAATATACCCATCGGGCATTTTAGGTTATGTTAAGCATGTACAAACTACATTTTGAATGAGTTTTCCTCCACCTTGCAATTGGCATCAAAGAGAAGTGTCGATAAGAATATCAATTATATAAGTATGTATCACAATTAGTACACAACTTGATACACATTAATATTGAATTGAAGGGTATAGAATGCATACAACAAAATCTATGATAAATTATAAATTATACAGATAACAAATCAACAACAAAATTTATTGTAATTTTAATATTTAAGAAGAAGCCTATATATTAGAAAAATAAAGGTAAATTTAGATAAATTGTAGGTCTTCAAAATATCAAAATATATTGATATCTATCACATAATTCAAAATTCAACTTATTATGCATTTTAATTTTCATAAGTTTTTCTATGTATATACTACCTCCATGCCTCTAATAATAAGATTGTTTGCTACTGGGCATTTGAATGATAGAAATTTGCGAGATTTTGTGATTAATAAAATATAGAAAACAGTGTGCTATATTACCTGTAACCACTCTAAATACAAACATTTATATGATTATGAAATAACGAAGACTTTTCCTAACTGTTAAATATACTCACCAACATATAACAGCGAAGACTTGGAAATCAGAGTAGCATGAAATAACGAAGCTTCTGACAACACCATCCTGCTTGACATCTTCAAGATTAAGAAAAATGGTTTGCCTGTTGCGCTTCTAACCAAGCATAACTTCCTTGTGCTGATGATCAACCTCAGGCCTCTTTCTAGAGTTATTTACAAAATTAAGCGTGCAAATTGCTTCACAACCTTTAATCTCTCTTTGTTTATGTACTGAAGCAGATTTTTCCTAACTGTTTGTTGAATCATCAGGCTTACAGTTGGCCTCCATATTTGAAATAAGTTTCCACTCATTACAACCTGTATATAATCCAGATATATGGTCAGGGAGAGAAGTTTACATATTTATAAAATGAAGTTTTACATATTAAATAACTAAAAGTTACTACCAATTCCTACTAAATATATTAAATAAAGTAAAGTTAGTGAAAACATGTTAAATGGTTGATTAAAAAACTTAGCTTACTTGGTAATTCATCACACATAACATATAGACTCATGTATTCAACTAATGATGCCTTATGTGAATTCAAAAACTATAAAATCAAAGTGCAATCCAAAATTACATCACACAAAGATGTATGATAGAGGAGTCAAAGATTTAATACCTCAAGCAGAATCCGTTCCACTGATGTATGTAGATACTACGTGAAAGAAGGAATTTTGCTTCTTTAAAGGTAACTTCTTTGTTACTACTTTTGTATCCACAAAGCTTTGATTGCTTACAGTTGGTTTCTTACTACTCCTTGTAAATTCTTATTATGCCTTAAATATGTTGGAGTCTTCCAGGGAACCTATCATGGGATGATGAACATTTGAGCCTCAGTACGTTAACATAAAGCAAAATGCATCAAAAAAAATTACAAAAATTAAAAAAGGGATGTACAATATATTATATACTTAGAATATGTAAAAAAGTTGATTTGAATTTGAATTCTTGATATCGGTGTTTTAAAATCAAGCTATTTCCCAACTTAGAATAATCTAAGATACACTACCATAGCAAGGAACACCCAATCTGAAACAATAAGAAATATATATACACAACAACATAACAATATGAAACAAATAATTACCTTACGGTTGCAACCTCATGAGTTGATGTATATATAAATCTTGTTCTCTCATATTCAATGTGTCAAACAGTTTGTGTGCAAAGTCCAATCTGCAAATTTAAAAAACAAAAAAGGAGTAAATTAAATTAAACAAAAATAATGGGATATATACAATCAAAGAGAGAAGGAGGAGAAATAAGATCAAAAGTAGAACTATTTGCTTTCATTACATGCTTAAGTTTTGAAACACTTGGTGTGTAACTTGAACCTGCAATAAAATTAAGCAATTCTGATTAGTAAATTGGTATCAATTTAATATATATGAAAGCAATAGATAGAAATTGAGAGAGTAGATATAAATTTAAATTACTGAGAGTAGCTATAAATTTAAATTACTGAGAGTAGCTACAAATTTAAATTATTGCCCGACAAAAGACGTGTACATATGACTTCATGTATTAAAAAATATTGGAGTAAAATCAAATTTTCTTCACTCTACCAGTCTTGAAACCATGATTATTACACACTCCGGTAGTGTGATCTGTATTTTTTCTCTTTAATCTTCTTTGGTGATAATGATTACTTTTTATGTTGAGCTTCCTATAATCAAATTTATATCACTCCTACTGGTACATTAAATATTAGTGTATTTTAAAATTTAAAAAGTAAATTTACATCAGTGTACAAAACTAATTAGAATAATCAGATTTTTGCATAAATTCAGTAGAAACATCCTTTTATATAATATACGAATATACCACAATTTGTCATTTGCCCTTCGGTAGTAGTGTATTTGGCGGAGGCTCATCCTGTTTTGATAGGTTAATTACATTACACTGTCTCTCAAATGTACGACAAATATGATTACTCGTACGTAAGAAGCACAAATGTTGTAATCTTATGAGCCACAATTTTACTTGTTCTGTTGAGGGTTGCTTGTTAAAAACTTGAGCTATTTTATACATGATTATTTAAAGACGTTTGTTTTCTATCCTCGTTTAGTTTTCGCAGGCCAACATGTACTCCTTGTGGAATAATTGATAATGGCAAGCTTATCAAACAAAATTATCCTTGTCGTGGTTTCAGAGATTGAATTCTACCTATGTTCTACCCCCTCATCAGAGTATTTAAAGACGTTTGTTTTCTATCCTCGTTTAGTTTTCGCAGGCCAACATGTACTCCTTGTGGAATAATTGATAATGGCAAGCTTATCAAACAAAATTCTCCTTGTCGTGGTTTCAGAGATTGAATTCTACCTATGTTCTACCCCCTCATCAGAGTATTTAAAGACGTTTGTTTTATATCCTCGTTTAGTTTTCGCTGGCCAACATGTACTCCTTGTGGAATAATTGATAATGGCAAGCTTATCAAACAAAATTCTCCTTGTCATGGTTTCAGAGATTGAATTCTACCTATGTTCTACCCCCTCATCAGAGTAGTTAGTAAATAAACTAATATCTCGGTGTTCCAAAGGTTTTTAGCGATAATGAGACATATCATATTCCATAAATCCAACAACAATTTGTATAAATAACTATATACTAATTTATCTCTTTATAGGCCAACTTGTTATGTGAAGAGAATAATTGCAAAAGGCGACATTAATATAAATTCTACACATAGAAGTCTATTTAGATAAGAGAACAGGTACCTCTGCCTAATAGAAATGACAGATGACTTTTCTTCATTCAGCGTGTTTGATTCTCAAGATATTGATAAGCCCCTTAAAGCTTTACTATATGAAATATTAGTCACCCAACAAACGCAAGTATCTGATTTTGGAAGCGAAATACCTGAAGGTGTTGATCCTTCCACCACTGACATTAGTTCCGGCAAGCATCTAATAAATGTAGAAGAGGCAAGAGTCCATTCCTCTAGAAACCAAGAAATATGCATTTTACGTTAATGGATGGATGTTAATCTGGAAAACAATAGCAATGTCAGTACCATACAACATTCGGATCAGCTGATATTTAAAGGTCAAAATCATGAGCTAAGTTTAGAAGAATGTGATTTCATCCAGCTTACTCATGTTGAACTTTGTACAAAATCTTTTTCGGGTCCTTCCACTACGCCATAGATGACTTTACACAACACTTTTGCAAGGTGTTGCCGTCTGAAAAAGTGATGTCGTAGCTATTTTCATCCTTACCTATTACAACACCAAGTATTTGTGTTAGCTTAGATATGAAAAGTGTTGGCGTAAATGTTTTATAATATATTAGACTATCATGTATTTATTTTTCTTTTTTTTATTTTATATTATAATGACGACTGGGCAATGCTGACTGTACGACGACGAGGCAGTAGGCCCCACACTATTGACTGGACTTTGATGACGTGGCATGCTAAAGTGGCAGTGGGCCCTACCATGCTGTCGTGGCAGGTGGGCCCACCCATGCTGACGTGGCAGGTGGGGGCGCACATGCTGACGTGCCATGTTGACGTGGCAGGTGGGACCCACCCCACTGATGTGGCATGCTGACGTAAGAGCTGATGTGGTAGTGGGTCCCACCCCTTAATGACGTGGTAGCTGATGTGGTAATGGGGCCCGCAAGACTAATTTTTTATTTTTTTAAAAATTAAAAATAATTCACACAATAAATAACATTTTACATAAAAATGATAAAAAAAATTAAAAAAGATTTATTTATTTTTTTGGAATTTGAATTGGAGTGAATGGTATTTTTTTAAGTAATATACTTTTTCAATAATTTTAAAATTAATAAATTTAAAAATTTTACGTTTTAAATTTATTATATATATATTAAAAATAATTTACAATAAATAACACTTCACAGAAAGTAAAATGAATTTATGAAATGAATTTATTTATTATATCAAAAATATTAAATTAAATGGGAATGAAAATGATGATTTTTTTGAATAATTTTAAATTAAAAATATTATTAAAAAATGTTTTCAAAAAATAAATAATTACAAATGTTCCATTAAAAAAAGGGAAAAAGGAAAGCACGAATGTCGATGAAAATGGGTTGAGTGGCAAATTATACCGGACAATTATTTTCATAAGTCAAAGCAAAGACCCCAGCTTAGGGATTATTCACAACCCACAGCACAAACTCACAGCCGCTCACTCTCAAAACTCACTCTAATAACACAATTAGGGATTAGAGCTTCAATTGGGGATTCAAGCAGGGAGTATTGTGTTTTGTGTATTGTTGTATTGCTGTTGATTTCACTCTGTTTCGTTCTATCTCTCTCTCCCCCTCCATCTCTTTCTCTGTCTTTCTCTCCCTATTTCCCTGTCTCTCCATTTCACACTCTATCTCTCTCTCTCTCTCTCTCTCTCTCTCTCTCTCTCTCTCTCTATGTCTCACTCTTTAAATCTCCCTCTAACTGTCCCGAAACATAAACAATGTTGATAGTGTCGACAATGTCAAGGTATAAAACCCCTTACTTTCCCCTTATATTTTGATAACTTTTATCCGCTATGCAATATTCTATGTGTCCATGATTAGTGTCACACTGATCTTTCTCTTTAATTACTCTTGGTTGCAATTACTTTTTCGAATGACCTTGTGATGCATACTTCTGGTAGTTTAAGTGCTTAATAGTGGTAATAGAAAATAGATTCTTAATTGTTTATGTGCTTAAGTTCCTTTGGTTCCAAACCATGTTTACTTTGTTGTCAATCGTGTAATATTAGCGAGTTGTAGTGATATATATTGTTGTTAGCATACAACATAGTGATTTATGAGTTATAACATCTTCAATAAAATGTTGTAGGTTTTGCAAGAAGATTTTATAAGATGTCATGTCCGCTCCCATTTATACTTTCAGAAATACAAATTTTAAGATAGCTAACTCGGCTAATATTTTGCAGGTAGTCTCTAATCTTCCATTTAATATCAGTACAGATGTAATTAAGCTTCTGTTGGGTGGTGTCTCCAAACATCATCTGCCTTTTATATCAAATTAAATAAATGTATCAACTCCAGTTATCTACTGGTTTTTCTAAAATAAAGTTGGACTAGTATTTTCTTTAGTACTAAGTATTGTTTTAATATGCTATCTGCACACAAGTACATATAGTCGAAGCAAAAGTTGCTTATTTATTGGTATTATTAATTATCCATTTATGTAAGTATGAGGTATCACTGTGCTTGTACTAAAACTTTATTTTGAAAACCAGTTTATTAGAAAAGCATGATTACTGTATTATTCAGTCACTGGTAGGACTGTTAGATCATAGACTGCAAGTGAAAGACTATATGATCATAGACTGTAAGTGAAAGACTATATGCCAGTAAATTATTATTGGCAACTCTAACTGCCAATAATTGCAAATATGGAACTTCTATATGCAAATCTGCTACTTGGATATTAGTGTTGCCTATATAACAATGATAATTAGGTTTCCTTAAGTCGATTTACTTGATTATCATCAGGAGCTATGAAATGATGGAGGGCATGCTAAAACTCTACATATACAAGGACGGAGATAAACCAATCTTTCATGACTCCATACTTGACGAAATCTATTCATTTGAAGGTTAGTTCTTGAAACTGTTAGAAGCAAATAAACAGTTTGTTACGGAAGAACCTGGAGAAGCTCATCTATTTTACTTACCTTTCAGTTCTCGATTGCTTCAGTTAACTCTATATGTGAAACATTCACACAGTCGCGATAATCTTGTACAGCACATGAAAAACTACGTGGAGATGCTCATAACAAAATATCCTTACCGGAACAGGACTTATGGAGCAGATCATTTTCTGGCAGCTTGCCATGATTGGGTATTCTATTATATTCCCCTCCTTAATTACTCACAGTTCCACTGCTAAGAAAGTTTTTGAGTACCAAATCAAATTCAAAACATGTTATCTATACTATCTCATATAAAGTCATTTCTCAGGCCCCAACAGAAACAAGGGGAAGAATTCTCAATTGCATTAAATCTCTCTGTAATGCGGATATCAAAACAGGTTTCCTATATAGATTAATTGAGATTGATTTGATAGTTTGCCCCAGCAAAGATGGGCCCATCTTTGCAATTGAGAGTTTGTTTTGAGACTCGGACTCTCCTTGATTTTAAAAATGAAGATGCAGTTATACCTTATTGAATTTGAATTTCACATCTATATAGGAAGAAGGGAGTTCTCCAATACACAAACATAAAAAGATGAGTTAAACAGCTTGAATTAATTATTTAAACTTGATTAATAATGAGTTAAACAACTTAATTTTTGGACTTTATTTATTCTGGATAATTCAGAACAAAAGATGTATATTCTGATCTTTAGATTTGGCTAATTTATACTTTCTTTTGTGTCCAGGATCTACATTAATTGAGCTCAAAGAACGAAGTTTGTCTTGTCCTTGGATTACCAAAAGATCTTGTCCAGGTATTTCTTACTGACACCAAGCAAATCAATCATTTGAAATGTTGGTCTATCAGTCTATGGATGTGATATTGACCTGAACCTGCTCATGCATTTGCTTTGAATGTGATATTGACCCCTTGCACTAGCTAATTCTCTATGTAGGCAGATTCAGACGAGTCTTCCTTTGATTTACTTATTTTATTTTTTACTCTCGCGCCTTACTCCAGAAAAAGATAGATAAATATGATTTGTTTAATGTAAGTATCGCAAAGATCAAGATGACTTGTTTACTTGCTATGAGTGTTTCACTTGATACATAAGGTCATTTCTTGTTTTTTTTTTAAATTTTTTTTGAGACAATCTTTCTTACAGGAACGCGACAATTATTGGAAAATGATGCAAAATTATATTGGGTCAGATATAACATCGATGGTCGTTGTTTTTGTCATGATATTTGAGCAAATGACAATGATTCAGAAGATGGCAGAGGTTTGTGATAATTTATCTACATATCTTTTGTTTGTTGATTGTTCTTGTTTTTTGACCCGTGCAATTTGTCGCATTTCTTGAGACAGTTGATGGAATACTCTCATCTACTAGACCAAGCAGATGAATGTGAAGATCCGAACATGTGATTGGTTTATGCATGTGAGTGTACTATAGGACTGGTAGTTTTATGACAAATTTGCAACGTACGATACTTATAAAAAATTTAATATCATTTCTTTTCAGCATCATGGGCAATCTCTGTATACTTTGCTTACCAACGCACCTGGAAAAGTAGGGGATCACATCGAAATTCAGTGGAAAAGAAAAAGATGGCCGGCCAATCATCGGACGCACCAGCTTTTAGTTAGATATCTAAGTTTTGATATTAGTATGATACTAGCTCTTAGTTAGATATTCAAGTTATGATCTTAGTTAGTATTTGATGTTTATGATATTTAGGTACTAGCTAGTTATGGTATTTTGTGATGTTGATCATATGTAGTGAATTGTATGTTGGGGTTGAACTGAAAGCAAGAGGTTGTAAGTAGACCTGACAAAATGGGTCTGGATCCGAAAAACCGAACCGAAATATGTGGAACCGAATCCGAAATTGGATCCGAAATAGATTATCCGAAATTGTATCCGAAACCGAAACAATCCGAATCCGAACCGAAACCGGTTCAATTTAATCAAATCCGATAACGATCCGAAAACCGATTTGACCCGATCCGAAAATTAACCGAACCGGAAATTTAACCAAAAATTATCCGAAATACTGTATCCAATGATGACCATGTATCCGATTATAATCTGAACCGATCAAATCCGAATAAAAATTTACCCGGACCTAATATGACTTGAATCCGATGTAAATCCGAAACTAAAAATAACTGAATCGAAAAATATCCGATAAAATAATTTTATATAGATTAATATTTTCTTGACCTTTATTTGTTTAGTTTTGTCAATTTTTATATTTTCTGATTTGCTATATATTTATTATTGTCATTGAATATTGCTTACGATATTTTGTATTGAATAATATTTTAATTCAATTTGCAAATATAAATTAATAAATTCTGCACATAATTAGCAAATAAATAAATAAATTCTGCATATTCTAGGCAGAAATTAAAGTTCATTAACTTATATAGCGCTTATTGAAGCGTTGTCTAAGTGAGTGCATTCACTTCCATAGCGCTTATGAAAGCGTTATATAAGTGATGTATCTAATTTTGACATATTCGGTCTTATTTAATAAATTTCGACACATGTATTTTTTTAAAAATATTTTTTATTTTTTGTAAAATTTGGAAATATCACTAAATTAGATATATCTTGACATCCGTATGGTCGGATCGTCGAGAAATAATTTTAAAAAAAATAAAATCAACAATCCGTGACAAAACAATAGTTTAGGGTATTAGTCAATTCGGTAGTTGACTACTAAGATCTCCAACCAAATTAATATTTTATTTTTTGAAAATTTGGGAATATCACTATATTAGATATATCTTGAGATCCGTACGGTTGGATCGTCGAGAAATAATTTTTAAAAAATAGAATCAACAATCCGTGACAAAGCACTAGTTACGAGTACTAGTCAATTCGGTAGTTGACTACTATGTTCTCCAAATTAATTTTTTATTTTTTGAAATTTTGGGAATGTCACTAGATTAGATATATCTTGAGATCCGTACGGTTGGATCGTCGAGAAATAATGTTTAAAAAATAGAATCAACAATCCGTTACAAAGCACTATTTACGAGTACTAGTCAATTCGGTAGTTGACTACTAAGATCTCCAACCAAATCAATTTTTTATTTTTTGAAAATTTGAGAATATCACTAGATTTGATATATCTTGAGATCCGTACGGTTGGATCGTCGAGAAATAATTTTTAAAAAATAGAATCAACAATCCGTGACAAAACACTAGTTACAAGTAATAGTCAATTCGATGGTTGACTACTAAGATTTTAAAAAAAATTAATTTTTTATTTTTTACAAATTTGAGAACATCACTAAATTAGATATAACTTGAAATCCGTACGGTTGGATCGTCGAGATATATTTTTTAAAAAATAGAATCAACAATCCGTGATAAAACAGTAGTTACGAGTACTAGTCAATTCAGTAGTTGACTACTAAGATCTCCAACCAAATTAATTTTTTCTTTTTTTAAAATTTGGTAATATCACTAGATTAGATATATCTTGAGATCCGTACGGTTAGATCGTCGAGAAATAATATTTAAAAAATAGAATCAACAATTCGTAACAAAGCACTAGCTACGAGTATTAGTCAATTCGGTAGTTGACTAATAAGATCTCCAACCAAATTAATTTTTTAATTTTTGAAAATTTGGGAATGTCACTAGATTAGATATATCTTGAGATCCGTACGGTTGGATCGTCGAGAAATAATATTTAAAAAATAAAATCAACAATCCGTGACAAAACACTAGTTACGAGTACTAGTCAATTCGATGGTTGACTACTAAGATCTCCAACCAAACTAATTTTTTATTTTTTGAAAATTTGAGAATATCACTAGATTAGATATATCTTGAGATCCGTACGGTTGGATCGTCGAGAAATAATTTTTAAAAAATTGAATCAACAATCCGTGACAAAGCACTAGTTACGACTACTAATCAATTCGATAGTTGACTAGTAAGATCTCTAACCAAATTAATTTTTATTTTTTAAACATTTGGGAATATCACTAGATTAGATATATCTTGAGATCCGTACGGTTGGATCGTCGATAAATAATTTTTAAAAAATAGAATCAATCATCCGTGACAAAGCACTAGTTACTAGTACTAGTCAATTCGGTAGTTGACTACTAAGATCTCCAACCAAATTAATTTTTTATTTTTTAAAAATTTGGGAATGTCACTAGATTAGATATATCTTGAGCTCCGTACGGTTGGATCGTCGAGATATATTTTTTTTAAAAATAGAATCAATAATCCGTGACAAAACACTAGTTACGAGTACTAGTCAATTCGGTAGTTAACTACTAAGATCTCCAACCAAATTAATTTTTTTATTGTTTGAAAATTTGGGAATATCACTATATTAGATATATCTTGAGATCCGTACGGTTGGATCTTTGATAAATAAGTTTTAAAAAATAGAATCAACAATTCGTGACAAAGCACTAGTTACGAGTACTAGTCAATTCAGTAGTTGACTACTAAGATATCCAACCAAATTAATTTTTTATTTTTTGAAAATTATGGTATATCACTAAATTAGATTTATCTTTAAGTTCCGTACGGTTGGTTCGTCGAGATATATTTTTTAAAACATAGAATCAACAATCCGTGACAAAGCACTAGTTACGAGTACTAGTCAATTCGGTAGTTGACTACTATGTTCTCCAAATTAATTTTTTATTTTTTGAAATTTTGGGAATGTCACTAGATTAGATATATCTTGAGATCCGTACGGTTGGATCGTCGAGAAATAATGTTTAAAAAATAGAATCAACAATCCGTTACAAAGCACTATTTACGAGTACTAGTCAATTCGGTAGTTGACTACTAAGATCTCCAACCAAATCAATTTTTTATTTTTTGAAAATTTGAGAATATCACTAGATTTGATATATCTTGAGATCCGTACGGTTGGATCGTCGAGAAATAATTTTTAAAAAATAGAATCAACAATCCGTGACAAAACACTAGTTACAAGTAATAGTCAATTCGATGGTTGACTACTAAGATTTTAAAAAAAAATAATTTTTTATTTTTTACAAATTTGAGAACATCACTAAATTAGATATAACTTGAAATCCGTACGGTTGGATCGTCGAGATATATTTTTTAAAAAATAGAATCAACAATTCGTGATAAAACAGTAGTTACGAGTACTAGTCAATTCAGTAGTTGACTACTAAGATCTCCAACCAAATTAATTTTTTCTTTTTTTAAAATTTGGTAATATCACTAGATTAGATATATCTTGAGATCCGTACGGTTAGATCGTCGAGAAATAATATTTAAAAAATAGAATCAACAATTCGTAACAAAGCACTAGCTACGAGTATTAGTCAATTTGGTAGTTGACTAATAAGATCTCCAACCAAATTAATTTTTTAATTTTTGAAAATTTGGGAATGTCACTAGATTAGATATATCTTGAGATCCGTACGGTTGGATCGTCGAGAAATAATATTTAAAAAATAAAATCAACAATCCGTGACAAAACACTAGTTACGAGTACTAGTCAATTCGATGGTTGACTACTAAGATCTCCAACCAAACTAATTTTTTATTTTTTGAAAATTTGAGAATATCACTAGATTAGATATATCTTGAGATCCGTACGGTTGGATCGTCGAGAAATAATTTTTAAAAAATTGAATCAACAATCCGTGACAAAGCACTAGTTACGACTACTAATCAATTCGATAGTTGACTAGTAAGATCTCTAACCAAATTAATTTTTATTTTTTAAACATTTGGGAATATCACTAGATTAGATATATCTTGAGATCCGTACGGTTGGATCGTCGATAAATAATTTTTAAAAAATAGAATCAATCATCCGTGACAAAGCACTAGTTACTAGTACTAGTCAATTCGGTAGTTGACTACTAAGATCTCCAACCAAATTAATTTTTTATTTTTTAAAAATTTGGGAATGTCACTAGATTAGATATATCTTGAGCTCCGTACGGTTGGATCGTCGAGATATATTTTTTTTAAAAATAGAATCAATAATCCGTGACAAAACACTAGTTACGAGTACTAGTCAATTCGGTAGTTAACTACTAAGATCTCCAACCAAATTAATTTTTTTATTGTTTGAAAATTTGGGAATATCACTATATTAGATATATCTTGAGATCCGTACGGTTGGATCTTTGATAAATAAGTTTTAAAAAATAGAATCAACAATTCGTGACAAAGCACTAGTTACGAGTACTAGTCAATTCAGTAGTTGACTACTAAGATATCCAACCAAATTAATTTTTTATTTTTTGAAAATTATGGTATATCACTAAATTAGATTTATCTTTAAGTTCCGTACGGTTGGTTCGTCGAGATATATTTTTTAAAACATAGAATCAACAATCCGTGACAAAGCACTAGTTACGAGTACTAGTCAATTCGGTAGTTGACTACTATGTTCTCCAAATTAATTTTTTATTTTTTGAAATTTTGGGAATGTCACTAGATTAGATATATCTTGAGATCCGTACGGTTGGATCGTCGAGAAATAATGTTTAAAAAATAGAATCAACAATCCGTTACAAAGCACTATTTACGAGTACTAGTCAATTCGGTAGTTGACTACTAAGATCTCCAACCAAATCAATTTTTTATTTTTTGAAAATTTGAGAATATCACTAGATTTGATATATCTTGAGATCCGTACGGTTGGATCGTCGAGAAATAATTTTTAAAAAATAGAATCAACAATCCGTGACAAAACACTAGTTACAAGTAATAGTCAATTCGATGGTTGACTACTAAGATTTTAAAAAAAATTAATTTTTTATTTTTTACAAATTTGAGAACATCACTAAATTAGATATAACTTGAAATCCGTACGGTTGGATCGTCGAGATATATTTTTTAAAAAATAGAATCAACAATTCGTGATAAAACAGTAGTTACGAGTACTAGTCAATTCAGTAGTTGACTACTAAGATCTCCAACCAAATTAATTTTTTCTTTTTTTAAAATTTGGTAATATCACTAGATTAGATATATCTTGAGATCCGTACGGTTAGATCGTCGAGAAATAATATTTAAAAAATAGAATCAACAATTCGTAACAAAGCACTAGCTACGAGTATTAGTCAATTCGGTAGTTGACTAATAAGATCTCCAACCAAATTAATTTTTTAATTTTTGAAAATTTGGGAATGTCACTAGATTAGATATATCTTGAGATCCGTACGGTTGGATCGTCGAGAAATAATATTTAAAAAATAAAATCAACAATCCGTGACAAAACACTAGTTACGAGTACTAGTCAATTCGATGGTTGACTACTAAGATCTCCAACCAAACTAATTTTTTATTTTTTGAAAATTTGAGAATATCACTAGATTAGATATATCTTGAGATCCGTACGGTTGGATCGTCGAGAAATAATTTTTAAAAAATTGAATCAACAATCCGTGACAAAGCACTAGTTACGACTACTAATCAATTCGATAGTTGACTAGTAAGATCTCTAACCAAATTAATTTTTATTTTTTAAACATTTGGGAATATCACTAGATTAGATATATCTTGAGATCCGTACGGTTGGATCGTCGATAAATAATTTTTAAAAAATAGAATCAATCATCCGTGACAAAGCACTAGTTACTAGTACTAGTCAATTCGGTAGTTGACTACTAAGATCTCCAACCAAATTAATTTTTTATTTTTTAAAAATTTGGGAATGTCACTAGATTAGATATATCTTGAGCTCCGTACGGTTGGATCGTCGAGATATATTTTTTTTAAAAATAGAATCAATAATCCGTGACAAAACACTAGTTACGAGTACTAGTCAATTCGGTAGTTAACTACTAAGATCTCCAACCAAATTAATTTTTTTATTGTTTGAAAATTTGGGAATATCACTATATTAGATATATCTTGAGATCCGTACGGTTGGATCTTCGATAAATAAGTTTTAAAAAATAGAATCAACAATTCGTGACAAAGCACTAGTTACGAGTACTAGTCAATTCAGTAGTTGACTACTAAGATATCCAACCAAATTAATTTTTTATTTTTTGAAAATTATGGTATATCACTAAATTAGATATATCTTTAAGTTCCGTACGGTTGGTTCGTCGAGATATATTTTTTAAAACATAGAATCAACAATCCGTGACAAAGCACTAGTTACGAGTACTAGTCAATTCGGTAGTTGACTACTAAGATCTCCAACCAAATTAATTTTTTATTTTTTAAAAATTTGGGAATGTCACTAGATTAGATATATCTTGAGCTCCGTACGGTTGGATCGTCGAGATATATTTTTTTTAAAAATAGAATCAATAATCCGTGACAAAACACTAGTTACGAGTACTAGTCAATTCGGTAGTTAACTACTAAGATCTCCAACCAAATTAATTTTTTTATTGTTTGAAAATTTGGGAATATCACTATATTAGATATATCTTGAGATCCGTACGGTTGGATCTTTGATAAATAAGTTTTAAAAAATAGAATCAACAATTCGTGACAAAGCACTAGTTACGAGTACTAGTCAATTCAGTAGTTGACTACTAAGATATCCAACCAAATTAATTTTTTATTTTTTGAAAATTATGGTATATCACTAAATTAGATTTATCTTTAAGTTCCGTACGGTTGGTTCGTCGAGATATATTTTTTAAAACATAGAATCAACAATCCGTGACAAAGCACTAGTTACGAGTACTAGTCAATTCGGTAGTTGACTACTATGTTCTCCAAATTAATTTTTTATTTTTTGAAATTTTGGGAATGTCACTAGATTAGATATATCTTGAGATCCGTACGGTTGGATCGTCGAGAAATAATGTTTAAAAAATAGAATCAACAATCCGTTACAAAGCACTATTTACGAGTACTAGTCAATTCGGTAGTTGACTACTAAGATCTCCAACCAAATCAATTTTTTATTTTTTGAAAATTTGAGAATATCACTAGATTTGATATATCTTGAGATCCGTACGGTTGGATCGTCGAGAAATAATTTTTAAAAAATAGAATCAACAATCCGTGACAAAACACTAGTTACAAGTAATAGTCAATTCGATGGTTGACTACTAAGATTTTAAAAAAAATTAATTTTTTATTTTTTACAAATTTGAGAACATCACTAAATTAGATATAACTTGAAATCCGTACGGTTGGATCGTCGAGATATATTTTTTAAAAAATAGAATCAACAATTCGTGATAAAACAGTAGTTACGAGTACTAGTCAATTCAGTAGTTGACTACTAAGATCTCCAACCAAATTAATTTTTTCTTTTTTTAAAATTTGGTAATATCACTAGATTAGATATATCTTGAGATCCGTACGGTTAGATCGTCGAGAAATAATATTTAAAAAATAGAATCAACAATTCGTAACAAAGCACTAGCTACGAGTATTAGTCAATTCGGTAGTTGACTAATAAGATCTCCAACCAAATTAATTTTTTAATTTTTGAAAATTTGGGAATGTCACTAGATTAGATATATCTTGAGATCCGTACGGTTGGATCGTCGAGAAATAATATTTAAAAAATAAAATCAACAATCCGTGACAAAACACTAGTTACGAGTACTAGTCAATTCGATGGTTGACTACTAAGATCTCCAACCAAACTAATTTTTTATTTTTTGAAAATTTGAGAATATCACTAGATTAGATATATCTTGAGATCCGTACGGTTGGATCGTCGAGAAATAATTTTTAAAAAATTGAATCAACAATCCGTGACAAAGCACTAGTTACGACTACTAATCAATTCGATAGTTGACTAGTAAGATCTCTAACCAAATTAATTTTTATTTTTTAAACATTTGGGAATATCACTAGATTAGATATATCTTGAGATCCGTACGGTTGGATCGTCGATAAATAATTTTTAAAAAATAGAATCAATCATCCGTGACAAAGCACTAGTTACTAGTACTAGTCAATTCGGTAGTTGACTACTAAGATCTCCAACCAAATTAATTTTTTATTTTTTAAAAATTTGGGAATGTCACTAGATTAGATATATCTTGAGCTCCGTACGGTTGGATCGTCGAGATATATTTTTTTTAAAAATAGAATCAATAATCCGTGACAAAACACTAGTTACGAGTACTAGTCAATTCGGTAGTTAACTACTAAGATCTCCAACCAAATTAATTTTTTTATTGTTTGAAAATTTGGGAATATCACTATATTAGATATATCTTGAGATCCGTACGGTTGGATCTTCGATAAATAAGTTTTAAAAAATAGAATCAACAATTCGTGACAAAGCACTAGTTACGAGTACTAGTCAATTCAGTAGTTGACTACTAAGATATCCAACCAAATTAATTTTTTATTTTTTGAAAATTATGGTATATCACTAAATTAGATATATCTTTAAGTTCCGTACGGTTGGTTCGTCGAGATATATTTTTTAAAACATAGAATCAACAATCCGTGACAAAGCACTAGTTACGAGTACTAGTCAATTCGGTAGTTGACTACTAAGATCTCCACCCAATTTAATTTTTTATTTTTTAAAAATTGGGAATATCACTAGATTTGATATATCATGAGATCCGTACGGTTGGATCGTCGAGAAATAATTCTTAAAAATAGAATAACAATCCGTGACAAAACACTAGTTACGAGTATCAGTCAATTTGGTAGTTGACTACTAAGATCTCCAACCAAATTAATTTTTTATTTTATAAAAATTTGGGAATATTACTAGATTAGATATATCTTGAGATCCGTACGGTTGGATCGTCGAGAAATATTTTTAAAAAATAGAATAACAATCCGTGACAAAACACTAGTTACGAGTACTAGTCAATTCGGTAGTTGACTACAAAGATTTCCAACCAAATTAATTTATTTATTTTTGAAAATTTGCGAATATCACTAAATTAGATATATTTTGACATCCGACAGTTGGATCGTCGAGAAATATTTTTTTAAAACGAAACAAAAAGCCGTAACAAAGCACTAGTCAATTTAGTTGTTCATTGCTAAAATCTCTAGCCAAAATAATTTTTTGGTTTTTGGAAAATTTGGGTACATCAAAAAATTAGATATATCTCGACAATCCGATCTGAACCGATTGTTCCTACATCCAAACAAAAACCGATCCGAAAAGTAAAAATCCGAAAGAGAACCGAACCCAATTTGATCCGATTTTAATCCAAAATTAATCCGATTTTAATCCAAATTTTACCCGAACCAAATCAAATCCGATCCGAACCGAACAGGCTCTAAATAGTACCTTAACTGAAAGTGGATCCGAACCGAATCAGATCCGATCCGAACCGAACAGGCTCTAAATAGTACTTTAACCGAAAGTGGATCCGATCCGAAGCAGATCCGATCCGAAACCGATCCGTTTACCCGATTTGCCAGGTCTAGTTGTAAGTACAATATGGAAAAATTTATGTATAAAATTCACATTTTTATTTTGCATTAAAAAGGTGTTGTAGTAGTTTTAATAGAATGTTGCAGTATGGTATGATAAATGTTGTAATAGAGTAATAAAGTGTTGAAATAGCTATGATAAAGGTGTTGCAATAGCTATGAAAAAGTGTTGCCACCCACCTGTCAGTGGGGTCCGCCACGTGTCAGTGGGGTCCAGCCACGTGTCAGTGGGGTCCAGCCACGTGTCAGTGGGGTCCATCCACGTGTCAGTGGGTCCTGCCACGTGTCAGTGGCCATTTACACCAAATTTGTATCCTACGGCAACACATTTTATCATGTTGCTGTAGGTCTAAAAGTGTTGCTATTGACCCTACGCCAACATCGAAAAAGCTAACACCCGAAAAGTGTTGCCGTAGATATTTTTTAGTCTACGGCAACAGTTTTTGGGCCTTTGGCAACAGTTTTGAAGTGTTGTCGAAGGCCATCTATGGCGTAGTGTTCGCAACTATGGAAAAGGAAAGGAAAGATTCAGAGAAGGAATAATTGGCGATCATTAATGCAGCAAAAGTACAGTGACTGACAACAAATTAACAACATTTGTGTTTCTTACGTACATTAGTAAAGAAACACTTTTATGCATGAAGTGTATGATGGATATGTTCAAACATTTAGAAAACATATAACATGTAAAGGTTTATAGCACAAATTCACCTCCAACTTGCAATTTAAATGGAACACAAAAACTGGAAAGAACAAAAAAATTGTATCATCAAATAGTAAAAAAAGAAGAAGTAAGCAACTAATTCCAAACAGATTATATTTAAGAATATAAGTTTCGAAACATGTAAACATACTAATTACAGGACCAAAAACATACTAAGTGATACTTGCCATGCTTTTGTACCTTTATACATTATTCTTTTAGAACTTTGATCAAACAATTGGAGTGCGACCAAAATATAATTAGCAAATAACCTCATGATGAAAACATCTAAATCATCCAAATAAATGTCAGTAACATATTTTAGAACAAATCATCCAAATATTTCTTCGAAAAGTGCCAAACCGGCTCCTCATCACAATTGTCCATATGTGTAACCAAATATTAAAAGAAAAGGTTTATTATATTTTCATAAGCCACATAAAGTTACAGTTGGATCAACTTGAATCAAGTGTTTATTATTCATAGCATATCTGTACCTTCGAAATACCCTAAAAACTATGTTAATAATAACTATAAATGGCTTACATTAATATTCTTCACCACCAACTTTGCCTTCTACCATTTTACTATAAACCGTAGATATAATAGATCAATTCCAATAGACGATCTTTCAATTTCTTCTTCTATATCAAAGAATCATCCATTAAATATCAAACAATTCTAAGATGTGTAAGATTGCAAGTAGAATCCCGTATTTCAGAAAATATGAAGTGGATACTTAAAAATATAAATTGACAAATATTTTTTAAACTAAACTAAAGTATTTGAACTTCTAATTTGAAAAAATTAACAACATTTACTGTTGTACCTCGATCAAGTGTGTTGTCCTCGAAACAATTGTGAATTCCAGATTGAGTTTACCTATTGATCTGTAATAAAAATAAATCAATAAGTCTTATTTTCTTTTGCACGCTAAACTTTTGTTCTTACTTCAATTCATGAGAGAATTGAGAACAAACGGGTTCAAAATCTGATAAAAAATGGGAGCAGACACAATATTTTGAAGTGTACGATCAAATGCAATTTCTTATTTACAAAACAAAGGTGCAATATCTTTTAAATAAGCAATTGCATCATTGTGTGCTCGAAATCATATCTTTGGAGCTGCAAAAAAGATATAATGGAACACATAATTATATCATAACAAACGACTCTCCTTATTTACAAAAAGATAAAAACTTAAAAAAATAGAAAATTAATATCAGAATCGTCGAAGTGTCCATAATAGATAATTAACATAGCTTTTTGGAAACCAAGTATGTATAAGGCATTCAAAAACAAACTAAGAATTTAAAATTCTTTTAGACATTTAAGCAAACAGTTGGTTTGCAAAATCTTGAAACCGGTATAAGTATTGATAAATCATTAAGATTTACCAATTTTAGTTCTCGAATCTGTTCATAATCAACTTCATATCACCTGAAACAATATGAAAGAAATTGTTAAGATATGCTCTTTGGGTAATATAACAAATTTGAATTGAGATTGATACTTGAGAGAGAGAGAAATACAATAAACATATTTGAATATCAAAATTGGAAAAAGTTTGACATATGAGATAGGAATTGAGAGTAGTGTATTTGATTTTGAACTTTGAATTTTGGAAAATAGTGAAACTTCTGAAAGAAGCTTTAGCAGGTGATACGTAAGCTGTATATCTGTATCTTTCAAGCTGATACGTGGCCATATAAATGGATGGCATTCGTTGTAATATTTAACAACTACAAGGGTAATTTTTCTAAAGAAGGAAATACTGTTCAAAAGGGAGAGTAGGAACTATATAATATATTGATATTGATATATTGATATTGATTTGAATATTGTGAACTTGTAAAATGAAAAATATATTTTATTTAAATATATAGAATATGAATTTAAAAAATGAACAATACTAGTATTTAATAATTTTATATTTAATATTTGATATCAGGTGAATATGAAACTGTAATCTCTCATTTCTGTATTACGGCTCTGTTTGGGATTGCTGTTAAAAATTGTTGTGCTGTTAGAAAAAGTGATTGTAAAAAAAGTGCTATTTTAAAAAGGTGAAAACTGTTTGGTAATATTTTTGATATGTGCATGTTTTGATGTAAAAATATATTAAAAATAATGTATTAAAAATAATATTTTTGATGTGGTTTGATGTTGAAATCAGCTACTGTTTTCCGCAAAAGATGAAAAGCAGCTTTTTTCAAAGCATGGGGGACATGCTTTATCTAAAAGCAGCTTTTAGGCCAAAAACACTTTTCAGAAAAGCAGCTTTTAAATTTTACCACATACCTTTTCAGTTGATTTTCATAAATAAGCTGATGTTGCTGTCTGCAATCATGTATATTTAAATATTTTACTACAATCATGTATATTTAAATATTTTATAAAATTAGTCGGTAGAAAATACGGTAAACAGATGGCGTACGTATGTAATTGTAATAAGTTTTCTAGTACTGTTCATAACCAGAAACGAAGCGTCCCCTACTTTTTGCGCGAGTTTCTAGGCGATGAAAAATTTTGTACACGAGTCTCGATCATCATCCGGCGATTTTTAGCATTGACTTGTCATCACTGGTAGTAAAATCTTCCCTTATTTTCTTCTTTTTGGTTACTGTTTTTCATCTTCTGCTTTTATGTGTATGGAATTGCATGTGTATGTTTCATGTGTGTATATATCCATGGCGAGAGAGAGAGAGAGAGAGGACAAAAACATAGATGTGCATGCTATCGTGTAATCGTATTATTTTGTAGTTGTTTGACATATATGTATTCAATAGGAGTATTTTTGTCTCTTACATGTAAAATGTTAAAAGTAAGGGTTTAATGTTTATTAGGTACTAATTACTTCTTTTAACTTCTAGATCTATGTAATTATTGGAAGATTCAGGAGATCTGTGTGGCTTAATTTTTTTTTTCCCTTTTTGAAGATTCTATGTACGTGGCTTTTTTAAAGGCATTAAAAAAGTAGATTAGATCGTGTAAAATGAACTCGAGTTCGAACAACGAAATCTGATCAATAAGCTTATCGAGTTTAGCTCGAACTCGTTAGGTAAAGCTCGAACCCGTTAAGAAAAAACTTGGCTCGACTTGGTTCATTTTCCGCCCTATGTGTGTTTGTGAGTGTGCAAGTGTAAGTGACCGCTTTTCGACATATGTTTAACTAGAGCTGTAAATGAACAGAGCTTTTAACGAACAGCTCGAGCTCGGCTCGATAAAAGCTCGGTTCGGCTCGATAAGAGCTCGGTTCGATTCGGCTCAAGATCGGCTCGGCTCGTTAAAGTTCGAAAAAAATCAAAATTTTTACTTTTTAATTTTTTATCTCCAAACGAATTAATTTTTATTTTTTAAAAATTTGGGAATATCACTAAATTCGTGATAAAATTTGGGAAATTTTTATTTTTTATCATCGAGAAATATTTTTAAAAAAATAGAAACAACAATTCGTGACAAAGCACTAGTTACTAGTACTAGGTAAATTAGTAATGATCTACTAAGATCTCCAACCAAATTAATTTTTTATTTTTTGAAAATTTGGGAATATCACTAAATTAGATATATCTTGACATCCGTATAGTTGGATCGTCAAAAAATATTTTTAAAAAATTAAAACAACAATTCGTGACAAAACACTAGTTACTAGTACTAGTTAAATTAGTAGTGATCTACTAAGATTTCCAACCAAATTAATTTTTTATTTTTTGAAAATTTGGGAATATCACTAAATTAGATATATCTTAACATCCGTACGGTTGGATGAAATATTTTTAAAAAAAAATAAAAACAACAATCCGTGACAAAGCACTAGTTACTAGTACTAGTTAGAATAGTAGTGATCTACTAAGATCTCCAACCAAATTAATTGTTCGCGAACAGCTCGAGCTCGGCTCGGTTCGAGGCTATTCGTGAACAACTCGAGTTCGGCTTGGTTCAGTAAAAACTCGGCTCGGTTCGTTAAGATCAAAGCTCGGCTCGTTTTGGTCAAAACTCGGCTCGTTTTGGTCAAAGCTCGGCTCGGTTCGTGAACAGCCCTGTGTTTAACGGTTTAAGTGGCTTGAAATGGGTCAACATGTATCTTTGTCAAAGAAGATACTACCTCCGTCCCATAAAGTTTGAGCTGGTTTGACTTTCACGGAGATTAAGAAAGTTACAATTGACTTGTTAAAAAATGAGTTAAGTTAGATGAAAAGTGGGTAAGTGGTGGGTAGGGCTGTAAATGAGTCGAACCGAGCCGAACTTTTAACTGTTCGTGTATCAGCTCGTTCTAAATACATCAAACTCGAACTCGAGCTCGAACTTTGATCGAGCCAATATTTTTGTTTGTGTATCGACTCGTTAAGAAAAATTTTATTCACGAACATATTCGCGAACAGTTCACGAACATGTCTAACGAGCTACTATTCACGAACATCTCATAAATAGTGTTCATGATTTCGTGTTCATGAACACTTCAACCTTTTTTTTTCTAGAAAATTTTTAATGCAATTAAAATAAAAATAAAATTGGGGATGAAACATTGAAAACTCGAGAAATGCTTCGAATTTAGACTTATCAATGAATCAAATTTGGATCAAGTTTAGTTAATACATAACGAACTAATGTTATAAATTATAATGTAACATATGTATAATTAAATTATTATTAATAAAAATAATTTATAAATTTAAACAAAGAAAATATAATTAATAGACAAAATAAACTAACAAATTACTTCGTAACACTTACTTATACAATTATTACAAATTATCGTGAATTCAAGAACTCCCATTAAATGTTAAAGAAATATGTTCACGAACATATATATATGAAGTTTGTGCACAAACTTATTTATGAACCATATTTACGAACAAGGTTCACGAACTATATTAATGAACTTGCTCATGAACTAAATAATCGAACTTGTTCGCGAACTTTCGAGCCGAACTATGTTGTGTTCAGGTTCAACTCATTTATGAGACGAACCTCAAAATCGTGTTCATGTTCGACTCGTTTACAAATCAAACCGAACTCGAATCGAACTTTTTTCGAACCGGACACCGAACTGTTCGTGAGCGTATCGACTCATTTACAGCCCTAGTGGTGGGACCTATGAATATTTAAAAATAGATTTGAGATAGTGGAAGTAAAGTAGTGGGTGTAATAGTGTTTATAGTATTTGTTTAATAAAAAAGGAATAAAGTTAGTGGGTGTAATAATGAAAAATAGTGTTAAAAAATAGTAAGTATAGTAGGTTCATTAGTTTTGGGACGTCCCAAAAAGGAAAGTGTGTCAATCTTTTTTGACGGAGCGAGTATATGGATACCTAAATCTGCTGACCTTTTTCATTGTACTTTCTCCACGAGGTATTACAAATAAAGGCAGTTCTTGTTTTTGGCAAAGAAATCAAAGGTTTTTCTTCGTTATATATAATTCTCAATTATGCATGACTAGATTATCTTGGAGTGCTACTGTAGTTAGTTGGGGGGGGGGGGGGGGTTGGGAGATAAACTCCTGGAACTATAAGACAAGTCATGAAAAGCAGACAGATTTAAAAAGATGGTTGAATGACCCATCAGGTATTGATGGAGTGGAGAACCGGCGGCATGTTGTCCTTCCACTGAAAAGCCCATGACCCATGCTCCCTTCTTGGAATGGGCAAGCCAGGGAAAAACCCCCGAACAGGGCCCAACATTCTGGACCAATTCATCCTCCAACCATCTTATGGCTTCCACTTGGGTTAAAGGCCTGCGCTACAAGACCCGGCTGAAAGTGAAACCCTTTTACTGGGAATATAAACAAACACAGGCTCCATTCCGTAGATGGTGTGGTGGAAACTTTGCTTTCTTTTTGTTTTTCTTTCCTAGTTTAGCGTTCTATTGTGAATCATATCTTCGTTATGCATATCTTCTATTGTAACTTAGGTTATCCACTTCTTACTTTTTATTACAGCAGGTCAATAATTTTCTATTATTAGAGATCTCCAATGGCGTTAGCTAAAAATGATTGGCTAAATTACATAAAATATTGATTATGTAAAATTTGTCGAACCTGTAAGACATTGTGTTCCGAGGGTATTGGCTATAATGATTGGCTATATTTTAAAAATGGTATGTTATTAATATTTCAAGTTGCTATTAATGGGATATATAATTTTAATATAGAAATAAGTGATGTGGCAATTCACTACAGGTCCCTAGAGGTTCGACAAATATAGCCAACATCAAGAGATTATCTATAATTATAGATAACGGTTTTGTCCCATTGGAGTGTAATTTTTTTTACACATTATTTATAATTTTTATTTATGATAATTCATTTTAAAATTTACCTAAGGGGTCTCTACCATTGGAGATGCTCTTACCAGGATATATTTGCATTTATATTATCATCCCTCTTGTATAAAACATATATTACACTTAATTAAGCATTGATCCAAAATAAACTGTTTTTGAGATTTTCAATTCATTGCTTTACAGTAATTTGTGTGTTTGGTATTTAAATGAGTAGCTGCTTTTGGTTTCAGCATTTTAAATAGGAACTAGCATAATAACCCGTGCAAGGCACGGGCCATTTTCTAGTATCATATAAAAATGAGTAATTATACATGATTGATTGTTGTTGCCCTTAACCATATTTCTTACCTGGAACATAAGTACCATAATTTTCTTTCATTTGTGCACAGATGGTGTAGATTAGATAAATAGTTTACACATAAATGATAGTTCATGTGCTATGAAACTACACCTGACCTCAATCTACAGAAAGGGAAGTAATTTTAGTCTAGTTATTTAGGAAAAAATGAGGTTGAAGCTGTGCCAGATTTGTACCAAAAACAATGGAGTGTTTACACCTTAACTACCCTATAGGTGAAAAAAGTACCAACATGAAAGAAATACTTTAGAACACAAACCTAAAAGAATCATCTACATATTATGATATAAACATGTGCGTAATTTACGCAGAGTTTTATATAGACAAAAAGTGTCAGCTCATGTACCATCCAGGAAGCTTTCAACTCATCAAAATATTGGTTGAATTGGCAATTCTTGGATCCCAAATTTTTAATGAATCTTCTGGGAAAAAATTACAATAAAGTGTTTCATGTTCTATTCACCTCATATAAACCACAAACACATTATAACAGAATCGAATAGTTAAAAAATTAACTTAGAGAATCACACCTAAACGTACTATACTTGGCTTGTCCATACCCTGTTTCCATATCTAGAGACGACAGTCGGACTGATAATGCTGAGTTCGACGTTGGTAATATTAAAATTCTGGTTCCAGGTCAATGTTATACACCTCTGCCTCACATTGATCCTTTTGTTTGAGTGTCATGACATGAGCAGACTTGCTACAAAATAGTTGGCATAGGCGGCTGGAATAGGTAATGTTATTTATGTGAAGGTGTTGTTAAGTTTTTTTAGGTGCTACATAAATAGTGTGCAGAAGTGTAGGTTTGTACAAAGAAAAAGAAATTGAGAATGATCTTGTAAACTGGAGTAATTCAATATTATTTATATAATATTTAAAAATGTAAGCCAACACCTATTAATATCCTGAATGAGGAATTTATACACGGGTTCCATAGACTAATAAAGTATGGAGTATCAAACTACACATAGGTAATAACCATAGCATTAATACGATTACATTGGTGATAGGGGTCAAGCTAAAGAAAGCATGCACTGAAGCAGGTCACATATTGGATGAGATGAGTTTTAGTGTCATTCATTTAACAAATAAACATTAAATTTTTGCTAACTCATTTAGCTGATCAGTGTGAGTGTCAATTTAAAAAACTCAATGTTAAGTAAAGGTCAAACAAAACTATTATTATATTATGCTACAAGCGAGCTTACCTAAAAACGTTTCATGCTCATCCTTGGAATTGAAGAAAAAAGGGAATACATCATTATGGATCTAAAATGTCAAGGTAAGAAATCATGAATTAAGTAAAACTCTAGATTAAGAATGTTAGATATAAGTTGTAAGAAAGGTCAAGGGGAATGCTAAAAAATAGATGACTACGTGCAGGATTAAGCAAAGCCTTGTGTGGAGAGTCACTTACCAATAATGTGTGTAATTTATCACAAACACGCTTTTCCCAAGGTAGGTTATCATTGCACATACTACCTATATCTTCCTCAAAACCTTGCCGCTAAGGACTTGTGCCTGTATTCTAGAGTATGAGCTTAGTTGTAGCACAGTGGGACACTCCTGGAAACTTGCAATAAAAGAATCAACCATATTGTGAAAATATGTTAAAACAATTGCCTCAAAAAATTAACCAAATAAAAAAAAATTACTTATCAATACATAATGATAATAGATGTTTTGTTATAGCTGTGGGACCAGTACAATTAAAGGACCTATTAAAAAAATTTCCTCTAATATAATACAGACCCCAAGAATGAGGATGTGAGCAACTTCCAATGCTGCTTTGTATATATGACTTAACACAAATCAAAGGTTTTACCCAAATATTAGGACAAAGTTACTGGTCGTTTCCTTATTAAATGAGCCTTAATGTTCCACATTTGATGACAAGAAAATTAATTTCCATGGTTAGATCCTTCTAATTGGACTCGCAAGATTTTGAAATTGCCACAAGTATATATCAATATTGGAAGAGGCTAGTCGAGGCTGAAGGTTGTGCACAAGTTTCATATGGCTCCCCAAATTAGTTTTCTAGGACTTTTGTACTATAGTGATGGTAGGTTTAACTATAAATTATAAGTGTTTTACCGCATACATCAAAACTTAAGTTATTCCCATTATCCAACATCTGTATCCATGTCATCTCAAAAATTCTTCTTAAGTAATGGTCCATTTACCTAAAATAACTATATGTCAGCAAGAGATTCAAGTCGGGATACCTAAAGTGTACTAACTCTTCATTATATATACGAGAGGCATTAACAAAAACTATAACCATATGCACAAGAGAACTCCAAGTTGTGCTTCATATCTCCCAAATAATCAATCTCTTGGTCAGCTATCTTCCTAAACAAAGTACAAGTTTGGGAAAATAGTAATTATAGTAGCCATGGAAGATGCCTCTCAAGTATAAGATACATATGCCATTAGAGGGAATGACCACTTGCATAGCTTCTGAGCAGCCTCGAACAATGGAAAAAAGAAAGCTGGAGGTTGATGTAATAGTATCAAATTCTTATTAATATTTTTAATCCAATAAAAGGCCACAACCAGAATGTATAACATAATGTGGATAAAACGTACTATATTTAGGTTAGAAAACCATAGTGCTTAACCTGTAATAAAGTAAATTTAAGCGAACCAGATATGCACTTAACAAACATATGATTGTTACTACCATGTTAACTGAACCTACATCAAACAAAAGCTTAATTGACCATAATTTTTTTAATATATCAAATTAGATTCAAATCAAGGCTAATATATCAAGTTAGCCACCCATAAACATTACGAATTTCTGAAATAAATTGGTTATTAATTCTAATCATTTATTGGGCCTTTATAAACATAAATACAAGTAAGGTACAAATTTGACAAACTTAGTGTAATCCCATCCGGGAAAAACTTCCTATATTTGTAGAATTTATTGGGCCTTTATAAACATAAATACAAGTAACTAAATACACACGTATAAAAAATAACACCATCAAAGGCTACCTTTTGTAGAATTTAATGTTGGGAGTGAGCTCAGCTACTGAATATGCATGTGCTCCTTCGAGTGCAATAAACTCAGCATGAAGAGATGATGATTGATAATAAATATAATTTATTTAGCTTGGAGGATCATTACTGTCAATTAATTGGATTTCAACATACTTAAATAGTTAGGTTGAAATATAACAAACAATTGGATTTTAGTATACTTAAATAAATAGCTAGGTGGAAATATAACAGACGCTTACATTTATGTACTCAAAAACCTTTCTTATTAGTAGCGGGCATGATCATAATCAGCTGTTCAAACCGACATATTCTTAATTGATGAAAACCAATCCACGGTACTGATCAGCAATCATAGAGAAGCCAGGGTCTTGAATGGGTTGCTAAGCTAGTGAATCTATCCATTTATCCCATTCATTTAAATACCACCTTCCAAATCTGAGAGTCATGGATATTGGATTGTGTATTGAAAAATATATAAATATTAACCCTACCAATTGAGAGATTTAAGTACTAATGTAAAATATTTTAGCATTTTTTTACTTCCAATGTTAACATTCTGATATTTATATGCAATGTCGTTATTCAACACTTATGTTATATAAAAATTTATACACATTAAAGTGTATAGTTCACTATGTGAACATTATAACTGGATTTATTTTTCATGTAATTTTATTTACAAATTATAATTAAACTTGCAACTTGATTTTTTTTTAACTAACTATGATAAGATAACATGGATATATAAGATAATAATGTAATGTTGAAATGGTAGTGTTAATTTATACTTATCAGTTTGTCTCAACCTTGCGGCCTACAAAAAACCATTCTGACTTTAATTTTCTATCTTACTGGAATGGTAGTTTCAGTTGTATGTCAAAATTTAAGTCAAGTGTATTACCAACCAAGCATACCTCTTGTAGAATTTAATACCATAAGCTGAGATCCAGATTCGCGTGTGAGACTTTGTATTTTGAAATGAACAGATTGCTATGATCACAGGTAAAGGAGACAGGCTCTCAAACAACAGAATGTGAACATTCTGTTAATTACATCCATTTATTCTTCATCTTCTAGAGGTGTTTGTTGTATTGATGTTTTTTTACATCTAGTGTACTTATTCTAGTTGCTTAATCTTCCATTGCAGTTTTTTGAGCAAGATCCAAGCAAAGTAATGGTTTCTTGTGCGGATTCACAAGTTTATAAATATATTTTGCAGTAGCCCAAAATAGTGAATGAAAAAGTCATACTAATCTCCCCTTTTAAGGTCTCAAGTAGGTCACCAAAGTGAGCTACTGGTACACTCTATTAATCTCTTTTTAAACACATACTACTCTACACTTTCTGTGTTATTTCTTTAGTTAGATGACTGATGATTCTAAAAGTATCTATTACACATTTTTACCTTATAAAAGGCCAAACGATAGTTTGATTAATCACAGGCAGTAAAGGCTTTGTTACCTGTTGATCACAATTAAATAAAGTTTCTTTTCTTTATTTCAGCAATCCTAGTCCTTAACAGACTCACCGCACCAGAGCGAACCAAAGCCTAAGAATAGGAACTGCATTTACCGTATAAGAAAATTATATGTATTTATGCAGACAAACTTTGATAGACATCAACCCTAGTAATGTACCTAATAAATTTAAAGTAAATTTATTTATTAAAGTGACATTCTAGCTATACGATTTTTTTTATAACCATTTTAAATTTAACTCATCTATGGTATTGTAACCACAAAAAATATAACTATAACAGAAATAAAACCCCCCAGCTGAAGTTACTGATGGGATTGGGGCCGGGCAATGTCTTTCTAGATACATTTTTCCTAACCTTGTTTTTGTTTTCACACACAGATTAATTCAAAGCATGTACTGAAGCAAACTTGAAAAAAAATTAATGTTTCTCCTCTTACTGCATTAAGTCACGTAGAGACAGATTGTGAAGCAAACTTGAAAATGCGACTTCTAGGTCACACAACGCACAAATGGTAAAAACTAATTAAAATTCAAAATCAAAGGCAAAAAAAATTCAATATCAAGGGCAAAACGGAGGCCACAAATGAAATCAGTGAGGAGCCAAACACCCCAAAACCACAATACTCGGAGGTGAGGGCAGCGCGAGGAAGATGAATCTCTTGATGTTGATTGCTTGAGGACATGGATACGTTCGACGATGGAGACCCAAATAACGGACGTTGGTTCTGTAATTCACCCAGGGTACTTTGTTCGTCATGTGTAAGCAATTGGGCGTGGCCTGGGCGCTTTAGAGAGACATGGACACCGCACAGAGCAAAGCGGACAAAGTGAGGTATGGTTAAGTCTGACAGTTGTTCGGCGAAAAACAATAAAGGGTAAAATGGTCTTTTCAAGTGCATTAAAAAAGCTCAGAATTTTATCTTCAGTTGGGGTATTATATATATAATAGATAATAGATAGATTTGGTTTTAAAACCTCAACTAACTAATCAGTAATCACTAAGCATATTTTTTTCCACAAACGCAGTTACATATTTGCATGCAGTTGACAAGGCCAGTCTGGTTGTGTATGATAGAAGCAAGTCAAAACATTCACCACAGTATGCAATTTGGGTCTGGATGGATGCCAAATAAGCTGAGTGTCACAATGCACTTCTCATTATACTGTTCTTGTTCAATCTCATGCTTTTTTGGTGTTGTGACCCAAACAAGTAATGTAGAGAGAAATAACGGATACGTTGTGTAAATCATCCAGAAAAAAAATTCCTGCGACCAAGGAGTAGATTCATCTGCCCTTCTAAAGCAGGTAAAGAAATCACCATTTAACCCCCTCTTTCTTTGGCTTATGGTGTGCAATAGTGACCTATATTATTGAAAATACAAGTCGAATACTTCATGTTATACTTTTGTTTTGCGATGTTCCATCTATTGCTTTCCCGTTTTCTCTGATAAAAGCTAAAGAGTAGGAGTATAATCATAAAGTAAAAAGCTTTCTTGGGATTTTTCTTGCACATAAGCAATCAACACTGTAAAGAGGGGATTGAAGATTCTTTATGATTATAAACAATGGCAGTATATAAAGCATTAGCTTTCTGTTTGTTTTGATTTATCTTTTATTGAACGTGCGAAGCTTTCTTACTCTTTGCAGGGTAAAAAGACATTCACACCTTATTAATGAAGAAAAATATTCAAATATTGATTGATGTAAGTAGTTAGGATTGTCTTGATGGACTTGTGTGTTTAGCAATCACTTGGTTACACATGGGATATTACCGATGTTGACACATCTCATTAAAATTATGTATGTTGAAGGAGCTCATGAGGTAGAACTATATCTGGACTGTTAACATATAATATAAGATCCATATAAGGCCTCCCTCTAACACCTTAAGGTTTTAGATGAGTTGGTTACTTAACATGGTATCAGAGCTCAGGCACGCAGAGGTCCCGGGTTCGACTCTCTGCGACCCCCAATATTCTCACAATTTATTATGGACACGAAAGGCAAATTATGCTCCAAAGATGAGCGCCCGTGATCCACTCTTCGACCCAAAAATGGGCTTTCGAGTGAGGGGGAGTGTTAACATATAATATAAGATCCATATAAGGCCTCCCTCTAACACCTTAAGGTTTTAGATGAGTTGGTTACTTAACATGGACCTTCGGTGTTGATTGGCTACAGTAAAAGAAGTGGTTTTTTGTTCCCCTTCTACAATACAAACCAAGGCTGATGACCGTTCCATTTTACTAATATTAGCTATTCTCTAAGAAGCCAACAACATGTTGGTGCAGTGGGTTGAACCCTTGTCTCCTTTGTAGGAGGTCAAGGGTAAGCTAAGTTTTTAGCTATTCTCTAAGAACTTTCAGATTTAAGAAAACTTATGTAACCTTGTAGGATTAGCATGCACCTAATGCCATAAAATAATATAAGTTGTGCATAATCATAAAAAATAGGTACATTACTTACTATATCAACTTTAAAATTAATAAAGTATTATAAATCTTGATTCTTGAATTATAGGGGAAAATAGGTTTTCGAGTTTTAACAATCATCTAACTGAAAGGCTTCTTTACAATTTTTAATATAAAAAAAATGTTATGAAGCTTGATAGTTTTAACCTTTTGGAAGTTCAGACCAAGACGAGTAAAATAGAAATAGGTGTGAGGATGGGCCGGTTTAAAGAATTCGGTATTGCGAGTACTTGGAAATTGCTGGTTCCTGGTTCAAGTGAAGCATGAGATGGTAACTTATATTTATGCAATTAAGTATTTTTATCTTGTATCTTGTTTACATATCAGTCAGTTGCTCCAAGTTTATTTGATTTATTAGAAGAAAAGATTTTAAAAAATGTGATGCTTGTATAACCTTGTAGCATTAGAAGGAACACTGGCAGGCTAAAGCAAGTAAAATTAGCTCCACTGCAGTATAAGACGTTACATCTTAAATATTGGGGAAGTAGAATTGTGCAGATTGAACGAATTTGCTTCGTAAATGTTTAGCACGTATGCAAAGTGTTTTAAGGCAGAAAACCAAATCAAATTTAGGTAAAAAAGATTTTAAAATCGTGCATCTGAGGGAATATTGACAGCATGCAGAAGTTAACTTTCAAGAATGTAAGTTGGCTGGCTTAAGCCATTCAAGAGAGAGATAAATAGAGAGAGAGGGAGAAATATACACATTGATGCTAATCATCATAGTTTTGGGAACTGTCGTGGATCCAAACATAGGCTGCATTGTAGCTGGAAGATGACAGTGTTGTGGAATATCATCGTCGTCATTCGTTATAATAAAAATAGAGAGAGACTTGAACTGTAGGGGATATAATTCTACTAGAATCTCCCTTCATTAGAGAATAAAATTGGAGTAAATTATTAAACTTGAACTGTAGGGGAATTCCATTGGAATCTCCCTCCAAAAATGGTCGTATGCTACTATAAGTAGCGAGCACACGGTATTCTTTAGTAAAAGGCAAAAGAATAGTTCGCTTTGCGCTCACTACATGGCTGCGTGAGATGTTACAGGAATTAGTGCCCCTTCATATTGTTGTGGGAGGAGCATGTATGCTTAATCTCCCTCCAATATGGGTCTGTTTGGGTACTAATATATGACTGGGCCTGCTATTGAGAATTCTGTTCACTTTGATTTTGTTTTCCATGCAAATCTGAAAAAAATATCAGTGTTTTGTCAAGCAGAGCTTTTGGGTAAATTACAGTGACATCGCCACCTTGACGAATCCGTTTCTGGAATTCCACGTCCAGTCCTTGCCTCATAGGCTATGTTACTCGGACTCGGCTAGAAGTGTCCGACATGGATACGTGTCCATGTGTCGGACTCGGCAATATTTTGAAAAACGTGCATGTTTTTGGCTTATAAGTGTCCAAGTCCAAGTGTCCTTGTCCGTGTCCGAGTGTCCGACACGGGTACTCCTAGGGAAAATGAAGAGTCCGAGTAACATAGCTCATAGGTCATAAAGCTGCGAGTTGAGTGCAAGAAGTTACACTACCTCGGAAACCTTTCCTCTAGTCCCCATAGGCACTCCCAGGACCCATCCGACACCTGCCTGACCATATTGATTGACTGCTGCATTGGGTTCATTCATCCCTGTTTACGACCCAACCCAAGGAACGGCCATGATGTTTGCCAATTTTTCTCTTTAGGATGGCAATGAGTTTTAACAGGCCAATTCCCTTCAATTGTGCTTTCTTCCACAAGAATTGGTAGGAGATGTTCAGATGCTTCTGTTTCTTCTCTGCTGATTTGGTGGAGGGGAATTTACCATTGGGAGTCTGAAATGTGTAAAAATATTAAATAATCACAAAATTTTTGATTAATTGATTTGGTGGGGTGCGCCAGGCCCGAGCAAGTGAAAACCCCAATAGCAAGCTATTGTGATGAGAGCCTTCCCCCCTTAAAAAAATTAATTTAATATCGTGTACTACACTTAAACTTAGCCAAAAGGCCGAGAAAGGTATGACCTTTTCCTGTGTGTGATTCTGTTTTTAAAGATCAGGCCTTGTGCCTCTACCAAATGTTTCTCGAGGTGGTACAAAGCTCTTTGACAGCAAATTCAAGGTTTGCCAGCCATATTTCAGGAAAGAGAACTACCTATGTGCTGAAATTAGTTCGAATTAGTCCTAGGGGGAAACGGATCCTTGACTTAAAATGTTTTGTATCTTGTTTACTTGTTTACATAACAATCACAAAGAACTTAAAGATTTTATAAAATGTGATGCTTGTATAACCTCATAGCATTAGAAGGAACACTAGCAGGATAAAGCACATAAAACTAGCTCCACTCCAGTATAAGTATAAGACGTTATTGTTAGAATATATACGTATTATTGTATTAAGGGTATTTTCGGTATTTTATCTTATATAGGTTTACTATATAAGTATTGAGACATGTATTATAAACTTGAGTTTGGTTATAATAATATATGGTTTTTCTCTTTATTCTAACATGGTATCAAGAGCAAGGTTTCGAGGGAGATGATGATCAAATTCATCGTTTGTTGAGAGACAATCGTGGGTGTTTAACCGAATTGTTAGAGAGGTAGAGTTACGCTACAAAAATAAAATTATTTTGAAAATTCGTAGGAATTTTTCTGCCCAGATCAGCCAACTTCGTTTTGCAATTCCCGGAGTTTCAACCGTTGGATCGTCCTGAAATTTTGACAGAGTCTTCCTTGCATTAGTATCTAAGTTTTGAACGGTAGAGATCGTATTTGGAGTTCCGGAAGGTCAGATTTTAAGGGTTCAAACAGATTGCTTATAATTCATTCTTTACGTCGTTCTTGATCTTATAAGTTGGGTGTTGTTGATTGATTGACATCTATATTACTTGATTATCGAAATATTCTAGTTGTAGTTATTTGGTTTATTTGCTTTAGATTTGGTATTGGCTTTGGATTTGGATTCAGAATTGGAATTAGATTTTGGATTTGGATTTGAATTTGGATTTGTTTTCGGATTCTATTTTGGATTGGAGAATTGTTTCTTTTGACTTTGGATTTGGTTTCGGGCTACTCCCAGGAGTATGGCCTGGATTATGAAGAGACCTTTGCTCCTGTTGCAAAGATGACAACGGTTCGTACTTTGATTGCAGTTGCTTCTTCTTGTAAATGGAAAATTTTTCAGATGGATGTTAAGATTGCATTTTTTTATGGTGATCTTCACGAGGAAGTTTATATGACACCTCCTCCTGGTCTTCCGCATCAACCAGGTTATGTCTGTAGACTTCGTAAATCAATTTATGGTCTTCGACAATCATCTCGTTGTTGGTTCGATAAGTTTTCTACTGTGCTTATTTCACTTGGTTTTCGTCCTAGTCATCATGATTCTGCTTTATTCGTAAGATGCACGAGTGCTGGTCGTATCCTTTTGTCTTTATATGTTGATGATATGATTATTACTGGTGATGACTGTGATGGTATTGAGTCATTAAAACGGGAATTGGCTCGTTGTTTTGCTATGAAAGATTTAGGTTTGCTCCATTACTTTCTGGGAATTGAGGTTGCTAGTTCACCAAAGGGGTATCTTTTATCTCAATCTAAGTACATTGCTGATTTGCTTGACCGTGCATGTCTTACTGATAACAAGACTGTGGATACTCCTCTAGAGATGAATGCTAGATATTCTCCATATGATGGTCTTCCCTTAGCGGATCCTAGTTTATATCGCACGATTGTTGGTAGTCTTGTTTATCTCACTGTTACTCGACCGGATATTGCACATTCTGTTCATGTAGTTAGCCAGTTTGTCATTTTTCCTACTACTATACATTGGGCTGCAGTTCTTCGTATTCTCAGGTATCTTCGTGGGACTCAATTTCAGAGTCTTTTGTTTCTTTCTTCATCATCTTTAGAGTTACGTGCTTATAGTGATGCTGATTGGGCTAGCGATCCTGAGGATCGTAAATCCATTACTGGTTTTTGTATTTTTCTTGGTGATTCTCTTATTTCATGGAAAAGTAAGAAGCAGGATGTTGTTTCTCGATCATCTTCGGAAGCTGAGTATCGTGCCATGGCTTCTACTACTTGTGAGGTTGTTTGGTTTCGTCGGTTACTTGCAGATTTGGGTGTTAAGCTTACTCGTCCTACTCCGCTATATTGTGATAATAAGAGTGCAGTCTATATTGCTCGTAATTCTGTCTTTCATGAGCGCACTAAACATATAGAAATTGATTGTCATGTGACTCGTCATCATTTGCAGCAAGGTACCATCACCTTACCTTATGTCTCTTCTGCACTTCAGATTGCTGACATTTTCACAAAGTCTCACTCGGTTTCGCGCTTCCGTTTTTTGTCTGACAAACTCTCAATGCTCATTGCTGCAGCATCGTGAGTTTGAGGGGGGATGTTAAAATATATACGTATTATTGTATTAAGGGTATTTTCGGTATTTTATCTTATATAGGTTTACTATATAAGTATTGAGACATGTATTATAAACTTGAGTTTGGTTATAATAATATTTGGTTTTTCTCTTTATTCTAACATTGTTGAAGAGTATAAGATCCTGTTGGGGCCTTCCTCTAACACCTTAAGGTTTTAGATGGACTGGTTACTTAACATGGTATCAGAGCTCGGTTTAGGAGGGGTCTCAGGTTCGAGTCCCTCCACCCCCATTTATTTAATTTAAAAATTTGTTGTTGATGTTGGTATTGGTTATATATGTTGTCGTTGTCTGGTCAATCGGTACGAGACGTATCGTACGATTGAGGGGGAGTGTTGAAGAGTATAAGATCCTGTTGGGGCCTTCCTCTAACACCTTAAGGTTTTAGATGGACTGGTTACTTAACAGTTATCATAAATTTGGGGAAGTAGAATTATGCAGATTGAACGAATTTGCATCGTAAATGTTTAGCACATATATGCAAAAGCAAAATAGGGTTTTCAAGGCAGAAAAACAAATCAAATTTGGGTAAATAAGATTTTTAAATAGTGCAAATCAAATTTAGGTAAATAAGATTTTAAAATAGTGCATCTTTGGGAATATCGACAGCTAGAGGCTTCTCCACGGCAAGCCTCTGCAAATCCTACAAATCCAACAATAGTAAGTGTAGATGATTATAATTTTTAAAGTATTATGAATTCTAATATATAAGTTATATCAAATTATCTAATTAAAAAGTTCATTTTCAGTTTTTAATAAGAAGAAATGTTTTGAAACTTGGTTGTTTTTAGCGATCATGTGTGTGATGCTTCTTATTGTATAGTTCTTAGTCTCAAGCACAACTATTGATCCAAGTGTTCTTTGTGGTTGACTAGGTGTATTTTAGAAATGTAAAAGCCTTAGCCTGCGTGGTCAAGATTCCGGTCTCAGTGAACAACCTGCAATTCTCTATGAACTATCCATTTTCAGTCTTTTACCTTTTGGAAGTTGAGACGAAGGTAATTGAAGCAGGTATTGGTATTACTTTGAAATTGCTAGTTTCTTAGTCAAGTGAAGCGTAATATAGTAATTTACATTTATGCAATCTAAATGCTTACTATCAATTTGTTTCTCCAAGTTAATGTGATTATAACCAAAGAACAAGGGCTAGCTAGACAGAAGAGTGTGATCTTAGTCTAAACCCCGACAAAAAATTTAGTAAAATTGATTGCCAATTTGGCAAAAAAAATTTGGACCATTTCTCGATTTGTGCGTGTCATCCTTGCGCAGGGGCTATGCTAATCTTCTCTGTATCGTTCCAATTTTATCGGATGTCCCCGAAGGGACAAACATATAACCTTGAACTGGATTATATGAAGAGCTTATAATAACTGACTTTATCCAATGTGGGACATTATTCTAATTTCTACCAAAACAAGTCCAAGTGTGGTGATGCTAGAAGTCCAGAAGTCCAATGTTGTACTCCAGACTCAGTCCAACACCCAATCTTTACAATATCATGAATTACTTGTTACACAAATCTCCAATTATGTAAGGGGTTTATATTTCCAGAAATTATTAATTATTTGGAAATGATTTGAGGAATGTGATTTGAATATTACCTAATTCGAAGGTTATTATTTGAATATGATTTGATATTTGGCTTATAAGCTATATACGAGATATTAGTTATAAGCCGAGTTTTGCAAAGGCCCCTAGTGTAGGGCGTATGATTCATATTCTTTAATATAGATCGGGAGTCGGTATTTCCATATTTCTTGAGATTATTTTCTGATAAAAATATCAAATAAATATTATAAATTTATTATTTATTAAATGAATATTATTTTGAATATTCATTTAAAAAATTTTTATTTAATGAATATTATTTTGAATATTCATTTAAAGATTTATTTATTTAATGAATATTATTTTGAAATATTCATTTAAGGATTTATTTAGTGGATATTATATATTCTCTCGAGGGTTAATTTATGAGCAATTATTTTTGACTAAAAATAATATCTGAATATTTATGATTCAATAAATATTATTTGAATATTTATTAAATACTTTTAAATTGGTTTTAAAAATAGTTTATATTATTTAAAATCTATCTTTGATCTTCAATAATTATGAAAAATATTTTTGAGCCTTATTATGATTATTATAAAAGGAAGGTTCTCAAACTCTGTTTTCCATTTAACTCTATCCTCTAAGGAGATTTAAATACTCGCTCAAACTTCCAAATTATAGGGAACCTTACTTGAGAGACTGTTATTTATTATGGTTGACTGCCCGGTCACAAACTTTTGAAACTATTATGAGTCTTTGTTACTTCCTCAACACTCGAGGAGTAAGACTGATGGAACAAGTTGATATCCATTAACAAGCAACAGCTTGGGAAATATTGGTGAACTTTCCTTTCCAATCAGATACGATTACTTTGTGGAGTGCTATCAACAAGTATTATACTTGGGGAAAGGAGGACGAACTTTACGTTTCAGAGTCATGGATTCTATTCGAACTAGGAGTCGTGTAACAAGTATTATGGTTATACTGGAGTAAAACCATATCTGTGCTGTACAATCTACGACTAATCATCGAAGGTTGGGATAGCTGGCAAGGTGAATACTCCAGTATTAGTTCATCATCCAAATTTGGATATTTTCTGCAACATTATCGAGAG
Organism: Kitagawia praeruptora; assembly: GCA_037693485.1. Lineage (NCBI taxonomy): Eukaryota > Viridiplantae > Streptophyta > Magnoliopsida > Apiales > Apiaceae > Kitagawia > Kitagawia praeruptora. The sequence goes on from CM075350.1 coordinate 89,397,634, forward strand.
CACCCATATCGGAAAGCTACGGCTGGGTGACCGATAAGTGTTGGCAGGGTTTGAAAAGTGTTCAAAACTGACGTTACAATGAATCACCTTGTAACTTCATCTTTTATCTTATATTTTATGACTCTGTTGATACCTTACATAACATGAGTTGTGATAGAAAGTTTTTGATATTGGATTACCTTATAACTTCATCTTTTAAGTTATATGTTGATATTCTGCTTATATTTTATATAGCAGATATTTTACAGAAAGGTTATATTGAATTACCTTGTAACTTCACCTTTTATATTATGCTAGAACTTTGTTCATAGTATGAATAATAAAAGTTTGCAGAGATATTATGATAATGATATTTGAAGTACTATGATAGTACTAATTTTGAATATATTCCGTTAAGGGAATAATTTCAGTATCAAGACATTTTGGACAATTATTGTCTTATACCCGCTATATATTCTGGGTTTGAATTAAAGGCAGAATTATGCCATACTTTCATTACCTTGCTGAGCTATATATATATATATATATATATATATATATATATATATATATATATATATATATTATATAGCAGCGAAGCAGGATGCCAATGGGACGACACATACCCCGCAAGGCGTTTCCATAAACAGTTTCTAACAGTGATCCCGAGAGTAGTACGAACCAGTCGAATCAGGCTGCAGCTTTTGGTATTCATCTTATGTATAGATATTGTTGTTGGAGGAATTTCGTAACAACAAGAAATCGGAGGTTTGCTGGAATAATAGAGCGAAATCATGAATATGTGACTGTTTTAGGGGATTAGGGTTTATAAAAAAATAGGGGGCTGGACTCGGCAGCTGTCTTGATTTGTCTCGTGTATCAGATTGCATATCGTACCAAGATGCCTGCGTACCTATATGTTTATATAGGATCAAGCCCCACGCAGTTCTGTGAATTAATTGGGCTTATCCCGAGAGACTTAAGGGATAAGTTACGTTAATGTAGGTAATAATTGATTTTATCTGATTTAATCTTATCGTTGTGATATCTTCCTGATTTGAAGAATATCGTTTGGAGATATTTTCCGTTATTGATTGATTGAGATTGATTCTTTCCTCATTTCAGAGAGAGGATAAAACTTAGTGGTTAAGAAATAATTATTAATCTGAATTAATAATTAATAAATATTAGAAATTTGGGAGATTATTAGACATGCCAAAATTATGGCATAACAACTAGCCCCTAGTTCTTCAGTGTAGCTTGCTGCAGTGGAGAACTAAAAATTCTTCAAGATTCCAAATTTCTTGAGTAGCTGAAAAAACTGAAACTAGATGATTAGAAAAACTCTTAGAGCACCATTGTGCTCGTTAGGCGTATGCGGATGCAAGTGTGATAGCATGAGATGACCAGTGTAAGATACATATTTGCCAAGGTTTTCAAATGTGCGAGTAGAAATAATTTGTTTGAAATCCTTTGCGATCCTTGTTGTCTAGTTAGGACCTTGGCACTTGTATATATCCCGAATTGGCGTACACGCTTTTCAAGTGTCTGATGCAACCACATAAGGATGTGTCTGGCGAGGTCTTCACTAAGAGCTGTAGATGTAATTCTGGTGAACTTTCTGGTGAACTTTGCACGCGCACTGGCTGTGCATGTCTGAAAGATATTTTGCATAGGGATGCCTTCCCACCCATGCGACCTTGAGCTCAAGATCTGGTCATGGGCCTTCAATAATAATCCAGAGGGTTCTGCACTTTACTAAGCATGTAGCATTGCGAGATTTATAGCTTGTCCAGGCTACCCTACTTGGCAACTTAGTTCGCAAGTTTGGAAACATTTTTGACATATGTGTACTATCGCATATGAAAAAAAATTTACAAATCCAAATGCAATAATAAATATGCTCTTTTAAGAGTGTCGCGATATTTATTTTCTTTGAAAATAATGCTACTTTTTTTGTAGGAATTCTTTTACAAATAATGCGTCTCGTATATGTATTTTTTCCTTGAGAATAATGCAGCTCGTACGGGATTGTAAAATAAATCCGCAATTCATCAAAATATTCACAATTTATCAAATCATAAATGTCTCTAATTGATCAACATAAATATCTCGTACGATATTTTCTAAATCGCAATAATTTTACAAGCATAAAAATATTTATTGCTAGCACGAATTTTTTAAATATTAAATATTTTTCTGGAAAAATATTTAAAAACATGATATCATGCATGCATGGCAAGATATAATTAATTAATTGCTGAAAATTAAATGGAGGAGAGAAAATAAAACGTATCTTTATTTTTCGATTCCTGTCCATTCTGAATTTCCAAGCGTGTTTGCGAGTGCGTGTGGCCACTATGAGTTGCTATGAGTTGCTTTGCTCCGTTATTTTTTTTAGTTCCTGCTGCCAATTGCTATACTTCACGTCTTAACGTCCTGTGGTCATGCTAACTTCATTTTTTTCCCTTAGGTCCCACCAAAAATTACCTTCCTCGTCTTGCGTTTTGATCTACTTCACTTGTTTTTTTTTCTTCTTTTCGTTTATTCCCGCTTGTCTTCCTCATTTTTTTATTATTGCTGGCTTGCTGCTGCCTATGTACAAGCAATTCACGTATCTTTTTTTTTTATTTCTTTATTGGTAGACTCCAATAAAATTTTTCCTTTGGCCTCTGCTCGTATGCCTTGCCGCGCGTGGACCTCTAATGGTCTTCATTTTCATATTTTGTTTCTTCGCTTCATGTTTTTTATTCCAAGGTTTCTTTGATTTTGATTTGCTTGCTGCCTACCTGCCTCCATCTCGAACACCATCTCGAACAGAAGCTGCTGCGTGTGTGTGTTTTTTTTTTACTACTAATCCCAGTGTATGAATCAATAAAATCCCAAAATCCCAATATGTGGATTTGATATTCGTTTGTCCTCCACAAACGAAAATTATCCCCTCCTTCTAGCGCCAAATGTTGTTGGAGGAATTTCGTAACAACACGAAATCGGAGGTTTGCTGGAATAATAGAGCGAAATCATGAATATGTGACTGTTTTATGGGATTAGGGTTTATAAAAAAATAGGGGGCTGGACTCGGCAGCTGTCTTGATTTGTCTCGTGTATCAGATTGCATATCGTACCAAGATGCCTGCGTACCTATATGTTTATATAGGATCAAGCCCCACACAGTTCTGTGAATTAATTGGGCTTATCCCGAGAGACTTAAGGGATAAGTTACGTTAATGTAGGTAATAATTGATTTTATCTGATTTAATCTTATCGTTGTGATATCTTCCTGATTTGAAGAATATCGTTTGGAGATATTTTCCGTTATTGATTGATTGAGATTGATTCTTTCCTCATTTCAGAGAGAGGATAAAACTTAGTGGTTAAGAAATAATTATTAATCTGAATTAATAATTAATAAATATTAGAAATTTGGGAGATTATTAGACATGCCAAAATATGGCATAACAGATATGAATGGTATGAGAGGATTGTGAGCATCAGAAGGCTAAGTTGGTAATGTAAACATTACTTAGAAGTTGTATTAGTGACAGATTCAAAAGACATTTGGGTATTGTAATAAAATTCTTTATTCCGCAGTTGTTGTATTGTGTCATTTCTGAGACTCTAACCTCTGTGTATGTGTGTGAGACATAATATTGTGGGGTCATGAGCAGGTAAGTTATGAACATTGCGAGTAATACAGGTAAGGCAAGGAGTAAATGGATCGTGACTACTCTAAATCCCTGATCCCGGATTTGGGGCTATTACAGAGCCGAGTTTTTCGAATTATTAAACATGCATGTTACGGTCGGGCCGGGCGTAATCGCCCGTTTGGCCAGCTCTATCTCCAAAATTGCAAGTATAGTTGTCAACTTCTACCATATCATCACATATATTACTTTTTTATTTCTTTTCCCCTACATTTTATTTTTGGCAATTTTTATTAAAAATTAATCTACTCCAATAATTGGCAATTTTAAAAGTTGTCAATGTTGTCCCATACATAAATTTTAAAAACATATTTAAAGAGATAATAAAATATGGGAAATATAAAAATGGATAAAAATAAATACATTTTTGAGAAGTTGTATGTGTTTAACTATATAAAAAAATTACCAAATTTTGACAACTTTGATTTTGTTAGCAACTATGATTTTTCAATAAATGGCCATGCTACATAGTTTTTTTTTTTTTTTGAATAAAACGATTTTCATTAAATGAACCGAGAATCACAATTAATCGCCTCCAACACCAACGGTGGAAGAGACACAAACACATGAAAGCAATTCACCATGCTACATAGTTAATCTCTTGGCGATCTCAACCGGAGATACTCTAGTCTTACTAAAATAGTCCCTTGTAGTGACATATTTGGTTAATATTACGTCCTGCTTTTTTTTTTTTTGTGATACGATACAGTAAAGGCTCTCTAAAAGTAGTAGTAGTGGGATTAAGAAAAAAAAATTATTTTGTCTAATTTACTTTATCGAATTTATTCATTTTTTAAGAGGGAAATTACTTATTCATAAAAATTGGAAACTGAAAAAACTAGTAAAAACAAAATTCACCCAAGTAGAAAAGTGAGTGGAAGAAAGCCAATTATGTGAAATAATAATTATTTTATAATTATACCATATTAATACAATTAAATCGTACAAATCTTATATATTTTAAAAAATGATAATTAAACAATGGCAATAAAGTCCCTACTGTTGTAATATGAATGTCCAAGTATTTTCTAGAAGAGGGTCTCTTGACTTTCTAGTTCCTATAACCTATGTCCTTTGGCCTTTTGAATCCTTGTAACTCACTTATAGATAGCCTATATAAAGGCTCCATGTTCTTACTTGTAGACTTAACTTTTTCTCAAATAATATGGATTGTTCTCTTTCTATTGTTCTCCTTCTAACATGTTTTATCTATAATATATTTATAGTATAATACGTTATCAGCACGATTTGCTTAAAAAGATTTTTGAAGTTAGTTTGTTGGGAGGTTTGAAGGTTATCAGCACGATTTGCTTAAAAAGATTTTTGAAGTTAGTTTGTTGGGAGGTTTGAAGGTTCGCACAAAAAGGTCACTAGTTTGTTTTTCTTCTAAATCCAACTCTAAGGTACGCATCTTTATTAATGGGTTTGTTTTTGCCTTCTACATATGTTCTCTGCACCAAATTAATTTTTTAAGCATGTACGTTAAGATCCCATGTGATACAAAATAAAATATTAGACTCTTATGAATAAAATGGCTTATGAGATATTGGTTGCAAAATATTGACATAAAAATGATGTTTAAAAATCTCTGTGACACCTTGTACCATCACGTTAATGTGTATAATAATCAGTATATATGCAATTCTCAATAATTTGATATAGACCGAGACATCCTTAAGATTTCTTTAGAATATAGGTAGCAATGAGTTTCTTGTTTGTTTATCTATCTACGTATTTTAGGCTTTTAGCATTATATCCATGTTTGAAATTTATTATTGTTATGATTTATTATTTTAACTTTGTGATTATCTTTTCTTAAGAATGTCAAACTTTACCAAACTTGAATTTGAGGCTCTTGATATTACGGGAAAGAATTACTTGTCGTGGATATTGGATATCGAAATTCATTTAGCTGCACAAGATCTTGGAAATACGATTAAAGAGGGAAATAAAGAATCTGAGTCAAACCGCGCAAAAGCTATGATTTTTCTTCGCCGCCACCTTCATGAAGCACTTAAAAGTGAATATCTTACTGTGAAAGATCCACTCGAATTATGGAAAAATTTAAAAGATAGATATGATCACCAAAAAACCGTGATTCTTCCAAAAGCTCGTTATGATTGGATGCATTTGAGGCTACAAGACTTTAAAACTGTCAGTGAATACAACTCCGCACTTTTCAAAATAACTTCTCAATTAAAATTATGCGGAGAAAATATCACTGATGCGGATATGTTAGAAAAAACTTACTCAACTTTTCATGCCTCAGATGTACTCCTCCAGCAACAATATCGTGAAAAAGGTTTTACAAAATATTCTGATTTGATTTCTTGTCTTCTTGTTGCTGAACAAAATAATAAGCTTTTGATGAAGAATCATGAGTCTCGCCCAACTGGATCTAGCCCTTTCCCTGAAGCGAATGCGGCAATATACAATTATGGGCGTGGACGAGGTGGTGGGCGTGGACGAAGTGGTAATCGTGGACGTGGACGTGGTTATGGACATGGAATACGAGGTCGTGGAACTCAAATCCAGAAACACCCTATTTTCAAGCCAAATCCCAACCAGAAGTTGGAGAAAAATATTGACAAGGAAAAAAGAAAAGGGACAATCGAAAGTGCATGTTACCGATTCGGAATGAAAGGGCACTGGTCGCGTACCTGTCGTACGTCAAAACACTTGGCTGATCTTTATCAAGCATCCCTGAAGGATAAAAACAAGAATGTTGAAACAAATTTGGTGGTTGAAGATAAAGAACATGCAGACAATCTCCTTAAAATGACATATTTGGATACGGCTGATTTTTATGAGACTCATGATGGCACCACTACTCCAAATGATAATTAATATACTCGTTTCCCTTACTTGTTTCTTATCTTTATGAAACATATTCTGATTGTATGTCTTTATGATGAATATAATTATTACTAATTATATATTTATCTATTATTGAAGCAATATGGACATTTCTCATTCTCGCATTGGATATATAACTAAAGAGGAAGATATTTGTCTGGTAGATAGCGCAACTACTCACACTATCCTTAAAAATGAAAAATATTTCATCTCTTTAAACAAACATGAAGGCAATGTTTGCACAATTTCTGGAAGTATAAAAATAATTGAAGGCTCCGGAAGAGCTATTGTATTATTACCCGAAGGAACGCAATTTATTATAAATGATGCACTGTTCTCACCAAAATCACAAAGAAATTTATTAAGTTTTAAAGATATCCGCAGAAATGGATATCATATTGAGACAATGAATGGAGACAACAGAGAGTTTCTTTACATCACAAGCATTGTTCCGGGTAACAAAATTGTTAAAGAAAAATTACAAGCTTTTGCTTCTGGATTATACTATACTAATATCCGAAATGTTGAGGTTAATGCCACAGTAAACCAGAAGTTTACTGACAAAAGTAATTTTATTATTTGGCATGACCGGTTGGGACATCCTGGATCAATTATGATGCGAAAAATAATTGAGAATTCACATGGGCATCAATTGAGAAACCAGAAGATTTTTCAATTTAATGAATTCTCTTGTGCTGCTTGCTCTCAAGGAAAATTAATTATCAAGCCCTCTATAACAAAAGTTGGAACGGAATCTCCTAAATTTTTGGAAAGAATACAGGATGATATATGTGGGCCCATACACCCTTCATGTGGACCATTTAAATATTTTATGGTATTGATCGATGCATCGACAAGATGGTCACATGTGTGCTTATTGTCATCTCGAAATTTGGCATTTGCGAGATTACTTGCGCAAGTAATACGATTAAGAGCACAATTTCCGGATTATAATATTGGAAAAATCCGGTTAGATAACGCTGGAGAATTCACATCAAAAGCTTTTAATGAGTTCTGTGTATCAATTGGTATACGTGTTGAACATCCTGTAGCCCATGTTCATACACAAAATGGTCTAGCAAAATCATTTATTAAACGACTCCAACTAATTGCTAGACCATTGATTATGAAAACAAATCTTCCTCTTACAGTTTGGGGGCATGCTATTTTACATGCAGCAGCACTTGTACGCATCAGACCTACAAGTTATCATAAATTTTCTCCCTTACAATTGGTCTCTGGAAGAGAACCTGATATTTCTCATCTTAGAACCTTTGGGTGTGCGGTATATGTCCCAATTGCCCCGCCACAACGTACAAAGATGGGTCCCCAAAGGAAATTGGGAATATACGTTGGTTTTGATTCCCCCTCAATAATTAAATATCTAGAACCAATGACAGGCGATCTATTCACTGCAAGGTTTGCAGACTGTCATTTTGATGAAAATATTTTCCCAAAATTAGGGGGAGAAGATAAAATATTCCCAAAATCAGGGGGAGAAAATAAACAGCTGGAAAGAGAAATTTCATGGAATGCATCTTCATTGAATAATTTTGATCCTCGTACAAGTCAATGTGACTTAGAAGTACAAAAAATAATTCATCTACAAGGTATAGCAAATCAGCTACCTGATGCATTCACCGACATCAATAGAGTAACAAAGTCACATATTCCAGCTGTAAATGCTCCTGCAAAAATACAAGTCCTTGAAGGACAAATCGTCAAGGCAAATGAGTCAAAACCTCGCTTAAAGAGGGGTAGACCAATTGGTTCTAAAGATAAAAATCCTCGAAAAAGAAAAGGAGCAAACACTCAAGATGCCCAAGTAGAGGAAATGAAATCTCCAGAAGAGACTTCAGAAGAGACCCGTGATGTGATAGACGATACTCCTGAAGAGGAACAGGTACCTGAAAATGTTGACATTGAAGAGATCTCAATAAATTATGTTATCACGGGAAAAAGATGGAACCGAAATGATACTGCCATTGACGACTATTTCGCTTATAATGTAGCGCTTGATATAATGATGGATCCCGAAGATCTTGAACCAAAATCCATCGATGAATGTCGACGTAGAAAAGATTGGCCACAATGGAAAGAAGCAATTGAAAAAGAATTGAGCTCACTTAATAAGCATAATGTTTTTGGACCTATAGTCCAAACCCCTGAAGGGATTAAACCAGTTGGTTATAAATGGGTATTTGTAAGAAAAAGAAATGATAAAAATGAAGTTGTAAGATACAAAGCACGTTTGGTTGCTCAAGGTTTTTCACAAAGACCAGGCGTTGATTATGAGGAAACTTATTCCCCTGTGATGGATGCTACAACTTTTCGTTATCTTATTAGCCTGTCAGTCATTGAAAAGTTAGAAATGCGATTGATGGATGTCGTGACAGCATATTTGTATGGTTCCCTTGAGAAAGATATATATATGAGGATCCCTGAAGGATTTCAAATGCCTGAAGCATTTAGATCACATTCTCGCCATCTTTATTCGATTAAATTGCAAAGATCCATATATGGATTAAAACAGTCTGGTCGAATGTGGTATAAAAGATTAAGTGAATATTTATTAAGGGAACAATACAAGAATGACCCTATTTGTCCATGTGTTTTTATAAAGAAAACAAGATCTTCATTTGCTATAGTTGCTGTGTATGTTGATGACATAAATATTATTGGAACTCCCGAAGAGCTTCAGAAAACAGTGGATTATCTCAAAGCAGAGTTTGAAATGAAAGATCTTGGGAAAACGAAGATTTGCCTTGGGCTACAAATAGAGCATCTACGAGATGAAGTTTTTGTACATCAGTCAGCATATATAGAGAAAGTCCTAAAACGTTTTTACATGGATAAATCACATCCATTTAGTTCTCCAATGGTTGTTCGATCACTAGATAAAGAGAAGGATATCTTTCGACCTAGAGAGAAAAATGAAGAAATTCTTGGTCCTGAAGTACCTTATCTTAGTGCTATCGGTGCATTGATGTATCTTGCTAATAATACAAGGCCCGATATAGCATTTTCAGTGAATTTATTAGCAAGACATAGTTCTGCTCCAACTCAGAGACATTGGTCTGGAGTAAAACATATATTTCGGTATCTTCGAGGTACAACTGATATGGGCTTATTTTATTCTAACAAATCCAAAGCAGTTTTAACTGGCTATGCAGATGCAGGTTATTTATCTGATCCGGATAAAGCTCGATCACAAACAGGTTATTTGTTTACTTATGGAGATACGGCCATCTCATGGCGCTCAGTGAAACAATCCTTGGCTGCTACTTCTTCTAATCACGCCGAAATTCTAGCAATTCATGAAGCTAGCCGAGAATGTGTCTGGTTAAGGTCAATAATTCAGCACATTCGGGAGTCATGTGGCATGTATCATGATAGGACAACCCCAACAGTAATGTTTGAAGATAACACTGCATGCATTCAACAATTAAAGGAAAGCTATATCAAGGGTGACAAAACTAAGCACATATCACCAAAATTTTTCTTCACACATGATCTTCAAGAAAATGGAGAGATTGAAGTTCAACAGATTCGTTCAAGTGAAAATCTTGCAGATCTACTCACAAAGTCATTGCCGCCAATAACTTATGAAAAATTGGTACACAAGATCGGGATGCGTCGGCTCAGAGACCTCAAATAAACTTTTCAAAAATCGATGTACTCTTTTTCCTTTACTAGGATTTTTTCCCAAAGGGTTTTTTCCTAGAAAGGTTTTAACGAGGCACGATTATTGAAAATTGGACATCCAAGGGGGAGTGTTGTAATATGAATGTCCAAGTATTTTCTAGAAGAGGGTCTCTTGACTTTCTAGTTCCTATAACCTATGTCCTTTGGCCTTTTGAATCCTTGTAACTCACTTATAGATAGCCTATATAAAGGCTCCATGTTCTTACTTGTAGACTTAACTTTTTCTCAAATAATATGGATTGTTCTCTTTCTATTGTTCTCCTTCTAACATGTTTTATCTATAATATATTTATAGTATAATACCTACAGCATACTCCTGCTAAACCAACCGTCTCTCTTGCTCTTTTCACACACTCGCTGGTGTGACTAAACATATTACATATATACTATTCGGAGAAAAAGACAATTTGACTGGCTATCTTTTTTGTTTTTGGCACTTGAATGGCTAAGAATATTTTTTGACATTTTGTCTGGCTGTAATAAAATTTTTAAGCACTTGAGGGGCTTCCGTCAAAACAGGTGTAACGCCGTTAAACATGACTTTTTAGCATGTTTTGTTCTTGAGCATTCTTGAAGATCAAACAGCCTTTTGAAGGTGATTCTGAAATTCAAATCCTTCATATGAGTAATCAAATCGAATCTCATGATCTGTACTACATGTTTATATGTGTGTGTACATTCGAATATGCTTTGTTCGTGATTTCATAATTTTCGGATATTAATTCGACTTTCTTGAATTTGGTGTTGCTTGTATGATGATTTGTTGTTTATGTGGTTAGTGTCTATAGATTTATTATGATCCCAGGAGTTTAATTATGATTTTTACTTGATTTTTCATGTACAAAATAAGAAATTCGAAGTTTGTGTGGGTGAGACTTTGATTTCGAATTTCTGGGTTCTTGGTTGTTTATTTGTTGTTCTTGATCCCTTGTATAGATTGTTGAAGTCATAAACTTCATTTTGATGTATAGAACGAGTGATTTGGTGTACGAACTCGTGTTGGCCGGAAAATTCTTGAAGCTTGCCGGAGAGCTTCGACTTTTCGCCGGAATTGGCTAGACGGCGTTACATCTGTTTTGACGGAAGCCCCTCAAGTGCTTAAAAATTTTATTACAGCCAGACAAAATGTCAAAAAATATTCGCAGCTATCCAAGTGCCAAAAACAAAAAAGATAGCCAGCCAAAATGCCTTTTTCTCTACTATTCGTCACTTTATTTTTGAACGTATACTATTCGTCACCTCCTTATTCCTTTCCTTTCAATTTAACCCTATATGGCAACATTATTTGAGCATGACATATTGTATTAGGGAGCTGATATGTGCACATCCTTTATTTATAGGTCTACTTATAGGTTACTTATAGGTGCACATTCTTTATTGAGATTTAGATTAAATTATTCTTATACTCCTTTTTCTACTTTCTATTTTTTCTATTTACAATAATAATACTTTAGCACGAAAAAGGTTTTAGGTTTCACGATTAACTATATCTAAAACATAAATATTATTTTAATTCTATAGTGGTGCAAATGGATGATAACGATAGCGATGAAGAATTGGGTGAACTGAATGAAGTCATCAATCTTATAAATTCTAACAGCGATATCTTTTCAGTGCTGCTGTTGGAATTTATAAGATTGATGATTTCATTCAGTTCACCCAATTCTTCATCGCTATTAATTGTTATCCTCCATTTGCACCGTTATGGAATTAAAATAATATTTAGGTTTTAGATATAGTTAATCGTGGAACTTAAAACCTTTTTCGTGCTAAAGTATTATTATTGTAAATAGAAAAAATAGAAAATAGAAAAAGGAGTATAAGGGTAATTTAGTCTAAATCTCAATAAAAGTGTGCACCTATAAGTAGAGGGTGTGCTCCCCATTGTATTATTATATTTACACCGTATTTAATATATCAAACATGTTATAATTAGGGGCGGAACCAAGGGGAGGCTAGCCCCGGCGTCAGCCCGGGTCCGGAAAAAAAAACAAGTAAATTTTTTTTTTTTTTAGCCCGGGGTCAAATTTAAAAATGGCTATATATGATTTTTTATCCTGGGTTGAAATATTAAATAGAGGTATTAGTTTGGTTTTTAATTGTGTGTATATCCATTTGTTGTATGATTTAGTGAAAAATATCCAATTTTTGTATGATTTAGTGAAAAATATCCAATTTTTGCATGATTTAGTGGAAAAAAAAAAATCCGCGCTTCGTGCGGTTCAACCTGAAATTTCCCCCACCCCGAAATATAGAGCTAGATTAGCCTGGGTCCAAAAAAATCTTGCTTCGGCCACTGGTTATAATTGATACATTCATCATACACTCTCTCGAGTGCTAAGCAGAAGAAAATGGGGTTTCAGAGTTTTCACGATAGATGGTACCAGCAGCTGCAGCAACTGGTCCAGAAGCTCAAGAAAGCCCCAAGACCACCCACTTCCGATAAAGAAAATAACAATATCACTGAGCTTGCCCAAACATTTCTGTCACACATCAGCGATTATTATCGAGTTAAGGCGGCTTTGGCTCATCAGGATGTTCTTTTTCTCCTGGACGCACCATGGATCACCAAATTTGAAGGTTCACTCCGTTGGATGGCTGGATGGCGGCCCTCCACTGTTTTCCAGGTCATTCACACTGAGTCCAACATCCTTTTCGAGGACTATCTCCTTGAAATGCTTGACGGTGCTGCCCAAAAAGGAGATCTTAGCAACTTGAGTCCCAATCAGATTAAGTGCCTCAGTGATCTTCAGTGTCAAACCACCAGCGAAGAAAACGATCTCAATGACCAACTTGCGGAATGGCAGGTAAGCTTCCAAACTTTACCAGTCTGTACATATATATATTGCAGAATAAAGGGGCCAGCCAAAATTCCATGCTTAGACGGCCTTCGAAAATTAGTTCTTTTTTAATTGGACTGGCTTAGAAAATCAGTGAATTTTGTTTAGCTCCAGAACCCGGGTAAAAGCTAAGAAAAAGCGTAGTAGTATTTTCTCACCCTTGAAAGCGGTAGAAACCATTAATCACTGTACTGAAAAATTATCAATCTTAACATTACAAATTACCAATCCTTATTCGGAACTCAATCCTCAGTTAATTAGTATTAATTGAACAAATACTTGTTCATGTATCGCAAAATGTGTGGTGCAGGTTGTTTCAAGTGACATGATGCCATTGAGTACAAATTACGGGTCGTAGTTCACAACTCAGTTAGATGTATTAACTGAACAAATACCTATGTACATCTCAAATATATGAGAAAATGTGGTGCAGGATGTTGCAAGTGACATGATGCTATTGAGGTACGAGGACGACAAGGAGGAACTGATGGATGATCTTGGTACAATAGTTAGAAGGGGAGATGAGTTGCGAGTGAGGACGTTAACGAAGGCGGTGCAGCTTCTGACACCGCATCAAACAGTCGATTTCTTAGTTTGTGCTGCTCATTTACATTCCCTTGTTCGTGCCTGGGGCGAAAAGCGTGACATTGCAGACGGCATCATTTCTTAGTTTCAGCTGCTCATTTACATTCCCTTAATTCGGGCCTGGGGCGAAAAATGTGACATTGCAGAGACAGCATTAAGTAAGTACCATCCCTGCAGTCGGTTGTTGATGACATCCTTTAAGTTTGGGTTGAAGCCTTGAATCATTTTGGAATATGTACTTCTGTTTTCTAATAATATATATCTGTACTGCTAGTTTCATCAATCTTCGTGATTTAGTTAGTTGGATATTTAATTTTTGAGGAAGCTGTGTTGTGTTTGTGTTACTTCCTCCTACACTAAACACCGGACTCTAAGAGCATCTCCAATAAAAGTTGGTAATCAAGTTCCCAACTTTGCCAAATCATCAAAAAAAATTAATTTTTTAATTGATCTTCAATTTGGCAACTTTGAATAGAAAAATGATCCAATGGTTGGCAACTCTAGAACTTGTATAAATGGTCCCCATATGAGTAATTAAATAATGTAAATTTGAAGGAAACCATGTAAAATAGGTATATTAGTATATTTCTTTTAAACAAAAATATGTACTTTAACCATTTAAGGAAGTTGACAACTTTTTTTTTTATCTCATGTATTGCTGAAAGACTTGAATCATAGGAAGTTGACAACTTTTGACAACAATTATTGCCAACCTTAAAGCAACCTTGGCTCTCCAATAGGAAGGCAACCAAGATTGCTTGTCACATAAATGTTGACAACCTTCTTAACAACTTTTATTGAAGATGCTCTAAGATCACTATGTACCTAACAATAATTTTAAAAAAAATTAGTGGAATTATGTACCCCTACTAACGAACTTAATTGTTCAATCAGTTTGGTAACCATAGAGTCATCGCTGATCCTCGTACAGGTAAACAGGATAAGAGCGTTTCCCTTAAAAATTAAACAAAGAATCAGTCATATGTTTTAGGCATAATTATGAGTTATAATTAGAATGGTCGTACATAGGTAGTTTTTTTTTTTTTTTTTTCAAAAAAGGATTTCATAAAATTAAACAAAGAATCAGTCCTATTTTTTTGTAAATTAATTTGTTGTTACTGTTCGTTTTGAAAATTGAGTTTTTTCATTAAAAGAACTGAAATTTCATAAACAAACTGTCAAGTAGCATGTTTGTATTTCAGAGAGTGATAGTAACTGAGTAAATACGTGTCACAACTCAGTAGCATGTTCAGCAGTACACATGCAAGCCAACATCTGTCAACAGAGCATGCGTTGTCAAGGTATTTTTATGACACGTACTGTAGTGGACAAGTACGACTAAAGGTTTTTTTTTTTTTTTTTGGCTTGTTTTTGGGTTTTTCATATATATGTACACTAAAGATGTCCCCTATACTATTTAGCAAAAAAAAAAAAAAATGTCCCTTCTACTTCTACAATGAGAACATAGATCGGGCCGACAAAATGTCTACTTAGATAATCAATATTTTAGTTAATTCCGGTGAGAAGAAGAGGTCTGTTTATCCATTACCAGTGGTCAGCTATGAGCTCTCTAATAAAGCACGCGTAGAGGATGGGTCTGTTTATTCATTACCAGTGGTCAGCTATGAGCTCTCTAATAAGCACGCGTAGAGGGTAATATTTTAAAAAACGACGATTAACGATTAATCGTTATTTGATATCTCTTCGAACTGGGATTAATCAGGATTAATTGAAAATAATTGGTATTAATTATCGATTATTGCTGTTTGGTTAGCCTCAATTTGGGAATGCTGTTAAAAACTATTGTGTTTAAAATAAGTGTTGTTGCAAAAATCAGATAACCGTTTGGTAATATTTTTGATATTTGCATGTTTTGCATATTATTTTTAAAAAAATAATATTTTTTGTGAGGTTTGATGTTGATATCAGTAAATGCTTTCTATAAAAGTTGAAATTTTTTTTTTTAAAAGCATGGGGGACATGCTTTCTCTAAAAACAGCTTTTTCAGTCAAAAACACTTTTCAAAAAAGTTATTTTTATAATTTACCAAACAACATTTTACATGTTTTTCAGAAATAAGCTGTTGTTGCTGTCAACAACAACAATACTAAACAAGATCTAAGTTTGATTTCCACTTTTTACAACATTGGTGGAGGGTAGTGATTTAGGATATTTGATTAATCGAGTCATAATTGCATATAGTTTCATGTAGTTCATAATATATCATGGTAGTTTAATTTCATATAATTCATATTATGCCATGTAAAAAAAATGCATTTTCATGATTAGTTGCATAGCATATTTTCCTTGATCCCATAGCGCTTGGTGGTTCTTTTTAGCAGCCAATGATGAATGTGAGTGTGATAATGATAAATAGAGGGTTGATTTAAATACTTAGAAATTGACTTGCATGCTACAGAAACACATTCTTAACAGAGTCTCAGCGATTACTCTTGAACTAATTCCTGAACATACTTGTTGTTTTGTTAAGAATAATCACTTGTTTATATTTAGAATGTTCTGTATTCCCTCATAGCATAAGAACACTAAAGTATAAGTTTGGGGAAAACCAAGGATTGCATGCTAAAAGTTTGGTAGCTAAGAAAGTTAATTGGTTAGGCGTCAAAGGCTAGTAGCCGCTCATATGCTTATTATGAGTAGTCTAGGGGTGGAATGAGATGGAGCGCAACGCACTCATTCTTAAAGAATAAAAAAAAGAAAAAAAAGAAAAAAAAAGAAAAAAATATAAAAAAAGAGTTGATATAAGTGTATACGGGCATAATTGACTAAGATTGAGCTCATTAATACTCGAGCAATTAAGTTCTAGGGGACTTTGTGCCTAGTGACCTAAGGCTTTCTCGGTCTGGGATCCATTAACCCAACGCTCGCTACAAGAGTATTAGTGCATAAGTCTTTAGGGGCCTCAACCATTGCACAGTCAAATAAGCATAAGTAGCATAGTTTTGTATATATAGCAGTCGAATGAACTAAATAAAGCATGTTGAATCCTTGGCAAACTTGAATAAGTATGAAGGTGTATCTGAGTTATTAAGTGTTTAACGTTCATTTTATGTATAAACTTGTGATTCTTTGGTAAAAGAATAGGCTATGTTTCTGAACTAGTGTAGGGAGTACATCTGGTGAGCTAAGCACACACGCACGTTTTTGTGCTTGTAAATGTTAATATGCGGGTATTTAGTCGATCTCTATTTAGAATTATCGCATTCTCTGAGACACTGTGTTATTTTGGTTATTGCTTTGCTTATGGGATCCTTGCATCAGTTGCATTCATGCATTTAGAGGTAGTCGAGTCTGTTTTCGCTTGAGGATAAACATCAGTTTAAGTTTGGGGGTGTGATAAGTGGATTTTATATCCACTTATTTTGTGCTATTTTGACCTATATTGGTGGTTTATCCTTAAGAATGTTGTGTCTTTTAATTCATTTATGTTGTTTCAGTCTTGGTTGTGCAGAACTCGCAACTTTTAGGTATCGTGACGATAAAAGGCTAAAAACGGTGGATTTCTGTTTCAATTCGGAATTAAAAGTTGCCAAGGGAGCGCAAAGGCAAACAGCGAGGAAATAGAAATATCACAAAAATTTGGGAAGTGATATATTCTTAAATCTGGAACCCCGGTTGGAATTGATATATTTTTCGTTACGCAAAAGGAATCCAGTTTCAGATCATCCAGAGACCGCAACTTAAGACTTAAGGATTTGATTATATTAATAAGTATTTTATTTAATTAGAAAATTATATTTATAGAAGTCTAATAATATTAGATATTTATTTTTACAATTTTTTGAATTAAATTAATTATTTATTAATTAAAGATTATAAATTGTACGGGTTAAAAAGCATTTTTACGAAACCCGTTCAAAAGATTTGGAGGCCACGTGACAAATGAATGTTTGCCATGATTATTTAAACAAAGGATACAATCTGTATTCAATTTGAATTGATTTTTCTAAAAAGCAAAAGTTACCTAGCCTGCCAATTCATGTACGTTGTTGGCTGCAGATCCACTCGCCTCTCAGCGCGTGGGCGTCACGCGCCCGAAGAAATCAGGGAAAAACGCCCGCGTGTGTTGCACCTCTCTATTCCGAAACTGGTTTTCAGCTGTATTAATCATGTGTTAAAAGAAACCAGAGTTGGCGGGTCGTAAGGGGCGGCTTTGTTGATATTTTATCACTGCTTTCGGCGGAATTTTCTATTGCTCGTGTGCTAATTTGGCCTATAAATAGAAGCATTTGTAGTAGGATTAGACACACCTCTCGACTGCATTCTCTTGTAGTCTCTCAAAATTGAGCAACATTTCTTTTGTATTTTTAGTTTCATTTTATACACTTTAATTTTCTGCAAGTTCTATTTTGGTGGAAGATTGTAAGGGGATTATTTTGGAGTGCTCTCTATTTCGTTGGAAGCTATTTCGATTCTATTTTCTAAACTCTTATTTTACGGGGATTACTTGGAGTACTCCTCTCTATTTCGTTGGAAGCTAGTTCGGTTCTATTTTCTAAACTCTTGTAATTCATATTTAATTCATGCAATTTTCTGCCATGTTTTCATTTAATCCCATGATGACGATCCGTTCGATTATGAACTAATTGACGTCATGGGATTCTAATGGATTTATTTACGTAATTTAGAAATTCGATGCCTTAATAATTTGTATTATGATAAAAATTCAGATTGCCTAATATGGTTGCACTCAATTTATTAGATGTGTAGCTAACGTCTAAATTATTAATTCCTAATGAATGCGAAAGTGGATTTAGGAATTTAGAATTTGCCATGTTAGCATAGGTTCGTAATTGTTATGTACATTTACGATAAGTGGTAGGGTTTTGGATCACATCGCCCTATGTAGCCATAATAAAGGAATTTATTCGTAAACCAAATATGTTTTCAAATCTTATAGACATATAGGGTCTAAACATAAACGGTGTCCACACAACTTTTATCTTTTTAAGTGGATGTTCGTGTGATTTGATATAAGTTATGGCTGAAAGGCGCTTATGTTAGTTTCGTGTTCCTGGCTAGCTTTCCTAATTATCAAATCACCTTGAATTAAGGAATCCAGTTTCAGATCATCCAGAGACCGCAGCTTAAGACTTAAGGATTTATTTATATTAATAAGTATTTTATTTAATTAGAAAATTATATTTATAGATGTCTAATAATATTAGATATTTATTTTTATAATTTTTTGAATTAAATTAATTATTTATTAATTAAAGATTATAAATTGTACGAGTTAAAAAACATTTTTACGAAACCCGTTCAAAAGATTTGGAGGCCACGTGACAAATGAATGTTTGCCATGATTATTTAAACAAAGGATACAATCTGTATTCAATTTGAATTGATTTTTCTAAAAAGCAAAAGTTACCTAGCCTGCCACTTCCTGTACGTTGTTGGCTGCAGATCCACTCGCCTCTCAGTGCGTGGGCGTCACGCGCCCGAAGAAATCAGGGAAAAACGCCCGCGTGTGTTGCACCTCCCTGTTCTGAAACTGGTTTTAAGATGTATTAATCACGTGTTAAAAGAAACCAGAGTTGGCGGGTCGTAAGGGGTGGCTTTGTTGATATTTTATCACTGCTTTCGGCGGAATTTTCTATTGCTGGTGTGCTAATTTGGCCTATAAATAGAAGCATTTGTAGTAGGATTAGACACACCTCTCGACTGCATTCTCTTGTAGTCTCTCAAAATTGAGCAACATTTCTTTTGTATTTTTAGTTTCATTTTATACACTTTAATTTTCTGCAAGTTCTATTTTGGTGGAAGATTGTAAGGGGATTATTTTGGAGTGCTCTCTATTTCGTTGGAAGCTATTTCGATTCTATTTTCTTAACTCTTATTTTACGGGGATTACTTGGAGTACTCCTCTCTATTTCGTTGGAAGCTAGTTCGGTTCTATTTTCTAAACTCTTGTAATTCATATTTAATTCATGCAATTTTCTGCCATGTTTTCATTTAATCCCATGATGACGATTCGTTCGATTATGAACTAATTGACGTCATGGGATTCTAATGGATTTATTTACGTAATTTAGAAATTTGATGTCTTAATAATTTGTATTATGATAAAAATTCAGATTGCCTAATATGGTTGCGCTCAATTTATTAGATGTGTAGCTAACGTCTAAATTATTAATTCCTAATGAATGCGAAAGTGGATTTAGGAATTTAGAATTTGTCATGTTAGCATAGGTTCGTAATTGTTATGTACATTTACGATAAGTGGTAGGGTTTTGGATCACATCGCCCTATTTAGCCATAATAAAAGAATTTATTCGTAAACCAATTATGTTTTCAAATCTTATAGACATATAGGGTCTAAACATAAACGGTGTCCACACAACTTCTATCTTTTTAAGTGGATGTTCGTGTGGTTTGATATAAGTTAAGGCTGAAAAGCGCTTATGTTAGTTTCGTGTTCCTGGCTAGCTTTCGTAATTATCAAATCACTTTGAATTAAGGCTTTAATTCTAAATGAAATAAGTAATGAAATTAGAATCCCATGTTTTTCTCACATATAAAATCTTGTTTATTTAAATCAAGTAGTTTGAATTATTTAGTATTATTATTTTGATAAATCAATTAGAAAAAGAAAAAAAAACAAAACTCCCCTTTTATATATATTCAAGCAGTTTGTTGTTTAATCATACGTCGTTGCATAAGCACTATTTCTGAACAAACACCAAGTCTTCGTGGGATCGATCTTATTATATTACTTGTGACCACGTACGCTTGCGTAGTTAGTTTTCTGTTGCAACACCGCACTCCTCTGTCAATGCCACTGTTTCAAATTCTTCCAACCTTCTCTTTCGTGACAAAATATCCTTCATGAACTTTGCATATCTCGGCATCTGCTCCAATGCTTCAACACAAAAACTTGTTGGTTCGAAAACTAACTAAGCAAGCGTACGTGGTCACAAGTAATATAATAAGATCGATGCCACGAAGACTTGGTGTTTGTTCAGAAATAGTGCTTATGCAACGACGTATGATTAAACAACAAACTACTTGAATATATATAAAAGGGGAGTTTTGTTTTTTTTTCTAATTGATTTATAAAAATAATAATACTAAATAATTCAAACTACTTGATTTAAATAAACAAGATTTTATATGTGAGAAAAACATGGGATTCTAATTTCATTACTTATTTCATTTAGAATTAATGCTTAATTCAAAGTGATTTGATAATTACGAAAGCTAGCCAGGAACACGAAACTAACATAAGCGCCTTTCAGCCTTAACTTATATCAAACCACACGAACATCCACTTAAAAAGATAGAAGTTGTGTGGACACCGTTTGTGTTTAGACCCTATATGTCTATAAGATTTGAAAACATAATTGGTTTACAAATAAATTCCTTTATTATGGCTACATAGGGTGATGTGATCCAAAACCCTACCACTTATCGTAAATGTACATAACAATTACGAACCTATGCTAACATGGCAAATTCTAAATTCCTAAATCCACTTTCGCATTCATTAGGAATTAATAATTTAGACGTTAGCTACGCATCTAATAAATTGAGCGCAACCATATTAGGCAATCTGAATTTTTATCATAATACAAATTATTAAGGCATCGAATTTCTAAATTACGTAAATAAATCAATTAGAATCCCATGACGTCGATTAGTTCATAATCGAACGGATCGTCATCATGGGATTAAATGAAAACATGGCAGAAAATTGCATGAATTAAATATGAATTACAAGAGTTTAGAAAATAGAACCGAACTAGCTTCCAACGAAATAGAGAGGAGTACTCCAAGTAATCCCCGTAAAATAAGAGTTTAGAAAATAGAATCGAAATAGCTTCCAACGAAATAGAGAGCACTCCAAAATAATCCCCTTACAATCTTCCACCAAAATAGAACTTGCAGAAAATTAAAGTGTATAAAATGAAACTAAAAATACAAAAGAAACATTGCTCAATTTTGAGAGACTACAAGAGAATGCAGTCGAGAGGTGTGTCTAATCCTACTACAAATGCTTCTATTTATAGGCCAAATTAGCACACTAGCAATAGAAAATTCCGCCGAAAGCAGTGATAAAATATCAACAAAGCCGCCCCTTACGACCCGCCACCTCTGGTTTCTTTTAACACATGATTAATACAGCTGAAAACCAGTTTCGGAACTGGGAGGTGCAACACACGCGGGCGTTTTTCCCTGATTTCTTCGGGCACGTGACGCCCACGCGCTGAGAGGCGAGTGGATCAGCAGCCAACAACGTACAGGAAGTGGCAGGCTAGGTAACTTTTGCTTTTTAGAAAAATCAATTCAAATTGAATACAGATTGTATCCTTTGTTTAAATAATCATGGCAAACATTCATTTGTCACGTGTCCTCCAAATCTTTTGAACGGGTTTCGTAAAAATGCTTTTTAACCCGTACAATTTATAATCTTTAATTAATAAATAATTAATTAAATTCAAAAAATTATAAAAATAAATATCTAATATTATTAGACATCTATAAATATAATTTTCTAATTAAATAAAATACTTATTAATATAAATAAATCCTTAAGTCTTAAGATGCGGTCTCTGGATGATCTGAAACTGGATTCCTTTTGCGTAACGAAAAATATATCAATTTCAACCAGGGTTCCAGATTTAAGAATATATCACTTCCCAAATTTTTGTGATATTTCTATTTCCTCGCTGTTTGCCCTTGCGCTCCCTTGGCAACTTTTAATTTCGAATTGAAATAGAAATCCACCGTTTTTATCCTTTTATCGTCACGATACCTAAAGTTGCGAGTTCTGCATAACCAAAATTGAAACAACATAAATAAATGAATTAAAAGACACAACATTCTTAAGGATAAACCACCAATATAGGTCAAAATAGCACAAAATAAGTGGATATGAAATCCACTTATCACACCCCCAAACTTAAACTGATGCTTGTCCTCAAGCGAAAACAGACTCGACTACCTCTAAATGCATGAATGCAACTGATGCAAGGATCCCATAAGCAAAGCAATAACCAAAATAGCACAGTGTCTCAGAGAATGCGATAATTCTAAATAGAGATCGACTAAATACCCGCATATTAACATTTACAAGCACAAAAACGCGCGTGTGTGCTTAGCTCACCAGATGTACTCCCTACACTAGTTCAGAAACATAGCCTATTCTTTGACCAAAGAATCACAAGTTTATACATAAAATGAACGTTAAACACTTAATAACTCAGATACACCTTCATACTTATTCAAGTTTGCCAAGGATTCAACATGCTTTATTTAGTTCATTCAACTGCTATATATACAAAACTATGCTACTTATGCTTATTTGACTGTGCAATGGTTGAGGCCCCTAAAGACTTATGCACTAATACTCTTGTAGCGAGCGTTGGGTTAATGGATCCCAGACCGAGAAAGCCTTAGGTCACTAGGCACAAAGTCCCCTAGAACTTAATTGCTCGAGTATTAATGAGCTCAACCTTAGTCAATTATGCCCGTATACACTTATATCAACTCTTTTTTTATTATTTTTTCTTTTTTTTTTCTTTTTTTTCTTTTTTTTATTCTTTAAGAATGAGTGCGTTGCGCTCCATCTCATTCCACCCCTAGACTACTCATAATAAGCATATGAGCGGCTACTAGCCTTTGACGCCTAACCTTATTAACTTTCTTAGCTACAAAACTTTTAGCATGCAATCCTTGGTTTCCCCCAAACTTATACTTTAGTGTTCTTACGCTATAAAGAGAATACAGAACATTCTAAATATAAACAAGTGATTATTCTTAACAAAACAAGAAGTATGTTCAGGAACTAGTTCAAGAGTAATCGCTGAGACTCTGTTAAGAATGTGTTTCTGTAGCATGCAAGTCAATTCCTAAGTATTTAAATCAACCCTCTATTTATCATTATCACACTCACATTCATCATTGGCTGCTAAAAGGAACCACCAAGCGCTATGGGATCAAGGAAAATATGCTATGCAACTAATCATGAAAATGTTTTTTTTTACATGGCATAATATGAATTATATGAAATTAAACTACCATGGTATATTATGAACTACATGAAACTATATGCAATTATGACTCGATTAATCAAATATCCTAAATCACCCCCAAACTTAAAATATTCAATGTCCTCATTGAAGGTATAGATAAAGGATAAAGGAGAACTCCCCTAACTCTCGGCATCGTCGCCCTCCTCGGGCGGTGAATCAGGTGGTGGAAATGCTGCATGAGCTCCAAACTGAGGGTAGTCTATCTTGAAAGAAGAAAGTTCCTGCAACTCGCCAATGACCTGCAAACTTGACATAATACTGAACAAAATCACACAAAGTCAAACCACACATAGAAACACTAAACCTATGGGTTGTCTCCCATGAAGCGCTGTCGTTAACGTCATTTAGCCGGACGTTGCTTCCTCAACTCACGGTGGTTTCAAGAAAATAACTGAACCGTCCTCAACAGAAAGACCATTCATACGAACGTTGACATCTTGGTTGCTTAGTCCCAAAACAACTCTTCTTTCACTCTTCACCTTGAGTTTTCCGCCCGTCGACTTCTTCGCCTTCTTTTTCTTCCTCACACCTCTAAGATGTTTATCCCTCTCAGCCGATTGAACAGAACACTCTTCTACCTCATCATCAACTATCCACCTTCTTAACACATTATCATGACCCTCTTCAAAAATCACTAACTCCTCATTCAAAAGGACATACCTCAAACGCGGTGGAAGTTTTCCGAGCTTTACATTCGAGAGATCTCGAATTGGAGAACTGTCAATGGAATCACTGATGTGATGCTCTAGCATGTGCATATCCTACTTTTCGCTCAACAACTGATCAAACTCCTCTGCCTGGCCCATATCAACCATTTCCACGGTGAAACACTCTTCATCTTCTGCTGGAAATTTCATGGCCTTGAACACATTAAATGTGACATTCTGGTCTTGTACCCTCATTGTAAGCTCTCCTTTTTGCACATCGATCAAAGTACGACCCGTAGCTAGAAAAGGCCTTTCCAAAATTATGGGAATCTTCTTGTCCTCTTCGAAATCTAGAATCACAAAATCAGCAGGAAATATGAGCTTATCAACCTTCACCAAGATATTCTCTACTATACCCCTTGGATAAGTGATTGACCGATCAGCCAGCTGCAACGAGATATTGGTAGGTTTTGGATCAGGAAGACCAAGTTGCTTGAAAACAGACAAGGGCATGAGATTAATGCTAGCTCCCAAATCACATAAGCATTTTTCAAAAGACAACTTTCAAATGGTGCATGGAATTGTAAAGCTTCCTGGATCCTTAAGTTTAGGAGGTAATTTCTGTTGCAACACCGCACTGCACTCCTCTGTCAATGCCACTGTTTCAAATTCTTCCAACCTTCTCTTTCGTGACAAAATATCCTTCATGAACTTTGCATATCTCGGCATCTGCTCCAATGCTTCAACAAAAAGAATGTTAATGGATAGTTTCTTGAAGACCTCCATAAACTTCTGAAATTGTTTTTCTTGATCTTGTTTCTGCAAGCGTTGAGGGAATGAAGGAGGTGGATAAATATACTTTTCTGGTGTCGGTGCTTTAATTGGTTCATCTTTTCTGGATTCTTCATGCACCAACACTTGAGGCTTTTCATTAGACTCAGATTCCTTGATAACCTCTTCATCGGCTTTCTTTAAGTTCCCTTCAATCTCCTTACCACTTCTTAACGATACTGCATTGCAAGTCTCCTTCCGCTCATTCTTTGGCTCGGCGTCACTAGGCAGAGTTCCTTGTGGTCTGTTTAACAAAGCATTAGCAAGTTGCCCAATCTGATTCTCCAACGTCTTAAGAGATACTGCTTGACTTTTAACCAACAACCTCAATTCATCCAATTCAGATTTTTCATTAAAAGATTGCCCCGCACTAGCCTGAGGATGCTGCTGAAATCCCGGAGGTTGGAATTGTTGCCTTGGAGCATACTGCTGCTGAAAACCGGAAGGATTGTATGGCTTAGATCCGTATTGTTGACCCTAAAACTGCTGATAAGGCTGTTGTGGTTGTTGAATACCACCTTGATTGTTTCTCCAGCTGAGATTAGGATGATGTCTGTTATTAGGATGATAGGTGGCTGGAGCTGGTTGTTGTGGTCTCTGAAAATTGCTCACAAACTGCAATGATTCACTAGATATGGCACATTGATTTGTATCATGTGCACCTGCACAAAGCTCACAAACACTTGCCACTTGTTGAACTCCATAGTTATTCAATGAATCCACCTTCATAGTCAACGCCTTTAACTGAGCTACTATAGCTGTAGCTGTATCAACTTCTAGAATTCCTGTTTTTTTGCCGTGTGATAGTCTCTGGGTTGGATTTTGATATTCATTCGCAGCCATCATCTCAATAAGCTCATAAGCTTCATCATAGCTCTTAGCCCACAGAGCTCCGCCTGATGCTGCATCCAGCATTGGTCTTGACTGTACTCCTAACCCATTGTAGAAACCATTAATAACCATCCAATTAGGCATCCCATGACGAGGACACTTTTGAAGCATCTCCTTATAACGTTCCCAAGCCTCACACAAAGATTCACCAGATTGCTGTGCAAATTGAGTTAGCGCGTTCCTTATTGCTGCAGTTTTAGCCATGGGGAAGAATTTTGTAAGAAACTTCTGAGCAAGATCCTCCCAAGTAGTGATGGAACCGGCTGATAGAGAATGTAACCAGCCCTTTGCCTTATCCCTTAAAGAGAATGGGAAAAGTCTCAATTTGATAGCATCATCCGACACATCATTGAACTTGAAAGTGTCACAAATCTCGATAAAGTCCCTGAGGTGCATATTAGGATCCTCCGTTGAAGCTCCCCCAAACTGAACTGAGTTCTGCACCATCTGAATTGTGCTTGGCTTGATCTCAAAAGAATTAGCTGCAATGGCATTGATCTTTGGCTGAGAATAGTCCTTCAAAGCCTTAGTAGCTACTGCTACTCTGTCACCCATGGTTGCTTCTACTATCACTTCAAGCTCTTTTGTCGCTTCAAGCTCTTCTTCTTCCAGCTTATCTTTCAGAGTTTGAGAACGTGTTCGCATAAACAACTTAAGTTCCTTATACTGGCAGAGCGAGAAAACACGACGTGAAAAAAAAAAACTATCCATGTCAGTTAAGTTTAACCTCCGTTGATGTTAAACACAAATTCTGAAAATAACGCCGAAGTCCCCGGCAGCGGTGCCAAAAACTTGTTGGTTCGAAAACTAACTACGCAAGCGTACGTGGTCACAAGTAATATAATAAGATCGATCCCACGAAGACTTGGTGTTTGTTCAGAAATAGTGCTTATGCAACGACGTATGATTAAACAACAAACTGCTTGAATATATATAAAAGGGGAGTTTTGTTTTTTTTTTTCTAATTGATTTATCAAAATAATAATACTAAATAATTCAAACTACTTTACTTAAATAAACAAGATTTTATATGTGAGAAAAACATGGGATTCTAATTTCATTACTTATTTCATTTAGAATTAATGCCTTAATTCAAAGTGATTTGATAATTACGAAAGCTAGCCAGGAACACGAAACTAACATAAGCGCCTTTCAGCCTTAACTTATATCAAACCACACGAACATCCACTTAAAAAGATAGAAGTTGTGTGGACACCGTTTATGTTTAGACCCTATATGTCTATAAGATTTGAAAACATGATTGGTTTACGAATAAATTCCTTTATTATGGCTACATAGGGTGATGTGATCCAAAACCCTACCACTTATCGTAAATGTACATAACAATTACGAACCTATGCTAACAT
This sequence comes from Kitagawia praeruptora, assembly GCA_037693485.1. NCBI lineage: Eukaryota > Viridiplantae > Streptophyta > Magnoliopsida > Apiales > Apiaceae > Kitagawia > Kitagawia praeruptora. The sequence goes on from CM075350.1 coordinate 89,425,094, forward strand.
GACAAATTCTAAATTCCTAAATCCACTTTCGCATTCATTAGGAATTAATAATTTAGACGTTAGCTACGCATCTAATAAATTGAGCGCAACCATATTAGGCAATCTGAATTTTTATCATAACACAAATTATTAAGGCATCGAATTTCTAAATTACGTAAATAAATCCATTAGAATCCCATGACGTCGATTAGTTCATAATCGAACGGATCGTCATCATGGGATTAAATGAAAACATGGTAGAAAATTGCATGAATTAAATATGAATTACAAAAGTTTAGAAAATAGAACCGAACTAGCTTCCAACGAAATAGAGAGGAGTGCTCCAAGTAATCCCCGTAAAATAAGAGTTTAGAAAATAGAATCGAAATAGCTTCCAACGAAATAGAGAGCACTCCAAAATAATCCCCTTACAATCTTCCACAAAAATAGAACTTGTAGAAAATTAAAGTGTATAAAATGAAACTAAAAACACAAAAGAAATGTTGCTCAATTTTGAGAGACTACAAGAGAATGCAGTCGAGAGGTGTGTCTAATCCTACTACAAATGCTTCTATTTATAGGCCAAATTAGCACACCAGCAATAGAAAATTCCGCCGAAAGCAGTGATAAAATATCAACAAAGCCGCCCCTTACGACCCGCCAACTCTGGTTTCTTTTAACACATGATTAATACAGCTGAAAACCAGTTTCGGAACAGGGAGGTGCAACACACGCAGGTGTTTTTCCCTGATTTCTTCGGGCGCGTGACGCCCAAGCGCTGAGAGGCGAGTGGATCTGCAGCCAACAACGTACAGGAAGTGGCAGGCTAGGTAACTTTTGCTTTTTAGAAAAATCAATTCAAATTGAATACAGATTGTATCCTTTGTTTAAATAATCATGGCAAACATTCATTTATCATGTGGCCTCCAAATCTTTTGAACGGGTTTCGTAAAAATGCTTTTTAACCCGTACAATTTATAATCTTTAATTAATAAATAATTAATTTAATTCAAAAAATTATAAAAATAAATATCTAATATTATTAGACATCTATAAATATAATTTTCTAATTAAATAAAATACTTATTAATATAAATAAATCCTTAAGTCTTAAGCTGCGATCTCTGGATGATCTGAAACTGGATTCCTTTTGCGTAACGAAAAATATATCAATTCCAATCGGGGTTCCAGATTTAAGAATATATCACTTCCCAAATTTTTGTGATATTTCTATTTCCTCGCTGTTTGCCCTTGCTCCTTTGGCAACTTTTAATTCCGAATTGAAACAGAAATTCACCGTTTTAGCCTTTTATCGTCACGATACCTAAAGTTGCGAGTTCTGCCCAACCAAGACTGAAACAACATAAATGAATTAAAAGACACAACATTCTTAAGGATAAACCGCCAATATAGGTCAATATAGCACAAAATAAGTGGATATAAAATCCACTTATCAGGTAGGCTCATATGCTTATACATGGTACCTTCTGATTACGGGGAAAAGCAGCAAGTAATTTTTTTTACTTTAAGTTGAATATGTGTGTTTGAAACGCAGCAAGTAAATTTTTTTACTTTAAGTTGAATATGTGTGTTTGAATAATTTTACTTAAAGTTAATTGTAGTGTTTGGTAAATTGTGACTTAAAGTAACTTTTGATTTAAAAAAAATTAAATTCATATTTTATTTAAAGTGAACTAAAATTAAAGTAGAAAAAATAGAATACGTAATTAAGTTCCACATATTTCATTAGAAATTACATCTCGCAGTCCCTGCCAATAAATATTGGTATTAGTATCATCTTCAACTATGTCCCCATCAATACCCGAATATCTGAATGGAATATAAGTTTCTTGTTTCACAACTTGAAATGCATCATCACCAATATTTTGTTTTCGAATATAATTATGAATAGCCATTGTAACGCTCCCTCTATCCAACATTAATAATACATACCTTTTATAATAACTTAAATATTTTTACAGGAGAATTTTGGAAAATTTTGACATAATGTATTCATAATTAGGACTAACCACCTGTCCAAGTCAACAAAACCAATCCAACTATAACCAAACCTGCTCATATGCATAATAATAACAAAATTTATAAAGAAATATAACTCTGACTAACCAAGACCGGTCACAGGTTATGGTATGAAACAAACTATCGAATTTAATATTACAATCCAACCTCAGAATATAATGTTTTACAATTTCTGTGAATTAACAAGATCACTATCTAACTAGATATCCCACATCAACAAATCCCAATTCACTGTCCAACGAAATCTATGCCTTGAACGTCTCCTCTCGCTGCATATAGAGCAATACCAACTGACCACTAGTTCCTCTGATCATCTCTAACAACTGGAGAAATAAACAGAAGCAAGAGTGAGCCAACAATGCTTAGCAAGTGTAAATAGTGATGACAATTTCAATAACGATGACAATTTTGATAAACAAAAGAGTTTCATCTCATTCTATGAAAGAATCAGTGATATCAACTTTTAAATTGCCACGAGGGCCAGCAATTCACCATTAATAAGGTGCAACAGAAACTAGAACTGATAAGAGTTTCGATATCAATATTATAAAAATGGACTTCCAAAGAGTCAAGAAACAACATCTCAATATCAGAGTATAGACTAGAATTGGAATTTTTTTTTATATTTCAAAAAAAAAACATCATCAAGGTTAGGCTGCTGATCAGTCACGCACTAACCCCGGACAAACGCACACAACAATGTCCTTTAATGGATCCACGGCACACATTGGCCTTAACTTCTGACCACGAATCTGGTCTCCCCGAAGGGACATCTGTTGACCATAATATGGTCTCCCCGAAGGGACATCTATTTAAAAACATTTCCAATTCTAAGTCATCCACACTAGGTGTCGGAACAATCGACAACCTTTGCCAACCAATAACTGGAAAACTCACGTTCCAGAATAACGACTCATAATCCAAGAGTCAATGAAAGATTCAAGATCATCAAGTGTCGACAAGTTCGACACAACAAGTGGGTAATAATTAAAGAATAACAACTCAAAGGGTATTGACAAGTTCGATACGAATAAATAGATTTATAATATCAGCAACTTATCTTAAGAAAATTTTATTTGAGCAAGAATAAGGGTATGAATTGCAATAAGATTTTCAACAATTAAAATTCTAGACTAAAGCAAGGATATGGTCAAGTATTGGGCCTTTACTAAAACTTAAACACAATGAAGAGTTTGAGCTTCCATAAGCGGATGAAATAACTTAGAACAAATATTTGCAAAACAGTTTCAATATGGAAAGGTTCAAATCAATTAGAAAGAAAACATTTTTCTAAATGGGGTCCATTGTTGAAATATGCTAGAATCAAGAGTTTTGCTAGCAAGCTTTCATAAGAGTTTAAAATCTTGGATTTCCTTTATTTATGGAATTCTTAAACCATTTTGACAAAAATAGATGAAATAGCATTTCAGGGATAGGATAGTGAGGGAGAAAGTTATTTGTAAAATTCTTTACAAATCGAATATTTAAATTAAGGGTATGGGAGATAAACAACATCACACTTATTTGAAAAGTATATGAGTCATCTGCTATCCATACTTGACCAAATCATCATGTACTACAAATAAACTAAATTGCATCACTTGAACAATAAGTGAATAGCAAGAACACTTGCCTTGTTATACGAAGTTCTCGATCCTAACATGGATCCTCGACTCAATTTCACGTCAGTCTTTACTTCTTTATATGCTGACCTCTTACTCGGCTCAACTTCCAACTCTACTTCGTAACTCACCACTTTCATGTCAATTTACCCATCGACTTTCATACTTGCCTTTCTGTTCGTGTTTCCGTCTACCCGCGCAATGATATTGACCAGGTCTCCTATTCGTACCTTTACAAGGTCAAATGCTATTTCAGTATTAACTTAAGCAAAACCTTATCGTTTGTTCTATTCTACCCATGCGCATCCTATAACGCTTACATATACAATACATATAGACATATTCATTCATATTCACATAATAGTCTTACTATAATCAACCAAGTCACATAAACACATCGCACAACCATTTCAAAACAACACAACCACTTAATATTTAAAACCACGATATATTCTCGAAATAAACCACTGATACATATACTTAACTCTTAGTAATCATAACACACCTTCAAGCATTGAAATTAAATAAGTTAAATAGGTTTTAAATAGATTTGCAGGAGATTTTTAGAAAATTTCGGCATGAAGTATTCGTTTATCGGACTATGGGCACATCCCCTCAAATACAATTCAACCCTGTTTTTGCAAAAATAAAGCTGCCTCAACTTGCAGCAACATAAAAGTAAACAAATAAGAAAAGTACCGGCCCAGACATGCGGCACCTAGTACATAATGATTTACATTACACTACTACTTACGCTACACCAATGATCGTATTTCTCACGCATTTTAATGATACGCGTGACAATCAATCATTGATGTTCGTAAGCCCTAGGGAACAACCCCTAGCACTAACTATTACTTACGCTATATCAATGATCACATCACTCAAGTATATTAATTATACTCATGATAGTTAATCATTGATATTCGTAAGCCCGAGGAACTAGTTGAAGAGAATTACACAAGTACTTAAATATTGACATTTAAGACTCGAGATCTCATTTCAACTCCTCGCAGATAAACACATATAACATTAACCACATAAACACATAAGGAAAGTAAACAATTAATAAAGCAAGCTAATGGTTTATCCTTCTATAGACCACATTGCAAACTATACATATAACTCACCACCACATAGTTGACAAGTATAGCATTTAATAGATATTATGACTCAGCTACAACATTCAATACATATAAACCATTTACAATTAACAAACTCATATAAACTCCAACATTATACGACAAATAATAAATAGTAACTAAAAGTCATTACCACATATATTTCACCACCAGATACTTGACCACTACTACGACAATTATTTATCCATATATAGACCAACAGCAACCAATTGACAATTATGGCTTCCAACAATTAATACGACTCGACTTATAACATTTAGCATATAGACACTCTCAACTAATAAAACCATATGACTACACGTCCTACGACAATAACAATTTACACTTAACAATTATCAATTACAACTAACAATTACCCACTAGAAATCACCAAAATCATAATTAATCATCACCTATCATTAAACTCGAATATTGACGAGACCATAAAATGATGTTAGGTCCAAATGTGTTGTAGAGGGGGGGTGAATACAACTTTTCGATTATGAGTAGCAATAAATACGATGCAATAAATGAACACACAGATTCAAGGAATATATTTCTTTTATATATAACTTGAAAAGGTTGCTACAACATTCATTACAAAGTATAACAGAAGTTGAGAGAGAAGTGAATGATTCTAAGCTCTGTGAATACTCTCTCTCTTTTTCTTGTGTTTTTCTCAATATTGCTCACTAACTAAAACATTACACAAGTGCTTCTATTTATACTACATGTAATCTATGACCTGTAGTCTTCAAAGACTAAGATGTACGTGGCCCAATGATGTCCACATAAATCTTGTCTTATCTTGAAAGCTTGGAAATCTGCCAATCAGAAGATGCCATGTGTCATGTTGAAGCTGCACTCTAAGTAGAACTTCTACTTGAGAATTTCTACTTAGCCATCTCGAAATTCTAAGTAGAATTTCTACTTGAGAATTTCGACTTAGCCATCTAGAACATTTAGTACTTAGAAAATATTCTGGTCTTCAACTTGAAACTTCAATGCACATCTTGAGCTTGTGATATCTTCATATCTTCTTTGTTCTTCTACAAGCTCTTGAACATGGATCTTTACTACTGACATAAACTTGCTATCAATGTCCTGACACTTGATGCACTGGTCTGGTTCATAAGTGACTAGTCTTGATAGTGTTTCTGTTTCTTGAATAAATTACCATATTCACTTAGTAACTTGGCTTTCCAATATTTGCTTTCCTTCTTGTTCACTTGAAATCAATTGGTCTTGTTGATACTGATAGTTATGATCTTGAATCTCGAATTCTCAAATCACTGAGGCCTGAACAACTTTGACTTGAACTTCTCTCAATGATTTCTTCTTGGCTTGATCATAGTTAACATGTTCAATTGTATCAATTACCTTGTCTTCATTTTGTGTTGATTCCTTGTGACTTCTTGTTCTTGATTGTCTTCTGGTTAAGTATCTTTTCGTTTAATTGAGTTACATTAGTTATAGTGTTACAAGTTAATACACTCTGCCTTTCAATCTCCCCCAATTTGATTGTCTAACAATGACATTCAAATTAATGAAGGATAACTCAACTAAACAAGAGACGAGAAAAGATAATTAACATTACAGTCTTGAAAAAATATACAATTTACAAGTACATGAAAACAATACAAAGAACTTAAACTAGAAACAGAATTCGAACCTCGAATTAAAGATCATTTGAATGATTCCTATCACCTGGATTATTTCATATCTTTTAGTCAAACTTATATCACCTTATTGGATTCATTCTAAGATGAATTTTCCTCAAGTGAGTTAAAGCAACCGAAAGACATGAAGTTTTTCCAACTTCAAGTTCACACCACTCTGACCTTTAACCCTGATTCCGTTTCCTCTTCCTAGCTTCAGCAGCTTGGTCCTTTTCTTCTTTTTGCCTTCTGCGCTTCTCCTCCTGCTGTTTTTGTTTCTTATATACTGGATTATGAAGTTGCGTCCACCTAGTATTCAACAAACTTACTGCTTCCATCTCTAGAGGGTTCCTGGGTTCTGGGTAAGGATGTTTAAAAAGCCTTCTGAGTTTGTCCACCTCCTGAGTAGTTCTGATCTCTGGAATGTCCTCAAATTTCTTCATTATAAGCCGAGGTTTCCTATGAGTTTTATCAGATTTAAACTGACAGTAGATCATTTTGGGATAGCCTATGACACGGTTAGTATTGTGGACACTAGCCGCATCTCGCTCCAATCGCTTCATTTCCACTACTACATCAGATAGGTAACTCACGAGTCTCTGCTTTTCATTTACATACTTAACATCCACATCTTCCCATTTGAACACATATAACACTTTCTCCAGAAATGCAGCATCTTGAGTCTGCTTCAGCCATTCTCTACTCATATGCAAGAGTGTTTGCTTCTGGTCTGCATCTATGAATACTAAGGCATCAGCTGTATTATCAGCAAAAGAATGTATCCAGTATACGCTGTCTCTTCCTGGAACACCAACTGCCTCCCTTATCTCTCCTTGTTCCAGTTCTCCAGTAGGAAGATTCAGAGCTTCATCAACGTTCTTCATTGCTTGAAGAATATTCCAATTCCTCTCTATCAGCTCTGGTTCAATCTTCACATTATCAAGAGGGTTCGGAGCAATGACATCACACTTCCACACCTCATTGCTCTTCTGTAGTATGACACTTTCAATGGTCTTCACTGCATTATCTTTAAGCACAGAAGCGAATCCCTTACCCATCATCTGCCTACAGACGGCCTTAAGAGATTCCACTGAAAGTTCCATTAATTCCTTTTCCTCCAGGCTCACCCTCTTCATTTTACTGTCAACCACCATCCGGACAACATTTGGGTATGCTGAGAATTCTGGACCTTTGTCCTCTGCTAGCCGCATTAACTGATCCCTATACAGAATGCTTAGATTCTCAGAATGAGAGTATTGAATTTTTGTTGCTAGCAAGAACAACTCTGATGCAGATCTTCTCGTCATGAATTGATCATCCACGTACATGAAAGACATCGGGACTCCTTCTGTGAAAGACAAAATAACCTGCCACTCCTTTTGCGCTGAATTATATCCAACCCTGACTTTAGAGATTAATCTCTTTAAAGCATTTATGTAGTCAGCAGCCATTGGATTCTGCAAATTTAGTCGGTAGAACAGATCATCTGCTTCCTTGTTATGCTCTCCTTTTGTACATGGTCCCATCAAAATCTTTCTTGCGTCATCCCACTTCTTCCCTATCCTTCTATTGTCCAGATCGATTTGAGGATCAGCTAGCCTTGCAAGCTCATAGTCGTACTGCTTTCCTTGTAGCTCCGCTTTCTTTTCCTGAAACGCAGCACGACCTTGCATTTGCTTCATTTTAAAGAACTCAGCTTGATCCAAGGCTAACTGTTGAGCTTCAAGGGTTTCCTTATCGACAGTAATTTCTTCAGGCAATCCGAAAGACATTCCAGCACCTCCACCTTGATCCTTCAATGATCTCTTTATAGCATGTTTCAACGGTGCGTCTTCCATATCGGAATCTGAGTCAAGTACCTCCTGTACTTTTTCTTGATAACTCAGATCAACGAATGGCTCATCTGGCTCAATCGCTATTGCCTTACCCTTTTTCCTTCTTAGAGCCTCTTCATCAATGGACGGCTCAACTTCCATTTCTTTTACAAGATCAGCATGTTCGTGAATTTCTTCGATTTGAACTCCTCCCTGCTGTCTCGTCTCCTTTATATTCTCCCCCTTAGGTGAGTTATCCTGAACTCCACCCTGGTCTCCAGATCCACCCGCTGTATCAAAATCTTCAAACCCGGAACCATAGGCTCCTGCTCCACTAGCACCACCTGTACCAGCATCAGGGGGAGGTTGTTGCGGCGCGAAACATTCTGGGGGCACAAAACTTCTGATTGCGTACATAACTCTGCTTATTTCCACAGCCAGATTATCCATTGTAAACTCCATTGCTCCCATCCTGTCATTCAGGGTGTTTCCCAAGACACCAGCAGCATGGCCCATGTCATTTACTTGATTTTTCAATTCAGTAAAAGCTGAAGCTTGAAGTGCCATTCGTGCTGCGTAGTCGTCAAGTGCCCTTTGATTATCTCCAACATTCATCCCTAACTGCCCCATTGACTGCCCAAACTCCTTCATTTGATTTTCCATAGAAGACATACGAGATTCAAGATTTTCAGAACTAAGGGACGGTGTTTGGTTTAGGTGACCTCGCTCTAATTCTCGTTCTGTTGGTATTTGGCGCTCGGTTTCGGGCCTTAAAAATGAAGGTCCCTCTCTCCCTAACCTCTCACACACACTCCCTGTCTCACGCTCGTGTATGTCTTCAATAATTGATCCAAAATATGATGGAGTACCTGCAGAAACTTGATAAGAAATATAATTTGCAGTTATGGGATCAAATACTGTTTGTTCCTGAGTTGGAATCTCAGGCTGAGAGGCTACAAAGTGTTCTTGTACGACATCAGAACCGATCCTCTTTGTAGCATCAGTACGTACCGGTGAAGGTACGGCTGAAGTTTTTAAAGCTTCATGTCCTCTTGAAGCAACAGTATCTTTAAGAGGTACAAAATTATCATCAAAATCAAAATCCCTATGTGCAGATTGTTCAAGGGGTGAACCACTCTCGTGAGGTGGAGTGGTTGCGTGTGACACTCTAGGGTTTGACTGAGGTTTAGAAGTAGCAGCATGAGAAGTTTTGGCTTTCTTTCGAATAAGTTGCTGCTCTTCGGGTTCACTCTCCTCATCATTTCCTACATCTATATGTGCTGGCTGTCTGATTTCCGGTGACTTGGATGACAAGGAATTAGAAATATGGCTCTTACCCTGGGATAGATTCTGCGGGCTAGCAGTCTCTTGGGTCATGGAATCAGAAACATGGGAAGAGGAATGAGTAGAATGTGGAGAGAGATTACCTGATTCATTACCTTGTTCATCACCGCTTTGCTCATCAGGAATCGCTTCAAATGCCTCAGCATGAGCAGACCGATTCGGTGCATGTGATGAAGCTTGTGAGAAGTCCATCAAGGTGGTAACTCCCTCATCATATGTAAGCCACGTTTGTAAGGTTTCAGGAACAGACATCGGTTTTCCATGATGTTTATCCTGATTTTCAACTGTTGAAAGTGACTTAGTGCCCATCCCTAGCGGTGCAGATGATGAACCACTGGCAAAGCTCCGTCTAACTGCAAGAGCATCCTTCGGTACTAAACCATTTATGAGCATCTGTAGGAACCGAGGAAACCAGCAGACAACATCTGTGGTGTTAAGGTCTCTGCTTGCAGTAGATCCCATCACAGCCACTATCTCAGAGAGAACTATTCGTCCATAATTGATATCCAGCTCTCTTGCTAGGGCAATTCCGAGGTTTTGCATGGGAATGGAAATTTGATGGTAATCGCTTTCTCGTGCCCTAAAACATCTTGTGATGGCCTCGAAAAAGTAATTCCATTCCACATGAAGAAATTGTTTTTGGATGTTTCCAGTGATCCGGCCAGTCGGAGGATAACACCCTATCTCTTCAAAGAATTTGAGGCGATCTGCAGCTGTAGGTTCTGGATCATAAGCATCTTTAACAGGGAATCCAAGAACCTTGTTAACAATTTGTTCAGTCACCACATATTCCTGACCCGCTAAGGTAAACCTGAAACCAAAGGGGGTTGATTTGCTCCCAAAAGAAACCGCACTAGTCCATAATTGCTGTAAAGCATCATGCACTAGTGTAGGTTTAGCCGTAAAAGCAGTGCTAGCTTTGGAATACAAATTTAGAAATCGTATCCAAGACTTAAAGCGCGGGAGTTGATCACCAATTTCCGTAGAAATATTATAAAAATTGTTTTTGGCAAGTGAAAATTGGTGAGCCATTTTAATTAAAAGTTTTTCTTGAAAAAGATGTGAAATTTCAATTTTAATTTCTGAAAAACAATTAATTTATAATAAACAGTTTTATCCCTTTTAATTTAACAAGAACAACAATAGTCCCTTTTTTAGAAAAATCAAACTACGGGATTAAAACAAGTAATTTTAGAACAAACTGTTAAATCCCTTTTAATTTATCAAAAGTTGAACACAAAAGTTCCTTTTTGAGAAATCAAACTACGGGATACAATTAACAGTTGAAGGATGGCAAATTTCGAACCACTAATTAAATCTGCTTTACAGTGAAGTGTTTGTGTGAAATCTCGGTTTTGAACAGATTTGTTAACTTTTGTGTGTATATACGAGTGTATATATATATCAATGGAGATGAACAGTTACACAAACACAAGAACAATGATTAATGATGACACACAGAAGATATCAGTCAAAAATCGGGCATTAATTCGTTGTCCGTAAGAGATTTGTCACAAAAATCACGAATCAGTGATTGAATGTATGAAATCGCCTGTATATATGGTGCGGCTGTAAAACTCAAATTAGGTAAAAGTGAAAGAAAACATCGAGTTAAGGATGTATATATAGACAGGACTGTGAAATGACTAACTTGTCCCTGTTAAAAATCATGAAAACTCTAAGTACACACAGGGAGAAATCTATCTCGAAGTCTATCTCGAAGTCTATCTCGAACTTTCTTAAGTCGAACTTCGAGATAGAGTTCGAGATAGCTGTAACTCGAAATTTTAGCACTTAACTCGAAATTCGAGATAAAGTTCGAGTTAGCAGTTAACTCGAAAAACTTTTACCATTTATCTTGTAAATGACCATGTAAACAGCACACAACCAACAAGGAAATCTATCTCGAAATTCTAAGTCGAAATTCGAGATATAGTTCGAGTTAGGAGTTAACTCGAAAATTTCCTTCAACCAATTGAGAATTCACTCCAAGTCAAACCTCTAAGTCGAACTCTAAGTCGAACTTCGAGTTGGACTCTAAGTCGAACTTCGAGTTGAACTTCGAGATAGAGTTTAACTCGAAGTTATTCTCAATTCTTTTCAAAATATCCCCAAAAATGGAACTCTCATCTGAATTTCGAGATAGAGTTCGAGATAGACTGTATCTCGAATATTTTGAAGATAATAATTAGGCACACTGGTAACTCTAATTCGAACCTTAAGTCGAATTTCGAGATAAATTTCGAGATAGAGTCTAACTCGAAATTCTTCCCAGACTTAGAATTTTCAAAACTTCCCTCAGAAAGCTCAAATCGAAATTCAACTAGAATTTCAAGATGAGTTTCGAGATAGTGACTAACTCGAAATTTTGAAGATACTTAGAATAATTTGACAATTTTTCTTTGAAAAACTCAACAATTAATTTTGTCAAATTAATATAAATATCAATTCAAGGATTTTAATATATGACATAATTAAAACATTCCTTGACAATTCTAAGGCCTCTAATTACATGAAAAACACAGGTAAATTCATCTAAAAATCATGCAATATTTAGAATATTATGAATTTAACTCCCCCTATGTTCATGCAATCTAACAAGCATAAATTCACAGATTTGTGCTATAAAAGACACTTAAAACACACTGAATTCATGCAAAATCACACTATATGCATCCTATAATAATCATTAATTAGGCATTTTAAAGTCTAAACACATAATGATTAAATATCTTGCATATACCAACATAACCATGGATTTTACAGATAGAAGGCTTTACTAACTTGTGTTAAGCATTCCCAATTCACCAACCAACCTATTGAATGTTACTTCATCAAGAGGTTTGGTGAATATATCTGCAATTTGTTGCATTGTGGGCACAAAATGTAGCTCCACAGTCCCCTCCTCGACATGTTCTCTTATGAAGTGATACCTGATGTCGATGTGCTTTGTTCTTGAGTGATCTACAGGATTGTTGGTTATGGCAATGGCACTTGTGTTGTCACACATAATTGGAATTTTCTTGTGCTCCATGCCATAATCCTTCAATTGGTTCCTCATCCACAGTATTTGAGATACACAGCTTCCAGCAGCAATGTACTCAGCTTCAGCAGTAGAAGTAGATACTGTATGTTGTTTTTTACTTTGCCAGGACACCAATCTTCTGCCAAGAAATTGACAAGCACCAGATGTGCTTTTCCTATCAATCCTGCAACCTGCATAATCTGAATCCGTATAGCCAATTAGATTAAAACCTGTATCTCTTGGGTACCAAATTCCTAGATTTGGTGTGCCCTTGAGATACCTAAAAATTCTTTTGACGGCTATGAGATGTGATTCTCTAGGATCCGCTTGGAACCTTGCACATAAACAAGTCGCGAACATTATATCGGGTCTGCTTGCAGTTAAATAGAGAAGTGAGCCAATCATACCTCGATAGCTTGTGATGTCAACTGATTTACCTGATTTGTCTTCATCAAGCTTCGTGGCTGTTGCCATGGGAGTCTTGGCTGCTGATGCATCTTCTAGATTATACTTCTTGAGTAAATCTCTGACGTACTTGGATTGACTGATAAAGATACCATCTTTTCTCTGACTGATCTGTAATCCAAGGAAGAAAGACAGCTCTCCCATCATGCTCATCTCGTATTTGTCTTGCATTAGCTTAGCAAATTTCTCGCACAAGCGCTCATTCGATGACCCAAAGATAATATCGTCCACATATACTTGAACAAGTATTAGATCATTCTTCACATTCTTATAGAACAATGTTTTGTCAATTACTCCCCTAGTAAAACCACTTTCAATTAAGAATACCGATAGGGTTTCATACCAACATCTTGGGGATTGCCTGAGGCCATAGACTGATTTGAAGAGAAGGTACACAAAATCTTCAAGTTCTGGATCAATGAAGCCAGGCGGCTGTTCCAGATACACTTCTTCTTCTAACTCTCCGTTCAGGAAGGCACTTTTCACATCCATCTGGAAAACCTTGAAGTTCTTATGTGCTGCAAATGCCAAAAACATCCTGACTGCCTCAAGTCTTGCAACTGGTGCATAGGTCTCATCATAATCAATTCCTTCACGCTGAGAATAACCTTTTGCAACCAAACGAGCCTTGTTTCGTGTTACAAATCCGTTTTCATCCATTTTATTTCTGAATACCCACCTTGCTCCAATTACTGATTTGTTCTTTGGTCGGGGTACCAGCTTCCAAACTTTCTGCCTTTCAAACTGATTGAGTTCCTCTTGCATTGCAATCACCCAATCAGCATCACCAAGAGCTTCTTCTATTTCTTTAGGTTCAAGCTTGGATAAGAACCCAGAAAATAAGCAAATATTAGCCAGGTCAGCTCTTGTATTTCTTCTAGTAGACACACCAGCATCTGGATCACCAATAATCAATTCAAACGGATGGTCTCTATTCCATACTCGTTCTCTTGGAAATTGTCTTGATGATTCAGCATGACTTTCTGAATTGTGGTGCTGACTACTTTGAATACTTTCACTAACTCCCCCTGAGTTAGTGCCAGCTCCTACAGAACTAGAGTCAACTCGGTTCGAGCCTTGAACAGTAGTCCTTGAGCTGCTATTTACTCCCCCTGAGTTGTTGCCGGTTCGTACTGAAGAAGTCTCTCCTGATCTTGTAGAATTAGCTTGTTCACTAGACTCAGGTTCTTCACGTACACTTGGAACATTTAATGGGACAACCAACTCAGGTTCATCTTCAAGATCTTCTAAGTCCAGATTCTGAAATTTTAGGGACTCAGGTTCACTAGAATCTCTTGAAATTGATGAGAGTTTGGTATCGTCGAATCTGACGTTGTAGCTTTCAGTCACTTTTCGATCATTTACTAAGAACACCCTATAAGCTGCTACCACATCTGTGGAGTAACCAACAAAGATTCCTTCACGAGCTTTTGCCGCAAACTTACCTAGATTTTCATCATCTATAAGTACATAGCATTTTGCTCCGAATACATGAAAATATTTGATTGTTGGTCTTCTGCCGTTCATTAGCTCACATGGTGTCTTTTCTTTATCTTTTATGATCAAGGATCGATTTTGAGTGTAACACACGGTACTCACTGCTTCTGCCCAGAAATACAGAGGAAGTTTCGAATCACACAACAAAGTTCTTGCTGCTTCAACCAATGTTCTATTCTTCCTTTCAACTACTCCATTCTGTTGTGGAGTTCTCGGGGCTGAGTACTGACGACGTATTCCTTTAGATACACAGAAGTCATTTAGCACTGCGTTTTTGAATTCAGTGCCATTGTCTGATCTAATCGTCTTCACAGTAAGTGTTGAAACATTCTCAATTTGAGTGATGTGATCAATGATTAGGAAAGGTACTTCGTCTTTCGTCATTGCGAACAATACCCATGTATACTTGGAGAAGTCATCCACGATTACCAATGCATATCTTTTCCTAGATAAAGATAGGACATTCACTGGGCCAAACAAATCCATATGAAGAAGTTGCAGAGGCTCAGTGATACTAGAAATTTCTTTGCTTTTATGCGAGGCTCGCTTCGACTTTCCCATTTCACAGGCTTCACAGAGTCCTTTCGGAGCGAACTCCATTTGAGGTAGATCTCTCACCAATTCTCGCCTCGCGAGAGCATTCATCGTTTTGAAGTTTAAGTGAGATAACTTTTTGTGCCATAACCAGCTTTCATCATCCGAAGCTTTGCTGTAGAAACAGGTAACTTGATTCTGATTTGCTGAATCCATGTCTGCAACAAAAAGATCTGCCTTTCGAACTCCTCTCAAAGCCAGTTTGCCTTCCTTGATGTGAGTGATTGATACACCTTTCTTGTTGAAGACAATTTCGTAACCTTTGTCACAGAATTGACTTATACTCAACAAATTATGCTTTAATCCCTCAACATAGGAAATATCTTCAATGATGACATTGCCAGTTTTCAGTTTGCCATATCCCTTTGTCACACCTCTGCTGTCATCTCCAAAGGTAACATAAGGGCCAGCTTT
Organism: Kitagawia praeruptora; assembly: GCA_037693485.1. NCBI lineage: Eukaryota > Viridiplantae > Streptophyta > Magnoliopsida > Apiales > Apiaceae > Kitagawia > Kitagawia praeruptora. Next base: position 89,440,667 of record CM075350.1, read on the forward strand.
CATAACCAACTCTGTAAGCAGGGACTTGTCTCCAGTCATATGCCTCGATGCTCCACTATCTAGCACCCATATAACTTTATTTCTCTTTTGCTTAATGCCCTGCAATGACAGATTGGTTAGACTTTCTTCGGAACCCAACTTTGATTGGGCCCGGCTTTTCGATAAGATTGATAATCAACAGATTTAACAACTGGAGATGCACTTTTCTTAACATAACTAGAGCTTTCGACTTCCTCCTTTCCTTTCTCAGACTTGACATATTTATCAGTCCTAGGAGAAGGTTTGTCACTCCTAACTTTAGGAGGACTTACAGTCTTAGCTCTCCCAAACTTCTTTTTGATGTTTGAACTAGCAACAGTATTTGAGCATGACTGGCTAGATGCATTCATTAAATTCACAAAAGTTTGCATGACGTTAAAAGTGCATGGCATACAATTAGGTTGACCACACTGTGCATGATTCTGATGCAAATTATTCATTGTATGTGTGACAGGCATGGCATGTGTAGCAGTGCATGCATAAGAAAGATGTTCAGTAGATTTACAGTGATAACAAGCTTTCTTTATTCGTTCAGCCTTAACCTCTTTTATGCCTTTCTTCCCTTGTTGTTTAACAGCCTTAGCTCCTATTCCTAGTCTAGATTCATCTCTAGGAAAATTGATTTTAACTTGTTTAATAGGAGTTATAGGTTGTGCTTTCTGACGATCTTCCATTTCAATCTCATATCTAGCTATCAATTCAGTCTCTTCTTCTTCTATTCTAGGAACAAGGTGTTTGTAGATTGGTTTGACAGAAGGTTTAAAAATGCTAGGTATATCATTTTTAAGGTCACTGGAACTAGTGTCTATAGGTCTCTTCCCATCTTTCTTAGAAAGATTAGAATAATCAAGTCCTACACCTACTCCAGTTATCTTTTTAAACACATCATTATCTACATACACTTTACTAGCAGCTAGTTTGTAAGCTTCACATTTAGTTTCTAACTCAGCTAGTTTGTTCCTTAAACATGATTCTATTTCCTCCTTAAGGACGAGCTTGTGTTCCAAAGATTTAATAAAATCTCTTAGAGAAGTATCTACAGTGCAAGCAGCCTCTAACTCTTCCACTTTTGCCTCAAGCATTCTGCTTTTGGCGACAAGTGTTTTCTGTTCCTTTTGAGAAGTGTCTAGGCTTTTGCACAACATGTAGATCTCTTCGCTAAGAGCCCCGTTCTGTTCCTTATAATCATCAATAGACATTTCTACTTTAAGGGTTAGAACTGGTACCTCTGGTTCCTCTGATGTCTCAGCCATGAGCGCAAAGTTTGCTACATGAGTAACCTCTTCCTCATCTGAATCATCCCAAGCTCTTCCTTCTGTTACTACTAAAGCTCTTTTACCATGTTTTTCTTTAATCAGCGATTCATACTTGCTTTTGAGGGCTTCAAATGTCTCTTTTGGATAAGTCTGTTTAGGCTTTTTGCAATCCGAGGCAAAGTGTCCAGGTTCTCCACAGTTATAGCATTTGAACTTCATTTTGAAATCCAAGGGAGATTTGTAGCTGGTACTCTTGCCTTTACCTTGGTAGCCTGACGAACTACCTCCACCCTTAGCAGCCCGATAATAAGATGAAGAATTTCTCTGTGGTCGGTTGCTCTTTCTGAATCTCATATTGCTGAACTTCCTTGCCATGTATGCCACGACACTATCGTCCATGTTGTCCAGCTCTTCTTGGGTGAAGTAGTCATCATCACTGTTGGATGCGCACTCGTCATCATTATCAACTTGATGCGGTGCAGGTGATGATTTAGGCTTTGCTGCAACCATTGCCTTCTTAGGCTCTTCCTCATCAGCAACTAATCCTGATGCTGTTTCTTTTCCCTTTGAATCATTGTCCCATGCTTGATCTTGAAGAGTTTCCAGCTCATAGGTCTTCAGAATTCCATAATATTCTTCCAGAGAAGTTGTATGCAAATCTCTGGTTTCTCTGATTGCGTAGACTCTATGTTCAATGCTCTTTGGCTGGTTCCTCAGATATCTCGTATTAGTTTCAACCATGGGGAGAGTTACACCTCTCAGATTCAAATCCAATACCAACTGACTGAATCGTAGATAGACATCTGTTATGCTCTCTCCTTTTCGTATTCTAAAGGTGTCATACTCCATCTTGAGTATAAGTGTCTTGTTGCTTCTGACCTCTGCAGATCCTTCCATAACAACTTCTATTTTGTCCCAAATCTTCTTTGCTGTATTCAAACCTTTGACTATGTTGAACATTTCATGATCAAGAGATTCCATCAAGGTTTGTCTTACTGCAGTATCATAAGCTATTTGCTCCTTGTCGGCATCCGTAAAGTCCGCTGCCTTTTTGGGCTCAGACCGAGCAGGTATAACCTCCTCTCCTTCCGTACGCTCAGGAATAGCTTTCATTGGAACGAATTTACCTTTTTCAAGGACTTCCAGATACTCAGGGTTAATACTCTCCAAGTAGAGTCTCATTCTGAAAACCCATTCTTCATAGTGATCTCGGTTGAACATTGGGATCTTGAAAGAATTTTTAGGAGCCATTTCAAATCTTGTCACTAAAAATCTCTAAGTACCCAAGACTAGGCTTATGTAGAATATCTATGTAGAACTTCTGCCAAGTCGAAATTTCTCTAAGTAGAAATTTTTGCTCAAGTCGAAATTTCTCTTAAGTAGAAATTGTCCAAGTCGAAATTCACCAAGTAGAAATTGTCCAAGTCGAAATTCTATGTAGAAAATCTCAAGTAGAAATTCTATGTAGAACTTTTGTCCTTAGAATAATTTTCTTCTGCAGATTACTTTAATATTGAATAAACAATATCACCACTAAAACACCTTTTTGACTTTTGATTGCTTTACACACCGAAAGTGACTAACCCACCTGCTAAGCACTGAGTGCACTTTCTTTTGCTTTCGGCTAAGAAATAATAATCAAATCAAAAGTAACAAAAACACCTTTTTGACTATAATTTCTTTGAAAAGGAAATTGAAAAGTTGCTGGGTTATATTCTTGATAAGAACAAATGATGAACACTCAAGAACACCAAATATTAATGAACCCAGATTAATTCACAAAAATTAATTAAAATACACCCAAGCCAAATAATCACACCTGGAGTATTTAAATAATTTTTCCCGGATGAGTTTTCACTGGAACCAAATTAAAGCTCACTTTTCGAAAAAAATGAAAAGTAGATCTAGAAAATGAAAACTCACGATTCTTCTTCTAAACACAAGGATCTATGTTTTGTATGTCAAACAACCGCTCTGATACCAATTGTTAGGTCCAAATGTGTTGTAGAGGGGGGGTGAATACAACTTTTCGATTATGAGTAGCAATAAATACGATGCAATAAATGAACACACAGATTCAAGGAATATATTTCTTTTATATATAACTTGAAAAGGTTGCTACAACATTCATTACAAAGTATAACAGAAGTTGAGAGAGAAGTGAATGATTCTAAGCTCTGTGAATACTCTCTCTCTTTTTCTTGTGTTTTTCTCAATATTGCTCACTAACTAAAACATTACACAAGTGCTTCTATTTATACTACATGTAATCTATGACCTGTAGTCTTCAAAGACTAAGATGTACGTGGCCCAATGATGTCCACATAAATCTTGTCTTATCTTGAAAGCTTGGAAATCTGCCAATCAGAAGATGCCATGTGTCATGTTGAAGCTGCACTCTAAGTAGAACTTCTACTTGAGAATTTCTACTTAGCCATCTCGAAATTCTAAGTAGAATTTCTACTTGAGAATTTCGACTTAGCCATCTAGAACATTTAGTACTTAGAAAATATTCTGGTCTTCAACTTGAAACTTCAATGCACATCTTGAGCTTGTGATATCTTCATATCTTCTTTGTTCTTCTACAAGCTCTTGAACATGGATCTTTACTACTGACATAAACTTGCTATCAATGTCCTGACACTTGATGCACTGGTCTGGTTCATAAGTGACTAGTCTTGATAGTGTTTCTGTTTCTTGAATAAATTACCATATTCACTTAGTAACTTGGCTTTCCAATATTTGCTTTCCTTCTTGTTCACTTGAAATCAATTGGTCTTGTTGATACTGATAGTTATGATCTTGAATCTCGAATTCTCAAATCACTGAGGCCTGAACAACTTTGACTTGAACTTCTCTCAATGATTTCTTCTTGGCTTGATCATAGTTAACATGTTCAATTGTATCAATTACCTTGTCTTCATTTTGTGTTGATTCCTTGTGACTTCTTGTTCTTGATTGTCTTCTGGTTAAGTATCTTTTCGTTTAATTGAGTTACATTAGTTATAGTGTTACAAGTTAATACACTCTGCCTTTCAAATGACTTCGACAATTATAAACTAACAATTAACCATTAACAACTATCACTAAATCCGAACATATTATCGGACTCACAAATAAACCCAACAATTAATTACCCATAATGGTTTCCAAATTAATACGCTAAAACATACAACATTTCGCAATTTAACTAATTAAATTACAACAATTCATATAATTAATCTATAATGCAATTTAAATAATTACATAGGAAAATAAATTAAATAAATAAATAAAAGTTTATACCTTTCCGATTTTTCCAATTTCCCCCACCAATCTCTCTTCTCCTTCCTCTCTCTCTCTCTCTCTCTCTCTCTCTCTCTACGCACAACACCAACAGCCCTCTCCCCCTCCTTCTTCTTCCTCCTGGCCGCCCGCCACCACTACCGCCGGCCGCCGCCGCCGCGCGGTGGGGTCGCCTCCCCATCTCCTTTGCTGCTGCTGACCCTCGTTCCCCTTCCCCTTTCGAATTCACACCAAGCGCAGCACACACACACCCTTGTTTATACACACTCTTACACACACATACATACATATACACACATATATACTCTCAATTAAATCCCCAATCTCTTTTCTTCTTCTTCCCCCCCTTTTTTTCTCTCTCCCCGCTATTCTAGAATTCTCTCGGCTGTTCTTTTCTGCCAACTGCTGTGTTGTGTTTTATTGGGCTCGGCCCAATCTTCATATATTAGCTTATAACAATTATTCTAGGCCCCCAAATAAAACACTACTTATTCGCTTTTAAAACTAATACACTACTTTACAAATAAAAATTAAATAGAAATTTGGGAAAATTAAACTTTTCATTTTTAAAATTAAGAGTACAAAATTACGAGCACACTCATATTTTTATAATATTTTTCGGATCAAAAATGAATTAAATATGAATTTTCCAAGTTTTGATCCTTTAAATGCAATAAAACTCTATAAATCATTTTAAAATACCGAAACATCCAAATTAATTCACCCAACCATTTTAAAAACTAAATAATATTATAAAGATAATATTACAAAAGATTTCATGATTTTTAATTCTTCTGATAATTTTATAAAATTTACAGAGGATCAAAAATGCATGATTTAAATATTTTTTAATCCTAAAAAATACAAATAAAAATACACCGACCTTCACAGCTCACACAAATCATCATATAAACACATAAACAGAACTTCACATATTTTTCACCTTTACAACAATATTTACATAATATAATTCATAATTAATAATTAATAAATAATTTTAAATTCGAAATTTCTAGGGCGTTATATCCTTCCCCCCTTAATAGGATTCTGTCCTCATAATCAATCCTAAGGACCCAAATTACAGTTCTGATCTTCTCAACATCTTATTTTCACTTTTCAGGTTGTATCTTTCAACCTTCTAGGATTCCATCATACCATCTCGTAAATTTATAAGCTCATTTTACGAGCCCTCAATTTCCGAAATAACCTTAAACTTTGGTTTCCGAGTCTCATTAACTCCAAACGTCTATCATATGCGAACAAACATCTAATTCCGAAATCAACATGACCTTGTCGTATAACGATCTATACCTCACGTCAAAACTGATATCACCACGCCAATCCTTCGAAATAACGCAATCGCGTAATTTGCTTTGATTTACAACGGCCTACACTTGGTATAACTTTCACGCTTTACGTATTACCACACGATTTCAAATAGAACTTCGAGAAAAGAATCTCAGGAATCCCCCGATCGCTTCCACTCCACTTTTCCAGTACGATGTTGATTCAGAAGGGAATGATTAAGAAGTTTCTTTCTTTCTTTAGTCCTATAATTTTACCGAGTACCCAATCTAGAAGCTTAACATCATTTCGTCCATTCTCAGTCGCATCTTTGCAATCGGATACTATAACCAAACACATACGTCCTTAGATGCATATCAAGCATAATGCTATTAACAACTCGATTCTCACTCTTATAAGATATTCTGGTTCGCTAAGTCTTTTGAAGTAGGGCCTTGATTATTTTCAACTATTGAAAGCTAAAATACATGTCACCTTGATTGTGATTTCACTCAATACCAATCATGAAACAATTCTTTAATAATTCCCAACAAGCTCCCGCTTTTGTCACATGAATCTTCCACTCATCATGCATCACTATTTATTTACATTTCCTAAAACGAACCTTCCCCAGATAAAATTGTGAGAAAAAGAATATCAAGAATTCTCAATCATTCTTACTCCCCTTTCACGTGCAATGTTACTTGAGAAGGGAATCATCGGAAACTTCTATCCATCCTTCATCTCATTGTTTTACTGAGTACCTATTCTGGAAAATTAACCTTATATCATTTCTTTTCAGTCGCATTTTGAAATCGAACAACACGATCCATTCTCACAACCTGGCATGCACGTCAACCACAACTCGATTTACGACTCATTTTTCACTTTCTCCAAATATTGGTCTGCTAAAACATTTGAAAGAAATCTCAAATATTTTGTTGGTTTAAAACAAGTCAAAATCATTTTTGTCCACCGAAAATCCTTTTTGAAAACAAAAATTTTTGAAAATCATTTTAAAAACATTTAAAATAATGAAGTTTTAAATAAAAAGCTTTTGAAACAAAATATCTTTGAAAACATTTTATCCCTGACATTTACAGTTTTGAAAAATAATAAACTCCATAACCTTAGCTTTGACATAACTTCCTCCAATAACAAAACTTGTTTTGTGACTTCACTGTCCCGTAACCTCCGAAATCACTTTCGGATCACAATTTTATATACTTGACGAGTCCTCAAGTTTGTCTCTACATCTTGCGACTTAAACATTTAACACCACTCCCATTATCTACAAAATCATGTCATTCGAAATTCACACTAAAACTCTTATGCATAACTTTCTTCCTTTTCTTGTAAACTCTTAAAATCACTCTCAATTGATTTGCATACGCTTCCTGAATCTTCGATCATCTTGTTATATGATCTACGATCATAATAAATTCTTCGTCCGAACGTCGCTTGCAATCTTATTCCTTGGAAAATGCTTTGACTTAATCATCTCCTTTCTGCTACCTCCTTCTTATACAAAACGACTTCATTCCCTTGATATAACAATCTCTTGATCTGCTTGATAGCTAAGACTCTTATATCTGCTTTCGACTTCAAAACATCACTTTCACATTTCTTAAAATCAACATCTCCCCTTCGTTGATAGGAAATAAATCCAATCATGAATCATATTTAACTCTTTTTATCGTCATCACCATCCACTTCCTGATAACTTCCTTTATAATCGCATTGAATTTCTCGATTCTTGATAATTATAATAGTAGTCTTATTACTCTCTTCATAATTCCTCTAAGATTGATATGATACTATTTTTTGCAAAAATTCCCATCTTTCCAAGCTTATAACTCATAGCTTTAATTTCTGACTTTGTTACTTGTTACCACACTTCCCTTCTGGCTACAGCTACAACTTTCCACGCTTATCTTAATAAAATCTCTAGGGATTCTCTCCAGAAATCTATTTTATGATCATGGGGTCTTATTAATCCCTCCTAATTCTCATCCTATAGGCAACTACGATGCCCTTACTCTTCAAACTCCAATTCTTCGGGATTCCACATTCTTCCCTTAGCTAATTTATATCTTCTGTTTAATCGCTTTTTAAAACTTTCTGGTTTCCCTGTCTTTCTCTTCTTGTTATTTGTTCCATCTTGGTCAACTTTCCACCATCCTTGATCATCATGACTTTCTACACTGGCTTGCATGAATTATTTACTCCACATATTCACCTTACCCCTCGTTCAGTCTTGGCTCTTCTTGTTAATTCTTACAAACCTTTCCGCTCTTCTTCACTCAAGTCAACCTTCCTTGATTGTAAAATCTTATATCCGATGATGGATTTGAAACATTCAAAACCTTGTGATATTTCATTTACTATCTCTGCCCTTTAGTAGGCATCCAAAACAATCTTTCTTCGGCATTGAACATCTTATATCCATATGCCCTTAACAGTTTCTGCAATCACGCGCTCTTATTTACTGCCCCTTTTTCCTTTATTCAGCTCTCATTAACCTCAATTCTTGTTCATGGTTCCTCGAACCAGTACTTATTCCAGTTTAACATAACATATCCGTTTTAACCACCAAATTCTTAAACTTGTATAACCACTTCTTTGCCGCCAGTGCAATTGCAGTTTCAATCATTTAAAACGTCGTCAAGTCTATATTCGCATCTCTTCATCACTAGGAATCTTGAAATCATCTAATTTTCGACAAAGGAAGTCAATAAAATGAATGGACATTAAGCATGAATAGACACCGAGTGTATTTGATAAAACTTTTATAAAGGAATTTAACCGAGAGATCAATATGGTCTTTGAACTATATTCAGGTTGCATTTGTCACTTGGTTAACCACCATAGTACATAAGGATGGCCAGTCCTTAGTACTTTCGTGACAAACACAATCAGTGGCGTCCCATTGGACTTCTATCACAAAGATAAGATGTCCCTGAATCCCCTATCTGCATAGGTTGTTCATCTCAGCTGGAATAGAGAAAATCAAGTATCCATGATAATGGAAAGGATTCAAGAGTTTCAAAAAAATCTTCATGTAAGGCTGGATCAAATACCATCTGAAAATATATATTTATTTCCAAAAGAATGGGATTAAATTCGAATAAATCTGATATAAAAGACTCATCATCAATGGATATATAGAAGACTTTTCAATAGATGCTTCATTGATTAATCAAGAAAACATTCAAGAAATTCCTAATTATTCATAATCTCACTCTCGTCGACTAAGCACTAATATACTTAGCTGCCAAAACCGGCCTGACAATAATGAGTTGAATAATTAAGAAGATCTCAATTCATTCTCGATTTTGGACAGTCACTGCGCAACGAATGCCTCAGCCACGATATCAACCGGGAATTAATTTACAACAATTTAAAGGAAGAATATGAAATTTCTCTGGACATTAAACTGAACGGAATCAACGATTAAGGGCGCACAGCTACGCTTAACTTCCAATTCTTGCTTATAATCGATTCTCACTTCGCATTCTTAACCTTCTCGCACTATCTCCGAAACGTTCACATCGAAACTAATATCGTAGGATGTCCTAAATTCTGCGCAAAAATCTCGAGATAACGTCCCCCGGATTAATAGCTCTAGCTACCCACTTAGCTTATGCCGCTTCGGGTTCGCTGTTTGCTAATAGCCCAATCCTTAAACGACTCGAACTTCTACACGCGCGATATGCCAAAATATCGATTAACATTGCGACGCTTGCCGAAGTATCCTAACACGATCCTTACCCTAAACTGTTCTATCCGACTCCTATCTTATACTCGTACCCTAACCCTCCTAATCTGTTTCAGTGACCAAAACCTGTAGCTCTGATACCAACTTGTAACGCTCCCTCTATCCAACATTAATAATACATACCTTTTATAATAACTTAAATATTTTTACAGGAGAATTTTGGAAAATTTTGACATGATGTATTCATAATTAGGACTAACCACCTGTCCAAGTCAACAAAACCAATCCAACTATAACCAAACCTGCTCATATGCATAATAATAGCAAAATTTATAAAGAAATATAACTCTGACTAACCAAGACCGCTCACAGGTTATGGTATGAAACAAACTATCGAATTTAATATTACAATCCAACCTCAGAATATAATGTTTTACAATTTCTGTGAATTAACAAGATCACTATCTAACTAGATATCCCACATCAACAAATCCCAATTCACTGTCCAACGAAATCTATGCCTCGAACGTCTCCTCTCGCTGCCTATAGAGCAATACCAACTGACCACTAGTTCCTCTAATCATCTCTAACAACTGGAGAAATAAATAGAAGCAAGAGTGAGCCAACAATGCTCAGCAAGTGTAAATAGTGATGACAATTTCAATAACGACGACAATTTTGATAAACAAAAGAGTTTCATCTCATTCTATGAAAGAATCAGTGATATCAACTTTTAAATTGCCACGAGGGCCAGCAATTCACCATTAATAAGGTGCAACAGAAACTAGAACTGATAAGAGTTTCGATATCAATATTATAAAAACGAACTTCCAAAGAGTCAAGAAACAACATCTCAATATCAGAGTATAGACTAGAATTGGAATTTTTTTTATATTTCAAAAAAAAACATCATCAAGGTTAGGCTGCTGATCAGTCACGCACTAACCCCAGACAAACGCACACAACAATGTCCTTTAATGGATCCACGACACACATTGGCCTTAACTTCTGACCACGAATCTGGTCTCCCCGAAGGGACATCTGTTGACCATAATATGGTCTCCCCGAAGGGACATCTATTTAAAAACATTTCCAATTCTAAGTCATCCACACTAGGTGTTGGAACAATCGACAACCTTTGCCAACCAATAACTGGAAAACTCACGTTCCAGAATAATGACTCATAATCCAAGAGTCAATGAAAGATTCAAGATCATCAAGTGTCGACAAGTTCGACACAACAAGTGGGTAATAATTAAAGAATAACTCAAAGGGTATCGACAAGTTCGATACGAATAAATAGATTTATAACATCAGCAACTTATCTAAAGAAAATTTCATTTGAGCAAGAATAAGGATATAAATTGCAATAAGATTTTCAACAATTGAAATTCTAGACTAAAGCAAGGATATGGTCAAGTATTGGGCCTTTACTAAAACTTAAACACAATGAAGAGTTTGAGCTTCCATAAGCGGATGAATTAACTTAGAACAAATATTTGCAAAACAGTTTCAATATGGAAAGGTTCAAATCAATTAGAAAGAAAACATTTTTCTAAATGGGGTCCATTGTTGAAATATGCTAGAATCAAGAGTTTTGCTAGCAAGCTTTCATAAGAGTTTAAAATCTTGGATTTCCTTTATTTATGGAATTCTTAAACCATTTTGACAAAAATAGATGAAATAGCATTTCAGGGATAGGATAGTGAGGGAGAAAGTTATTTGTAAAATTCTTTACAAATCGAATATTTAAATTAAGGGTATGGGAGATAAACAACATCACACTTATTTGAAAAGTATATGAGTCATCTGCTATCCATACTTGACCAAATCATCACGTACTACAAATAAACTAAATTGCATCACTTGAACAATAAGTGAATAGCAAGAACACTTGCCTTGTTATACGAAGTTCTCGATCCTAACATGGATCCTCGACTCAATTTCACGTCAGTCTTTACTTCTTTATATGCTGATCTCTTACTCGGCTCAACTTCCAACTCTACTTCGTAACTCACCACTTTCATGTCAATTTACCCATCGACTTTCATACTTGCCTTTCTGTTCGTGTTTCCGTCTACCCGCGCAATGATATTGACCAGGTCTCCTATTCGTACCTTTACAAGGTCAAATGCTATTTCAGTATTAAATTAAGCAAACCTTATCGTTTGTTCTATTCTACCCATGCGCATCCTATAACGCTTACATATACAATACATATAGACATATTCATTCATATTCACATAATAGTCTTACTATAATCAACCAAGTCACATAAACACATCGCACAACCATTTCAAAACAACACAACCACTTAATATTTAAAACCACGATATATTCTCGAAATAAACCACTGATACATGTACTTAACTCTTAGTAATCATAACACACCTTCAAGCATTGAAATTAAATAAGTTAAATAGGTTTTAAATAGATTTGCGGGAGATTTTTAGAAAATTTCGGCATGAAGTATTCGTTTATCGGACTATGGGCACATCCCCTCAAATACAATTCAACCTTGTTTTTGCAAAAATAAAGCTGCCTCAACTTGCAGCAACATAAAAGTAAACAAATACAAAAAGTACCCGCCCAGACATGCGGCACCTAGCACATAATGATTTACATTACACTACTACTTACGCTACACCAATGATCGTATTTCTCACGCATTTTAATGATACGCGTGACAATCAATCATTGATGTTCGTAAGCCCTAGGGAACAACCCCTAGCACTAACTATTACTTACGCTATATCAATGATCACATCACTCAAGTATATTAATTATACTCGTGATAGTTAATCATTGATATTCGTAAGCCCGAGGAACTAGTTGAAGAGAATTACACAAGTACTTAAATATTGACATTTAAGACTCGAGATCTCATTTCAACTCCTCGCAGATAAACACATATAACATTAACCACATAAACACATAAGGAAAGTAAACAATTAATAAAGCAAGCTAATGGTTTATCCTTGCTATAGACCACATTGCAAACTATACATATAACTCGAAATCACCAAAATCATAATTAATCATCACATATCATTTAACTCGAATATTGACGAGACCATAAAATGACTTCGACAATTATAAACTAACAATTAAACATTAACAACTATCACTAAATCCGAACATATTATCGGACTCACAAATAAACCCAACAATTAATTACCCATAATGGTTTCCAAATTAATACGCTAAAACATACAACATTTCGCAATTTAACTAATTAAATTACAACAATTCATATAATTAATCTATAATGCAATTTAAATAATTACATCAGAAAATAAATTAAATAAATAAATAAAAGTTTATACCTTTCCGATTTTTCCAATTTCCCCCAACAATCTCTCTTCTCCTTCCTCTCTCTCTCTCTCTCTCTCTCTCTCTCTCTCTCTCTCTGCGCACAACACCAACAGCCCTCTCCCCCTCCTTCTTCTTCCTCCTGGCTGCCCGCCACCACCACCGCCGGCCGCCCCCACTGCGCGGTGGGGTCGCCTCCCCCTCGCCTTTGCTGCTGCTGACCCTCTTTCCCCTTCCCCTTTCGAATTAACACCAAGCGCAGCACACACACACCCTTGTTTATACACACTCTTACACACACATACATACATATACACACATATATACTCTCAATTAAATCCCCAATCTCTTTTCTTCTTCTTCCCCCCCCCTTTTTTTTTCTCTCTCCCCGCTATTCTAGAATTCTCTCGGCTGTTCTTTTCTTCCCCGCTATTCTAGAATTCTCTCGGCTGTTCTTTTCTGCCAACTGCTGTGTTGTGTTTTATTGGGCTCGGCCCAATCTTCATATATTAGCTTATAACAATTATTCTAGGCCCCCAAATAAAACACTACTTATTCGCTTTTAAAACTAATACACTACTTTACAAATCAAAATTAAATAGAAAATTGGGAAAATTAAACTTTTCATTTTTAAAATTAAGAGTACAAAATTACGAGCACATCCATATTTTTAAAATATTTTTCGGATCAAAAATGAATCAAATATGAATTTTCCAAGTTTTGATCCTTTAAATGCAATAAAACTCTAAAAATCATTTTAAAATACCGAAACATCCAAATTAATTCACCCAACCATTTTAAAAACTAAATAATATTATAAAGATAATATTACAAAAGATTTCATGATTTTTAATTCTTCTGATAATTTTATAAAATTTACAGAGGATCAAAAATGCATGATTTAAATATTTTTAAATCCTCAAAAATAAAAATAAAAATACACCGACCTTCACAGCTCACACAAATCATCATATAAACACATAAACAGAATTTCACATATTTTTCACCTTTACAACAATATTCACATTATATAATTCATATTTTAAAATAAATAAATAATTTTAAATTCGAAATTTCTAGGGCGTTATAGCCATCGTAGCTATAACGATATCAGTTTGTGTTTCTAAATCATACAGCAGCATATGTGCTAAAATTGCAAATCTAGCTTTTCACACTCCAAAAATTCTTTCAATAATCATACGGCATGATGAATGTAGATGATTAAAACGTTCTTTTCGACTACGTCCAACATTGCTACGAGATGTTCGACGAAAATCTTCAAGGTGATATCGTGTTCCTCTATATGGACCCATATATCCTTGCATATGTGGATTACCTGCATCAATAAGATAATATTTATTTGGGGGTGAATGTCGAAAATTTAGACTCTAATCATGTAAAACTTCACCGAATAATCGACTATCATGGGCTGCCCCTCTTCTATCCCGCCCAAACAAACGTGAAACACATGTTAAACAACACAAACTGCAAGAATATTCTGTGTTGGAACATTTTTTCGGCCAATATAAAGAATGTGTTGTGTCTCCGGCACCACAACTTTTACATGAACTCCGTCGATAGCTCCAATACAATCCTATACATTCACAAACAATTAAATATGTCAATATGTAATATAGAAATTATATAGTTTGATAAAATACTTACTTTAAAATAGGAAGATATCGGGGATGTTGAGGTGTATGATATCCACTTCCCGTACTATAGTTCCAAGCCGGTTTAGGAATATCAGCTGCTAATTTGTTGACGGCTCGCAAGATTAATGAGTGAAAATGCCTACTAATAGTCTCACTAGAGTGATTAAACATTTCTTGTATTAAACGATTTCATACTCCATGAGCACAAGTCATTAAAAACATACCAACTTCCTCAGATCATGTACGGACATTCCTCGTGTAGAGACCAATCCGTACCGATTAACCAAATCCGCACACAAGCTTTTAAACATAGACGTATACATGCGAAAATCTTGATAATATTGGGCTTCATTTCCCTCTAAAATCTCTTTAATTAGTATAGGACCGGTATAAATTGAATTGTGACATTACTCTTTGTGTATATACATCTCATAATAATACACCAAAGTTGATGCCGTTAGACACAATGCTTCCCACTCCAAATGATTGTCTCTTCTAGT
Source organism: Kitagawia praeruptora (assembly GCA_037693485.1). NCBI lineage: Eukaryota > Viridiplantae > Streptophyta > Magnoliopsida > Apiales > Apiaceae > Kitagawia > Kitagawia praeruptora. The sequence continues at coordinate 89,455,716 of CM075350.1, forward strand.
CCCTCATTAAGAGATTAGCTAGAAGAATAATATTTTACACTTAATTTAAATCCAGGAATAACAAGGGAGAACCACATACTGTATTTGCTATCTCAGTTAACAAGGAAGAACCACATACTTTGAGCAAAAATCCAGATAATGAATAAAACTAATATCAGAGATACAAATACAAGAACAGGAAAATAAACAAGTACTCACAAAACATCACAAAACATAAACAAGTACTCACAAAACATACTAATAAATAACATATTACAACGAGAAAATAAAAACGTATCACAATCCATAAAGAAAGTGTAAATACCTTAAAGTGGAAGCCCCAAATCGAACACACTGAAACCCTAATTTCAAAGCCCCAAATCTAACACACTGAAACCTTAATTTCAAAGCCCCAAAATTGGCCGACCTGTTTCAAGCCCTAACTCAAAATTAATCCTGAGCAAAAGAAATAAAGCCCCAAATTAGTGAATTAAATCCATAAACTAAACCAATTGAACCAATTGAGAGTTGCATGTGTGTGTATCGAGTGTGAGTAACAGAGAATTAGACTAACAGAGAATGTGAGAGAGAAGAGAGAGGAGAGAAAGAAAGGAAAGAGAAAATGTGAGTATCGAGTGTGTGTATGAGTATCGAGTGTGTGTGAGTATTGAGCAAGAGAGTGGAGAGAGGAGAGACCGTGGAGCGGAGAGAGGAGAGAGTTGTGTCTGAAAATGAAAGTCAAGAGTGTTTTAGCGGTCTAAAATTTGGTTGGGTGGCATTTTTGCCGCTCACCAAACTTTAGCCCGATTTTTTTTTTCCAACATTTTATTTAATTAATTTATTTCTTTATTAAATATTGAATTCCTTTTTTTTTTCTAAATGATGTCTTTTACATAATTTGAAGTAATATATTCAAAAAAATTTATGTACGAAAATATTTTTTTATTTGTTGATATATTAAAATATATTTAGAGAAAAAATTATTAAAAAAATTTGTTTAATAATATTTAATAAATATAAAAATAAAATTACACATCTTAAAATGTTTTAACATTTTTAGTGAAATATTCACTCTCTAATGGAATATTCTAGATTTTTATAAAAATTATTTTATTATTTTTGTCTAAAACAAGTAATTTTCATGTGAAAGAAGGTTAAAATTTTTATTTGTAGTAGAAAATATAAAATTTTGTTCATTGCAAAATTACGGCAACACAATTTCAGACCTACGGCAACATACAAACACTTTTATTCTATGCCAACATATTTTTGTTACCTAAGGCAACATTAAAATGATAATGTTGTAATATCCAAAAACATGCATGACAAAGGCAACATAGGCTCTAAATATGGTCGTAGGCCTTTTATGGTGTAGTATGGATATCTTATATCATACAAATTGAAAATCATGCAAAAATGTAAAATGTAATACTCCAAAGTATTCTCAGATTCTTTAAAGTGTTCTTAGAAAATGATTCACGCAATGCAAATGTTGGAGAAGAAAAGGTGAGGAGTGGATGTCGACGATTTGTTTTTTCGAAAAGGAAAGATCGGGTGTAAAAGATTTGCAAAAGATCACGTAAGAGAATCTGAAAGATATTTTATTTTTAGATTATGTCTATTCAACTTTTTAGAGATTTTTCAAGCTATTTTGAATAATCTTAAATACATTATTTTTGAGATTCAACTTTAAAGTATTTTACAAGGTCTTTTAAATATATTATTCTACTTTAAAGTTTTTTACAGTCAAACGTATATTAAAGATTTTCCATCTATCAAGCAAACATTTTACTAAAGATTCCATTTTACTAAAAAAAATGGTAGTTAATGTCACTTGTTAGTTATTTTAAAATTATAAATAATTTTATTAGATATTTACATTTAGGTTCTACTAAATATTTAATTAGTGTAAAATAAGTTTCGAAATAGTTATATACAAATAGAGCACTATAAATAATTTATCCAGCATTTAAAAAAATTCAAATAATAATTTCCCAAATTAAAATTCAATTTTTATAGCATGCCTTTTAAAACAATTCTCGAAGGAATCTAAAAAAGATAATAAAAGTAAATAAACTGATATATTGCTTTGAAACACGTAATAAAATCTTGGTGCCTTTTATAATATTTCTACATGTAACTTATTTTTAAAAAACATGTATAATTTTTCTTTGAAAAAATAAATATTATATAATATACCAAGATTCTCTTAGGTGTGCAAAAGATGATGAATATTTTGTTTGGCGGATAGTGCAACGACACATACAATTTTAAAAAATAAAAAATATTTTTCGCATCTCATATTAGCTAAAGCTAACATAAATATAAAATCGGGTGCATCAGATATTATTGAAGGCTCCAGAAGAGCAAATGTAGTGCTACCTAATGGTACACGTTTATTTATTGAGAATGCATTGCTTTTCACCCGATCAAAAAGATATCTTTTGAGTTTCAAAGATATACGCTGCAACGGCTATCATATTGAGACAACAAATGAAAATAACGATGAATATCTATGTATCACGTCTATAGTCTCTTAGAGGAAGGAAGTAGTAGAAAATCTCCCATCATATAAATCTGGATTATAATATACCTTTACTAATCCAGTGGAGACATACATAGTATTGAGTCAAAACTTATCAGACCCGAAAAATTTTATTATGTAGCATGATCGTTTAGGCCACTCGGATTCAACAATGATGTGAAGAATTATAAAATTTTCAAATGGGCATCTTTTAAAGGATAAGATTGTTCCATTGATGAAAGATTTTTCTTATGCTGCTTGCTTTCAAGGAAAACTAATAACAAGGCCATCGCATTCGAAAGTTGAGATTGAGTATCCATCATTTTTGGAGGGAATTCAAGGAGGTATATGTTAACCTATTACCCCATTTATAAGTGGGCCATTTTAGTATTTTATGGCACTAATAAATGCGTGGATACGTTGGTGCCATATTAGTTTATTGTCCACTCGTAATATCACATTTGTAAGACTCCTTGCTCAAATTATTTGGCTGAGGACACATTTCCTAGACCATGCAATTAAGAATATCTGAATGGATAATGCAGGAGAATTTACATCCCAAAATTTTAATGATTATTATATCTATTGGAATTATGGTAGAACATTCTGTTGCTAGACCTTTACTTATGAAAACAAATTTGCCAAATTCTACTTGGGGACATTCAATCCTGCATACCGCATCGCTAATTCGATTAAGGCCAACGGTCTATCATAAGTACTCCCCATTGCAGCTTGTGAATGGTCACTAACCAATTATATCTCATTTAAGAACTCTTGGTAGTACAGTATATGTTCCAATATCTTCTCCCCAAAGAACAAAAATGGGACCCCAAAGAAGATTAGGGGTCCATGTTGGATTTGATTCCTCATCAATTATAAAATATTTGGAGCCCATGACTGGTGATTAGTTCAAATCAAGATTTTCAGATTGTCAATGATGAGATAATTTATCCTGCATTAGGGGGAGATAAGTCAAAATTTGAAAAAGAAAGAAAAGAAATTTTGTGGAATGCAACATCTCTGTCTCATTATAATTATCGCACAAATTAATGTGAATTTGAAGTTCAAAAAATTATCCACCTACAAGAGGTTGCAAATAAATTTCCTAATTCATTTACTGATGTCAAGACAACGACGAAGTCACATATACCGGCTATAAATGTTTCTTGTAAAATAAAACTTCCTGATGAAGAAATTAAAGTCTTGCTAGCAGGTGAGTCTAAAGCACGTCAAAAGTGTGGTAGACCAATTGGATCCAAATATAAAAATCATAAAAAATCAAGGAAGCTTGATAAACAAGCTGGTGCATCAAATGACATCATTCCAAATTAAATAGAATTAAATACTGAAGAGACGTCTTCAAACGATGATCAAACACATGAAATTGAGGATAATGAAGAGATCTTAATAAATTATATCATTTCAGGAAAAAGGTGGAATAGAAAACAAATTGTCATGGATGAAATATTTGCATATGCAATGCTCTTAACATTTTTGAAGAAATCGAGAATCATGAACCTAGATCGATCTATGAATGTAAAAGAAGAAATGATTGGCCAAAATAAAAAGATGCCATTGAGTCAGGATTGAAATCACTTGAAAAATGTCAAGTTTTTGGATATATTATCCAAACACTTGCAGGTGTATAACCCGTTGGTTATAGAGGGATATTTGTGCGCAAAAGAAATGAGAAAAATGAAATTGTGAGATACAAGGCACGTCTCATTGCACAAGGCTTCTCACAAAGACTGGAAATTGATTATGAAGAGACTTATTCCCTAATAATTGATTATGAAATATATAATATTGTATGATTCTTAGCCTTTAAACTACCCTCAACTTTTGGCCTTTTACTTTCATTGTAACTCCGACTCTTGGCTTTTTAGTACCTATGTAACTTATGATTTGAAAGACTGTATAAAACCAAGTATGTAAATTTCTTGGATACATGAATAATAGAATGATCTCCTAATTTTTATCTATCTCTCTCTAGTTCTTATAATATATATATATATAATTACTTCATATATAACATATATTTTCTTTTTTAGAACAATAAATTTACACAAGATTACTTTAAAAAAACATTTAAATAAGAAAGGAGTATTGAGTAGAAATGATAAAAAAGAGAAGTACCATCATAAATTTCTAGTATATTATGTAAAGAGTAAGTACACACATTAATTGTTTATTTTATTTTCATGATATTTTTATGAGATAATTTTTTTTATTAAATTATTTATACATAAAATGAATCCATTATCATTAATAAGTAAAAATTAATTAAAATTTAACAAATTAATCATTTATTGCGTTCCCTTCTCCACACATTTCGAAAAGGGTGAAAGACAAAAATACCCGTTTTTTAGTTAATAGTAACAAAAATACCCATTTTCAGAATCTTTGACAAAAATACCCGGTGGAATACGCATTTTCCAAATGGGTATCTGGGATACGCATTTGCCAAATGCGTATCCTTTACATTTTTTTTTTTTAAAATTCTGGTCGATTTTAGAACACGTGCAATCTGTTTTCTTTGGGTTTGTATCAGGCGCGTGACTTTAACAACTAACAGGCAAGTGGACTCTGCATGTCTCCTGTGTATGTCTTTGCAAGGCTGCAACTAGAGGTGGCCAGCCATGCGTGCCGTGCGGGCCGTGCCGGGCTGGCCATGTGCCGTGCTGAGAATAGTAGGGCACATGCACGCACGCACGGTTGGGACGTGCCGTGCCGTGCCGTGCCGGTTCTTCATCCCTTCAGCCCGTGAACGGCACGCGGGCTAATACGGGCTGACGTGTTTTTTTTTTAGGAAAATTTGAAGGTCTATTGAAAAATTGTACATAAAATTTGAATTTTTTTTGTTAATTTAATATTTACTTTTAATATTCTCAAAATATGTAATATTTCGAATTTGTAACTTTTTTCATCTAATTTTATTTCATATTTAATTAAAAAGCAGCGCCGTTCAAGAATATTTAATTAAAAAAACTACACAGACAGTGCCGAACGAACGGGTTAGGACCGGCACGACACGTGGGTTAAGCACTCACAGAGTCACAGTAGAGGTGGCCACCTCTAATATCAAGAAACTAGAAACGTTTCGAATTTATAACATTTTCATCTAATTTTATTTTATATTAAAATCTTTCGAATTTTTAAGAAAATACGAATTTATATTTTGGCCAAATTATATTTTACGTCTTTTAATTACTTAGTTATAAAAATTTATATTTTTTTTATAAAAGGTCACCTTTTTTTTTCTAAGCAAGGTCACCTATTTTATTTCACTTTTTTTTTCATTTAATCCAAATGTTTGAGATATGAAGTACAAACTATATAAATAAACGAGACAAATTTTTCGTTAGTTATTGAAACCTGATTTTTAAAATATTGAAGTCAAACTCAAACAATTTTGATCCAACTCGAATTTTATATTAAATGTTTTATAAGGTTCACGATTGTAAATAATTTTTATTTATTATTATGATTAAAAATATAACATATTTACTCATGTGACATATTTACTCTGTAACTCATATAACATAAGGCACATGACCCACGAACGTGCCGAATGAATTGAACGTACCAAATCAAATGTTAGAAAACTGGCGTGCCGTGCCGAACGTGCCGCGGTTCACAGAAAATGGATCCATGCACGGCACGTCTGTTGGAACGGGCTGAACGGCTGTGCCGGTCTTTTACTATAGGCGGGCTGAACGTGCTTTTTTACGAATAATTCATGTGCGTGCCGGGCCTAACCGCCCGTTTGGCCGGCTCTAGCTGCAACAACCACATGTGTGTCTGACAGACGTCTCTGTTTTGTCCTCTTTTTTTAACAAATACGCATTCATATAATGCATATCCACATATTATCCATTCAACTCTTGCGTATTACTTAGAAAATGGGAAGGATAAGCATTTGTCAAATGCGTATTTCAAATACCCATTTGACAAATGTGTATTAAAACGGGTATTTTTGTCAGCTTTTTCAAAATTGGGTAGTTTGTTACTATCACTCTAAAAAATAGGTATTTTTGTCATTTTTTCAAAAAACTATTGGGTAAAAACAGTACAAGTATTTAGAGTGCCGGCAAGACTTTAGCCAAGAAATCCAAAGATTTACAGTAATTGGTCAATCATCGACAAACACTTCCAAGTTCCATCTCATGTTATCCATGTACAGATAGATAGATAGATAGATAGACTCAAACCCACCATATACATACACCTATACACACACAGCAGAAAAACAAAGAGGGGAAAATGAGACACCCTCCTCCTTTTGTGTTTCTCTCATAACAAGAATAATAAAGTTTCAATCTTTTCTTGAAAATGAGCTGTTTCTTGACTTTTGTTCCAAGCAGTTGCAATGTTGGATGGAAATCATCATCTACTCTGTTTCAAGAATTAGGGCTTTTCTCTTGTAATACTAATGCTCTTCTTGTCTTCCCCAAACCTAAATCTTTTAAAGTCTCTGCCTCCTCTTCTAATGCTGGTATGTTTTTTTTTTTATTACTTTGAATTGATTTATCATATTATTATGTTTTGTGTGATTTTCTGAATTTTTTTTTGTTGGTTATTAGATGTTTTTGTGCTTTTATTATTGCTGTGTTTAGTTTAGCTTGATGTTTTTTTGATAGGAACCACAAGTTTAGCTGCATTGTAAGCTAGAAAAATGCTCCAACTTTTGGTTTAACTAGGAAGATTGATAAGTACTGTCATCTGTTCTTACTCTTTACGGGTTTGGGAATTGATTTTGTAGATTTTTAGTCATATGGAAACATGATGGAGCCTTGGATTTCAATTTTCACACACCAATGTTGACAATTTGAACCAAAATGTTATTAACATTGTAATTTTTTTAAAGGATAGAACTTGACTCGGTCACATTATATTGTTTATATTCGAGTTGAATAGACTCCAAGTTCTTATGGAATCTCATGTGATTGTTAATGACCCCTCGACATAATGCAAACAACATCCTTGGTGCTTTGGACGTGCAGTATCTTAACTGAAATGATAGTCTTTTTTTTTATTCTAAATTATTCATGACTACTTTTAGTTTTGCTTATATTTCTGCTTGATTACTCTCCCTTTTTAAAAAAAAAATCTTTTATCTTCTGTTTGGTTGGAGGAAATGAAATTAGGGGAATTGAATAAAATTTGTATTATATTATGGGTAAAGGCATTCATGAATTTAATTCTTTCCTCTATGCTTTGCCTAGCAAATTGAACTAGAATTTCATCTTCAATTTTGGTCACAATGTTTCATTACATTCTTCCTAAAGGAAGCACTAGAACTAGCATCTAGATTACCTGTGCATTCAATATTTATTACTAAATCATTACCAAGAGAAGAGGGTTATCCGCTAGACTACAATGTTAGGGGTCATATCAATCATAGTTTCTGTTGATTTACATCTATCAGTATACTCAGAGTCACTGTTACGGTAGTCAAGGGTGCATCATGAGATTCCTAAAATCACATGAAAAAAATAAAATTAAAAACCTTAACTCATTTAGATTTTTATTTTTATTTGATGCGGAACAAGGAATTAAAATATTAATTTTATATTTTATGTTATTAATCAAGAATAGATTTGATTGTAATATATTAGGTATTAGTTAATAGTTATATTAGATAAATAGATTATTAAGAATATTCTAGATTATAGGAATTGAATAATAAAAGGGATTTGTTTCCTTTATTAAAAGATCTTTACTTGATGGCTAAGTTTTAGGATTTATTATATAAACAATTGTAATCTTCATTATTATGGAGAGTTGAATTATTATTGAAATTGAGAATTGTTTCTCTTTTGTTATGGGTTGCGATCCTAACAAATCCTTCTCTGCGGTTGAGAAACCCTAGATAGTTTTTGTTCCAGAAATCCTTGTTTTCAACCCCTGTCCTACATCATTATTTTTTTTTTGTACGTTTAGTATAAAATATCGCAGCTCCATTTCGTGGTGCACTTCAGTGGAATTAGTTTGTTCTCATTGGTGCATATGCTTTTGGTATCTATTCCTCTGTGATAAGTGATTTTTGGACGATGGCAAGTGGCAACTCACCGAGTACAGTATATTGAATTCTTGCTAGCTGCTACTTAGTCTACTTCTGTTTACCAAGTATATCTTCTACATTTTACAATGTTTTATTGGATCCACATGTTGGTGTTGGTGGAGAGGATGGGGGTCCATACAGTATTTAACACTGTTTGTCTTGCACATCTCGACATGCCTTTTATATTTTGCCTCAAAATTATTCAGATCCACTTTTGGTCAAGGCTGCGAAAGGAGAGCCTGTATCCCGGCCACCAGCATGGATGATGCGTCAGGCAGGAAGATACATGGCTGTATACAAAAAGCTTGCACAGAAATATCCATCCTTCAGACAGAGATCAGAGACAACTGATCTCATTGTCGAAATTTCTTTGCAGCCATGGGAAGCTTTCCATCCTGATGGTGTTATTCTCTTTTCTGATATACTAACCCCTCTACCTGCATTTGGGGTCCCATTTGACATAGAAGAATTGAGAGGACCTGTAATTCAATCTCCAATTCGTTTGGAGGAGGACCTGAAAAAATTGCATGCAATCGACCTGGAAAAACTACATTTTGTTGGGGACTCCCTGAAAATCTTGCGACAGCAGGTATCTATACTATTCTTCTTCCGACAATATTTTTAAAGTCGATTCTCTATTTCTCTTTGACCATAAGTTTTATCTAGCGTCATTTAGTATCATGTCAGTGTATTTAAACAAGCTAAGCTAGTTAATGTGTTCTGTCCAGGTTGGAACTCAAGCTGCAGTTTTGGGGTTTGTTGGAGCTCCATGGACGATTGCCACATATATTGTAGAAGGCGGCACAACTAGAACCTACACCACTATTAAGAGCATGTGCCATACAGCACCACATGTATTGAGAGTTTTGTTGTCTCATATAGCAAAGGCTATATCTGACTATGTTGTTTTTCAAGTGGAATCTGGGGCTCATTGCATACAAATATTTGATTCATGGGGTGGACAACTACCGCCTGATATGTGGGAACGCTGGTCCAAGCCTTATATTGATCAGGTGACATAGGTTCATCTTTTGTGGTCAAGATGAAATGTTCATTGGTTTTTCTATCTCTAACTCATTTATATCTTTATTTGTAAATGTTTAATGTTTCTGAGCTCCTTTTTGGCATTATTGTAAGGCTCTCCTCTCAAATTTTAAAGTTTATGCATGAGATGCTTTAGTTGTTTATTAAGAGTGATATTATTTTTTCAAGTATATATGTTGCGATCTGGAGGACCACCTTGTACTCCTCTTGCTTGTCATTGATCTTTTGTATTAACAAACACATTTATGTTGTCAAAAGTTCAAAAAAGAAAAAAAAAAGAATGTCATCTGCCAGGTCTTAGGAGAGTTGCGCATTATTATATTCTTACTTTCTCTACTGGACATTGTTAAAGCAAGTGTTTCTTTGATGTTATATTTCTGTTTGAAACATGCATCATATGTGATTCCGTATCACAATTTCGTCCCTCCATTCAATTTGGAGCTTTTATGAAATTGCAGATTGTGAGTGTAGTCAGGAAAAAGTGCCCAGATACGCCACTTGTTCTCTACATAAATGGAAATGGTGGGTTCCTTGAACGGATGAAAGCAACTGGAGTTGATGTGATTGGACTGGACTGGACAGTGGATATGGCAGATGGAAGGGCGCGACTGGGAAATGATATCAGTATACAGGGGAACGTTGATCCTGCTTACTTATTTTCTACCCTCCCTGCATTGACTGAAGAAATTAAAAGGTGAATGATTTATTCTACAAGTCATCTTATCTAATATGACAATGGCGTATGTGAGTTAAACGTGATTTAATATGCGGGCTACATGACTTCCAAGGTAGCATAAAAGAAGGCTGTTAGGGGAAAAAATATGGAAGGTTTTATATATTTCATTGTTTGGTTGCATATAAGTATAGTAGTAGATCCCCTTGGTTGAGTACTTGGTTTCAGAAGGGATTATTGTCTACTGACTTGTACTATAATATAATTTATTTGCAGGGTGGTAAAGTGTGCAGGGCAAAGGGGTCATATACTTAATTTGGGGCACGGTGTTCTAGTTGGGACACCAGAGGAAGCTGTTGCTCATTTCTTTGATGTTGCAAGAAGCTTCAAGTTTGATACACCAGCCGATAAAGTTGTGCAAGAGGACCCTAAATTGGTAGTTTGACACGTAATTTTCATTTGCTAGATTAAATCTTCATTGCGGATGCTGAATGTTAATCGATCAGTGGTCGGATTGCTTACGCAGTCAAGTGGTTTTACACATTCTTGCAAATTTACTGAGGCAAAAGGTTTGTTTACAGTGGAGGAAGAGTCGATTAATTTTGTAAGATGTATATTTAATTAAGATTCATTAGATGGATAAAACTAGAATACTCATTTTTGCTCAGTACATATGTGTATCATGGTATCGAGTTGTATTTCCTCTAACTTATTCTTTTGCTTAGACAATGTCAAAACCCGGGTCGATTATAAAATTTACGGTGGCAACAAACTCGTTTGATCAGAAAAGACTTTTTGCTAAAATTTCACAAGTTTATATATTCATCTTATTAAAATTTATTTAGTTTTACCAAACCTTGAACTTTCCCTATTAACAGATGACAGCTTTTTAGTCTTTTACCACATGATGATCATTCCTATTGTACAAATTCTTTTTTTTTTTTTTGAAAGCATATTGTACAAATTCTTAATCTACTGCATTTGAAGATCTTGAGCAAAAATCGAAATAAATAGAAAAAATTACAAATGTTTCATTCTATTCTAAATAATTAATATCTCCTCTTAATAAGAAAATAATGCTTGGTCGTACGGAGTACAAAAAAAACCCAAGCAAGTGTACCAATCTATGGTGCTCCTGTCACTCTGGTGCTAGTGCTAGACTAGAAACACCTAAAAAGAAAACTTCGTTATCAAAAACTAAAATCTTTGAAAAAAAATACTAGTATAAAATATGGCGGAAAAAGGCCTCATCCTATAATAGTGCCCCTATAATATAATAGTGTCCGTTTGGCAAAACTTTTTTTAAGGGTTTATGAACTTATTTTCGGGTAAAAATTTTATATTTTGATAAAAAAAAATTATATAAGTATTTAATGTATGTTTGAGATTTAATAAGTTGCAAAAATAAGTTGGAAAATAAGTTGGAATGTTAGGAATCTCTAACTTTGTCTTAAAATAAGTTGACTTATTCTGGAAAAAAAGTTCTCACAAACACCCCAATACTGTGATGTTTTGACTTTTCGGTCAACTAGTGAAATATACAGAGGTAGGGCTCTAGATTAAGAGAGTTCTATTGTACATGATTCCTAATTTGAAAAAATTTCTAAAATTATCAAATGATATATAAGTAAATTATAATATTATATGTCATAATTTTGGAAAATATTTAATATATATTTTTGAAGAAAATAGATTTTATTAAAAAAATGAATCATACAAAATAGTTTTCAACAAAATATCAGAAGGAGAAGTAAATAAGTTAAAGCAATTAAATGAATAAGGTAATTTAACCAATTCATAGCAACCTTATTCGCTTGTCTTCGAACAAAAACAATTGAGAAGACGTGGATTCAAGGTGTCCAGTTTGTAAAAGGGAACCTGAGACGATTGATCACGTTTTCTGGCATTGTTCGGTGGCAATACAGTGTTGGCAAATTGTTATTCCAAATGTGCAATGTCCAGGAGCTACTCTTACGCAGTGGTGGGAGTGTGTTTTGGCTAACTGTGATAACAATAAGAAAGCAGAGGTAGCAGCAGTGTGTTGGTCGTTGGGGAAGGCCTGAAATGAAGTGGTTTGGAACAAAAAGACTACTAGACTCTATGTTATAGTTGCGAATGCAAAGCAATACCTTGAACAATGGAGATATGCCCAAAGTAAGATTTCGTACTCTTTATTTCCCCAAACAGTGGAAGGGGATGGAGGTGTTTCTTGGGTCAGGCCACAGGAGTTAGCAATCAAGGTGTCTGTAGACGCAGCAATATTCAGAGAGTTTAATGCTTCAGGGATAGGTGTAGTTGCTCGGGACTCAAAAGGGGAATTGATCTTGGCTAGAACAATTCGTTTGAACGAGGTATTGGACCCGGTTATGGTTGAAGTTATGGCTATAAAAGAAGCACTCAGCTGGACGAAGAATACAACATGGCAGAGCATTACAGTTGAATCAGATTGCTTGGTTGCAGTGCAAGCAATTCGAAGCAAGGTGCCTATGATTTCACCCTTTGGGCTCATCGTTGAGGAGTGTAGGAGAATGTTACAAGATCAAAACACAGTGTCGTTGTTATTTGTTAAACGATCTGCTAATATGGTAGCACATGAGTTAGCTCGTGCATCGTATTCTTATCCAGATCGGTATTTCGATAAGAGTTCTGTTCCTATTGATGTGGATGTTGCTTTGAAAGCTGATTTAAGTTAATAAAATCGCTTGTTTGTCAAAAAAAAAATCAAGAACTTTGGAGAATATGACCAATTTCCAGTTGGTTCTCATGTCTTGATCTATGAATTTTTTGTACATCTTTAACTTGTATTTTAGTTGTTTTTATTATTTATTTTTAATAAAAAAATTTATAAAAAGGAGAGAATTATTAAAATGAATCATATCCAAAGAAGATGGCCCGACACTACCTCTGTGTGTTTCGTCTGCCATAACAGATTTTTCAAACAAATTGCATGATGCACATTTGCGCGTGCCACACTAGGGGTTAATTCTGAACACAGTCTTCCGTATTAAGTTTGCCGTATTAGTTCTGAAGCTGTACACGAAATGTTGCATTATAGACTATTACGCCAGACAAAATAGCGTGTTCTATGAGTATTTTGGACCGAATTTCTGAAATTGGGTATTCTATGAGTATTTTGGACCGAATTTCTGAAATTGGGTTACCAGGGTCATGAAAGTTGGGCAGGATCATAAAATATCTTATTCGTGGGGTATTTTGGACCGAAATTCTGAAATGGGATAGACAGGGTCATGAAATACCGTATTCGTAGGATATTTTGGACCGAATTTCCGAAATGAGATAGTCAGGGTCATGAAAGTTGGAAATGGAGCATTTCGGGCCATCACTCTATAAAATATGGCATAAATTTATTTTTCTAATATTTAAAGAACAATCAATCTTAACCATGGTTGTAGATTTCGAAAATTAGAACAAATCGGTTTAGGTATCTAATAGCAATTTATCGATAAATCAGGATTTATCGGAATGATAAATCGAAAAAAAATCGAATAAATTTTAATATTTTAATAATATTTACTCCCTCCGTCCCACCCAATCGTTAACATTGGGGGACGGGGTTCGGCACGCATTCTAAGGTAGATTTTAATGATAGTTCCATAGCTTATTTTTGAATTTTTTTTTTATAAAAATAGAATTGTTCTATTTTTTTACAAGAAAAGAAAATTTCAAAAATAAGTTATGGAATCATACTTATAAGAGCCTTAAAAAGCGTGTCACGCAAGTGAAAAATTTATGTTAAGAAATGGATGGGACGGAGGGAGTAATAAATTAGTATAATTTATACTATAATATATCATTTAAAAGTATTTCATAGTAATAAATTGGATTTTAAAAATTAAATTTATTAAAATAATTTTTAACAATTTATTATTTATTGATAATTTTTTTAAAATCGATCTATTTTTAAAAGGGTAATGCTAGGTACCCAAAAATGGTACCCAAATATTGCTCCAAAATGATGTGGCACTAATGATGTGGCATGTTGGGATATTTTAATTGGATGGCCCTGGCGGGCCCATTATAATTATAACCAATAATTACTTGCCATGTCATTTGGGAAAGGAATCTGGGAGAAAAATTTGGGGAACATAGCATTTCCCTTTTTAAAATACTGATCTTAGCAAAAAAAAAAAAGCAATCAATCTTATACTCCCTCTGTCCCATCCATTTCTTTACAATTTCCTTTTTGAGCCGTCCCACCATTTCTTTACATTACCCAAAATAGTAAGTTTTAACACTATTACACTCACTACTTCACTTATTTTAACAATACTTTACACTCACTACTTCACTTATTTTAACAATGGGTAAAAGGTCACTTTGCCTACTATACTATTACAAAATTTCCGATTAGCCTACTGTACTATCAAAGAGATCACTGCACTTTCCTTTTTTTCTCTTTTCACCATTACCGTCTGTTTGACTAAAACTCCGTCCGTTTGACTAACGGACGGCTGAGTTGGCTGCTCCACGTAGATAACACATCGGCAAATAAACCCAAAATAAACCCCCAAATAAACCCCAAATTAACCCTTAATTAAACCACAACACCACCATTTACTTCTCCCCACCCTTATCCTTCACCACACCTACACAACACCACCTCCCATCTTACACCGTTCGCCGACCACCTCCCACCCCCTTCGTTCTCGACCAACTCCCACCACTGCTTCCATTCCCTCCGCCTCCGCCTTCAATCTGCCTCTGTTCACCCCTTTCAAAACTCCGACCCCAACCTCGCTGCTCTTTCACTCGCCCAACAGACCACCTCCATTCATCACCCACAGCCATACTTCTTCACCCCACTGCTGTTTACTCCGTTCCGCACATCTCCACCCATTCAACACCCACAAATTTCTTTTACTTGTCTCTCTGCCTTCATATTTCTGCTTTTCAGTGATGGGCTTTGAAGTTATCTCAAGCTCTGGGGTTGTGATAAAGGCGGGTTTTGTAAGAACCCAGATTTTTGGGTAGAATTAAAACTTTTTATTATGTAATAATATGGGAATGAATAGTGGTTATGACTGCGATGTAACGACTGTCTATTTAATGAATGGAATGGATTTGGGTTCAATTATTATATGTCATGCAGAATACCTTTGGTTGACAACATAGATAAGAATGATCTATCTCCTATGAATATGAAAAGATTACTTCAAGTAAGATTATTCTTGTGTCATCCAAATCAATATCTATTATAAGTCCAGCGATTCCGTAAGAAGGTTAAGGAACACTCGAGAGTGAACCAGGTTCATTTTCCTAATTATAGGAATTAAATAAAAATAAGTGATGAATAGTGATTTTGGTGGAATTTGGAATATTATTATAATAATGCTATATCCGGTATCCGGAACGGATTTCTGAGTTCGTATTAGTGATCCAGGAGGAAAATAAGTGTATGTAAAAGCTGTCGGATTCAGAAAAAGAGCACTTTTATTTTCTCCGAGATTTCCCTGGACACTGCAAGACTTAAGGATTTATAAAAGGGATTTAAGGAAATTAAATTCGAGAATTATTAAGTAAGATGGAGGATGGTATTATAATTATTAAGAAGGTTTTCGGTAAAACCCTAACTAGAAACGAATGAGTTATTCCCTCGAACGATCAACGAATTAAGCAATAAACGGACAAAGAAACAAGTAGAGGAAACAAGAGTCATGCATAAGCTACTAGAAAATATCTAGCAACCAAGTGGACTCATGTAACTAGCACACTTAAAAAATGAACTAGTACTTAGAAATCAAATCACTTAGTTAGCTTATAACCATCCAATGTTCAACACTTGGCTTGCAAAACTCATCATCCATGACATACTACCTTTAATAAAGCTACTTTAGCTAGATATTATCCTAGCAAGTGTATTAGACAAGATGAGAGCAAGTGGAAAGCACTTTATGCATTATTATCAAGAAAATCAACCAAGCAACACAACTTTCTACAAACTGCCCAGCAGGAGCATCATGGAAAGAAAAATTCACATCTCCATTTCTAACCATGATAAAATCACCAAACTTTAACCCAATCCTCTCCACTCCATGGGAAATATTCGCTCAAAGTTTCATGGCAATCCAAGTAGTCTAGCCTAGTCAAATCCCTTCCCCAATTTGAAGTAACCAACCTGTCCAGATTCTGGACAGTTTCTGTAGCTATTTTCAAACAGCCATATCTCCTTCCTTATCCAATGCAATTTTGTGTTCTTTAGCTTTTTGGAAAGCTGTTAAGATTCTCTACAACTCTCCTTTAGAAATCTCATTCAGAAAAACATGGTAAGGCCCCCATTTTTGCAGTTCTTTGAACGGATGTATAGTAACCTTCAAGATCTAACTTTGCTTTCTTGGTTTCTTTTGGAAGATCTAAGCTATTATAAGGCCACACGAGGACTATACAAGGCTTATTCAGTTGTTTTATACACCAAGGAAGGTAATCACCTCTTGAAACCCTAGGCCTTATTTTAAGATCTTGCATGTTCTTGATGATTTTTAGCATAGTCATGATATTAGTATGATTACAAGCATGATTATGGAGTTTGTTAGTGGATCTAAGTATGATTATGTTATGATGGTCAAGTAGATGATTTTGGACAGTTGGGGGATGAATAATATATTTATAAGTTATATGGATGCCCGGTGTGGCTTGTGATTGATGTTGTGAATTTTAGAACGTTCGATTTATAGCCGTCGTAATGCCCGATTTTTGTTAAACCTTGAAAACCGTGAATCACAGTAGGCTTAACTCACTGCATAGCTTCGATTTCTTCCATGATAAGCTATATTATGTTATAAGCTTCGTTTTGATATAAAGATCGTATGAAATGAACTTACGGTTTAGGAGTTATGATTAAATTCGTAAAAGAGGTTCGAAACCGTAACTGAAAGTTCGTAACTGAAATTGGATTCTTTTAATTGTACGAAATCAGTGGCGAATCTTGATTATTAAAAATTAGAGATCATAAGGATGGTGTGAGAAAATACCTCGTATTAAAAAGATCGTTTTTCGATTTTATAAAAATGTTCGAATCGAGATTAAACGCGAACGAACCCCTTAAAAGTATGACTTTGGTTATAACTTAGAAAACGGGCGATAAAACTCGAGGTATAATCTTGATTCGTAAACGACCGACCTTAGAACTTGTACGACTTAAGTATATACCAAGTATAAGCATGATGACATGTCATAATAACGAATATATGTCGAACCGCAACGGTGATAAAAGAGTTACACTAAGAGGTGTATAACGAGATGATTCGAAAGCGTGCTTCGACTTAAGTTAAGTTATACTTAGCCTTTTAAAAAGTGTTAAGTGATTGACCTCGGTTATTGTGACTATTTATAGATCACCGGATTGACACGAGGCACACTACCCCTACAGGATTACCAGGCAAGTTTCCAATACCTTGGAACTGTTGTTGTGATAATATATATGATTGTTGTTATACATATGCCATAACATGCATGCTTGTTTTCAAAGTATATTGGAATACTTGTTCCCTGAATTAATATTGGCTTATAGACTAGATATGGATTATCAGTTATAAGCAGGATTGTGTTGCTAGGACCCTTAGTGAAGGGCGTATGATATTTATTCTTTAAATATGAGACCGGGAGTCGGTATTTTGTGTTATATAGATAGTCGTGGAAACCCGGAGGGATTCCAGCGACAGAGTAGTATTCATTTTTAGGAATGTTATTATTAAACATTATTTATATTTCCATAAAAGTATCAAATACTTGGAAATCTTTCGAGAAACGTTATTTGAGTATTATTTCAGTCGAGAAATATTAAATGAATATTATTTTTGAATATTCATTAGAGTTGATTATTAATGAATAATTACTTTGATATTCATTGGGATTTTATTCACTAAATGAATATCACTTTCGGATATTCATTTAAGTTTTATGTATTTGATAAATACTATTCCAAAAGTATTCTTTGGAAGTTCTAATTACTCAAGGAATATTATTTCGAATATTAAGGTTTTGATTACTAAATGAATATCATTTGGATATTTTTTTAGAATATTAATTATTAAATGAATATTATTTGGTTATTCATTTAGAATATTATTTGTTTAATGAATATCAATTGAATATTCACTTGGAATTTATTTAATTAATGAATATTATCGTGAATATTCATTTAAGATTTTATGTACTTAATGAATATTATTTAAAAGTATTCATTCGAAGTTCTAATTACTTAAGGAATATTGATTCGAATATTCCTTTAAAGTTTTGATTACTAAGAATATTATTTGGCTATTAATTTGGTATATTATTAAATGAATATTATTTTCAAATATTCATTTAAGGTTTGATTTATTTAGTGAATATTATTTTAAATATTTATTTGAGTTTATTTAATTAATGAATATTATATTGAATATTCATTTAAAGAAGAGAGTTATTTAGTAAATAATTCTATGTATTTATTCGAGGATTACTTACGAGCAATATTATGATTTAATCATATCCCTTAATTATTATTGATAAAATAAATATTCTTGGAATATTTATTTAAATCCTTTTAAGTTCTTTTTATAATAATTCATATTACTCAAAGATTATCTTTCACCTTCAGATATGGTGTAAAATATTTCGGAATATCTTATGACTATTTTTATCAAGGGGAGGTTCCCAAACTTTATTTCATTTAAATCTATCTTAAAGAAGATTTAACTACTCGCTCAACTTCCAACCATATATAAGGGGACCTCACTTGAGAGATGTTATTTATTGGACTGCCTGGTCCTATACTTGGTAAAACTATCTTGTCACTCACATCTTGATTTTTCAAACATCGATATGAGTCTGTTTGGTTACCTCCTCAACGCTCGAGGGGTAAGAATTGATGGAACAAGTTTATATCCATTAACAAGCATCAGCTTGGGAAATATTAGTGATTTTTCCTTTCCAACTAGATACGACTACTTTGTGGAGTCCTATCAACAAGTAATATACTTGGGGAAAGGGGGAGGAACTTCACGTTTCAAAGTTATGGATGAGAAATGAACTAGGAGATGCGTAAGTGACCCAGTGGCGCCGGTCCAGCAAATGGCCCAACCGTTGGCCAGGGGGTTCCAGAGGGCGGTAGACAAGTAAATCCGTCGGTGCTTCCTTCTACATGTAGTAAACAAGAGGTGGGGAGCATAACATGCGACTGATCATCGTGTAAATGCTATGTCTCCTGGCGCGTCAAACTCCAGTATTAGTTCATCTCTCAATGTTGGAAATTTCCTGCAACCTTATCATTATTGGCAGGTTTGAAAAGTGTTTGAATTGGAATTGCAATATTCTTCCTGCAAGTTCCTCTATTATGAAAAGTTGATAGTATCTGGCTCATCTTTGACATAGTAGATATTTATTCAAAACAAATATATTTTGAGTTACCTTGTAACTTCATCTCATACCTTATATTGGTACTACATCGTTAATGCATGGCATATGGTTTCAAAGATATTTTGGACTGTTATATATTATCACTGTTCAATTATATTTTTGGTGAGCTATTGCTCACCCTTGCTTTATTTATTTATATCACAACAACAGCTAGATCAGATGGCCGCGCAAGGCGCACTCAGCATAGCAGGTGTTAGCCGTCAGAGGATTAATCGCGGAGGTCATAGTTACCATTGCTGAGGATGCAGCCTCTGGTAGGCTAGTTGTTAGCATTTGTGCACCAAATGTATTTATATATATATGGCATATACCAATGGATGGCAAAGAGCATGTAAATTGTAAAATTGTAATTCTTTGGGTTGTAAGAACTCCAACTTGTGATTAATAATATTAATGGTTACTCTGATTTCATCTCTGGGACTATAACGGGTGTGTTTTATGTTGTTGTTTTGGGTCACAAGGTTGTAATTTAAATTATGTTGGTTTTATGGATGGATATTGAGACCGTAACGACCAGATCCCTGACCCTGGATCTGGGGGTGTTACAGAAATGGTATCAGAGAGAGCGTTATATATCCTAGAGATGATGCGACGTTAAAACAATAAATTCATTAAGATAATAAGAACTCTTGCCAAGTTCATAGTCGGACTACTTAATGTAGTACTGACGTATAAAACCCTTATGGGAACTATTAAGTATCATGATAGTGACTTAGCTCGTCCTCGTGCCGACTAAGTAAGGCGATAGACCTTGAGGTGTATGAGCAGTAACACAATGATGCTTGGTTTGATGCTGAAGGTTGGATGGTGGATTCGATAGAGTACCCTACTGAGGACCCGGAAGAGGTTCCAGCAAAGGAGGAAAATCCTGATAAGGATAAGGAGTTTACCCTTAAGGAAATAAGGGCTACAGCCAGAGATACTGTAAGAGTTATGGTATAGTGCTCAGAGAAGTGAGCTTAAAGAATTGAGATATTATTAAGAGAATTAAAGAGGCATATTGGATTCATAGCTGGACTACCGGATGAAGTGCCAGCAAGTAAGATGGATTTGAGGAATTACTCAAGATCTTATGTAAGGATAGATAAGAATCCTTGGAGACTTTCAGATTAATGAGAAAGGAATTAGAATGATGCATGATTATCAAAGGCATTGATATAGGACGGGGAGCAGAGTCCCTAGGAACAGTTAAGACATAGGTGGCAAGTGCCATATCTTCAGATAAATGGATTAGTGTGAATATTGTCAATGGTAATTCGCCGTGAGAAGATAGATTTCATAGGTTTTAATTTATGAAACCAAATTGAGATTGTTAAGGTGATTTTATTCAGGGAAATGCCCATCTTATAAATGGATCAACTTAGAAAGAAAAGACATTGGGAAGTGATGGCCTGAACGGATAAAGTATATAAGGAAATAGTAAGCGAGACAATGATCTCAGAACCTACAAGAGGAGAAGACCAGTGAGTCTGTGATAAATTAGTAATAAGGCTATCATCAGGAACCAATTATAAGTTCAGTTTAATTCAGTGAAATGATGAACCAGAAACATTAGATGCATGTGATTCAGAAGAATATTAAATTCTTTCTTTTCCTTGAATGGATTATGGTAGTTACCTTAAGCTTATTCTGACACTGAATCATAAATGGATTAGGCAAGGCGAGCAGTGGTTGAGATGTAATTGAGAATGCTTTTAGATGCAACCTGAAAGAACAGGTGTATGACATGTTCTCGAAATAAGAGTTTTGGCAAAATGAAGTCCAGCAATAGGACACATGATCAATAAGAGTAGTGTTGGTCGGCCCTACCAAGTTAAAGACAGTTTCAAATGGAGATTGGCCAACCACACTGGCAAAGGTGAGAAATTTCATAAAATTCACAAGGTATTACCAAGGATTTGCTCAGGACTTTACAGAAAGTGTAGTCCCGTAACCCGACTTATTGTAAGAATAAAAGTTTGAATGGACAAGATAAACGTGAGAAGATCTTCCTGGAGCTAAAGGTAAAGTTGGTGATGACCAGGGTTGGCGTTGCCTAATGGAAGAAGGAAACTTTGGGAGATAGTATGATGCAACTCATACAGGTATAGGTCTGCGCTTATGCAGCACGACAGCGTAATTTCGAATACAATTGGACAACACGGTTCACCAGATTCGGATGACCTTGGTAGTGCCAATTCTGGGAAGCGACTGACCCCGATGGTAGCGTTCCTTCTGAGACTAGTTGTTAAGTAGACTGGTATTCGGTAGTATCGACTATTAGGACAAGCATGTATCGGGGAGGTATGGCATGTTTAGTTTGAAACTTTTGATTCCCCTTCTAAGGACGATGTATATTTGGTTTCCTTTTAATGATTAAACTCCCAGCTTTATGTCAATCATTTCGCTACTGTAACTGTTTATGGTTCGACCAGCTCGGATGTTCATAGAAATATTCTTTGGGTATCGAAATGGATTTTCTTAATGTAACCAGTGGGTGGATAGATTGACTGAAGTTTCCCTAATCCTGGAAAGGAATTGGATAAAATTTGGCAAACCTTGTCTTTCGGATTATCTGAATACATCACTGAGGAGAGTGGAAACTGAGGCAAACCCTATGAATTGGGTAAGGTAGCCGCTACACGGATTGGTAGATGGATCCCAATTATTACGATTGATTGTAGAGACAAAATTTTGAAGTTAAGATTGGACGGAAAAAGGGAAATGTAATTAAGAAACAAGCCGGACTAAGAAAGTTCGGGATTGACTTAAATGAAAAGGTTGTTATGCTAGAAATGTTAAGCTTTTGTGGCACGTGAAATTGATAAGAGTAACTAGAAGAAAAGTAAGGGTGACCGGAGATGGTACCGAGGAGTCGATTGAGACTTATATGGAGTGAAGTTTTTGAAAAGATCAAAAGGTATCAAGTAGAAGGCACTATGCCAGCAATTGCTAGAAAAGTAATGCTATTAGCCGACCCCTAAACTCACATATTTTAGCATGGCCAGTGGGGCCAAGTCACTAAGGATTATCAAGTGATTGAACCAGCAATGTAAGGACAAAGCGGGGTGCTTCTAACAAAGTGCCAACCGCGAGAACTTTTGATGTAAAATGAATTGAGATACATGAGGATGGATTTTATAAATACCCTAGATGTATTAGGCACTAAGAAATTCACGTTGATCACGACCAATATCTTCCAGAACATCCTTGCTACCATTACCGAGTCCTGTAAAAAAAAAAGAGCAGATAGACATATTTTGCCTTTTGGAAGGTCATGTAGACCGACATTAATAAGAAGAGGTTAGCATTAAGCTACCTATAGATTATCAAGATGAGAATGGTTGAAAAGAGACCCTTACTAAGGATATATGACTGGATTGCCAATTACAGGATGTAAGTATTCCTTGAAAATAGAATTGAGGATAGAATGTCCATATATTAAAACGAACCCTGGGGGATGCACAAAGGATAGCATCACCCCTAATAAAGACATTGTGAAATCAGATGATATAAGTGAATCGACCAAGGTGTCAATAACCTGTAAGGATTTGTGGAAAGGAGTCTCGAAAAGTACTTAGACAGAATTGTTATAGAATTGATTAATGATGTTTGATACACCCTGTATCTAGAAAATACAGAAAGAATGATGAGGATGACCTAAGAAACCTTACAAGGAAAAAGGTAATACTCTGAGTTTCAAAATGGAAGTTTGGTAGAGAATGTATGACATAATAATGATGTTGCCGGATGAGGCATGTAAGAAACCATGAGAAGGTATGGATTGAACCAATAAGGTTGAGTTTGTTTTAAAGCAAGAAAGACCTGAGACAAAAGATATCCTAGACCTGATGAGGATATTAGCCGGGATAAAAGTCACATTTAAGGATTAAAGTAGTAACTTATGGAAAAAGACTGATGGATATTTTTCCTTCAGCAGAATTTCAGGAAGAATACTTTCACCCAACAGTGATGGGAATAAGGTAGAAAAAGTTGAGTTGAATAGATCAAGAAAACATTGATTGCAAGAAATTATTATCAGGAAAGGCCAATGAGGTGGCCGACACTTTAAGTATTGAGGAGTAATTATGAATGCTCATACCAAAGAAACGAAATGGTATTGAGAAGGACTTTGAAGGTCAGAATATGGTGGAGGAATTTACATTCCCTCTAATGATTGGGCAAGAATCAACCATAAGAGTAGTTTAAGTAAAGATTCGATTCCTGATGTCGTCTTAAGCATATTACCTGCGTTAGGAGGTCCTATGTTGAGGTAAACCAGGACCTCGTACGAAATTGACTAAGTAAACCGTTAGCTTCCAGTCTTCTACTGAAGATATATGATTGATAATTTCGTCAACTTGGCATAACTACGATGCTTGAAGCTCTTCTGCAATTTTATCTGCTTCATGTAATATCTACATCAAGTTCAGGAAGCGTTCCTTATGGATAGGGAATAGTGATTATTTTGCTTTCCTAGAGGATCTTGGATTGACAATTATGAAACCTGTATGTTTAGCTACTAAAAACACTGCGTAAATGATAAGCAATGATGACCCTTCTGAGAAATTAAGTGTTAACGACTGCGGAAATGTCGGATTGAATCTAAGTTAGAGAAATCGTCCAGGTCAATTTCGGATGGTTTAATTTTGGAGACGAAGGGATATTTGTAATAAATGATCCGGCTATGATGTTTCATAGAATGATAATAGTAGAAATGAAGACAAGTGACTGATAGAGATCGAAATAGAATTGAAAATCAATAAAAGAGTCAGATAGGCGGACTCATGAGAAGCTCCAGTAATGAAGCGAGAAAAGTATGGAATTGACAGGACAAGGGTATTGGCCAAAACAGAAAGTTGGGATTATGAGCATAAATAACATACAAATTGACTCCTTAGTAAGTTTGGAAAATTCGAGGAAATATGAAATAGATTGATTGAGTAATAAAGAGACTCATGAAATGAGAAAGTGAAAATTTGATGGTTGAACAGAGGAAAATTTGACCCCAAACGTGAAACACGTATTAAGTAAAAGTGATGAGTGTCTCAACCCTGAGATGACGGTGGGGTTAAATAATAGAAGTAAATGAGAATTAGACAATAAGAAGGATGTGATTGATAAAGAAAAGATGGGGAAATAATTATGGAATGTGAAGTAAAGAATGTTATGAATGGATTGATGAATGGGTTTTCCTAACGAACTCTCGGGATGACAACCTGATGGTGTTAGAATTATGAATATGAAATGGCCAGTGTCGTGGCGTGAAATGCTAGTAATAATAATGTCAAGCGAGAAATCCAAGATTTTAACCTGAGAGGTTGAAGGATTTTCCAAAAGTAAGTGATGCTAATATCAAACAAGAGTATAGGTCCACAGAATGATGGACAGAGCAGCAAGGACATGTGATATGTGAGATTACGAAAAAGTAGTATTTGATACGTATATGATTATTTTCTTCTCTAATAAACCTCTATAGTTCAGAGGTAAATTCTAAGTATGATATTTTGACAATCATGAAAACTTTCTTATATAATTCTTTGAAATTCGTTTCTTTTCTTCTCCCTTATTTATCTTCTTCTAAATTGAGAAGAACAACCCTTTAAGGAGGGGAGGTAATACTACGTGACTCTCTGTCTGTGTGATAGGAGTCTAAGTGGAATGCCATTAATTGTTCAATTGCTTGTCAAGTACTAAAGGTTGGCCCCCTTCTGTACTAGCTATGCAATATAACAAATGTTCATTGATCACAGTGATCTCTCGATAAATTTTTCCACCTAAATATATATACATCGAGATTGCGAAGATTAAAGCGATCAGGAATTGCAAAAATTACGAGTGAGGTTATCTCCGGAATTCGTAGCGCCTTAGTGATACCGAAGTCACTGCACGTACCAATAAGGTTAATAGTATAAGACCGGACAAGAGCGTATACCGGATAATGTGTCATGCGAAAGTATCAAAGAATTGGTAGAACGGATAAAGGGTGTATTGTAACACCAGTACGATGTGCTTTAGAAAGATTGGAATGTGTAAGGATCGACCAGAGAATTGGAAAGCGAAATAACCAACAAGTACCCAATTGTCTTCTACCTGATTCCGGGACGGAATCCTTTTAAGGAGGGGAGACTGTAAGAACCCAGATTTTTGGGTAGAATTAAAACTTTTTATTATGTAATAATATGGGAATGAATAGTGGTTATGACTGCGATGTAACGACTGTCTATTTAATGAATGGAATGGATTTGGGTTCAATTATTATATGTCATGCAGAATACCTTTGGTTGACAACATAGATAAGAATGATCTATCTCCTAAGAATATGAGAAGATTACTTCAAGTAAGATTATTCTTGTGTCATCCAAATCAATATCTATTATAAGTCCAGCGATTCCGTAAGAAGGTTAAGGAACACTCGAGAGTGAACCAGGTTCATTTTCCTAATTATAGGAATTAAATAAAAATAAGTGATGAATAGTGATTTTGGTGGAATTTGGAATATTATTATAATAATGCTATATCCGGTATCCGGAACGGATTTCTGAGTTCGTATTAGTGATCCAGGAGGAAAATAAGTGTATGTAAAAGTTGTCGGATTCAGAAAAAGAGCACTTTTATTTTCTCCGAGATTTCCCTGGACACTGCAAGACTTAAGGATTTATAAAAGGGATTTAAGGAAATTAAATTCGAGAAGTATTAAGTAAGATGGAGGATGGTATTATAATTATTAAGAAGGTTTTCGGTAAAACCCTAACTAGAAACGAATGAGTTATTCCCTCGAACGATCAACGAATTAAGCAATAAACGGACAAAGAAACAAGTAGAGGAAACAAGAGTCATGCATAAGCTACTAGAAAATATCTAGCAACCAAGTGGACTCATGTAACTAGCACACTTAAAAAATGAACTAGTACTTAGAAATCAAATCACTTAGTTAGCTTATAACCATCCAATGTTCAACACTTGGCTTGCAAAACTCATCATCCATGACATACTACCTTTAATAAAGCTACTTTAGCTAGATATTATCCTAGCAAGTGTATTAGACAAGATGAGAGCAAGTGGAAAGCACTTTATGCATTATTATCAAGAAAATCAACCAAGCAACACAACTTTCTACAAACTGCCCAGCAGGAGCATCATGGAAAGAAAAATTCACATCTCCATTTCTAACCATGATAAAATCACCAAACTTTAACCCAATCCTCTCCACTCCATGGGCAATATTCGCTCAAAGTTTCATGGCAATCCAAGTAGTCTAGCCTAGTCAAATCCCTTCCCCAATTTGAAGTAACCAACCTGTCCAGATTCTGGACAGTTTCTGTAGCTATTTTCAAACAGCCATATCTCCTTCCTTATCCAATGAAATTTTGTGTTCTTTAGCTTTTTGGAAAGCTGTTAAGATTCTCTACAACTCTCCTTTAGAAATCTCATTCAGAAAAACATGGTAAGGCCCCCATTTTTGCAGTTCTTTGAACGGATGTATAGTAACCTTCAAGATCTGACTTTGCTTTCTTGGTTTCTTTTGGAAGATCTAAGCTATTATAAGGCCACACGAGGACTATACAAGGCTTATTCAGTTGTTTTATACACCAAGGAAGGTAATCACCTCTTGAAACCCTAGGCCTTATTTTAAGATCTTGCATGTTCTTGATGATTTTTAGCATAGTCATGATATTAGTATGATTACAAGCATGATTATGGAGTTTGTTAGTGGATCTAAGTATGATTATGTTATGATGGTCAAGTAGATGATTTTGGACAGTTGGGGGATGAATAATATATGTATAAGTTATATGGATTCCCGGTGTGGCTTGTGATTGATGTTGTGAATTTTAGAACGTTCGATTTATAGCCGTCGTAATGCCCGATTTTTGTTAAACCTTGAAAACCGTGAATCACAGTAGGCTTAACTCACTGCATAGCTTTGATTTCTTCCATGATAAGCTAGATTATGTTATAAGCTTCGTTTTGATATAAAGATCGTATGAAATGGACTTACGGTTTAGGAGTTATGATTAAATTCGTAAAAGAGGTTCGAAACCGTAACTGAAAGTTCGTAACTGAAATTGGATTCTTTTAATTGTACGAAATCAGTGGCGAATCTTGATAATTAAAAATTAGAGATCATAAGGATAGTGTGAGAAAATACCTCGTATTAAAAAGATCGTTTTTCGATTTTATAAAAATGTTCGAATCGAGATTAAACGCGAACGAACCCCTTAAAAGTATGACTTTGGTTATAACTTAGAAAACGGGCGATAAAACTCGAGGTATAATCTTGATTCGTAAACGACCGACCTTAGAACTTGTACGACTTAAGTATATACCAAGTATAAGCATGATGACATGTCATAATAACGAATATATGTCGAACCGCAACTGTGATAAAAGAGTTACACTAAGAGGTGTATAACGAGATGATTCGAAAGCGTGCTTCGACTTAAGTTAAGTTATACTTAGCCTTTTAAAAAGTGTTAAGTGATTGACCTCGGTTATTGTGACTATTTATAGATCACCGGATTGACACGAGGCACACTACCCCTACAGGATTACCAGGCAAGTTTCCAATACCTTGGAACTGTTGTTGTGATAATATATATGATTGTTGTTATACATATGCCATAGCATGCATGCTTGTTTTCAAAGTATATTGGAATACTTGTTCCCTGAATTAATATTGGCTTATAGACTAGATATGGATTATCAGTTATAAGCAGGATTGTGTTGCTAGGACCCTTAGTGAAGGGCGTATGATATTTATTCTTTAAATATGAGACCGGGAGTCGGTATTTTGTGTTATATAGATAGTCGTGGAAACCCGGAGGGATTCCAGCGACAGAGTAGTATTCATTTTTAGGAATGTTATTATTAAACATTATTTATATTTCCATAAAAGTATCAAATACTTGGAAATCTTTCGAGAAACGTTATTTGAGTATTATTTCAGTCGAGAAATATTAAATGAATATTATTTTTGAATATTCATTAGAGTTGATTATTAATGAATAATTACTTTGATATTCTTTGGGATTTTATTCACTAAATGAATATCACTTTCGGATATTCATTTAAGTTTTATGTATTTGATAAATACTATTCCAAAAGTATTCTTTGGAAGTTCTAATTACTCAAGGAATATTATTTCGAATATTAAGGTTTTGATTACTAAATGAATATCATTTGGATATTTATTTAGAATATTAATTATTAAATGAATATTATTTGGTTATTCATTTAGAATATTATTTGTTTAATGAATATCAATTGAATATTCACTTGGAATTTATTTAATTAATGAATATTATCGTGAATATTCATTTAAGATTTTATGTACTTAATGAATATTATTTAAAAGTATTCATTCGAAGTTCTAATTACTTAAGGAATATTGCTTCGAATATTCCTTTAAAGTTTTGATTACTAAGAATATTATTTGGCTATTCATTTGGTATATTATTAAATGAATATTATTTTCAAATATTCATTTAAGATTTGATTTATTTAGTGAATATTATTTTAAATATTTATTTGAGTTTATTTAATTAATGAATATTATATTGAATATTCATTTAAAGAAGAGAGTTATTTAGTAAATAATTCTATGTATTTATTCGAGGATTACTTACGAGCAATATTATGATTTAATCATATCCCTTAATTATTATTGATAAAATAAATATTCTTGGAATATTTATTTAAATCCTTTTAAGTTCTTTTTATAATAATTCATATTACTCAAAGATTATCTTTCACCTTCAGATATGGTGTAAAATATTTCGGAATATCTTATGACTATTTTTATCAAGGGGAGGTTCCCAAACTTTATTTCATTTAAATCTATCTTAAAGAAGATTTAACTACTCGCTCAACTTCCAACCATATATAAGGGGACCTCACTTGAGAGATGTTATTTATTGGACTGCCCGGTCCTATACTTGCTAAAACTATCTTGTCACTCACATCTTGTGAAAGGCAGAGTGTATAAACTTGTAACACTATAACTAATGTAACTCAATTAAAGGAAAAGATACTTAACCAGAAGACAATCAAGAACAAGAAGTCACAAGAAATCAACACTATATGAAGACAAGGTAATTGATACAATTGAACATGTTAACTATGATCAAGCCAAGAAGAAATCATTGAGAGAAGTTCAAGTCAAAGTTGTTCATGTCTCAGTGATTTGTGAAATCGAGAATCAAGATCATAACTATCAGTATCAACAAGACCAATTGATTTCAAGTGAACAAGAAGGAAAGCGAAAATTGGAAAGCCAAGTTACTAAGTGAATATGGTAATTTATTCGAGAAGCAGAAACACTATCAAGACTAGTCACTTATGAACCAGACCAGTGCATCAAGTGTCAGGACATTGATAGCAAGTTTATGTCAGTAATAAAGATCCATGTTCAAGAGCTTGCTGAAGAATAAAGAAGACATGAAGATATCACAAGTTCAAGATGTGCATTGAAGTTTCAAGTTGAAGACCAGAATATTTTCTAAGTACTAAATATTCTAGATGACCAAGTAGAATATTTCTAAGTAGAAGTTCTACTTAGAAATTCGAGATGGCTAAGTAGAAATTCTCAAGTAGAAGTTCTACTTAGAGTGCAGCTTCAACATGACACATGGCATCTTCTGATTGGCAAATTTCCAAGCTTTCAAGATAAGGCAAGATTTATGTGGACATCATTGGGCCACGTATATCTTAGTCTTTGAAGACTACAGGACATAGATTACATGTAGTATAAATAGAAGTTCTTGTGTAATGTTTTATTTGGGAAAGAGAGCAATAGCTGAGGAAATCACAAGAAAAAGAGAGAGAGTGCATTCACAGAGCTTAGTATCATTCACTTCTCTCTCAACTTCTGTTATACTTTGTAATGAATGTTGTAGCAACCATTTCAAGTTATATATAAGAAATATATTCCTTGAATCTGCGTGTTCATTTATTGCATCGTATTTATTGCTTCTCATATTCGAAAAGTTGTATTCACCCCCCCCCCCTCTACAACACATTTGGACCTAACAATTGGTATCAGAGCGGATGTTTAACATACAAAACATAGATCCTTGTGTTTGGTAGAAGAATCGTGAGTTTTCATTTTCTAGATCTACTTTTCATTTTCTCGAAAAGTGTGCTTTAATTCGTTGGTAATGAAAACTCATCCGAAAAATTATTTAAATACTCCAGGTGTGATTATTTAGCTTGGGTGTATGTTAATTAATTTTTGTGAATTAATCTGGGTTCATTGATATTTGGTGTTCTTGAGTGTTCATCATCTGTTCTTATCAAAGAAGACAACCCAACAACTTTTTGATCTCCTTTTCAAACAGATAAATAGTAAAAGAATAAAAAGGTGTTTTTGGACTTTTTGATTTGCATTATTCACGGCCGAAAGTGTACAAGACATAATCAGTACCTAGCATGTGGGTTAGGTGGGTTAGGTGAGTAAAGCATCAAAGTCAAAAAGGTGTTAAAGAGATAATATTGTTTATTCAATATTAAAGTAATCTGCAGAAAATTTATTCTAAGGACAAAAGTTCTACATAGAATTTCTACTTGAGATTTTCTACATAGAATTTCGACTTGGACAATTTCTACTTGGTGAAGTTCGACTTGAGCAAAATTTCTACTTAGAGAAATTTCGACTTGGCAGAAGTTCTACATATATATTCTACATAGCCTAGTCTTGGGTACTTAGAAACTTTTTAGTGACCAGAATTGAAATGGCTCCTAAAAATACATTCAAGATCCCAATGTTCAACCGAGATCACTATGAAGAGTGGGTTTTCAGAATGAGACTCTACTTGGAGACAGTTAACCCTGAATATCTGGAAGTCCTTGACAAGGGTAAATTTGTTCCAATGGTGGCTATTCCTGCACGTACAGAAGGAGGCGAGGTTATACCAGCTCGGTCCGAGCCTAAAAAGGCAGCAGATTTTTCAGAGGCCGACAAGGAGCAAATAGCTTATGATACTTCCGTACGACAAACCTTGATGGAATCCCTTGATCATGAAATGTTCAATATAGTCAAAGGTCTGACTACAGCAAAGAAGATTTGGGACAAGATAGAAGTTGTCATGGAAGGATCTGCAGAGGTTAGAAGCAACAAGACACTTATACTCAAGATGGAGTATGACACCTTCAGAATAAGAAAAGGAGAAGGCATAACAGACGTCTATCTAAGATTCAGTCAGTTGGTATTGGATTTGAATCTGAGAGGTGTTACTCTCCCCATGGTTGAGACCAATACGAGATATCTGAGGAACCAGCCAAAGAGCATTGAACATAGGGTCTACGCAATTAGAGAAACCAGAGATTTGCATACAACTTCTCTGGAAGAATATTATGGAATTCTAAAGACCTATGAGCTGGAGACACTTCAAGATCAAGCATGGGACAATGATTCAAAAGGAAAAGAAACTGCATCAGGATTAGTTGCTGATGAGGAAGAGTCTAAGAAGGCAATGGTTGCAGCAAAGCCTAAATCATCACTTGCACCACATCAAGTTGATAATGATGACGAGTGCACATCTAACAGTGATGATGACTACTTCACCCAAGAAGAGCTGGACAACATGGACGATAGTGTCGTGGCATACATGGCAAGGAAGTTCAGCAACATGAGATTCAGAAAGAGCAACCGACCACAGAGAAATTCTTCATCTTACTATCGGGCTGCTAGGGGTGGTGGTAGTTCGTCAGGCTACCAAGGTAAAGGCAAGAATACCAGCTACAAATCTCCTTTGGATTTCAAAATGAAGTTCAAATGCTATAACTGTGGTGAAGCTGGACACTTTGCTTCGGACTGCAAAAAGCCTAAACAGACTTATCCAAAAGAGTCATTTGAAGCCCTCAAAAGCAAGTATGAATCGCTGGTGAAAGAAAAACATGGAAAAAGAGCTTTATTAGTAACAGAAGGAAGAGCTTGGGATGATTCAGATGAGGAAGATGTTACGCATGTAGCAAACTTTGCGCTCATTGCTGAGACATTAGAGGAACCAGAGGGCGTTAAGCAGAATAGAAATAAAGTTATATGGGTGCTAGACAGTGGAGCATCGAGGCATATGACTGGAAACAAGTCCCTGCTTACAGAGTTGGTTATGAAAGCTGGCCCTTATGTTACCTTTGGAGATGACAGCATAGGTGTGACAAAGGGATATGGCAAACTGAAAACTGGCAATGTCATCATTGAAGATATTTCCTATGTTGAGGGATTAAAGCACAATTTGTTGAGTATCAGTCAATTCTGTGACAAAGGTTACGAAATTGTCTTCAACAAGAAAGGTGTATCAATCACTCACATCAAGGAAGGCTCACTGGCTTTGAGAGGAGTTCGAAAGGCAGATCTTTTTGTTGCAGACATGGATTCAGCAAATCAGAATGAGGTCACCTGCTTCTACAGCAAAGCCTCGGATGATGAAAGCTGGTTATGGCACAAAAAGCTATCTCACTTAAACTTCAAAACGATGAATGCTCTCGCGAGGCGAGAATTGGTGAGAGATCTACCTCAAATGGAGTTCGCTCCGAAAGGACTCTGTAAAGCTTGTGAAATGGGAAAGTCGAAGCGAGCATCGCATAAAAGCAAAGAAATTTCTAGTATTACTGAGCCTCTGCAACTTCTTCATATGGATTTGTTCGGCCCAGTGAATGTCCTATCTTTGTCTAGGAAAAGATATGCATTGGTAATCGTGGACGATTTTTCCAAGTATACATGGGTATTGTTCGCAATGACGAAAGACGAAGTACCTTTCCTAATCATTGATCACATCACTCAAATTGAGAATGTTTCAACACTTACTGTGAAGACGATTAGATCAGATAATGGCACTGAATTCAAAAACGCAGTGCTGATTGACTTCTGTGTATCTAAGGGAATACGTCGTCAGTATTCAGCCCCGAGAACTCCACAGCAAAATGGAGTAGTTGAAAGGAAGAATAGAACGTTGGTTGAAGCAGCAAGAACTTTGTTGTATGATTCGAAACTTCCTCTGTACTTCTGGGCAGAAGCAATGAGTACCGTGTGTTACACTCAAAATCGATCCTTGATCATAAAAGATAAAGAAAAGACACCATGTGAGCTAATGAACGGCAGGAGACCAACAATCAAATACTTTCATGTCTTTGGAGCAAAATGCTATGTACTTATAGATGATGAAAATCTAGGCAAGTTTGCAGCAAAAGCTCGTGAAGGAATCTTTGTTGGTTATTCCACAAATGTGGTGGCAGCTTATAGGGTGTTCTTAGTGAATGATCGAAAAGTGACTGAAAGCTACAATGTCAGATTCGACGATACCAAACTCCCATCAATTTCAAGAGATTCTAGTGAACCTAAGTCCCTAAAATTTTAGAATCTGGACTTAGAAGAACTTGAAGATGAACCTGAGTTGGTTGTCCCATTAAATGTTTCAAGTGTACGTGAAGAACCTGAGTCTAGTGAACAAGCTAATTCTACAAGATCAGGAGAGACTTCTTCAGTACGAACCGACAACAACTCAGGGGGAGTAAATAGCAGCTCAAGGACTACTGTTCAAGGCTCGAGTCGAGTTGACTCTAGTTCTGTAGGAGCTGGCACTAACTCAGGGGGAGTTAGTGAAAATCATCAAAGTAGTCAGCACCACAACTCAGAAAGTCAAGCTGAATCATCAAGACAATTTCCAAGAGAACGGGTATGGAATAGAGACCATCCGTTTGAATTAATTATTGGTGATCCAGATGCTGGTGTGTCTACTAGAAGAACTGCAAGAGCTGACCTGGCTAATATTTACTTATATTCTGGGTTCTTATCCAAGCTTGAACCTAAAGAAATAGAAGAAGCTCTTGGTGATGCTGATTGGGTGATTGCAATGCAAGAGGAACTCAATCAGTTTGAAAGGCAGAAAGTTT
Source organism: Kitagawia praeruptora (assembly GCA_037693485.1). Taxonomy (NCBI): domain Eukaryota; kingdom Viridiplantae; phylum Streptophyta; class Magnoliopsida; order Apiales; family Apiaceae; genus Kitagawia; species Kitagawia praeruptora. The sequence goes on from CM075350.1 coordinate 89,490,288, forward strand.
GGAAACTGGTACCCCGACCAAAGAACAAATCAGTAATTGGAGCTAGGTGGGTATTCAGAAATAAAATGGATGAAAACGGACTTGTAACTCGAAACAAGGCTCGTTTGGTTGCAAAAGGTTATTATCAGCGAGAAGGAATTGATTATGATGAGACCTATGCACCGGTTGCAAGACTTGAGGCAGTTAGGATGTTCTTGGCATTTGCAGCACATAAGAACTTCAAGGTTTTTCAGATGGATGTGAAAAGTGCCTTCCTGAACGGAGAGTTAGAAGAAGAGGTGTATCTGGAACAGCCGCCTGGCTTCATTGATCCAGAACTTGTAGATTTTGTGTATCTTCTCTTCAAATCTGTCTATGGCCTCAGGCAATCCCCAAGATGTTGGTATGAAACCCTATCTGTATTCTTAATTGAAAGTGGTTTTACTAGGGGAGTAATTGACAAAACATTGTTCTATAAGAATGTGAAGAATGATTTAATACTTGTTCAAGTCTATGTGGACGATATTATCTTCGGGTCATCTAATGAGCGCTTATGCGAGAAATTTGCTAAGCTAATGCAAGAGAAATACGAGATGAGCATGATGGGAGAGCTGTCTTTCTTCCTTGGATTACAGATCAGTCAGAGAAAGATGGTATCTTTATCTGTCAATCCAAGTACGTCAGAGATTTACTCAAGAAGTATAATCTAGAAGATGCATCAGCAGCTAAGACTCCCATGGCAACAGCCACGAAGCTTGATGAAGACAAATCAGGTAAACCAGTTGACATCACAAGCTATCGAGGTATGATTGGCTCACTTCTCTATTTAACTGCAAGTAGACCCGATATAATGTTCGCGACTTGTTTATGTGCAAGATTCCAAGCGGATCCTAGAGAATCACATCTCATAGCCGTCAAAAGAATTTTTAGGTATCTCAAGGGCACACCAAATCTAGGAATTTGGTACCCAAGAGATACAGGTTTTAATCTAATTGGCTATACGGATTCAGACTATGCAGGTTGCAGGATTGATAGGAAAAGCACATCTGGTGCTTGTCAATTTCTTGGCAGAAGATTGGTGTCCTTGCAAAGTAAAAAGCAACATACAGTATCTACTTCTACTGCTGAAGCTGAGTACATTGCTGCTGGAAGCTGTGTAGCTCAAATACTGTGGATGAGGAACCAATTGAAGGATTATGGCATGGAGCACAAGAAAATTCCAATTATGTGTGACAACACAAGTGCCATTGCCATAACCAACAATCCTGTAGATCACTCAAGAACCAAGCACATTGACATCAGGTATCACTTCATAAGAGAACATGTTGAGGAGGGGACTGTGGAACTACATTTTGTGCCCACAATGCAACAAATTGCAGATATATTCACCAAACCTCTTGATGAAGTAACATTCAATAGATTGGTTGGTGAATTGGGAATGCTTAACACAAGTTAGTAAAGCTCTCTATCTGTAAAATCCATGTTTATGTTTGTATATGTAAGCTACTTAATCATTATGTGCCTAGACTTTAAAATGCCTAATTAATGATTGTTATAGGTTGCATATAGTGTCATTTTACATGAATTCATTGTGTTTTAAGTGTCTTTTATAGCACAAATCTTTGAATTTATGCTTGTTAGATTGCATGATCATAGGGGGAGTTAAATTCATAATATTCTAAATTTTGCATGATTTTTAGATGAATTTACCTGTGTTTTTCATGTAATTAGAGGCCTTAGAATTATCAAGGAATGTTTTAATTATGTCATGTATTAAAATCCTTGAATTGATATTTATATTAATTTGGCAATATTAAGTGTTGAGTTTTTCAAAGAGAATTGTCAAATTATTCTAAGTATCTTCAAAATTTCGAGTTAGTCACTATCTCGAAACTCATCTTGAAATTCTACTTGAATTTCGATTTGAGCTTCCAGAGTGAAGTTTTGAAAATTCTAAGTCTGGGAAGAATTTCGAGTTAGTCTCTATCTCGAAATTCATCTCGAAATTCGACTTAGAGTTCGAATTCGAGTTACCAGAGTGCCTATTTCTATCTTCAAAATATTCGAGATAAGTTCTATCTCGAACTTTGTAACGCCCCAAATCCGGGGTCAGGGATTTGGTCATCACGCGGAAATCCTTAACATCAAATTACCTGTTTAACAACATTAAACCATCTGTAATCATTAAAACTGAAATATAACTCTGCGACCCCAACCACCAAGCATCTTTTAGGTCATAGGGCTAGAAACAAGAACTAAAATCTTTACATCTTTATTACATCCATTCTATTACATCGCACTATGTCTTAAAAATCTTATACTACTAGTATATCTTCGTTGGGAAGTACACCAGCAACTAGTACTACTCAGTACAAAGTAATATATATTACACATCAATGTACTTACATATAACTTATTCCAGCTATCTATGTTCTGGATCATATCATCTTCATAAGGGCGTACTGCCTGCTTCTTCTGAGCCATGCAGATAAGCCTCAATCATCTACCTTCCTCTGAAAGGTTAATATTTAAAACAAGCAAGTATGAGCGAAAGAATTGCCCAGCAAGTATTAATAGAGCACAACAATATATATCAATATACACATGGAGTTTTCGAAATATAACGATCCTTAATATCAATTCGAAATATTTACAACAATGAAACTTCAATAAAGAAAATATGACGTTTAACGCAACATCCAATGAATAGATAAGTTTATAATAATCGTAGTAATCCTCATATCTTAGCGAAATAGTGTACACTACAGTATTGCTAATCTTTTAGAAGGCTTTTCAAAATACGCAGTTCAATATGCTGCTAAGACAGTTTCTTATCATCATACACAAACCAACCATTAGAAGGTTTCATTTTTAGTATTTCTCAATCTGAAAGCATATACATATAAGTATGTCATTTCCATCAAACACCTTACAGAACAACATCATGTACCGGGTATAAGTTCTTTAACCACTTGATATGTTAAACTCCGAAATAACTGATAGGAAGAGAGTCAAAGCTCTTGAAGCAAAACATTTGGTGCTTAACATCAAATAACCGATGAACCATCTTTCATCTTTTGAATAATTGCAAAAGTGCACAAGCACGTGCCATTATTGTTAGAATAATCTTGCAGTTCTAGATACTGCATGAATTCATCATCTTTCAAAATTGAAAACAACACTATCGGCTACTTGGCACTTAGGCCTAAGAAGCAGTGTTTGAGTATTTTTCCAAAGTGGAGGATGGGACTTAAAGAAAACATAAAAACCTGACAAGGATTGACGATGATCAGTCGCCACATCCAAGTCCAATAATCCGCGGGTCTTCTCTACCGGTAGAAGGATAGAAACTACATCCGTAACTATCCCTGAGTGAAAACTACATCCGTAATCACCCTCGATGAGAACTACATCCGTAATCATCCTTCGGCAACACATGGGCCGGAATAATAATTGATGGACCGCCTGGCTCACGGCCGCTTACACATCCCGGGAATCGTTCATCAACGATTCCCACACCTGCCAGAGTCCCCTTTTTCTTTTCTTGTCAAAATCATTTTGATAGAAAACTTGAGTAGTTGAAGTTCGACTTCAGTCGACTGATAATTTCTTGAAAAACGAGCAAGAGAGTAAAACCTGACCGGGGGTTTTCGAAAATGTTTTGAGTTCAAAAGAGTTCAAGTATAGATATACACTTGTACCGATATCAATCTCGACACAGGGTTTTGTGATCACACATGGAAAATGGTACGCATAAAGCTTGTAACCACAACAGGGTAATTCCATATATATATAAGTTCTTGAAAAGTAACTTACCTAGATAGATTCAAAATATAATATTTTAAATGACTATGAAAGTCCTTAGACAACCTTTAAATGGTGTTTTATAACCTTCAAAACACTTAGAGTATTTAATAAATATTTGACTACTATGTAACAAATAATAAATATTCAATAATCCCTTTTTTAAAAGAATACTCAAATTAATATTCATTTATTAAGTAATATTCAAATAATACTTACTATTAATACTGGAATATTTAATAACCTCAAAACACCCAAATACAACTCTTGGAATGTTTCTAATCAAAATCAAGACACAATATCTCCAGCAGCCTCCAAACTTTAGCCACTTTATCAAATAACTACTACTGACTCTCGGTCAATAAGAAATAATTAATAAGTATTCAAGTAACATATACCGACATCAATCTAGCAGGTTTAAGCTGAAAGTAACCAATTTATAACCATTGGAATATCTTTAATCCGTATTGAAAATAAAATATCTCCGATAAATAATATACTAGATAGTTACACTCCATTAAATTGTTTTATTATTTCTCCGGGACAAAGTGATTTTAAGAAAGCGTTTTGAAAATGATATTCATCTAATTAAATAAATTTAATTAGGCGAATGAGGTTTATTTAATTAGTAAATGCTTTCAGGGGCATCTATTAATTAAATAAACACTGGTTTATTGGTGATGTTGCCTTTAGGTTAATTATTGCGAAATTCTTTTTAAAAGCTTTGCCCGGGTTTTCGAAAACATACAATACAAAATAGCCTCGACACGCGGGCTAAGCTCGATAACTCAACACGCTCTACCCTTGGAGCCTTTCTTATTCCGATACATAAATATATACCTCATAACATATAGTCCACTACCACATTACAAAAGTTTATAAATATGCAACATATAAATCGAGATGTAGAACCATAAGAATGTCACCGCC